>CM038232.1:86192252-87629752 GCA_021442155.1 Cymbidium sinense | reverse complement strand
AGAACTTTATGGTGGATGCTTACTGATTGTATTTCTCTTAATATACTAGTTTTTAAAATTATTTTAGGTGTTTTATGGTTAAAAAAGAGAAGGGTGCTTGTGAGGTAAGTATACTTTTGATTTATATATGGATGAATTTGATCTTACATTTCAGTATTTGCTGTTATAAGTTCAAATATAGTATTTTTGGTTGAAGGATTAATTCCCTATTAAAGGTTTATTTCCAGTTGAGTATTCTGTATCCATGAAATAATGATGCAGTATATTTAGAAGATGATATTTTCTTGTGCTTGTAAGTTAATAAATATAATAAAATCAGTGCAACCGTAGACGCAATATGATCCGAATCATGTAAAATCTTTGCGTCTGTTATGTTTTTCTCATAGTTTCTGTTCTTTTGTTCTAAATATTTATTTATCATTTTTTGAAGCAGTATTTATCAAAAGAAAATATATTATTAAAATGTAATTATAATTCATTTTTTCAGTGAATGTAATTTTGAATTGTATTAGGTATGTATCTTTTAAAGGAAAAAAAATATTACGTGCGATATTCGGATGCATCCGAACATCAATCAGAAATACCTGACAAAATATAAATTAAATTATATTTAGTTTCTGCACCTGATTTGATGTCGGATGCAAAAACTGTATCCGAATACCACATACAATATTCTCTCCTTTTAAAGAGGGATCTGAATTTCAATTCTTTAATTTGTTAATGATGTTTTTGAATTTTACGATGACACAAACTGTATATTATAATTTTTTATGAAGCTTCATATCATGAATTTGTATGTAGCTTATACCCACATACGAATTAAATGGAAAAATAATAAAGAGGTTGCCGATGCGTATTAATTTTGTACTTTGAAGAGTACACACAATAAATTGTTGAATATTCTTATTGAAACAATTTCATTAATTATCAAATACTAGTAATATAAGTATGCAGGTGCAATTTTTTTTCTTTCAATTTTATCTAAATTTATTAAAGTTAAATCTTAATTTTATTTGATTTTCCATTAAATTACAATTTCATTTATAATTTTTTTTTGAAATAATATATATTTTGCCATATAACATAACAAATATTTTTCATACAAAATAATGTATAAATAGACTATATTAAGGGTCATTTAACTGCTAAAGATATACAAAATATTTATCAAATAAATATTATTAAATAATATTTTTGAAATAGGATCTCTCTCTCTCTCTCTCTCTCTCTCTCCCCCTCTCTCTCTCTCTATCCTAGATATTTCCTATTTTAGGTAACACCATTTGTTAAGTCCAAAAATATTTCTTTTCCATATGTACTATGGCAAAATTTATTACAACCCACAAACTTTAAAACCTTAACTTATGTAATGAATCTAAAGAATAAAATAAAGAGAATTTGTCTACTATTGTATTTAAATATGACACAAAGAAATATTATTTTATTAAAAATTTTAACATAATAACAAAAAACACAATTTTAATACAATATTCATCCTAATTCTAGGCTATAAGAACCCTAAATAAGCAATACACTATAGTTACTTTATCTTAGGAAAGAATCCCTAACAAGTTTTGCATTTTGATATTTGAAAGAAAATTAAGGAGCATTCGATATTGAGGAGCTCAAATATGCTCCAATTATTTTATGTTTGGGTTTTGCATTTTGATATTTGAATTTATTAAGTTTCAAGTTAGCTTTAGAAATACTCAAGAGATTAGAACTTATGGTATAGCCAAATGAAAATGATTAGTAGTTGATGATAAAATAAAGTGAGAACCATTGTCAAGTACTTAATCAATTATGTCTAGTGATATGCAAATGACTTAGAATTTTTAATTTACAATCCTACTTGGAAAGGAATGCCAACTAACCTACCAAATCTCTTTAAGTCAATGATGTTCGGCTTTATGCATATGCAAGATAGGTGAGATTATTATTTATTAGAAAAAGAACATAGACCTATCCACTAAAGATAAGGTATGTAGGGTATGCAATGCACTTAGCTAATCCTCTATATTTTATTTCTTATTTATTTACTCTAAAGGTAAATCTAATATGCAATTCAAAATGTGATATTCTTAGAATTGATTTATCACTATCTCTCTTAAGAGGAGACTATCAAGTTCAAAGGTTGAATAGCCCATAGAGACCCACCGTCTCTTAGGCTGGTTGGTTGACGGAACCCCGACCGCTCGATTTCTCCGTGGCGAGGGTCAGATATCAAGGGACCCGTGGATGAATGTGATGAATCTGGGGATTAGTCACACGATCCTCCACCCAGATGGGTGGGGTGTTGGGTGGATACCATTCCAAAAAAAAAAGCCCATAGATAGAATGTGCTACTAAAAAGTAAAAGAAATATGAATGCAAATATGATGACATAGGAAATTATGATTACATAGACTAAGGTTCCTACTCGCTTTTATTCCTTTGTCTTTTATTTATATTTGGTTAGAAAAATTGATACTAATTTCTATTGGAAACTCCTCAAAGCAATGCATATAATTAAGTAGATATAAATAAGTTATAAGCATATACATTTAAGTGCAAGATTAAAAATAAACATATATCAAAATAATTCAAATAATTAATACAAGAAAAGGCTAGTGTAATTGGTTTTACAAAATATAATCTAAGAAAAAAAAATGTAAATGACACTTGAGGAACCTATGAGTAAATGTAAATGCTTGAACGTAAATAAAGTTTACCATGTAGATGAACCTTCATAATGCGCTTCCTAGACAATAAGAAATATACCTAGCACAAAAAGGGGAGTATGCTTTTCATAGCATCTTTAAAATATCTAAGTAAATTTTAAGAACATTGTTATTATTTAAAGTTTTTATTTATTTATATTCTATTTTCTTAAAAAATTAGAGAATTTAAAAATAATTTATAAAAATTTATGAAAAAATTTAAAATAATTTATAATTTATACAAAATTATTGAATTCATTTTTAATTTTTATAAAATTTAAAAAATACTTTGATTTAAAATAACTAGAGGTATTTTGCATTAAATTTAAAATTTTATTATATTTTTAATTATTTTTTAAATTTAATTTTTATTCATTAGTTAATAATTCATTTAATTTAATTTTAAATTTAATTAACCCAAATTTTATAAAAAAATTTGTAAAAGTTTTAGACAACTTCAAGAATCATCCATAAAATTATGGGTTTAATTGGATTTGATTTGAATTTGGGTGATTTACATACATACCACATAATTACGATGTATTTACATTTCTAACAAATAAATTATAACTTTTACATATATAACATATTAAATTTTAATATCATATCAAAAATATCATCATCACTCATTTTTTAAAAATGCCATATTTTCAAGCATAAGAAATGTTAGATAAGTAAATATCTAACTTAGAGTGTTAGATATGTAAATGCATAAGAATTGCTTGGTATGTATGTAAATTTTCCTTTGCACTTTATATGATTAAATAAATTAATTTAAATTACTTAATTATGATAATTTAAATATTATTTATTAAAATTAAAATTTATTTTTCTTTAATTTTATAATGCATTTAGTTTTTGTAAAAAATTATTTTTTAAGAGTTCTAAAGTATAATTTAGCTATTTCCTTTATTATTTTGTTCATTAGCTATTTATTATTATTTTTGCAAATTAACTGTTTTTATTCAATGTTAAAAGAGTACTAATTTTCTTTATAACTTTTTTTTACTTAGGAAAAGCTTAAAGTATTCTTTGAACTTTTCAAATTTTTTTTATTTTATATTAAGTTTTATAGATAATTTATTTATCAGGTTTAAATTCTTTTTTCTCTTAAACTTTCAATTTAAATTTTTTTTAAAAAATTCTGAGAGGTTGTAAATACCATTGAAAATTGTTCATCAAATTTTGATGCTAACTGGTTTTGTAATTTTTTTTATTTAATATCACTAATTTAAATTTTTATGTTTTTTCAATTAATCCAAAATTAGCCCATAATATTTGTGGTTTTCATCTTTTATAAATTCTACTATATTTCTTAATTTCATAGAGATATTATTTATATTTTTTAAAATTAATTTTTATTTATTCTAATATATTAAAATTTATATAAATTTAACATATTTATTAATTCTAAGTCTATTCAGACTCCTTTCCACAAGGCATATAACTATTAGACATAGGGAATGAGCCTAGCTTGCATGTCAACCAACATGGAAAGTAGAACAAAGCAAGCCTTACAATATGTGGTTTCTAGATTTCCAGTTCAAATCTACTGTTCGAACCTGAAAATCAGACTATAGAGTTTGGAGTGGTCTTCATCCTCTAGTATTAAAGTTCAAAGATTATTATGTGCGGAATTTAGATCATTCAAATTATGATATATTGGTCGTATATTATTATATAGATGAAAAAATATGTTACATAAATAGTAATATACAGCCAATACACAATATGCAATTCAAATGATTGGAACTACACGTGAAATATTTTCACCCATCTAATTAAGCACTTGTGATCTAAGGGGCTGTTTGGTTGCCTACATTGAGAGTGTAAAGTAAACCAAATGCAGGAAATTTAATTTTTGAGTATTTGGTATGGTGCAAAGTAAAATTTCAATGCATTTGTAGTATATTTGAAATGCATTAAAATGATCATTTTGGGTGTATTTGGAATTCGTCCGATTTGGACAAATTCCAAATATCGGCTAGTGTAAAGTGTTCGTTGCGCCACCACCATCGACCGCCGCCACCCTGCGCCGACCATTATCGATCACGGCTACCATCGCCACCACCGCCGCTACACCACCGTTAGCGCCTTCGCCACCAGCCGCTCGTTTCGCCACTACGACATCACCACCGGCCGCCGACCGCCGCCGTCGCCGACCACCGTCGGCCACCAACCGGCCCCCAGCCGCCACCATCGCTGGTCGCCATCACCGCCGATCGTCGAACACTATTGCCACTGATAATCTCAAAAATACTTTACATCATATTTATTTTGTCAAACAAGAAAAAAGAAATTCATGTATTTGTAGAGTTTTCAATCAAATAAGTTAAAGTAATCCAAATATATTGCATTTTTTTTATATTACATTCAATTTATTTTATACTCTAAATGAAGGCAATCAAACAGCCCCTAAACTAAAATGACCTTTTCATGAAAATCTATTTCACTAAAAGAAAGAATCAAAAAGAAAATTGAGGTTTCATATAATTAGATTGTTGATATCATTTTAAGTATAAATTAATATAATTTAAATTAAAACTCATTTTAATAATAATAATAAATAATAATAATAATAATAATAATAATAATAATAATAATAATAATAATAATAATAATAATAATCTAAATAACTTATTGATTCAATGACAACCTTTATAAGATTAAGTTGAATTAAACTTTATGAAGATTAAATCAATTAAAAATTAAACTTGATGGAACAATGCTTAATAATTTTAAAGATGAGGGTAAATAGCAATGCAAAGCTATTCGATTGAGAAGTGGTAAGAAACTAGAAGAGGAATCTAGAAAAGAAGTAGGGAAGGAAAAAAAAAACCTAAATTTGAAAAAGAAAATAATTAAACCCTAGAAAATTTTGAAAAAGAAGAAAAATCTAAAAAGAAAGTAGAGAGACCACCACCCATTTTCCACGAAGACATGAAAATCTAAATCTAGAAAAGCAATTTTCTAAGTATCTAGAAGTGTTAAAGAAATGTAATATTAACATTCCATTTGATAAAGCTCTTGAACAAATGCTCAATAATGTAAAAATTCATGTAAGATATTCTTAATAAAAGAAGAAATTATGCTATTTTAAGTTGTGGCATTAATATAATAATGTTGTGCAATAATTCAGAAGAAATTCTTACAAAAAAATTTAAAGATCTCGGGAAATGTACCAAATCATGAACTATAGGAGATAGATTCTCTAATAAGGCACAATGTGATCTTGGAGCTAGTATACATTTAATGTCTTTGACCATCTTTAAAAAATTAGATTATGAGAAGTTCAACCTATAAATGTAACCATTCAATTAGCAAATCATTCATTGAATTATTTTATGGATTATAGAAGATGTCTTATTAAGGGTTGATAATTTTATTTTTCTTGTAGTCTTCATAGTGTTAGATATAGAGAAAGTTGAAGAAAATCTAATTATTCTAAGTAGACTATTCTTAGCAATTGGAAGGGCTATGATTTATGTGCAAAAAGGAGAAATAATAATGAGAGTTCAAGATTAAAGAAGTCACAACAACAATAACAAGCCTTTATTCCACTAAGTGGGCTCGGCTACATGAATCCTTAGTCTCCATTGTGTCCTATTATGTGTCGCATTCTCATTTAATTTAAGTATACTAAGGTCATTTTTTATATATCTTAACTAAGTCTTTTTAGGTCTACATCCACCTTTCTTAATATAAGGCAAATCTAATGCATCTACTCTCCTAATCGGGTCATCGGACGGCCAACGCTTTATCTGGCCAAACCATCTAAGACGACTCTCTCTAATCTTATCTGCCACTGGAGCTATTCCAACTTTTTCCAGAACATACTCATTTCATATATTTATCAAATGGGGGAGAATTAATTCAAATTTTGTGAATTTCTTCCATTGGAGAGTTTCTCTACTGCATGAGTAGCAAGAATGAATTTTTTTCCTTTCTTCTTTTGGCCGTTCTAGCATCAAATGAAGATCCGGATCCAAACCCGAACCAGTGGCTTAGAACTTGGCTCGCTTCTGCTTTACATGTTGGCTGCCATATCAGCTGGATCCCTTAAGGAATCTAGTAATGCGCATGTAAAGATGATATAAAAGAGTTAATAGGTTAATGAATTTAATAATAATTAGCATAAACAATTTGAAAATTTTAAAAATCATAAAAAATAAATATTAATCCAAAAATATGAATAAAGGTTCCTTGAAATCAACATATAGAGGAAAATTTAATAAAAAAAATCTCCAGATTATTTTTGTAATTTGAAATTAATTAAGAGAACTTTAAAATTTAAATTAAAAAATAAGTCAAATTATATCAACATTATTATCTGATTTTATTTTGACATTTTAATGGAAGGTAAAAAGATAAACTAAAAATAGATAAAATAAATACAAAAATTAATTAAATGTAAAATTCAAGGGAAAAATTTAGTTAGATACCTGATTGTTCACTGATTAGTGAAGAAGTAAAAAAAAATATTAACCTCCTCATTTCCTTATTTAAATAAAATTAAATAGTAAATAATCAAATAAATCAAACAAATATTAATAAAATAATAGAATTAATAATTAAAATTTTGATAATTCAAAAATAAATAAAATTAAACATCAAAAAGAATCTAGAAAAATAAAATACTAGGCGAAGCTCAGGAGGACGCTCCTGCATTGCTTTGCACACACTAGAGTTGTTTATTAGGACACAACCCTTAGGCCTTTCGATTAGAGATGACTATTCTTTTTAATTATTGTGCATGATATTATGATGTTATGTGGTGTTATGATGTTTGCCATAAGTTAGATCTATGACCATTATGTTAAGATAGTTCTGTGATGTCTATAGAATATTTTTAAGACTAGACTAACATTTTCTTGTAGAGGTGATCAAGCATAAAGGGGGCAGCGTTGTGTGATGAAATGAATATTTAAACTAGGGGTGTCAATTTAGGTCGACGGTCGAGTTCGGCTCTAAACCGAATTTGACCTGATCCAAATAGGGTTGACCTGAACCCGACTCGTTTATTAAACGGGTCAAAACTTCATATTTAGATATGTATTTTAAGTTGACTCGGCTCGGCTTCAACTTGATTGACCCGACATGACACGAATGATCTATTTAGATATGTATTTTAAGTCAAAATTGAGTCAAAATCGAGTTCGTGGGTATAAATCGAGTCAATTTCGGATTTGTGGGTCAATTTCGAGTCAAATTCGAGTTGACGGGTCAAAATCGAGTCAATTTCGTGTTGGTGGGTCAACCAACCCGACCAAATATTAAATCAATTTTTCTTCAACCGACCAAACAATTTTTTTTTAGTCGTTTGTTTTGACACTAATTTAAACTCATAAATTTTATGTGGGTGTCGCTTATAATGCTAAAAGCTTAAAATCCCTTAAGCATGATCAATAAGGCAAGGGCTTACTGAGCATTCATAAGTGCTAAGTATTTTGTGATACATAAAGTGTTTGAATGATTACATTTTTGAAATATAATTATTTAACTAATCTTTATTTTGTGGATTTCATATTGTAATTTTTTTTTATTTTATAGAATCTTAGGTTGTCCTATATGGGGCTGTGGAATTCTAGGAGTAATGAAATGGAGACAAAGATGAACCTCTTAGAGATGAAACCTTATAACCTATAGAACTAAATTAACCTAAAGATGAAGCTAGAAGACCCACATGCTAAGTCTTTTCTTTGTAGGTCTAGGACAGGCTATATAATGACAGAGCTTGCCTACCATTTTTTCATATATGGTGTATAACAATACCCAATTGCATTCATTTATTAATTTGATTGGTTGATTGTGATGCTTTCTTAATTTATGCATTAAAAATAGCCACTCTTTTAGGTTTATTTATATGATTATGTGTGCATGTAAAAGCCTGTAATTATTGTAATAGGCTCTCAAAATAAAATCAAATTTCTACCCAGTTAAATAATTTGAACAATAACAAATTAACACGACTCACAACAAAAATATTTTTAAAGCCCTATTATGTAGGGCATCATCATCACTATCATCGACATTATAATCATAAAACTTAAATTTATGTATTCAAAATTTTATGTTATAATTTATGTGATGTATTATTAGGCATTTATATTTTGTATCATCTTTTGGGCTTATATATATTAAGCTATTCTTATGTCATGACACATGTAGTGATTTCATGGTGGTAGGCATGACATTTGGGGTAGGTATAGAAGGGTAGTAGGTGGTGGTAGGTTTTGTAGTAGGTGATAGTAAGTGTGGTTATGATGGTGATAAGTTTGAGTTTGGAGTTAGGTTTAAGTATTTTGAACTCTCTCTCTCTCTCTATCTCTCTCTCTCTCTGAATATCATAAATAGGGAGGCTCTTATAATGCTTGGAAGTTTGTTTTGAAATAAAAATTATCTTCTTAAATTTCTTTTACTCTCTCTTTATGTGTTTTCCTCTTGAGTGATAGACTACTTGAGTGTATAAACTTACAACTTAGAGAAGGATTTTAAAGGAAGATATGAACGCCAGACTGTTTGTAGAGGTCAACTTCAACTTATCCTTGTTACACTATGGTTATTAAAATTTACCACAAGTTAGATCTTTCATAGCTTTTCAAATATTTATTTGCACTTATAAGATTCGGATCTCTAGTATGGTTAATATAACATTAGTTATAATATTTTCAACTTCATTAAATTCATAATATTGTGAATGCGCTCAATAATAGTGTGTATTTATTATTACTCTTTTATGAAGATTTAAGAATTATCGATATAATCATCTTTTAATCATAATTGTAACTCTCATCCCGCATCATATTTGATATCAAAGCAAGTATGTTCCTCAAAAACATCTTCCTTAGTATTGAGTTTTATTTTCTACATTAGTGTAGTCTTGTAATCCCTTACAAAAAAAAACAAAATTATTATTTAATTAAGTCCTCAATTTATTACATTGTAAATTAAAAAAATAAAATAAAATATTTGCTTATATCAATTTTTTTTAATAGCACATCAATATGTCAACTTAAAATGGGCTTAAGTATCAAGATCGAGCTTTAGATGAAAAATATGATCCTTATGAATTTTTACTAAAGAAAATAGAAAAGTTCTTGTAATCCATTATTAAAAAATACAAAATTATAATTTAATTAAGTCATTTACTTATTTATTTAAATATGTCTTCAATTATATTACATTATAAATTAAAAATAAAATAAAATATCTATTTAATATCAAAAAAATTTTAATAACACATCAATACATCAACTCGTAATTGGATTAAGTATCAAGATCAAGATTTAGATGAAAAACATGATCCTTATGATTTTTTTACTAAAGAAAGTAGAAAAGTTCACCCTTATACACCAACAAACCTATAACGAATTTCAAAAAAGATTTGAGGTCTTAAAACAAAAGGTTGGTAGGCTAGCATTACCTTCACTAAAAATTAATACAATCCTAAAACACCAACCTGAAGAGAGGGAAGGTCATCCCACCAATCCCATTCCTCTTCCTTCCCTTCCTCATCTACATTCCCATATTAGACCCTGCTATCACCATAAGGATAACATTAATGAATATCCCGAGTTGGATGAGATACTTTCTAACCCACCTCATCAATATGATGATAACTAAGATGAGATGAAGGCTATGCTCATTGAACTCCTCATGAGCATTATCCTCGTGACATTATGAGGAGCCATTATCTAGTTTTGTTGTCCTTTGACATACACTTTAAGAACCTGATGATGATATTATTCATAGGGTTAAAATTAATCCACCTATTTTTGATGGTCAACTTGATCCCAAAGTTTTCTTATATTGGTTTGTAGATATTGACCAATATTTTGATTGGATGCTTATGTCAGAAGAAACACCAAGTTTGTTTTGCTTGTATGAAACAAACTAGTCATGCTAAGACTTATTAGATTAAACATGCACAAAAAATTCAACAATTAGGACAATCACATATTGTTTCATAAGATGAGATGAAAGAAATTATAAACCAAAAATATTTACCTTTGAATTTTCATGATCAACTTATGGATGAAATGACCATGCTTAAACAAGGATCTTTGATTGATGTTGAGTATATGACACACTTTGATGAATTGATGGCTCATTATAATGTTAGAGAGGATCACCACACCATAAGCTCTAGATTTAGATTTGTATTACAAACTGATATTCCTAATGAAATGTTAATCTGTAAATTTATTTTCTTGAGGAAACATTTTGAGTGGCAATTTAAATTAAACAATATCTTAGATCCCAACCTTACAGTGATTCCCAACTTCATCTAGAAACTCCCTTCCTCAATAGTTTCTAAAGGACTTAGTGAAATAAAAAGAAAAGCTTTAGTTGGAACATTTAATTTTAAGATATCTAGAATTACTTATTTTGCATGGATAAAATTGGTCATTATGCTAGTACTTGTTTGTCCTCATAAAAATTTACACTTAGATTATGAGAATGAGGATCACCAAAATGAAAATAATGATGAACAAATTATAGTAGATCCTTGTAAAGAGGCTAGTGATGCAGAAGAAGTATTTGATGAGACACATATAACTATTATGCATTGTGTGTTAGCTACCCAGCAAGCTAATATTGATTTAAGGTAATGACAGCTACATTAATGTTATTGCTTCATCTACTTTGACTAGGATGAAGGTCACCCTGAAGAATCACCTATAGCCTTATAAGGTTTCTTGGCTAGATAAGACCTCTCTCTCTCTCTCTTCTTTATATATATATATATATATATATATATATATATATATATATATATATATATATATATATCTCAACATTATATTATACCCATTCAATTAGGAGAATATAGTGATAAAATTTGGTGTGATGTTCTTCAAAGGAATGTTGTTCATATACTCCTAGGTAGACCTTGACCTTTTGACATGGATGTCACAAATTATGGATGATCTAATACACATGCTTTAATTTTTAAGATAAGATATTTGTGTTAAATCTAGCTAATCCTAAAGAGCTCACTCCACATTAACCTACAAAATTTTTCTACTCCCATAGAAAGAAATCCTTACATATTATTAGTAACATTAATTGTAACAGAAGATTAATGGGAATATTATTTTTGCACTAGTTATCCTAATCTCTAAACCTACCTTATGTTGAATCATTTTCTTCTAAAGTACATTAACTTTTGTCAAAATATCAAGATAATTATCTTAAAAGAACCTTGTAGTGAGCTTCCCCCCATTAAAAAGTGTCCAACATGCCATAGAGCTAGTTCTTGGATCATCACTCCCAATATGGCCACATTATTGTATGAACCCAAATGAGCATATACAACTCAAATGACAAGTTGATGATTTATTAATAAAAGATTTTATTAGGAAAAGTTTATTTTCATGAGCAATACTTGCCCTTCTTACCTCAAAGAAAAATGACACTTGACATATATGTGTTGATGGTTGTTCTATTAATAAAATCACTATTAAGTGTAGGTTCTCCATACCTGGACTTAATGATATGCTAGATATGATAGCTGGATTAATAATTTTCTCTAAAATTGATCTTAGAAGTGGATATCATCAAATTCATATGAGAGAAGGTGATGAATAGAAAGTAACCTTCAAGATAACAGATAGTTTGTATGAATGACTAGTAATACTTTTGGCTTAACCAATGCTCCAAGTATATTTATGCAAGTAATGACTCATATCTTGTGCCCCTTTATTGAGAAATTTTTAGTCATGTACTTTGATGATATGTTAATTTTTAGTTAGATTAAGAATGATCATGAGAAACACTTACATCATGTCTTTAAGGTGCTTCATCAAAAAAGATTTTATGTTCATTTATGGCATTATCAATAATCTTCATAAGATTTATTATTTCTTGTGATGTCATTTCTTTCAATCCTAAAAAAATTAGGCTATTCAATAGTGGCCTACCTTAATTACATTTCATAATGTTTATAGTTTTCATGGGTTAGCTAAATTTTATCAAAGGTTTATTCATGGATTTATCACTATTATCGTTCTGATAACTTAATGTCATAAAAAGGGAGAATTTGTTTAAATAAAGCACTGATATATTTTCTAAAATTAAAGAACTTTTAACAAGTCCACTGGTATTGAAACTATCAAATTTTGATAAAGTATTTGATATGTCATTTGATGCTTCTAGAATTGGCATCAGAGGAATTCTTACAAGAAGGTTATCCCAAGGTAGCTGTTGATGCTTTTCTAAAATTAAAGAACTTTTAACAAGTCCACTAGTATTGAAACTGTCAAATTTTGATAAGATATTTGAGGTGTCATGTGATGCTTCTAGAGTTAGCATTAGAGGTATTCGTAAGCAAGTAGGTCCTCCCATTACTTTCTTTAGTGAAAAATTAAATGAACCATGTTAACGATATTCCACATATGATCATGAGTTTTATGTTATCATCTAATCTTTATGTTATTAGAGACAATATCTTCTTTCATGAGAATTTATATTGTATTTTGGTCATGAAGTGCTTAAGTATATGAACACCTAAAAGAAACTTAGTTCTTACCATGTAAAATGGGTTCAATTTCTTTAAGAGTATATGCTTATTCTTAAACATAAGTATGGTCGAGAACAAAGTAGCAAATGTCTTAAGTTGAATATGTACCTTGTTAAATACCATGAGTATAAAGATTACTAGATTTGAAAATGTTAAAGATGATTACTCTAATTGTAAATTTTTTTTACAAATTATTAAATCTTTGAAATCTGGTGTGCTAATTATCAGTCTTGATTATAAAATATGAGATAACTATCTCTTTTATGGCACACAACTATGTATCCCGATTCTTCACTTCAAAATTTTCGATTGAGGAAATTCATTTAAGAGGTGTATCTGATCATTTTGGGTGTGATAAGACAATAGACATAATCGAGGATAAGTTCTTTTAACCTAGTCTTAAGAAAGATGTTGCTCGTATCATTGCTCATTGTTGTACTTGTTAAGTAGTAAAGACTGAAAAATAAAATTCTAGCATATACACAGCACTCTCAATTTCCCACAAATTATGAGAAGAACTTAGTATGGACTTTGTCTTAGGATTACCCCACCCTGCATAATGCTTTAACTCTAAAATGATACACTTCATTCCATATTATATTACATCAGATACATCACACACAAAATTATTTTCTTTTATGAGATAGTTCATTTACATGGACTTCTTAAGAAAATTTTGTCTCATTATGATATGAGATTTATGAGTCATTTTTAGAAAATCTTATGGAAAAAGCTCAACATAAAACTCTTATTTTCTATGGCTTATCACCCTCAAATAGATGGATAGACTAAAGTTGTTAAAACCTAAGAAATTTACTTACGAGCCTAGTGGTCGATCATACTACTAGTTAGGACCTAGTTTTCTACTATAGAGTTTTCTTATAATTATTCAATTAATAGGTCAACTAGTATGAGTCCTTTTCATGTTGTAACTAGTTATGATCCAAGAAAACTAATTAATCTTATTATTTTGTCTATATCATATAGGTTTAGTGCATTTGCATCTTTATTTGCATAAAGCATGCATGCTTTACATCAAGATATCAACAAAAACTTACTTTGAATTATAATAAATATAAAGCTAATATTGATGCATATAGATGATATGTAAAATTTAATAAAAGAGATTAGGTTCTTATTAAAGTTAGACCTGAGAGATTTCCAATTGGAACTCTTAAGAAATTAATACTTAAGATATATGATCTTTATAAAATTATCAGGAAGATAAATGAAGATGCTTATGAAATAGATATTTTAATGGAATTTCTCCAGTATTCAATGTGTTAGACTTAACATTGTATCATGGGCAAGCCATAGATAATATTATTCCCTCTATAAATAGTAATAACATCCAGATTAATACTTCAACTCTAATTTCTCTATCACCTCATTATTTATGATCATATCACCTAGATCAAATTTTATAAGACAAGATTATCACCACATTTGATGGAGTCACCCAAAGGTTTCTAATTCATTAAAATTCTATCTCCACTTGAAGATTCATGGCTTGCTTCTGATGAGATACATCAGATGGACCTATAATTATTACAAAAGTACCTAGATTTTCATTCTTTAGATGAGAATCCTTTTAATCGAAGGGGTGTTAATGCACAAAATCATCTTTACCATTGTCAATGTCATCATAAAAACATAAATTTATATGTTGAGCCTTTATGTCATAACTTTTATATTTTATATTATATTTTGGACTTATATATATTGGAATATTCTTATATCACGACCCATGTAGTGATTTCATGGTGGTATGTGTGATATTTAGGGTAGGTATGGAAGGGGTAGTAGGTTTTGTTGTAGGTGGTGGTTGATGTGGTATGATGGCGGTAGGTTTAAATTTAGAGTTAGGTTTGAGTATTTTGAAATCTCTCTTTCAATCCTATAAATAGAAAAGCTCTTGTAATGCTTGCTACTTGGCTTTTAGAATAAAAATTATCTTATAAAGTTTTTTTACTCTCTCTTTGTATGCTTTCTTCTTGACTGATGGACTACTTGACTATGTAAGCTCATAGCCCTTAGAGAAGGACTTCTAAGAAACAATATCTCCATAATGATGGACTATCTGTAGAGGCCAACTTCAACTTATCTCCGCTTCACATGATTATTTTAAATCTATCATAGATTAGATCATTCAAAATATTTCAACTATTTCTTTGCACTTATAAGATTCAAATCTCTAGTGTGGTTAGTATAGCCTTGGTCAAAACATTTTTAACTTCACTAAATTAATAATATTATGAATGTGCTCAATAATAGGGTGCATTTATTATTACTCTTTTATGAAGATTTAAGAAATATCAGTGTAATCTTCATATCATAAAAATAACTTTCATCCTACATCACCTTATGCATAATTAATAAAATCAATAAGAAATAATTAAGATATAACACCATAAAGCATATTGTCCCTATCTCCTTGATTTTGCTCTTCACACATAAGAAGGCATCTATCTGGTGAGGATGACTATCCTTATAGGGGAAAATTGTCTCTAAAATTGATTGGCTTTCTGCTATTTCTAATTACATACATTGTTAGTATAATTTGCATACCCTGCCTTATATAAATCAAGTGTCTACAAAAATGTAAATTGTACATTGATGCATTAGTTAGGTGCATTACATATCACATATAATTTATATTTAGTAGCTAAGTATAGACTTAAAAATCTTCCTAAATTAATAAAATCCTTACCTATCTTATATTCATATAGATTTCATAGTCATTAGATTTCTATCCTTTCTAAGTGATTAGGTGGGTTAGTTGCTATCTAATATTATAGGAGAAGTAGCTATATATTATTAATTTATAGTCTATTTACCTTTGTTTAGTTTATTTTCTTTAGGCTACTTCATAAGTCCTTCCCTTTTGGGCTTATTAATAGTCTTGTGCTAGTGAATTATAAGTTAAAACTTTATAATAAAATGATCAATTCAAAACAAAAATAAAATTTGAACACCACAACACAAAGCTTAACCTTAAGATAGTTGGAGCACTACTGAGCTTATTCGTATCATGTGCTTCTTACTTTTTCCCTTAGACTAAAAAAAGAACTCTTTCTTGAATTAAGCTCATACCTATTGAAATTTCAAATTATGAAAATTTTGAATTTAAATGTTAAATAAATCATAGAAATATGTTTCACTACTTTAATTGAGAGTACTCTTAAAGGCTTTTACCTTTAAGATGCAATTAAATATAGGTGCTTGTCTCTATTTAGAACTCATACCCTAAGAATCTCAATAAAATTTTAATTAAAACCAATGAAATTTCATGGAAATGTAGACCATGCAATTTGACAATATTTTCTTATTATTATATCTAAATTCATAGCTAAATGATATTTCTATCACTCAAAATAGTATATCATTCTTTATGTCACATTTAGGTATCATAATAATTTTTTTAGTCTTTGCATCCATTGTAAATTAATTTTTCTATCTTTTAAGATTGTATATTATTTTTAATGTTGTATTCAATAAATAATAATGTCTCTTACAATATATTAGTCAATGAATTATTTACTTATATTAATTGAGTATTAATATTTCTAATTACTACTGGTTGACTTTGTAATGAAGTATCCATTTGCATCACCAAGTCTTCCAATGATATTTTCTTTTCTTTAAATTGATTATTTGTAGAGAACCATCAAGGATAAAAAGGTTTAGAATTTAAAAAATTATTATTTTGGTTATTCAAATTTTCTACTAGGTTTTATTGATTTTTGTTCCAATTATATTATCCTATAATTTGATTATTGTTCTGAATAAAATAAGATTATTTCAACAACTTGGATTATTTTTGTTTGAGTATGGGTTATTTTGCCTATTTTTTATATTTATTGCATTCAATGACTCCATATTAAGATTTATTTCTTTATAATTCATAGTAAATCCTTGATTTTATTTTAATCCTTAATTATCTAATTTCTTTGGGAATGCTGCTACTTGTAAAGTCAAAGTGAACAAAACATCAGTTTCATGAACACTAATTACCTTCCTAGGATTTTGTCATTAAGAGGACCATTGAAAATTATTGACAGCCATGTTTTTTAGCATTCCATATTCCTCCTTAGACATCAATGAACCACTCAGTGCATAATCTATTATTGACCAAAGAGAACATAATAGCCCATTATAGAAGGTTTGAATAATTAGCTAATTAGCTAAGGCATGATGAGAACACTTCCTTAATGGATCCTTAAATCTTTCCCAAGCTTCATAGATTGACTCATTGTCTAATTGGAAAAAGAAAGCTATGTTCTTCCTAAGTTTGATAGTATTAGACATGAAAAAAAAAATACTTTGTCAGCAGCTTTTGGCTTAAATCATTCTAAGTGTTGATTAAGCCTAGGGTAAATAATTGAACCACATTTTTTTTTTTAACAAAATGGAAATAGCCTAAGTCTTATGGCATTATTAAACACTCCACTTTACTTAAAAGTTACATATATGTCTAAAAAACTAAGTATATGTAGGTTAAAATCCTCTAATGATAAACCCCCAACCTAAAAATTTTGAACCAATTAAATTATAGATGGCTTGAGTTTAGAGTTATTAGATTAAATACTTGGCCAATTTATACTTTGATGGATTTCATCTATAAAAGGTGTGTCATAGTCCTTAAGAGGTTTGATTGATCTGCATCATTAGGTTGATTAGATATTTTGTGGATCTAATTTTATTTTTCTTTTCTTATCTAATTTTATTTGAAAGTTTTTTATTTCCAAATTAAATGTTATGAGATTTAAATCAACTTCACTATGCATAAAACTTAACAAAAATTAATGAAAACACAAAGCAAGAGCTATAACAAAATAATCACAATTATTAAAAACAAAAAGTGCAATATGTAACTAACCAATTTATTGAACTTAAATGAATATATAACACAATAATAAGTTGAACTAAAAACATGCCAATGTGACTAATATTAACTTACTCAAAAATTTCACTTCTATCCTTGACAATAGTGCCAAACCCATGACTGACTATAATAGTGTACGCAAATGTACATGTCGTTCGTAATATAGAAAAGAGAAGAGTATCGTTCCAATGATGATTTCTTAAAATTCTTAATAAGTTAAGTATTAATTGTATGCTAACCTAAGTTTTTATCCAACTAACCTAATTCAAATGAAACTACAACTACATATTTAAGTTTATTTTTAAAATACAAATTTTATTGATGATTTAAAAACATCTTAATTCAATGAGTTCTCGAGATAAAATTTTTATTAAAATTATTGTCAATCATGAATAGTATTATCTTTTAGTCTAATCACTCATATCACTTTGATATATGTCAATACTAAATGGTTTGAGTGATTATATTAGTAACGTTTGTTTTAAGATTACAAACCTCTAATTATTATGCCATTTTATACTCAAAGATTTGCTTATTTCTCTCTAATTATTCTTATGTGAATTTTTTGATATTTATAAACACACTAGATTTTCTATTTTCACTTGGCTAGAATGCAACTAAATGAAGCACAAAGAAAAACAAAAAAAAATAGCAATTATAGTACAACTTCACATCACATTATCCAAAGAAATAGTTTATGTTCACTATAAATTCAAAGTTAAAATACTTAATTCATCATTGAAAAAAAAAAGAACATTAATATAATTCATAAACATTGAAAACACCAATATAAAAATAGTCAACATTAAGGAAAAATAACCAAAAAATTGTTCTTATAATTTTGATTCTCTAATAGTCCTTGCCTTTTGCATGCATCTTCTTCTAATGGATCTAATCTTTGTCCAATCTCACACACTCACATACATACTTTAAGTGGCACTCTCCAAGTTACAAAAAATACAAGAAATACCCCCAAATACTCTCACTAAGTTCTTTTATTCATTAGAAGTGCCACTAAAGTTAACTCTCTTAATTGCGCTAGTAACTCCTTAATTACAATAATAACTCCTTTAGTTTGCTCTAAAGTTGGATTTGTTGGGTCATCACAACAATAGACCAAAAGGTAGTGCCAATGCATTGACCTCTTTATATTTTTAGCTTTACTTCATGAGTTCTAGTTATGTAGCATTGACAATCAATGCCAATGTGCTAGGCTCTCTAACTTTTTGGCTCATTCATATTTTTTCAGTGCCAATTAATTGTTTACCACTAAGATGCCAAGTTTTTAGTCTTAAAGTCTTGATCTTCATCCATATTAGCACTACAACATTAATCTCCACCACTAAGTTACTATCTTGTCTATTGTAGTGTTTATTTTTGGATGTGGGTGTGAACACCACACATATCGTAAGGTGCATATTGAAGTGATCAGTATGACATTAAGGTAAGAGATATCACCCTACAATGGACCTAATCACCTAATAAGGACTCCTAAGGCAAGATGGGTCTTCAAATATACCAGAGATTTTTCCCTTGCTTAACATGGAAAAGTAAAGTAGGGTTTATTTTAAGTCGGGTTCATAAGTTCCCTATCGAGGCAAGCCTCCATAGTTAATTACATTCTAGGGAAATGAGATTTCCTAAGAACAGTCTCGATTAAAGTAAGCAATTATTATCTCTAAAGATTTCAAGTTAGACTATCTAAGGATTGACTATTTTGGAAAGTCAAGTGGGATTGTTCAATGGGAGAGATTTATTTTAGAAGCCAAAAGAAAATAAGTAGGAAATGATCATGATACTAGAAGGCTAGTGTGCATTCCAACCTATCCTATGGTGGGGCTTTACATATTTGAAAGTGAAGGAATTTATTTATTCGAGTTGAAATTTTATTAGATTGCTAGGGCTTAAAATCCATCAACATTAGATTATAGAGATGCATAAGAAGTGAGGATTTATGCTTGTACCCGAAGGAAACTAATTACCTTGGATCCTAAATCTAGGGAGCTTTAGCACAAGCTAGAGCATGACATAAATCTACATGAAAAAGGGACATAAGGATTTATCTCCACAAGAGAGAATAAACCCATCTGAATTCTAGACTTATAAATGGTCTGGAGTGGCCGTCATCTAACTCCTCCTATGATTTAAAATCATGTAGTTCGATCTTATGAAATTTCAAGATTGTTATGATTATTATTTAAATTGGAAAGAAACTAAAGTTATAAACCACTCCCTAAGAGACTAGAGCATGAGTAGTGTGAACATATGACTTAGTAAAAAAATGCAACATTTTGCCATTTTTTGTTTCATTTTGACATAATATTTTGGACAAAAGATTTGGGATTTTTTTGCATAAATTCATGATGAAAATTGATTATTAGCCAAATCAAAAGAGAAAGAGGGTTAAGTTCCATCATAAGGGGTTGCTCTTATAGGTCAAGTAGTCTCGAAAGTGCAAGAATGGAGGCTCTCATTTTTCCAGAGTGACTCAATATGATATGCATGATGTGAGATACAACATACATCTAAGAAGTTGATAAATATTTTAATTATCTTGATTATAGCCTAAGCTTTATGATGAAGTCATAAGTTATTTTAAAACTTAGTTATGAGTTATTAGTTGGATAAAAAATTAATTTTATCCTAAGAGCCTACCGCATCGAGGCCACACATACAATCATCAAGCAATAAAGAAACTATGAAAAGGATGCAATCCTATTGCACAATATAAACATAACATCAAACATTTTATAGACTACCACAAAATAATAAGAATATGTGTATTAAGTATTCGTACACCCGGAATAGATAAAGTTAGGTGCTCTTCCTTATACAACCCAGAACATAAAAGAATAATTATAATTAAAATTGAATACATGATATGGGGGCCTTTATTTCTTCATCTCTTTATGTCAATCTTTCTTCTTTCTTTTGATTTGATTTTCTCCAAGGCATCACATGGCACCCCAAGATTAAGCCTTTTAGCCACTGCTCATCCTAATCCCCCATTACACTAATTCTAATTCCTTTTGTAAAGTTACATTTATAGGGAAAATAAATCTATCAACACTTACAAGACAGAGGTTAGCTAAACATACATACAATCCCAAGCAATTATATTTCATAATTTGGACTTAGCACCTGACACATGGGAAACCAAGCCCACCTGTCCTAACTTGGATTATGTTTAAGGGCATAAGCAACCTGCAAGCAAAATATTATTATTTATTTTTGAGCAACCCCTTAAGCACAATCTCTTATAGGATATATGATTAGGCTAATGATGACCTAACATCCAGTCTATGAAATATACACCCTAACATCTAGTCTAAAATATTACATCACAAAACAAAACATACATCTCACATACACCAACCTAACTCAAGACTCGAAGTGGTGGCTTAAATCTAATGTATGTGCTAAGGCTTTGTGTGGTATGTCTTAACTCTAAACGTTAGAGTTATACTTTTGAAAATTTGGAAAATTTTAATTTAACCATAAGGGTTGATTTCACTTTAAGTTGTTTAGTTGATTTGTGAGTTTTAATTTATGATTAGTTTTGTTTCATTTAACTTACACTTAGCATCTAAGTGTTATAAAGAGAAGAAAGAGGATTACCTCTTTCATCCCTACCTTAAGCCATTTTCTAAAGCACATTTTTATGATTTAGTTTTCTTTAGTAAATAGCTTATCAAATATTTTTGATTAATCCTAAGTTTAGGTTAACTTTGAATAATCCAATTCAATATGAAAGGCATCTTAAGATTAACTTAATTGAATTACTACCACATAGCACATGTTAAACCATTCCTTCCCATCACTTATTAACACGCATATGATTTAATCCTTAACATACTTATACATACAACATATATTTTGACACACTTAAATGATGGATGAATGCATACATTTGGAATTTATATTATTTAGTTTAATTGAATCATTCATACATGTGAATTAAAGCACTGTCCAATTTTTAATAAACAAATACATAGGACTGAAATCAAATAAGTATGTGCCTTTGTCAATTAGAGAAGTGAGATAATCAAATGACCTCCTTGGGGCTACTTAAAGCCTCTTATTCCCGGGATGTCCATACTATATACTTATTATCTTAAATACATACACATGTATACATAATTCTAAGAATAAAAATCATGCAAAGAGTTATATTTCTTTTGATTGAATTATTTATGCATTTGAATTAAAGCCCTATCCAAATTCTAATATAAATATACATAAAAATAAAATTAAATGAGTACGTGCCTTTGTTGACCAGAGAAGTGATGTAATCAAATGACCTCCTTGGGGCTACTTAAAGTCTTGTATTCCTGGGATGTCCACACTATATACCCATCATCATTCAAACCTATGTAAATCCATAGATGAAATGAGAAAGAGAACTTCACATTCATATGACTAAGCTATAAGCACAGGCGAATCCTATATGTATTCATAACTATCATCACTCCAAATTTTACTATCCATTTATAAACTTTAGAAAAATATATTTGAATTTAATAGTGATAATAGCCACACATATAACTAAATTAAGTCAACACATGCAAGCTTACATAAATAAATTCAATTTGATTCATTTAAATTTGAAAAAGATGAATGCATAAAACCACATGACATACAACATTTAAAGTGATTGGAAATGAATAACTAAACATAAGCATGTGATTCATTCAACCACACTAATTCCTAAAAATAATCACATTAAATAAAGTTGTTTAAAGAAAACTAAAGCTTATTATCAATTTGATTTTTGGATTTAGGTTAAATTTAAAGAAGGGAGATTACTTATTATTTTAACCTCATTCCCATGTTGGTAATCTTAATTGGTTCAAGGAAAGATAATTAGGTAGATTTTATAAATTGATTAAATCAAATCATTTAATTATCTTTTCTTATGCTTCTTTACTTTAATTAACCATTTAATCATGAGCCACAAATGATATGAACATGTGAGAAAATAAAATTGCAATGCTCCTAAAGGACCTAATGCAATTGGCTCATAATTAAAGATTAATTAAGTTAAAGAATCTAATTAAGTACTTTTATGATTTTCCCACACTTATGAGTTAATTATAATTTTCTTAAAGGGTCTTTATGTTTTTAAACACATAAAAAGACCCTTAATTCCATTATTAATTATCTGAAGTGATTTGCATTTCAATTTTATTTAATTTGGTCCCTTAAATGATTAATTAAGCACTTAATTAATTCCCATGTTGATTCATTCTCTTCAATAGAATGAATTTGGAAAAGAGATTAAGAAAGAGGCCCTAACCATTCTCCCTAATCCATTCACTATTAATCAATGATTAATGAGTTTTAATTAATTAATTTTTGCTATTTAGAGCATTATTTAATTATTAAGTTAATTAGAAAGGGTAATCAACATTTGAAACATCAATTTCCTAATTACCTAGCAATAAATTCCAAGAAAATTATGGAGGCAGAGGTCATCCCATTAAATCAACACACCAAGTTTTGAATTAGAGCTTAATTAAGCTAATTAAATACAGATTCAAACCCCAATTAAGCTTTAATTACTATTCAAAACCAAATGAAAATAATTTTAATAAAATTTCTTTTATTTTACCTATCCAAGGAATATTTATTTGCATTTTTTTTATTTTTCTACAATTAGTTATAAGTTTTCAAAGTTTAAGACATTAAAATGAATTATTAACCCTTAATTAAGCCTAATCATCTCGATGCCACACAGACCACTGATGTGGACTCAGTTTCAATGTGGTGCCATGGGATTCTCTATTTAAAATGTCTGACGCGAGGCTAATGTGGCGGGGGCAGACACACTTCATCCATGTTGTTCGATTTAAGATTGAATGGTGGGGATTAATCTTGTAGTTCCTAAGAGAATAAATCAAATAAAATCTAGTGAATAATCATGGTCATCCATTTCGATCATGCGGAATGGACGGTAGATGATCCGTCATCCCCCGAGTGATGGAAGATGTACACAATCCACCTTCTTTTGCTCGGTCTTAGCTCGCTAGAGCTCATGAGAGCTCAAGATCGATCCCACACATTTACAAGGGCAGTCTTAATAGTGGATTTTATATGACATTGAAATTTTCTTCAAAAAACCAAAAAAATTGAAAAAATCTTGATTTTCTGAAAAAAAATACTTCGCCAGAGCTTATGACTGGTGGCTAACTGACCAAGGTAGCTTTACCTTAAAAAGGTGAAGCCCTTTTAAGAAGATGGTGCCTTGACTCCTCGCCAGTGGCTCTATGGACCAAACGATATCAAAATCTTTCCAGAGTTAGTCAAGGGAGGACTTTTAGTGCTTGAATCGCTCAGGGGAGAGTTCGTTTCACCTCGCCAGAGCTTGGTGAATGTGTGGGAAGAGTTAATTGTAGAGAGGTTGGGATTTGGTGGAGTTGGATGGTGCTAGGCCTCAGGTATGCTTGGTTTCATCATCGCCGATGATAAGGAGGCTCGAAAAGCCCAGGGAAGTACTTCGAGAGTTCTTCTCTAAGTGCTCTAGCTTTGAGGAAGTCCAATTGTGGTAATCAGAGGGAATGAAGGGGAGTATACCCCCTCCTCCCTCAAATCAGATAGATAATATTAACTTTGTAGTCTTCAGTCATCTAGCCATCGCAGGCAGCTGAAGGTGGCATGAATATGCTTAGGTGGCTCGATTTGAGTGGAGGGATGTCTAAGGTGGTTGGCTTGAGTTGTCTCCATCTCCTATGGATGAGCCAATGAGGGGAGAGGGCTTAACTCACCTCCTGTTGATCGAGGGCTGACCTAACCCCTTTGGGTAAGGTTAGCCACCTAGCCGAGGGTTCACTTTGAGCTTTGGGTGGCTATTAAGTGCAAAGGAGGGTTGTTGACCACCTATATTTGAATTTTTTCTCATATGGGAGGCTTTACCCATTGGGTAATGGGTCAAAATGGGTTCAAATTGGGTTGGGTTTGATTTGGGCTGACTTAAGATGAGCAAGGATGGGTCATGCCAACTTTCAAAGGGTTTAGGCTTGGTTTGAGCAGGTTTGGCTAAATTTAACTCATGTAGGTCAAATTGGTCTAGGTTGGTTCAAGTTGACCAATTGATCAAATTAAGTCAAATCATGGCTTGGGTCAAGTTTAAATGAGTATCTGGAATTTTTGGTTCAATTGGTTTGGCCTATTTTAGTTTAGATTTGAATTTGACCCATTTGAGTTCATATGGGTCAAATTGGTCAAGTTGACCAATTTGGCCAAATTGGCCAAATTGGCTTGGGTTAGGCATTGGTTCATGTTCAATTAATTACTTGAAAATGATTGTAGGATTTAATTTCAATCAATTTGAATTTAAGAATGATTTAAGCCAAATTAACCATTTATACCAATTTGGGCTAAGTAGGTCAATTTAGTTCAATCAAGGCTTTGATCATGCTCAATAATCAATTTGGAATGAACTTGAGCCATTGGTTGCAATCAAATTGGATTAGATTTTGATGTGACCAACTTTGGTTTTTTTGGTCAAATTGTGTCAACTTAGGTTGAAGGGCCAATTGGGTATGGTTTGGCTCAATTGAAGGTCAAGTCATGTTCAAGGATTGATTTTAGTTTAATATGAATAATTGGTTTTAATTAATTTAGCTTAGGATGAGATTTGGTTCATTTAGCTTATGTAGGTTAAGTGGGTTGATTTGGTCAAATGACCAAATTGACTTGGTTTGACCCAATTGATGGCAATTGATCAATCAAGTATGATCAACAATCATCATAGGAGGTTTTTCTTAGTTTGGTTCAATCCAATTTGGGTTGGATTGATATTTGGTTCAAATAGGTCCTTTAGGTGACTTTGGGTCAAGTGAGCCTAATGGGTCAATTAAATCGATTTTGGGTTGAATTGAGTTGAGTTTAGTTTAGATGTTGATTTGGGATTGATTTATAGCTTTGGTTACAATTGATTTGGGTTCAATTGGATTCTTGGCTCATTTGAATATTTTAGGTCAGATGGATTAGGTTAGGTGGATTGAATTGATTTTGGCTTGATAATTTTGATTGTAGATTTTGGTGTGGCTCAAAGCGATAATTAAAGGATTGAATTAGTTTAAGAGAAAATTAATTGAATTGGGTTTGGATTGAAGAGAATTTTGGTCAAGTTCATAGGATTTAAATCATAGGCTTAGGTTTGGGTTATGGTAGATTTGATTTTGGTTTGAGGATTTGAATATGAGTTGAGATTTAATTGAAATTTGTTATGCATATTTGATGTTGTGTTTTGGCTAAGAAGGTAGGCATGGGTTCAATTAGGCTATAGGTTAGGTAGATTTCCCTAGGTCCTAAGGCATAACCTAATCCTATGGCCAATCCCTCTGAGTCTCTAGGCTTGGGTTAAGTGTTCACTTAGCCACTAGTAGTGTCTTATGACTAAGGAGATCATGGTGTATATAAGACCCCTAGACCTAGGATAGGAAGATTGAATCCTCACTCCAAAAGTGAGGTTAACATCTATCTTTGAACCCAGATTTCATGTGATTGGAAATATGATGTGGTGATGTATAACACCAAGTCACCACCTTGAGTTTCTTATAAAGTCTTCATTTCTTTTACAATGACAACTTCCAGCTAAAAAGCATGCAAATTAATGATTAAATCCATAAAATTATGCCATTTTACTTAAAACATATGTTCTTTTTTTTTAATTATTTTTCTCAACCTACTCAATAATCACTAGAGAAGTTAGAACATAAACTAACTTTTTGTAAACTTTTGAAATAAATCCAAAGGAGGAAGGAAAAAATATATGCTTAATAATCTAAGAAGAAAATGGAGAACATTTAACCCAAATAAAGGAAAAATTTGGCTGTGAAACACTAACTCTCAGTGCTTGGGGTAGTAATAAAATATGGCAATTTTATGATAAAAAGATACATGAATGAAAGGAAGCCTATGTACCTCTAAATCAATGAAGCAAGTACAAGAAATTTCACTAAAGTTGGTGAAAATGGCATGGCAATGTTAGGGAATCATGCAACTTTCTGATTAGAACATAATTAAATGAAAAAAAAGAAGGTAATAATGGTCACATTAATTTACAATCACTAGTGGCTCATTTTAGTAGTTAGGCTACTAGAAATTAATTCTAGTTTTGTTTGTTAGAGATTTGAAATGAATTAAATGATGAATGATATTGCCACTTAAATTCGGTGAAAAGTTTTAGTGTCTTAATCTTCAAAATTTTTTTTACACATTCTTTAGTAGTTATCTCTACCATTTAGGCTATCCAAAAATTTGATTGTCAAAATATTAGCCTCTACTTTACCACCAAAAAAATTATCACAAGTTCGAAAAATAGTTTCTCCATAAAAAATCTCATCGTTATTTAGCATTTTTCTTATAATGTCTAGTGTGATATCATTTTCAAGGATATTACTCATCTTTTATTAGGTATACCATGGCTATATGATTTAAGCGTGATCCATTAGATAGAAAAAATACTTATATTTTTGAACATAATTAAAAGATTATTAAATGCATGCCTCATAAATCTATTAAAAAGACACCCACCATTGCACCTCATAAAAATAACTCTGAATAGCAATGTACACACACTCCAAAGAAAGCTATTAAACTTTAGTTGATTGTCTTTAAAAACTTATCACCAAGAATAACTTCATTATGTATAATCTTAGTTGTAGCATCTTTATAAATTAAATAATAATACATGTCAAATTTTGAATCACAACAAATGATTTTTTGTCCTCCCAAGATTTGTTTCATCTAAAAAATTTTACTTAATCTTGATGAGACTCACATACCTATTTCAATCTCTCTCCTCACTTTATTTAGTTTAGTGATGTTGCACTTAATGAATTACATGGTAGGTTACCCCTTTTTAAGTTCATTCAACACACCATTAATTTATCCTAAGTTCACAACTTCCTAACCTTTTAATTATTAGGATGAATCCCATCAAGCATGCTGACCATAAAATATAGGTTAAAGAATATTTTACTAAATATTTATGCATGAAAGTCTTTGTTTTTATTTATTTTTAGCTTTGTTAATTCTAAAGAAAGATGAAACATGATGGATGTGTATTATAAATCATGTCATTAATAATATCAATTATGTATAAATTTTTTATTCTTTAATTGTATGGCATATTAGATTTTATTTTAAGAGCAAAAATTATTTTCTAAAATTAATTCAACAAGTGATTATCATTAAATTAGAATTCAATTAATAGATGAAAAAACTATTTTTATAGGTGTAATGGACTCTATGAGTATTTAATAATGCCATAGGACTTTTAAATACCACTATCATCTTCATGAGGCTAATTAACACTATTTTAATTTTTTTATGATGTCTTAATTTTTTTTGTCTAAGTGAGTGTATGTGTTTTAATTTGGAACCATATGGAGACCACATAGATTTTATGAGATACTTATTGAAGTGATCGGGTGCAATATTAAGATATGATGTACTATCCCGAAGATAGAAACATCACCTTAGAATGGACCTAATCACCTAATAAGGACTCCTAAGGCAGATGGGTCCACTTATATATACTAGAGATCTTTTCCCTACTTCACATGGAGAAGTACAGTAGGGTTTATTTTATGCTGGATTCTTTAGCTCCCTATGGAAGCAAGGTTTTATAGTTAATTACATATTAGGAAATGGGAATATCCTAAGAATAATTTCGATTAAAGTAATCAATAAGTATCTCCAAAGATTTCAAAGGTAGACTATCAAAGGATTAGGTATTTATGAAAATCAAATGGGAGAGTTCAAATAAGAAGGCTTATTTACAGATTCAAAAGTACCCATGATACTAGAAAGCCTAGTGATTTCTTCAATCTACCCTATAGTGAGGCTTTATATATTTAAGAGGGAGAATTTACTTTTGTTTAAGTTGAAATCTTATTAAAATGCTAGAGCTTATAGTCCAATAATATAAGATTATGGAAATGCCTAAGAGGTAAGGACTTATACTCGTAGCCCAAAGAAAATAAGTAGCCTTTGAACCAAAATCTAAAATGCTTTAGCACAAGCTAAATGCACGACATAAGTCTAATCGAGAAAGATGGGATATAATAGTTCACCTCTACATGGGAGAATGAACACACCCGACTCTTCTGGACTTACAACCACTTGGAGTGGCCGCCAGCTAGCACCTCCTACATTATAAACCATGTTGGTTGGTCTTATGTAGATGCAAAATAGCTAGACTATTGTTTAATTGGTATGTTAGCTAGAGTCCTAAACTTACTCCCCAGGAAACTAGATCATGGTTGTTATGCAAACATGATTAGACTAATGCAAAAATTACAACTATTTAAACCATTTTGATACATTCATTTTGGACTAAGGCTTGGGGAAATTATGCCTATATGCATGATGAAGTAGAGTTATGAGCCAAATTAGCAAGAAGAGGTGTTCTCCACTACAAGGGATGCCCTTAATGGTCAAGCATATCCCCTATCATGTAAGAGTGGAGACCCTCCTTATTCAAGAGTGAAATAATATGACAAGCATGGTGTGATAACATACAACATTAAGCTAAAGGGTTTTTAAATATTTTATTTATCTTGGTTAAGAGCATAGGCTTTAAAATGAGATTATGAGTTACATTAGGATTTAATTATGAGTATTTAGTAAGACTAGAAGATTTAATTTTATCCTGAAGAACTTACCACATCCAGGCCACACATCAAACCATCGCAGTTAAAAAAAACTAGGAAAAATATGCCATTTCTAATGCACAAACTAAACACAATAATCAAACATGTGAATTTTGTAAAAGAATAAGAGGCCGGTGTGGTCGAGTATTGTCGTACACCCAAAAAAGAAAAAGAAATTGGGTAGTAGAGCTGTACCCTTATACCACCCAGATTACAATTGAATATTACAATTAAAATAAATATTATGGGGGTCTTCAATCTCTTGTCCTTCTTTTCATCTTTTGGATTAGTTTGTTCCATGCTTCACAAGGCCTCCCAAGTCTTTGTCTTCTATCCACTGCTCATCCTAAACCCCATAGCACTAATCTTAATCCTATTGCAAAAAATTACATATTTATGAAAAATTAAATCTAACTACACCTACAAAATAGACGTTAGTTAAACAAACATTTATATTTCACATATTTGGACTTAGCATGCTGCATTAATTTAACTAAGCCCACATGTCTTAATTGAATTATGCTTAAGGGCATAAGCACTACCTGCAAGCAAGAACATTCATATTTACTTATTATTACAATGACTCCTTTAGCATAATCCCCTATAAAAAATATCATTAGACTATTAACAACCTAACATCTAGTCTACGCATAAACAATCCTAACATCTAGTCTAAAATATTCTATCATAAAATAAAACATAACACCACAACATACACCGGCCTAACTTAAGGCTAGAATTGGTGACTTAGCATTTTAATGTGTATGCTAAGGTTTAGTGTGGTGCATCTTAACTAAGCTTTATAAGTGTGATTATCTAAAGTTCAGAATTATTTAAGTTTAACATTAAGGGAGGTTTTTCTTCAAATCTTGCATAAATTGATTAATTTTAATTTACACTTTCTTATTTCATTTGATGCCTACTTAATATCTAATTATTATGAAGAGAAGAAAGGGTTTTTACCCCCTTTTGACCCCTTTTATCCCTATCCTAAGTTATTTTCTAAGGGTATATTATTATGACTTTGGTTTCTTTTGTGGATCGTTTATTAAATATTTTTATTAGGCCTAAGTTTGAGTTAGTCTTATGGAACCTTATTCAATCATAAAAGGCATCTTAAGATTAGTTAAACAGAATCACCATTACATGGATAACATTCCACCACTTCTTTTCATCATCAATATCATACACATTTCTTCATTTTTATTGTTCATGATATTTGATTTAATACACATATTTATACATACAATACATATTTATATTTTTCACACTTGATGATTATTAATGCATGTATTTTGATAGAAAAGAAAGATTTCACTCCTTAGATAAGAATATGTAAATGTTTATTAGAGATTTAAGCAAGTATGTGTCATTGTTAAACCAGGGAAGTGAGGTTATCTAAGACCTCGTTGGGGCTACTTAAAGCCTCATGTTCTTGGGATGTCTAGACTATATACTTTCTAAATTAAGTACATGTAAATATATACACAAACTTAGGGATGAAAATCATGCAAAGATTATATAATAGCAAGTCTTTTTATTCATGCAAAACTTAGTGGCAAGAAAAACAAAGTTTTATCTCAAATTCTAGCACATGAATACATATAAATGAAATTAATCAAGTATGTGCCATTGTTAAACCAAGAAAGTGAGGTTATCTAAGACCTCCTTAAAATTAAAGCGATGTTCTGGATGTCCACCATATGCCAATTCTAAACATATGTAAACATACACATTAATCATGTAAATAAAATAATCCTTTACCAGTTTTTAAAATTATGAATGTAAACTTATTGAACATTTATAACCAATATTAGCTTAAATTTACATCATTAGCTTATCATTTTTTTTAAAAATAATTTGAGATTTATTAGTGATAATAGTCACACCATATAATAATATTTATTCAACACATGCAACTTGATTACAATCATATTCTTTTGATTCTTTTTTTTTTGAAAACATGAACATGAGAAACAAATGACATGCACATTTATAATGAGTGAAAAGAAGTAATTAAACATTTCCACGTAACACATTCAATTTCATTAAGTCCTAAGGACAATCAAGCCAAATAAATATTTCTTAAGACTAACCAAAGTTCTTACAAGGTTTGATTTTGAAATTTTAGTTGTTAAAACCTAAAGAGAATAGAATGATAATTAGTATTACCCCATTCCATGTTGGTGATTTGATATATTTAAAGAAAATAATTAAGTAGGTTTTATGGATTGATGAGGTTCAAATCATTAAGCACATCAACTTAATTACCTTGCCCTAAACTTCTTTAATTTAATTAACTACTTGATCACGAGCCTTCATTGATATGCCTTTAGGAAAGTAAAGTTTGCAATGCACCTAAAGGAATCTAATGCAATTAGGCTCATGATTAAGAGTTAATTGAATTAAAGAAGGAAATAATCTAAGTTAAATACTCTAATGATTTTCCCATACCAATGGATTAATCATAATTTCTTTAATAACTTTATGTTATTAAACACATAAAGGGGAATTAATAGATTATGTTTACATTATCTAAATTAATTATTAATTTTGTTTGTTTTTCATTTTATCATTAATTTTCCTAATTATTTCTTAATTATTACACATGTTAATTAACCTAGTTGAAGAAATACATTTGAAAAAATAACTAGAAGATGGGGGATCCTAATTACTTCTCCTTACTATTCCCACTATTCATAATGATTAATTATCATTAATTATTTAATTAATTAGTGAGAGTAATTAGAATTAAAATTCCAAATTCTTTAAATTATATTTCAAATAATTCCATGAAAACTATGGGAGGCAGAGGACATCCCATGGAATCATCCCAACAAATTTAAAATTAATTAGCCAAGTAATTAGTCTTTAATTAAGATAATTAACCTAAGATTCAAACTCTAATTAGGCACTATTCACTAGACATAAATTAGGTATTTAATTTTCTTAAATTCTCCTCTATCTAACCTTTATAAAATGGGTTTATTAGCATTTTTTTAGATTTTTTTACAATTAGTTATGATTTTTTGATATTTTGGCCATTTAATTATATTTTTAAACTCTAATTAACCTTTTAAACAATCGTTACCATGTGGATGTTAATGTGGCAAGGCTTTCCACATTGCACCATGATATTGGTCCCTTAAATTATTTGATGTGACAGCTAACTAAGTGGCGTTGAATGCAGTTTCGTGTTGGCTGTTTGATCTCAGATCAGATGGTTGTGATTACTCCCATGATTCCAAAGGGATTAAATCAAAATTTTTAACACAATTAATATGGTTATCTATTCTAATAATGTGAAATAGACTACTAAGGTGGATGAAGGAGAGTCTGAGTAAGTATTTTGGGCTGGCATGAGGTGTACCCTCTTCCTTAGGTGAACTAATGGGTGGTCATGGGTGAATTCATCCTCTCTTGGCCAATGGTTGAGCCCAACAGCTTTGCATAAGGTTGGGTCAGCCGTCCTCTTGTCCAAGAAGAGCCAAAGGTGGTTGCCACTGGGTAAGGAGGTGGAAAACCCATCCAAATGGAAATTTTGTCCCATTTGGGTGGGATGGTTCAATGGGTTTGACCCAAATCGGGTTCACCATGGGTTGGGCACACTTGGCCAGGCCCATGGTGACCGAAGGATGAGTCATGCCAAGTTTGGTTGGGTTGGGTTTGGCTCAACTTGACTCATCTAGCTCAAATGGGTTCAATTGGGTTAAGTTGATCAATTTTACCAAATTGGGGTGCTGTTTGGATAAGTTTAATTGATCATTTGGAATGGATTAGTGTAATTGGTTTGATTCAATTTGAGTTAGATTTGAATTTGGCTCATGTGGTTCAATTTGGTTCAATTTGGTAATGTAGACCAATTTGACCAAATTAGCCAAATTTTCTTGAGCATGGGTTAGGTATATGTTCAATTGATCATTCATGATTGATTGGAAGAAGTGATTTGAATTAATTTAGATTATGGAGTGAATTGGTTCAATTTGTACCCTTTAGATCAAATTGGGATAAGTTGACTAATTCAGTTAGGTTCACCAAATTGGATCCAATTGAAGGTTGGATTATGTATAATATTGAATTAGTGATTAGGTGGAATCATTAGTTTCAATTAATTTGGTTTAGGATTTGATTTGGTTCAATTTGGCCTTTAGACCAAATTGGGTCAACTTAGGTCAAAGGGTCCAATTGTCTTGATTAGATTCAATTGATTATAGCAGAGTGTCCAATAATGATCTACAATCATCAATGAAGGGATTGGATGGCTTGATTTGATCTAATGGGAGTTTAATTGAAGTTTGGTTCAATAACCACTTTTTGGCCACTTTGAGTCAAGTGACTTGGTTAAGCTAGCTTGGACCAATTGGGGTTATGGATGGTTGGGGTGTGTTTAATGATAAATTTGAAATTGATTAGTGCTTTTGATTGCAATTGATTTGGGCTCAATTAAGTTTTGGCTCATTTGAAACCTTTAGGTCAAATGGGCTAACTTGGGTTGGTCACCTTCCTTTGGTTCAATTGGCTTGATTGCAAGTATTGGAATGGTTTGAAATAATCTATTGAATAATTAAAGTGATTGAGAAAACCAAGTTGGATTTAGTTTGCTTGAATGGGCTTGAGTTGAGTTATAGGATTATGGTGGGGTTAACCAGGGTTAAGGCCTAAGGTAATTTAGCTTGGAGCTTGGATTAGAGAACCAAATTCAAGTAAGATTAATTGAATGGGTTGGAGTTGGTTTACCTTCATCTACATGAGCTTAAGTTTGGATGAGTGAATATGTATGAGTCTTAGTTTAAGTCATAAGATGGATGAAACCTATTTGACCTAAGGTGGACTCTGAGCTTAGGGTCACACCTTCTAAGTCTTTAAGCTGAAGTTTTAGTGTCCCTTTAATCATTAGAAGTGTCCTAGCACTAAGAAAATCCATGTGTCTAGAAAGTTCCTAAATCTAAGACAAGAATGGTTAATCCTCACTCCAAAAGCGAGTTCAACAGTGAGACAGATGATCAAAAGCTTCTTAGATAAATTTTTGAAACTCCTAAGAAGGAATAACTATATGATAATCTAAAGAACATTTTTGTTTGCAAACTGAGGTGAATTTTATAAGCTTTGTTATTTCATCTTTAGAAAAAAAAGTTGTCAAATTTCAAGTAATCCTAGATTATACCTTACATAAGAGTTTCATTGAAGTATACAGTTTTTATAGTCTAGCTAATTTTTATGAGAGAATTATTAGAATTTAGTATCATTGCTCCACTCACAAATATTTTAAAATAGAAATACTTTCTTAGTTCACTATAACATAGAAGGCCCTATATTAGGTTAAGATTTTGATTATCTCTATTGTTATCCTTAGGCTTCCAAATTTTTTTCAATAGATTAAAGTGACATTTGATGCTTCAAAAAAATAGAATTAGCTAATTCCTAAGCCAAGAAAATCATCTATTAGATTTTTTTAATGAAAAATTAAAAAGAATGAAATAATAATACTTGACATATGATTGAAAACTTTGCACTACCATTCAATCATGGAGACTATAGCATATTACACCCTAAAAATTATTGAAATCTAATAAAAATTAAGTTATATACATACTATGTGTGTCAAGTTTCTCAAAGATTATTCTTTTAATGTCAGACATAAATCAAGAATTGAACGCTTTAAATAGGTAGAGTTGACAAATTCTTTTGTAGAACTTAAAAATCTTAGATTTGAATGACTTTACTTGAGTACATAGTTTGACCTAATTTTTATCTAATTTATATTGAGCACTTGAATAAAGCATTAATACTATAAAGCCAATGCTTATTAAATAATGGATACTTGTAGAAGAAAAAATAACTTTATATTCCTCAAAATTTACATAGAGAACTTTTAATCTCTATATTATATTTTTTTAAATGGATAGGCATTCAAAAAAGATAATAGCATATGTTTTAATGAAAATTTTATTTTTTTATTCTTCACTTAAGCGAGATATTTAAATTTGATGGCCCAATATCTTACAAGTAAATAAACTAATGTAGCTAAACAAAAGTCTAGTCAATATATTTCTCTACTTTTCAATTTTAATGCTTGAGAATATCAGTAGATAAATCTTTTTTTTAGATTTCCATGCATAATATCTTAAGAGTAGGATAATATTTTGGACTTGTTGATTAGACTTTTAAGATAGACAATTTCTTCCCTTATTTAAAAATTGATAATGCTTCTCATATTTCATTATTATTTTAAAAATTATATATTTATGTGGTGTTCCTTCAAATATTATATATAATTGAGATGTTTGATTCCTTCCATATTTTTGAAAGACTTAATAAAATTTATTAAGCACTAAATTCAAATTTATATCTGTTAACCATCCTTAAATTGATGGCCAAATTTAAGAAACTTACCGTGGTGTCTTATAAAAAACACTAGACCTTAAGAAACTTACTGCGATGCTTATTAAAAAAAGTTTAAAAATTTGTAAATTGCATTTATCTTAAAATTTTTATATAATAGTAATGCTTTCAAAACAATGAAGTCTTCACCCTTTAAAATACTTTATATGGCTACAATCTAAATTGTATTTTCATTTGCAAAAAAGCTTTAAAATCTCTATGACAATATAAGAAATCAAATTTTTTTATTATTCTTTTATGGAAAGCTATAATAGTTTAATCAAATAAGTTTAAGGATAACAAGTTTTAATTTGCATTTATCTGAAATGATATCACACAATACGTTAAAGAAGTGATATCACACAATCTATTTATCTTTCTATGACAGTATTAGAAATCAATTTGCATTTGCAGGATTTATGATAAGCTCATTTGATATATATTGACTATGTTAGAGTGTCTACACAAGCATTATCTCAAAATGAATTCTTTAAACTATTATTTTCGATTTTCTGCTAAACAATTCATAGGATTCATTATTTTCCACCATGAAATCAAGATTGATTCCTTAAAGATCTTGGTCATCTTAGATATTAAGTTATCTATTAGTTTCACGCAATCAATATCTTTTCAAGAATACTTATTTATTTTGACATACAATAGCTCATTTCTAAGCTATGTAGTAAATCTTAGCCCTTTATGGTCAGAACAAAGGAGGATACTTGTTATCATTGGGACATGCATGGCAAGATGCCTTTAATAATATAAAAGACTGTCTAATGTATCTACTAGTCTTAGGTACCTTAATTCCCAGGAAACCTTTAATGCTTTATAAGGTTACCCTTGATGAGTTGCTTGATACTCTCATGTTCTAACAAAATATTATTCAAACAAGAAATGCATTGTATTATTATTTTTCTTGATTCTAACATAAATATCCTATTATAGAGAAACATTGATTAACATTGATCTATAAGATATTTTAACATTCATAAAAAATATTTTTCTTAATCATGAAAATAACATAATTGTGAAAACACTTAATCCCAAGACTTTAAAAAATGATTTTCACAAAACTTTAATTAAGAAATAAATTGTATTTTGATTTTCCATGAATCTCTTCAAATTTTTGAAATTAAGGTTTCTCTTTCTTCACTCAACTTTTCTTCATATAGTCATCTTAATGGAGAGACACGTACAGATTAGAGGGTAGGAAGAGGAACAGTAGTTTTCTCTATGAAGAGACACTTTATTTGATCAAATGGACTATAAATGATGTATCAAACTCTCTCTTGACCAATAAGATGCAAATATATAATTAATTATTAAATAATAAATTGAATAATCATTAATATGGGCCGCACTTCATGATTAATTATGTATTTATTAATTATGTATATATTAAATATACAATTCTTACACTCTCCCACTTGGCCCATATGATATTATTCAATTTAATGATTTAATAATTAAAAGATATAAGCGTAATGCGCATTACATGTCAAATAATTTTTTTTATTTGGTCAAATCATAATTCATCATTAAGTGAAAACTAATAGGGATCATGACAATTATACATCATTAGTGTGACACATTTCCTTCAATATATCATAATATTAGTTTTACACTTAATATGATCTAGAATGAGAGATAATCATAATGGTTCAAACTTAATGTCTTTATTAAAGACAAATCCTATTAATAGTCACATAATTCTTTCAGTTATATACATTCAAACATAATGAATAGGATACTATAATATGTCAGAAATAATAGAATGAAAAGCTCAAAGTGTCAAATACATAAAGAGCATAAAATAAAATATAAAATCAATAATGCTTTCCAATAATACCCATCCTTTCAACTTGTTCATTAAATGTTTTAGGTGGAAATCCTTTAGTTAATGGATCAACAATCATAAGATTGCTACTAATGTGCTCAAATGACATAATTTTTTTTAAACCTTTTCTTTAACTACAAAATATTTTAATTCTATATGGTTAGCACCCTTTGAATACTTATCATTCTTAAAAAAGAAGACTTTTATGGCAATATTACGATAAATTTTCAGTATCTTGCCAATATTGTCGACAACTCTAAGTCCTGAAATAAAATTTCATAGCTATAATCCATGAATTTGGGCATCAAAACATGCCACAAACTTAGCTTCCATAGTGGATGCAGTAATGACAAAATTCTTCATACTCTTCTAAGAGAGAGCCCCACTTGCTAGTAAGAACAAATAACCAAATGTGGATTTTTTATTCTCCACACATCTAGCAAAATTTGAATCTAAATATCCAATCACCTCAAGATGATCAGATCTTCTATAAGTGAGCATGTATTTTTTTTGTTCCTTGCAAATATCACAAAACTTTCTTTGCAGCCTTCCAATAATCGATACCCAAATTACTTTGATTTTTACCCAACATTCTCACAACAAAACTAATATCTTGTATAATACAAGTCTAAGCATACATTAGAATCCCAACAATAGATGTATAAGGAATTTGTTCCATTTGCTTACATTATAATTCATTCTTTGGAAAATTGTATAAGGCTCAATTTATCTCATTTCTAAATTGGAACAACACTTGCAGAATAATTTTCCATCTTAAATCTCTCTTAAACTTTATTAATACATACTTTCTGAGACAGTCCTAATAATTCTTGTGATCTATCAAGGAATACTTCAATTCCTATCACCTAAAATGTCTCACCCATATCTTTTATTTTAAAGTTCTCTAAGCAAAATTTCTTGGTTCATACAATAATTCAAGATAATTAGTAGCGAGCAAGATATCATCAACATACAAAGCCAAAAAATATGAACTTGCTCCCACTAACCTTTAGATATATACACAGATTAGTAATATTTTCCTTAACTTCAAAGGTAGTAATAGTATCATTGAAATTAAGATATCTTTATTTAGAAGCTTGTTTAAGTTTGTATATTGATTTCTTAAGTATACACGCCATGTGTTTCTTTCCTTTAATTGAAAGCCTTCAGGTTGATTCATATAAACTTCTTCCTCAAAATTTTTTCATTTAGAAAGGAAACTTTCACATCCATTTGATGTATCTCCAAATCATAATGAGTCATTAATGTCATAATAATTTCTAATAATTCCTTTTTAGAAGTAGGAGAAAAAAAATCTCTTTATAGTTAATACCATCTTTCTGAGTGAAACCTTTAGCAACAAGTCTAACTTCATATCATTCTATATTGCCAGTAAAGTCACATTTCGTCTTAAAAACCTATTTACATCAAACTCTTTTAGAATATTCAAGCAATTCAATGAGATCTTAGAAATTATTGTGATCCATTGATTTCAACTCTTCTTTCATGGCATTTAACCACTTTTTAGAATTAATACTTCTTATGGCCTATGAAAATGAAATTGGATCATCATCAATTCCTAAGTCAAATTCTGACTCATGTAAATAAACCAAATAATCTGCCTAAATAACATATTTTCTTTCTCTTTAAGAACACATTAATGTTATTTCTTCTGGTTCATCAATTATAGGTTTATTGGTGATAACTTTATTATGTAGTGTTTGTTCATTCATTTGTTGTTCATATAAGTTGTCAAATTGTTTAATGATTGTAGGAACAATAATTTTAGAAGAAGTAATTGGTAAAGAATTTTCACCTTAACTTCTTGAATTTTCACCTTTCGTGGTTCTGTATTCCCACTATTATCATCATTTTAAATTACTTTAGTATTTATGGTTTCAATAATGTTTGTACTATGACTAAGACAAAAAAATCTATACCCTTTACACTTTTCTAGATAACCAATGAAATAACCACTAATTATTCTTGAAACTAGTTTATTTTCATGTGGATTATAAATTCCTAATTGTGTTGAGCAACCCCAAACATGCAAGTTACTTAAACTGGATTTTCTTCATATTCACAGGACAAAAGAAGTTTTTGAAACTGCCTTACTAGGAACCTTGTTTAATAAATACACAATAGCTTTTAAGGCATAGCTTAACATGCTCCTAACCATATCCATTAAAGTATAATTTTGCTTTTCTGTAACAACATTTTATTATGGTGTTCTTAATATTGTGTATTGAGCACATATGCCATATTTTTCTAGGAATTTAGCAAATTGACTAGGGCATTATCTAGATCATCATACCTTCCATAATAATAACCACCTCTATTAGATCTAACATTTTCACTTTTCTATCTAATTATTTCTCAATTTCATTAATAAATAGCTTTAAGACATTTACTAATTGAGATTTTTCATCCATCAAATAGACGTAGCCATAATATGAAAAATTATAAATAAAGGAAATGAAATGCTTTTCTCCACCAAAAGATAGAACATCCAAAGGTCCACAAACTTTGGTGTGTATAATCTCTAAAAGTTGTGTGCTTCTTGTGGTGGCTTTCTTAATTGTGTTTTATAGATTTTCCCTTAATATAATCCACACATATACCAAGATTAGTGCAATTTAAATTAGGAAGAATTTTATTTTTCACTAATCATTGAATTCTTTCTTTAGATATATAACCCAAATGTTTATGCCACAAATAGGCTCATCTTTCATCAACCAAATCATATTTTATTCTAATATTATGATGCAAGGTAAATAAAATTTTAGCAAATAAATTATCAATGTTTAATTTATATAAACAATACCAAAGAACACTAGAGCTAATAAAATGATTATGCTTAAATAAATTGAAACATCTATTTCCAACCTTAAGATAATATCCAGCTGTATCAAGTTTAGATAAAGAAACTATATTTCTAGAAATAGATAGAACATAAAGAGTTTGAAAAAGATCTAAATGATGTCCAGTATCTAAAATTAAGTGATATGTTCCAAAGGCTTTAACTTAATTAAGTGATATGTTTCAATGGATTCAACTGGAGCTTTGACTCGAATACCCATGAACTTAAACTTTTCAATTAGCTTTATAGTTTGGACCATAATAAATCCCTACATCACATTTGAAATATGTGTAGTACAACCGGAATCAATCCACCAAGTATTATAAGGAACTTCTATCAAATTTGATTTGAAATATACAAAAACACTTAGCTTACCTTTTTTTTTCGAACCAAGCTGACCACTCAAGAAAAACACACTTGCAAATCTACACCATCTTTACTAGGATGTTTGGGGAGTTTGTTTTTCTTTAGTCAGATTGATATATATTCAACCAAATTTTACCGTAGTAAGAGAGCACTCTCGATTAAAGTTGGAAATAGACATATCTTTGATATGAATCAATGTTTGGAGGTGTGATGTGGATGACTAAGTAATAGAAAATGAGGGTAGTCCTGATCAGGATCCCATGGTTCCATCATCTCGGGACTGCCATTATTCTAATCTACCAATATCAGAGGCCTATTAGCCATAATATCTAGGGAGTCTAATTAGTAGCCATGGGTTGCCTCATCTCAGATATCCTGAGTAAACTAGAGTTATTCTATATGTGTTTAGTGAATTAAAGCTAAACTTAATTTATTTATTTATCCAATCATTCAATCAACTCTGCTTTGCAGACATATGTAGGACTTACATCTATTAAAATATAGGTAGGGTATTTGCATGGTGAATAGAAAGATTCAACTTACATCCTTTGGAATGATACAATAGGTATGAAAATTCATATGGCGACCAAATGATTTAGGTTATATCCATTGGAAAGTAGTTAAAATTTAGGTGTTCGCATGATGAACAAATAGATTGAGTTTACATCCTTTTGGAATGCTAGTTAGAATTTAGATGTTCGCATGACAAAGGAATATATTAGACTTACCTCTCTTTGGAGTGCCAGTTAGAATGTTCAAATAATGAACAAATAGATTGGACTTACATCCCTTTGGAATGCCAGAAGGATGTTTGCATGGTGAACAAATGGATTAGGTTTACATCCCTTTTGAATGTCCTAAATTTTAGAGAAGCTTGCATGGCAAACAAATGACTAGGCTTGCATCCATTGAAAAGCCAATTTAGAATTTAGATGTTTGAATGACGAACAAACATATTGTACTTTCTTCCCTTTAGAGTATTAGTAGGATGTTTGGATGATAAACATATGGATTGGACTTACATCCCTTTAGAATGTCATAAATTGTAGAGAAGTTCATGTTGCGAACAAATGATTGAGCTTATATCCATTAGAAAGCCAATTTAAAATTTAGATTCTTACATGTCAAACAAAATGATTGGACTTACCTCCCTTTGGGTGCTAGTTAGAGATTGGATGTTCGCATAGCGAACATAAAGATGTTTGATTTTTTTTTAGGGGATAGCGCCTGGGTGTTGTAGAAGTAGCACCATAATGCTAAGGGTTTAGCACCTTAGCACTAGGAAGGCACTTCAACACCTAAAGTTCAATGCCTCGACACTAGTGAGCAGAAACATAAGTCACAAATCCAGAGAGGCAAGAGCTTCTGCACTATAAACCTAATGTTGTAATATTGATGCACCATAAAGAATAACATAAAATAAGTTCATTGTTCGACCAACATTTAAATTTTGGCAGAGTTTTGTCTTGACAATGCTTAAAAGTTTGTAGTTAATGTGATCACGTTCTTCTCCCTTACTTCAGAACCAAGATCTACAAAAGGAAGATTGTCACTTCACATCGGATATTAGATCAACAGTGGAAGCCGTCAAGATTTCCTATGGTGTGAGGAATTGGAAAAAGGAAGCTTTTCATTTTAGATTATACTTGGAATCAGTGATACCAAAGGAGAGCATTTAGCAGAGCGAAGAGAGCATACAATGAAGTATGTAGTAGTAGTAGTAGTAATAGTAGTAGTAGTAGTAGTAGTAGTAGTAGTAGTAGTAGTAGTAGTAGTAATAATAATATTAGTAGTAGTAGTAGTAGTAGTAGTAGTAGTAGTAGTAGTAGTAGTAGTAGTAGAGAGAGAGAGAGAGAGAGAGAGAGAAGTGTAGCCAGAAGAAAAAAAGAAGAAGATCATCCCCTTTCCCCTTTTTAAAAGAAACTGCATCCCTTAACCATTCCTGCTGTCCTAACTACTCCTGCTCTCTCTTTTGGGTGGATATCACTAACAAGGATGGTTGTTAGTGGGAGTGGTTAGTATATTTCCAGATTCTTTAAACTTAGTGGAAATGGATTCAGTGCTTAGGCCTCATGTTTGCAGCATCGTGATTTTAGATGTTCATTTATTATTATTATTATTATTTTAATAATTTTATGTTGCAAATAAATTTCCCCTCAATAAATGTATCATGTAAATTGGACATGATGCATTCATTGCTTTCTCCTTTTTTATTTATGATTATATTCAAAAACATAAAGAAGGAGAAAGAACCTAATATTCAAGTGGTCTCTAATCATAACATTCATATATCATGTAATAACAAAGAGATAGTGGCTAAAAGAAATTTTAGCTATAGTGATTAGTTTGAATTTCTCTGACATAAATAGATACAGTATGGACTCAAAAAAGCAATATTAGCCTATCTCTCGCATGCATCATAGAGATGCTGAAAGGTGACTTCCTGTTCATGGACAAATGAAGAGAGAACCTGCTCAAGTTCATACACTTGAGCATCCGTTTGTGAGAAATCTTCTTCTATAATTGTGATAGCCTATCTCACCATAGAACTCTTTTTCAATAAATACTACCCCCTCTACTATAGCTCTCTCAAATCAATAGATATATTAAGAAGCTTGAATTTCACTCTAGAGAGCTCTCAGTGGTAAGATCTCAAGGCTTTGAGGCTATGCTCGAGACCTTTATGAATTAGAGAGGCTTGATGCGAAGTAATGTTGAACAAATTCTTTGCATCGGTGAGTGTCTCTGATAAGAGCTCTAGGTAAGTAGTGCACAGTGAGAATAATCCAAACTCAACATCTCAGCATAAGAACTCCCAAAACTGTAACTCCCCCATTCAAGGCACAAAGTGGCAGCATAATCTAACAAAGAGTTCACCTCTATACTAAAGCTAAAAAGCTCAGGAAAAACTTCTAAGTCAACACCAAGAAGTAAGTAACATAGTGTTGTCACTATATGATATAACTCTTTGAAGAGTTGAATGTAGTGCTCTTAAATGTCTAGAGCATATCTTTTAGATGAAGCATGAAATTTTCAAACTAGAGAAGTGCAGCAAAGCTATATCCCTTAAATTAGGAATGGGGTGACTATTTGCATACGAGTCAAGTTGTGTTGAGGAATCATCCTAGGCGGAACTCATTATCACACAAGTTGAGCCTAACAAAGGTGACTTACAGCTAGTCTTCTAAGCACCAGATTCCTCTGTATGTGGATCTTCTCTAATATGCTTGTTGTCATAACTGATAGGCTTAATAGAATGAGAAATTGGGGAAGTCACGCTAGCATCTATTGATAATACCAAAGTGACACCACTCTCTATCCACTCTGTTGATGGTTCAACCTTTAATGGTAGAGATGGAGCATGAATTTAGTTAGATGTTCCTACCACTCATATATTATAATCAGATGGAGGAGAGTTTTGGGCATCCCTATCTACCTTTGTATGAATATATGAGGGATTTTGATGATGCTTTCTACCATTATCATGTCTACTTGATAATTCCTTAGAAGCATGAGCTGTGTGTCGAGGAGAATGCAAGTGTCACGTCAGTCTGGCTCTCCCAAGTCTATGGCTATATATCTAAAAGCCCAATTCTAAACAAGAAGAGAAGCTATGATAATCCATAACAATCATATGTGGTTAACTTCTGTAGTACCCTATTGTGAAGTTACATAACAACAAGAACCAGTCCTCAGGAGATGCAAAAAAGTCCAAGTCATAGAAGTTGCCTCCAAACAAATAGATAATGATAACATCCCAAGGAATGAGTGTTTTCTATATCATCTATTTGTAGAAGTCTATATATAGGTGTAGCCTGAGTAAAGCCATACTATCTAGTTACTATGTTAGGATTGTATCCTTCTAAAATTACAAACTCATGATGATAGTAGTAAAGCCAAGCATGGCTCAACTTAATGAGATATTCTGCTATATGTATATATCATAGCTTTGATAATAATAAGGGTGTACCTTTGTTAGTAATAGAATCCATGAATCATTATCGCAAGCCCTAATCATGTAAGTTATAAGAAGATGATATGTGAATAATCTGAAAGTGATTCATCATGCACTAGCATAAGCATAAATATCTAGATTTAATCTTTGTATAAACAAACTATATCTCTGTTCAGCTACATAATTAAAGGAAAATGTTGCTCTCTAAAGTAAGGAGGTGTCTCAAGATGGATAAAGGCTCCAAAAATATATGGGTGAATCCATCCATGTACGTAATGCAAGGAACCTCCACATCATAACGATGTGGGTCGGACAAGATTCTTGCTCTGCCCAATCCATAGTATATGTAGGCTAATGTTGTAGGTGCTAGTATAATCTTCTAGCCAAGAGAAAAAAAAATTATCCATAAAGAGAGTAGAAGGATGGAAGAGTCTACTACGACCTGGGAACACAAAGTGGCAAATCATGTGGCAATGAAAGCCACTAAGAATAACTCCTCGTCAATGCCTTATGCTAAAACATGTCAAGAACTGGCTCTTCTTTTAGGCTCAAATCTAGTGCTGAAGGACCCCTCAGAAGAATGAAAGCCAATGTCAAATGGATTTTCTAAGCATGCAAAGTGGGGAAAACATATGGATGAATGAAGAAAACTCTCATACCATATATCTAGAGTAATAGTGCCACATCATCTATGGTCTGATCTCCATTATTTGAAGATCCTTTGATAGTGAGTTATAGCATGATGAAGGCTAAAAGAATATATATAACTTCTCTTCTTCTGTTGGCTAACTCACTGATGCTGAAATAGTTCATGATCCGAAGGGATGCACTCCTCATAGAGAATGTCTAAAATAAGGAGGCCAACTATATCCTGTATATCTACCAAAGTAACTGTCATCTCATGTGAACCAATCTAACAAGTATTGGTGGTCATATCCTAATGTTCTGCTATGCCACCAATCCAAGTGAACGGAAGATGACTATAGTAAAAAAGTGATGTATATAAGGCATGATATATGCCAACTCTCTTGAGAATATTGCCATGCAACTATAAATGATGTGAGACTAATATATGTAGCCACTGAAAGATGATAGAGGTGTGCTAAACACTAACTTTGGGTTCCAATCCTCTACCTCATGATGTAATATATGATAACCTAAAAGTCATATCATACCAGCAGAAGGAGCGCTATCTATAACTAGTTGAAGTACATCCTGACCTCAGAAGCTAAGGTTAAATATAACTTACTCTGGAGAAACATCATGACTATGTCTCAGCTTTAAATTAATCATCCAATCAGAAGGATCAAACTCTGATGGAAGTTGTGAATCAAATAGTAGAATGCGAGATTATTGAGCAAATAAGTCCTTAAAAATATCTATGCCTATCAACATGCCCTGATGTTATATAAATGATCTTGTAATATGGCAAAATAATATAAATCATAAGCTTCAATTATGGCATATATCTGCTCCATAGTAAGTTCAATAGGAGGCATATCATCAAGCAATTTTCAAACAAACATTATAACAAATCTATATAAAAAGAAGCATTAGACATTATAGAAGAGGCAATAATATTTGAATTTATAAATAAGTAGCACTTATGGGCTTTGCTTCATCCTTGTCTAAGCTTCAAAGAGTTTATACTTCTATTTAGATTCAATCCCTTTTGGATTTGAATTTAGACTTATACTTAGACTTGGCCCCTTTGGGCATGTTAGGTTTGTTTGAACTTAGATCCTTCCCTTTTAGGCATATTGGATCTAGGTTTAGATTTTAGTTTTGACCCCTTCAGACATGATAGATCTAATTTTGGTTTTAGGTCTGGCCCTTTTGGACATGATGCATCTAAATTTTAGGATTAGATTGAATCCCTATGGACATGATGGATATAAATTTTAATTTCAGATATGATGGATCTAAAATTTAGGTTTACATCTAGCAAATTTAGAAATGATGGATCAATTTTTAGGTTTATGTCCCTTTAATTGGATGGGATTTCTCTTTGATGGAGAATTTTTTTCCTTGCTTGCAAGAAATATCAAATTTCCCCTTGTTTGATAGGAGATTTTCTTTTTGGGATGGAAATATTCTTCTCAAACTCCAAATGCTGATAATAATTTATCATTTTGATTGATCGATTTAGAGTCAATTTTGATTCTTGTATTTATAAAGCATAATGCCTTTAAAGGCTATGCATAATATCATTTGAGATATTATCCATTTATAGGGGGCATATGCCTTATGCCTTTTGCATCAATGAGTTGATATGCTCCCCCTTCATATACCTTTTCGATAATGTAAGGTCGTTCCTAGTTTGGATCAAACTTTCCACCTATTCAATGATGGGGAATGTAGTATTTTTATTTGGAGTCATAGGAACATCACGTAGATCTTATTAGGTACTTATTGAAGTGATTGAGTGCGACATTGAGGTATGATGTACTACCTTGGAAGATAGAGGCATCACTCTACAATGGACTCAATCACCTAGTAAAGAATCTTAAGACAAATGAGTCTTCATATATACTAGAGATCTTTCCCCAACTTTATGTGGATAAAGTAAAGTGGAGTTTATTTTAAGCCGGGTTCTTTAATTCCCTATGGAGGCAAGTCCCCATAGTTAATTATATCCTAAAAAATGAAAGTTTTCTAAGAAAACACTTGATTAAAGTAATCAATAATTATCTCTAAAGATCTGAAGGCTAGACTATTAAAGAATTGGAAATTTTTGAAATCAAATGGGATAGGTTCAAATGGAAAGACTAATTCTCAGATTATACATGAAGATAAGTAGGGAGCATCCAAGATACTAGGAAGCCTGGTGAATGCTCTAATCTACCATATGATGAGGCTTTATATTTTTAGAAGAAAGAGAATTATTTTTTTTTTGGTTAAAATTTTATTTAAGTGCTAGGACTTATAACCCAACAACATAAAATTATGGGGATGCCTAAGAGGTGAGGACTTATACTTATAGCAAGAGGAAAACAAATAGCCTTAGAATCTAAATCTAGAGTGCTCTAGCACAACCCAAAAGCTCGAACTAAGTCTAGTCAAGGAGAATGGGATTTATTGATTCACTTCCACTAGGGAGAGTGGATCGATCCCAACTCTTTTGGACTTACAACTTCCTGGATTGGCTGCTAGCTAACACCTCCTACGCTTTAAAAATCATGTAGGTCATTCTTATATAGATGCAATATAGTTAGGTTGTTATTTAATAAGGAAGGAAGCTAGAATCCTAAACTTACTCCCTAAGAGACTAGATCATGAGTGGTATGCAAACATGACTTAGACTAATGTTAATAATTTATAAGTTTTTAAGCCATTTTAACATATTAATTTGGACCAAGGTTTGGGAAAATTATGCCTAAATGCATGATGAAATTGAGCTATGGGCTAAATTAGAGAGAAGCAGTGTTATCCACTACAAGGAATTACCCTCACATAATAAGCATATCCCCCATCATGCAAGAGTAGAGATCTTCTATTTTCAAGAGTGAAATAATATGATATGCATGGTGTGATAACATACAACATTCAGCTAAAGTGTTGCTAAATATTTTATTTATCTTGATTATGAACTTAGGCTTTAAGATGAGGTTATAAGTTGATTTTACTTTAGTTATGAGTTATTAATAGAGTAAAAAATTAATTTTATCCTAGAGAGCCAATCGCATCTAAGTCACACATGAAATCATCACACTTTAAGAAATCTGTGAAAAACATGCCATTTCTATTGCACAATCTAAACATAATAATAAAACATTTGAATTTCATAAAAGAATAAAAAGGTCGATGCAGCCGGGTATCGCCATACACCCTGAAAAAGAAAAAGGAATTTGGTAGCTGAGCTCTCCCCTTATACAACCCAAATTACAGTTAGATATTACAATTGAAATAAATGCCATGGGGTCTTCAATTCTTGTTCTTCTTTCATTCTTTGGATTAGTTTGTACTAGGCTTTATTGGGCCTCATAGGTCTTTGCCTCTAGTCACTACTCATCCTAAACCCCATAGTACTAATCCTAATCCTATTATAGGAATTACATCTTTATGAAAATAAAGCCTAACTATACCTACAAAATAGATGTTACGTAAACAAAAATACAAGCCAATTAATTAATCTTCACATATTTAGACTTAGCATCCTACACTTGGGTAACCAAGCCCACCTATCCTAATTAGATCATGCTTATGGGGTATAAATAGCACCTACAATCAAGAACATTTATATTCATTTATTATTACAATGACCCCTCAAGCACAATCCCCTGCATAAAATATCATTAGGCTAATAACAACCTAACATCCAGTCTATGCACAAACAATCCTAACATATAATCTAAAAATATTATATCATAAAATAAAATATATAACCACAACATACATTGGCCTAACCTAATACTAAGGTTAGCGACTTAGTATTCTAATGTGTGGGCTAAGGCTTAGTGTGGTATATCTTGATTGATTTTTAGAATTAGGATTTTCTAAAGTCTTTAGATTATTTAAATTACCCATTAAGGATGGTTTCACTTTAAATCTTTTAATAGCTTGATTGAATTTTAACATATGTGTTTTACTTTGTCCACTGCTTACTTAAGATCTAATCATTATGAAGAGAAGAAAGAGACTTAACTCTTTCATCCCTAACCTAAGTTGATTTTTAAAGATAGATTATTATGGCTTTAATTCTCTTAATGAACAACTTATGAATCTTAGTTAGCCCAAGTTTAGATTAGTCATAATGAATCTTATTCAAACATGAATAGCATCTCAAGATCAATGAAATTAAGTCACCATCACTTGAGTAAGACTCCACCACTTCCTTTTATTATCAATAATATCCACACTCTTTCCATTTTAGTTTCTTTAATATTTTATTTAGTATATACATATACATACCATGTACCCATGCTTTTTCTCAGTTAATGGATGTTGATGCATGAATTTGATAAAAAAAGTGAGATTTCATATCATATTTAAGCATATGCAAATATGTATAAGAAATTTAAGCAAGTGCATGTCATTGTTAAACCAGGGAAGCGAGATTATCTAAGACCTACTTGGGGCTACTTAAAGCCTCATGTTATGGGGATGTCCATAGAAACATAATTATGAAAAGTTTGTGTATAAATATCATTTATTTATGTAAAGCTTAATGGCATAAAGAAAGGAGTTTTACATTATATTCTAACATATGCACGCACATAGATGAAATTAAGCAAGTACATGTCATTGTTAAACCAAGGAAGTGAGATTATCAAAGATCTCATTGGGGCTACTTAAAGCCTCATGTTCCCGAGATGTTTAAACTATATACTTGTGTGGTGAAAATTTTTATCTTCATCTAAATGAATAAATGAAAATAAAATTTTACACTAGTAGGACACCACGTAGATTCGCAGATGTTCTTATTAAGGTGATCGGGTACAACATTGAGGAAAGGTGTACTTTCTTGAAAGATAGAAGTCACCACCCTACAATGAACCTAATCGCCTAATAAGTACTCCTAAGGATGATGGGTCTTCAGATGTACCAAAGATTCTTCTCCTACTTTACATGAAAAAGTTAAGTAGGGTTTATTTTAAACTGGGTTCATTAAGTTCCCTATAGAGGCAAGCCCCCATAGTTAATTACATCTTAAGAAATGAGATTCCTTAAGAATACTCTCAATTAAGATAAATGATCATTATCTCCAAAGATTTCAAAGATAAGACTATCAATCAATTCATTATTTTTGGAAGATCAAGTGGGATTGATCAAAAGGAGGGAGTTATTATCGAAACCAAAAGGAGATAAGTAGGGGATGCTTATGATACTAGGAAACCTAGTGAGCATCCCAAACTATCCTATGGTTAGGCTTTATATTTTTAAAATTGAGGGGAATTATTTATTTGAGTTGAATTTTTATTAGAAATCTAGGGCTTACAATTCCACAACACAAGATCATGAAAATTCCTAAGAGGTGAGGATTTATGCTTGTAGCCCACAAAGAGAAACAATAACCTTAGATCCTAAATCTAGGGAGCTTTGGCAAGGGCCAATGCATGACCCAAATTTAAGGAAAAAATGGGTATATAGTTTACCTCCACAAGAGAGGATAAACCACCTGACTATTGGACTTACAACCACCTAGGGGTGGCCTCTAACTAACTCCTCCTATGATTTTAAATACATGCAGGTAAGTCTTATTCTTTTGCAAGATAGTTAAGCTGTAGTTTATTTAGAAAAGAGACTAAGTCCTTAAACACACTCCCTAAGAGACTATATCATGTAGGGCATGATTAATGACTTAATCTAATACAAATTTTGTTAAGTTTTATTTTCATTTTTGAACATTTTGATTTGACACAGGCTATGAGATTCATAGGCCTAATCAATGAGAAATTAGTTATGGGCCAAAATCAGTAAAAAGAATGTGTGTTTCTACTATGGCTCTCAAAGGTCAAGCCATGTTCTCTGATAAAGGTAGAAGCCCACTGTTGGCAAGAGTGAAGCAAGATGATTTTATGCATGATGTGAGACATACAACATCTAACTAAGGATTGCTAAATCTTTTATTATCTTGATTTATGTCCTTGGATTTAGGTGAAATTATGAGTTGTCAAATTTTAATTTTGAGTTGATGAATTGGATAGAAAATTTATTTTTTCTCTAAGAGCCTAATTGAATCCAGGCCATTCATCAATCATTGAAGAAACTATGAAAAATCATGCCATCTTAGTGCACAAGCTAAACAAACAGCAAATAATTTTATAAAGCTAGCACAAAAGAATAAAAGGCCGATGTGGTCAGGATCCACTGCATAAACCCCAAAAGAAATGGGTAGCTGAGCTCTACCCTTATACAACCCGAATTATAAATGAATAATTACTATTAAAATGAATTTATGTTATGGGGGTCTTCATTCTTCATTCTTCATTATTCTTTCTTCATTTCTTCTTTCTTCATTTCTTCTTTCTTTTCTTCTTTTGGTTGGTTGGGGTGTAGTTTGCTCCAAGGATTCACATGGTGCTTAAGACTTAGTCTTATGACCAATGTTCATTTTAATCCCCCATAACAATCATTCCAAATCTTAATTATAAATTACGTGAAAATGGGAAAAATAAATCTAACTAAACCTGCAAAATAGAAATTAGCTAAACATACCACACAATCCCAAACATGTATATGAATAAGTTGGACATAGCACCCAACACATGGGTAACCAAGTCCACCTATCCTAGTTTGGATTATGCTTAGGGGTATAAGCAACCTGCATAACAAAAGAATTTTTTTATTTTTATTACATACCCATACAATCCATAGAAGATAATGATTTAAGATCGCCTCTACCATCCATCTACACATATACACCTAACATCTAGTCTAAAATATTATATCACAAAATAAAATCGGCATCAAACCATGCATACATAGAAAGAAATGGTGACTTAGCTAATGTGTGTGCCATTTAAGGCATGTGTGGCATGTCATGCTAGGCTGTTAGAATTTTCTAAATGTGAGAGATTCAATTTAGAAGGGTGGTTTCATTTTAAGTGATTTAGTTGATTTGCCAATTTTATTTGATGATTTAATTTAGTTTGAATGAATCTACACTCAATTACTAAGTGTTGTAAAGAGAGGAAAAGAGAAGAGAACTTCTCTTTCATCCCTACCTTAATAATTTCTAAGGTAGATTCATTAGTGATTTTTCTTTAGTGAATTTTTTATTATGTATTTTAATTATTCGTAAGTTTAAATTTGCTCCAAATAAACCTATTCAATAAGAAAGACATCTTAAAATTAATTAAAGTGAATTACTATCGCATAACACACAACCATTTATTTCTTTCTAACATGTATACCATGCTTATGAATGATCCTAAGCATAGCTATACATGAAATACAAACACTTTAGCACACTTTGATGATGAATGCTAAAAAATATTGTTTAAGTAAATTTGGATATTTCATGAATGCATGATTTTGTTTAAGTAGAAAAAAAGACTTTTTTTTATCCATTACTTATATGCACATTCACATGTATAAAAGACATAAGTGAGTACAATGCCATTTTTTTCTACACCAAGGGTGTAAGGTACAAGACCTACTTGGGGCTACTTAAAGCCCCGCAACTCTAAGATGTCCTGACTAATATACTACTTTTCTTAAATACATGTGCATGTGCAAAAAGAAGTAAATAGAAGAAGAGTCATGTGAAAGATTTTTATTTTTGTTTAATTTGGTTATGCAATTTACATGTGTAAATGTGAAGATCCTTCTTAAGTCGTAACATGGGAGTTGATAAGAATGGATTTAAGCAAGTGTTATGTTCTTTTCAAATGAATTATACACCTTGCAAATCCTATCCAAATCCATGTTACGAAAAGAAGGAAATTCACATAAAACACATTCCTATGCTATAATCACATGCAAGCTTATTAGTATTTATAAGTAGTATACCTACATCTCTAATGTTTGATTTGTAGGTTTTGAAAATATTTTTTTGATTTAATAGTGATAATAGCCACTCATATTCTTACTTTAGCCAAAATATGCAATTTTATATAAAGAAAACATTTTCTTTATTTTGATTTTTTAAAAGATATAAATGCATGGTTTCATATGACAAATCGCATTTAGCATGCTTGGAAAGAAATAAAGTAAAGTAAGCATATGACTTCATTCACCCTAATTAATTCCTAAGGACAATCCTATAAAATAAGATTATTCAAAGTGACTCAAAATTGCTTAAAGAAGCTTTTAGTTTTAGTTTTGAATTTGATTTGATTTAGGAAATGTGAAAAAAGTTTGCTAGTCCTAACCCATTTCCCCCATGTGTGAGTTAGTTTAGTTTAATTTCAGAACCATTAGGTTGATTTTATGTTTTGTTTAGGTTAAGGTGTAAATTAAATCCATTAACTACCCCTTACCTACACCACTTTAACATGATTAACCAAATAATTATGAGCCAACATATAATATGCAGCCACATAGAAATTAAATCAGCAATGCTCCTGAGAAAGAAAAGGGCCTAATGTAATTGGCTCACAATTAATGATTAATTAAGCTAAAGGGTTTCATTAAGTACTTTCATAACCCTTCCCACACATGTGAGTTGGATTTTATTTTCTTAAGCTTACCTTAGGCTTTTGAACAACTAAGGATCTACCCAAGAAGAAATTGATTAAGTTTCTTGATTAATTTTTTGTTTTTAAGTTTGGTTAATTAAGCTATTTAATGATGTGATTAAATCATTAATTAATTTACAAATTAATTAAGCCTTCATTCAAGTGAAATAGACTTAGGGGAAAAGATTTGGAAAAGGAATCCTAATCTCATTCCCTAAGCCTATCCACTGTTCCAAGGTGAATAATAAGATTAACTAATGAATTTATCACCATTTAATAGGTTAATTAGTCATTTAATTGATTAAGAGAGCGATTAGAGATGAAACAAGCAATTACCTAAATTCATTGAATAATAAATTCCAATAAAATCATGGGAGGCAGAGGTCATCCCACTAATTAACCCTAGGGAGTTTGGAATTGATTACTGAAATAATTAAGGAGTAATTAACATAATTACATCCCAAAATAAACCTAAATTGAGTGAAAGTTACTGTTCAAAATCAATTAAACTTAATTTTATATTATTCCCCTTTGAATTATCTTTGAAATGAAGTTGAGTTTCCATTTTTTGGTTTTTCTATATTTAGTTTTGATTTTAGGAAGTTTCTATTATTAATAGGTCATTAAATAACCTAATTATATAACTAATGCACCATTGACGTCGGCTTGCGACGGATTGGTTATTTAAGTTATCAAATCGACCGGTCGGTGGAGTTACACTTTCCCATCCGTCAAGGATCAAATGGTCAGGAATAAACTCATAGTTTCAAAGGGATAAATTAGAGGATCTAGCATGTTTTAATTCGGACCATCCATCCAAAACATGAGGGATGGATAGTTCGTGATTCATCCCTGCATTTGCCTGCGGGAGATGGAGACCGTACGTCCTACATGGATTGATCTGAGCTTACTTAAGCTTGAATTAGGCTCGGATTTAACCCACACCATCTAGGAGCAAGGAGAAGAACATCCAATGGTGGAATTTCAATGAGATTACAATTCCCTTCATAAAGGACCAAAGCTTTTTCAATGGGAGCTCGATTTTGAACCATACCTTATCAGAGGCTACCACTGGTGCTTCCAACGGTGGAGGTAGCTTTGTCTAGTAGAGATGAAGCCTTGTTGAAGGTTTCAAGCTTTAAGATGAAGTGTATCTTCTAATTGATCAGGGCTTGCTTCATTAGCTCACGGCTTTGGTCTAGGTGAGGCTTCTCGTGGCTTGGATGCTTGGGATTTTCTTTGGGTGAGCTCAACTTGCCTCCTTGATGCTGGTTGCAAAGGGAATTGAACTTTTGTTAGGTATTGAGTAAGTTGAAAATCTCCCTCATCTACCCTATTTTTGCCTTAAGCAAAACTGAGAAAAGGGAAATAGAATGAGCATAGGAATGCTTGGAAAACTTTAGAGAAGCTTGCCTTTAATCCCCTCAACTCAATCGAATGCATGAGTCCTGAATTGAGTTGGAATGATGGGGAGTATATCTCCCACTACTTGAATCGGATGGTTGAGAGTCATCTTATCATTTTGATCAAATTGAGGAGATTGACTAGTTATTTTGATTGTTATGAGCTCCATGTGGTTCAGTTTTGGCAGAGGAGTGGGAGTGTGGAGGTGCACATGTGTTAAATGAGTGTGGGAGGTGATCCATGTGGAGAATTTTGAGTGGATGGGTCAGTTTTGGCCTTGGGTTAGGTTTGGCTGACCCAAATCTATTGGGTCATGTGCACCACCCTCCTTGGTGTCCAAATGGTCCACTAGGAGGGTGCCAAGTGGTCTTGAGTTAGAATATGATCAAATTTCAAGTGAATCTGATCATAGGTTACCCTTTGACCTAGGAGTAAAATAGTCATTTGGCTTTGATTTTGATTTGGATGGTGATTGAAAAATGGGTTGTGCCAATTTTCAATGAATTTGGAGCTTATTTGATATGATTTGGCTCATGTTGACCCATTTAGGTCAAAATGGGTCAACTTAGGTCAAGTTGACCAATTGGTCAAATTGGGTCAAATCATGGGTTAGGTCAAGTTCATATGACCATTTGAAGTGTTTTGGCATTATTTTTTTGGTTCAAATTGGTTTATATTTGGTTTTGGTTCATTTGAGTTCACTTAGGTCAAATGGGTCAAGTTGACCAATATGACCCATTTGACCTAATTAGGTTAGGTCATGGGTTGGTTTAGGCTTGGTTGATCATTTGAAATGTATTGCAAGCTTTGGTTTCAATCAATTTTGGTTTTCTTTGATTTTGGCGTGATTTGACCTTTTAGGTCAAGTTGGGTTCATGGTTAATTAGCTAGGTTGGGTCTAGTTGGCCAATTGGAGCATTGGTCAAGCTCAACAAGTGATTTGGAATGAATTTGATCCATTGATTGCAATAAATTTGGCTTAGATCAAGGTTTGACTAATTTTGACTTTTTAGGTTAACTTGGGTCAAGTGGCCAACTTAGCTAGGTTTGGCTCAAATGATGACTTGATCATGTTCAATCATTGATGTTGGATTGGTTTAGATTAATGGTTTCAATCAATTTGGCTTAAGGGAGATTTTGGCTAGTTTGGGTTTCATTTGGGCTAAGTGTTGACTTGGTCAACTGCTAGGTTTGACTTGATTTGACCCAATTTGAGTGATTGATCATCTTAGGATGATTGCTGCTCATAATGTGAGACTTAGATGGGCTTAATTCAATTCAATTTGGATAGGATTAGAATTTGGCTTAAAAAGGTGCTTTAGGTCACTTTGGGTCAAGTGAGCCTAAGTGAGTCAATTGGTTTGATCATGGCTTGATTCAAGTTTGGTTGAACTCACATATGGACTTATGATTGAAATATAAATCTATTTGAAAGAGTTTAGATTAGATTTAGGTTATATTTGGATTTGAGCTTTGAGTTAATTTTGGTTATTTGAATTTATATTTCATTTATATTTGTGAATATAAATGAAGATATAAATGGGTTATGAGAAAATCATTTTGAATTTGGAATGATTTGAGTTTGTTTTGAGCTAAGTCCATAAGATAGAATCAAAAGGGCTTAGGAAAGATTTTGGATTTAGAAATGATCATGGGTTTTAATCATTTGGAATTGATTCATGATTTGGATTTTGGTATTGATTTGATGATTTGAGAAAATCAATTAAGTTGAAATTGATTTTTAGTTTGATTCGAATTTGAAGTTGGTTTGAATTTGAGGTTGATTTGAATTTAAAGTTATTTTGGATTTGAAGTTGGTTTGAATTTGAAGTTTGACTTGAAAGAAGGAAGTAAGGATTGGGTTTAAGTTATTTGGTAGGCAAGTTTTCCTAACACTCCTAAGGCATAACCTATTCCTATAGCTAACTCTTCTAAGTCTTTAGGGTTAGGTCTAGTGTTCATATAATCACTAGAAGTGTCTTAAGACTAACGAGCTCTTAATGTCTAGAGGAGTTCTATGTCTAAGATGAAGAAGTTGAAAGCTCACTCCAAAAGTGAGGTCAATAACTTGCTAATTCGAATACATGAATACATAAGTATGAACATAGGAATAAAATCATCAATTTCCATCTTTTAATTACCAATAAATAAACATTTCATCTTCACATATTTAATTATTTATAATAAGCATTGATTTAAGCTTTAAATCACTTGATTCATAATTAACGTATAGTTTTAAAATAGTTTGAGATTTACTAGTGATAATAATCACACCATAATAGCATTTATCCAACTCATGCAATTTGAATGCAATCATATTCTTTTGATTTTAAAATATGAATATATGAATCACATGATATACACATTTATGATAATTGAAAGAAAGTAATTGAAAAAGATTAATGGGAGAATCATAATTTCTTTCATGACTTAATATTATTAAACACATAAAAGGATTAATGAGTTGGCACTTAAGTTATTTAAATTAATTTCATTTGCATTTCATTATTAATTTTCCTTAGTTTATCTTTATTTACTAAACATATTAATTAACCCATTAAGGGAACACATTTGGAATCAATTAGGAGAGGGGGTCCTAATCAGTTCCTCTGTTATCCTCACTATTTTCATCAATTAATTATCCTTAATTACTCAATTTTACTGTTTGTTGAATTTAATAACTATTAAATCACTTGAAAAAGATAACTAGGATTAAAATGTTAGGATTTCTCAAACCACATGACAAATAGTTCCAAGAAAAATATGGGAGGCAAAGGACATCCCATGGAATCAGCATGCCGAATTTGGAATTAATTAGCCAAGCAATTTGGCCTTAATTAAGGTAATTAGCCAAAGCATCAAACCTTAATTAAGCAATGTTCATTAGGCATTAATTAGGGATTTTATTTTTATTAAATTTTCCTCTATCTAAGTTTTCTAGAATAGGTTTATTTGCATTTGTTGGATTTTTTTCTATAATTAGTTACAATTTTATAATTGTTTTGAAGTTCTAGCTATTTAATTACATTTTAAACCCTAATTAATCATTTTAAACCATCGGTGCAATGGGGACAGTGAAAAATGGAGGGTTGCATTAGGTAGTCGACAGCCAGCGTAAAATTTGTCGAAATAATCATGACATGAATCCTTTAAATCATTGTGTTAATGTTAGGGTGTTCCCACAGGAACAGTATGGATTGAATACAATGAAAATGTGCTCATTCATTGCCTGCGGTGTTAAATAAGTAAGGGTTCCCACATTATGGATGAATGCGGGCAAAAGTTGTTAGTCCTAGAATTAGGTTAGGATCTTGGAATATAGGTACTCTTTTAAATTAATGGATTTAATAGATAGTATGGTTCATAGAAAGATAAATATTTTATGTGTTCAAGAAACTAAATGGGTTGGGAGAAGACCAAGGAGATTGATAGGTTAGGTTTTAAACTTTGGTATTTAGGTAAAAGTCGAACTAGAAATGGTGTAGGTGTGATTATAGATAAAAATTTGAAGGATAATGTTATAAATATTAATAGATATGGAGATGATTATAGCTTTAAAAATTATTGTTACTAAGATTATCAAAGTTATAAGTGTCTATGATCCTCAAGTAGGTTTGGAGGTAAGCGAAAAGAAAATTTTGGAATAAATTAGAGGGATTAATACAAAGATACCTCTTGAAGAAACTAAATTTATTGGAGGAGATTTAAATGGACATGTTGGTAGAGTAGAAGATTTTAAAAGTATTCATGGTGGTTATGGATTTGGGTGACTAATGAAAGAAGGTACTATATTAGATTTTACTTTAGCTTATGATTTTATATTGCTAACACTTTATTTAAGAAAAGAGATGAACATATTTTTTACTTATAAAATGGATCTAGTAAAACATAGATTGATTATTTTCGATAAGAAAAATAGATCGCTTTAGATTGTAAAGATTCAAGTCATTCAAGTGAAATTCTAAGTATCTAACATCGATTGTTAGTTTTAGATTTTAAGATAAAAGGTTGTAAGAGAAAAAATAAACCAAATTATTATCCTAAAATTAGATGGAGACACTTAAAGAACACAAATAAAAATATTTTTAAGAGCAAGCTACAAGAGTTTAGAATTTGGGATGTTTATGAGGAAGCTAACATTATGTGGGAAAAAATAGCAAGCAAAATTAAGCAAGTTGCTAAAGATGTGCTTAGAGAATCAAAAGGAAAAGCTTCCTTTAATAAGAATAGTTGGTGGTGTAGTCAGAGTGTGCAAGAAAAGATAAAAATAAGAAGTATTGTTATAAAACTTGATTTAGATGTAAAAACTCGGAGAATTGGGAAAGATATAAAGTGGTAGAGATTCTAAAAAGTATATTATGCAAAAAATTTAGTTTTACTAATTTATATAGTAGATTAGATACCAAAGGTGAAAGAGTGTATGTATAAGTTAGCCAACCAAAGAGATAGGAGAAAGACATAGTTCAAGTGAGATGTATTAAGGATGAAAATAATAAAATATTTTTTTTAAAAAAATGATATTGAAAATAGGTGGATGAGGTATTTTGATAAACTTTTCAATGAAGGATCTGAAAGTATGATTGATTTTAGCAACCTTAATACCTAAATAAAAATAGAGAATTTCATTTTTTTTTCATCATTAGTAATCAGTTAGTGAAGATTTAAAGAAAATGAAATGTGGAAAAGCAAGTAGGACCGATAATATTCCAATAGAAGTGTGGAAATATTTAGGAGATCAAGGAATTTCTTACAAATCTCTTAAATGTCATTTTAAAGACTAAAAAGATGCCAGATGAGTGGAGAAATAGTTTGTTGGTTCCTATATTTAAGAATAAAGGTGATGCACAAGAGTGTGCAAATTATAGAGAATTAAGTTAATGCCATACATTAAAATTATAGAGCGTAATTGAGCATAGGTTACGATGTGATAAGTTTCTCACAATCAGTTTGGTTTCATGCTAGATAGATCTACTATGGATGTTATACATTTGTTAAGGGGTTTGATATTTATTGATTTAGAGAAAGCTTATGATAAAGTTTCAAGAGATATTCTTTGGAGAGTTCTAGAACAGAAAGGAGTTAATATTGGTTATATTCAAGTCATTAAGGATATGTATACTAGGCATTACTTGTGTCCAAAGACAAGGAGGATTGACAAAATATTTTCCTATTTCGTTGGATTGCATCAAGGATCAGCTTTAAGCCCTTATCTTTTTTACTTTAGTTATGGATGTTCTTACTAGGCATTTACAAGAAGATGTTCCTTGGTGTTTTCTTTTTACTGATGACATTCTTCTTATTGATAAGACTAGAGAGGGAGTCCAAAAGAAACTTGAATTATGGAGATCAACTCTAGAGTCTAAAGGTTTTCATTTAAGTAGATCTAAAACTGAATATATGGACTGTAATTTTAGTTGTAGAAGTTCTAGTGAAAGTGTTGTGACATTAGGTGAACAAGTCATTAATAAGAGTGAGCGTTTCAGATATTTAGGCTCTATTGTTCAAAATGATGGTGAAATAGATGGAGATGTTATTAGTAGAATTCAAGTTGGATGGTTGAAGTGGAGGAATGCATGCCTATTATGTGATAGAAAAGTTCCACTTAGGGAAAATTTTATAAGATGGTGGTAAGACCGCAATGACTTATGGTGCAAAATGTTGGCCAATAAAGAGAAGCATATGACTAAGTTAAGTGTTCTGATGTGGATGCTTAGGTGGATGAGTGGCTTTACTCTTAGAGATAGAATGCAAAATGAGTATATTCGGAAAAAGTTGGAGTAGCTCTAGTGGTAGATAAGATTAGGAGAGTCGCCTTAGATGGTTTGGCCACATAAAGCGTCTAAAATGACGATTAGGAGTAGATGCATTAGATTTGCCTTATGTTAAGAAAGGTAGAGGTAGACCTAAAAGACTTGGTTAAGATGTATAAAAATGATCTTAGTATACTTGATTTAAATGAGAATTTGACACATAATAGGACACAATGGAGACAAAGGATTCCCGACCCGCCTAGTGGAATTAAGGCTTGTTGTTATTATTGTTGTTGTTAGTTCCATATGGACGCAGATGTAGTAGTGCTTTCCACATGGCACCATGATATTCATTATTTAAAACATTTTACGCAACTGCTGACTCAGTGGTAGCAAACACGGTTTCATCTCGAGCATTAGATCCCATATTAGATGGTTGAGATTAATCCTGTAATTACAAATGCTTAAATTGAGATTTCTACCATGATTAATCATGGTTGTCCATTCTAATCATGTGGGACAAATGACCGGTGATCTGTTATCCTATGAGCGCTGGAAGATGAACTCTGTCCACTTTCTGCCACTCGATTCAAGCTCGGTAGAGCTCATTTGATGATGAAATCAACTCCAAAATGATAAGAGAAGAGATTTAATGAGATCATATGGTGGAAATCATATGAAATCACATTTCATTTTAAAAAAGACCAACACATAATGGCTAAATCTATAGTTGCTAAATTTTTACCTTGCTGGAGCTAAAGGCTTAGGGTCCATCTACAAAGGTAGCTTTGTCTTAAAGAGATAAAGCCCTATTGAGAGGAGCTCAAGCTACCTCCCTGCCAATTGGTCTGTGGACTAAACGCCATCATGAAAGTCATTGGAGTTGGTGTAGAAGCTCTAGCTTTGTCAAGAATTGTTTCAATTTTGGATGACGGAGTGTGGTGAAGGTGTGGACAAAATTAATATAGTTTTTGTGAAGGATCGGTGAGGTTGGATAGACGGGGCTCTCAGTTTTGAGTGGAGTTTGGTCTCACCGGCGATGGGGTGCATGTGGGGAAAATCTATGACACCATATAGAGTTTAGGAATTTCTTATTTGCATGATCAAATGCATCATTAAAGAGTAGATATATTATCTCAGAAGATAAACATGTTTTCTTATAATGGACCGGATCATTTAATAAAAAACTCCTAAGGCTAATGCATCTTTCGTGTACCAAAGATTTTTCGCCTGAACTATATGAAAAGTAGAACATGATTTAATTTAAACTAGGTTTATGGTTCCTATAGAAGCAAGCCCTTATAGTTAATTATCTCTCAAGAAGGGTCTCTTCCTATGAATACTCTCGATTAAAGAAATAAGTTGTTATTTTTAATGATTTCTTAGTTGGTTTTCAAAGGATTGATTCTTTTGGAATTTTCAATTGGGAATGATTCCAATTGGAGAGAGTTCTTTTGGAGGCCAAACGGGATGAAATTGGAAATGCCTATTGATACTGGGATGCCTAGTAGGCACTTCAACTATCTTATCATTGGGCTTACAACTTTGGGATTTAATTTATATTTTGAGATGATATTTTCTTAAAAGTTTAGGGCTTAGATTCTAGTAGTACAAGACTGTAGAAATGTTATAGTTGAAGACTTATTCTTGGGAAGGATGCTTTAGAGCCTATTCTACAAGTGCTTCTAACTCAAGTTAGATGCTCGACTTAATTTATTTTAAAAATTATTGGCCATTCCTCTCACTTGAGAGAATTAACATATCCATGACTCTTTTGGACTTACAACTCTCCTAAAAATGGCTGCTAGCTAACACCACCTAAGAGCATTTTAAATTCATGATGTTAAGTCTCATGAATGCAAGATGACGAGACTGTTGTATTTTTAGGAAAGGAATCTATGAACCTATACTCACTCCCTAATCCTTAAGATAATGTTAGGCATGAAATGCATCTAACTAATGCATTTTTTTTAAGAATTTTGATTCAAGATTTATTTGAGATTTTGAGTATGCATTTTATGCTTAATGCCATGTAATTAGAAATGGTTGTGGATCAAATCAATAAAAGAAGGCAGGCTTCCCCAAGAAGGTGGTTATCCTCACAGGTTAGATGCCCTTTATGGCATTGAGAGAAGTTGCCAATTCAAGGATTAGAGTAATATGATTTCATGATTTCAAGACCTAATTATTTTTAATTAATTTTATATTTTGCCTAAGGCTTTAGTTTATGTGAAGTTTTATATTTTCTTTTATTTTTGTTTCAACTGTTTATATTTAAATCGGGTATAAACTATGATTTTTCTTATGGGCCTAATCGTCTAGGCATTCAATCACAGGAAAGCACACCACATAAAGAAAAAGCAGGTTGATTCTATTGTGCACCCAAAATAAATCAAGCAAATTTAATTTAAGAAAAAGGCCAATATGGTCTTGTCAGACACCCAGAAAGAAAAAGCGCGAGCTCTACTCTTATATGACCTAGAACTACAAGTCTAGATCTATGTGTCATCTTTCCAGTATTGTCTCCTTCTTTAGGGACATCGATTAAGCTTCATAGGGGACCACTGCACCTATCTTCTGGTAGGGTTAGCTCATGCTTATCCTATACCCCATAGATCCTAACCTAATTCACAGCTCAAATTGACATTTTGATTTCAAAATTAATCCTAAGCCCTACAAAACAAATGTCAATAAAATACAAAAAAACATACATCAATTATATTTCATAAACATACGGGCTTAGCATTAACTGCTTGTCAAGCCCACCTATCCTATGGGCTATGCTTAAGAACATAAGCACATATGCAAGAAAATAACTTATTAATTTTATTTATAATTACAGTCCTTTCTAGTAGCCCCTTGAAGAAGACAATGTCAGATCTAAAAATAACATTTTATCATTTAGACTAATGGGCAAACAATCCTAGACATGTAGTCTAAAATAGTATATTATAAAGACATGTGAAGCACATCACATCACAATATAGTATAGTGAATCATAAAGAATCATAGAATGACCTAACCTAAGTCTAAGGTCCGTGACCTAATGATCTAGTGTGCAAAGAAAATAGGCTTGTGAGCAAGACTTTGCTCAGCCTCTTTAGTTCAAGTTTCAATTTGGAGTTTGAGTTTGTTTGAATTTTACCATTTAATGGTTTCAATTCAAGTGATTTAATGATTTATTTTCATTTTAATTTTTACTTTATTTGATTAAAATGAAGTTTAGGTTTCTAATAATGAAGAGTATGATGGATTCCATTTTGAGTGGAACCCATTCTATTCAGCATCCTAACTCTTAATGGAATGGAATCCTCATCCTAAGATGAAGATTTATCCTAAAGGTCTAACTAAGATCTTTAAGTATCTTAATTAATCCTTTTAGTTTAATTTAGATGATTTGAGTTTGAATTTAGTTTGGATTTTGAATTAATGTTTCAATTCTTTTCCTTGGAATTTGATTCTTCATTTCTTTTTATTGGTTTGATTTTCATTCTTGGTTTAGTTTTCAATTTGGTTTAGTTCATTTTGAATTATTTCATTTGATTTGAATTATTTCATTTAATTTGGTTTGAATTGGTTTGAATTGGTTTTATTTTAGTTATGTTTAGGTTAGTTGAATTTATGTTCATTTATTTAGTTTGATTTATGTTAACCTAAGGCACTTAGTTCAATGTTTAATCTATTCTTAGGTTAGATTGATTATGTATTCAAATTTTATTAAGTGTTTGTTTAAGATTTCAATAACTTGGGGTTTAATTACTTTTAATATGCATTATTAATTTCATTAACCCTTAAGTATGAAATGATTAAGTTTCATTTAGGATGTTGGAAAACCATCCTAAATATTTTGATATTTGATTAAGATTAGTTCAAATTATTTCAAGATTTGATGAATTTATGAAATTCTTTTATTAATTATCTGATTTATATTGACTTAGAAATTTGAAAATTGAATAATTCACAATCCAAAGGTCAATTGGGTTTGAAATTTTTTTGGAAAGTGGGGTTCCATGCAAATTTCATGTTTTCGAAGTTTCACCATGATTAGAATCATAATTAGGCTATAATTAAAGTTTTAATTATTTCATTAAAACCCAAATTATGCCTAATTTGATGCAAATCATTTAAGTATTTCATTTTTCATTGATTCCTCTCTGAAGATGTTTCCAAAGAGGGTTCATTCATAATTTTTAGACATTTGGTTGCTTTATTGTGATTTAATTAATTTTTGGTTAATTATTTAAATTATTTGATTCAATTAATTTTTTAATTAAGCTAATTTATGGTTCATAAAGTTTCGATGTGTTTCATTAGTGTTTTTATATTTATTAGAGGTGATTAAGTTGATTTAAGGTTATTTAATCCATTTTCATGAGTTATTTCATTTTATAAAAAATTATTTAATCAAAATTGAGGCTTAAGATTTGAAATTTCATATTTCATGAATTACAATAAATTATTTCATGAAAATTTTTCTTAAGGTGTGTTTTAACATCAATTTTAGTTCTCCAAAGTTTCATTTGAATTGGATTAATGGTTTGTGATTAATTAGGATTTAATTAATTTCATTTAAAAAGAATTCAAGGCCAAAATACCCAAAATAATTTTGGAATTTTAATTTTAATGCATTCCTCTCATCAAGATGAATCATAGAGCCCAAGTTTACAATTTTTGGATTTGTATTGACTTTATTATGATTTTTAAAATTTTTTTTATGATTTTTAATTAATGTTTTAATGGAATTTCTTATTTTATGGTTGCGGGCTGATGTGGCGGCCTGTGTGGCAAGGCGGGATTTGGCCACGTGGGACAAATCTCAATCGTTCGACCTTTGATCAGATGGTCTAGATTCATTTCACGATTTCCTTAAGGGGTAAAATCAGGTCATCTAACTAAATCATTGCTATCCCTTCCAAATAGATGGATGGGAAGCAGAAATTATATCAAAAAAATCTCCAACGAGAGACGAACACCGTCCGTATTTTCACCAAAATTTCAATAATTGCTGGCGAGTTTCAACTCATTTTTGATTGGAAAATGATCGAGGATCATTTTGCGACCATTAATGTGGTTTGATCTACATGGGAAACAAATTTCTTTTGAAAGGACCAAAATTGAATACCTATAGGAACGATGGTGGAGCGTACCTTATTTTTGGTGATCACCGACAATGGGATTGACTCCATTAGTTTTACCTTAATGTGATGAAGCTGTGTATGCAATTTGGTGTCTTGCCTCCCCATGGATTGCTCCCTAGACAAACTTCAGATCTAAATCTGACAACATTGGTCATTCTCCGACTCGCCCGTGGCGAGGGAATGAGGTGACTATTCTATTAAGGTTGCCTCGATCTCTAGAATGTGTTGGAACATTCAATTTGATATGGGAGAGTCTCTCTTGCATTTCACCATTAAAGGAGCTCAATGGCCTTTCATTTTTTGGCATACCGGTGACAAGGAGTCAGGGAAGGGTCTCATACTTCATCTCTATTCGTGGTGAACAATTTCAGATGAAAAGTGAGAGGGAATGGTCCCTCCCTCCCCTCTTTCCATGCTTGGCCGAAAGGCATCTTCATGGCCTTCTAGGTGGCTAAATTCCGGCCACCGGTGGTAGCAAGGCCGTCCAAGGGGTTGATTCAATCCCCCTTTGCCTTGTGAGCATGTTTGGATGAAGGATGGGAAGAGAGGAGGGCCTTTTCCCCCTCTTCCTTGCTTGGTCGAGCATCTCCTTTACTTGCTTCTTTCTTCTTCCTTCTTGGCTTCTCCCTTGGAGGAGGAAAAACTTTTCTTGGCTTCCTCTTGATGGCCTTTAATTGATTAGAATGAATCCAATCTTTTGAAGTCAAGAGGTGGAATGAGGCATATGGAAGAGGGGAAATGAGACTCGCCTTCTTTTCATGAATTTTCAAGTCCTCTTTTCTCATAATTCCATCACTTTCATTTTTCTTTATTTTTATAGTTTATAGCATCACCATCAAAGTCCTTAGACTAGTATGTGGCTGCCCAACTCAAACTTAATGTGGGTTTGAGTTCAAGTTTAAACCCATTTGACTTAGATTGAAAATTTGAATCCAAACCAAATATTAGGATCCAAAATGTTTGGTTTTAATTTAAATCTTTTAATTTTAGATTCAATTATGTTTAATTAATGATTGATTGGGTGTTGATTTAATTAATTCATTTATATTTGAATTAAATTTGGATTTCATTTCATTTTAACCCATTTAAATCTAAATGGGTTAAGTTTGATTCCAATTGGGTTCAAATGATCAATTTGACTCAATTGAATTGGGTTTGGACTCTAATCATGCTTGATCACATGTGTTAGATGATTTGGAGTGATTGGTTTCATTTAATTTTAATCGGATTTCAATTTGAACCCATTTGACCTAAAGTGGGCTTAATGGGTTAAGTTTGAGTTTCATTTGGGTCAAATGACCAATTTGACCAAATTATACCCTATGATGGGTTGGATTGTTTTTAATTATCATTTCTATTTGAGCAATCAAATTGAGTTGATTTCAATTTGATTTGAGTTTGAACCAATAGGACCCATTTAGGTTCATTAGGCTAAGTAGTCTAATTAACCTAATAAAGGCCTAAATGAATATAAATTTCTTTAGATTTATGATCAAACATGTTTATTTGATCATTTGAAAATTTGACCTTTAATGTGGTGGGACACATCTAAGTCAAACATATGTCAAATGGGTTGACTAGATTTGCCTTTGGCTTAGTTTTGAATTTTGTTCATTTGTTTTAATTTTATTTCAATTTGATTTATTTGGATTTGATTTGATTTAATCTAAATATGAAAATTGGGATCTATACTCATTAGGTTAGATTAAACCTAAGGAGGGTGCACTAAGTCACTAAGTATAGTGTCCTAAGAATTAAATTAGGAGATTCCTATTTAAGATTAGGAGATATTAACCTCATCCAAAAATGAGATCAACAAATGAACCCCCAATATGTGTATTGGATCAGGCAGAGTACGCTGCACATATTGGCGTTGACCAAATTAATCAACACTACAAGCATAAGCTTGGGGTTCAAATTCAGAATTTTGATTTTTGGTTTTGTTTTTATTTCAATTTATGTTTTGGATTTGATTATGAAAGATAGGAATATGTTTCCCTATACTTATTTCAATTTGATTCACTCTTAGGAACTTAAATTCACTAAGTTCTAAGATGAATAGGGATGTCATTTGGAGTGGACCCAAAGGATGGTCTAGTCTTGATGTAATCACTGTGCTCAAAGAAGATGCCTTCAAGGGACTTACTCTTGTCTTAGAATAGTAGTTGGAAAGGATGTCAATGTGGACGTATACTTCTATTACATACTATATATTATTTTAACTAGTGAAAGATACCACTAGGAGATTTACTCTTATCTAGTTATCTATTAGAAAGGAAAGGTGGGTCTTTGGAGACTTGATTCCAACCTAAATAACCAAGTCTGGGGAGAAGGGGCTTGAATAGCTTAACCCTAAACTTTAACATTTTGACTACTAAGCAAGGGTCACATGGACATAATTCTTGGTTTGAGTACTTTATAGGAATGGGCCTTCAATGACTTATTTTCATTCATTAGTTTCTTTTGTTTTCATTAGAAAAGGAATCAGAAAGACTTGGATCTTATTCAGATGAAGTAAGCTAATATAAAGGGGCCTTCAATGGCTTAATTCCAACCTTGGCAGCTTTGGAAAGGAAAGGAGTCATAATGACTTTATCCTATCCTTATAAGGATGCCTACTAAGGGACTTACACCTTTATGATTGTCTATTAAGAAGGAGCCTTCAATGGCTTAATCCAATCTGAATATCCATAATGAAAAGAGGTGTCTTAATGACTTGTTCCTAGACCTCAAATTTTGGCTAGTAGGAAAGGAGTCTTCATGACTTATTCCTACCCTAAGTAGCCTATTTGATAAGAAAGGGGTCTTAATGACTTAATCCTATCATTATCGTTTAGAAAGAATGCCTACTAAGAGACTTATTTCTTTCTAACTAGCTATTAGGAAGGGGCCTTCAATGGCTTCCTAAATAACTTAGGTGGAGGAAAGGGGTCTTTGATGACTTGATCTTAAACCTCACTTTTTTGTTTTGATTTAAGGATAGGGGTCTTAATGACTTAATCCAATCCTTAATATATTGGCTAATAGAAGAGGGGTCTTCATGACTTATTCCTAATCCAGTTAGCCAGAATGACAGGGAAAGGGGTCATTGTGACTTTAACCTAACCTTGTCATTTTAAAAGGATGCCTACTGTGGGACTTACTCCTTATGATTAGATATTAAGATGGGGCCTTCAATGGTTTAATCCAACTTAAATAGCTAAAGAAGAGGAAAGGGGTCTTAATGACTTGATCCAATCCTCAAAAGGTTGGCTAATAAGATAGGGGTCTTAATGACTTGTTCCCAACCTAAATAGCTTGTGTGACATGAAAGGGATCTTAATGACTTAATCCTATCATGTGAATAATAGGAATGGTGCCAAAAGAGGTTTGCTCCAAACTTATGGGAAGTTATAATAAGGGTTCCACAAATAGGCTTACTCCTAACTTAAGGAAAGAAAGAGTTATGCCATAAAAAGGCATACTCCAAGTTTATGAGATTGATGCACAATGGCTTACTCCAAACTTATAGGAAAAATATGAGAAAGGTGTTACAAAAGGCTTGCTCCCAACTCAAGGTATGTATAAGAAAGGTGCCATTATTTGGATTACTCCTAACTTATGGATAATGTGAATTAGGAAAAGGGGTCATAGTGACTTAATTCCTAATCCTCAAGTCTTGATCCTTACTTAATTAGTCTAACTAGTGAAAGGTATTGGAAAGTTTGCTTCCATTTCTTGGTTTCACTAATGCTTCTTACACATGAAGAATTTTAGTCAAGAGGGTTTTAAAGAGTTGATGTATGTTTTTGAAGGAGGATTTGGGTATATTTTGGACCCAATGCTTTACTATGCCATAAGAATATAGTTTTATCATTTTCTTTCTTCTTTTTTATCTCAAAGTTACATAAAACCATTCTAGATGACTAATCCACTTTAGGCATCATAGGGTACTAACCTGAGAATTTTACTTTTTGAGCTTGCAATGTGCCTTTAAAGTTCTCAGGCAACAAAAACTAAAGTCAACTAGTGCTTCTAAAATAATTTTTTTTCTTGTTGTTTGGATATGTATTTCATTTTGATTTTGTTGACATGAATCGATAACTTATAAGGCCTTCTCTTAAATTAAATAAATATCAAGAGATTCTTTTAAAGCTTTCTAAAGTGAATGAGAATCAATAGTAAGCAAACTCTTAGACTCTCATGGACACATTTTTTACTTTATTCTTTTGTCTCTAATCAATAAGGGAATTTAAAGGATTAACTTATGAGAGAAATTAGATTCTCTTGATAAGTTTAAAATTGAAAGTTTTAATTTGATTTATTATTCTTTTAAAGGTTTTATGAAATGATATTTTATAAATGGATTTGATTAATTTCTTATTTGTGCATTTTTAATTCTTCTAAATTTTACTACAAGGTTCTTGAAATTACTTCAAAGGTATATTTTAGGACTCTATGTAGTGATATGATTTTTTTCTCAAATCATAATGAAGTTTCGTTTCTTCTCTTTTCATCTTTTCATTCATTTTTTTTTACAAATTTTCAATATAACACCCACTTAATTGAAAGTGAGGTTATAAGAAATCTTGGTCATTACTCTTTGATAATTTGTCCATTTTTTGTGAGACTGAATAATACAACTATATAACAAAATATTCTTGTAAGAATTCTGAATGTCATATCATATACTTTCAATTTTCTTTTCTAGAGTTGTTTTGATTTGACAATTTTTAGATAAGTTATCCTTAATGAGGATAATCTTATGTATGAAAACCTTTTGGTTTTAAAAAGAAGTATAGGTAGCAAACAACCATTTTCAAGAAAAAAGTTTTATCCTGGTCCCAAGATGCGACACATGTGGATTTGATCTTTTTCTTTTTATTTTTTAATTCTTGTTATTTTCTTCTTATTCTAATGATGTTAGCCAAATAAGAAGAATGTTTTCTTCTTATGCAAATCCATCATTATATAGCTTATAGTTTAACAAAATCTTGCTTTTCTTTTGAAGTTTAACTGCAGTCGTCAAGATTCTTAGCTTATTTGAAATGGCATCAAGCCTGAGCTTATAAACCGCTTCATTTAGAGATCATTTCATTTTATTTCTAGATAAAGTAGTCTTTAAAATCAAAGGATAGCTTGATCAAGTCATCAATATCTGACTCATTAAAGAGTTAGATTAGTGATAATTGTTGTGGATCAACTTATATTTGTAGGTTTATTTCTTCTAGTTTGATAATTATGAATGTAGATTTCTCTTCAAAATTATAGGGGTGCATCCTGAACTTGAAATCTACATAAATCTTAAGACACATCTAAACATTATTCATTCAATAGGTTAAAGTGAATTTTTGAAGAAAAGTCAGGACCCTGACTACTTAACAATTTTCAACTTGCAATGGCTCTATGGTTCTATAACTTTTCTTATTTGCGATTATAGGCCACTTATAATGGAATCAGACTATATTCAATTGAATCTTTGACAAACAAAGGATAAGGATTCCTTAGAGAAGAAAACCCATTATCTCTTTTAACCTACCATGCGAGCTCTCCTAACATGGCAAAGGTCATGATGACAAAGTATCAAGCATTTGATTATTTTTAAGGTAGGGACAGTTTGTGACTTGTAACCCTACCACTTTATTTTGATGTGGAGGAGTTTAAAGTTAAAATGTCCACATTCTCAAAATTTTTAGACTCCATCTTTTTACTCTTGGATATAGCCCTTCCATCCTTTTAATTTTCTTTCTTTCTTTTGTTCTTTTTTTTATTTCTTTCTTTTAGTAACATTTTGATAAAAGTTCAATTCTTTGTGAAATGTTACATTGACATTTCTTTTAAATACAATATTTACTAGATTTGATGCATTTGACTATTTATTTTAATGCAACATTTGATGTGGTTCAATTCTTTATTTTGATCGATTGATCATATTGCATGATATGATCTTTCCTAATTATTTATTTGAATTGAAGACTTAGTGAGGTCATTTAGGATTGGAAAAATGGCATTCCTAAAAAACTCTACACTTATGTTTACATAATGGATATGATTATCTTTTCTTATTCATTATTATTTTTCCTTCTTTTTAATTTTATTTCATTTATTTCATTTTTTTTATTTGGGTGGATAGGACCATCCAAGAGTGTTAAAGATATTCCTAATTTCTAACATTCTTTTCTAGTGTTTGATTTTTTATCTTCAATCAACAGTGTGATTGAGATTAAGTTCTTCTTTTGAATTTAGTTTTCAAGATTAAATTTTTAGGAAACTAAAAACTCATTTCTTTACTTGAATGAATTTACATGGCACCATCTTATCAAAGCTTGATTAGAATTTGGTGTATGTATATTCACTTTCATGTTTAGAATGGATGTTGACTGATGCACCCAGATCAACAAGTATTTTGGAGATTTTCTTCTTTTGAATTCTTCACATCAACTAAGATGTTAATAATTTCTTAGTAGTCTATCTTCATCATAGAAAATAACCCTAAAACTTCTTTATAATAAAATGCCACATCACGAAGTTGCTAATAGCTAAATAAGGCAAATTATAGGATTATATAATGCCATGCTTTAGTTTCATTTCTTGTTTTATTTCTTTTCATTTTATTTCTTTTAATTTTATTTATTTTATTTTCTTTTTTTATAGAGCATTATGATGCTTGTTTTTGCAATCAACTTCTCTAAGATAAGAAAAATATCATATTTTGAAGATGATTTATTTACCATTTCTTTTCAATATCATTTGAGTTGGTATGACTCTTCCATTTTGAATTTGATTTCAATATTTTCCCTTTTGATATGTAGGGAAGGTAGGTCTGACTCTATCCTCAATGGAACAATAAACCTCATGATCTATTCATTTGGAAGATCATCATTTAAAAAAGGACCCTCTATTGCAGATGATATGCTATTAGAAAGTCAAGTATGACTTGTATTTTTTATAGCACAATCAAGATTAGAGGTAATATCAATTTGCAGTGAAATCTTTGATCAGGATGTTAGACATTAAGACAATATCATATGGGTCATAAGACATTGCAAAGGATTCACTATGGTTTGTATTGAAAACATATAATGCCTTAGCTTTTGAGGGGAGAGAACTAAGGCTTTCTTTTTTTGTTTGGACTGACAAAGTCATAGGTGATTTATCTATCAACTTACCAGAGATAAGTTTCATACTTCCACTCAGAGATAGAAATATCACCCTTATGACCTAATCCGAAGGTCATGATTTCTTTAGAAGGATTAAAATCTTTATTTATTTCCTATTTAGGATTTGTCCTTAAAATTAACTAAGGCCATTAATGAAATATCAATGATTCAATGGGAGAAGACTCCCATTAAGGAAATTGATTAAATTTATTAGATTTAAATTTCAATCATTTTAACTTTATTAGAGAATCAGAATTCTCTTTCGTTGCCTTCTCTTTTCTTTTGTTGATTAGGAGCAAAAGTGAATCATGTTATTATTATTTATTTACAATGCCATGTCATCTTCCTCCTTTGACTCTCCTAAACTCTTAAGGATTCAAGGATTTCAAAGGTCTAAAAGAGGGTTACATCCAAGTTAGTCACTAGAATTGGCCAATCAGCATGAACAACTGATTTTCCAAAATTCTAGTGCATGTATGGAGATGAATTAAGATTAAAGCTAATTTGTATTCATATAATTTCCTTCTATAAGAATAGAATATTCACATTTAATTCTTTAATTGACCTCTGCCTAAGGTCAATAAAGCATTCTCTTTTTGGGATGATTTTTTCTTATCCCTCTTTTATAATTTTCTTTTGAGTTGATTCTTTTATTTTTAAATGCAATTCAAGCTTCAATCATGGTGGTAAGGCCAATAGGTACAACTATGCCTCCTTCCTTGATTTGGGTTTTCTTATGATTTAAAGGAACTCCTTCATTTCAATATACATCTTTAAGTGTTTGTCACCTCTGAATGTAGTAGAACAAAGCGTACCAACTTAGGACCATGCCCTCATTTTCTTTAACTTTAATACAAAGCCAAAGTAGGATCAAAGACAAATTTAGTTTTGAGATTTATTTTTCTAAACTTTGAGATAATTTTCAAACTTTTTGAAGTCAACATTTATTTTCCATGTTGGAATGGTATCAAATTCATCTTGACTGGACTTGGGTATAATAGAAATGATTTAATTTTTATTTATTTCTCTCCCCTTTTTTTATTTCAGGGTTTGGTTCTAGGACCTAGTCATTTAACTATGACAAATGAAGAGTTCTAGAACCTTAGTTTAGAATGTTAGATTGGCTCAACCATGAATGAAATAGAGAGGTATCCAATGAAAAGAAAGGCAATCTTGACCTGTGTGGTACTAGTACATTATCGATATATAGAAATAACAACTTATTTCTAAAGATTGAGAGGGGAACCATTCCCCAGTAGAGTCATCAGAAAATATCTCTGTGGGGAAAATTTATGACACCATGTAGAGTTTAAGAATTTCTTATTTGGACGATCAAATGCATCATTAAAGAGTAAACATATTATCTCAGAAGATAAACTTATTTTTTTTAATGGATCTGACCATTTAATAAAAGACTCCTAAGGCTAATGGGCCTTTCATGTATTAGAGAATTTTCCCTTGAACTACATGGAAAGTAGAACAGTTTAATTTAAACTAAATTCATGGTTCCCTATAGAGGCAAGCTTCTATAGTAAATTACATCTCAGGAAGGATCTCTTCTTATGAATACGCTCAATCAAAGAAATAAGTTGTTATTTCTAAGGATTTATAAGTTGGTTTTCAAAGGATTGATTCTTTTGAAATTTTTAATTGGGATTGATTCAAATTGGAGAGAGTTCTTTTAAAGACCAAATGGGATGAAGTAAGAAATACTTATTAATACTGGGATACTAATAGGCACTTCAAAATTTTATCATTAGGCTTTAAATTTTGGGATTTAATTTAGATTTTGAGTTGATATTTTTTTAGAAGTCTAGGGCTTAGATTTTAGCAGCACAAGACTATAGAAATATTAAAGGTTGAAGACTTATTTATTTCAGACAAGGATGTTTCAGAGTCTGGTCTATAAGTGCTTCTGACTCAAGTCAAATGCTTGAGTTAATTTATTTTGGAAATTATTGGCCATTCCTCTTACTTGTGAGAATTAATATATCTCTGACTCTTCTGGACTTATAACACACTTAAAAAGGGCTGCCAGCTAACACCACCTAATCACATTTTAAATTCATGATACTAAGTCTCATGAATGAAGATGGTTAGGCTATTATATTTTAAGGAAAGGAATATATGAACCTAGACTCACGCCCTAATCCCTAAGATAATATAGAGTATGAAATTCATCTAACTAATGCATATTTTTTAGATTTTTAAGTATTTTGATTCAAGATTTATTTGAGGTCTTGGGTATGCATTTGTATGCCTAATGACATGTAATTAGAAATAGTTATGGGCTAAATTAATAAAAGAAGGTAGGATTCTCCAAGAGGTGGTCATCCTCAGAGGTTAGATGCCCCTTATGTAATGGGAGAAGTTGCCCATTCAAGAATTAGAGTAATATGATTTCATGGTTTCAATACTTGATTATTTCTAATTAATTTTATGTTTTTCATAATGCTTTAGTTTATGTGAAGCTTTAAATTTTCTTTTATTTTTGTTTCAATTATTTAGCTTTAAATTGGGTATAAAATTTAATTTTTGCTATTTGACTAATCATCCAGCATTCAATCATAAGAAAGCACAACATAGAAAGAAACCTAAAAAGGTAGGTTGATTCTATTGCACATCCAAAATAAATCAAGCCAATTTAATTTAAGAAAATGGCCAATGTGGTCTTGTACTGTTGTACACCCTAAAAGAAAGAGCAAACTGGCAATTGAGCTCTACCCTTATACAACCTGGCCTAGAACTACAAGTATAAATTTACGGGTCTTCTTTCCAAGATTGTCCCCTTCGTAAGGGACATCCATTGGGCTTCATAGGGGACCATTGCACCTATCTTCTAGTAGGGTCAACTCCTGGTATTCCTAGACCTCATAGATCATAACCTAATTCTAAGCTCAAATTTACATTTTAATTTTAAAATTAATCCTAAGCCCTACAAAACAAATGTCAACAAAATACAAATAATATATAATAACTATATTTCATAAACATACAGGCTTAGCATTGGCTGCTTGCCAAGCCCACCTGTCCTATGGTTTATGCTTAAGAACTAAAGCATACCGATAAGAAAATAATATTTTAATTTTATTTATGATAGCAGTCATTTCTAGCATAGCCCCTGTAGAAGATAATGTTAGATCTAAAATGAACGTCCTATCATCCAGTCTAATGGAAAATAATCCAAGACATGCAGTCTAAAATAGTACATCACAAAGACATGTGAAGCATATCACATCACAACACTACACATAGAATCATGAAGAATCTGAGGCAATAACCTAAGTCGTCCATGACTTGATCTAGTGTGTGAAGAAAATAGACTTGTGTAGCAAGACTTTGCTTTGCCTCTTTAGTTCAAGTTTCAATTTGGAGTTCGTGTTTGTTTGAATTTTACCTTAGGATGGTTTCAATTCAAATTATTTAATGATTTATTTTTATTTTTAGTTTCACTTTTATTTGGTTAAAGTGAAGTTTAGGTTTTCAAGAATGAAGAGTAGGATGGATTCCATTTTAGGTGGAACCCATTCTATTCAGCATCTAACTCATAATGGAATGAAATCCTCATCCTAAGATGAAGATCTATCCCAAAGGTCTAACTAAGATCTTTAAGTATCTTAATTAATCCTTTTAGTCTTATTTAGATTATTTGAGTTTGAATTTAGTTTGGATTTTGAATTAATGTTTCAATTCTTTTCTTTGGAATTTGCTTCTTCATTTCTTTCTATTAGTTTGATTTTGATTCTTGGTTTAGTTTTCAATTTGGTTTGGTTTGGTTTGAATTATTTCATTTAATTTGGTTTGAATGGTTCATTTGATTTAGTTTGAATTAGTTTTAATTTTATCTATGTTTAGGTTTGTTGAATTTATGTTCATTTATTTAGTTTGATTTATGTTAACCTAAGGCACTTAGGTCAATGTTTAATCCATTCTTAGGTTAGATTGATTATGTATTCAAATTTCATTAAGTGTTTGTTTGTGATTTCATTAACTTGGGGTTTAATTACTTTTAATATGCATTATTAATTTCAATAACCCTTAAGTATGAAATGCTTAAGTTCTTTGATTTAGGATGTTGGAAAATCATCCTAAACATTTCTGATATTTGATTAAGGTTAGTTCAAATTATTTCATGATTTGATGATTTGATGAAATTGTTTTATTAATTATTTGATTTATATTAACTTAGGAATTTGGAAATTCAACAAATCCCAATCCAAAGGTTCATTGGGTTTAAAATTTTTATGGCAAGTGCAGTTCCATACCAATTTCATGTTTCCAAAGGTTCACCTTAATTAAATTCATAATTATGGTGCATTTAAGGTTTTAATTATTTCATTAAAATCCAAATTAAGCCTAATTTGATGCAAATCATTTAGGTATTTCATTTTCCATTAATTCCTCTCAAAAGATGTTTCCAAAGAGGGTTCATTCATAAATTTTGGACAGTTGATTGATTTATTGTGATTTAATTAATTTTTGGTTACTAATTTAAATTATTCAATTCAATCAATTACTTAATTAAGCCAATTTATGATTTACTAAGTTCTAATAAGGTTCATTAGTGTTTATATGTTCATTAGAGTTCATTATGTTGATTTAAGATTATTTAATCCATTTTCATGAGTTATTTCATTTTATATTAATAAATTTAATTAAAGTTAAGGTTTAAGATTTGAAATTTCATATTTCATAAATTACATTGAATTAATTCATGAAAAGTTTTCCTAAGGTGTGTTTTAACATCAATTTTAGTTCTCCAAAGTTTTATTTGAATTGGATTAAAGGTTTGTGATTAAGTAGGGTTTAAATGATTTCATTTACACCCAAATTAAGACCAAAATACCCAAAAATAATTTGAGAATTATAATTTTAATAGATTCCTTTTATAAAGATGAATGCTTGGAACCCAAGTTTACAATTTCAAGATTTGTACTTAATTTTTTTTATGACTTTTTGAATTTTTTGTCAATTTTAATTAATTTTTAAATGGAATTTGACATTTTATGGACACGGGCGATGATGGTAGCCTACATGGGCTCATCGCCACATGGTGAGATGGGCTTTGGCCACACGAGATGAATCTCAACCGTCTAATCTTCGATCGGATAGTCCTAATTTGTTCCATGGTTTCTTTAAGGGGTAAAATTGGATCATCCGACTAAATCACATCCATCCCTTCCAAATAGAAATATCATATGGCGGAGATTATATCCCGTAAATCTCTGGCGAGAGATGGACATCGTCCATCATTTTCACCAAAACTACGGTGATCTCTAGTGAGTTTTGACTCGTTTATGATTGTAAAATGATCAATGATCATTTTGCAACCCATCCATGTAGTTTGATTCACATGGGGATCAAATTCTTTTTGAAAGGACCAAAATCGAATGCCTAAAGGATCGATGGTGGAGCGTACCTTATTTCTTACTATCACCGGTGGTGGGATTGACTCTATCAGCTTCACCTCGATGTGACAAATCCGTGTATGCAATTTTGTGGCTTGCGTCCCCATGGATTGCTCCCTAGACCAACTTTGAATCAAAATTTGGCAGTTTTGCTCATTCTCTGGTTTGCTGGTGGCAAGGGGATGAGGTGGAGAATTGTTTGAGGTCGCCTCATCCTTTAAAACATGTTGGAATGTTCAAATTGATGTGGGAGAGTCTCTCTTGCATTTCACCATTAATGGAGCTTGGTGGCCATTTGTTTTCCAATGTGCCGATGGTGAGGAGTTCGGGGAAGGGTCTCCTCCATCATCTCTTTTCTTGGTGAACAATTTGAAATGAGAAGAGGGAGGGAATTGGCCCTCCCTCCCCTCTCACCATGCTTGGCTAAGAGGCATTTTCATGGCCTTCTAAGTGGCCTAATTCCAGCCATCAGTGATAGTAAGGCTGGCCAAGGGGAGAATTCAATTCCCTTTTGCCTTGTGAGCATATTTGGATGAAGGATGGGAAGAGAGGAGGGCCTTTTCCCCCTCTTCCTTGCTTGGTCGAGCCTCTCCTTTACTTGCTTCTTTCTTCTTCTTTCTTGGCTTCTCCCTTGGAAGAGACAAAGCTTTTCTTGGCTTCCTCTTGGTGGCCTTTAATTGTTTGGCATGAATTCGATCTTTTGAAGTCAAGAGCTAGAACGATGCATATGGACAGGGAAATGAGACTTGCCTTCTTTTCATGAACTATCAAGTCCTCTCCTCTCATAATTCCACCACTTTCATTTTTGTTTATTTTTATAGTTTATGGAATCACCATCAAAGTCCTTACAAGTATGTGGCTGCCCAACTCAAACTTAATGTGGGTTTGAGGTCAAGTTTAAGCCCATTTGACTTGGATTGGAAATTTAAATCTAAACCAAGTATTTGGATTCAAAATGTTTGGTTTTAATTTAATTGTTTAAATTTTGGATTCAAGTATGTTTAATTGTTGATTGGTTGGGTGTTGATTTAATTAATTCATTTAGATTTGAATTAAATTTGGATTTCATTTCATTTCAACCTTTTAAACCTAAATGGGTTAAGTTTGATTCCAATTGGGTTTAAATGATCAATTTGACTCAAGTGGATTGGGTTTGGACTCCAATCATGCTTGATCACATGTGTGAGATGATTTGGAGTGATTAGTTTCATTTAAATTTAATTAGATTTCAGTTTGAACCCATTTGACCCAAAGTGGGCTTAATGTGTTAAGTTTGAGTTTCATTTAGGTCAAATGACCAATTTGATCAAATTAGACCCTATGATGGGTTGGATTACTTTTAATTATCATTTCCAAATGATTTTGAGCAAGCAAATTGAGTTGATTTCAATTTGATTTGGGTTTAAACCCAATAGTTTAAGTTTATTTAGACAAAGTAGTATAATCAACCCAATTAAGGCCTAAATGAATTTCAATTTCTTTAGATTTGTGACCAAACATGTTTATTTGATCATTTGAAACATTTGGAATGATTTAATTTGGTTACATTCTTAGTGGGTTGACCTTTGACTTAGTGGGACCCACCTAAGTCAAACTTATGTCAAATGGGTTGACTAGATTTGACTTTTATTATTTTTGGATTTGTTCCTTTATTTTTAATTTTATTTCATTTTTATTTATTTAGATCTAATTTAATTTAATCCAAATTTAAAAATTAGGTCAAATCTACCTAAGTTCATTAGGATAGATTAAACCTAAGGAGGGTGCACTAGGTCAGTAAGTATAGTGTACTAAGCATTGAATTAGGAGATTCCTATTTAATATTAAGACAATCTAATTACTAATTTTAGAATGATATTAACCTCATCCAAAAATGAGGTCAATAGTGCACGGTAAGCTCGGGGAATGCTCGAAATGCACTGAGGAAGGTGCGTGTTCAGTTTGAATGAATGGGGAGTATACTTTCCTCCTCAACTAAACTAAGGGCTAAGATTGGCTTAGCCTTTGGCAGTCATCTGGATAGAGTGGAATGCCAAAGGCGGCTGGGGACTACTGAGGTGGATCTGTGTGAGAGGGTGAGAGAGTATAATGGGCTACCAAGGAGTGTACACTCCTCCTTTGGTGGACCAATGGTTGCCCATGGGTGAGCTCACCCTCTCTTGGCCAAAGGCTAAACCCAATAGCCTTGGGTTAGGTTAGGTCAGTGGTCCTCTGTCCAAGAAGGGATAAAGATGGATGCCAAGGAGTGGGGAATTGGAGAACCCATCCAAATGGGAATTTTATCACATTTAGAGGGCTTGAATCAATAGGTTTGACCCAACTCGAGTTCACCATTGCTTAAGCCAGCTTAGGTAGGCCCATGGTGAACCAATGATGAATCATGCCAAGTTTGGTTGGGTTTGTACTTGGTTTGGTTGGGTTAGGCTCAATTTGATTCATGAAGATCAAATGAGCTAAGTTGATCATTTTGACCAAATTGGGTCAAGTGAGAGTTTGGTTAAGTTTAATTTGGTCATTTGGAATGAGTAAGTTCAATTGGTTTGGTTTCATTTGAGTTAGATTTGGATTTGATTCATATGGTTCAATTTAGGTCAAATGGGTCATGTTGACCAATTTGACTAAATTGGCCAATATGAATTGAGCGTGGGTTAGGTCTATGTTCAATTGGTCATTACTGGGTTAAATTTTAAGTTGAGAATCTCCATAAACATGAAGTTTCTTGATTTCCATATTAATTGTTAGCTCTAGGCCTGCAATTAATGCTTTATATTTAGCCTCATTATTGGGTTGAGGTTCAGTTGGGTTATATGAATATCATACAATGCCATCTTGATGTGTTAGAAATATTAAGCCAAGTCCAACCTATATTATAGGTAATTTGGTGGTTTTATTCTACTTCATTAACGAAACTCCATCAATGTAAAGCTCACATTCTAATGATTGTTGAGCTTCTTCCACTTCGAAGATCTGCTCGTCATGTAATTCATTATTTAGTGGAGAATCTGTCAGTAAAGGATGAGCAACTAGAAAGTCAGCAAATCTTGCCATTTTATCACCTTTTATGGGACATATGTTATGTCAAATTGGAGTAATAAGACTGCCCATTTAGCCAAGCGACCTATTAAAGTGATTTAGCCATCAAGAATTTGAGAGGATCAACTTTGGATATCAAAGTTTTCTTGTGTGATAACATGTACTGATTCAATTTTGGAGAATCAAATATCAATGCTAAACATTGTTGTTCTGTTGCATATAATATCAATGGTCTTCCTACTATTGGTGCTACTAAAATTTAGAGATATAATATATATTATTATAGACTGTTGAATGCTTCTAGACAAGCATCATCCCATAAGAAAGGTGTGTTCTTTTCATTAATCAAGCAAAAGGCTGGCATCTTCCTAAATGATTAGAAATGAATCTCCTGATATATGCCAACTTGTCTTGTAGTGAACATAGTTTCTTCAATGTCTTAGGCGATGTCATTTCTGTTATTGCTTTATTTTTAGAGGGATCAAATTCAATTTTTTATATGGCACAATAAAGCTTAAAAAAATTTTAGCAATGCTAAATACACATTTTAAAGAATTCATCTTTAAGTTGAAACTTCATATTCTATCAGATACAACTCTTAAATTGCTTTTGTGAATATCTTGGGCTCTATGACAACCAAATCATCAACATAGCATTCTACATATTTATGTATATGATCATCAAAGATGCAGATCATTGCCCATTAGTATGTAGCACCTAAATTTTTCAAACCAAATGACATCACTTTATAATAATAAATACAATCGATGTATAAAAGGAAGTATGTTTTCATATTCTGGAGTGACTTGAAGCTGATTGTAGCCTCAAATTTCATAATCATACATAAAGGAGAATATATCATAGTTTCATTTATTGTCATCTTTGGTCATGCTTTATTTAAATCCCTAAAGTCGTGCAAGCATGAATTTACGCAATCTTTTCCTCACTGGGATGATGTTGGCAATATAGTCAGCATATTTTCTACACGGATGAATCCACCTTCTATAAGCTTTTTAGTTTCAGTGATTACTTCTTCTTCAATTTCCAATTGTATTCTCATTGATGCTTATTTTATAGGTGATACATCAGGTTTAATGGCAAGTTTATGTATAGCAACATCTGGTGATAAGCTCAATATTTCATTGTAATTTCATGTGAAATTGTCTTTATATTCGTAGAGTAATGCTTTTAATTCCATCAATTTTTTTGGTGTGAGGTTAGCACTAACAAAAGTTTACCTAGGCTCTTCTTTAGCACCTAGGTTGATTTTTTGAAGTTTATCAGCAGTAGCTTGATTTCCTTCCTCAAATTACTTAAGGGCTTCTTTGTGGGCAATTATTAATTCATAATTGAATACATTCTCATTTTGATATGAAACATCCTTTTGTTCATTTATAGCTTGAAAAGAAACTTTTTCTTTTTTTGATATGACATAGCATGAGCTCATTGGGTGAAATACTAAAGCAATATATCCTGATTCTCATGTGGTGAATTTTCATATCTTATGGAATTTTGGGTATTATCCCCTCACTAGAGCCTATTAAATAATTGGGCTTGAATATTTGATTATATAGGCTGAACAATATTCTTAACAAATTTCTTTAGATGAGAAGTATTGAGGAATTATTATTAAAATATCATCTTCTTTAAAATCATCTTCTTCAAATAGTTCTTAGGCATGGTTTGCAACTCGCTTTTCTATTTTGTAGAAATGGACCCCACGTTCATCATAACCTCTTCTAGGAGGGACATAAAAGTTTTCAACTATTATATATCCTCATTTCTTGAAGCTATTAAGGCTTTTATATGTGCCTTTAGAACTGTAGTTGTTTTCATAACCTTCTTGAAAATTTGAGATTCAGTATCCTTATTCAGAAATATGGGTTTTCATTAATTATTTTGTTATATCACTAGTACTAGATCCTTCTTTTCTTTGGGTGGTTGAGGCTTCCTTAGGCTGATAAAGTAGCAATGTTTCTTCATCATCCTCTATGTCACTACCAAAGTAGGGAATTACTTTAGGTTATTTTGATTCATGGGCACTTTTGCTTTTTTTAATCATCACCTTTCAACATTATCTTAATATATGGAGCCTCTTGATTTTGGAGTTAACTTCTCCTACCTTCTTAAGAATAAAGTACTTGTCATCATCATAGATCTTAATTTCATGTATCAAGAATGAATTCATGTCACCATCTGTTTGACGCTCTTCACCACTTTGAATATATTTCATACACTAATGGAGAATTGAAGGCACTGTGCCATATTCATGAATCCATGGCCTACCAAGGAGTGCTTTGTATGAAACACTAGTTTCAATTGCATAGAATTTAGCTTATGTATAATTTTTCCCAAAGCATATAGGTAGAACAAGAGATCCCATGATTTGTTTTCCTTGTTTATTAAATTCTTCTAGGAATACTATACTTTTATCCAGGTAATAAGCATCCAAAGCTAATGTTCAGAGCATCTTAGTTATTATGAGATTGACTAAAACACCTAGATCGTCAATATTCTTTTTATACTGGTGGAATTGCTTTTAGCTGTAACATAAAGGGGTCGATTATGTTCGATCATCCTTAACAATAGGGCATCATCACTTAATGTGATAGTTGGTAACTTTTAATAAGTCAAGCCCTCTTTCATCCTCTCTTAAGTAAAGAATGCTTCATATTATTCTAAATTTTATAAGGCTTTAAGTAATGTCTCACGTATATCTTTATATAACATTTGATATTGAAAAAGGCAGGTAACTTGTGTAAATGTGCTAGAATATTATAGTTCAATCTCGTTTTGATGGCCTTTTCAAATTTAACTAGTGATGGGGGTAAGGCATCTTCATTAATTTAAATTTATTTGCCTTTGTCATTGACTTTCCTTTATGGTAGTGGAGAAATTTGATTTCCACTACTTAATTGGATTTGAGTTGCTTCTTATATGAAATCTTTTATCAAATGAAGTTTCTAAACTGTGTTTCTTCAAATTTTCAAAGCTTTTAGAACTCTCAAAATCGCTATCTAGTTTAAGACATAACTTCTTTGAGTTGACTTAACCTTCCACTTGATAGGCTTTTCTTTTTGGAAAATATAGTTTTTTTCTCATAGCCAGTTGATGTTGTAATCACATAACATGTTTCTCCTTGAAGTTGAAGATTATATCTATCATAATTTTCACATATACTTATGACTCGGCAAATTTCTCTTGCAGCCTCTTCTTCAAGATCTTTTGTGTCAAGTTGTAAGCGGAGCATATACTCCAACTTAATTGGCCTTCAGAAAGATTTCTCATACTCCTCCAAAGAGACAATCATTTATTGTATCAAAGATTTTTGTTTCTAAGGTTTACTCTTTTTTCTTTTGATGAAGATGATTGATTGATGTTCACCTATTACTTTGTATTATATAAAAATTGTCCCTTATTGGGTAGAAACATTCTTGGATTGATTTCAAGATCGAAAGAGTTTTTGTCATGAATGTCTTTTATGGCTAGAAGAATGTTAATCATTTTTTTAGTCTTCTTTGAGATGAAGGTCTCCCAACTACCTTCTTCTTCTACCTGTGTGACTTTACCTTTATTATTATTTATATTGTGTTCGATTGGCTTGATATATTTATCTTTTGCATCTTGGTTTCGAGGTACTATAATAACATTCACCTTTTCCTATTTAGGATGCACCAATATGCTATTAGAAAAGGAAAGCTCCCCATTTTGATAATTCATCTCTACCAAATCTTTGAAAAAGAAATAATCCTCAATTAGGTGACTTATAAATCTATGGTATAGATGGTAGTTGGGATCATCAACTTTGTCTGCTTGATCAAGTCGATGTGACTCTAACAATTACAATCTCAGCTTTAAAGCATGCTTGAAAATTTTAACATTACATTCTCTTTTGAAAGAATACTGCTTGTTCATTTTCTCTTGGAGGGCAGGACCTTTTTTCTTATCCTCTATTAGCTTTATCGATTATCATGAAATCATTGCACTTCCATTTCCTTTTTTATCAACAATAAATATGAATGTTATATTCATATCATTTTCTTAAATCAAATGACTTTGGTTGCTTTCCTTTCAAGAAGAATGATTATTATTATAGCCTGTATTAAGGCTTTTTTATTTGAGTAGCCTCTCGAACTTGGCTACATGATCCAACAATTCTTGGAATGTATTAATCGTATCCATGGTTAAGTATGGAGCAGTATGGTCATCAATATTCCCCATTAGGAATTCAACTAAAAGCTTTTCTGTAAGTTGTTGGTCACACTTCATGCTCAGATTTTTCCATCTCGTGGTATATTTTATGACACTCTCATCCTTTCTTCTCTTTATAAGGTGAGATCTACAATTGTCACTTTCTTGGTTGCTCCTATAAATCTCTTGATAAGAGTGTTTCTAATTCAGTACAAAATTTTATTGAGTCATTAGGCAACTCAGCATAGCATTCAAAAGGTGTGTTGGTAAGACTGCTAATGAATTATCATAGCAAAAAGGCATCATTTCCTCTGGTATTTTCACAAGTAGCTTTTAATTGAGCTAAGTGTTGCCATGGATTTTTATACCTAAAAAAGTGTTGAATGTTGGTACAATATACCCTTTAGGATATTGCCCTTGATCTATTTCAGCTGGGTATGGTCGAACTTTTCAACTAATTATTCAATAGTCTCTGAAGCAATGACTACTTTGACTTTTGTCTATAAGATCCTCTACTTGGAATTTTATAATGACATCATCCTCTTGCTAAGCACTTCATGTAGATTCTCCTGAAGGTTCTTGTCTTTGAGTTGAAGGTGTTGGAAAGTTGGGTGAGGCATTTTGCATGCCTTTAGCTTCAACTATTAGATTGATCATCTCCGAAAGATTTCTATGAGGTATTTACTGTGTTATGGTTGCTAATAGGTTAAACTAACCAAATAGCTCTTTCATTAGCTCATTCATCTCATTAAGATGATTATTGAGTTAGTTGATTTCTTAGAATTTTCTTTGGAGTTGAGAACCCATCTATCATTGTAACCTTTACAACATTCGCTAATTTTTCAATTTCTTCAATTTCTACACAAGTTTTGCCTTCAAGAACTTGGTGACTTTGCCCTCCTAATGTTGTTCTTCATTTTGTTGTTTAGGTACTACATTTCTATTTCATAAATGTGTATCAACCATACGAACAACCTCAACTTCCATCAATCGATATTTTCATTATTTTAGAAATTAGGAGCTTGTTGTTCTTCATCAATCAAAAAGTCATCAACTTCCCAAAAAGGTTGATTGTCTTCATCATCAACAATTGGCTGAATACTTTTAAATCGACATTTATAATTGATAATGAGTGATTCTACCTTTTCAACATTTGGTTGAGCTTGCTCATGGTTTTATTTCATCTTTATTGACTTGGGTTCTTTAGCTATCTATATTGATTAGGATTTTCTAGTGGTGGATCTCTAGGAACTCATCCTATTCGTCATACCCTGGTGTTCACCTAATGGATTAGATGAGATGATTGATATTCTCCTTTTTATGAAGGTTTTCGAGACCATCCAATAATTAACCACTTTGCACTTTTATAATGAAGGGCTCATTGTGGTGCTCACCAAATATTAGACTTAGGTCTTGCACTTTGTTCAAAGTGGACTTGATATCTTCCAATATTTTTGCTTCTTTGGATGACAATCCTTGGATTGGTGACTTAGCTTACCATCCTCTTAATTCTTCTTTGAAGGTTTATTTCCTTAACAACCTTCAAAACTTTGTGAATTTCGATGAGACATTCTCTTTTTTTGGCTATTTTTTCGAGATAGGCTACATGTTTTCATCCAAAAGTACTTCTTTATAGTTTGCTTAGGGCTATTTTTTTTACCCATCTAAGTAGTTCAAAATTATTATTGGTGGAAATAATTGCTTTCACCTGTGGTTTATATTATTGTTCAGCTTGTATAGGTAATCCAACACCTATGTGGAAAGCATTATACTTTCTTCTAGCTCTTGGACATTTTGGTGCTCGAGGAAGATGCTTCATGATCATGAATGCATGGAAAAATGTAGTACCTTGTGAAATGGTAGGCTCCTCAAATGAACTATTAAGTGGATCAATAATGATGGATTTCAATTTGGGTTCAAGGACTATCTTATCCTTACAAGCATTATCATAACTGCTTTTGACAGCCTATTGAAAATAGTACCCATTTTGGGTTGAGTTTTTTCTTTTTGATTGAGTAAGGCCTTAACATTTAGCTGCATAGGCTCATTGGGAATGATTATATTTAGTCTTTTTACTTTGCATGGTAGCTTCTTGAATGCTTTTGGCATTTAGTGCCTTCAATGATGGGTTTGGTCATAGGTCCAATAGGTATAAACTGTACTACTTTAGAAATTATTCCAAACTAAAGAGTGGCTCTAGAAAAACCAACATCACATCTTAATAGAATCTAATAGAAGATCCCTCTCCTAAATTAATAGTCATCACATTTGTTATGTTTGTCATTTGATGTTTGATTGTAAATACAAAGTTAGGCTTTACTCAATTTTAGGAACCTAAAATTTTGAAAAGAAAATAGCCCGGTAAATTTTTAAATTTACAACAACACCATATATTTTAATTTTTCTAAATAAAGATGGAGAGAGATCTAATCCCCAATAGAGTCACCAAAAATTTGATCACTCAAGAAAAATACCTTTGCAAATCTACACCATCTTTATTAAGATGTCTGGAGAGTTTGTTCCTTATGAGGTAAATTAGTATATATTTAACAAGATTTTTCTTAACATTATGTTAGGGTTTATTAAGATTTGGGTTCTACTTCCTATTATCACAAGCATTCAAAGTTAATTACCCCTCAAAAAGTAGTAAGAGAGCACTCTCGAAGGTTAGAAATAAACATATCTCTATGAATCATTGTCTAGAGGTGTGATGTGGATGAATGGCTGGGGAAAAAGGGTAGTCTCAATCAAGATTCCATGGTTTGATCATCTGGATCGTCATTGCTCTAATCTACCAACATTAGAGTACTATTACTCATAATATCTTGGGAGTCTGATTAATAGCTATGGGTTGCCTCATCTTAGATATTTCGAGAAAACTAGGGTTATTGTATGAGTGTTTAGTGAATTAAAGCTAAACTTGATCTATACATTTATCCAATAATTCAATGAAATCTGCATTGTGTACATATGTAGACTGACATCCATTAGAATGCTGTTAGGGTGTTCATGGTGAACAAAAAGATTGGACTTACATCCCTTTGGAATGCCAAAATAGGTAGGGAAGTTCGCATGGTGAACAAATAACTAAGCTTACATCCATTAGAAAGCAAGTTAGAATTTAGGTGTTCACATGGAAAATAGATAGATTGGGCTTACATCCTTTTGGATTGCTAGTCGCATGGCAAACAAATAGATTGGACTTACCTCCCATTAGAGTGCCAATTAGAATTTTGAATAACAAACAAATATATTTGCTTACATCCATTTGGAATGTCGGTAGGATGTTCATATGATGAACATATAGATAGGACTTACATCCCTTTAGAATGTCATAAATTGTTGAGAAGTTCTTGTGGCGAATTAATGATTGAGCTTGCATCAATTAGAAAGCCAGTTTAGAATTTAAATGTTTGCATGGAAAATGAACATATTAGACTTGTCCTTTTAGAGTGTCAGTTAGGGTTTGTATGTTCTCATAGTGAACATAAAGATGTTTGATTTTATTTTAGGGGGCAGCACCTCAGCACTGTAGAAGCGGTGCCACAGTGCTAGGAGTTCAGTGCCATGGCATTGGAAAGTTGACTCTTCGACATCTATAGTTTAGTGCATCGGCATTGGTGAGTTAGAGCCCAATGTTGGCAAGTAAGTGCCAAATGTTAGCAGGCAGAAACATAGGTTTCAAAACTAGATATCACAGTGCTTTGATGTTGTAAAGTAAGGTGCCATAAGAAATAAAAGAAAGTAAGTTGATTGTTTGACTAGCGCCTAAACTCTAGCACCACAATGCCAATCAAAATGGAATTTAAAGGATCGACAAACTGATAGGAAAATTGAATAGATGATGATAGAAATTTTAACCAGCATCATGGTGCTCCATCAATACCTGGCGTGCTTTATTGATCTGATCGATTACAAAATTAATGGTAATAAATTTTAACAACTGCTTATTTTGACCGAAACAATATTTGTCCTAACCAGCTGACTATGTGGAGCGTCGTAGCACTAGTCATGTATTTTAGAAATAAAGAGGCTAGTTCCTCAATGCTGTCAAAGTAATGCCACGATGTTGTGTCCAATCTATAAGTAGGACCCTTAGACTGACAAAATTTTCATTCTATTTTTATTTTCTTTCACTCTACTCTAGGATAACAAATATGCTGCTCAAGATCATCCATAAGGGTTAGAAGAGGGTGTTGATGAGTGACGCTAACATATTTATTAATGTGGACTTGGAGAGGTACCAATATGCCCTCATCAGCAAGCACCTCATTCTGAAGAGGAGCTTCTATAATCCGGGTGGGAGCATGGAAAGGGTCATCAATGAGCGTAGTTAGGAGCACCTCACCTACGACAACATCGATAGCATCATCCCTGTGGTGTAGAAGCTCTTTGTCAATGTGAAATGTCACTAAGATAATAAAGTTTTTATACGGAGGAAATTGGTATGTTTTGATACCATTAATGCATATTATAATTTGCAAATTTTATATATGATTAATTATTTTCCTATTATAATAATCACCCTAATTTTGATGAAATTCTTTATTTTCTTACTATTAGAAATGTAAATGTTCAATGGAAATAGTGGGAGAAAAAGATTATCCTTTTTTATCATTGGTCTAACTTCTAAGGTTAAAACATAGCAATATTTTATTTTGCTAAGCTGATACCCACTGGTAACATCAATGAGGTGTTAAGGATAGAGCCATTTTGATATAGGAAAGTGTGGTGTTTATTTTGAGATTGATGTGTTGTAGGGACACCACGTAGATCTTAGGGGAGTACTTATTGAGTGATTATGACATGAGGAATAGTATGAGAGAGAAGTCACCATCCTACAATGGACCTAATCACCTAATAAGAACTCCTAAGGCTAATGGATCTTCGAATGTATCAGAGATCTTTCCCATACTTTATATAGAAAAGTAAAGTAGGATTTATTTCAAGCCGGGTTTGTTAAGTTCCCTATGGAGGCAAATCCCCGTAGTTAATTACAACCTAAAGAATGAGGTTCCTTGGTAATACTCTTGATTAAGGTAAATGATAATTATCTCTAAAGATTTTCAAAGATAGTACTATCAATCAATTGGTTATTTTTAGAAGATCAGGTGGGATTGATCAAAAAGGAGGGAGCTATTATCGAAACCAAAGGAAGATGAGTAGAGGATGCTCATAATACTAGAAAACCTAGTGAGCATCCAAAACTGTCCTATTGTTGGGCTTTATATTTTTAAAATTGAGGAGAATTATATGTTTGAGTTGAATTTTTATTAGAAATCTAGGGCTTACAATTTCACGATACAAAATTGTAGAAATGCCTAAGAGGTGAGGATTTATGCTTGTAGCCCCAAAGGTAAACAACAACCTCAAGTCCTAAATCTAGGGTGCTTTGGCAAGGGCCTAAGCATGACCTAAATCTAAGATAAAAATGAGTATATGGTTTATCTCCACAAGAGAAGATCAGCCACCCGACTGTTAGACTTACAACCGCCTGGGGTGGCTACCAACTAACTCCTCCTATGATTTTAATTACATGTAGGCAAGTCTTATGATTTGCAGGATGGCTAGGCTATTATTTATTTAGAAAAGAGACTAAGTCCTTAAACTCACTCCCTAAGAGACTAGATCATGAAATGCATGGATAATAACCTAAATCTATCAAGTTTTATTTTAATTTTTGGATATTTTTATTTGACACAGGCTATGGGATTTTATATGCCTAATGCATGAGAAAATCAGTTATGGGCTAAATCTAGAAAGAAGTAGGTGTGTTTCCATCATGGCTCTCAAAGGTCAAGACATTTTTTCTGGTAAAGGTGGAGGCCCTCCATTGGCAAGTAGTGAGATAATATGATTTATGCATGATATGAGACAACATCCAAATGTTGTTATATCTTTTATTATCTTGATTTATGTCTAGGCTTTAGTGAGGTTATGAATTATTTAGTTTAATTTTGAATTGATTAATTGGATAGAAAATTTATTTTTCTCTAGGAGCCTAATCACATCCAGGCCATTCAACAATCATCAAATAATTAAGAAACTAAGAAAATCATGTCATCCTAATTGCGCAATCATAAACATAACATCGATCAATTTATAAAATTAGTGCAAAAGAATAAGAGGCAATGTGGTCGTCATCGCACAACCTAAAAAAAAAAAATGGGTAGCCGAGCTCTACCCTTATACATCCCGGCATAATGAAAGAATAAATTACAATTATGAAATAATAAGTGTTATGGTGGTCTTCATTCTTTATCCTCCATTCTTCACTCCTTGTCCTTCATTCCTTCATCATGGTTTGCTCCATTTCTTTCTTTCTTTTGATTTGACTTGGGATGTAGATAAGACATGCTCTTTATAACCAATGTTCACCTTAGTCCCCATAATACTTATCCTAATATTAATGCAAAAATTATATTAAAAGGAATGAAAGTAAATCTAGCTACACTGCAAAACAAATGTTAGCTAAACACACTATATAACCCAAGTAATTATAGGAATAATTTGGGCTTAGTCCCAAACATGGGTAACCAAGCCCACCAGTCCTAATTTGGGTTATGCTTAGGGGTATAAGCAGCCTACATAGCAAAATGCATTTATATTATTATTACAGCGCCCTTAAAGCACAACCCCTTGCAGAAAACATGATTAGGCTAAGATATCCCTATCATCTAGTCTACATACATACACCCTAACATCTAGTCTAAAATAATACACCATAAAACAAAATCATGCATCAAACCATGCACCGCCCTAACATAGAGCTAGAAGTGGTGACTTAGCCTAATGTGTGTATCATTTAAGGCTTGTGTGGCATGTCTTAGCTAGGCATTAGAGTTGATAATTTTCAAGTGTGAAAGGTTTAATTTAGATGGTGGTTTCATTCTAAGTGATTTAGTTGACTTGTCAATTTTAGCTGGTGATTTGATTTAGTTTGGATGAACCTACACTTAGTGACTAAATATTGTCAAGAGAAGAAAAGAGAAGAGAGCTCTCTTCCATCTCTACCTTAAGTGACTTCTAAGGTAAATTTGATTAATGAATTTCCTTTAGTGAATGATTTATTATGTGTTTTAATTTACCCTAAGTTTAGATTCGCTCTGAATAGCCTTATTCAATAAGAAAGGCATCTTAGGATTCATTAGGATGATTAGTATCACGTAACACACGCCCATTCATTTCTTTCCATCATGTATACCATGCATATGAATAATCCTAAGCATATATATATAGATATATATGCAATACAAATCTTAGTACATTTTGATAATGAATGCAAAGAAATGTGATTTGAAAATTTAGATATTCCATTTGTTAATTAGATCATTAATGCATGTCTTTATTATGTAGAAAAGAGAGATTTTTTTATCCATTAGCTAAATGCACATCCACATGTATAAAAGTTATAAGTGAGTATGGTGCCATTATTTTCTACAACAAGGGCTACAAGACCTACTTAGGGCTACTTAAATCCTCATAGTCCCGAGATGTCCAGATTGATATACCACTTTTCTTAAATACATGTAGATGTACAAAAAAGAACCAATTCGATAAAGAATCATGCAAGAGATTATGTTTGATTTGGTTGTATGATTTACATGTGTAATATGAAGGTCCTTCCTAAGTCTTAATATTGAGATGCATAGGAATAGATTTAGGTAAGTGTTGTGTTCTTTTCAAATGAACTATACACTTGCAAATCCTATGTGAATCCATGTTAAGAGAAGGAAAGAGAACTTCATAGTACACATCTTATGCTATCAACACATGCAAGCTTATAAATATTTATAACTAGCATCACTTCATTTATAATCTTTGATTTATAAATTTAAAAAAAATAATTTTTGGTTTAATAGTGATAATAGCCACTCATATTCTTAATTTTAGCCAACACATGCAATTTGACATAAAAGGAAACATTTTATTTAATTGATTTTTAAAAGAAATGAATGCATGATTCCATATGGCAAATAATATTTATCATGATTGGAAAGAAACAAAGGGATATAAGCACATGACTTCATTCACCCTAATTAATTCTTAAGGACAATCATATAAAATAAGATCATTTAAAATGAATCAAAAGATTTTTTATCTTTGAATTTGATTTGACTTAGAAAATATGAAAAGGGTTTGCTAGTCCTAACCCATTCCCCCATGTGTGAATTAGTTTGGTTTAATTTAGAACAATTATGTTGATTTTATATTTTGATTAGGTTAAGATAAGAATTAAATCCATTAATTACCCCATACCTATACCACTTTAACATAATTATCCAAGTAATTATGAGCCAACATATGATGTGTAATCACATGGAAATTAAATCAACAATGCACCTAAGAAATGAAGGGGCTTAATACAATTGGCTCACAATTATTGGTTAATTAAGCTAAAGGGTTTGATTAAGTACTTTTATAACCCTCCTACACATGTAGTTTGATTATAATTTCCTTTGAAATTCTCTTAGGTTATTGAACACCTAAGAATCTACCCAAGAATTGAATAATTGAGTTTAGAATGATTTGGTTTTGAGTTATTTAATGAAGTGATTAATATATTTATTAGTTGCAAATTGATTAAGTGTTATCCAAATGAAATAAACTTAGGGGAAAAGATTGGAAAAGAGATCCTAATCTGATCCCCTATGTCCATTCACTATTTCATGATGATTGGCCAGCTTAATTAATGGATTCATTACTATTTAACATGCTAATTAATCTTTAATTAATTAAGAGAGAGATTAAGAATGAAACAAACAATTTCCCTAATTAATCAAATAATAAAGTCTAAGAAAATCATGGGAGGTACAGGTCATCCCACTAATCAATCTCAGAAAGTTTAGAATTAATTGCTGGAGTAATTAAAGAGTAATTAGTTTAATTATATTTTTTAATAAAAACCAAATTGAGTTAAAATCAGTATTCAAAATTAATTTATTTTAATTTTCTATTATTCTCCTCTGAATTACCTTTAAAATGAGTATTTATTTATATTTTGGATTTTTTTATAATTAGTTATGAATTTTGAAAGTTTCAATATTAAAATTGAATTAATTAGGCCTGATTAAACCCCTAATCCCGTCGAGCCACGTGGCAGCTGATGCGGCGCGCTTTCCAAATGACATGACGGGATTGGTTATTTAAGTTGTCACATCCATGTGGTAATCGGCTTAGGTCCGAAGATCGGATGGCCTAGATTATTCCTGCGGTTTAGGAGGAAAAGAGAGGGATCTAAAGCATGATTTGATCACAACCGTCCGTTCCAATCACGTAGAATGGATGGCGTATGATCCTTCTCCTTCGTGAGCCATGAGAGATGAACACCGTTCATCTTTTCTCGTTCAATCCGAGCTCACCCGAGCTTGAATTGATATCAAAACAATCCCACACCTTCAAAAGGAGGGGGATGCATATCCAACAGTCAAAATTGCATGGGATGATAATTCCCTTCGGAAAGGACCAACTAAAAATTTCATAAAGCTACGGTTTTGAATAATTACCTCGCTGGAGGCTATCACCGGCACTTCCAATAGAGGAGGTAGCTTCGTCTAGTAGAGATGAAGCCCTGTTGAAGAAATCTGGACTTGATTTGAAGTGGTTTGCTCGGTCGACCAAGCTCCTCTTCAATGGCGATCAGTCATGATCAAAGTCCTAGCTCCATCATGGGGAAGCTCAAGATTTGATTCGTTTAGACTCACCTTGGTCCAAGAAGAGTGTGTGTAAGATTAATTTCACTTTGGTTGAGAATTGAGTGAGTTGAGCTCAGGATTGATCTCCCCTATTTTGGCTTTGAGTAAAACCAAGAAATGAGAATCAAGGATGTTCAAAAATGGCTTGGAAAAGTTTGGGGAGGCTTGATTCAACTCTAGAGCTCAAAGAAAAAAATGCCTTTGTTTGAGTGAGAATGAGGGAAGGGGGGGAGTATATCTCCTCCTGATCAGATGGTGGATGGCTAATTTGCCATTTTGGCTTAATGGCTTGGATTGGAGGCATGGTTTGAGCTGAAAAATGTCTTACATGGGTCATTTTAGGTGGAGGAGAGTGTATGTGATTGGTGAGTGAATTTGGTGAGCCAAGTGTCTAAATATGAGGGAATGACACCCCTTGGGTCATGGCCAATCTAGGCTCATTTGGTTATGTTCACCACCCTCCTTGGTGCCCATGTGGACCAATAGATGGGTGCCAAGTGGCCTTGTGAAAGAAATAGCCAAATTCAAGTTAATTTGGTCATGGAATACCCTTTGACCTAAAGGCAAAGTGGTCATTTGGCTATGAGTTTGATTTGAATAGATTTGAAATGATTTAAAAATGAGTTGGGCCAAATTTCAAGTGATTTGGAGTTCATTTGATTTGATTTGGCTCAATTTGACCCATTTAGGTCAAGTTGAGTCAAATTGGGTCAAACCATGGGTATATATCTCCCTCCTTGGATCAGATGGTGGATGGCTGATTTTCCATTTTGGCTCAATGGCTTGGATTGGAGGCATGGTTTGAGATGAAAAATGTCTTACATGGGTCATTTTGGGTGGAGGGAGAGTGGCTGTCTATGTGATTGGTGAGTGAATTTGGTGAGCCAAGTGTCTAAATATGATTAGGGAGGTCGATTTAGCCTCCCCTTGGGTCATGGCCAATCTAGACTCATTTGGTTATGTTCACCACCCTCCTTGGTGCCCATGTGGACCAAGAAGAAGTGAATGAAAGAAATAGCCAAATTCAAGTTAATTTGGTCATGGAATACCCTTTGACCTAAAGGCAAAGTGGCCATTTGGCTATGAGTTTGATTTGGATAGATTTGAAATGATTTAAAAATGGGTTGGGCCAAATTTCAAGTGATTTGGAGTTCATTTGATTTGATTTGGCTCAATTTGACCCATTTGGGTCAAGTTGGTCAAATTAACAAAATTGGGTCAAACCATGGGTTAGATCAAGTTCAAATGATTATTTGAAGCCTATGGGTATCATTTGTTTAGTTTAATTTGGTTTAGATTTGGTTTTGGTTCATTTAGGTTCATTTGGGTCAAATGAGTCAAGTTGACCAATTTGACCCATTTGACCCAATTGAGTTAGGTTATGGATTGGTTTAGGCTTGATTGATCATTTGAAATGTATTACAAGCTTTGGTTCCAATCAATCCTGATTTGGTTTGATTTCAAGTTGATTTGACCTTTTGGATCAAGTTGGGTTCATGGTCAATTGAGCTATTTGGTCAATTTTTGGTCAAGTTCAACAAGTGATTTGGAATGAACTTGAGCTATTGGACGCAATCAATATATATTAAATTATGATTTGACCCATTTTGGCTTTTTTTAGGTCAATTTGGGCCAACTTGGGCTAAGAGGGCCAATTGGGTTTGGTCTACATCAAGTGAGGGCTTGGTCATATTTATTAATTGATTATGGATTGGTTTAGATCAATGGTTTCAATCAATTTGGCTCATAGTGAATTTTTGCTTGTTTAGGTCTCATTTGGGCTAAGTGTTGACTTCGTCAAAGGCTAGGTTAGACTTGGTTTGACCCAATTCAAGGTGGTTGATCCCCCCATGATGATTGTTGATCATGATTGAGGTTTAGATATGCTTAGTTCAATCCAATTTGGGTTGGATTAGAACTTAGCTCACTTTGGGTCAAGTGCTTAAATGAATGGCTTGATCATTTGATTCAAGTTTGTTTGAACTCACATATGGACTTATGATGGAAATATAAATCCAATTGTAAGTGGTTTGGAGTCAATGGGTTTTGGTTCATTTGACAATTTCAAGTCAAAAGGATGAACATAGGTTTGACTTGGGTTAATTTGATTTTGGCTTGGTGATTGTAGTTTGTGTTTATATTTGGGCATGTGATTGAAGGAGTGATTGTTTGAAGAGAAAATCCAAGGGTTTGGATTGATTTGAGATTGATTTGGCTAAATCCTAGAAATTGGCTTAAAGGATATGAATTGGGTTTGAATTTGAGTTTTGAATTTATGCTGATTTGATTTTGGCCATTTGAATTTATATTTCATTTATATTTGTGAAGATAAATGAGAATATAAATGATCCATGGGAGAATCATGTGAATTATGAGTGATTTGATTGTGAATTTGGCTAAGGTAGGTCAAAAGTTTGAAAAAAGGGGTTTTGATTTGGTTTGATTTATATTCATTTGGTTTGGATGATTTGGATGTCAATTTCATTCATGGTTATGATTTGGAATAAGTGATTTATAAAGAAATCACTTGGCTTTGGGTTGATTTAAGGGATTTGGCTAAGCTTATGGATGTGATTCATATGGCTTAGGAAGATTTTGAATTTGGAATTGATCATGGGTTTCAATTATTTGGAATTGGAGTTGGATTTGGAATTGATTTTGGATTTGAATCATTTAGGATTGGAATTGATTTTGGATTTGAGAAACTCAATTGAGTAGGGATTGATTTGAGATTTGAGAAAATCAATTGAGTTGGAATTGATTTGAGATTTGATTTGGAGTGATTTGAAGGAGTGTACATGGGTTGGATTTGAGCTATAAGGTAAGTGGTTGCCTTAAATCCCTAATCCATAACCTAATCCTATGATAAACCCTTCCAAGTCTCTGTTGATTGGCAAGTGTTCACCTAATCGCTAGGTCTCAAAATGAAAATCTTAGTGTATAGAGAGTCATATCTAAGATGGAGAAGTTGAGCTCACTCCAAAAGTGAGGTCAAAGGGCACCCAATAGGTGTGGTGTGAGGATACGTATTGGTGTTGGAGATGATCAACAATATTTGAATGATGCTAGAATGATCTACTCTAACCGAGGTGTAGAAGGAATCAAGATCTTAGTGCAATGCAACTCACTATGTCACATGAGAGTGAAGGAGAATCAGATTGAGTATGTGAACTGGGGAAAAGGTTCAAGTTATCCATGGGGATAGAGGTTGTGAAATCCACGGGATTAGAATTTGGAATCCACTGAGGATAAAAGTGCGAACCTTCCACTAGAGGACAAGTTCGGGTTGGATTGAATTGACTCCAATAGGGAAATTGGAAAGATTTGTATCTCACTGAGGAGAAGTTGATCGATTTGATTATTTAATTTGACTCCATTTGGGAGGTTGGTTTGTTTTATTTTAGATTTTTAATTTTAAATTTTGAGATGAACCCTATCGGTTTGTGATGGATAGTAGAGCCATGTCGCCTTTAGATCCAATCAAATGGGTAGTCTACCAACCACATAATAAGACTATCAACCAAAGGTTGCCTTGTCATGGTATCTAGGAAGAAAGCGTATCATACTTACATCCTCCAAAGGATTAATCCTTTGGGGTGATCTGGTGACACAAATCGAACACAACCTTAGGGACTCTTGAGTGAATGCCTGGGGACTTAAAGCTAAAGATAGTCAAAAATTTAATTTCATTTAATTATATTTGATGGATCTCGGTTTGATAGGTCATACTAAGTGAGCCATATGCCTTTCATTTACCGATCAAAGGGGGTAGTCGAAGGGGATATCCAACCAAAGGGGTGCCTTTTAGTTTGCAATGATCAATTCAGGGGAGAAAGCATGGGGACTCACTTCTTCCTAAATAAAAGACCACTAGGGAAATGCATTATCAAGATAACATGTCAACCTAATGTGCCGGTCATCATGCTAGAAGAATGCATAGTAGACTTACATCTTCAGATTGAAATGGTCAGACTATTTATGGTAAAATAGATTGAACCCACTGACTACTTGAGAGAGTCTTGACAGGGGACTTATCTCAACTCAAGTGTAGTCATTCTATAGAGTTTCGCCTAAAGATAGGATGTCTTGAAAGGGGCCTTTGGGGAATTCTAATCCACAAGAATAAATTTATTTATTTGTTTGTTTATCATGGACCTATTAGTTTGAGGGATCGAAGGAGCTTATATTAGCTAGACTATCTCATATTTACTAGTCAAGGAGAATATGCATCCATGAATAAATTCTTAACCATGGGGTACTTGGAAGGGGATTGTCCCATCCAGAGTAGCAGGGTAGTGTCTAAATGGTCATATAATACAAATAGGGGCCTTAAGGGCTTTATCGATCCACAAGAAGATAATGTATGTAAGTATTTAGTGGCCAACTTAAGGAGAAAGCACGGGGACTCATATCTGACAAGAGTATCGGACTATGACCTCCATAAGCGGAATTAATTGGGATATCTTCACTGGGGACTATCGACCTAGGGACTCTTGAGGGAATGCCACTAGGACTTATATCAACTCAAAAGTAGTCAGGAAAAGGAGCCACTTGGGGACTTATCCTAAGCCTCAAATATGATCTAGTAGTGCATGATGGCTAGTTCAGAAGAAAATGTGGCTTACATCCTCTTAAATAAAGTCAACATGAGGTAGCTACTTGGTTTGCGTAGTGAGGCCTACCAAACTAACAAGGTGCTCATCGATTTGTAATGATCAAGTTAGGAAGAAAGAGTAGGGACTCACATCCACCAGACAAGTGACCACTGGGGTGACGCGTTAGCAAAGTAACATGTCGGGACTAGAGCGACTAATGAGTGTGAGTGCACGAGGCTTGCTCCCATATCAAAATAGCCGAGACAAAGATATGTGTTTGTGTTTGTGTTTAAAAGAGGATAGGATGCCACTGGGTTCTCTTATACCTATCCTAAAACACTTAAGAGTTGATGAAATGGTGCCATGAATGGCAGTTGTGATCCCACCAAGAAAGGATGCCTCTTGGGTTCTCTTACACCTAACTTAGTCGTGCTAGTCAAAATAGGATGCCTCTTGGGTTCTCTTACACCTACTCTAGTAGCGTTGGGGAATCGTGTTTAATTTGTGTTCATATTATGAAAGAAGAATAGGATGCCTCTTGGGTTCTCTTACACCTACCATGAACACGTCATAGTAGATTTGCAAATAAGAAAATAATGCTTCAAATGAAGAGAATATTTTGATGAATTGGAATGAAATTTTTGAAGATAATTATTTTCAAACATGATTTTATGGATAATATTTCTTCAAATAGAGCCCATTGATTGGAAGCATCGGTGTTCCCCTTTACAATTAATAAGTTAATAAGATCATCCTTGGTAGGCCTTCTCTATGACAAAAGGGCCTTCCCAAGTGGGTTCAAACTTCCCTCCCATCTTTTGATGGGCAATATATGATCTCCTTAGAACTAAACAAGCTCTCCTACTTGAAAAGCTCTAGGAGGACCAACTTGTTGTGAGCTTGAATCATCTTGGCTTTGTACAACTCGGTTCGCATGCGTGGTGTCTCTCCTCCAAACCTTGAGCTCTTTAACTTGGCATTACCTCTATAGTGATTTTACTACCCATTGATATCCTTAGTGATGGGTGAACTTCTAATGGTAGAATGGCTTGAACATACTAAAGAGAATGGGGTAGATTGGGTTGGAGTTCTGTATGTGGTGCGGTATGCCCACAAGGCTTCAACTAGCTGCTCATGCCATTGTCACTTGTTGTCATCGAGTGTCTTCTTTAGTATTTGGATGAAGGTTTTGTTGAATGCTTCTGCTTGGCCATTTGCCCTGGGATAGTAGATAGTGGAGTATCTCCAATCTATACTATGTCTACTGGCGAAGCTATTGATCCTTGTGCTTTTGAATTCAATACCATTATCGAATATAATTTATCGCGGCACCCTGAACCTATATACAATATGGTTCATGAAAAATTGGAGCACCTGCTGAGCTGTGACCTCTCTAAGTGGGATTGCCTCCGCCCACTTGGAAAAGTAGTCGATGACAGCTAAAATGAACTGATGACCCTTAGAATAAAGAGGATCAATATGCCCCACTATGTTAGTACCCCAACACTCGAATAGCCATGAGGCTAATGTAGAGTGTAGAATTTTGGTTGGTGTAGAACATGTGATTGGTCATCTCTAGCTACGTCCATGCGATCGTGATCATGAAGGCGGTAGTATCCTAGACTCTTGATCTTGGCCTTCATCTTCGGACCGGATTTATGTGCACCACATAAACCTGAATGTACCTTAGCCACGATCTTATGGGCTTCATGTTTGTCTAAACAACGTAACCAAATTTGATCAAAAGACCATCGGATTCACAAGAGCAATGGGAGAGCTCTCTACTTCATCTTATGGGCTTGTGATTTCTCTTGAGGTAGTTTACCTCTAGTCAAGTAATCTATGAATGGTTGCCTCCAATTCAGCTCCTCGTCCTTTTTGGAAATAGCAACCTCCCCTTCAAGAGAGAATCTCTCGATGAGTTCAGCATCAATAAGGGATAAGACTTGTCTATTTTGGACCCTTATTGGAATGGACTCATCTTACATGCCAACCTTTGGCAGTTTGGCCAAAGCATCTCTTCATGTTCTCCTTGAGGAATCTTATAGATGGTGACCTTAGGGATTTGGGCCAATAGCTTCCTGGTGTACTCATGGTAGAAATGAAGCTTAAGTTTTAGAACCTTATTGAACAATCGGTTGATGACCGAGAATCTCATAGATGTTGATGCTTTTAACACAAACTATAATAGTTAACTCCAGGCTAGCAATCAAAGCCTCATACCCAGCTTCATTGTTGGTGCATGGATTGGAGAGAATCTCATCACATCATGCTCTAGAGTTAATAGGACGATTCCTACCCTTGCCTTTCTTGGAAGAGTAGATCGTGGTTCTTCTCCTTTTTGAAAAGAAGCTGCACCATCAAAATACATCTCCTAATGGTGAATGCTAGTGTCCCATAAGTTCATGATTTGTTCATCGGGAGGTCATCAAGCAAGGAATCAACGAAGTGGGTGTCTTTCTAAGAAATCCACTAGCTTTATCCTTTCCACGCAGTATGAATGTAATAGCGAAGAATCATGGAATGTGCCAACATGGATAATGTCGCCATGTCATGAGATCTGCGTGGATTGGTTCTTGAAATCAAGTTTACTTATGAGAGCATGTAATGTGTTGTGCTTTTGGGATGAAGATGAGAGCTAGGCAATGTTTCTCAAGTGGGTAGTTTGCTTTGTGGATGGATCGGATGATGGTAAGGTGTAGAGCGTTCTCCTTCCCTTTGTCATTGGTTTGGGCCAACAAAGCGCCAAGGGAGTCGTCCAATGTAGCAGTGTAGAGGATAAGTGGCTTGCCCGGGATAGGAGCTATTAGAATTGGCGGCTTCACCAAATATTGTTTGATGTCTTCAAAAGTATGTTGGCACTTATCATCCCACTTGAACTTAGCATCTTTTTTGACAAGTGCTGAAAATGGCTTGCATCTCCCTGATAGATTGGAGATAAAGCGCCTTAGATATTCCAATCACCCTTGGAATGATCTGAGTTGAGTTAGACTTTTAGGGGGTGGCATTTCTAAGATAGCTTTGATCTTTACTAGGTCTATCTCTATTCCCGAGTGTCAGACAATAAACCCAAGGAACTTCCTTGAAGCTACTCCGAATGCACATTATAGGGGGTTCATTTTGAGATTAAATTATCTTAACCATTTAAAAATTACTCTCAAGTCAAAAAGATGGTGTTCCTTTTCTTTACTTTTGACAACTATATCGTGGATGTAGTATTCTACTTGATGATGAATGAGTTCATCAAAAATTTGAGTCATGGCCCGTTGGTAAGTAGCACCAGCATTTTAAGGAAGCATGACTTTATAATAATAATTCGATCGGGGTTCAAAAGTAGTATTCTCTCATCCCTCTATCTTAATTTGGTTGTAGATGACCCATCCATGAAGAGAATATTGCATGAGAGAGGCAATGTCCACCATTAACTCTAGTATAGGAAGTGAAAATTCATCCTTAGGACATGCCTTATTTAAGTCCTTGAAATCGACGCATATACAAATTTGGCCATTCTTCTTCTTAGCTAGGATGAGGCTAGGTAGGGTATTTTTCTTCCACGATAAAGCCGATCAATTTCTTGACTTCAAAATGACATGTTGTTGATTTCTAATTGCATGAGGAGCTTGCTTGATAGGGCTAGCATTAGGGTCTATTACTAGTTTGTGGATTGCTACGTCATGAGATAATCCGGGCATCTCTTCATAGCTCAATGTAAAGTAGTCCTTAAACTCAGTCAATAGCCTAACTAAGTCATTGGTTTCTTCTTCATTCAACAGAGAAATGATTTATGTGGGGCATGTATCTTCTTCTATCCTAAGGTTGATTTCTTTGAGCTTGTCGATGGTTGAATTGATTTCTTCTTCAAATTCTAGAGTTGCATCTTTGATTTGAAGATCATTAAGATCATCTAAAGTTTCTAAACACACCTTCTCATAAGAGTTAGTGTGGTTTGAGAAGATCTATCAGATTCTAGATGATTGGTGACAACTAGCGTAATCATCATCATTATGGACCCACTATACAAAATCTAGTCTTGGTCTTGATTGTGCATCCCTTTATTGTCCCAACTTCTCAAAATACTCGACGGACCATGTGTAAGGAATCAAACCTTTCTTTGCAAGATTATGAACACAAGGCGAGTACCAATCAAAAGGTAATTCCATTAAATATTTATATGAATCATTCTCAAGTTCTACATCTGCTTCTTGACTTGAGGATGATGATCCCAATAGGAATCTCTTTGGCTTGACATCCATGGAAGATCTAGGGGCTTCCTTAACTACCAAACCCTCAACTTTTTTGAGAATAAAGTGGGGTTAGAGTAGGTTCCCAACTACCTAATGGTTTTACATAATCGATTCAAATACCTTTATGCTTTGCTTGGAGGCCTGGTCACTATTGCTTGAGTGTCACCTCCAATGAGACCCACCAAGAGGGGTTGTGGTGTGCTAATCACATGAGACTCATCCTCCAGGATTCAAAGTCTATGTGAATAGAGTACTCATGTGAACGGAACATAGCTCTATTGGCTGTCAGCCAACCAGGGTCTTCCACCTGAACCTCTATATCTACCTCTACCTCTACTGGTGGAGGTCGAGTCATCCTACCCATATGTCCATGGTGGAATGAAACTGGTGGAATATGCCGCTCTACCTCTTCCTGTCTCTTTCTCGCCACTTGTACTTTCTTTTTTTTTTTTTTATTTTTCTTTTCTTTTCTTTTTTTCTTTTCCTTTTTTATTTTGTATTCAAATTTTGGCCAAGTTCAGAATAGATGTTTTGATTTTGAGGAAGATAGTAGGTCGCATCCATATATCTCACCTCTAATGAGAATGGCTTTTCATCTCCTTTGACACGATTGATTCCATCTCTTCAAACTTGATGCCGATGAAGAGAGGATGGAACCATCTTATTTTGGTGTATCCAAGGCCTACCGAGCAAAGTAGTGAATGATGTATTCAAATCAATTATATAGAACTTGGCTTCAGTCTTCCAATCACCTATTTCCAAAGGTAACATATGGAGCCTAAAGCCTGCCTTCATTGAATCCTCTCAACATCATCCAATCTCCTGAGTTTAGAGATGTCAATCCTCAAGCAAGGTTTTCGTGCTCATAATGTTCACGATGCACCGGATCAACCAACACCCTAGAAAGAATCCCATATCCACCGTGATGTGAGGGATGGTTGTGCTCCATATCCCCAAGAAGGTCTTCAATGAATGTGACTCGGCTTCTCTTGAATAATGTGCCTCCTCTCCAACAAATGGGCACTGAGCTAAGCATACGGATCAAGAAGGATCTTGGATTAATGATTCTCCCTCATCTATTTAGATAAGACAAGGGCATCATATATGCTTAGTTTAGTTGGCAACTTTCTTAGGTGAGCGAGGACATTGTAATCAACTCAAGGTTGGTCTTCCACAAGCATATCCATAGGTGGAGCATCTTATGGAGGGGCTTCTTGACTATTAGAACTACGACTTATTTACCCCCTTCTTAAGGTAGAACTTTTGCCTCGAAGGTTGACTTGGTAACTTCATGAGATGGTTTAATGAAAAGTTCTACACACGCTCATCAGTTCACCTACTTCTCCTATAGGATCCTCATAGATGATTCCAATTCTCTCAAGAGGTGAACCCATTGAAAGAAAGTTTGTCTGAATCAAAGAGGATGATCAGAGTTGTTATAATATTAAGACTTGAAGAGTTTTCTACTAGAATCGATAACCCATCGAAAGTAGATGTAATTCAAACTAGCTTTCTTCCTTGATTTAGATTTAAAAGGAGGTACATGAGAAATCTAGTAAAGTAAGTGGGGTGAGGATTTGATGCCCTCATCGATACAAAGATCTACTAGAAGAAGAACTAGTTGAAGTAGGAATGTAGAAGTAGTAAAACTGATTGGAATGGAGGTGAACTTCGGTCGATGGTTGCTACTTGGATATCCGCAAGTATGGTACTCTGTTGAGCTCCTACTTTCCCCAAGTTTTCCTTGGCAACTTACAAAACTTCCTTAATGTTGGAGGTTCGAGCTACCTCAGGCACCTGTAAGGAAAGTTTCTTGATTTTAGAAATGATCTTCTTAGAGATTTAGGATAAGGAGATATCCCAACCTTCTTTTATTTTGAGAGGATCACATGTATCCCCAAGGATTACCCTAATAGAATAGGATGGTTGTTCTACTAGATATTTCTTAGGGATAACTATAGTGCCTGACTTATAGCTATGCTCAAGCCAGTCCTTAAATGTAAAGCAATCCTCCAAAACATGGTCTAGCATGCAGTAGTAGGGGCAAAAGTTAGGATCATTACTCCTTCACTTCTCGACTTCTAGGCAGCTAAAATTTTTTTTTTAAGAGATTCTTAAATATTTTTCTAACTACCTCCCTCTTAAATGAATAAGGTTTGTTTAATTTATCCAAAAGAGTAGGTGGGTGATATTTTGGGGTATGTATCTTGCTGAGGGAGGCTAAGGAGGATGGAGGCTACTGGGTAAGATATGGCCAAGGTGGTGGTGAAGGAGGTGGAAGCGAAGGCTATTGAGCTCGAGATCTCTCATATTGATCTCTAGATGATTGCTTCCCCTTATCCAATGCTGCTACTGCCCTTGCTTCTTTTCATAGGCTTTCTACGGCTTTGGATTTAATGATTGATCTTGAAAAGGTAACTATTTGACCTCCCCTTGTAGACTAGCTACCTTGTTGATTAATTTTTCAAATGTCTTAATGGTGAAACTTTTAAGCATGAAGGCGATCAGGCCATGAATATTCTTTAATAGAATTTCAATAGTATGTTGTTCAAATAGCTATGGTTCGCATTTCATGTTTAATTTGCGTCATCTAAGAATGTAATCAACAAGGGACTCACCAGAGCGTTGTTGAGCTATAATGAGATCGCCCACAATTACCCTTTGCTGAGCTCTAACAAATCTTTTAACAAAGAGTTGCTCCAACTCAGCAAAAGTCTTCACTGAATCATTGGAAAGTTCAACATACCAATCAAAACTATGCACTGGCGACAAAGAGAGACAATAATGCATCGTGCCAGCATTACAGCAGTGGCCTAAAGTGTGTTAAATGTTGGCGAGGGTTCCCACTACCATAAAAACTTTTAAAAGGAGGCACAAAACCCTAAGGATATTACATAGCATCAAATTTCTCTAGGTAGGGTCTACCCTTTGGAACTGATGAACCACCTCCGGCTTGCGCAAGCGCTTCCTTCACTTGTTGTTCCACCATGAGTTTGATGTCATTTTCTTGTATATAGGTACTATCCACTACCTTCCTATGCAAGCTAGTACTACCCTACTCTATTGGAGGCGAACTCTTGGGTTGATCCAGGACATGCAATAACTTCAGTGACCGGTCTCCATAATGGTAGGTGCTCTGAGCTTGATTCTAAAGTGCTAGAACTGTTGCTAACAAATCTTCAACTCTCCTTCCCATCCTATCAATCATCTTCTCTTGAGTTGTTAAAGGAGGTGTTGGGTCGAATATGTTCATCTTGTTCACACCTTCACTATGATGATCCCGAAGGAGGAACATCTAGTATATGTACCTCGAGTCTTCCAACAAAACATCCTGGGTCAAAACCTTCTCCTCTTTGAGGTTAGACCAAGCATACCATATAATTTCTTTCTTTTTTAGTAAAATATGCCAATATCATCAAGAGGCGGTCTTCTAACTATGCCTGCAAATACTGGTGGGAGTTATGCTCGTTAATGGAGAAACACCGCCTACTAGAGTGCTAACCACAGAGGGCTACACTCACACATACTCATGACTATCAATTAGTGGAGTCACTTGAGGGGATATACCATCATGGGGACAATAGAATTGTCCCCTTCCCCTTCTGTCGCTACTATATCCGTAATCGGTTGAGGTGATGGTGGTGGTGGCATGACTATGATGTTGTGGGGTCGTCATTCCTTCTTTCCCATAACTAAAGTAGGAGGTCAAGCAGGAGAACTCACCCTCACCTCAGTCAGCGCAGTAGATGAAGTGGGATCCTTTGGCCTTAGCCGGATCACCAGTGGGGCTTTCTTCTCCCCTGATGTTTCTCTCATGGCTTCAGGTGGAACTGTGGAACATGGAACCTGAACTGGAGATAGTGGACATGGAGTAGAGCTGTGTGGTGGAGACAACCGACTGCCTTTGTACGGGGGCTCTCCTATGATGGGTTGTACCAGTCAACACAATATTATCAGTGTGATAGACGTGGGTAGCGCATCTATCAGGGAAATCTATGAGGGTAAATCGACTTATGCCTTTATCTAGTGATGTGAACGATACCGGGCCTCTTTGGCCCTCTAATGGATCACCACTACTGAGAGGAATAACGATGTAAATCAAGCGAGCATCAGACTCTAATCGTCCATAAGCTCTGCCAACTTGGCGTAAGACTGTCTTGAGGCTAGCATATGACTTTCTCCTATCACTGATAGGTGTCTCATAATGAACCGGAGGTGGAGGTGATACTATCATCCTCCTGACATCTTCCTCTCCTTCAATTAGAAAGGGGTGGAACTTGTTACGAGTAAACAAGGAGAAAACTCCACAGGTGACCCCTCCTGCAATGTGAGATCTCTGTCTATCTCCACGAAATACATGCATGGTGTTGCTTGATCTTGAGGCTCATTGCGGTCTTTGGGTTCAACTAGGATCTGGAAGACCATACCTCAAAGGTAGGGAGACTATCACAAGCTAGGTAGCCTTCCCAGAGGCCAATGAGTGTAGCTACCTGGGCGTGATGGGAAAAACTGTGTAGCCGCGGGAACTTCACCATCTTCCTCTTGTGAGAAATTAGAATTGAGGGCATCTCGATGGATGGTTAGCTTTTGCCAAGCCACATCCTCGGGTGGTGAGGTTGCCCCTCACAAGTAATCCTGGCTCCCTCAAATCCTCGGCCAAAATGAATTAAATGAGCAAAATCAACTTGGGGAGGCTAGCCCGATCTAAGGCCAAATCCATCCCAAAGGGGAATGTGAACACATACTTTTGTGAATCCATCTATTGTCTTTGAGGCTAGGCGAGTTGGGAACTTGCTCACGTGTTGAAAACAAACTCAAATCAAATTTTCTACCTTGGTATTATCGACTTTTAAATTTGATTTAGAGTTTGAACCCACACTCAACAATTTTAATATGTTAATGGGGCTCATTAAATTTAGGAGAGATTATGAGTTTATTTGAGTTTAGAATCCACATTCAACAAATTTGTGTATGTTCAATGGGTTCAAATATTTTGGAGAGACCTTTGAAGCTTCCATTAGTTCATATTTGATTTTATGTTTAGGGACTCTTTATTTAACAATTTGAGTATGTTAAATAGAGGGTTAATTGATTTAGTTTTAGATTTGATTTTGGGATTACTCATTTAGCAAATTTGGGTCTGCTAAATGAGATGTTTGAAAATAATTTTCTTCTTACTTGTTTGCAAATGATGTATATCATGTGTGAATTTAGAAACATAATTTTTACTTAGCAAATTTGTGTATACAAAATAAAGCCCAAATATATGTAATTTTTATTTTGATTTTGAAAATGGGGTCTTTACTTAGAAAATTGTGTATACTAAATAAACCCCAAATGTGTTTGATTTTTATTTTTGTTTTGAAAATGGAATTGTGGTGAAATTTTATACATTCATGCCTCCATCTATCCCCCTTTTGGAAAAGAGGATAAATGAAAACATAAATATATAAAATATGCCTTGTTGGGATGCCACATAAATCCACAAATATTCTTATTAAGGTGATCAGGTACGACATTGAGAAGAAATGTACTATCTCGAAGATAAGTCACTATCTAAATGTACCTAATCTAAATAAGCACTTAATGATTTTGCATTGTGCAGAGATTCTTAAAGTGGCGATTTATTTTAAGCAATTTGGTTAAGTTATAGCATCATCAGTTAATTACATCCTGGAAGGAGATTCTTTTGAATACTCGATTAAGGTAAAAATGGGTTATTCTAAAGATTTCAATAGGGTAGGGTATCAATTTTGGTTTATTTTGAAGATCAAATGGGATTGATCGAGAGAGTTATTATCAAAGTCAAATGAAGATAAGTGGTGCTCATGATGCTAGAAACTGTGCATCTCAAACTATCTATGATTGAGCTTTACATTTTGAAATTGATTTAATTTGTTTGAGTTGAATTTTTTTTTATTAAAAAATTTAGTGCTTATGATTCCACAACACAAGATTATGAAAATGCCTGGGAGGTGAAGATTTATACTTATAGCCTACAAAAGGGGAGAAGTAACCTCAAAATCTAAATCTAGGGAGCTTTGGCGATGGACAAAAGCACAACTTAAATCTAAGGCAAAAATGGATATTTAGTTTGCCTCCACAAGAGAGGACACTATTGCTTTGGGGTGGCGTACTCATCCTACGATTTTAAATTCATGTAGGCAAGTTATATGCTTTATACAGGATAGCTAGGCTATTATAAATTTAAAAAGAGATCAAGTCCTTAAACTCACTCCCTAAGAAACTAGATCATGTGAGGGCATGCTTCAAATGACCTAAATCTAATACAAATCATATAACATGTTATTTTCATTTTGGACAATCATTTTGACTCGGGCTTATAGGATTCATATGCTTAAGTAAAGATTGGCCAAAATTAGCGAGAAGGGAGAAGGTGTGTTTCCATCATGGATCTCAAAGGTCAAGTCAAGTTTCTCTAGCAAATGTGGAATCTCTCTAATCAAGAGTGAAACAAGATGTATTTATGCATGATGTTATACAAGAAATACTCATCCAACTAAGGGGTTGCTAATTCTTTTATCTTGACTTTTAGCTTAGGCTTTAAGTGAGGTTATGAGTTATTTATTTTTAATTTTGACTTGTTAAATTTGGTATAATATTTATTTTTTTCTAAGAGCCTAATGTCGTCTCATCATCAGAAGAAACTATGAAGACATGTTATCTTAATGCAATTAAACAAATCATCAATCAATTTAAAGCTAATGCAAAAGAATACGAGGCATTTATAGTACAAACCCAGAAAATAAATTGAATTGTAGCTTATACAACGGATTACAATGAATTAAGTATAATTAAGGAATTCATTGTTATGGGGTCTTCAAGCTTCATTTTCATTCTTCTTTTCTTCTTTCTTCTTCTTTTCTTCTTTATTCTTTGGTTCTTCTTATTTTGGAAGGTGGATGCTCCAAAGCTTCTTCAGACATAAGTGGTATATAACCAATGCTCATCTTAATCCCCATAAAATCATTCCAAAATCCTAATTGCAAAATTACATGAAAAGGAAAATAAAAATCTAACTAACACCGCAAAATAGATTACCAAAACAAAATACAAATCTCAAGCATGTATATTGGACTTAACACCATGGGTGACTAAGTCTACACATGGATTATGCTTAGGGTATAAAACACCTGCAAAATGCATTTATATTTTTATTTATTTGACCCTTAAGTACAATTCCACTAAAGACAACGGTTAGGTAAGATCGTACCATTCGGTCTACATATACACTAACATCAGGACTAAACAAAATTCACAAAATAAAACAAATATCAAACTATGCAGCTAACCTAAAGCTAGAAGTGGTGACTTAGCCTAATGTGTGTGTGCTTTTAAGGTTTGTGTGGTATGCTTAGCTATGGCTTTAAGTTAGAATTTTCTAAGTGTGAAGAATGTTCAACTTAGAAGAAGGTTTCACTTAAGTTGTTTAGATGTTTTGGGTTGATTTTATTTTGTATTTTGATTAGGTTCAACTGAATCCTACAATTAGTTACTTGTAAAGAGAGGGAAAGAGAAGAGAACTTCTCTTTCCTTTCCAAACCTAAGTAATTTCTAAAGTAGATTCATGTTGTGTTTAGTGAATATTTTATTATATATTTTAATTAATCCTAAGTTTAGATTAACTCTAAACAAACCTATTCAAAAGAAAGGCATTTCAAGATTAAGTAAATTAAATTAAATTCATAAAACACACATCACTCCATTTCTTTCCCAACATGTATAACATGCATATGAATGAATTCTAAGCATATCTATACATATAAATGGAAATGTTTAGCATACTTTATGATGAGTGCTAAGTGAGTTACTTAAGAAAATTTGAATGCTTATGATGCATGATTTTCATTATAAAAGAGGTTTCTTATCCATTTTCACATGCACATATGAATGTATGAAAGGCATAAGTGATGCGATCATTATTACCAGAGTGTAAGGTACAAGACCTACTTACTTAAAGCCCTCGATCCAGGTTGTCAGACTAATATACCACTTTCTTTAAATACAAACATATGTATAAAAGAAATGAATGGAAAAGAATGGATGCAAAAAATTTGTATTTGTATTTTGGATTTACTTATGCAATTTATATGTGTGAATATGAAGATCCTTCTTTGGTTATAACGTGGGAGAGGATAAGAGTAGACTTTAAGCAAGTGTTATATTCTTTTAAAAGAGTTATACATTTTGCACATCTTATCCAAGTCCACATTAAGAGGAAAGAAAGGAAACAAACATAAGACACATTTTAATATTCACATGCACACTTATAAATAAACTATAAGTAACACACTTTCAATTTTGGTAATTGATTCATATATTTTAAAATTAATTTGGAATTTAATAGTGATAATAGCCATTCATATTTCTATTTTAACCAAAACATACAATTTGACATAAGAAAACATTTTCATTTTCATTTTGATTTTTGAAAAAGCATGAATGCATGAAATTCATATGACATACACATTTAGCATGTTAGGAAAGAACTGAAGTGATGAAAGCATGTAAACGCATTCACCCTAATTAATTCCTAAAGACAATCTTATGAAATAAGAAAGCTTAAATTAAATCATGTTATTTTTAGAGAAGGTTTAATTTTGTTTTGAGTTTGATTTAATTTGAGAAATATGATGTGAGTTTGTTGTTCTTAACCCATTCTCACATGTGTATGATATTTAAGTTCAATTTTTAGATGAATAGATCCATTTTATATTTTGATTAGATTAAGGTATGAATTAAGTGTATTAATTTCTCCTTACCTATACCACCTTAGCATATTTAATCAAATAATTATGAGCCAATGAGATGACATAAAACCTCATAAGGAATTTAAATTTGTAATGCACCTAGGAAGAAAAAAGCCTAATGTAATTTGGCTCATGATTAATGATTAATTAAACTAAGGTGTTTAACTTAAGTAATTTCATAACCCTTCTAAAACATGTGAGTTAGATTTTGATTCCTTAATGTACTTAGGCTCTTAAATACCTAATATCTATCTAAGATAGATTGATTAAGTTCTGGAAGGTTTTAGAATTTAATGAAATTAATTAAGGGGGCAATTAGTGAATTAACCCTAAATTAAGGATGGATTAAAGAAGAAAAGGGGCCTTGGGAATATCTCATGAAAGTATCCCAAAATTATTCCCAAACCTCATACTCACTCAATCAAAACTTAATTGACTCAATCGAGGGTTAAACCACTATTATGCAATTAATTATATTAAGGGAGTGATTAAGGAATGAACTAGCAATTCCCCTAATTAAGCCACCAATAAATCCCAAGAAAATTAGCAGAGGCAGGGGTCATCCACTAATTAAGCACAAAAAGTTTAGGATTAATCAATGGAGTAATTAATGGGTAATTAGCAAAATAACATTCCCAATAAAACCCAAATTTAGAGAAAAATATTATTCAAAATCCATTAAAATTAATTTTAAAATATTTTATATTCAATTATCTATCCAATGCAATTTATTTGATATTTTTCTATTTTTTTCTAGGCTTAGATATGAATTTTAGAAGTTTCCATAATTAATTAAAATTAAATACCCTAATAACTATTTTAATCTCGCGACACGTGGACTGACGCGATGCTTTCCATGGTGTGATGGGATTGGATACTTAACCCATCATCATCAAGGCATGCTACTGCTTTCTCCTCGTCCGATCAAGGATCAAACGACTGAGATTAAAGCCGCGAATCAAAGGGGAGAATCATGGGAGGCTATGTGTTCTAATCTTGGCCATCCATCCAAAACATGTGGATGGACGGCTAGAGATTCATCCTTGCCACTCTCTGTGTAAAATGGAGATTGTCCATCTTTGAGGCCATGATTCGAGCTCGGATTGGAATGAAAATTAACCCACACCATCTAAGCATAAGTACAAGCATCTAATGGCTAGATCAACATAAGATTAAAATTTCACAAAGGACCAACATACATTGAACTTAAGCTCAAAAATGGCACACCTCAGAGGTGATCAGACTGAATCTCGAGAAGCTTCATCTCAGAGACAAAGCTTTGTTTAAAGTTTAAGCTCTTGAGATTGGGTGGTTGCTTCTAGAGACCAACTCCCCTTTGCCTTGAGCTCGGCCTTGATTGAATTGGATCCTCCCTTGCCTTTGGAGCTTGGGAAAGAGCTTAGGCAAGTTCGACTTGGTCATTTGATGGAGCTTGAAGAAGGAATTGGGTTGATGTTGAGTGTGGAGTAAATTCAATTTTCAGTGGAGCTCCCTAATTTTCAAGTGATGAAAACTGAGAAAATCAAGTTTCAAACTCTCTAGAAGCTTAAGACTAGCTAGGGCTTCCTAGTTCCTGCTCAATCAATGAGGGAGAGTGAAAATTTTGTTGAATTAGGGGAGTATATCTCCCCTAAATCGACCAAGCAATGCCTTGCCATTTTTGATCAATACAACTCATGCAATGAGTTAGTTAGGCTGTTTTGAATTACATGTGGTTCGATTATTGGCCAGAGAAGGAGTGGGTGAGGTGGCCATGTGCTTGAATTGAGTGGAAGGAGGATTTCCAAGTGGCCATTTCAATGGGAGTGGTCGGTTTTCATTGTTCTGACCAAACCCATTAGGTTGGGTGCACCACACTCCCTAGTGTTCACTTGATCTACTAAGAGAGTGATTATTGGTTATGAAGAGGATTTGACCAAATTCCAAGTATAATTGACCAAAATTTACCCTATGGCCTAGAGGTAAAATGGTCATTTGACCTTGATTTCAATTTCGACATGTTTGATAAGATGAGAAAATAGGTTTGGCTAAGTTTCATTGAATTTGGAGTTGGTTTGATGTGATTTGGCACATGTTGACCCATTTAGGTCAAAATGGGTCAACTTGGGTCAAGTTGACCAATTGGTCAAATTGGGTCAAACCAAGGGTTGGGTCAAGTTCATATGACCATTTGAAATATTTTGGTGGCTTTGGTTTGATTCAATTTGGTTTATATTTGGTTTGATTCAATTGAGTTCATTTAGGTCAAATGGGTCAAGTTGACCAAATTGACCCATTTGACCTATTTGGGTTAGGTCAAGGGTTTGGTTCATGTTTGTTTGGTCATATGAAATGGATTGGTATCTTTGTTTCCAATCAATTTTGGTTAAGTTTGAATTTAGCTCAATATGACCCTTTAGGTCAAGTTGGGTTCAAGGTCAATTGGGCTAGGTTAGGTCTAGTTGGCCAATTGAGGCTTTGGTCAAGTTCAACAAGTGATTTAGAATGAACTTGACCCATTGGTTTCAATCAATTTGGCTTAGATCAAGTTTTGACACATTTTGACTTTTAGGTCAAGTTGGGTCAACTTGGGTCAAGTGGCCAATTGGCTAGGTTAGGCTCAAATGTTGACTTGGTCAAGTTCAAACATTGGTCATGAATGAACTTAGATCAATGGTTTCAATTTGGCCTATGGTGGATTTTGGCTATGTTGGTTTCATTTTGGCTAAGTGTTGACTTGGTCAACCTTAGGTTTGACTTGGTTTGACCAATTTGAGTGATTGATCATCTCATGATGATTGTTGATCATGATGAGAGGCTTAGGTGGGCTTAGTTCAATCCAATTTGATTAGATTAGAATTATAGGATACTTAGGTCACTTTGGGTCAAGCCAAGTAAAAATGGCTTGGTCAAACTTGATTTGAGTTTGATTGAACTCACATATGGAGTTATGATTGAAATATAAATCCATTTGCAAGTGGTTTGAAGTCAAATGGTTTTTTCATTGATCAATTTCAAGTTCAAGAGGTGAACATGAGTTTGAGGTTTGATTTTGAATTGAGTTTTGCTAAGTGTTTGAAGTTAGTATTTATATTTGGATTCATGATTGAAGAATTGATGAAAAAAAAAAAATCAAGAGTTTGCTTGATTTGAAATTGATTTGGCTAAGTTCAAGATTTTGACTTGATTAAAGGTTAGATTTTGATTGAATTTGAGTTTTTTGGATTTGGTTTTGATTGTTTGAATTTATATTTCATTTATATGTGAATATAAATGAGAATATAAATGAGAAAATTTCAAGGAATTTGAAGTGATTTGACATGATTTAGTTTAAATCAAGAGATTAAAGGACTTAGGAAAGATTTAGAATTTTGGATTTAGTTTGATTGATTTGAATTTATATTTCATTTATATATGTGAATATAAATGATAATATAAATGGGTTGTGAGAAAAATTTATGAATTTGAGATGGTTTGATCTTGATTTGGGCTAAGTTCTTAAGAGGTAATCAAAGGACATAGGAAATATTTCAAACTTGGAATTCAATCATGGGTTTCAATCACGGGTTTCAATCATGGATTTCAATCATATGGAATTGATTTGAGTTTGGAGAAAATCAATTAGGCTGGAATAGATTTAAGTTTGATGTTGATTTGGAGTTTGACTTGAAGAAGAAGTGAGGAATGTTGTTCAAGCTGTGGTAGGAAAATTTTCCTAACACCTAAGCATGACCTATTCTATGGCTAACTCTTCTAAGTCTCTAGGACTAGGTTGAGTGTCCACCTAATCACTAGATGTGTCTTAAGACAAGGAACTCTTAAAGTCTAAGAGAAGTCCTATGTCTAAGAGGAGGGTTGAGAGCTCATTCTAAAATGAGGTCAACAAAGGGCACCCAATAGGTGTGGTGTGACAAGGAACACCGATATGGTGACCAAATGATCAACAACACCGAAATCACAAACACACTAACATAAATGGTCTACCCTAACCCGGTGTAGAAGGAACTTAGAATAAAATTTCTACTTATGTCAAGGACATAAGAGAGAGGAACTAGGATAGAGTATGTGAACTTTCACTAGGGAAGCTAGTTCAAGTCATCTACAAGGATGAGAGGTTTGATTTGATATGAGTCTCACTAGGGAGAGAAATTTGATTTGTTTAATTAAGTTTCACTGGGAAGAGGGTTGAATTTGTTTTGATTTGTTGTTTGTTGTTTAGGCTCCACTGGGGATAAAGAGGTGAACTCTCCATTGGGGAAGCAAGTTCAATTCATCCACAAGGGAGGGGTTGTGAAATCCACTGAGGGATTAGAATTCTAGATCCGCTGGGGGACTAGAAGATTTGCATCTCACCGAGGAGAAAAAAAGATTTGATTGATTGATTGATTTCTTTTGTTTCATTGGATTTATTTTGTTGAATTTTTAGATTTAGATTTTGGGTTTTGAGATGGACCTGTTGGTTTAAATGGATCATCGAAAGAGCCAAAGAGGCCTAACTCCAGATTTACCAATCCAAAGGGTAGTCTACTAAACATATAGTAGGACTAGCCAACCAAAGGGATGCCTTTCTATACAAAAGAAATGCAGAAAAGTAGTAGACTTACATCCTCCAAAGTAGGGACCAGATACTGGGATAATCTATTGGAAAGAAAACAGATTGAACCCAACCTAGGGCTGACTATTGAGTGAATGTCGCTGGGGGACTTAAATCAACTCAAAGATAGTCAAAGGTAGATTTCATTTTTAGATTATTTTGATTATGATGGATCCCATCGGTTTGTGATGAACTGCATTGAGTAGGGTCCATAGAGGCCTAGACCTAACTCAGATCTACCAATCAAAGGTATCCAACCAAAGGTACCTTCGCAAATGGTCAAGTCTTAAGAAGAAAGCATGGGGACTCACATCTTCTAAAAATAAGGAACCACTGGGATGATCGGCTGCTTTTGGCAATAAATCAAACCCGACCTAGGGCTGACTATTGAGTGAATGTCGTTGGGGGTCTTAAATAAACTCAAGAATAGTCAAAGATTAATTCCATTTTTTAGTTTGTTTTGATGGATTATGTTGGTTTGTGATGGATCAAACTGAGAAGGAGCTCATATCAGCCTATACATATCTCGAATTTACTTAACCAAAGGGAGTAGCTTCTCGGCCAATGGGAGAACTATCCGACCAAAGGAGTGCCTTTTGGTTTGCAATGATCAATCCAAGGGAAGAAAGCTCGGAGACTCACATCTTCCACTACAAAAGACCACTGGGGTGATCGGTTGCTTTGGGCAACAAATCAAACCCAACCAGGGTTGCCCGTCAATTTGTGACAGTCATACTAGAAAGAATGCATCATAATCTTATATCATCCAAAGCAATGACCCGGGTAACTGCTTGTGGAAAATAGATTGAACCGAGGGTGACTACGAGTGAGTACCACCTGGATTTATCTCAACTCGTGTAGTCGCCCTATAGGGAGTTCTCCGACACCGCCTAAAGATAGATGCTCGCTAGAAAGGGGCCCTTTGGGGCTTGAATTCTAATCCACAAGCAATTAATTATTTGTTTTGTTTAGTTTGTTTATCATGGACCATGTTGGTTCGAGGATCAAACCGAGAAGGAGCTTATATCACCTAGACCTATCTCAAATTTATCAATGGGAGAATTTGAGCATCCAACAAATTCTCCAACCACAAGGGTGGCTACTAGAAAGGGGGACCAATCCAAAAGTAACGTAGTGTCTAAATGGGTCACAAAGGATGTGATCCAAATAGAATGCCTATAAGGGATGGGGTCGCTAAGGGCTTAATCCAACACTCTGGAGAAGATGACATGGCTAGTCATATCCAATAGTATTCGGTCCAACTCAAGGAGAAAGCTGGGGACTCACATCCGCCAAGAGTGGTGTGTGTTGTTGTCGATAGAAACATCAACCAACCTAAGGTGCTCACAACAATGCCTAGAAGAAAGCTCGGGACTCACATCCTCCCATGGAATGATGGATAGTCTATCTTCGCGACAGTGCCATCCACCTAGGGCTACCACCGAGTGAATGCCACTGGGACTTAACTCAAACATAGTCAAGAGGAAAGGAGCCTGGGACTTACCCTAAACCTCAAATATACTCAACTAGTTAGCATGATGGCTAGTTCAAGAAGAAAGCATGGACTCACATCTTCTTAAGCAAGTCAACATGAGGTAGCTTACTGCAATAAAGTACCATACTAACAAGGCTCATTTGTTTGCAATGATCAAGAAGAAAGTGAGGACTCACATCCTCCAACAAGTGACCAGGGTGACATACTAGCAGGTAGCATGTAGACCCGACCTAAAAATAATGAGTGAGTGACATAGGGGCTTGCTCCCACATCAAAGTAGCCTGAGACAAAAGATTTGTGTTTATTTTGTGCATGTGTTAAAAGGAACAGATACCTGGGGACTCTTACACACGGGGAGTTTGATGGAATGATGGCAAAAAGAATTCCCACTAAGAAAGGATGTCGCTGGTTCTTTACACCTAACTTAGTTGTGTTAATCAAAATAGGATGCCTCTCTTCTCTCACATTCTAATAATCGGGAGATTGTGTTTGTATGTGAAAGAGGATAGATGCCAGGGGACTCTTACACCTACCCTAAACACATGGAGGATTCAAAGACAAGCAAACAATGCTTCAAAGAAGAGAAGATTTTGATGAAATGGAATCATTTTTGTTCTTTGATAGAATTATTTTCAAACATGATTTATTTCATGGGTAATATTTCTTTAGTAGAGCCCATTAATTGGAAGCATCGTGTTCCCTTTACAATAAGTGATGATCCTCCTTGGTAGGCCTTCTATGACATGGGGCCTTCCCAAGTGGGTTCAAACTTGCCTCCCATCTTTGATGAGTAACAATTCTCTTAGACTAACAAGTTCTCCCTTGGAAAGACCTAAGCCTTGTTGTGAGCTTGAATCATTTTGGCTTTGTACAACTCGAGGTGCATCAGAAGCAACTCTCCTCCAAACCTTCGAGCTCTTCTAACCGTAACTTTGCATTCTGCTCTGAAGTGATCTTGCTACCCAATGTTATCCTTAGTGATGGGAGTTGAACTTCTAAAGGTAGAATGGCTTCAGACCCATACACTAAGGAAAAATGAGTGAGTTGAGTTTGGTAGTGGGAGCACAAGGCTTCAACCAACTCGCCATACTATCATTGTCATCAAGAGTCTTCTTCAATTTTGGATGAGAGTTTTGTTGAATGCTAAGCCACATTTCTGGGTAGTAGATGTATCTCCAATCTATGTCTTCTAGCCGATCTTCATGCTTTTGAATGCGTCATTATCGATATAATTCATCGCACCAACCTATATATGATATGGTTCCTAAAAACTAAAGCACATGTGATGACCTCTCTGAGTGGGATGGATTTCACTCACTTGGAAAAGTACTCGATGGCAACTAAGATGAACCGGTGCCCCTTGGAAGAAGGAGGATCGATCAACCTAATGTGCATTCCAACACTCAAATGGCCATGAGGCCAATGTAGGGTAGAATGTTGGTGGTTGGTGGAGGACCACTGCACCTAACACCGATGGCATCTCCTAGCCCATACAATCTATAATCATCAAGGCCAGTATCCAAGTCACTTGATCTTCATCTTCGACCGATTGATGTGCATGATAGACAATGTACCTCCATTACAATGTCCATGGGCTGTTTGTTTAAACAATGTAACCACATTTGGTCAAAGGATCAAGGAGGGTGCCATCAACAAGAGGGAGAGAGCTCTCTATTTCACCCGATGGGCTTGTGACTTTTCTTGAGGCGTGTTCAAATAGTCTATGAACTTGCCTCCAATCCAGCTCCTCATCCTTGGCAATGGACAACCTCCCCTTCAAGAGAAAGTCTCTGATGAGTTCAACATCAATAAGGATAGACTGTCTATTTTGGACCTTATTGAAATGGACTCATCTTCCGCATGTCAATTCCTGGCAAGTTTGTCAAAGCATCTACTTGTGTTCTCTACTGGGAACCTTGTAGATGGTGACTTCAGAATTTAGCCAACATTATACTCATGGTAATGAGGCGGGTTTGAGAACCTTGACCCAACATTTGGTTGATGACCAACCCAAAGATGTTGAAGATGCTCTTTACATTGTGATGGCTAACTCTAGACCGAATTAAAGCCTCATACTCGCCTTCATGGTGCAGGGTTGGATGATAGTATGAGAATCTCATCACATCACGGTATGGAGTTAGAGAACTATTCCTACCCCGCCTTTCCTAGAGAATAGATCATGGTGCTTCCCTTTATGAAAAGAAGTTGCACCATCAAAATACATCTCCCATCGATGATTTGCCTCCCTAAGTTCATGATTTGTTCATCGGGAGATCACTAAGCGGAGAATCAAGAAGTGGGTGTGATGCTAAGAAATCTCTAGTTTCCTTTATCGCATTTAGGTACAATGTGATATCAAACTGAAAGTATCATGAACCCAAAACATCCGGATAGCTATGTCATGAGATATTGTAGGATTTATTCTGAGATCAAGTTCACCTTATGAGAAAGCATATAATGTTATAACTTTTGAGAAGCAAAGATCAAAGCTAGCAATATCAATAGTGGGTAGTTCACTGCAGAATCGATGACAAAGGTAAGAGAGTGCTCTCCTTCCTTCATCTTGGTTTGGGCCAACAGCAGCGAGAGTCATCCAATGAGTGTAGAGGATGAGTGGCCTCAGATAAAGAACCAGGCTTCACCAAACACTTGATGTCTTCAAAGCGCACTTATCATCCCACTTGAACTTGGCATCCTTTTTGATAAGTGCTGAGAATGGCTTGCATCTCCCTGATAGGTTTGAGATAAAGTATTTTAGATATGCCAGTCATCCTTGAAATGATCCGAGTTGAGTTAAACTTATAGGAGGTGAAATTTCTTAGATAGCTTTAATCTTTTCAGGATCTATTTCTATTCCCTGGTCGTAACAACAAACCCAAGAATTTTCTAAAGCTACTCAATGCACACTTCGGGATTCATTTTGAGGTTATATTATCTTAACCATTCAAAACTACTCTCAAGTCAAAGAGGTGGTCTTCCTTTTCTCTCTTGACTACTAGATCATCAACATAGCACTCAACCCGATGATGGATGAGTTCATTGAAGATCTAGTCATGGCCCTGGTATGTAGCACCAGATTTTAAAGAAAGGCATGACCCTATAACAAAAGATTCTGATCGGGGTTCAAAAGGTGTTTCTTTCATCTTCAAGAGACATCTTGATTTGGTTGTAGCCAGATGACCCATCCATGAAAGAGAACACTGCATGAGATGAGGTGATGTCCACCATTAATTCTGGTATAGGAAGAGGAAACTCATCCTTAGGACATGCCTTATTTAAGTCCTAAAATCGATGCATTGAATTTTCTTCTTCTTAAGTTGTTACACATTGGCTAACCAAATGAATAAATCAATTTCTTGACTTCAAAAATGACCTGTTGTTTGATTTCTAATCGCATGCGTCTAGGAGCTTGCTTGATATGGGTAGCATTAGGATCAATTGCTAGCTTTTAGACTGCTACGTCAGGAGATAATCTGGGCATCTCTTCATAACTCTATGCAAAGCAGTCATTAAACTTAGTCAATAGTCTAACTAAGTCATTAATTTCTTCTTCATTCACAAAACTAATGTCATGGATTTTCTTTTTGTCAGGTTGATTTCTTTAAGCTTGTATTATTGAATGAATCTCCTCTTCAAATTTTGGAGGTGCATCCTGATTTGGAGATTCTAGATCATCGAGGTTTCTAAACACACATTCTCATAAGAGTTGGTGTTGTGTGAAAAGAACTATCAAACTCCAAATGATTGGTAACAACTAGCATTAATCATCATCATTTGGACCCTGTCTGAATCCTAGTCTGCTCTTGATGCTTTCCACTGTGTATTCCATAGCTTTTCAAAATACTCTAACGTGCTGGACCATGTATGAGGAACCAAACCTTTATATAAGATTATGAACACAAGGTGAGTAAAAGTCAAACGGTAATTCCATTAATTCTTTAAATGAATCCTCCTCAAGTTCTACATCAACTTCAGAACTTGAGGATGATGATCCCAAAAAGAATCTCTTTGGCCTCATATCTTTAGAAGACTTAGGGGCTTCCTTAACTACTAAACCTTCAACTTTTTGAGATGAGGTTAAAGCAAAGATTCCAGTTGCTGCCTAATAGTCTCACATAAAGATGATTTGAATACTTTACTTTGTTTGGAGGCTAGGTCTTCGTCGCTGTCTGGATCGAAAGTCACCTCTAATGGAACCCGCTGAGAGAGGTTGGCTGGTATGCTAATCATATTAGACTCATCCTCCGAGCTGGATTACAAGTCTATGAACATAACCCCTGTTGGCTGATGGCCAACCAAGGGGTCTTCCACCTCTAAACAGCTCTACCTCTCCTCTTCAGTGGAGGTTGAGTCATCCACCCATGTCCATATGATGGAATGACTGTGGGTGGAATGTGATATCGGCTCTATTTCTTCTTCAATTCCCCTTTCTTGTTCACTTGGATTTTCATTTTTCTTTTCTTTTCTTTTTCTCTTTCTTTTCTTGATTTTCTTTTCTTTTGTGTTTGAATTTTGTCCAAGTTCACGAGAAAGGTGTTGAGGAAGATAGTAGGTTGCATCCTCATAAATCTCAACCTCTCTAAAATGGCTTTTCATCCCATTGACATGGTATTCAATCCCATCCTTTCTAAACTTGATGCAGATGGAATTATCTTATTGATGTATCCAAGGCTAGAAAAAGCAATGAAGTATTGAATCAATTATGTAAAACTTGGCTTCGTCTTCCAATCTATCTCCAAGGTAACACTATGGAACCTAAAGCTCTCCTTGTTCATTGAATCCTCTCAACATCATCGATCTCCTCAGTGTGGAGATGTCGATCCTCAAACAGAAATCTTTAGACTCATAATGTTCATTAATGCACGGATCGATGAGAACTTACGGCAGAATGCCCATCAACTATGATGTAGAGGGATTATGCTCCAAGTCCCCAGAAGAAGGTCTTCATCTATGAAAGTGATCCCACGCTTCTTTTATAATGTGCTCCTTCACCAATGGCTGGTAATAATATAAGATCAATGAGAGCCTTGATTAATGATTCCCTCATCTCTTTGGATAAGACAAGGGCATCGTATATGCTTAACTTAGATGAAAACTTTCTTAGATGAGAGAGGATATTGTAGTCCACCTTGGGCTGATCCTTTATAAGCATATCCAAGGGTGGAGCATCTATGGAGGGCTTCTCGATCCTCATACTAATGACTTGTTTCCCCTATCTTGAGGTGCCCTAGGTGTAGAACTTGCCACTTGGAGGTTGACTTGGTGATCTCTTGTGGCGGGTAATGGAAGGTTCTACACGACATCAGCTCCAGCTTCTCTATGGGACCCTCGATCGGATGATTCCAAGTCTATCTCAAGCGAACCCATAGTGTTGAGTAGGAAAGTCTAACTCAATCGAAGGAAGATCAATTATTATAGTTATTTTGACTTGAAGAGTTATCATTAAGAATAAGTAGACAACCCATCGAAGTGACATAGATGTAATTCAAGCTAGCTTTATTCTTCAATTTCTTTGATAGGAGGTACAAAGTAGAAATCAAGTAAAGTAAGAGGGTAAGGGATTTGATGCCCTTATCCGATACAAGAGTTCTACTAGTAGAAGAAGAAGTTAGGCGAGTAGGAGTCTAATGTGGTAGCGCAATGGAGGAGGCTAGATTGGTCGATTGGTGTGCCGGACTATCTCTGCAGGCTACTACTACTGCTTTACTTGAGCTCCCCTTTCGAGTTGGCACGACAACTTGCAAACCTTCCTTGATGTTGAGGTTTGAGCTCTGCACACAAGAAAAGTTTCTTGATCTTTGGAACGATCTTTTTAGAGGTTTTGGATAAGCAGATATCCCAGCCTTCTTTGGTTTTGGAAGGATCACAAGTATCCCCAAGGATTACCTAATGGCGGATGGTTGTTCCACAAGGTATTCCTTGGGATAACTATAGACATCTTGAAGCTATGTTCAAGCTAGTCCTTGAAGGTGAAGCAATCTTCCAAAATATGACCTAGCATACGGTGGTAGGGGAAAAGTTAGGATCATGGCTTTTGCCTACTTCCTTAGTCTCTAGGTTCTAGTAATAAAATCAAACTTCTTTAAGAGGTTCTTAAAGATCTTCTGATTACCTCCCTCTTAAATGAATAAGGCTTGTTCTAAAAGAGTAGGTGGACCATACGGCGGTGGATATGTCTGGCACTAATGCGGTGAGGGTGGCGGTGATGCGGCCATGGAGGCTGTGTGGCGTGGGCTACCTCGGTGGTGGTAGAGGAGGTGGAAGTGAGGCTAGAGTGGTCTCTGGTGATCTCTAGCTAGTTGCTTCCCTTATCTACCACTATCACTGTTCCCGACTTCTTCTCATAAACCTTCTGCAGCTTTAGCTTAGGCAACTGATCTTGAAAAGGCAACTATTTGGCCTCTCCTTGTATATTAGCTTCCTTGTTGATTAGCTTCTCAAAAGTTTTAATAGTGAAGCCCTTAAGCATAAAGGCGACCGAGCCATGGATATTCTTTAGAAGAATCTCAATGGCATGCTGTTCAAATAGTTGTGACTCACATTTCATACTCAGGTTACACCGCTTGAGAATATAGTCAACAAGGGACTCACCTGGGTGTTGTTGTGCTACAATGTGATCGCCCGCGGTAACCCTTTGCTGAGCTTTAGCAAACCTCTTGATGAAGAGTTGCTCCAACTCAACAAATGTCTTTACTGAACTATTGAGAAGTTCAGCATACTAGCCAAAAGTTATCCCTAGACTACTGAGATAAAGAGGAGAAAAGCAAGCGTGCCACTTTGCAAACGGCTCTAAATGTGTGATGTGTTGCCTCGGGTTTCCACTGCCATCAAAGCTTTTGATGGAAGGTGGCACGAAACCCTTGGGATATTGGATTGCATCAAATTCCTCTAGGTAGGGTCTACCCTTTGGGCGATGATCCTCCCCTTGAGCCAATGCTTCCTTCACTTCTTGCTCAACCATGGACTTGATATCTTTTTCTCATGTATGGAGGTACTTTCCACTACCTTCCTATACATGCTAGTGCTACCTTGCTCGACAGGAGGTAAGGTCTTGGCTGGGTCCAAGACATGCACTAACTCTAGCTAACTGGTCTTAGTTGTGGTAGGATGAACTATTAGTGCTTGTTTCAGAAGTACTGAGACTACTGCAAACAAGTCCTCAAGCTGCCTCGCCATCCTATCTATCTTTTCATTTTTCTATTTTAATTGTTCTAGGAGGTGTTAATGTGAGTGGGCTATGTCTTCCTGCTCGACCTCATCACCTTCCATAGCCTGCTGCTCAACCATAGACTTGATTTCTCTGTATAGGAGTATCCACTACCTTCCATACATGCTAGTGCTACCTTGCCGATATAATCTTCCCAAGACATCACTTCATTCGATCAACTTTGGTAGGATGTTGTTTCTTGTTTCATCAGACTCTTCTAACAAGTCCTCATCTCACCATCCTATGTATTTCATCTTTCTATTTTAATTGTTCTAAATGATATGGGTTGTGTCTTCGCTGTCATCACTTTCCATAGCTTGTTGCTCTAGGAGGGATCCTCCTATTTACCATGCACACTTGAATCTCCCAATCATCTTTGTTGGGATCATCATCTTCTCCTCATCGGACCAATTATACCATTTCTTTCTTTCCATAAGATAATGTGTCACTATGTCCTCAAGAGACATCAATGAGCACACAAATGATTTTGTGAGTGTGATCACTATCATGCTTGAGAGGCACCTCCCCTGAGAATCAATCCTATGGGTACTCACTAGAAGGTCCAGTCACATGACATGGGTGACACTCAGGTTCATCATGGGTGCAACCAGGCTATCATGCTCCTTGCAATAGCAACCATCTCATCTCTCTGGGTGGTGTTGGTGAAGAGACAACCTATGCTTGGCCATTCCTTCACCACCGTGTAGGTGGAGAGTGAAGGAGGTAGATGGAATAGGATCCCCACCACCATGGTGGATCAGCGGTCCGCTTCTCCCAAATGTGGCCTTCATGGCCTTGGAGAACAGAATCTTTTCATGAGCGGGTGACGGTGGACAAGGGTAGTGTGGTGGAGACACCACGACTCTCTAATAGAAACCCTCCTATGATGGGTCATCCCAGTAAGTAGAATCTGTCATGTGATGGTGGGTAGCACACCTAAAATCAAGTAAGGAAGCTTCTGACGGCGACTAAACCTCTGCCTCTCTGCTAGTGATCAAATGGTGTGGGCCTCAGCCCCTCTGCTGTTTCCCCATGCTATGGGGTATGATAGATCTCAAGTCAAATTGAGCTCCAGACTCAGCGTTGTAGCTCCAGAGCATAGAACGAGGAGCGGCATACGACCTCCTACTTTAGCTAACGGTAGTGCTTGAACCACTTGTGGAGGTGAAGTATGGATCCTCTAGCATCCTCTCTCCAGAGAGGATGAAGTTGATATAACCAATGGGGAAGTCACAGAAACTCCTCATCGTGCGGACCTCCATCTCCACGGAGATGTGTATGTCGCTTAATCATGCATTTTTCTCCTCCTCTTAAGTCCTGGTAGGGTGAGTGGAGTAAGAGCTAGACCCAATCTAAAAAATTGGAGAGACAATCTCTGAGATCAGAGGAGCCTTACCCTTGAGGGTCTTGTGAGTGGGTCTAGCCCCTCTGGGCGACGAGAAACCATAGGATGCGAGACTATGATCTTGATGCTTGTCACGGCATGTACAACTACTTTCCTCTTGTGAGGAGATATCGATCGATGGCAAATCAATCGACCGGCTTCGCCACTGTCCTATGGTTGTGAGAGTGCCCTGTAATCCTCGCCTCCTCAAAACCTCTACCAAAATGGATGAGATGAGTGTAGTTAGAATGGGGGAGATAGGCCTGATCCAATGCCAATTCCATACTGTAGGGAAAAGTAAACACATACTTATGTGAAGCTTCCATTATAGTCAACTGAAAATTGAAAATTGAGCTACACTGGCGATCTTGAGAATCGCAATGTTGGAAACAAACTTGGATCGATTTCTATTTTGTTGTTTTGAATTTAAAATTTGAACCCACATCCAACATCTTGGAAGTGTTAAGTGGGGTTCAAATGGATTTAGAAGATTTAGAGATTTGATTGGAAGAGAAATTTTGAATATGAATCCAATTTCAACAAATTTGGGTATCTTGAAAATGGGTTCAAATATTTTTAGAAAGATGCTTCCATAGGTTCATGTTTAAAATTGGATTTTGATTTGAGGACCATTTCCTTTAACAAATTTGAGTATGTTAAAGTAAGGGTCAATTGATTTTATTTTTTATTTGGTATTTTGGGATTCACTCACTTAGCAAATTTGGGTATGCTAAGTGAAGTGTTTGAAAATAATGTTTCTTTTTCTTTGGTTTCTTTATCTTGTGAATTATTGGTGATTTTGAAAATTAGAATTCCCACTTAGCAAATTTGGGTATGCTAAGTGAAGAACCCAAGTGTGTTTTATTTTGTTTTGAAAATAGGATTCTTAGCAAATTTGAGTATGCTAAGAAAATCTTAAGTGTTTCATTTGTTTTGGATATTTTGATTTTTGAAAAGTAAGATCTTTAGTAAATTTGGGTATGCTAAGGAAATCCTAATGTATTTCTTTTTTGATTTTGATTTGTTTTTTAAAAAGTAAGATCCTTAGCAAATTTAAGTATACTACGAGAATCCTAATATGTTTCTTTTTAGTTTTTGATTTGTTTTTTTTTTTTGATTGAAAGTTGAGACCTCACTTTAGCAAATATGGTATGCTAAAAAAATGAAGTTCTACTTAATTTTGTGAATATAAATGAAATTCCAAAAGATGTGTTTAAAATTTTTGTGTTTTGGTTTATTTTGAAAATGGAACTTCACTTTAGCAAATTTGGTATGCTAAATGAAGTTCAAAAGTGTTTTTTGAAATTTTGTGAAGTGAAAATTTCACTTAGCAAAAGTATGCTAAATGAATTTCCAAAGGTGTTTCAAATTTTGTTTTTATTTTGAAAAGGAAACTTCACTTTAGAAAATGGGGTATGCTAGAATGAAGTTCAAATGTGTTTCAAATTTTGTTTTGAATGGAGACTTCATTTTAGCAAATTTGGGGCATGCTAAATGAAGTTCCAAATGTGTTTAAAATTTTGTTTTAAGTGGAGACTTCACTTTAGCAAATAATGGTATGTTAAATGAAGTTCAAATGTGTTTTGAAATTTTTGATTTTCAAATTTGGAGACTTCACTTAGAAAAAATTTGAGTGTGCTAAATGAAGTTCCAAATGTGTTTTATTTTGAAAATATGATTGCTAAGTTTTGATTTTTGAAAGAAGACTTCCATCTAACAAATTTGGGGATGTAAATGAAAGTCAATTATTTTTTTGATGTGAAAATTTTATTTTTGTGTGATTATTGCTTTTGAAGAGAATTCCAACTTAATCATATATGAAATATGTTTAAGTGGGATTTCAAATAATGTTATTTTTTATTTGGAATGAAATCTTCATTCAATAAATTTGGGTATATATTAAATGGAGATGTTCATATGTGCTTTTGAAAATTTAGTTTTGTTTGAAAATGAAACTTTCATTCAATAGTGTGGGTATATTGAATGGAGGTTCATATGTGCTTTTGAAAATTTATTTTTGATTTTGTTTAAAAGGAATTCAACAACATATGGAATGTGTTGGAATTTCAAAGTTGTAATTTTTTTTTTTTAAGATGTAACATCCATTCAACACATTTGAATGTAATGGATGGATAAACTTATTCTTAAATTTTATGCTTTTGAAAACATGATTGTTGAAATTTTATTTTTGAAATTGAGGTCTTCACCAAAATGAATTGAATGAAGAAGCTCATTTGTGCTTTTTTTTTATAGAAAATGTGATTGTTGGAATTTTTTTTTTTGAGAATGAAGACTTCACCCAAAATGAATTGAATGAAAGAGCTCATTTGTGCTTTTAGCAAAGGTAATTGTTGGAATTTTGTTTTATAAAGATGATCCTACATATAACAATCATGAAGATTGTTAGATGAGAGTGATTTAAGAAAATTTTTGTGAAAAATATTTTATTATGTGCATTTTTGAAGAGTGCTTTTTGAAAAGCAAGATTTTTATGAAAAATTTATTTTGTCTTTATTTTTTTTAGAATGAACCTTTCCTTACCATAGAAATGGTAAAGAGGAAGTCTTTAATTATTTTCTTTTTATTAAATTTTGATTTTCACCCATTGGGGAACCCAATGGGGGTTTTAAGACCAACACAGAGTTAGGTCCTAAAACTTAAAGATGTTGGCTAACTCAACCTAAGAATGAAATAAGCTAAGTGTAAACAAAAAGAAATATAATCTGGATCCATGAAATCAATCTACTATCGATACTGAGAGATAACGATCATTTACTAAAGATGGAAAAAGGAACCATCCCCAATGGAGTCGCCAAAAAAATTTGTGGTGAAATTTTATACATCCCTGCCTTCATCTATCCCCCTTTTGAAAAAGAAGATAAATGAAAATAGAAATATATAAAATACGCCTTGTTGGGATGCCACGTAAATCTATAGATATTCTTATTAAGGTGATCGGGTATGATATTGAGGAGAAGTGTACTATCTTGAAGATAAGTCACTACCTACAATGGATCTAATCACCAATAAGGACTCCAGGACAATGGGTCGCATATAAGATTCTTCCCTACTTTACATGAAAAAGTAAAGCAGGGTTTATTTTAAACTGAGTTCATTAAGTTTCATATGGAGCCAAGCCCCCATAGTTAAATACATCTAAAGGAATATGATTCCTTAGGAATACTCTCGATTAAGGTAAATGATCATTGTCTCTAAAGACTTCAAAGATAAGACTATCAATCGATTGGTTTATTTTGAAGATCAAATGGGATTGATCAAAGAGAGTTATTATCAAGCCAAATGAAGATAAGTAGGGGATGTTGCGATCTTGATCTCAAACTATACTATGGTTGGGCTTTACATTTTTGAAATTGATTTAATTTGTTTGAGTTGAATTTTTTTTCTTTATTAGAAAATTTGGGGCTTATGATTCCACAACACAAGATTATAGAAATGCCAAGGAGATTAGGATTTATACTTATAGCCCACAAAGGAGAAAAGTAACCTTAGAACCTAAATCTAAGGAGCTTTGGCAAGGGCCAAAACCACAACCTAAATCTAAGCCGAAAATGGGTATTTGGTTTGCCTCCAGAGGAAAACCACCACTACTTGGACTTACAGGGTGGCGCCAACTAACTCCTCCTATGATTTTAAATTCATGTAGGCAAGTCATATGCTTTATGCAAGATAAATTTGTTATTTATTTAGAAAGAGACTAAGTCCTTAAACTCACTCTCTAAGAGACTAGATCATGTAGCATGCTTCAAATGACCTAAATCTAATGTAAATCATATTACATTTTATTTTCATTTTGGATAATCATTTGACTCGGCTTATAGGATTCATATGCCTAATGCATGAGAAGTAAGATTAAGGGCCAAAATTAGCGAAGAAGGGAGGTGTGTTTCCACCATGGCTCTCAAAGGTCAAGCCAAGTTTCTAGCAAGGTGGAAGCCCTCAATCAAGAGTGAAACAAGATGCATTTATGCATGATGTTATAAAAGAAATACTCATCCTAAGGGTTGCTAATCTTTTATCTTGATTTTAACTTAGCTTTAGTGAGGTTATGAGTTGTTTATTTTAATTTTTTACTTATTAAATTTGGTAGAAGATTTATTTTTCTAAGAGCCTAATCACATCGGGCCATACATCAAGCAAGAAAAAAACTAGGAAGAAATGTCATATTAATGCATAAGCTAAATAAATCATCAATCAATTTATAAAGTTAACGCAAAAGAATAAGAGAATATTTGTGATTGGGCACCAGCACAAACCAAAAATAAATTGGGTAGAGCTCTACCTATACAACCGGATTACAAATGAATTAATACAATTAAGCAATTCATTATTATGGGGTCTTCAAGCTTCATTTCTTCATTCTTCTTTTCTTCTTTTTTATTCTTTGGTTCCTTCTTTTGGATGGTTGGAAGGTGGATGCTCCAAAGGCTTCACATAGTATATAAGGCATGGTCTTATAACCAATGCTCATCTTAATCCCCATAACAATCATTCCAAAATCCTAATTGCAAAAATTACATGAAAAGGAAAAAAATCTAACTACACACAAAATAGATTAGCTAAAACAAATCATACAAATCCCAAGCATGTATATTGGACTTAACACCCACACATGGGTTACTAAGTCACGGCCTATTGGATTATGCTTAGAGGTATAAATACTTGCACAGTAAAAGCATTTATATTTTTATTTATTATAACGCTTACTAATCAATCTCTGAAAGAAATGATTAGACTAAGATCATCCTACCATTCATTCTACCACATACACCCTAACATCACTAAAATAAAATATCACAAAATAAAAGTAAACATCAAACAATGCATCGCCCTAACCTAAAGTTAGAAGTAGTGACTTAGTCAATTGTGTGTGCTTTTAAGGTTTGTGTGGTATGCTTAACTATGACTTTAAGTTAAAAATTTTTAAGTGTGAAGAATGCTCAACTTAGAGGAGGGTTTCATTTAAGTTGTTTAGATGTTTTGGGTTGATTTTATTTTGTGTTTTAATTAGGTTCAAGTGAATTTTACAACTAGTTACTAAGTTGAAAAGAGAGGAAAAGAGAAGAGAACTTCTCTTTCCTTTCCAAACCTAAGTACTTTTTAAAGTGGATTCATATTTTAATTTTATTTAGTGAATATTTTATTATGTGTTTTAATTAATCCTAAGTTTAGATGAACTCTAAACAAACCTATTCAAAAGAAAGGTATTTTAAGATTAAGTGAATTAAATTCACAAAACACATATTACTTCATATCTTTTTCAACATGTATAACATGCATATGAATGAATTCTAAGCATATCTATACATACAAATGAAAATATTTAGCATACTTTATGATGAATGCTAAGTGAGTTACTTAAGAAAATTTGAATGCTTATGATGCATGATTTTCATTAAGTACAAAAGGAGTTTCTTATCCAATTTTCACATGCACACATATGAATGTATGAAAGGCATAAGTGATGCGCCATTGTTAACCATGGGTGTAAAACAAGATACTTAGGGCTACTTAAAGCCTCACAACCAGGTTGTTGACTAATATACCACTTTCCTTAAATACAACATGTATAAAAGAAATGAATGGAAAAGAAAGATGCAAAAATTTGTATTTGTATTTTTGTTTATGCAATTTATATGTGTGAATAAGGAAGATCCTTCTTAGGTTATAACATAGGAAGAGGATATGGAGATTAAGTAAGTGTTATATTCTTTTAAAGAGTTATACACTTTGCACATCTTATCCAAGTCCACATTAAGAGGAAAGAAAGGAAACAAACATAAGACACATTTTTTATATTCACATGCACACTTATAAATAAACTATAAGTAACACACTTTCAGTTTTAGTAATTGGGTCATATATTTTGAAAATAATTTGGAATTTAATAGTGATAATAGCCATTCATATTTCTATTTTAGCCAAAATATGCAATTTTACATAAAGAAAATATTTTCATTTTAATTTTGATTTTTGAAAATGCTTGAATGCATGAAATTCATATAGCATACACATTTAGCATGTTAGGAAAGAATTGATGAAAGCATGTAAACACATTCACCTAATTAATTCTAAAGACAATCTTATGAAATAAGAAAACTTAAAGTAAATCAAAGTTATTTTAAGAAGATTTGATTTTGATTTAAGTTTTTATTTAATTTGAGAAATGTGAGTGAGTTTCTTGTTCTTAACCCATTCCCACATGTGTGTATGATATTTAAGTTCAATTTTAGATGATTAGATCCATTTTATATTTTGATTAGGTTAAGTATGAATTAAGTGTATTAATTACCCTTACATACCACCTTAGCATATTTAATCAAATAATTATGATCCAATGAGATGACATAAAACCTCACAAGGAATTTAAATTTGTAATGCACCTAGGAAGAAAAAGGTCTAATGTAATTTGGCTCATGATTAATGATTAAATAAACTAAGGAGTTTAACTTAAGTAATTTCATAACCCTCTCACACATGTGAGTTGGATTTTGATTTCCTTAATTTACTTCTGCTCTTAAACACCTAAGCATCTATTTAAGATAAATTAATTAAGTTTTAGAAGGTTTTAGAATTTTATGAAATTAATTAAGGGGATAATTAGTGAATTAACCCTAAATTAATGATGGATTAAGGAAGAAAATGGGGTTTAGAGAATATCTCAAGGAAAGTATCCCAAAATTATTCCCTAAATCTCATACTCACTCAATCAAAACTTAATTAATTCAATTAGAGGGTTAAACCACTAATTATGCCCTTAATTAAGCTTAAATACCTTAAGGGAGTGATTAAAGAATGAACTAGCAATTCTGCTAATTAAGCCACCAATAATTCCCAAGAAAATTAGGAGAGGCAAGGGTCATCCCACTAATTAAGCATAAAATGTTTGGGATTAACCAATAGAGTAATTAAAGGGTAATTAGCAAAATAACATTGCCAATAAAACCCAAATTCAGAGAAAAATATTATTCAAAATCCATTGAAATTAATTTTAAAATATTCTATATTCAATTATCTATCCAATGCAATTTATTTCATATTTTTCTAATTTTTCTAGGCTTAGATATGAATTTTAGAAGTTTCCATAATTAATTAGAATAATTAAATACCCTAATTAACTATTTAATCCCATGCGTGGTCGACACGCATGCTTTCCGCGTGGTGCAATGGGATTGGATATAACCCATCACATCGTAAATGGCAAGCGGTGGCTATGCTTTCTCCGTCGATCAAATTGGGATTAAAGCATGGATCGAAGGAGAATCGTGATTATGTTATAATCTCAGCAGTCCATCCAAAATGTGTGGATGGACAACCAGATATTCATCCTTGCCACTCTCTATGTAAAATGGAGAGCGTCCATCTTTGAGGCCATGATCCGAGCTCGATTGAGCTCAGATTGGAATGAAAATTCACCCACACCATCTAAGCATGAGTACAAGCACATCTAACGGCTAGATCAACATAAGATTGAAATCCACTTCACAAATGACCAACATACATTGAACTTAAGCTCAAAAAAATGGCATACCCAAGGTGATGCGACTCGATTCCCTTGGAAGCTTAGTGCGGTTGAGACCAAACTTTCTTTGGTTAAGCTCTTGAGATTGGGTGATTATTTCTAGAGACCAACTCCCCTTTGTGTTGAGCTTGGCCTTGATCGAATTGGATCCTCCCTTGCCTTTGGAGCTTGGGAAAGAGCTTGGGCAAGTTCGACTTGGTCCTCTGATGGAGCTTAAAGAAGGACTTGGGTTGATGTTGAGTGTAGAGTAAATTCAATTTTTGGTGGGGCTCCCTATTTTCAAGTGGCGAAAATCAAGTTTCAAACTCTCTAGGAAGCTTGGGAAGACTAGCGAGGGCTTGCTCACAGTTCCCAGCTTCACTGAGGGAGTGAAAATTTTGTTGAATTAGGGGAGTATATCTCCCCTTTGGCATGGATGGTGAGCAATGCCTTGCCATTTTTGATCAATACACCTCATGCATTGAGTTAGTTAGGTTGTTTTGAATTGCATGTGGTTTGATTTTGGCTAGAGAAGAAGTGGGTTAGGTGGCCATGTGCTTGAATTGAGTGGAAGGAGGATTTCCATGTGGCCATTTCAATGGAAGAAGTCGGTTTGCCCATTGGGCTAAGTTGGGATGACCCAAAGCCATTGGGTTGGGTGCACCACACTCCCTAGTGTTCACTTGATCCACTAAGAGACTGAAGTGGTTATGAAGAGGATTTGACCAAATTCCAACTGGAATTGGCCAAAATTTATCCTATGGCCTAAGGGTAAAATAGTCATTTGACCTTGATTTCAATTTGAGCATGTTTGATATGATGAGAAAATTAGCTTGGCCAAGTTTCATTGAATTTGGAGTTGGTTTGATGTGATTTGGCTCATGTTGACCCATTTAGGTCAAAATGGGTCAACTTGGGTCAAGTTGACCAATTGGTCAAATTGGTCAAACCAAGGTTGTCAAGTTCATATGACCATTTGAAATATTTTGGTGCTTTGGTTTGATTCAATTTGGTATTTAGTTTTGGTTCATTGAGTTCATTTAGGTCAAATGGGTCAAGTTGACCAAATTGACCCATTTGACCTATTTGGGGTTAGGTCAGGTTGGTTCATTTGGTCATATGAAATGGATTGGTATCCTTGTTTCCAATCAATTTTGGTTAAGTTTGAATTTGGCTCAAATGACCCTTTAGGTCAAGTTGGGTTCAAGGTCAATTGGGCTGGGTTAGTCTAGTTGGCCAATTGAGGCTTTGGTCAAGTTCCACAAGTGGTTTAGAATGAATTTGACCCATTGGTTTCAATCAATTTGGCTTAGATCAAGTTTTGACACATTTTGACTTTTAGGTCAAGTTGGGTCAACTTGGGTCAAGTGGTTAATTGGGTTAGGTTAGGCTCAAATATTGGCAGGGTCAAGTTCAAACATTGGTTATGAATAAACTTAGATCAATGGTTTCAATCAATTTGGCCTATGGTGTATTTTTATGTTAGGTTTTTTTGGCTAAGTGTTGACTTGGTCAACCCTTAGGTTTGACTTAGTTTGATCCAATTTGAGTGATTGATCATCTCATGATGATTGTTGATCATGATGAGAGGCTTAGGTGGGCTTAGTTCAATCCAATTTGGTTAGGATTAGAATTTGGCTCATAAGAGTACTTTAGGTCACTTTGGGTCAAGTGAGCCTAAGTGGGTCAAATGGCTTGGTCAAAACTTGATTTGAGTTTGATTGAACTCACATATGACTTATGATTGAAATATAAATCCATTTGCAAGTGGTTTGAAGTTAAATGGGTTTTGGTTCATTTGACAATTTCAAGTTCAAGAGGTGAACATGAGTTTGAGTTAGGTTTGATTTTTGAATTGAGTTTTGGTTAAGTGTTTGAAGTTTGTATTTATATTTGGATTCATGATTGAAGGATTGATTGAATCATGAAGAAAAATCAAGAGTTTGACTTGATTTGAAATTGATTTTGCTAAGTTAAAGATTTTGATTTGAAAGGCTTATGTTAGATTTTGATTGAATTTGAGTTTGATTTCTTGATTAAGTTTTGGTTGTTTGAATTTATATTTTATTTATAAATGTGAATAAAAATGAGAATATAAATGGGTTATGATAAAATTTCAAGGATTTGAAGTGATTTGAACATGATTTAGTTTAAATCCTTAGAGAGGATTAAAGGACTTAGGAAAGATTTGGAATTTTGGATTTAAATTTTAGATTTAATTTGATTGATTTGAATTTATATTTCATTTATATATGTGAATATAAATGAGAATATAAATGGATTGTGAGAAAATTTTATGAATTTGATGATTTGAACTTGATTTGGGCTAAGTTCTTAAGGAAATCAAGACTTAGAAATATTTCAAACTTGGAATTTCAATCATGGGTTTCAATCATGGATTTCAATCATATGAATTGATTTGAGTTTGGAGAAAATCAATTATTGATTTAAGTTTGATATTGATTTGATTTGGAGTTTGACTTAAGGAAGGAAGTGAGGAATGTGGTTCAAGCTATGGGGTAGGAAAATTTTAACACTCAGGCATGACCTATTCCTGGCTAACTCTTCTAAGTCTCTGGGGTTGAGTGTCACTACTAGATGTGTCTTAAGACTAAGAACTCTTAGTGTCTAAGAGAAGTCCTGTCTAAGAGGAGGTGAGCTCATTCTAGAAATGAGGTCAACATGGATCTTTACTTAGCAAATTTATATATGCTAAATAAAGTCCAAATGTATTTGATTTTTTATTTTGATTTTGAAAATGAGATCTTTACTCAGCAAATTTGTGTATGCTAAATAAAGCCCAAATATGTTTGATTTTTGTTTCTTTTTTTTTTTTAAATAGGATCCTTACTTAGCAAATTTGTGTATGCTAAATAAAGCCCAAATGTGTTTGATTTTTATTTTGATTTTGAAAATGGGATCTTTACTTAGCAAAATTATATATGCTAAATAAAACTCAAATGTGTTTTATTTTTATTTTTTATTTGTGTTATTTTTGAATGGGGGATTTCTCTTTAACAAATATAGTGTATTAAATAGAATTCAATTTATTTTCAATTTTCTTTCTGAAAAATGAAATTCTCATTTGACAAATTTGGGTATGTCAAATGAAATTCTAATGTATTTTGATTTTCATGATTTTTGCAAAAGAGGTTTTCATTTAACAAATTTGAGTATGTAAAATCAAAGTAAATCATATTTTATTTTTCAAAGATGAAATTTTTGTGTGTGATTATTGCTTTTTTGAAAAGAAAGAAATTCCAACTTAACACATGTGAAATGTGTTAGGTGGAGTTTTAAATGGTGTGATTTTATTTGAAAATGAAATCTCCATTCAACATATTTGAATATATTGAATGAAGATGCTTATTTTCAAATTTGTGCTTTTTTAAATAAGAAAAGAAAGAAACTCCAACTCTAATATATATGGAATATATTGGGTGAAATTTACATTTTATGATAGGATTTTATTTGGAAATGAGATTTCATTCAATAAATTTAGGTATATTGAATGAGAATTCTTATTTTCAAATATGTGCTTTTTGAAAGATGAATTTGATTTTGGTTTTGAAAAGAACCTACATGTAACAATCATGAGGGTTGTTAGATGGGGTTGAGTTATATATATTTTGTGAAAAATTTGTGCAAGTGTTTTATTATGTGAACTTTAGGAAAGTGCTTTTGAAAAGTGATATTTTTATAAAAGATTTTAGTTGGTGATTTGATTTGGTTTGAATGAACATGGGTACCCAAGCCCATCAGTTCTAATTTGGTTTATGCTAAGAGCCATAAGCAACCTGCACAGTAAAAAATATTTATATTCTTATTATAGTGCCCCTTAAGCACAACCCCCTGTAAAAAATATGATTAGGCTAAGATCGCCCTATCGTCCAGTATAAGCACATACACGCTAACATCCAGTCTAAAATATTACACTACAAAATAAAATCATGCATCAAACCATGCACCGCCCTAACATAGAGTTAGAAGTGGTGACTTAGCCTAATGTGTGTATCATTTAAGGCTTGTGTGGCATGTCTTAGCTAGGCTTTAGAGTTGAAATTTTCCATGTGTGAAAGGTTCAATTTAGATGGTGGTTTCATTTTAAGTGATTTAGTTGACTTGTCAATTTTAGTTGGTGATTTGATTTGGTTTGAATGAACTTACACTTTGTGACTAAATGTTGTGAAGAGAAGAAAAGAGAAGAGAGCTCTCTTCCATCCATACCTTAAGTAATTATTGAGGTATATTTGATTAATGAATTCTCTTTAGTGAATCATTTATTATGTGTTTTAATTAACCCTAAGTTTAGCTTCTCTCTAAATAGCCATATTCAATAAGAAAGACATCTTAGGACTAGTTAGGATGGATTCTATCACATAACGCATACTCAATCATTTCTTTCCATCATGTATATCATGCATATGAATAATCATAAGCATATTTATACATGCAATGCAAATCTTAGCACATTTTGATGATAAATGCAAAGAGAAGTAATTTGAAATTTCGGATATTCCATTTGTTAATTGGATCATTAATGCATGTCTTGTTATGTAGAAAAGAGAGATTTTTTATCCATTAGCTAAATGTACATCCGCATGTATAAAGTTATAAGTGAGTCTCATCATTATTTTACAGTCATATATACAAGACCTACTTAAAATTAAAATGGATCACAGGATGTCAGATATACCAATTTTCTTAGATACATGTAGATGTACAAAAAGGATCAAATCGATAAAGAATCATGCAAGAGATTATATTTGATTTGATTATATGATTTTTATGTGTAATATGAAGGTCCTTCCTAAGTTTTAATATAGAGATGCATAGGAAAAGAGTTAGGCAAGTATTATGTTCTTTTCAAATGAACTATATACTTACAAATCCTATGTGAATCCACATTAAGAGAAGGAAAAAGAACTTCATAGTACACATCTTATGCTATCAACACATGCAAGCTTATAAATATTTATAACTAGCATCACTTCATTTATAATCTTTGATTTATAAGTTTCAAAAAATAATTTTTGATTTAATAGTGATAATAGCCACTCACATTCTTAATTTTAGCCAACACATATAATTTGACATAAAAAAAAATATTTTATTTAATTAATTTTTAAAAGAAATGAATACATGACTCCATATGACAAATAATATTTAGCATGATTGGAAAGAAACAAAGGGATATAAACACATGACTTTATTCACCCCAATTAATTCCTAAGAAAAATCATATAAAATAAGATCATTTAAAATGAATCAAAATTCTTTAAGGAGATTTTTTATCTTTGAATTTGATTTGACTTAGGAAATATGAAAAGGGTTTGCTAGTTCTAACCCATTCTCTCATGTGTGAATTGGTTTGGTTTAATTTAGAATAATTAAGTTTATTTTATGTTTTGATTAGGTTAAGGTATGAATTAAATTCATTAATTACTCCTTACCTATACCACTTTAACATAATTATCCAAGTAATTATGAGCCAACATATGATGTGCAACCACATGGAAATTAAATCAACAATGCACCTAAAAAATGAAAAGGCCTAATGCAATTGATTCACAATTATTGGTTAATTAAGCTAAAGGGTTTGATTAAGTACTTTTATAACCCTCCTACACATATAATTTGATTATAATTTCCTTTGAAATTCTTAGGTTATTAAACACCTAATAATCTACCCAAGAGTTGAATGATTGAGATCTGGAATGATTTGGTTTTGAGTTTGATTAATTAAGCTATTTAATGAAGTGATTAAGCCATTAATTAGTAATAAATTGATTAAGTGTTATCCAAATGAAATAAACTTAGGAGAAAAGATTGGAAAAGAGGTCCTAATCTCATCCCCTATGTCCATTCACTATTTCATGATGATTGTCCAACTTAATTAATGGATTCATTACTGTTTAACATACTAATTAATCATTTAATTAATTAAGAGAGATTAAGAATGAAACAAGCAATTCTCTTAATTAATCAAATAATAAATTCCAAGAAAATCATGAAAGACAGAGATCATCCCACTAATCAATCTCAAAAAGTTTGGAATTAATTTTTGGAGTAATTAGAGAGTAATTAGCTTAATTATATTTTCAATAAAACCCAAATTGAGTCAAAATCACTATTTAAAATTAATTGATTTTAATTTTCTATTATTCTCCTCTGAATTACCTTTAAAATGAGTGTTTATTTATATTTTTTGGATTTTTCTACAATCAGTTATGAATATTGAAAGTTTTGCCATTAAAATCGAATTAATTAGGCCTGATTAAACCCTCTGGGCCATGGGGTGACTGCTACATGGATGACAGATTGTTTAAGTTTCATTGTCGTCGGTGGCGTGGCGCGCTTTATTGCCATCCGATCTTAGATCGGACAGCCGAGATTAATCCCGTGACTTAGAAGAAAAAGAAAGGGATCTAAAGCTTGATTTGATCACAACCATCCATTCCAATCACGCGGAACGGACGGCGTATGATCCTTCTCCTTCTTGAGTGATGAGAGACGAACATCATTCGTCTTTTCTCGTTTAATTCTAGCTCACCCAAGCTCGACTTAGGATCAAAACAATTCCATACCTTCGAAAGGAGGGGGGATGCATATCCAATGGTCAAAATTGCATGGAATAACAATTCCCTTCGAAAATGACCAACTAAAAATTTTCTATAGCTACGGTTTCAAACAATTACCTCGCCGGAGGCTATCATCGGTGCATCCAATGGAGGAGGTAGCTTCGTCTAGTAGAGATGAAGCCTTGTTGAAGAAATCTGGCCTTGATTTGAAGTGGTTTGCTCGATCGACCAAGCTCCTCTTCAATGGCGATCGACGACCGATCTTGATCGAAGTCCTAGCAACAGTCGTGGGAAAGCTCGGGATTTGATTTGTTTCAACTCACCTTGGTCCAAGGAGAGTGTGTGCAAGATTAATTTCACTTTGGTTGAGAATTAAGTGAGTTGAACTCGGGATTGATCTCCCATGTTTCGGCTTTGAGTAAAATCGAGAAATGGGAATCAAGGATGTTCGGAAAGGCAAAATTTTTAAATTAGGTTTAATGCTAATCTTAATTAGCAATTTAGGCACGAAAAAAAATTAATAAAATAGACTTAGTTGTCCGTTGTCATATAGTGTCGGAATCGAGCAAACTTGGTATCGTTGGAATCGTAACGAAATTTTTTATAACTTTCATATTTGTTGAAATTTAAGATTGTGGCCCGATACACAATAGTTCTCTTATTACAAGTATTTTATTTAATATTTTGTTCTATTAATTATAGCATAATTATTCTAATATGTTTATATTAGTTAATATAATTATCGAGCTTTCTTTCTTCCGAAATGCTAATTATGGCATGATTAGTTAAAAATATATTTTAATCTCTTTAAGGATGATGTTATAATAACGTAAATAATTAATATTTAAGGATTAATAAGATAAAGATGTTATGTATAAAAGATCAATGAAGTAAGAGAGACTAAAACATTTTTTATTTCTTGTTATAGCATATATATATATATATATATATATATATATTTATATAATATGATGATAATGTTATGAGATGATGTATGAAAGATGCTCCAAAGTTTCGGCTAGGCGCAACAGTTTTTACGTGCATTCACAAAAATTGTTGCATATCAGGCCACAATCGTAAATTTCAACCAACATGAAAATTGTAGAAAATTTCATTACGATTCCAACGATACCAAGTTCGATTAGAAATGATTTAAACGCGAAAAATCTGACGGTTTGCTCAAATTTCAGCTCGGCGTAGTTTTGAGCATTAAAAACTATGCAGAGCAATCTTAAATTTTGACCAACATGAAAGTTAGAAAATTTATTCACGATTACATCAAGTTCATTGACCGTATAACTCCAATACATAAAATATGAAAGCTACCCTTTTTAAAATAAAATGAGTCGGTCGTCATTGAGCGGATGGCAAACGTGATATCATTGATTTGCTCATCCATTCAGGACGAATTTATTAATTTTTTTTCGGTGCCTAAATTTTGCCGTTCGGAAATGACTTGGAAAAGCTTGGAGAGGCTTCCATTCAACTCCTAGAGCTCTAAGGAAAAAAATGCCTTCTATTTGGGTGAGAATGCTTCATGGCTTGGATTGGAGGCATTTGAGCTAAAATGTCCCACATGAGTCATTTTGGGTGGAGTGAGGGAGAGTGGTTGCTCATGTGATTGGTGAGTGAATTTGGTGAGCCAAGTGTCTAAAGATGATTAGGGAGGTCGATTTGGCCTCCCCTTAAGTCATGGTCGACCCAAACTTATTGGGTCATGTTCACCACCCTCTTTGGTGCCCATGTGGACCAATAGAAGGGTGTCAAGTGATCTTAATAAAGAAATGACCAAATTCCAAGTGAATTTGATCATGAGATATCCTTTGACCTATGGGCAAAGTGGTCATTTAGCTATAAGTTTTATTTGGGCAAACTTAAAATGATTTAAAAATGGTTTGAGCCGAATTTCAAGTGATTTGGAGTTCATTTGATTTGATTTGGCTCAATTTGATATATTTGGGTCAAGTTGGGTCAAATTGAGTTAGGTTGACCAACTGATCGAATTGGGTCAAACTATGGGTTAAGTCAAGTTCAAATGATCATTTGGAGCCTATGGGTATCATTGGTTTGGTTTAATTTGGTTTAGATTTGGTTTTGATTTATTTATGTTCATTTAGGTCAAATGAGTCAAGTTGACCAATTTAACTCATTTGACCCAATTGGGTTAGGTCATGGGTTGGTTTAGGCTTAGTTGATCATTTGAAATGTATTGCAAGCTTTGATTTCAAGTTGATTTGACCTTTTGGTTCATGATCGTCAATTGAAGCTTTGGTCAAGTTCAATAAGTGATTTGGAAAGAACTCGAGTCATTGGTCACAATCAATTTAGATTAAATCATGATTTGACCCATTTTGGCTTTTTTAAGTCAATTTGAGTCAACTTGGGCTAGGAGGGCCACTTGGGTTTGGTCTAGCTCAAGTGAAGGCTTGGTCATATTTAATAATTAATTATGGATTAGTTTAGATCTGGTTTCAATCAATTTGGCTCATAATGAATTTTGGCTTGTTTAGGTCTCAATTGGGCTAAGTGTCAAAGGCTAGGTTTGACTTGGTTTGACCTAATACAAGGTAATTGATCACCCATGATGATTGTTGATCATAATTGAGATTTTGATAGGCTTAGTTCAATCTAATTTAGGTTGGATTAGAACTTGGCTCAAAAAGGTCCTTCAGGTCACTTTAGGTCAAGTGAGTCTAAATGGGTCAGTTGACTTGATCATGGCTTGATTCAAGTTTGGTTGAACTCACATATAGACTTATGATGGAAATATAAATCCAATTGCAAGTGATTTGGAGTCAAATGGGTTTTGGTTCATTTGACAATTTCAAGTCAAAAGGATGAACATGGGTTTGACTTGGGTTAGTTTGATTTTGGCTTGGTGATTGTAATTTATATTTATATTTGGGCATGTGATTGAATGTGTGATTGTTTGAAAAGAAAATCCAAGGGTTTGGATTGATTTGAGAATGATTTGGCTAAATCCAAAAAATTGGCTTAAAGGATACGAATTGGGTTTGGATTTGAGTTTTGAATTTATGTTGATTTGATTTTGGCCATTTGAATTTATATTTCATTTATATTTATGAAGATAAATGAGAATATAAATGATCCATGAGAGAATCATGTGAATTAGGAGTGATTTGATTGTGAATTTGGCTAAGGTAGGTCAAAAGTTTGAAAAAAAAGGATGATTGTGAATACAAATGATGGAATAAGTGATTTATAATGAAATCACTGGCTTTGTGTTGATTTGAAGGGTTTGGCTAAGCTTATGGATGTGATTCATAAGGCTTAGGAAGGTTTTGGATTTGGAATTGATCATGGATTTCAATTATCTGGAATTGGAGTTGGATTTGAAATTGATTTTGGATTTGAATCATTTGGAATTGGAATTGAATTTGGAGTTGATTTTGGATTTGAGAAACTCAATTGATTGGGATTGATTTGAGATTTGAGAAAATCAATTGAGTTGGAATTGATTTGAGATTTGATTTGGAGTGGTTTGAAGGAGTGTACATGGTGATTTGAGCTATAGGTAAGTAGTAGTTTTTAAATCTCCATAGCCTAATCCTATGATAAACCCTTCCAAGTCTCTAAGGTTAGGTTAAGTGTTCACATAATCACTAGAAGTGTCTCAAGACTATAGAACTCTTAGTGTCTAGAGAAGTCCTATATCTAAGATGGAGAAGTTGAAAGCTCACTCCAAAAGTGAAGTCAACAGAAAGATTATTTATAATTTAAATTATAATATGCTTAAGGGTAGTAGTACTACCCTAAGGTATGATCATCCTTCTTTTATTTATTCTTTATGTGTTACGGCTTGTGCGTCGTGGGACCCAGATGAAGTCCTTATACAAAGGGTTTCCCCTAACTAAAAGAATGATTGAAGGGTTTAGATCAAAAATGAAAGTAGGAGAAAGCTCACGTGCTCCTTAGTCTAGATCCAAATACTTCAACACGTTAAATGAACTGGATGGGCGAAAGCAACCGGATGTAGCAGAAACTAGAGATAAAATTTGATTATCATATGAGCCAACAGGAACAGCAATTTTCTTATATGAATGAGTTCAACTCAGCGCTCGTTCAAATATTTAAAAAGTACAACTTTAATGGCAGCCCGAATAGAGTTCCTTTTCTTATATTGCCTTATTACCAACCCCTATGTTAGCATCCCGCCAGAGCTAGAAGAAGAAGAGAAGAAAGAGGATTACAACTTCTACGATAGTCTTTTGCATCTTTTTTTTTTTGTGTTTTCCTCTTTTCCTTTTTATGCATTTTTATTTGACAAATTTTGTAATAAAATTTTATTTCACACTATTTATTCACATTTCAATTATTGATAGGTTATCTCCAAGATTCAATTATAAACTGATTATAAGTTAAAATAAAATTTTACTCAAGATTATCAACATTGAGAAGGCAACACCTCGGCGTGGAAAAGCTTGTGTTGTGACATTGCATGTTAGGATTTGGGCTTAAACTCAAAGAAGGCAATGGTAAAGCGATAAGGATGTGGCTCTACACACTGATAAGATGCCTAGGTGCTATCGGGATAGCGATGTGACACTATAAGTGAACATTTTGACTTTACAACCCGAGAAGACAGCATTATGGTGCCAGGATTTAGTGCCACAATGCTGACAAAGTGCCTTGGCGTTGTCTGAATAACACTATGGTGTTGTAAAGCGGAGCCCGAAGGTCCAAATTCCTAATAGCTTAGCACCTCAGTACTCAGTACTGGGTAATAGCACCATGGTGCTATGAGTCGAGAGACTCTGTTCTAGAGTGACTTTCTTGGGTAATTTGATGATTTTTACAAAATTTTGATACCATAACAAGTTAGCAATGCTAGATTATAATTTTTTTTTTTGTGCAACATACATTCTTTTTCCTTATTCTAGATCCAAGATCAATAGGGGGATGATTTTTATCTCATGACAAAACCAAGTTCAATAGTGGAGGCCTTCAAATTTCAAGATTCTTGATTTAATGATTTAAATTTTGATTTAATTTAAATTTTAGCAAAGTTTTGTCTTGGCAATGCAAAATTTTATAATTAATGTGATCACATTCTTCTATCTTGCTTTGGAACCAAGATCGATAGAGGGAGGATCATCATTTTGCACGGATCCAAGATCAATGGTGGAAGTCTTCAAGATTGTCCTATGGAGCGAGGAATTGTACAAAAAAAAGCTTTTCATTTTGGATTTTACAGGAATCAATGACAACTTGGTTTCAATCTTGTCTCGCATAAGAAGGAGAACATGCAACGAAGAGAATAGAGCACAAATCAGAGTCTACAGCAAAAAGAGAGAAGTGTGGTCATAAGAAAGAAAAAACAAGAAAAGAAAAGAAAATCAACCCCTCTCCTTTTTTAACAAGAAATCGCTTCCCCTTATCGTTGATGCTCTCTTAACTTCTTCTACTCTCCCTTTTGGATGGTTATACCTGATGGGGATGGCTGTTGGTGGGAGTGATCAATATTTTTTTGGATTCTTTAAACTTTGGGGCAACGAAACCAAAGCTTAAGCACCGTGTTTGCGGCATCATGATGCCCGAGTTGGGATGATCATTTTTTTTATTTATTTATTTAATTTTTTCGGTTGCAAGCACATGCTTTATGTTTTTAGCAATCTTTGTGATCTTATGTTTGTGATAGAAATGATACTATCATACTTATGTTCCTTCTTTTGAATTTGAGCAGATGACACATTACCCTTTAAGTGTCCTTTTTGCTCCTAACATTCTTCTTAATTAGTTTTCTTTTAATTTCTAGTTATCCCATGAGATTAATTAGGTTAATTTTTTATTTCTTAGGTGTTATTTTCTCTTGAATAAGCATACTTTATAATTCACTCACATTCCAATTATCTTTAATAGTGTTATAGTTTATTTGGAATGAGTAATATTAGAAAGTAAGACATTCACAATAAATTACACAAGGAAACTTTCACTCAGATTCATTCCTATAGTGTTTAATCTTATTGCAATATTTGTCATTCAGTGATGTGTTATGCATAATACTTGAACCATCAAGTTTTATAGTGGTCAACATACTCATTAATGTCTCAGCACCTGACTTATCAGCACACTCAAGTTGAGACAAATCTTTCACAAATTTTATAAATATCTTTGCATTATTAATTTTGAGAATAATTGGCTTAATGATTTATGGTATAATCATTTATATAAGCATTAAACTAAGTATATTTGATCTTTCCCAAGCATTATAGAAAGACTTTTGTTCATTAGTGCTAATAGTAATAATAGCAGTGGGCTTATCATTAAGAAGTGTCAAATCAATATCCAAGACACCTAAACAAAAATGAATTTGTTCACTCCATTCATTAAAATTAGGTCCATTGAACTTTATAATAGACAAAAGTTAAAAATGAAGAGTAATAGAAGAAGATGCTGCAAAATATTAAATGCTCACATATTAATTATTTGAGTTAAACACACAAATACATAAAATAGATTTAGATAACATTCAAATAATCACATAAGGTTCTCCTTTGAGTGAAACTACAATACACAATAATAACATAATTGATGCTCAATATAAATTTCACATAATTGACAATTATATATACTTCGATTAAACTTATTTGCTATCTTTAAATATACTAAACACATCTAATCAAGTATATTAATTAAGCACAATCATGTTCATGATTACAAATTAACTAATCAATCTTTGGGCGACCCTTAAATAATTTATAGCCACTAAACTTTAATTACTCATAATAAATTTATAAAATTTCATCATGTCATTTCATTATTAGCATCATATACTTATGAGTAATTAAATAAAATTTAATTTGACATTTAGGAAACTTTCTATTTTCGACCACTTAGTGATTGTTGAATTATGCTTGATGTAAATACTAAATTAAATAAAATAGCAATAATTATTTCAACTAAATGAAATACATAAGAAAACTATTACGATATATATGTGATTTTCTTAACACACAAATCACTAATTTGTTAAGAAAAGTACATATATTAAGTGGAATTAAGATTTATATATGTGAGCTAGCAATATTAAAAAAAAAATGGTGGGGGATAGTCAATTATGGGGACAACTAACTAACATGTGCTGTTTATCTCCAACAAGCATTATTTAATTGGAAAGTTAAATTGTTTTGGTTGTCAGATGCTTTATGTCAATGAAGGGGTAATGACTAATATTGTTAAGTTAGATGTCAGTTGATGGATGTTGATTTGTGCTGTTGAGAGTCAGATATCGATCAATATGTTAGTTGACAAATGAAAGGTGATATAAGTCTAGAATGTCGTAGTTGGTATATTTGGCTATCTATTGTTATTGGATGTTAAATATTAGGCATTCAAAGATGTGCATCAATGAATGTTGGCTGACAGGCCTAGTGGTGAGTACAAGATGTGACATAATAAAGAGTAAAGATAAATTATATATTTTGAGGAGGTGATTAATTTTTCATTTAAATTATTTTAAAATATTCATTATTCTTCTTAATGATGGACACACCATATCATGTCGGTAGTTGATTACAAAGTGGCTATATGATCATGCCCTTGGATTGGCCCAATAGACCTCCTTGAACTACAACCAACTAGATAACAAACTAGCGGCTTCAGGTAGTGGTCTGGTAGGCCATTCTGAAGTTCTTAACATTGCAAGCATAATGAAATTAACGGCATAAAAACCCAAAAACAAGCCTACAATAAAACTTAAATGACATATGTTATTATCAATAAACGATGACATTGATTGAATGCAATCTTTGCAATGATTTGTTTGTCTCAACAAGAACAAAGAAAGATCACTCATTCGAATTTCTTGGAAGACTATATTTTTAGAAGATGTGATAAATTTAAGGCATACATTAAAGATACGGTAAAACTCAACCTTTGGCAGTTAAATATTTTTCTTCTAGAGGACAATCTAGTGTCATAAATAGCTCATGATTTTAGTCTATAAAGATAATGATGGTTTTTTCCTAACAACACATGTAAATATAAGCAACACTTTTCAATATGATAGCTTAATGCAACTTCTCACAAAGAAAGCATTCAAAAGAAAGCATCTTAAATTATGACCATCAATAATTATCTCCACAAATATAGATATTATATCATTTGATGCACCTATCACTGTAGATATGCCACCACCTATACTAGAACAAGAAATATTATCGCTCTAGGTTCACCATAAAATTTCTAACTTTATAAAGCAATTTATCAAACGAAGAATGTGGAGTGATTTATGACACCTAAGAGGGGAGTGAATAGAGTAATTTTGAAAAATTATTACAAGTTACAGCTAAAACTTTTTGATAGATGAATTACTTTTAAGATATTATGATTTTTTAAATATCATAGAGCAATCACACACAAATGTAAGAAAGCAAAAGAGAGATAACAAATATGCAAAGTTTAGGTGATTGGGTCCAACCTCAAAATGATATATATAAATGTCTATCCACTATGGCTAGGATTCCACAATCTCAAAAATAAATACAACGACATACTCTCTTACTTAAAAGCAAGTTCACCCTAACAATAATAGTGTATTATCTTACAATAAAACAAGTATAACCCCAATAACAAACTTGAAACAAAAAGAAACTTACTAACACTTTATAATTTTGACAATAATAAATTCAAATTTAAAGCAACTATCCCCCAATTGGATAATCTTACAAAACATTTTGATCGCCTTACAATTAACAAAGATTGCAAGAAATTTAGAAAAATAAATAGCTCACAAAATTTATATAAAATGATAAGCTACTTTTCAAAAATGATTTTTGCAAATGGATATATCTTTAAGTAATATATCAATCATTGCAAAAAATATTTTTTTAAATGTGTAATCAAATTTTTGTAATGCATCTGGCCTATTATATGATAGAAAAGTTCCACTTAAACTTAAGAAAAAATTTTATAAGATGGTGGTAAGACAGCAATGACTTATGGTGCGAATGTTGGCCAATAAAGAGAAGCATAAGACTAAGTTAAGTGTTCTGAGATGAGGATGCTCGGGTGGATGAGTGGCTTTACTCTTAGAGATAGAATGCAAAATGAGTATGTTAGGAAAAAAGTTGGAGTAGCTCATGATAGATAAGATTAGGGATCGCCTTAGATGGTTTGGCCACATAAAGCGTAGTCCAGATGAATTAGGAGAGTATATGCATTAGATTTGCCTTATGTTAAGAAAGGTAGAGGTAGACCTAAAAGACTTGGTTAAGATGTATAAAAAATGATCTTAGTATACTTGAATTAAATGAGAATTTGACATAATAGGACACAATGAGCAAGGATTCATGTAGCCGACCCCACCTAGTGGGATTAAGGCTTGTTGTTGTTGTTGTTGTTGTTGTTGTTGTTGTGTAATCAAATTTTTGTAATGTTTTAAGTTAAATTTAAACAATACAAATTTATTTGGAAATGGTTATGACCAATTTTCAATTATGTAATGCAATTATCATGCATCTTTTCACCAAAATTATGTTTCTTCAAACTAAATAAATTATTTCAATAAATGATTTTAATTCCAGCAATAATACAAAATTATTTCAACAAAAATCAATGGTTAGAATGCAAAGATTAATGTATACAACTTTTATTTGAATTAAATTTTAGCACACTAATTTATTTTTGTAGTTATCAATAATTTTAGGAAGAAATGCATTCTACCAAAAATGTGAGTTTATTTCAATAAAAAAAACAAATGGAAAAATGCTATAATTTAAATTACATCATGCTAAATATTTTTATAAAGAAAAAATAATTTTAGTAAAATAAAGATTTTTTTATCAAATTATCAAACATAATCTTGTACAAATATGATTCAAAGATGTTAAAAAGATGCTTTGAGCTCTCAATTAAGTGACAACAACAATAAAGAAATACACCATTTGAGAATATCAAACCTGAAAAAATTAAATTCAACCAAACAATAAAAGTACATATGATAATGTTTTCCTTTTAAAATTACTTTAAGTAATTTTTTGAAAATATTTTTTGATAAGAGAGAAACAATAGATAAATAAGAAACATGTAATTCCAAACTATTTTGATATCATTAATGCTAAATCACAAAAAATATTTAAGGATTTAAGGAGACTTAAAAGAGAACAATTGATCTAAGATAATTGAAGTGATTAAAAAATTTTAAACTACATAAGATCACTTAAAATTAAGGACATAAGAAAAGAATCAATCATTCAAATTTAAATCACAAAAATGGAAGCTTGAAGGAAATGAATCTTACTCAAGGATTTAAAAAAAATACATTGAAACAAAATACTTCAATCTTTTGAAAAAAACTCATTCACAAGCAAAAACCAATCTCTTCGTGAAGATCATTTGAAGAACTAACAGAGATTTTTGCGTGAAAGAGCATACTCATTATATAGATGTGATTAATAATGCGTGAGAATAAGAACAATAACATCAATTAAAATGAAATAAAATAATAAAATATGAGAAACATGCATCCATAAATTTCCCAAATTTTTTTGTTAAGGTTTCATTTGAAAGAATAATTTGTAATTAATTTGGGTCAAATATATAATTGTACATATTAGTATTTTAAAAATAAATGTAACCAATAAATTATGACGAATTAAATAATTTGTTTGTATGGATAATATTGCACAAAATAGATCAAAGTTAAGCTATTTATTCAATTTGAAATTTCATGTGTGTATGAATTTAAAAAAGTGAAAATGCAAATTTTATTTTGATAAGATGGCATCATGATGGACCAAATGCATTGAATAATAATTAAATTTTGCCAATTTATTTTATTGTGAGCTCATTTGTCAATTTTTGTAAAATATAGATTAATGACCACCATATTCTATCAAATCTCTTGAATGTTGGTCTTGACTATTCTGGCTTGTTGAATTTTATAATTTTCCTAAAATGTTAAAAAAATATTAGTTATTCAAAATATATATTTGTTATTATCAAAATCTAAAATAATTAGTCCATGGGCTTATGAAGCTAGGAGAGAGAGCTGATGTAATACAAAGACTCTTATCATTAGATTAATTTTAAAAACAAATTATTATGATAATTAATTATATCTAATTTTTTTATTTTATTTTTATTTAAAATGGGAGATCCACTAACTATTATTTAGATAAAAAAATTTTAAATATTGTATGCCCATGGAACCAACAAGCGCTCATGAGTGACAAAGGATCAACACAAGAGCATCAAGAGGAGAAAACAAATTTTAAACTAGTATTCCACTCGCCTTAAGCAGGCAAACAAGAGGAGAAACAATCTTTGTCAAGCGACCAGCATTAAGTGACTCGCTTCACATATGAAGACTCTCTAACATAAGAACTCACATCGATAATTCACCCACAGATGCAGGTGACCATACTCGAGAACTTATTACTCAGCATGTATCACTCACCTACTCTCCAGATTGTGTATGAGCCCTTTATGTAATCGATATAATTTACCTATACTCTCTTCATACTTTTTTTATGTAACAATCTCTTGGACATATAAAAGAGAAGATTCTCAAAGTGGGGATATTTTTGCAGCCCTTTTACTATTATAAGGCTAGAAAGACTATTGAAGTCTAACACCAAGCTTATACTTTTACATTTGACATAGTGGAATTTTTGAAATCTTGCACTTTTTTACTTTACTTTCTTGCTTACCCTGTCCCACCTGATCTAGCCCTGTTTCTTAAATGCATACAAAGGTTTTGCATATTTTCACTAACAAATTTGAATTCAATATCATTTTAGGCGTGGTGAGTGACAATCGATGTCGAACACAAGAAGTCAAGTGCCCAACGAAGTAGACCAATTAGAATAGGACAACTCACTAGCCATGGAGTAGACTACATAGCAACTTATCACATGGCAAGACCTAAAGAATATGGAAGGTAAAATCACTTGTATAGTCTAGGAAGCTATGAAGAAAGTGAAGAATAAAAGTCCAAAGTCTAGGAAGAATGAAAGGTCCTCTAATTTGGTGACTCACTGAACTCTACATTATAGCAAAAAGTATCTAGGATACCCAGCATTGATGATGATTCCTATTAAGAGTAAAGAGGAAGACACCAGAGGGAAATAGGTGAATACTACTCCCTCCAACACCTTCTCTAAGAAGATCACAGAGTCTCGCCCCCACCGAAGTTCAAGATTCCATGCTTTGAATCTTACAAAGTTGCACTGACCTTGTCGATAATATAGCATGCTTTGAGTCTACTATGCCACTATTGGACCTAGACGACATGATGAAGTGTTAGTTATTCTTTATCACTTTCAAGGAGTTGGCTTTCAGATGGTTCTTACATCTACTAGTGAGAGTCATCACTTCTTTTGTCAAATTCAAAAAAAAAAATTTCTTACATAATTCACTAGTGCTAATAAACTCTTGAAGAGTTCACCAACCCTTCTACAAATGAGATAAGAGTCATATAAGTCCCTCAATAAGTTTATCACTCACTTCCTAGGGCAATGTTTGAGGCAATGGATTTGGAGTGCAGTCATATAGGCCACACTCAAAAGGCCTCAAACAAGATCCATTCGGATAAGCTCTCAACTTCAACAGTCTAGAATGTTGGCATAGCTACTAGAGTTGGAAAATAGCTATGTAAATAATGAATACAATGAAGTCGGAGACTCACAAAAGGGACTCATTGAAAAGGTTGCCCGTAGAGAGATTCTCAAAGGTGTACTCCGAGTCTAGAGACAGGATAAAGGGAGAAGATAACATATTCAATGAGAAGAAACATTGATGTATAGATGCAAATTTAGAAATCCATCAACTCTCCACAAACATGATAAGTATTCACAACTGATACAATCACACCTCTAAGGGTGTTAACGCTCAAGTTATTACAAGCCAATAAAATAAGAAATATTTCAAGTGGCCCCCACCTTTGAAGCCTAATAGAGTTCACAATCGATCCAAATACTACACTTATCATAGTGACCATGGGCATGACATCGAGAAGTATTGACATTTGACAAGCTTGGTGGAGGAACTCATCAAAGCAGGGAAGTTCGGCGAGTTCGTGATAAGACCAAAAGTAGATAATTCTGAAACAAAGTCATGAATTGACACCAACTCACATGACCCGCATCACAAGAATACTACTTTAAGAGAACTTCTATCCTAATATTTGTTTCCTTTATATTAAGTTATTATTTCAAAAAATTATTTATGCAAAAAAATGCTTTGATAAATGGAATAAATTAAATAAATCTTTTCATCCTCACTCATCAAATAGTTTTTCGATACTTACAAAAATATATTACTCGAAAATCAAACTAAGATGAATAAGAGTTTAAATGTGGTATAATAAAATGCTATGAACTACTTATTATCCTAGGCATATTTGCTCAGCAAATCATGCCCATTCAAATGACTTGGTGAGCTACATTAGCCCTAGTAACTTGGTGAGCTACAATGGCCTGAGTAACTTGGTGAGCTACATTTGGCCTAATTTATTTGGCAAGCTAAATGGGGCATGATATCCCTAAACTACTTTGCAAACTACACTTGCCCAATGACATGGTGAGCTACATTGCCTAAAGCTACTCGATAAGCTATAGTAATTCAAGTTCAAGCTTGGGGAGTTGCATGAGTTGCAATAATTCGAGTTATGACTCAAAGAATTGCATGTCAACTCATGTCACTAGGTGAGCTACATTTGGCTGAAATGGAAGGCCCAAAACATGGCAAGGTACTTTTAGCTCGAGTGTATAACGGTCGACTCAAGAGATTGTTGAAACCTAACTTAACCACTTAAACTCACTCTCCTTAAGCACTTCATACATATCTAAGAGAATACAATAAAAAACCAACACTCCATGTGGTTGTTAACTACAAATAAAAAAGAACAATACACAATACAGTTGGCAACTTAAATGTAAGACCAACACTCTATGTGGTTAGTAACTATAAATAAAAGACCAACACTATGTAGTTGGTGGCTAAAGTGTAAGACTAACACTACATGTAGTTGGTGGCTATAAATAAAAAAACTCAACAGTGCGATTGGCCACTAAAGCATAAGACTAACACTCCAAGTGGTTAGCGACAACCTAATCCTAACACTTTGCAATTGGTCACTTAGTATTCCCTCAATGATATGAATACTTTAAACATTCAATGAGTATATTCAGTGAGTATATTCATTTAATAAATATATTCATCTGGTATATTCATTCAATAAATATATTTAATGAGTATATTCATTCAATGAATACATTCAGTGAGTATATTCATTCAATTGATACATACAATAAGTACATTAACTCAACAAATATTCTTACTCAAACAAGTATGTTCATTCAACAAGTGTGTTAATAAAATGAGTATATTTACAATGTAAAGACAAATAGCATGAATACATTTTCTTTCATTAAGAAAAGTCTTGTACAGAGGCGAGTAGTGAGTATACACAAATTCTAATTTCTATATATATTCTTTTAACTTGCAAGAATATAGAAAAAAATTACAAAAGGAAAAAAGAAAAAGCTAGTTGTGCTTCCATCATTGTCGCTCGCCTAAGAATTTGACTCTAACAAAGCGAGCACATTTTCAAAATCCAAGAATCTGGCATCCAATTAGTCTTATTTCACCAACTTGCCAATGACAAATATGGTGCCTTCTTTTGCTACAACAAACTCTTATACTTGTCCAAATCAAGTCATATAACTTGGCTTCCTCTCATTAACTTCTTAAAACAATGAGAAAGTTCCATCTCTAGCTAATTATTTGTCTCAAAAAGCATGTCAATTTTAAAAATTCACAATCTATCTCCTCCTCTTGTCACTTCGCCTCCTCCTGAAGCTTGACCAACTTCAACTCGACATTCTGATGTACATCCCTCACTAAATTGAGTTTCGACTTCTTGGTTGCATGGTCTTTTATTTTGAACACAAGTTCCCTATCGGCCTTCCAGGTCGATTATCAGGACATTGCTTGAGAAATGATGGCCACCTAAGGGAGTAATCTCATGGGAAGCTCTTCAAGCATTGTGTCCACCTCATCAAAAAGAAATCATATGTCCCAACTTATAAGCTTCACTCGTCGGATCAATTATAGTGGGAATATAATTATTTTGGAGATAAATGTTGCGAGGGTCACCTGCCGACTCCTCTCTTCTTCCTTGATAAACCATGAGGAATGACACTTATTGCCTCTTGGAATTTTAGTGGAACTTGGCCCAACCACACTCGCATCCTTGTCCGACTTCCCAAGAACAACCTCAACGATTATAGGCTCGCCCTCCTTTTCCTTGCCTTCCACAAACTCGCCACGAAACTTAATGACATCACAATTAGTCTGGAAGAGAGTATAGACGCCATCCCATGAAAGAAATAAGTGCAAAAATTAATAGATGTAAAAGACAAAAAAATTAATAAATATATACAATAGCGAGTACTTACTATAGATGTAGTTGTGGATTTTGTGAAGGAAAAGCTTGATGTTGAGCATCTTGCCAGCTAGCTTCCCCAAAATCTTAGTCTCATAAGCACTCAGCTCAGGAACCACCACCATATAGATAGTGAAGGGCGTGGGTGTAATCATCATTGCCCACCCGACTGTGCATTTGATTAAAAGAAAACTTGGAACACCAGTTCCTCACTTTGTTTGGCAAACCAACAATTTTAGATGGATTGTAGAGAACTAGATAGTTCCATCCTTACGATCATTAACAGAGAACATGTGGAGAAAAAGGGTCAAACTCCAAATCAACTCTTCTTGCCTCAAAAACAAAATGAAAGTAATGTCACTCACTATGGAGTTCAACACCACTTGAGCAAACACCACCCTATAGAAATTTATGATTTCCACTAGTTAGCATAGAGGGAAAATCAGAGGCCGAACTAAAAGTGGTCAAAGAAGACACATTGCTTGTTCACCTTCAATGTCTTTATTCCCTCACCCTCGTGAGCAACTCGTATCAAATAGTTTGCATTGTTGTAATAATACCCATGAAAAATGAAGAGCTCTATCATCGAACTAAGGATATATGATTCATTCGCCACAGTCATCATAAAATTAGTGGATGCCATATTTAATGCTACCATCACCATAATCGAAAAATGAACCAACTGAAAGACAAAAAAATTTGCAAGAAAGAAGGAACTTGCACAAGGAACTACTCCCTCAAAAAATAAAAAGGAAACACAATAAAGATTAACCTAATTGTGATCAAAATAATTTATAGGCACGATAAGATCTCAGAAATGCAGACATCATGTCAAGCATTTAGTGCCAAATCTTGCAAAAATCTCAAGCGATGCATGTCACTATAAAAACATTCAATGAGTTTGCCTGCAACAAAGTAGAAAATTTAATGAACTCAACATAAATGAAAAGCAAGTAAAAATATTTTTAAAGATAAATATTCTTTTTATACACTTTCCCTTATCTTTGTTACATCATTTTTTGAAATGCCTAAATATTGGGTTTGAGTGTCACTTGATTGTGAGTGCTCAATTATTGGACAAATATTCAAACATAAAATTAGTGTCTACAATGAAGAGAGAAGAACCACTTGACTCTTCATGATGATGAATCGAAGTCAACTCAACTTCCACAACCATCAGCTTCTTTTCCATGACTGACAGCTTCCTTTCCTTTGCGATTCAGCCACTACCTGTCCTGTTGAGTTTGTATCTTCTTCAAGGAGAATTACTCTTCACTATAAAGAAACAAACTTGGTAGAAAAATTATGTCACCGAAGCTCCCCCATAACATCGCCTTGTCTTTTGAGGCAGGACTCATTCTTCTTTGACTCGCCACTTTTGCGATGAGTCAATGAAGGGAAGCTCATCATCATTTTTGAATATCCATCAAAATGAAGCTAGTCACTCCAATAGTTGAAAGAGTTGTGACTACCAATTCCTTTTCTAGCAAAAAAGGCCCACTCCTAAAGAAAAACTCGAAACTACTGAGTCACCACCTCACAAAGCTGCTAAAAGATCAACAAGAATATGAATTTCTTCCACTGAATTCCCCTACATGACTAGAAGTAATATCATCAAATATAGATAAAGGAATTCCTACAAGACATTTGGTCAGAGGCGTCATCCTTGAGAAAGGAGGCCATTGTAAAAAAAAAAAAAAAGAGAGCTTCCTTGTCACTCAAATGATGCCCGAATAACTTGCTGTAACATGAATACTCATCTTTGATCTTCCAAGAGGCTCCACAGGAATTTCCATGGGAGACTGATTGGGCATCATCTCCCATTACTGATTCATGAACACTTGACACACTAATCTACAACAATAAAAAGACTAAACAAGATTGTACAAGACACAACAAAGTCGTAAAAGATGAAATTCATACCATTGTGAAATAGTCTTCAGCTACTATTTGCTGAGAAGGGGTTCTCACCAACCTGCTCACTACAACCTTTCTTGGCTAATACGAACAACACTCCCACTAGGAACTCTCACAGATAATAGTCTCGATAGAAACACTTGCCTCCACTCACAAGTCCTTGTCGTTATTGTTGACCTTATTTTTGAATGAGGCTAACAAATGTCCTCTTCTTAGTTCTTAGGATTCTATCCTAAATAAAGAGCTTCCTACTTAGACACTTAGGGCACTTCCTTAATGGCTAAGTGAACACTAAACTCAAAACTAAAACAAATAGAACTTATAATCAAATGAAATGGAATTTACAATTCAAATCAATAACTAAATTGAAACCAAAATCCTAGGATTAGACTAGGTCAAGCTGGGTGGGCTCCACCAGATCTAACATTACCCAAATAGATCAAGTGAATTTAGACACATCTAAATTCAATGAAATTGAACGAAAATCATGATGAAAACATTTGAACTAAAATCCAATTGACTCCTACTTAGTTCAATTAGATTGCTGAACTTAATCAACTCATTTAGGTCCTATTCAACCTAAATTCAAATCAAAATTAAATTAAATCAAATTAATCTAAAATTTAGAGTTATTATTCAAGCTTAATTAAACATAAATCTAATTCCAATTGAGGTTTAGGTTGGCTAATTAGGCTAGTTAACATAAATTGACCCCACATGAACCCCACTAAGCCCAAATCGAATCTAATCAAAATCAGGTCAAATTAAACTTCCCCAAGGGCTTAAAATCATTGTACTAACTCAACCAGCCCAAATATAAATTTAATTGAGGCAAAAGGCTAATAAGCTACTTAAGCAAATAAATCCAAATGAACCATATTATGATAAAATTAAATCAAATCAAATTAAATACTCTAAATCACTCTAAACACATAATTGAATCCAATTCAACCTTTTCTTGGATTCAATTTGACCCATCTATCCAATAAGCCAAAGTGAACCTAAATTAACCTAATTAGGCCATTTTAGATGAAAACTAAAATTAAATGAAACTAATTATTACCAATCAATTCTAATTATTCTAAATAATTCATTAAACATAATTGAAGGCAAATTAATGTCCAAAAAGATCACTTAGGGTATTTCAACTAGTTTGACTCACTTAGGTCAAAGTGAGTCAGCCTGAGTCTAAATCAAATAAAACTCAAATCAATTCAAATTAGATAATCATAAATGGTTTAAATGATTATTTAAACATAACTTAAACTCAATCATATAATTGGCCTAATAAAACTCACTTGACCCAACCTAAATAAACTGAGTCAAATTGAGTCAACCCAAGCTATGATATTTTGACCTAATCAAAAATTGTTTTTGAACTCCCAACTTTATCATATTTTAGTTGGATTTAATCTTATATTTCAGCATGTTTGGCATGGTGCCAAAGTCAAAGAAGGGAGAAATAAAAAAAGATAAATTTTTTTAAAAAAAGGAGATAAGAAGAAAAATCTAAAATGGCAATTCCATCATATCTCCCACACCCTCGCCCCCCATTGCTATCCTCATTTGCTTGAATTTGGGTGATCTCCAATCAAGTAACCTCCTCCCACAATAGTCTTTAAGCATAAATTTCCCATGGTTAGCCACCTCCAAGCTCCACCAATGGTGGAGGGGTTAGCAAAGTACAAAAGCACACCCAAACCCTCTTCAACCACTTTTGAAGCATCTTACACCTTCACCAAGCTCTAAGGAGTTAAATGGAGCATTCCACTAATCCCATCCCATCCTTTCTAACTCTAGAAACCACAAAACCCTAGCGAGTCATGGCGGAGCTCGATGTTCCCGGTGATCAGCGTGGAGGCAAGAAAGAGATTAGTCCTAAAGCTTTGTCTTCCAGAGGAACGTGTTTGAATCGTTAGCACTACAAAACATTAACTTCAATGAGATAATCAATCTCAACCATAGCTCAACCCTAGGCGTTGGTCCTTTGTGAATTAAAGTTACATAATTTTAGGAATAAGCCATATAGAGCCCTTACACTCTTTTATTTTGAAGCTTCCCAAATTGAGAAACTTCAAAATCCCACAAAATTGCTAGAATGTTAAGGTATAATAGAACCCAAGTTTGTTTCTCGTCAGTGATGGGAGAGATGACCTCTAGGCTGTCCATTTCTATTGATTAGAATGGACAACCCATATGAGATCTCATGGTTATTAAATCCTTAAAAAAACATGGATTAAATTTTAAGCTGCCTGATCTTTAATCAGATGGTCCCGAATGAAGCCACGTCCCTGTCGCCATTTAAGGTGGAATCCACCATAACTCAATCACTTGTCGACATGCATAAAGATCCACCATGGCCAAGTACAAAGCCTAGTTAACACTGATAGGGTTAAGAAGGATTTTTTTTTTTTTAAAAAAATTAACAATTATTAAAAATGCACATAACTTGAAAAAAATCATAAAAAATACTCAATAAAAATATGATTTACCCCTTATAAAGTTAGCATCTTATAAGGAATCAAATGAACCAAATAAACCCCTTTTATTAGGTATTTTGAGAGTAATTTAAGTTTTAGTGAGAATTGAATTTCTTTAATTACTCCAAATCATAGATTTGATTGAGCTTAAATTTCATTGTATGATACTACCTTGCATAAAAAGTTTCAAGCCAATTAGAACACTAGAATAAAATTTATTAATTTTTGAATTTTTATTTTGATAATTTTGAGTAAATAATTAATTAAAAATTATAAAAATTTTATAAATACATCTTATTTACTCAAAACACCTTATTAATCAATAAGGAACATAGCAAAATTTATTAAACCTTCTAAAACACATAAAATTGCAAAATCACCATTTTGAGTTTAATTAAATCTTAATTCATTAACTTAATAAATCTGAACTTTAAAAATCCATATAAAATTGACTATTAGGCCAAAAAAATATAAATAGCCCCTCTCTAAATTCATATCTCAGAGAAGAATCTAATGGTTTTAAAAATCACTAAATTTGTTAAGTATTGTGGGATTAATCTAAATTTTATTAAAAATAATAATTCCTTAATTACAAAAAAAAAATAAACACCAAAATAGTTCAAAATACTTTCATTAATTACATTAGTTCAAAATACTTTCCTTAATTACATCTAGATATAAATAAATTATTAAATAATTCAATTTAGGGTTCAACAAGAGATTAAATCTATTTGCAACTAAAAAAAGCCTTGAAATCAAATTTCTCGACTCAGAGCGTCACAGTGCCTCAATCATGGCGCCTTGGCACTGTCACTATTGCCCTTAAGTTTAAAGAATCCAGAAAACACAAACCACTCTTGCTGATAGCCATCATTGTTAGTAATAATCGCCCAAAGAGGCGAGAATGATTATGGGAAGCAATTTCTTATAAAAAGGGGGAAGAGGCTGACTTTATTCTTCTTCTCCATCTTTTTTTTGGCCACTCTCTTCTCTCGTCAGAGGAGCAAATCCTAATAAGGACTTCTTCATTTAGCTCTCCCGATGCACCAATCGCAACACACAAAGAATAAATAAGAGAAGGGTGATCATAACCTCGGATAATACTACCCTTAACCATATTATAATTTGAATTATAAATAATCTTTCATATATCTATGTTAAAATTATTTTAATTTGCATAATTCAAAATGTCTATATCCTTAGTTACCTCACTGATATTACCAGCGGGCATCACTTGGTAGAAATAAAATAATGACAAGCTTTAGCTTCAGTAGTTAGGCCGATGCCAAGAAAATTAATAATCATTTTCTCCCACCATTTCCATTGAATATTTGAATTTCTAATAATGAGAAAACTAAGAATTTCATCAAAATAAGAATGATTATTGTAGTAGTAAAGATATTAGTCATATGCAAAATTTTATAAATTATAATATGCATTAATGACAATACTATCAAAATATACCCCTTTCTCCCTCAAGAAAACTTTATTATTCTAGTGCTAAGTTGAACTCAACCATGTAAGAAAATTGATGTTCTTACTGACCCATGTGATAATCAAATTTTCATTCAAATTCCTGTTTCCGTCGATTGCTTTTGCCAACTCTTTTTCTTAATTCTGAGACTTCTCCTCCAATTTCTTAGAGTTGCTCATTTAGAATTTTAGAGGATTTAGATCTGAATTAAGGAGGGTCTAAGCTTTCTCCTATTTCCATTTCTGATCTAAACCCCTTAATTTCTCTTTTAGTTAGAGGAGCCTTTTATATAAGGACTTCTTCATCTAGCTCCCCTGACGCACTAGCCACAACATACAAAGAATAAATAAGAGAAGGATGATCATAACCTAGGATAGTACTACCCTTAAGCATATTATAAATTGAATTATAAATAATCTTTCCTACATCTATGTTAAAGCCCTTTTGAATTGCATAATTCAAATTGTCTTTATCCCTAGTTACCTCACTGCTATTACCAATGGGCATCAACTTGGAGGAAATAAAATAATGCCAAATTTTAACATCAACAATTAGGCCAGTGGCTGAAAAATTAATAATCTGTTTCTTCCACTATTTTCATTGAATATTTTAATTTTTAATAGTGAAAAAACTAAGAATTTCAGATGATTATTGTAATAGGAAAGATATTAATCATATGCAAAATTTTATAAATTATAATATGCATTAATGATAGCACTATCAAAATATACCCATTTCCCCCTTTAAGAAAACTTTATTATTCTAGTGTTGTGTTGAACTTAGCCATATAAGAAAAGTATTGTTGTTGCTGACCCATGTGATAATCAAATTTCTATTCCAATTCTTGTTATCGTCGATTGCTTTCACCAACCCTTTTTCTTTATCCTGAGACTTCTCGTCCAATTTTTTAAAGTTGCTCATTTAGAGTTTTGGAGGATTTGGATCTAAATTGAGGAGGGCAATGAGCTTTCTCTTATTTTCATTTTTAATCCAAACCTCTCAGTTGCTCTTTTAGTCAGAGGAGCCTTTTCTATAAGGAATTCTTCATCTGGCAACCCCGATGCACTAGCCGTAACACATAAATAATAAATAAGATACAGATGATCATAACCTATAGTGGTACTACCCTTAAGCATATTACAATTTGAATTATAAATAATCTTTCCTACATCTATGTTAAATCTCTTTTAAATTAAAATTAAAAATGTCTCTATTCTTAGTTACCTAATTGATATTACCAATGAGCATCAACTTGGTGGAAATAAAATAATGCTAAGCTTTAGCCTAAGCAGTTAAGCCAGTGGCTGAAAAATTGATAATTTTTTCTCCCATCATTTCCACTGAACATTTAAATTTCTAATAGTGAGAAAACAAAGAATTTTATCAAAATAAGAATGAATATTGTTGTAGGAAAGATATTAATCATATGCAAAATTTTGTAAATTATAATATGCATTAATAACAGCACTATCAAAACATACTCATTTCTCCCTTAATAAAAACTTTATTATGCTGGTGCTTCTTAGCATTGACGAAGAACTCCTGCACCACAAAGACAACACAGGCTATGTTGTCATAGGCAAAATGCTACCAACCTCACTCATTGATAATCCTCACCATGCTCCCACAAGGATTGTGGAAGCCCCTCTCCAGAATGAGGTGTTTGTTGATGAGAGCATGCTGGTACCTCTCCTTCGCTTTCAAGCTAATAAATCGAATAGCATCACTGGAGGTTGCTCTCTTCTTGACCTTGTGAAAGTGCTTGAGCGGCATATTTGATGTCCTATAATTGAGCAAAAGCTAAGAAGAAAAAGGGTTGCAAGAACTCCTAAAACAACAAAAGCTTTAGTATGAAAATTTGGTAGCCAAAGAGTCCTATTTATAGACTAGATCCAATGTCGCGACACTGGTCTTACAGTGTTGAGGCTCTGGCCTCTCGATTTCTAAAATGTGGGACCAACATTGTGGTGCTCCACATACAAGGCCTAGGCACCGGCCAATTGGTCAAGACGGTCACTGTGCCCGTTGAAAAGACACAATTATGATATATATAATCATTAATTTCTTAACTGACAAAGTATGAAAAGTACGTCAAGCATTGATGGAGTGTTGTGATGCTCTGACACAGCGATGTTGCGCAGGTCAAAAGTTATGACCTTTTCTATTAAATGTGCATGCCAACTTGTTGGCCCTTTGAACGACTTGTTCATAGAGTGCCATGACGCTACAATAGCAGATCCTAAACGCTAGTCAACCAATCAACTTACTTTCTATTATTCTTTATGGAACCTAAGCCGGTGCTATATCTATGGCATCGAAGCCTACCCTCTATGGTCTTAAAACCTATATCTACCTGCCAGTGCCAGTGCTTAGGCACTAACTTTCCAATGCCAAGGCATTGAACTTTAGACGCCGAAGCACCAATGGCCCAACGTCGTGGCACTAACCTCCTAGCGCTACGTCACTACTTCTCCAACACTGATACGCTATCCCATAAAAAAAAGAAATCCATCATGTTAACAATCTTTTCATTTGTCATGCAAACTTAAATCCAACCGGCACTCCAAAGAGAGGTATATCCAACTTATATGTTCGTCATGCGAACATAAATCCAACCAACATTCCAAAGGATGTAAGTCCAATCTTTTTAATCGCCATGTGAACATACAAACATTAACCGAATCTCCAAAGGTAGGTAAGTCTAACCTATAAATTCGCCATGCGAATGTAAATCCATCCAGCATTCTAAAGGCAAGTCCAATCTCTTCGTTTGTCATGCGAACATCTAGCCATAAATTGGCACTCCAAAAGGAGGTAAGTATAACCAATATGTTTGCCATGCGAACATAAATCCAATTGGCACTCCAAAGAAAGGTATGTCTAACCTATATGTTCGTCATACGAACATAAATCAAGCCAGCATTCCAAAAGGATGTAATTCCAATCTTTTCATTCACCATGTGAATATTTAAAAATAAACCGACAATCCAAAGAGAGGTAAGTCCAACCTATATGTTCATCATGCGAACATAATCCAGACATTCCAAAGGGATGTAAATCTGATCTTTTCGTTAGCCATATGAACATCTAAACATAAACTGACACTCTAAAAGGAGGTAAGTTCAACCTATATGTTTTCCATGTGAACATAAATCCAACCGACACTCTAAAAGAAGGTAAGTCTAACCTATATATTCGCCATGCAAACATAAATCCAATCGACACTCCAAAGGGAAGTAAGTCTAACCCATATGTTCGCAACGCGAATGTAAATCCTACATGGCATTCCAAAGGGATGTAAGTCCAATCATTTTGTTCGCTATGTGAACTTTTAAATCCTTCTAAAATAAGTCCAATATGTTTGTTCTCCATGCAAACTTCTAAAACCAACTGACATTCCAAAAGGATGTAAGTCCAATCTAATAATTTTCTAATAGTTGTACATCTAAAATGTGCTTGCAATGCAAGCACCACTAAACCTACATTGCATTCCAATGGATGTAAACCTACAAATGTCTGCAAAAGCAGACTTCATTAAATTATTAGATAAACTTATAAATTAAGTTTAGCATTAATTCAATAAATACCTACACCGCAACACATACACCAAACTCTAGTCTGCTCAAGATATCTGAAAAGAGCCAACCCATGACTGCTAATCAGACTCTCTGGACATTACAGCTGATAGCCTATAATGTTGATAGACTAGAATAATGTTATCCCGGGATGACAAAACTATGGGATCTTAATTGGGACTACTCTCCATTTTCTTTTAGATAATCATCCGCACCGCACCATTAGACATCAATTTATACTAGAGATTTATGTTATTTCCAACCTTAATCAAGAGTGCTCTCTTACTACGATAAGAGGGGTAATTAACTATGAATGCTTGCATTTATACGAAATAGAATCCAGATCTAAATAAACCTTAACATAATATTGGGGAAAATCTTGTTGAATATATATCAATTTGTCTCATAAAAAACGAACTCCCCTAACATCCCTAAAAAGATGGCAGAGATTTGCAAAGGTGTTTTTCTTGAGCGATCTAATTTTTGGCGTCTCGCTAGGGATTACTTCTCTCTCCATATTTGGTTTAAAGAATTAAAATATACGATGTCATCATAGATTTGCAAATTTATCGGGCTATTTCCTTATCAAAAGTTTAGGTTCCTAAAATCTAGTAGAACTTAACTTCAAATCTACGACAAGGTGTGAAAATATCAAATGGCAAACATGATAAATGTGATGACTGTTAATTTAAGTGAGGAATTTACTATTAGATTCCCCCAAAGCGTGATTAGTGTTAGTTCTACTAGAGCAACTCTCCAATTTGGGATAATTTTTGAATTCGTACAGTTTGTACCTACTAGACCTATAACCAAACCAGTCACTAAAGGCATTGAAATGTCGAAAGTATTCAAGAAGTTGCCATGAAAAGTAAAGAGACTAAATGTAATCATTCAAAATAAGCCTAGGCAACTGAATACTAAAGCTTTTCCCAATTAGAGAAAGAACCCAAATTTTAAAGGGTTTTTTTTTTTTTTGATAAATTATCAAAGGCAGCTCCAACAATGCCTATTAATAAGAGGATGGTCATGGAACCTAAACTAAAATCTATCATTGCTAATCCACTTAGCAATCTATCAAAGGAGCCTACAATCCATAAGATACTGCCTTTGCTCCATGCAAAATGATCAAAAAGCATCTTTCTCGTGCACCAAAATGTCCAGAGAGCTAATAGAAAGTATAATGCTTGTTGCAAATTATTGAATTACCTATATAAGCAGAACAATAGCATGAACTACTAGTGGTGAACATATCCACTAATATTAATTTTGAGCTGCTTAGATGGGCCAAAAGAAATAGTTCTCAGAGAATCATAAAGAAGTCCTTTTGGGATAAACACAAGCAACCCATTTCATAAGATCAACCAAGAAAGGAGGAAATTGCCTCCTCTAAAATCTACAAAGTTTTGAAGGATATTAAAAATAGAAATCTTCAAAGAAGAATTAAGAAGTTGGCGAGCCAAGTCGCCAACCCAGCAAAGTCCTATTCTAAAAGAGGCAGAAATATTGGAGGATATCAAGCCTGCCTAAAGCTGAACTCAAAACCTAAGGGTTTAATATTCGATGAGCACCAACAACGAGCCCTTCAGTACAAAGGTGCTAAGTGACTAGTTGTTGGAGGTCCTGACAACCTTCACCAAAAAAGGAAATATTAATCAACCATTTTTAATCTATTCGGTGAACACCATGGTGTAACATCTAGGATGCCTTCCCAAAGATCCACCACTGGAAGGTCCTGATCAATCTGACTAAAGAACTCCAAGTCATTAAAGAGGAGATAAATCAATATGAGCAAGCTCACTTAGAGACTGAAAAGGAATCGCCTATCATAAATTGGAAGCATCGATCTAAAACCAATGAGCCAATGGCTGATGATGCAGACAATAACCTTTTTGGGAAGATGATGATATTTTGATTGATGAAGAACAAAAAGCTCCTAATTTCCAAAATAATGAAAATATTAATTGAATGGAAGTCAAGGTTGTTCGCATGGTAAGAACCTCCAGAAGAAGTTATTAAGTACTCACCAAGAGATTGATGTCATAACAAAATCCCAAGTAGAGGATCTTATTAGCCAAAAATTTAAGCAGTCATTACTTTAGAAATGTTGAACAACTAGTTGAAAAAGATCAACCATATCTGGCTGAATATGATCAAGTACAATATCTTAATTGATACATTGTGCCAAAATTTAGTACCATCTTAGGCATAGAAAATCCACAGTAACACTTAACCCAATTTAAAGCTACTTGTGAAAATACCAAAGGAAATGATGTCTTACTACTATGACAATTCGTTAGCAGTCTTACCAACATAGCTTTTGATGATATGCTGAGTTAACTAATGACTTAGTAAAAATCTTTGTTGAATTAGAAATACTCTTCGTCAAAAGATTTACAGGAGCAATCACGAAAGTGACAATTACAAATCTCACCTCGAAGAAGAGAAGAAAGAACGAGAGTGTCATGAAATATATTACCGGATGGAAAAATATGAGCATGAAATGTGACCTAACAACTCTCAGAAAAGCATGCAGTATAACTCATAATGGAGAATATTGATTATCAGATGCCCTATATCTATCCATGGCCATGATTAATATATTCTAAGAGTTGATGGATCATGTAGCCAAATTCAAAAGGTTGTCCAAGCAAAAGGGCCTTAACACTAGATATAATAATAATTCATTTGGGAAAAGAAAGCAACCTAAATCATATGATTTGAAAAAAAAAACAATGATGTGAATATAACATTTACATTTACAATTGATAAAAAAGAAAATTGAGGTGCAACAAGCTCACGACAAGTGGCAAAGCCAATGGAGGATAAGAAAAAAGGTCATACCCTCTAATAGAAAATAAACAAGCAGTATTCATTTAAAAGAGAATATACTGTTAAAATTTTCAAGCATGCCCTAAAGTTGTAATTGTAATTACCAAAGTCGTCAACCTGGCCAAGCAGACAAAGTCGACGATCCCAACTATTGCCCATACTATAGATTTATAAGTCACCCAATTGACGATTATTTCACCTTCAAAGACTAGGTAGAGAGGAGCTATCAAACTGGGAGCTCACCATATCTAATAGAGTATTGAGCATCCTAAAAAGGAAAAGGTGAATGTTCATCATAATGCCCCCAAGTCAAGATGCAAAACACAAATATGGAAAGTCAGCCAAAACATAGAATATAAACAATAATAGAGAAAGCTCCACAAGTAGAAGAAAAAGGTGGTTAAAAGACCTTCATCTCAAAAAAAAAAAAACTAAAAGAATGATTAACATTCTTCTAGTTATAAAAAGGCATTCGGTGGAAGAATTCTTTAGAACCTAAAATCAATCCAAGAATTCTCTTGCCCAATAGAGAGAAATTTTTATATAATACAAAGGAACAAAGAAAATCAATCAATCATCTTCATCAAAATCTGTAAATCAAGGAAAAGGAGGAAACCTCAAAAACCAAAATCTCATATATAAAAAATGATTAACTCTTTGGAGGAGTATGAGCAACCTCCCCGAAATCCATTTAAATTATAGGAATATATGATCCACTTATAACTTGACATGAAAAATCCTGAAGAAGAGGTTTCAAGAGAAACATGTCGAATCATAAGCATGTGAAAATTTTGATAAAAATAATTTTCAACTCCAAAGAGAGGCATGTTACGTAATTGCAACATCAACCGACTCTGAAGAAGAGCTATGCTTTCCAAAGAAAAGCCAATCAAAAGGAAGGTTAAATTGGGCTCAAAGAAGCCATGTCCAAAATTAGGCAACAACTATGAGAGTTCTGAAAGCTCTGAAAATTCTGATGAAGCATAGTTCAAGTATTTCCTCTGATAAAGAAGATTTCACAGAAATAACTCAAATCCAATTAAAGAGTAGAAAGCTAATGTCTCCACCGCCATAGAGGAAAGCTAGTGATAGAGGCTAGGAAATTCAAATTAATGAAGATGCTTAACCCCCACCACCAACTAAACCTCAAAAGACCACCAAAATAGGAGTGGACTATAATATTTTGGCCCATTTACGTGAGTTACCAGCTTTATTAAGTATCTATGATGCTCTCATGTTATCTAAAGACATACTTGAGACATTGATTAAAGCTTGCAAAATCCAAAATAATATGAAGCTTTCTTTGCTGAGGAGAGGTTAAAAGAAGACTTAACTTATAAAAAGTTAGCAACCATCATATTCAGTGATAATGACCTATTATTAGAGACTACCCAACATAATCGACCCATTTATATCACAGCTGAAAGCAATTCCACCTATATAAAAAGAATATTGACCGACCCAAGTGCTTTACTCAATCTCTTAATAACTAAGACACTCAAAACATTAGATTTGGATGTTCGTTATCTGGATAAAAATACACTATCCTTACAAGGATTCAACGAACAAGGACAACAAACTCTAGGATCTCTTGTTTTGCCCATGTGCTTTAGAAAACGGTATACAAAAGTTAAATTTCACATGATTGAAGCTAGTGTTTCATACAAAGAACTCATTGGTATGTCATGGATTCATGAATATGGCATAACACATTCAACTCTCCATCAATGTATAAAATACATTCAAAATGGTGAAGAATATCAAATTGATGGTGATATGAATCCATTTTTAATACATGAAATCAAGATCTATGATGATGCTAAGTACTTTATTCTTAAGAAAGTGATAGAAATCAATGCCCAAAAGCAAGTGTCTCCACCCATCAATATAATGCTTAAAGGTGACGATTCGAAGAGCATAGGCATCAATGAATCAAAACAACCTAAAGTGGTTCCCCACCTTGGTAGTGATACTAAGGACGATGAAGAAGAGTTGTTACTTTATCAATCTAAGAAAGTCTCAGCAAGCCAAATAAAATAAAGAGCTACTACTGGTGATAAAACAAAATAATTAGAGAAAACTCATGTTTCTCTAAAAAGGGCATCAAAATCCCAAATCTCCAAGAAAGCCATGAAAATGATCATAGTGGCAAAGGCACATATAAAAGCTTTAACAGCTTCAAATATATATATATATATATATATATATATATATATATATATATATATATATATATATATATATATATATATAATAGTTGAAAACTTTTTATGTCCCTCTAAGGCCATAATGAACATGGAATCCTTTTCTAAAAAAAAAAGAGCAAGCCACAAATCCAAATCAAGAATTATTTGATGAGGACCATTTTAAGTATAAAAATATTTTAATAATAATTCTCACTTCTCCTCTAACAAAATTAGTTATAATAATGGTCAACCTATACAATCAAATATTCAAACCTGATTGTTTAAGAAGCTCTAGCGATGGCATAATACCCAAATTTTCATATGATATGGAAAGTTTACCACGTGGGGATTGGGATACATTACTTCGACATCTCTCCCAATGAGTTCATGTTATGTCGTATCCAAAAAAGAGAAGCTACAAATGAACAAAGAGATGTTTCATATGGAAATGATAATATACTCGAAGATGAATTGATAATTGACCTCAAAGCGGACTCGAAGGAGTTTGAAGAATGCAATTAACTCTTGTTGATGAACTTTGGGAAATAAATCTGAGTATTGAAGAGGACCCTAGGCTAATCTTTGTTACTACTAACCTCATGTCAGAAAAGTTGAAGAAATTAAAAACATTGTTATGTGAATACAGAGATTATTTTGTTTGGAATTATAATGAAATCTTGGGCTTATCACCAGACGTAATTGTACATAAACTTGACATTAAACTTGATGTATAACCTGTAAAGCAAGCACCAAGGTGAATGTGATCAGAAATTGAAGAGCAAGTAATTGTTAAAACCAAGAATTATATTGAGGCAGAGTTCATCCGCAAAGAGAAATATCTTGACTGGATTGACAATATCATCTCAATGAAGAAAAAGAATGGGTAAATCCACGTCTATATTAACTTTAGGAATTAAATAAAACATGCACAAAAGATGACTTTCCATTACCCAATGCAGAACTCATGATAGAGAACACATCAAACTATGATATATTATCCTTCATGGATAGTTCATCAAGTTACAACCAAATTAAAATGGCTCTGGAGAATGAAAAACATACATCTTTTCGTACACCAATAGGCATTTATTGTTACAAAGTGATGTCATTTAGATTTAAAATGTCGCTACATACTAGAGTAATGACACATCTTCAATGATCTTATACATAATTATGTAAAATGTTATGCTGATGATTTGGTTGTAAAAAGCAGATCCCAAGATAACCATATAAGTGATTTAATAGTTGTATTCCACAAAATAAGAAGTTTCAACTTAAAGATGAATCATTTAAAAGGTGTTTTAGGCGTAACATCTAAAAACATTTTAGCTTTATTGTGTGTCATAGCAGAATTGAAATTGATCCCTCTAAATCAAAGAAATAATAGAAATGTCATCACCTAACACCTTGAAGCAACTACATTCACTATAAGGTAAGTTTGCACATATCAAGAGGTTCTTTTTTAATCTCTTAGAAAGATGTCAACCTTTTGCCTGATTAATGAAAAAATGCACTTTCTATATGGGATGATGCTTGTCAAGAAGCATTCAACAGCATAAAGCAATATTTATTACATCCCTCAATTTTGGTAGCACTAATAATAGGAAAGTCATTAACATTATACATAGTAGCCCTAGAAGAATCACTTGGAGCTTTGTTGACTCAAAATAATTAAAAAGAAAAGGGAAACGCTCTCTACTATATAAGTCGACGTTTAATAGAAGCTGAAATAAGATACTGTCCTATTGAGAAGCAATGTTTAGCGTTGATTTTTATTACTCGAAAATTGCATCACAATATGTTGCCACATAAGATAACTTTGATATCCAAAGTCAATCATCTTAAATTTATGATGACTAGGTCGACCCTAACAAGTAGCTTACAAAATGGGCAGTCTTAATGCTCCAATTTGACATAACATATGTCTCATAAAAGACTATAAAAGGATAAGCTCTAGTCGATTTTCTAGCAAGTCATCCTTTACTGGTAGATTCTATATTCAATGATGAATTACATGAACAAATATTTAAAGTGAACGAGGCTCATAGTCAGAATGGGTGATTTACTTCGATGGAGTTCGTCGATATACAAATGTGTAAGTAAAAAAAATGAATATTTTATATGATAGAATTTAACCTATTTTTGAAATAATTAATTTGTAAAATGAACCAACCTCACATTAAACAATTAGATAACAAAAAAATATTTTAGTGGTAGTATATCTATTTTAAAGTAAATATAAATTTATGCAGATCTCATAAGATATTCATTCAAAATAAAAATCTTGTTAACATAAGATAATATAATAAACTAATATATTTTAAGACACATCTTTGTTAACTGAAATTTAAGTTCAAACATTCACAAATAACATAGTAATAACAAACTAGTAGATAATTATTTACAAATGAAATGATCGTCGTTGGAGGATGTTTTTCTGACATAATTACTCACCCTTTTTATTTATCTAATCATTCTCCTAGTTGTGCCTCATATGTGATCTTCCTTCTCTCCTACAAAATAAGCAATAGAAGAAATTAGAATAAATTAAAAATATTATGAAGTAAATTTCATACCTTATATTTTTGGGATTTTCTCGGCACGTAGACCTATTGTGTCTGGTTGATGACAGTAATCACATAACCTTCTAGAATGATCACATTTTCATCCATTGTATTATGAATAAATGTCACTCTTGGTCGACATGGGAATCTTCTAATAGCCGGCGGAGAGAGCTCAATTATTCCATTTTCTTGGCTGAATTCTGGCCAAAATCTACAATCAGGGATTGTGTGAAAAACTCCTGCATAAGTTTGGATGTATCTTTGGACTTCATAATACTCTGACACATACAAAGTGTGGTTGACTCGTCTTACTCCAAGTGCAGCTATAACATGTAAGCAAGGGATGTGACAGTAATGGACGATAACATACACATTTACAATTTTCATTTTTATCAAAATCAACTCAAAATATTCTACACAAAATGTCATAAACTTCATACTCATATGGATTTATGCAAGTTGGTTATGGTTGTGCTTCTTTTTCATATCTTTGAAGCAAATTTTTTTCTAGATACTAATTCAAATTCATTAGCTAATAATAACTATTTTGTAGCTCTTGATCGCTTCAAAAAAAGAGCAATCATATTATAATATATAGCACAAACTAATACTTGTATAGGTAATGCTCGTGCACGTTTAAGCACGCCGTTGAAAGATTCAGAAGCATTTGTAGTCATTGTTCCATAGAAAAATCACCATCATAGCATAAAGTTCATTTTGTTACATTTTGCTCAATGAGCTATCGCATTCCTCATTCTTTACATTAAAAAGGTAAAATATTTGCATATTAAAAATATCTAAGTCATCTATACTTCCAGCAGAATATATTTTCTCACATAAAAAAATTAACCCAACTCATTTGGCATACAACTTTTAAAATTGTCTTAATTGATGCTTAGATTCGATGTACGAGAAAAATTTTTCTACAATTATAAACTAATCCAAAGTGTTTATCTAATACTATGCAAAGATCCCTCTGACATCAAATGCTTTCAAAAGAGTCATGCATATTATATAAAATCATATACATGATTTATTTGACTTAGACTAAACAATAATAAATGCAAGTAAAATAAATCATTATTAGCATCGATAGCAATTGCTATTAATAAAGTACCTCTATATTTTCCCAAAAGAAATGTACCATCTAGACTTAATACCAGACGACAGTGACACCAACAAGAAATTAAAGGTCCAAAACTCCAAAATAAACTTTTAAAGCGATGTGACGAAGTAAAATCAATGTTATATGTTGTACTCGATATTACAGTTTCCATTGCTTCCAAAAAACAATATAATGACTTATATGACTTCTCCCAACTTCAAATATTATCTTAAACGCTATTCTCTTTGCATCATATGCTTTCATATATCAAAAACATACATTAAATTTAGCTTTAACATGTCCAATTATTTCTCTTGGCTTTAAGTCAATTTGATGGCATATACTTGGAAAATAAATTGACATATGAACTTTGAATTGTATTAACGATAATCTCTCATCATAATCGATTGACTACATGTATGTTGTCATGTAATAGTAGAAATACGTCATGAACCTCCTAACCGTTTACTTTTAGCAGCATGTAAATACCAACAATAAGGTTGTGTTATGTCTTCATGATGGATATATACAATTGATAACTTAGATTTGTTTGAAGAAACTTTCTTATATTCAACATCATTCTGAATAAACCATGCATTAATAGTCATTTACAAGTTAGATTTTGTTTGAAAGATCATACTGACATACAATTCAGAGGAGAGAAATTTTCAAATGTTTCTATTTGATTATCTAAAGGGACATCAAAGTTAACATCAGCATCTCACTCTTGTGCATTTTGACAAGATTGTATAAATTCATTACACCATTTGATCAGAGATTGTAACCGAAGTTAATGTAAACTCACGTAATATATCATGACCTCTTAACTCAATTGAATCTGAGTTTTTCATATTATGTAGATCATCAGAATCATTATCATCTGAGTCATGTCTAGAAAAACTATCTTATGTTGTGTACTTTATTTCCTCAAATCCTCAGTAGTTTCTATTATTATTGAGTTATTTCTATATAACTCAGAAACATTAAAATCTACACTTACTGGTATGGTGGATCTTGAAGTGTTATGATTATGCATTATACTGACTTGACTACGTTAATCATATATATATATATATATATATATATATATATATAAGAAAAATTTATAAAATTATATATGTACTTATATTTGTCGACTGTAATCAAGCTCAATTGACTCCTAACTTGATAAAATAGGAAGTTCTTGTGGCTGATGCACTGATGCTGGCATCGTAGGCATTTTATTTTGAATGGGTTCTACTTCAATATACATGACTAAAGCATGTACATATGCCTCTAAGAGAACTTCACATTATTCATCATCAATGATATGGGTGGCCATAAATTCAGGAAAATGACATACAAGATGAATCTCATAATCATTTAAATTAAAGTTTAAATATTATAAGATTCATTCTTTTAAGTTAGCTAATTTGTTATCGACTAACTTGTATAATTATTATTATCGATATAGGTGGGTGTGAAATCTACGGTGATTCTGAGCTCACCACCATATTGTAGCATCAATCGAACCATTTTGACCATCTTGATAAGTGTATTTTATAGCTTCACACAAAAAAAAGAATTGAATATTGAATTGTGAGGTCTATAGAGGCCTCTATTGATTATATATAGAAGTTTTGTTAATTCATATTTATCTCATAAACATATTCATTATTATGATAATGATAGATTATTTAGTTATGACTATCATTATATTTTATAAACTGAATTGGATTCTCTTAGACAAAAAATAATTGAGACGTTCGTCCTCTCGCACCGAAAGTAATGGATGTGATGAGATGCTACTAGATGGTACGTCTTGGGTCCTCAAACGTCTTAAGATCTTCGCTAAATGGGCATCCAATTTTATTTTATAAATTAAATATAGTTATCATTATGATAATGATAGAATCATAACTATTATTATATATAATAAACTGTATCGGATTACCTTGAAGTAAAATAATTGATTTGTTTATCCTCTAACACTGAAAATGATAGATGGAATGAGATACTGTCTGATAGCACATCTTGTAGACCCCTTCAATATTTTGAGATTATTTGTTAAATAAGCATCCAATGTTACTTTAATAAATAAGCATAATCATTATTACATTAATAAGAGATTACTTAAATATAACTACATCATCATACCCCAAAAATTGTATCAAATTCTCTTGGAGCTAAATAATTAAACTTACTATAGTATCAAAAGTGATGGATGAATGAGATGTTGTTGGATAGTACATCTTATTAGCCCCTCTATCTTCTTAAGATTATTTGATAAATTAGCATTCGATGTTACTTTACAAAATAAATATATTTATTATTATATAATGATAGATTACTTAATCATAATTATTATTATACATAATAAACTATCAGATTCCCTTGAAGTAAAATAATTAAGTTATTTGTCCTCTAGTATTGAAAGTGATTGATGGAATGAAATACTATGAGATAGTATATTTTGCGAACCCTATCAATATTTTGAGATTATTTGCTAAATGAGTATCCAATATTACTTTAGTAAATAAACCTACTTATTATCATCGTAATATGAGATTACTTAAACATAACTATTACTATGCCCTATAAACTGTATCAGATTCTCTTAAAGCAAAATAATTAAACTGCTTGACCTATAGCTTCAAAAGTGATGGATGGATGAGATGTTGTTGGATAGTACATCTTATAAGCCCTCATCTTTTTAAGATTATTTGTTAAATGAGCATTCAATGTTGCTTTAGAAAGTAAACATGTTTATTATTATAATAATGATGTATTATTTAATCATAACTACTATTATACCCCATAAATTACATTGGATTCCTTTGGTGAAATAATTGAGTTGTTTGTCCTCTAGCATTGAATGAGATGCTACTGGATAGTACATCTTACAGCCCCACCAATGTTCTAAGATTCTTTGCTAAATGAGAAATTCTGATAAATAATGTCAAATTCTATCACAACAAATTTGATAGCCTCAAAGACAGTTAGGTTTGATCAAAAATTCTATCGTAACTAATTTATTTTACTATATTTTTTTAATTGCATGTTATAATATATAATTTTTTAAATTTGAATATACATATACATTATATGGACCCTCAACTCAGAATCTATAATGTTTTTTATACTACAAATTTTTTTAATTACATGTTAAAATATATAATTACTTAAATTTGACTATGCATATACATTATCTAGACCTCGTACTCAGAATCTATAATGTTTCTTATACCACAAATTTGCATATTGGGTATTGAAGTATGGAGGTCACAAGTTCCACTCATATGTTGGAAGTGTGTTGAATGGCATCTCTCTGATTGTGTTATTAGACAATTTAATGGTCAACCACAAATAGATGTTCTATAGATGGATCCAAAGCTCAAGCGAGTCGATGGTAGAGGTAAGGCAGATGTTGATTGATTTGACTATCATCGATCAAGTATTGAGTTTTGTAATATTACTTATGGTAATCAGATGATCATATTAATAATAATCATGCAATATTGCTACGGTGGTATAAATCTTAGCTTCCTTGTCTACTACAAAAAACCACACCACAATACATCTTGTAGGCCCCAGAAACGACTTATGTAAATATCATAGTTATGTAAACTAAATTTTATTTTTATTTTGTTGAAATATTACTAACAATATATTCACAAAAAACAATTGATCAAATAATTTGTTCATTTTATGATAGCTGGATGAGATGCAAGTGAAATGATGCTTAATTAATTCATTCTTAATAAATTCTAATATTCATTTAATTAATGAAAGTGATGACAATAAAGTTCATCTTAACAAAAATCAATGACAATTATATACACAATATGTTTGTCATCATTCATATTTGGGATCAACATACGTATTGACATTCCTAAAGCATAATACCAACTTATGGTTATACAATATTTAACAATTCAATAAGTATATTTTTTCATTCTTTCCTATATGATAATATATTTGGTCTTACATAGAAGAACTCAACAAAATCATGAAAAAGAAAAACAAAATAAAGAAGATGAATTGTAGCATGACGAACGAAAGGGACCAAATCATATCACACATAATTTATATATCGAACATTTTTCATGTTCTTAATATAGTATGATAATATAAATTACTTTAAATTTTGAATATTATTTTTAAGTTTTAGCTCCTTGAATTATGTGTTAAATTCTTATTTTGTTATATAAAGTAATTTGAAATTTAAATAGTACTTTTAAGTTATGTTTGAAGATGTTACAAAAAAAAAATTATAATGAAGAACTTTACCAATCTGTAGTTATATTTGTAATATTTATATTAAATACTCTTCTTACAATGTATCATATGATGTTGGTCGTGCTATATTAAAAAATTTCTTAATTTTTTCTTATGATTTAAGATAAAATGATATCTTATTATTTGGCACAAAATTATCTTGATATCTTTTATAACGATTTTGTTTTAATAATGGGCTCAAAATAGTTAACATGTTGAAGAAAAAAATTTTGTCATAATAATAAAAAATAAAAAATAAAAAATTATCATTATATCCTTATATGAATATTTTGGCAAAGTATCAAGCTGATCAGCTTAGGATTCTTAATCACTTGATTTGATTAAAGAATTAGATATAATGACAACATTTTTTTTATCAACAAGTTAGCTATTTTGAGCTCATTATTAAAACAAAATCAGCTATAAAAAGCATATCTCAGTACATAATGTGTCATTTTTAGCAAATCATATTAAATTAAGAAATTCTTTAATATAAAATCAACATCTTATATTATTAGCAGAAAAATTTATGAACAAATGTTACAAATATCGATATAGAGTTTGAAACTTAAAAAAAATTTTACCATAAATTCAAACATCAAGTAATATTTAAATTTCAAAAACTTTTATATAAAAATAACATTTGAAAAACTTAAAATAATATTCAAAAAGTAATTTATATTATCACCTCCTACATTAAGAATATATCTAATCTTTTACCAATATATGATATACTGCTTTGGTATGAATTTGTCCTTTGTGGTTCCTAAATTTCATATTTTGTTTTCTTTCATATTTTATTGAGTTTTTCTTTGATGGTGTAAATATATTATTAAGAATAAAGAAGAATATAATAATTGTATGAACTAATTATTTTTGTTTTACTATGTTGATGTACTTTCAAATATTGATGACCCACAATCATAAATATGATTGTATGAAAATAAATTTTTGAACTTTATTATGATCATTTCAATTTGTTTGTATTGTTCATCTATCATCAAATATTATAAATAATTATGTCGCTACATATTCCTATGATACTATAATGGAATTGTCATAGAAAATAGTGACAAGATTTATACCGTAGATAACGACAATTATGATTATGATCATTATGGGATTAATACCATTAAATTATCTAATAACACGATCAGAGAGATGTCATTCAACACGCTTCCAACATATGAGTGGGACTTGTGACCTCCATACTTCAATACCCAATATGCAAATTTGTTGTATAAGAAACATTATAGATTCTGAGTACAGGGTCCAAATAATGTATATGTGTAGTCAAATTTAAGTAATTATATATTATAACATGCAATTAAAAAAATTTGTGGTATAAGAAACATTATAGATTCTCGAGTCCAAATAATATATATGTGTAGTCAAATTTAAGTAATATATTATAACATGCAATTAAAAAAAATCTAATAAAATAAATTCGTTGCGATAGAATTTTTGATCAAACATAACTGTATTTGAGGCCATCAAATTCGTTGTGATAGAATTTGACATTATTTATCAGAATTTTTCTGACCAATTACTCATCCCATCAACATTATTAATGAGATATTTATAGCAAAATAAATTAAATCAAAATATAAAAATATAAAAAAATATATATTGAACCTAAGTGGTTTATGATATATTATTGGGGTACGATATATGTAATGTTAGTCGACCTACATGAAATCTCTCCCAAGCCCAAACTTGTAATTAATGCAAATAACCAGCCATATTTACCCATTAGGCTTTGTAGCTTCTTTGAGTTCCCTATACAGATGTGCTAGTACCGCAGTACCTAGAAAGTATATTGAAAATATTTCTAAATCCTCTAATAAAGGAAGATATTATAAATGTGTTTCGGACCATGAAGTATCGACATTAGAAAATATCTTATAATAAATAGAATATATGCATGAATAGAACGAACTAACTCTAATTCTATTACATTCATGTTGTAAGACTCCCTTGCAAAGGTCCATCTCAGCCAGCATAACGGTATACAAGTTTGTGCATGAGCTTGACTCATTAAATTTTGTGGTGATGTTAAGATTATTTGGATCTTGATAAATAAATTCAGGAATTTTGTGTGACCCAAGGAGCTCATCACAATAATTTGGTCAAGTTAGCCAACGTAGACCAGGACCAACAACATTATGGCCAACTAGGGCTTCTCCGTTAACACGTAAACCAAGAATCATACCTACATCTTGGAGAGTGATTGTCATTTCTCTTTCAGGCAAGTGAAAAGTATTTGTTTGCGGAGACCAATGCTCAGCTAAAATTGTTAAAGATGATGATCTAAACAAATAAATTATAGATGTCGAAGTGTTGCTTCAAGTGCATTAATGAATAGTGGACACTTAATCGACCATTGTTTGGCCATTAGTAGGTGGCTAACAGCTTATAATATCATTCCCTAATGCAAAGTAAATCAAATGTATACTAATTGAGTGATTGTCTAAGAAAGTTATTTTATGATAATTAATATTCTCTTACAACCATATCCGGGTGTGCCACGATGTGACCCCCGCAGGTGAGCAATGCTTGGATGAAGCTCTTGAGTAATTAGCTCGATATTCTTCTTGTCTATCTCACGTCTATGTGGTTTCCTCTTTCTACTACTACTTGTTTTCTCTGTTAGCATTTATATGAGTTGATTATAACCAATGATCGAATGAACAAATTATGCAAATATGTGTGGGAGGGGAGAATTTATAGAATGAAGTAAAATGTCATTATCATAATAAAAAACTAATTTATTTCTTAAAGTAACATTTGATGCCCATTTAGCAAAGAATCTCAGAACGTTGGAGGTGCCCACAAGATGTACTATCTAGTAGCTTCTCATTCAATGCTAGAGGACAAACAACTCAATTATTTTACTACAAAGGAATCCAATATAATTTATGGGATATAATAGTAGTTATGATTAAATAATACATCCTTATTATAATAATAAGCATGTTTACTTCCTAAAGCAACATTGGATGCTCATTTAGCAAATAATCTTAAAAAGATGGAGGGGCCTATAAGATGTACTATCCGATAACATCTCATCCATCCATCACTTTCGAAGCTATAGGTCAAGCAGTTAAATTATTTTTCTTTAAGAGAATAATATAATTTATTGGGCATAATAATAGTTATGTTTAAGTAATCTCATATTATGCTGATAATAAATAAGTTTATTTACTAAAGTAATATCGTACTCATTTAGCAAATAATCTCAAAACTATTAATGGGTTTTGCAAAATATACTATATTATAGTATTTCATTTCATCCATCACTTTCAATACTAGAGGACAAACAATTCAATTATTTTACTTTAAGGGAATCTGATATAGTTTATTATGTATAATAATAGTTATGATTAAGTAATCTATCATTATGATAATAATAAATATATTTATTTTGTAAAGTAATATCGAATGCCAATTTAGCAAATAATCTTAAAAATATGGAGGGGCTTATAAGATATTTATCCAACAGCATATCATTCATCAATCACTTTTGATGCTATAAGTCAAGCGATTTAATTATTTTGCTCCATGAGAATCTCATACAATTTTTGGGGTATAATAGTAGTTATGTCTAAGTAATCTCTTATTAATATAATAATTATGCTTATTTACTAAAGTAACATTGGATGCTCATTTAGTAAGAATATCTGAAAGATGTATTTATCAGGGATTTCTCATCTATCACTTTTTGCTTTGAGGACAAACAGATCAATTGTTTTACTTCAAGGGAATCTAATATAGTTTATTATATATAATAATAGTTATGATTAAATAATCTATCATTATCATAATGATAAATATATTTAATTTGTAAAGTAAAATTGGATGCCCATTTAGCAAAAGATCTTAAGACGTTTGAGGAGCCCATAAGACGTACCATCCAGCAACATCTCACATCCATCACTTTTGGTGCGAGAGGATGAACGTCTCAATTATTTGGTCTAAGAGAATCCAATTCAGCTTATAAAATATAATGATAGTTATAACTAAATAATTTATGATTATCATAATAATAAACATGTTTATGAGGTAAATATGAGTTAACAGAACTTTTATATATACCAATAGAGACCTCTATAGACTATACAACTCAATTTTCAATTCTTTTTTTTTGTGAGAAGCTATAGAAGTCACTTATCGAGATGGTCAGAATGACTCGATTGATGCTACAATATGGTGGTGAGCTCATAATCACTCTGATTTCACACGCACCTATATCGGTGAATAATAATAATGTTATACAAGTTCCAATCGATAATAAATTAGCTAACTTAAAAAAATGAATCTTACAATATTTAAACTTTAATTTAAATGATTATGAGATTCATCTTGTATGTCGTTTTCCAATAAACACTAAATTTATGGCCACCCATATCACTAATGATGAATCATGTGAAACTATTCTCTTAGAGACATATGTACATGAGTTAGTCATGTATATCGAAGTAGAACCCATTCAAAAATAATACTGCGGTCAGCGATTACATCGGTAGAACTTCCTATTTTATCAAGTTAAATTGATTAAGCACGATTACGGTCGAATGTAGTATATATAGAGTTTTATTAATTTATTATACTATTTTTCTATTTATTATTATTATTTATATATATATATATATATACAATATTAATCTTCTTATACGTAGGTCAATGTATAATGCATAATCAGTTTGAAATTGGCACCTCAAAATCCACCATACCAGTAAGTGTAAATTTTAATGCTTCCGAGTTATATAGAAATAACTCACTAATAATAAAAACTAATGAGGATTATGAGAAAATAAAGTACACACAGAAGGTAGTTTTTCTAACCTGACTCAGATGATAATGATTCTATGATCTACATAATATGAAAAACTTAGATTCAATTGAGTTAAGAGGTCATGATATATTATATAAGATTACGTTAACTCGGTCTACAATCTCTGATCAAATGGTGGTAAATTATAAATTTATACAATCTTGTCAAAATGCACAAGAGTGAAATGTTGATGTTAACTTTGATGACCCTTTAGATAATCAAATAGAAACATTTGAAAATTTCTCTCCTCTGAATTGTATGTCGGTATGATCTTTCAAACAAAATTTGACTTGTAAATGACTATTAATATGATTTATTCAGAATGATGTTGAATATAAGAAAGTTTCTTCAAACAAATCTAAGTTATCAATTGTATGTATCCAACATGAAGACATAACACGACCTTATTGTTAGTATTTACATGCTGCTAAAAGTAAACAATTAGGAGGTTCATGGCGTATTTCTACTATTACATGACAACATACATGTAGTCATTCGATTATGATGAGAGATTATCGTCAATACAATTCAAAGTTCATATGTCAATTTATTATTTCAAGTATACGCCATCAAATTGACTTGAAGCCAAGAGAAATCATTGGACGTGTTAAAGCTAAATTTAAGGTACGTGTTTCATATATGAAAGCATATGATGCAAGGAGAATAGCGTTTAAGATAATATTTGGAAGTTGGGAGAAGTCATATAAGTCATTATATTATTTTTTTGGAAGCAATGAAAATTGTAATACAGAGTACAACGTATAACATTGATTTTACTTCATCACATCGCTTTAAAAGTTTATTTTGGAGTTTTGGACCTTTAATTTTGTGTTGGTGTCACTGTCGTCCAGTATTAAGTCTAGATGGTACATTTCTTTTGGAAAAATATAGAGGTACTCTATTAATAGCAATTGCTATCAATGTTGATAATGGTATATTTTCACTTGCATTTGTTATTGTTGAGTCTGAGCCAAATGAATCATTGATATGATTTTTATGTAATACGCATGACTCTTTTGAAAGCATTTGATGTCGGAGGGACCTTTGCATAGTATTAGGTAAACACTCTGGATTAGTTCGTAGTTGTAGAAAAATATTTTCTTAGGCTGCACATCGTAGTTGTCTACGTTACTTAAGAGAGAATTTTAAAAAAGTTGCATGCCAAATGGGGTTAAAAGATGTCAAATTTTTATGTGAGAAAATGTATTCTACTGGAAGAACAGATGACTTAGATATTTTTAATATGCAAATATTTTACCTTTTTAATGTAAAGAGTGAGGAATGCGATTGGCTAATTGAGAGAAATATAACAAAATGAACTTTATGCTATGAAGGTGGTTCTTTTTGCTGGAACAATATACAAAATGCTTGAATCTTTCAACGTGCTTAGATGCTTTCGAGCATTAGTTACGCATTAGTTTGTCTATAATTATAATATCATTGCTTTTTTTTTTAAGTGATCAAGAGTTGAAAATAGTTATTATAAGCTAATGAATCTGAATTAGTATATAGAACAAAGAATTTGCTTCAAAGATATGAAAAATCAGCATAACTATTGCCATAACTAACTTGCATAAATCCATATGAGTATGAAATTTATGGCATATCGTGTAGAATATTTCGAGTTGATTTTGATGAAAATGAAAATTGTAAATGTGTATGTAATCTTCCATTACTTTATCAAATCTCTTGCTCACATGTTATAGCTGCACTTGGAGTAAGACGAGTCAACCACACTTTGTATGCGTCAGAGTATTATAAAGTCCAAAGATGCATCCAAACTTATGCAGAAGATTTTCACACAATCCCTAATTGTAGATTCTGGCCAGAATTTGACCAAGAAAATGGAATAATTGAACTCTCCGCCACCTAATAGAAGATGCCTAGGTCAACCAAGAGTGACATGTATTCATAATACAATGGATGAAAATATTGATCATTATGGAAGGTTATGTAGTTACTGTCATCAACCAGTACACAATAGGGTTACGTGCTGAAAAAATCTCGAAAAATATAAGATATGAAATTTACTTCATAATATTTTTAATTTATTCTAACTTCTTCTATTGCTTATTTTGTAGAAGAGAATGAAGATCACAGAAGAGGCACAACTAGGAGAATGATTAAATAAATAAAACGGGTGAGCAACTATGTGAGTAAAGCATCCTCCAACGATCATTTCATTTGTATATAATTATCTACTAGTTTGTTATTACTATGTTATTTGTGAATGTTTGAACTTAAATTTCAGTTAACAAAGATGTGTCTTAAAATATATTAGTTTATTATATTATCTTATGTTAACAAGATTTTTACTTTGAATGAATATCTTGTGAGATCTGCATAAATCTATATTTACTTTAAAATAGATATATTACCACTAAAATATTTTTTGTTATCTAATTATTTAATGTGAGGTTGGTTCATTTTACAAATTAATTATTTCAAAAATAGGATAAATTATATCTTGTAAAATATTCATTTTTTTACTTACACATTTGTATATCGACGAGCTCCATCGAAGTAAATAACTCATTCTGATGACTGCTGAGCCTCGTTCACTTTAAAGATTTGTTCATGTAATTCAACATTGAATATAGAATCTACCGGTAAAGGATGACTTGCTAGAAAGTCGACTAGAACTTTCCCTTTTATAATCTTTTATGAGACATATGTTATCTCAAATTGGAGCATTAAGACTGTTCATTTTGTAAGCGACTTGTTAGGATAGGCCTAGTCATCAAAAATTTAAGATGATTGACTTTGGATATCAAAGTTATCTTATGTGGCAACATATTGTGATGCAATTTCTGAGTAACAAAATCAACGCTACATGTTGCTTCATAGACGATCTTATTTCCTATTAAACGTCGACTTATATAGTAAAGAGTGTTTTCCTTTTCTTTTTCATTATTTTGAGCTAACAGATCTCCAAGCAATTCTTCTAGGGCTACTATGTATAATGTTAATGGCTTTCCTGTTATTAGTGCTACCAAAATCGAAGGATGTAATAAATATTGCTTTATACTGTTGAATGCTTCTTGGCAAGCATCATCCATATAGAAAGTGCATTTTTTCATTAATCAGGCAAAAGGTTGACATCTTCCTAAGAGATTAAAAAAGAACCTCTTGATACATGCAAACTTGCCTTGTAATGAATGTAGTTACTTCAAGGTGTTAGGTGGTGGCATTTCTATTATTGCTTTGATTTAGAGGGATCAATTTCAATTCCGCTATGGCACACAATAAAGCTAAATTTTTTTTAGATGTTATGCCTAAAGCACATTTTAAATTTTTTTTAGAGGAAAGAGAACTCAACATTCACAAACTTAAGCTATAAGCACATTTATTTCTTTTGTATTTATAACTACCATAACACTACATTTGTCGGTCCCAAGTCCGGATGTGAAAAGTGGAGGGTTGCGATAGGTAGTCGATAACCAATTTTGATAAAATATCCAATTTGTTTGAAATTAACCTAATTTTGATAAATTTCTAATTGTATTAAATATTTTATGATATTTTAAATTCCCTGCACCAATACTTCACATTTAATTTATTTTAAATAAAATACCCAAAAAATTGAAAACTTCTGCCCTGCTTAATTTACACCCCCTTGTGCATTGGAATATCATACTCGTATCAGTTCTAGCTAACTTATAAATAAATTGGATCGCTTTTAACTCTCAAACCTGCATCTGATCAAGTACACTCAATCCCATCGCTTTTATTTCTCCATAGAAGAAGGATAAGTTACTAATCCCTCTCTCTCGATGACCTACAATCATGACGCTCATCTCTCTCTCTCTCTCTCTTCAAAAACTATAACTCTTTACAGCAGTGATCTCTCACTAATACCTTTGTTGTAAGTCCTTTCTCTACAGCCAATCCTAAACAAAATGATAATACTCTACAAAGTTGTTTGGTATCACTCATCTTCCCATCAAAAAGTCACCATTTCTCACATTTTATATCACCATATGCTACTTTATTTCTGCAACTTTCAATTTGAAGTGTTCATATAGTATGTTCATGAATTTACTCCCAATGAAGAAGAAAATCCTGATGTTGACTTGTTGACAAAAAGATTATGAAGGAAACTATCTTTTTTCTCTTAATCATTTGCTCAAATGGTTTTCTAACAATTTGTTGAAGATATGGGAAAAGTACTGTAAACGTTTTCTGACTTATATATGAACGTTCGACTAATTCTCATTTACTAAAAGTTCGAATTTGAGATGTTAATGAGAAAGCTAATATTATATAGGAAAAAACATAAATGAGATTAAATAAGTTACAAAAAAATATGCTTAAAAATCAAAAGGAAAAAACTCATATTAGCAAAACAAATGATGGTGAAGTCAATGTGTGCAAAAAAAGATCAAAAATAAAAAAATTTGTTATAAAAATTAGTTTAGATGTAAAAGCTCAGAGAGTTAGGAAACATATATAAAGTGACTCGTAGAGATTTTAAGAAAGTAATATATGATGCAAAAAATTCATCTTTTAATAATTTATAATAGATTGAATACTAAAGCAAGAGAAAGCTTATATATAAATTTGCCAAGCAAAGACAGAAAAATTAAAATTTTAATTTAAGTGAAGTGCATTAAAGATGAAGATCAAAAAGTTCTTTATTTATAAGAGGATATTCAACATAGATGAGTGAAATATTTTGATAAATTTTTAAATGAAGGTTGTGAGAATACATTGACTTTAGCAACTTCATACCCTAAATGAAAATAGAGATTTTTTTAATTAGCGTCGTATTAGTAAAACTTAAGTTGTAGAGGCTTTATAAAAATAAAGAGATGAAAGAAACAAGACCTAATGATATTCCTATAAATGTGTGTAAATGCTTAGGAGATCAAGAAATCTCATGGCTTACTAATCTCTTTAATATTATTTTAAAAGACTAAGGATATGCTAGATGAGTAGAGAAAGAATTGGTTGGTTCCTATTTTTAAGAATAAAGGTAATGCACAAGTATGCAAATTATTAAAAAATTAAGGTAATGTGTCATACATTAAAATTATGAGAGGGTAATTGAGCGTAGATTACGACATGAAATAAAAGTTTCTCAAAACTATATTAGTTTTGATGTGTAGGTCTACTATGGATATTACACATTTGTTACGCTGCTTGATGGAGAAGTATAAAGAGAATAAAGAAGATCTACAAATGATATTTATTAATTTAGAGAAAGCATAGGAGTAAGTTTCAAGACAAGTGTTTTAGAGAGCTATATAAAAGAAAAGAGTTAATATTGTTTATAAAAAATGCACTAGTTTCAAGCTATAGATGGTTTGGTCAAGTAAAATATTAGCCGTCTGATGATCAGTTAGAAGAGTAAATGCACTACTTTGAAGCTATGTTAAGAAAGATGTAGACTTAAAAATATTTAGTTAGAAAGTATAAAAATTGATCTTATTTTATTAAAATTAAATAAGAATTTAACATTTAATAAGACACTACGAAGAAGGATTCATGTAGCTGATAAAGACTTGTTTAAGGCTTTTTTGTCATTTAGGATGATGGCACAAAAAGGTTTATAATAGCATAATTAATCTGACAATGAAAGTTATGTGGTCTTTTACAATAATTTAGAAATATAATATTAAGCGTCTTCTTAAATTCATTAATTGCTCTTTCTAAATAAAATAAAAAATCTCATATCCCTCCCTTTGATCGATATGAACATTTCTATTTCCTTGGCACTACTAAGAAAATACAAGATATTCATTGAATCATACAACCACTTTTTCGAGCCTAGCGGCTATTTTTGTTCCTAAGCTCTCCAACCCAGTCTTGATCACTCATACCCTAATAAAATTGACACCAGCAATGGTAGCTACTTACACTAGCATTTTGGAGTTATAATTTCTTTTATAATATTATGCTTTTGGATGGAATTGTGTTGATTCACAACAAAATGGTGCTTTGAAGGAAATGATAAATTTCACATGTATTTGTTAACCAAAATGATATGTTTAAGGATTATTGAATAACCAAGACTAGAGTTACAAAGTGATAAGAAGGCCCTCATTCTTCAAGGGAATGGAGCCAAAAGATTCAACTTAAATGCAAAGTTGTTAAAAGAGAAACTGATTTAACTACAAGATATGCAAGTTGATGTTATTGTTATGTTTAATATTATAACTTTGAGGATTAATAGTGCGATACTTATTGCACTATAAGTAGTTATTATTAAATTTGACACAATAATAACAAGGATTTGGAAAATGTTTGATTTGATATCATATGACATATTTTTTCATGATAAATGAGCATCGTTATTTGTGAATTTAAGGCTTCTAATCTTGTGCTAATGCTTATTCTGTTAGTTTAGATGATAGAGCATGATGACAATGACTAAGTATCACTTGATTGAAAAAATGGCTGAAATACTTCAACGGTAGAAATCACAGGGATCTTCTAACCTACGAACTGGTGCACAAGGGATCGCTACGTTTCATTCACCATTAGGTTATGATCTATTTTCGCTCAAGCCATTCTCATCATGCTACGAGTATGATTTGCTTATATTATTGGTTGTGATCATTGTAATTTATAAAGTGCAGTGTAGTGTATGGTAGAAAACAATGCAGGAGAATTTGGATGACATTACTATAAATTTCGTAGCAATGTTTGAATTATCAATTAAATTTCTTACTTAAATCTTAATTTTTTTTATTTTTTATCTATGAAGTTGGTGTTATAAGATAACAAAGGTATGTAAATTAGTTTCTACTTTTGCTAAAAGACCATAAAAATAATGTTTATGGTTGTTTCTTTGTAAAATAGCATGTGACTAATCAACATTAAGCTAAGGGCCAAGTGCTTGATAACCAAAACTTTGTAATATGTGATTAATTGTTTGCTAGACTGAAGATGCTTATGATGACTACTAAAGTTTTAATGCCTTGCAGGTAGAGAAGTTCCCTTCTGTGAGGAGCATTTTTTACCACAGTTGCAACTACTATGCTTTGAGCGCTAATTGATGCTTTGTTTTGTGTAAGCGGGAGTGTGGGTTATTTGGTAAGTAAGATGCATAGTATAATTAAACAAAAAACATTTAGTAATTATCATGAAATTAAAATAATTGAAATATTAAAAAAAAACTTATTTATTAAAAAATATCAACTCGATCTATAACCTGCAATATCTCAACTACACTTACTATATGAAAATTTAGTTATTACACAAAGAAATAATATAAATGAAAAATTATATTTATTAAAAATTAAAAAATACCTTTATTTTTAAAAATCGAAAGCTTCAAATTTTGTTACTTTAGATGGCAAGACTATTTTGATACTTGTTTAAAGATATTAGAGACTAAATCAAATATGTTAGATAGTCTAGGACTAAAAGAGCTTCTATCAAATAATTGAGTGATCATTTTAATTATTTTCTGATTAAAATGCCAAAGACAAAAGCTTTAATATTTTGTAGGGCAGTTAGCTTGAGGCATCTAATGGTTGTTCCTAAAACTTTTTATGCAGGAAAACTCAAAATTCACTTTTTAATCATTCTTCATCTCTTTTCTTCTTTCATGTTGCGAGAGGTCTTAAGGAATATCCAACATTTTGTATTATTGTTATTTCCATATTTCTTGTAAAAAACAACAACAAATAAAGACAATAATTTATTCTATCTAATTAGAAAATAAGGAAAACTAACCCTAGCCTGTGTGAATGTTTCTTTTTTTGGGAAATGTTCTAATGTTTCTTGCAACCTTGAAAATACCAGTAAGATTGTTTTAACTTTGGCATTTCTACTATGGTTGGTTTAAAAACTCCAAATATTAGCGATTACGATAAACCCAAATAGTACAATCAGGATTTCAAGAAACCAACATAAGGTCAAAGTTCACTACCACCAGTCATGTGTGTGAAGATATAAATTAATAGTGGATGCCAAGAGTTTCCCGCTAGGGTTTTCCTTCTTGTGAGGCCCTTTCTCTTTTCTTCACATTGTTCTCCTACGGCTTCGGCCGGAGGATCCCCCTTTTTCCTCCAATGAAATCTCCACCCCCTCTAAGTTCTTTGGGAAGCCACTTCAACAAACTAAATCCTGATCATCTCCACAAGTTCCTTTTGAGCGGCACTTCTCATAGTGCTTCCCTCCACCCATCGCTCTTAGGGGCTCCTCCCTCCTTGAGATTAGACTCCTTGCCTTTTTCTTCAACGTCTCCTCCCTTGTCCTCAACCTCTTCACTTTGAGCTTCTTTGTTGATCTCACTTTCGGAGTGAGGTTGACTACCTCCTTATACTTAGGATTCATTTAGGCACTAAGACCTTCCTTTACTAAGATCCTTAGGAGAACACCAATCCCCAACCTAAAGACTCATAGGGTTTAACCCTAAGGTTAGACTCCAACTTAGGATGAACAATACACCACCTACCCTGAACTCAATCGAATCCTATATTAAACCAATTGACCAAACCTAAGCCAAATGATTGCAAATCAAACCTCAAACCAATATCAATTCGACCTAGGCTCAATATGATCCATCAAGATTCAATTGGGTTAAGCAACCAAGTTAACCTAACTTAGCCCATTTGGATTCCAATCCCAAAATCAAATCCAATTAAAACCTAATCCATCCAAGATCATTTGAATCTTAATCAAGCTTGATTGAGCCTTGACTCTAGTCCAATTGGATCAAACAATGTCAACTTAGCCCTTAACCCAACGACTCATTTGAACTCCATAGGGCCAAAATCCAATTCAACTTCATTCAAACCAAATTAACTTGATTTAAACCTCATGATTGCTCCAAACATCTAATCAATCGTGCCAATTCATCCTAACCCCTTGGGCCAAGCAAAGCGCAAATTGATCCAAGTTCACCCATTTGACCTAAAGGATTCAAATGAGTTAAAATCAAATCTAACTTAAATTGATTGCAATCAAGGCTTTCAATCAACTTTAAATTCATCATTGAACACCTCTCAACACCCAATTGACATCAATTCAACATAATCAACCCAATTTGGCCTAAAATGACCAATTCGATTCTAGTTCTAATTCAACTTCAATTTGACCAAATCAATCCATCCAACCTCTCCCAAAATGATTGTTGATCATCATTAATCATCCAATTGCAACAAATTGAGTCTAGCCAAAGCCAATTTGACCAATTGATCAAGTTGACCCACTTTGACCTAAAGGGCCAAAATTAGAGTCAAATCTCATTCTAATTCAAATTGATTACAACTAATGTCTCTAATAAATTATAAATTGAGTATTGAACACCATTCAACCAACAATTGAAGCCAATTTAGTTAAATCAACTAAGTTGACCAATTTAGCCCAATTTGACTTAAAGGAAAATTGAACCAAAATTCATTTTAATCCAAATTAAATCAAATCAAAACCCACAATCATTCTCAAATGATCAATCAAACATAAATCAACCATTCATCTAACCCAATTTGACCAACTTGATCAAATTGGTCAACTTGACCCACTTTGCTTAAATGAACACATTTGAGTCAAATCCAAATCCACTTCAAATTAAATCAATCAATTGCACCTTCCACATGATCAATTAAACATAACCTAAGTGTCCTCTTAACCCAATTTAGTCAATTAGTTAACTTAACATAATTGAGCCAAATTGACTTATGTGGATCAAATTGAGTCAAACCCAACCAAACTTGACATGACTCATCCTTAAGTCCCCATTGACTAGCCCAAGTGGACCTAAACCCAAGGTGAACCTAGTTCCACCCAATCCAAGTAAACTAAGGGTAGGACAAAAACCTAAAATGGAAAGATTCAACCCCACCCTTTGCCTTAGGCAGCCACCTTAGCATGCCTTGAGCTCCCCCATGTTGACTAGACCTGACTCAAAGTTATTAGGCTCAACCATTGACTAAGGTGAGATCCCTCTCACCTTAGCCGACCCTAATAGTCCAAGGGACTTGTCCCTCTCACCACTAGCAACTAAACCCACACAGTGACTAGGGACCTCCACCTCATCAATCCCATACTATTTCCAACCACCCCCGCTGGCCGACTGGCTGCCACGGCCTGAAGCAACCTCTTTGGTTGGTTCACATGGGGAGAAGGGTATACACCTCCTCTCTAATTCAAACTCAATAGACACCCTCACCAGAGCATTTCGAGTAGTCCTAGAGCCTCTCGTGCACCCAACCGTTGGCGAGACCAACTCCTCTCTCAGCCCGAACTTCCACTCCATCCAACTACATCCAAACTCCCCAAAACCAAATTAAATCTTTTCATACCTTCCCCTAGCTCCGAACCAAAACAAATCGAATCCCATCCAATTCGATATCGAAGGACCGAGCTCGATCAACTCATGAAGCCATGACAGATGCTTGGTCTAGAGGACAATGAGGGAGGCAACATGAAGCTTCAATAGAGCTTCGCCTCTTCAAGACGAAGCTACCTCAATCGATGGACCGCCGGGCTTAAGCTCTAGCGAGGAAATTTCTGGCAAATCGTAGAAAACCATAAGATTTTTAGTCCTTTTTGAAATAGATTTCAATTTCATGTGAAATCAACCATAGGATCCCCTTAAAATCGTCCCTTGATCGTTCTGGAGTCAAATTCGCCATCAAACGAGTTCCAGGGAGCTCGAATCGAGTGGCAAAAGGCGGACGATGTCCGTCTCTTATAGCGGGCCTATGACGGATCATCAATTGTCTATTCTGTGTGATTAAAACGGACGGTCGTGATTAATCGCATTAGCATTTCTTGATTTTTCTCTTTAGAATTGCAAGATTAATCTTCGCCGTCCGATCCGTGATCGTACGACTAAAATGAAAACACGTCCGCTACCACTGAGTCAATAACCACGTCGAACAATTTAAGTGACCAATCACGTGATGTTACATGAAAAGCATTGTCACGTCAATCGCCGCATAGCGCCGACAATATAAATGAGTTAATTAAGATTAAAATATGATTTAATCAACCAAAATTTAAAAAAATTATAACTAATTGTAAAAAAATCATAAAAATACGAATAAACTCATTTTGGAAAGCCTAAACACAGGAGAATTAGGGAAAAATAAAATCCTCAAGTTTCATTCAATGAACAGTGACTAATTAGGGTTTGAAATTTTATTTAATTATCTTAATTAAGTCTTAATTACTTGGCTAATTAACTTAAGATTTTGTGTGATTAATCCTTAGGACGACTTCTACCTCCCATAATTTTCTTGGGTTAATTTTCCAAGTAGATTAGGAGGATCAATTTTTCAAATCATAATTACTCATTTTAAGTATTTAATATTTATTAAAAATTTAAAAGTTATGATAAAAATAATTATAATAATAATACATGGAAAAATATCATAACTTTTAAATAATTAATTATGAAAACAGGAAGGATGATAAAAATAATAATAATTGGGTCCTCTAATCTTATTCATTTTCCAAACTCATTCTTAAGGGTGCTTAATTAATTAGCTAAATGACTAATTAAATTGAGGAATGGACAATATTCATAATTAATTCAATTGATCAAAACTCCTAATTAATTTTTCTTTAAGTGCTTAGCTAACATAGAGATCCCTTAATGAAATCAAGATTCTCCATTGGTGTGTAGAATTTTGAGAGTAATTGATTAATTTAATCTCTCTTAATTTAATTAATTATTAATCATAGGCCCAATTACATTAGAATCTTTAGGGCATTGCTAATTTTATTTTCCAACATTTCACCATGATTCATGATCCCATTAATAATCAATCAAATTAAAGAGTTCTTTGGAGGGAGTTTAAATGATTAAGTAATGGCCTAAAATTAATCAAGTCATAAAAATCACTTAGGATCTCTTTAAACTAATTAATGAACAAAGATGGGTAAGAATAATTCAAATCATTTGACACCTTCTTTATGTTTAAGTAATTCAAAATCCTAAATTTAAGCTTAATGGATTTGATGAAGTTTAAGGTATTCATCTGGGGATGCTTTGTCTTTAAGAATTAATGAATCTAAGGGTGATGTTTAATGATGTTCTATTTGCTTTGCTTAGCTTACTTGCTTTACATACATTCATGCATTCATCTTTTTGAAATCATGCAAGAAAATTGAATTAATTGCATGCATTTGAATTAAATAGTGTGGCCATTATCACTAGCAAATTTCAAAATTATTTTCTCTAAATAGCAGAGAGCCATGCAAAGATTGTATTAATTGTATACATTTTGAATAAATAATATGGCTATTATCACTAGTAAATTTCAAATTATTACTTTTAGAAGATAATCAATTATTTATATACACATAAACTTAAATTGGAATGTTGATTTTAACCCCTACAATATGAATCATAAGTCAAAAGGGTATATAGTATAGGCATCCCAGTAACACGAGACTTTAAGTAGTCCCAAGAGAATCTTTAATTATCTCACTTTCATGGTTCAACAATGGCACATACCTTGAGATTTATGAAAAATTATGTGGTGGAGATAAATCAACTTCATTAATTAAGTTTAAAAGGAAATTCTTTTAAGATTCATCTATATATTCATGCATGTGTATGTGTATGTATGAATTAGCAAGTATATAGTCTAGACATTCCAGAAACACGAGACTTAAATTAATCCCAAGAGGGTCTTTGATTACCTCACTTCTTTGGTTCAACAATGGCACGTACTTGCAAATATTCATTATATACATATACATATGTGTTAACATAAAATTGAAGATACGTGAATAAAACAAATGAAATAAAAAAATGAATGCATATCATCATCCCTAAAAAATGAAATTCATGCATCGTGTGATTCCAATCTATAATAATTAATTAACAACCAAATGAAGGGTATTCATGCATGCATTGAGTATAAAGTGCTTACCTAGAACCTATGCATATGCTGAAAACAATGGTACCTCATCATTAGATCCACCTTGAGTTCATTAATCTTAGGTTGACTTATATCATTCAAGATGAATTATCTAAGCTAAATCTAAATATAAAAAGAGATCATAAAGATTAAAAGTTATAAAATTCATCTCTTAGATCCAACCTAAGGGTAGGAATAAAAAGAAGTTTGCCTTTTCTTTATTCTCTTTATAACTTTAAAATCCCCGATCAATACAATAAAATTTGCATCTAAAATTTATCCTATAAAAATAGCTGTGTAAAGTATAACCACCTTTAATAAAAGATTAAAAAGATCCAACATTAGAAGAATTTATAATCCTAAAAGTCAATGAAGACACACTACACCAAACCTTGCACACATATTAGAATACTAAGTCACCAATCCTAGTATTAGGTTAGGCTGGTGATTGTTGTGATAATACAATAATATAATATTTTATTTTATGATGTAATATTTTAAACTGGATGTTAGGATTGATTGTGTGTAGCTTGGAGGTTAGGACGATATTAGACTGATGATATTTTTGCAGGGGATTGTGTTTAAGGGACCTCTATAATAATAGTAATAAAAATATAAATGATTCTTATTTGCAGGTGTTGTTAGGTCCCTACGCATGATCCATTAGGACAAGTGGGCTTGGTAACCTAAGATAAGGTGCTAAGTCCAAATGTATGGACTATAAACTGCTTGGTTTGAATGGATGTTAAGCTAACCTCTATTTTGTAGGTATAGTTAGATTTGATTTTCTATAAAAATATGACTTTTGTAATAAGATTACGATTAGTGTTATGGGATTTAAGATGAGCAATGGCTTGAGGGCGTAGACTTGGGATGCCCAGCGAAGCCTGAAATGTTCTAATCCGAGAAGAGGAGATGAAGATGAAAAATTGAAAGCCCCAATAGCTTTCTTTTATTTGTAATTTAAGTGTAATCTGGGCTGTATAAGGGTAGAGCTCGACTATCCAATCTCTTTTTCTTTTCCGAGGTGTACGGCGGTACCCAACTGCACCAGCCTTTTATTCTTTTAATCGATTTGTATTTGATCGTTATGTTTATATTCATTGTACAATAGAAATGACATACTCTTCTTAGGTTTCTTAAAGTGTGTATATTTGCTATATGGCCTAGATACGATAGATTCTTTAAGAAAAATTTAATTTTTTTACCCCAACTTAACCATTTTAACTAAAATTTAATCAACTCATAACCCCACCATAAAGTATAGGATCTTAAACAAGAAATAAAATATTTAGTAATCCCTTAACTGTATGGTTGTATGTTTCAATATCATGCATGTATATTATTTCACTCTTGCAAATAAGGGTCTTCATTCTTGCACGATAAGGGACAAGCTTAATCTGTGAAGACAGTCCTTGTAGTGGGGAATATCCCTTCTCTTAAATTAGCCCATAACTTATCTTCATCATGCACGTAGACATAAATTCTCTCAAGCCTGAGCCCAAAATGATGAGTCAAAATGACAGAAAAATATGTAAATTTTATTACATTAGCCTAAGTCATAATTTGCACATCAATCATGATATAATCTCTTAAGGAGTGAGTTTAAGGTCTTAGATTCTTTCTTAATAAACAACAGCTCAGTTATCTTGCATTTATATATTACCAGCCAATATGATTTTAAATCGTAGGAGGTGTTAACTGGAAACCACTCCAGGCGATTGTAAGTCCAAGAGAGTCAGAATTGGTGCACTATCCATAGCAGAAGTGGATCAATAAATCCCCCCTTTCTCAAGTAGATTTAGGTCAAGCTCTTAGCTCATGCTAGAGCATATTAGATATAAGTTCAGATGCTACTTATTTCTCCTTTGCTACGAATAATAAGTCCTCACCTTTTAGGCGTTTTGACAATCTTGTTTTGCTGGAATTTAAGTTTTAGCTTTCTAATAAAATTTCAATTTAAACTTATTTAATTTTTCTCCTTCAAAATATAAAGCCTCATTATAAGGTAGATTAAAGTACTCACTAGGCCTCCTAGTATCTTGAATGCTTTCTACTCATTCTCCTTTGGAATTCGAAAAGAACTCTATCTATTTTTGAACCTCCCCATTTGGCTGCCAAAAATTACCAATCATTTGCCAACAAGCTTTGAAATCTTCGGAAACATTAATTTACTACTTTAATCGAAAGTGTTCTTAAAAAATTCTTATTTTTTAGGATGTAATTAACTATGAAAGCTTGTTTCTATTAGGAACTAAATAACTCGGCTTAAAATAAACCCTACTTTACTTTATTCATGTAAAGTCGGAGAAATATCTCTGATATATACGTACACTCATCTGTCTTAAGAGTCCTTATTATGTGATTGAGTTTATTGTATGGTGATGTTTCTACCTTTCGAGGTAGTACATCATCCCTTAATGTCATACTCGATTACTTCAATAAATCTCTTAATGACACACTTCTCTAAGTGCTTCCCTCCGCTCATTGCTCTGAGGGGCTCCCCCTCCTCGAGCTTAGACTCCTTGCCTTTTTCTTCAACATCTCCTCCCCTATCCTCATCTTCTTCACTGTCAACTTCCTCTCTAGCCCACTCCCTTAATATGCTCATTCTTTGGGCCCTCCTAATACCTTAAATTGGAAAGGGCTTCTCTCCTCTCAAGTTTCTTCCTCCTCAAACAATTTTAATGTCAGCTATGTTCAGTTTGGGGATGAGGATGTTTCCTGTTCACAACAAAAAGTGCTAGATGGTGCTAAAGATTGGGATCTCTCTCATCGGCTACCCGATCAGTAAGAGGCCTTCATATGGTGCTCTCCTTGAGGCCATAAAAAAGGCTTGGAAGCTCAAAGGTAAATTTCAACTCTTGTCCTTGAATGAAAGTTTCTTTCTCGTAAAGTTCTCTTGTGTGGAAGAGACTTTGAAATGGCATGGTCTCGTGGACCTTGATTTTTCTTTGGTAAGCCTTTCATACTTAAAAAGTGGCATCCTAATTTCAAGTCGGTTAAGGAGTTCTCCATTCCTCTATGGATCAAAATTTCTAACTTGTCATTATGGTGTTGGAATGCTTTAGCTATCTCCAAGATCTGTAGCAAAATTGGCCTGCTTTATCCATTGACCCTTTAACAACTACCAAATCCCGCCTCACTTTTGCTCGTGTTTGTGTGCATATTACCAATAGCTCTTCTCTTCCTGAAACTATCAACATCAATGTTGATGGGAAAATGCAAACCCTTAAGGTTAACCTATGATTGGAGACCCCCTCGTTGTGTTGGATGCAGCACCTTTCATGATGTCTAGGCCTGCTGTTAATCTCTCCACAGTTTATTCTCAAGATGATTTTAAGAGGGAATGCAGTAGAAGTCGATCTCCTAGGAGACTTCCTAGAGCTAGACCTCCTTCTCCTTCTATCACTGATGTCATCAATTCACCATCCATTCCCAACCCTTCTTCCTCCTCTTCCTCCACCTCAAAATCTAAATCTCAAATCCTCCCAATCCTTCTTCTCATGCACTTGAGGTTGATGTTCATGCTATAGAAAACCCTTCTTTTGATACCTCAATTGTTGACTTAAATCTCAATCCTCAAGAGACCTCCTCTCTCCTAGTTGCTAATGTGCAAATTTATGGTGGATCCTCTTCCTCTCAAGCTTAACAAGATCAATTTATCCTAAAAAAAAGCCAATCAAGCAGCCCAAAGCTCTTTCACCTCCTAAAAACACCAATTATACATGACCAATCCCATCATCACAGCTTGGGATGTCTAGGGCTTTCACCCCTTGGGCAGGGTTTTGCATTGTAAAAACCTCATCTCTACTCATAATATTGATCTATTCTGCCTTCTTGAGCCTAGGGCCTCGACAATCGATTTATCAATTTCCTTTTTCATGAAGACCCGCTCACTCTCTCTCTCTCTTCACTTGAAGTGGGATTGTAACAATTTTAACACCACTTACTCGTGGCATATTTGGATTAAATGGAACAAATCTTTAGTTAATTTCAGTCCTATCAGCATTGAAAAGCAAGTCATTCATGGCAGTATTACTTTTGAGTTACTTGATTCCATTTTCATCTCTATTGGTTGTGCTGCTAATTCTCACTCTGAGAGAGAAACTCTATGGAGTTCTATTTCTAATTTTGCAAAGGGAATCACTTCTCCTTGGCTGGTGTATGGTGATTTTAACTATTGCAGGTTTCAAGATGAGAAATTTGGGGGGAAATCCCTCTCCTCTAATGATCAAAAAAGCATCAATGAGTGTATTATGCAAGCTAAGTTGTTGGACCTCACATCCCAAGGTCTTTTCTTCACTTGGAACAATCACAAGGCCGACTCCCCTATTAGTTGTCATCTATATAAGGTTCTAGTCAATTTTGCATGGCTGGAAGCATTTCCTCAATCCTTTTATCATGTGCTTCCCCCCAATTGCTCAGATCACTCTTCTTTAATCATTAAGCAAGCTCCCCTGACATTTGGCAATCGTAGATTCCTCTTCAACAATTACTGGAATCATTTGCAAGAATTTAAACTTACTCTGGCTAGAGTATAGAATATTCCTGTGATGGATGATCCTATTTTTGCTCTTATGTATAAGCTCAAGCATCTTAAGGATAGTACTAAGAGGTTCAATTGGGCCCCTGATAGTTGTCTATTTCAAGCTTATTATAAAGCTTCCAAACACCAAGAGGACTTCTTAGAACTCCATGAAATTTGCTCAAAAATTTTAGAAATTATATCAAATCTTAATATGGCAAATTTGCACTTGCTTGATATGTCCAATAGATATGCATCTTGGTTATGCCAAAGGCCTAAGGCCAAATGGCTTAGGAATGGTGAAGATGATTTAAAGTTCCTTAACTCTAAGATTAAATATAGGTCCAACATGAATCTCATTCATTGCTTGCATACTTAAGAGGGGCTTTTTACTTCATATGATGAGATTGATAAGGCTGTTGTTGCTCATTTCAATAATCTATTCAACAATTGTATGGATTCAGGTAAATCTTGGGCCCTCATTCCTTATAGCAAGTTGGTTCATCTCATTTGAAGCCTTCTCATAGAACTCCAATTTTAGATGAGGAAATTAAGAATATCATCTTTCAGGCCCCTAAAAACTCTTCTTTGAGTCTTGATGGGTTTTCTTTTGAATTCTTTTCTCTTAACTGGGATTTAATTGGGGAAGATGTTTGTCGGGTTGTTAAGCACTTATTTTGTTCTAATAAACTTCCTACGGCTTTGAAAGCTTCTACCATTACTCTTATTCCTAAATCTTCTCATGTCCAACTCATATCAGACTATAGGCCGATCTCTTTATGCAATGTGTTATATAAAATCATCACTAAGATCTTGGCCAATAGAATGGAAGGTGTCATGACTTTTATCATTGAAGATGATCAGGCTGGGTTTATGTCTAACAAAAATGTGGTGGATTATGTCATTTTAACAAATGAAATCCTTAATGACTTCAATTCTCATTTAGCTTTTTTTGTGCTAAGCTAGATATTAAGAAGGCTTTTGATTCCATTAACCGAAATTACATCATTGATAGGATGTTTAAGAAGAGCTTCCCTTCCATGTTTATCACTTGGGTCAAAGAATGTATCGCTAATGTTATGTTCTTTATATGTCTTAGCAATGCTTTGGAGGGATATTTCAGCTCTTACAATGGGATTAGGCAAGGTTGTTCGTTGTCCCCATTCCTTTTCTGTATTGTTATGAATGGTCTCTCTAACCTACTGAGTAGGAATATCATTGTTAGTAACTTTTTGCCTATGCACATTGGTGACTCTTGCTTTTCTCACTTATTATATGCTGATAATGTGATCATTTTTGGTGAAGCTTCTCAAAGCAATCTTACATGTCTTAATGATATTCTCAACATTTTTGTTAGAGCTTCTAATTTTAGAGTCAATCCTGCTAAAAGTCTCATATGCTTTCAAAAGGGACCCCTAATGCTATGACTCTTTCTAATAACCTAGGCTTCAATTATGCGCAGTCTTCCTTCAAATACTTGGGGCTTTCGGTTTCTACTCATAGAAGGAAACTTGATTGTTTCCTTCCTCTTCTTGAGAAAATTGGGTCTATTCTAGAACGTTGGAAAGCCAGATCCCTCAATTTTGCTGGCAAGGTTCGACTAATTAAGTGCACTACTGGGGGTCTAATTATGTGCTAGACTAGAGCCTTATTCCTCCCCAAAAGCTGCATTAAAACCACTCATGGGTGGTGCGCCAAATTCCTTTTTCATGGTGACATTTATAAGAAGAAATTGCATCATATTTATTAGAAAAAAAACTGTCCCAAACCATTTGGGGGTATGGGCTTGCTTTCAATTGATTGCATGTCGTTTGGTTTTATGATCAAGCTTATTTTACGAATTTACAACAGTAGCAACGTACTCTCCAAATGATTTAAAGCAAAGTACTTGTCCATCTGGAACTCTTCAATCGCAAATATTCTTTCTTCTAGAATGATCTAAAAAAGCTAGCTTTATCTTTTAAAGAGAGGTTTTCCTTCTCTATTAATGATGGCATAGCATCATGTTACTTTAGGACCCCTGACTTAATGGATTAAGTGTAAGGGACCTTATGGATTCACACATTTTTTCATCTCTTCCATTTGTCCCTCATGCTAGGCTCTCCATGGCTCTTCTTCACTTTGGCTACAATCATTCTCTCATTGCTAATTATTTTCCCTTTGGGAGATCTATAACAGGTATCGAAATTAACCAGGTGATGGATTGCCTCTTGTGGAATGGCAGTAAGAGTCCTTCTATGAAGCTTTTATCTCAAGTCATCTTCCACCTGCCATCCAAGGTTACCTGGCATAATCATGTATAGCACAAAAGGTGCTCTTAAAATACTCCATTTACTCGTGGATGGCTTTGAATGGGGGTCTCAAAACTGCTAATAAGTTATTGTCTAGAGGCCTTGTTATTGAACTATCCTACATCTTCTGTGACTTCTCTAAAGAATCTTCTTCTTACCTGCTATTTAACTGCTCATTTTCTAAATTTGTGTTGATTAAATGGCTCCTTTGAACTGCTACCTTCCTTTTAAATCCTTCGCTCTATCAAATTTTAGAACATATTGAAAATTTGAAAAACATTCCGAAGAAATTCTACTCTCTCTATACATTGCATTGTTTACTCTGTCTAGATGGAATGGAACAATCAAAAATTTAACAGCAAGGCCATCAACATCTCTACTATTATTCTTAAGACCAAATATGCTCTCTAGGCTAAGTTTAAATCCTGGAGACATGACAGCTGTTGGGATGGCCTTAGGCATGACTTTAATGGATAACTTTCGACCTTCTTTTGGCTTTGGCTGGTTGACTGAGCTTGCAACCGACTCTCTCTTTGCTTTCTCTGCTTCTCTTCTTTCGTGGATTTCAAATTTGTCTTTTGTGACAACCTCCTCTAAATGCAACACAGTTTGGTTGTTGGATGCCCGGTCCTTATTCCTCAGGCCTGCAGTCTTTTTGTTGTTGGTTTTGGATTGGAAATTCTGCTCTGTTTTCGGTTCACACTTCACACATCACTTGTTTTGGTCTTGGGAATCTTTTTACTGGTTTTGTATTGGGTAACCCAACCCTACGATGGAATCAACATGATTCATGTACCTGACCCCTTATCCTCTCTTGAGGATCTTCTTATGCAACTTCTTTTTGTAATCTCTTTTTATTTATTTTTTTCATAGTTTTTGCTTTGTAATTGCTCTGATTTAATGAAATTTGCAAGCTAAGTCCTCAATTCTTCCAAAAAAAAAAATATACAGATTAATAAAACCCTATCTAATCCCTATCAAACCTCCGCCTACCCCATCTGCCGCATGCAGCCGAAGTCGACACCATCCTTCCCTATCTAGAACAGAAAACATACATATAATAATATTATTATTAAAAAAAGTAAAGGATCTACCATCTCCATTTTTCCTGCATGATAGTCAGTCGAACTCCCTCTCTAAGACATCTCTCCCTTATCACCAAAGCCTCATCTCTACCCTAATCTCCCTCTTCTTTCCTCTGTGCAGGTTGCACAAGCAATCTCTACTCTTGGCTCTCTATTTGGCTCTCACCCTACACCTAGCTAGCCTCTTGCACAAGCCCATCTCCTTCCATGCTCACACATTTCTCACTCTCTGCCTCAATCCTCATACAAGCCCTCACTGCACTCTACTCTTCTCTACCTACACTGCCCAAACCCCTTCATCACTCTTCTCTTCCTTCCTCTCACTATCTCCTCTCATTTTTTCTATTTTTATTGTTTTCTCTCTCTCCTCTTCTTTCACCAAATATTTTTAGCCTACTCTTTCTCCATTTTCTCTATCTACATAGAGAAGCTCATCCCTCTTCTACACTCCCTATTTCTCTCTAAACAAAGAGATCACTAACTCTCTCTTAGAGAGATTTTTCCATTTATTTCCTCTCTTCCTTTTCCACTTTCTCTTTTTAACAACAAGAGGCCACCTCTCTTTCTCTCTCTAAAAAAGAGGAAGAAATAAATCACTTCATCTCTTTCTTCATGTAAAAAAGCTAAAAAATTGTGCATTCTTCAAATTCATGTAAACTTGAATATCATTTTCGACCTCCTACACCAAGAAATAAAATGCATCCTAACCCTAAGACTACTGAAATTTTGATTGCTGCGCATTCAGCATGACAAGCAAAACTTATGCATATTTTTCTTAGTATGGTGGGGGCAACTCGTAAGTGACACTTGCAGCATGAGTAAATCTAGTGTGTTTTTCTTAGCACAACAAGAAAAAATATGAGTTCCAATGCACGTCGTTTCAACATGGCAAAGAATCTATTTACATGTCTTCAAGCAAGTACCTAAAGATCCTTAACGTGGTTAGAAAAAAGATCAAGTCATTATTCACACCACCTATGTGTCTTTCTTAATGTGGTCGATAGCCCAACACTCCCAAAATAGCCCTTTACGTGAGGAAGAAGTTGAGATTGCTGTCAAAATTCTATCAAAATGAATACTAAGCAAACTACAATGGACAAGGTTTAAGAGTATTACTGCAAGCATAAATACAAACTAATGATAAAATAAAATGTAAATTTTAAGTGCTAGTGCATATTGCAACAATATTGTGGGGAAATCATTGCAATTTACAAAAAATGTATAAGTAGACCCATGCATGCCTTTCCTAGTAGGTGAGATTAAAGACATAAATGTTGTGCCTCAAGACACTAACCACGCACACCTTTGTTGGTGCATTGGTTAAGCTTTACACCCCGAAATAGCCCATTTTATGCAAGGAAGACGTTGAGATCCTATCATAATTTATAGTGAAGAAGATCGCAAAGAACATAATTGAATGAGTATGTTAAACATGAACATGATAAGATGAATATGCAAAGTACAAAACTATTAACAATAGAATGAAAATTAAATTATAAAAATGAGATTGAAGATAAACTTAAGACTTCAAAAATAAAGAACTTGCTAATCCATTAATAAGTGCAAATGAAATTTGCAATATATTTGAATACCTATCTTCAAACAAAAATGAAACTCAAGTGAGATTCATAATAGACCTACATCGAACTGAATAGCTCGCTAATGAGCATAAACAAGACAATATATGCATCTCTTGCCACATTGAACAAATTGAAATGAATCAAAAGAAACTTGAATGGGACTCGTAGCAATTTTGAAGACTCATCTTTGGACATGAATGAAACTTCATTGAACATTTCAAATCCAACAAATAAAAAATAATTAAATACGATTTTTAATGTATAGTAAAAAACACTTAGAATATATATATGCCATCAATCTGCAATGTATGCATGTAAGCTGATAAAAGGCATTGTTGAAGGCTTTAAATGAATGTCTGCACACATTACAAAGTAACCTATCATTGATTCAAATGCTTCAAAATTCATATAAGCACTTAAATAAAATGAGTGTTTGCATGCGTTATGAGGCAATCTTATAATCAAAATCATTGCATTAGAATACATATAAATGACCTAAAAGAATAGATCTTGCACATATTACGACAATATCTTATATTCATGTTTGTTGCATTAAAATACATGCAAATAATCTATAAAAATTCTTGCATGCAATACAAGGTGACCTTACATCCAAATACTTGCATCACAAGGCATTCATTCTTGCAATTATATCATCTCAAAATACAATGAAGATGATCAAATCATGCACATGCACAACAAGATAAATATTGGAATTCAAATTTAATGCCTCAAAAAATATGCAAGTATTCTTGAATTATTTACATGCTTTACAAGAAATTCTCTAAGCTTGACATTAAATGCCTCAAAAAGCATGCAAGTCTTTCAAACCGCACAAAAAGAAATAAAATTATAATTGCTCGCATGTACCTCAACATATATGTCAAATGCTCAAACATAATATTTAAGTATACTACACGGGCTAAAAATAAGAATCAACTCAAATTATTTTTGCTTTGAGAAACATGCAAATATCTTGATAAATCAATAATTATTTTGCCCTTTAAAATTAAAAATTTAACTTTAAAATTGATGCATGTGTATGCTCTCAAGCGGACTACTTCATAAACTAGGAACGCTGGTTGAAAGTTAAACATATAGTACTAAAAAAATTTATTTTTACATTTGCATGATTTCATAAAAACTTATAATAAAAAAAATTCATATTTAAAAATAAAACACTTTGTTTTAAAATTTGAAAATATGAGCACAAGTTTTAACTATAGATTCAATCCTCCGTACTTGAAGTAAAGTTAACAAGGAATATTGCATGTCAAATCTTTAAATGAATTTAAACCACATATAAATCACAAATCAAAATCTTTGTAAGTAACTAAATGGAGTTGACAAAATCTAAAGTAATAGATTAAATGCAATCAATCCAATCACCTCAATAATGGTAATGTTGATTGAAGATATTAACCAGTGGGGTTTATTGCCTTCAAAATTTTATAAAATTTAATGTCAAATAATTCCAAATTCAAATTTTAATCAAATATAAAATAATCAAATGTTTTAATTAAGAGAGATTAACTAAATAAAATTTGTTATTTAAAGGTTTAAGGAAAAAATTCATCCACCCTCCCAACCATTTGTTGGGGGTGATAATTTAAAAAAATTATAGTTTATAAGGAGCTAATATCACACCAAACGTATTATTATAATCACTCTCAAATGATTTCAAGCTAGTAAAGATGTGACATTTTATCCTCTGACTAGGTTTTTTGCTCTGAATAGCCCCATTCAATTATGATTTTGATTATTGTTTTTTGATCAAGTGCTTTGATCCCTAAATGGTATCACTATATTACGATCATAATCAGGCCCTCTGACTAAATGATATTGCCCCTAAATGACTCCTGTAATATCCAATTAATTTATTTCCTAATTAATTTTGTTTTAGCTAATTAATCCATTATCAAGATTGTGATCAGAAGACCTAAGCATGCGCTGAAGTTTTATTCGACGGTATGGTTGGATCTCTCCGCAGCCTTCCTATTTCATTTCCTTCCATAGGTTTCGCTTAATCTCCGCCGATCGAATTTCCTCTCCTTTCCGCTTGGCCAGAACCGCCGCCTCGGACGCATCACAAGGCGGGGATCCCGCTGCCGACAGAACTACCGCCTGCGTAACGACGAAGGAGTTCTGTCGGTTTCGCTTCCTCCCGTCGCCCTTCTTCCTGTGGTCGCTGACGGAACCGCAGCGCCCCAGAGGTAAGATGCACGGGCTAGGGAGTTTCGTGAATCACTTCCTGGATTGGAATTCGGGTCCTACCAAGAAGGAAGCCTGGGAGTTCTCAGGACTTAATTTTCTATCCCTATTCCTTTTTTTTTTCCTGTTGAAATGCACATCGGGAAGTTCAACTATACTGGAAATAATTATCACAGTATTAAAATGAGGGTTGAGGATCGATTTGTTAATTTTAGTCATAATTTAGCTGAATTAACACAAGTAGATATACCTCAAGGTTCCAAGATTTCGACAGATTATATGAGACATCACTTTCGTTAGATCAGCTTAAGTTAAAGGATACATCGTGTTAATTATGAAGTTTATGAGTTTCATGACAAGTATTTAAAAGAGTTATTGATTATATAGCAGACTGGTAATAATCGCGAAGACATCACGACACCGACAGGAGATGGCATATAACCGATAATTCGCTTCTATACCCCATTTAACCATTGTTTCTACCGATTTTTATAAATAATACGAATTATTACATGATATTTCACATATCAGATGAATTACAAAATAGTAAATAAATGCCCGTTATTTCATTTTCTTAATGATGATTTTGTGGCATATGAAAATGTTTAAAACATGCATTATTAAATGTTAAATGCAGAATGCGATAAATGTTAAACGTGAAAAAATAGTTTAGTAGAATCTACGCAGATAAAAGAAAAAGCTTCGACGAAAGAGCAAGCATCTTAAGATCCCCGACTGACATTTGAGGTCGGAGTCAGGTCAGTCCTGCCTATGCGTGGAAGAGATTGCCCCGCCTTTACCTCGCCTTTAAATGATCGCGACGCTTTGTATAATGTAAAACCTACGAATTATAAATGACATTTCTGAAAAATGATTTGATATAACGACTTTCATTAAATAACGCCCCCATGACATGACATCATAGCAAGCGAATCTACAAAGATATGTTTCGCCATATCATTTCGCCTTTCACAAAAGTTTTGTTTTACGATGCTACCGCTGATAATTTCGGAAAAGACGAATGTAGTTTAAACTGGCTTTTTGTCAATCAGACAAGAGGAAGATAGTAGCTTTGAAAATTTAAATAAATATTTTAATTTATTTATTTACAAACGAAAAGATTATATGCTTTCCGATCAGTGAGCATGAAGTTAATTAGTATGAATTGTAAATATTTGATGATTTCATTGGGCATATTTCACTGCTTGCCGCAAGAGATGCGCTTAACGTGTTGGTGGAATCATTTCTAATCGAATCATCTGATATTATTGACGCAGAGCAAGAAGTCATCCTGATGTGACAACTCCACTATATTATAGTTTCAATCGTAGCTCATAAGTTCCCCAATGGCTCATCCCTTTGAGTTGTGAACCAAAGGGTGCATTTCATAAAGTATAAAATCTTTTGTTAGCTTGAGTCTTCTTAAAGTTATTCCTTCGATAAATATTAATCCTAAGCATATAAGGTCTATTTGAACGAAGCAGCTAATGGTTGTTGATAAGAATGCTTTGATCATATAAGGTCAACTATCTCTTTAACAAAATAGACCAAGAACTATGACAACTTTAAATGATAGAACCATGAGATCTTGATCAAGTTTGTCATTATTCCTAGATTGAACTCATCTCTCTAATTTATTGATTTGGATAAAATGATTCAAACTCATCTCTCTTCACAACAATTTTCTTCTCATATATACTTTTCTACTGATTTTGAAAAAATTCAACAAATAAAATAATTTGCTAAATATATTTTTTCCAAAACTTTTTCAAAAAATCCACTTCAATTTTGGGCTAAAGATGAACTTGTTGCCCGTACTGAACCAATTAACCCTGCTCATATCATTCGAGTATGGCCAATAAAATATACTATTAATGATAAACTTGAATTCAAAACATAAATATCTAATTTTTTACAACTTAAACACACAGAACCTAGCAACAACCCTCACAGTAGTCCTGTTTTTCTTGTTAAAAATCATGCTGAATAGCTACGTGGAAAAGCCAGAATGATTATTAATTATAAAAAACTAAATGATAATACCAAATTTGATGGTTACTTCTTACCTAATAAAAAAGTCTTAATCAACCAAATAAAAAATGACAAGTGGTTTTCCAAATTAGATTATAAATCCGGATTTTGGCAGATTAAGATACATAATGATAGTAAGAAATTTACTGCATTTACTATACCACAAAAACACTATCAATGAAATGTGATGTCATTTGGTCTAAAAAATACACCGCAGATATTTCAAAGACGTATGAACTATTAATTTTCTGAATTCAGTACTTTTGTTTTAATCTATGTTGATGACATTCTTATTTTCAATAATATTCTACTTATGCATCTAAAATATTTAACATTATTTTCACAAAAAGTTTATAAACATGGTATTGTTTTAAGCAAGAAAAAAAATAGTCTTTATAACCCAGAATATCGAATTTTTAGGACTTAAAATAAATCAAGGATCTATTAAATTACAATATCATATTTTACAAAAAATTGATCAATTTTCTAATATTCATAATAAAAAAGAATTACAATGACTTTTCGGATGCATTAATTATGCTTAATTTTTAATTAAAAACTTAGCTACCTTAAGAGCCCCTTTTCAAAAGAAACTCAGAAATAATATGGCCTAGAACTGGGATAAAACAGATGAAAGTATTTTACAAAATATTAAATTAGCTTGTAAAAATCTTCCTAAATTAAATCTTCACAATAATAAAGAAAAATTAATCATTGAAATTGATAGTTCAGAAACATGATTGGGTGTCATTTTAAAGGCAAAAAGAAGTGATAAAGAAATTTTATGTCGATATGCTTCTCAAACTTATACTCCGACTGAACAAAATTATCATATTAATGAAAAAGAATTTTTAGCTAAAAAACAATTAAAAATTTTGAAATATTCCTAAATGAACATTTTATTATTATAACAGATAATAAAACAATTATTTCCTTTATAAAAGAAAAAATAGTCGATTCACTTCCTAATAAACGACTTATTCATTGGTAAAGTTAGTTTTCAGCATATAATTTTGATCTCGAATATATTGAAAAAAAAATAATTGTCAACGTCTTTAACTCGAGAATTTGTGGTGAGCAACAAGAAATAGAGCTACAACTCAACAAATTACCAGATAAAATTATGAATCCAGAGATAACTTCTGACAAAATTTCAACCAAATCAAATGAGCATCTTATCGACATTTATCTCCAGATACTCGAGTTTCAAATATGAAAGTTAGAATATGAAATATCTTATGGAAACAAAGTATTAACTGAACTACAAAAAGTCAAAAATTATCTCTCTGGAGAATTAGACGAAGAAGATTTACCTACCGTCTCACAATTACACACTCTGTGCAAATTTATGAACCTTAGTCCTTCTGAAAAGTATTGACTTAACCAATTTTAAAGAAAGCTCAACCAAGTCATCCACAAATACAGAAAAAGAACATGGAGTTTAATGAAAAAGCTTAAAAACAACCAAGTAATTGATTTTAAAGCCAACGATTTGGATAAAATTATTGATGTCATCAGGTAGCGACATCACCCATTTTTGTCTAGGTACTAGCTTCACTCGTAATTTGAGAGGTTAGTTCTGAAATGGGTCTATTTTGAATAATTGTATCCAAATCACCATGTTGGCTGCAAAAAATGGGTGGATGTTCAAGGATATGATAAGCAGGATTAGGAATAAAAGGACAGGAAATAGAATATTTACATGGAGTAAGTAATTCAAAATGGTCAGTATATTGAGTACATGAATACATGGATTTAAAGAAATTATTTCCAAGTATAAAACTAGGGCCATTATCATCCATACACCAGAGTCGAGGTATTTTAATAAGTCTCACGGATAAGTATATATTGATTAGACCAATAATTATTAATTGTACGAATACCGTTAAAAATATCAAAGAGTAAATTATCTTGTTGAGGAAGAATATGTGAAGGAAGTATATATCGTTTACAGACAGTGATGTTGCTACCTATATCACATAAAGCGTGAATTTGAATAGGTTCATAAGTAGGAATATATAAATCAATGTGGATATAGCTATGAAAGTTGACTATGATGATGTAGAATAAGAAATGAATTAATTTGTACGGTAGAATCAATAAATGTAACGGTATGTTGTTGTATGAAATCCATTCCTACAAGAATTCGTCTTTTTTCTATGTCATCAGTTAAAAATGTATGTTGAAAGTCTATTCGTTGATTTTATATATCCCAAAAGCCGAATAAATATTAGTTTCGTTATGGCAATCATGTTTATTACCATGATAGTCTTTATATATATATAGTTCACTTCGTTTGAGTTGTAAATTCGAAGGTATTAAAGATGTATCAATATGGGAACTATGTGATCTTGTATCTAGTAAAATAGAGATTATATTTTCTAGTGAAATATAATATCCTTTAAGGATTAATTAATCATTTGAATGTTGTATTTTTTTTTAATCAATAGATCTTCTTGGTTGAATAATAAGATCATTATTATTTTCATTAAATAATAATTATCTCTTAGGTAGTCTAAAGCTATTACCTAAACTACTACTTTCTCCAACGTCAAGGGCTAAATTATCAAGAGGAAGTGTTATATTTGTATAATCTACTTCTGGTTGAATAATTTGTCATATTTGGAAAAACATAGAATCGATATGAATAGGTTCATTATGTGTTCTAAATACTACAGTATTATAATGATTATTGTAGGCGTATGCTGCTTGGTAAGTAATGCTATAGACAGCACTTCCTGATCTTAACTTAACTCAATCTAATTTTATGTTTAAGCATAAGAGTTCGATCTCTATCTCTATCATTAATATTTATAGCATAATTAGGATGTAAATTAAACATTGGTGTTTGATAACATAGGTTTCCTTGAAGAACTCCTAATAATGCATCTTTTTTAGAATTAATAATTCTATCATCATAAATCCAAAGAGTAATAGGACCATCTATTCCTTTACGAAAATATGCTTTTATTAATATTTGGATTCCTCCAAAAAATATGTGTTTATATCTTTCTAGATGAATATTTTTTAAAGATCCTGATTTATATAAAGGGATCTTCGTACTTCATTGAACTTCAGTTATTTCAATAGGGTATTCTCCTTGTCTAATACTGTAATGAACAAGTTTTTTTCAATTTAATATTGGTATATCAAAACAATCTTTCCTCCCTAAAGATAATTTTCTTTTTCTAATCTTTTTATATTCATCTTTAGAAAGAGTTATCTATCTACTATATTCAGATTGATCATCTGTAATTTCATCAGTATTATTTATTCGTTCAAGTTCAAACATTTTAATCGGAATATAAATATTCTTCTAAATCATTATCTGAATAATAGTATTGATTTATAAGATCATTTTCTTGATCTGATAATTCATAAATCTCTTTCTCATAATCTATTTCAAGAATATCAAAAATTGGTTCTAATTATTCTTTTATAATTTGGATAGATTTAATTCTTGTAACTTACTTTCTTTTGGGACATTCATTATATAGTGGAATACTTGAATCCAGACTATATTATATGATTCAGGTAATTTATAAAAATATATATTTAGGTGTTAAGTACATTCATCTGCAAGAATATAATAAAAAAATTTTTTGATATTCATAACTATATTCATTTAAGTAACATATATTACAAATACTAAGTACAGTAAGTTTTTGTTTAGCAATTTCTGACTGTTTTTTAGCTTTTCCATCTTCTGTGGTGAATCTATTTTTATACCCAAAGAATTCACCTAAATGGAATTATCCTAGTGCATAGAGGTAAATTAAACTACAGTAATTATTAATTGGTAAATATTTTCCTTTATCCCATTAACATTTAGTAAAGTAAATATTTTCCTGTAATTGTTCTTGAAAGTATATTTACTATTTTGAACCAATTGCCTATAAAAAAAGAAATATATTCTATGGTTCTAAGAAGAATCTTAGAACCAAATACTTAAAGAACCAAATAAGCAAAAAATATATACTTGAAATATAAGAAGAATGACAGATTTTCTATGTTTCAAGAAAGAATTAATCTACAAATATATTTTCACTCACAAGGAAATATAAATGTAGCTTACATTTATGAAAATACGAATAAAAAATTAGTCCAAATATTATATCTTAGAACTGCTAAAGATGATATATCTTGAAAATATTATTGTACTAAGTTACCAAAGCACTTATTGAAGCTGTCGAAATATTTCAATCCATTTTAAAACATTGGAATATATATATCAAGATCTCACAAACATGCCTTAAATTAGCTGAAGGAACAATTACAATAATACATCTTGGAATTAGTAGTGAACCATTTATTCTGAAGCATAAGAAAAATGTGAAATTTATCCAACGAAATAAAGACGAAGAACTCTACCAATTATGGATTGAAACAAAAATGATAGAACCTTCTAATATTATATGGTTCAGGTAATTTATAAAAATACGTATCTAGGTACTGAGTACGTTTATCTGCAAGAATATCATAAAAAAATTTTTGATATTCACAACTATATTCATTTAAGTAACATATATTACAAATACTAAGTACAATAAATTTTTGTTTAGCAATTTCTGATTGTTTTTTAGCTTTTTCATCTTCTGTAGTGAATCTAATTTTATATCCAATGAATTCACTTTTAATAAAGTATGCATAGATTTTTACCCATTTACCTAGTGTACTTATTGTAGATTCTGCTATGCAAGTATTTCTAATTTCTTATTTTTGATTTGATTGAAGGCCAAGAAAACATTTTTTGAGTCTCTACCTGATTATTTATAGAGTTTTGTTTGGTTCTATTTAGATTTTTAAGCCTCATAACTTCTTTTTCAATATTATGTAGTTTAATTCTAATTGACTCAAAGTCTGAATACATAAAGAAATAGTCTTCTCTCTAGTCTTTCTATAAGTAATCGATCACCTTATTCCTATTATGGTCCATCATGCTTCTGAATAGTCCTAATTAATGACTTCTTATGATAGATTATGCAAATATTTTTAATATCTGACCTGGGATTTGACCGTAAATTCTCCGATTCAGATCATATTCTCCTAATCCGGCTTTCTTAGAGAGATGCAGGCTCAACAACATACTACAACCTTATATGATTACTTCAGAGAATCACAACACAGCTTTAATTTGTTTCCTATCCTAAGTGTAACTAGATCAAAATAGAAATTATACAAGCAAAATATATCATTCAGAAATCATAATATCAAAACTAAATCATTAGCATAACAATACCCTTATAGATACAATAATCGAAGTTTACTTACAAACATAGACCAAAGAGAAGATAAGTTTTAGCCTATATGGTTATTGCACATACTTTCTCTTCTTAGTTCTCTCTCTCTCTTTCTTTCACTCACTCAATAGTTTTCCCTCTTTCTCCTCTTCCTCTTCTATCCCAGATCTTTCCCTTATATAAGTGAGAAACAGGTATCTATAATAATCGAAGTCTGACGTAAGTGCTTATGTCATCTTTCTATTGTCATCACTACTGACGTTATTTTGATTCTGGCATCATGGCTAACGATTTTAGTTGTCTAGAAGTTTGGATTCCAACTTTTCTTTTACTGCTTGTAAAATATGTTTACATTTGCAGTGAATACAACTGTGCAATTTTTCTTTTTTCATTCTTTTGCAAAAATTTTCTTTTACTAACTAGTACAGATTTTTTTAATAAGATATTGTTGCATTTAAGATAGATTATCTTTTGTACGTTGTCTGCAATGACTATAGATGAATAGAGTATTTGAGCAATGGCAGACCCATATATTAGAGGTATCTATCTTTTTTATTTCAATCCATAACTGGTAGAGTTCTTCACTTTATTTCGTTGGACAAATTTCTTATTTTTCATATACTTCTGAATAAATGGTTCACTACTAATTCCAAGTTGTATTATTATAATTGTTCCTTCAGCTAATTCAGGGCATGTTTATGAGATCTTGATATATATATTCCAATGTTTTAAAATGGAATGAAATGTTTTGACAACATCGATAAGTGCCTTTGGTAACTTACTTAATACAGTAATATTTTTCAAGATATATCATCTTTAGCAGTCCGCTAAGATATAATTTTGGACTAATTTTTGATCTGTATCTCCATAAATATAAGCTATATTTATATTTCTTGTGAGCGAAAATATATTTATGATTAATTCTTTCTTGAAACATAGAGAATCTTTGTCATTCTTCTGATATTTCAAATATATTTTTCTGATTCTTTGCTTCTTTAAGAAGAACCGTAGAATATTTAAAGAAAAGTTGAAATTCAAGCTTCTAGACAACTAAAATCATCAACCATGACAACAGAATCAGAATAACGTCAACAGTGACGACAATAAAAAAGATGACATAGCACTTACATCAGACTCAATTATTACAGATATATGTTTCTCGCTTATATAAGGAAGATCTGGGATAGAAGGGGTAGAGGAGAAAGAGGGAAAACTACTGAGTGAAAGAAAGAGAAAGAGAACTAAGAAGAGAAAGTAATTGTTATGCTAATTATTATATCTATAAGGGTATTGTTAAGCTAATGATTTGGTTTTGATATTATGATTTATGAATGATATATTATGCTTGTATAATTTCTATTTTGATCTGGTTATGCTTAAGATAGGAAACAAAACTAAAGCTGTGTTGATTCTCTCAAGAATCATATATTTTGAATGTTGTTGTGCATCTCCCAAGAAAGTCGGATGGAGAATATGATATGAACCGTAGAATTTACGGTCAAATCCTAGGTCAAATATTAAGAATATTTGCATAATCTATCCTAAGAAGTCATTAGTTAGGACTATTCAAAAGCGTGATGGACCCTAACAGGAATAAAATGATCGATTACTTATAGAAAGACTAGAGAGAAGACTATTTCTTTATGTATTCAGACTTTGAGTCAATTATAATTAAACTACATAATATTGAAAAAGAAGTTATGAGGCTTAAAAATCTAAATAAAACCAAACAAAACTCTACAAATAATCAGGTAGAGACCACCCAAAAAATGGTATCTAAGCCTGAAAAAGATAAAAATATTCCACCTAGAATAATCCATTCATTAGAGTTTCCCAAGGGAGCTTTAATATGGAAAATGTGTTCTTCTATACAAATGTCTAATTGATTATTAGAAATATTTATTTTTAATAGTTCTTGAATTCTTTTAAATTCTTTTTCCAAATAATCTTTGGTCAAATTTATCATTTATATAAAAATATATCTTCTTCAAGTTCTTTTAGTTAAAGTTGTTTGAATGTTTCTTTTTCTTCTCTTATAATTGATTTATAAGAGGGAAAATTATTGTTATAAGAATAGCTAGGAGTATATAGATAGGCGTAATTCTTATCACAGATTGAGTATTTATTATAACATCTTCAAGTTTATCTTTTATAAGCTCTGATACCATTTTTTGAGTGGTCTCTACATGATTATTTATAGAGTTTTGTTTGGTTCTATTTAGATTTTTAAGCCTCATAACTTCTTTTTCAATATTATGTAGTTTAATTCTAATTGACTCAAAGTCTAAATACATAAAGAAATAATATTCTCTAGTCTTTCTATAATCGATCATCTTATTCTATCGGGTCCATCACGCGAATACCCTAACTAATTCTTAGGATAGATTATGCAAATATTCTTAATATCTGACTTGGGATTTAACTGTAAATTCTCCGGTTCATATCATATTCTCCTAATCCAGTGGCTTTTTTGAAGATGCAGACTCAACAAAATGACCACAACCTTATATGATTACTTCATAGAATCACAACACTTTAGTTTGTTTTCTACCCTCACCGTAACCAGATCAAAATAGAAATTATACAATCATAATATATCATTCAGAAATCATAATATCAAAACCAGATCATTAACATAACAATACCCTTATAGATACAATAATCAAAGTATACTTACAGACATAGACCAGAGAGAATATAAGTTTTAGCCTAGATGGCTATTACACATACTTTCTCTTCTTAGTTCTCTCTCTTTCTTTCACTCAATAGTTTTCCCTTTCTCCTCTGCCCCTTCTATCCCGGACCTTTCTCTTATATAGAAACAGTATCTATAATAGTCGGCGTAGTTTTACGTCATCTTTTTACTATCGTCACTCTTAATGTTATTCTAATTCTATCATCATGGCTGATGATTTTAGCTGTCTAGAAGCTTGCATTTCAACTTTTCTTTTATTACTTGTAAAGTATTTTACTTTTACAGTGAATACAGTTGTGCAATTTTTCTTTTTTTCATTCTTTTGCAAAAATTTTCTTTTACTTCAGAACTAGCATGTATCGTATTTCTTAAAAGTATATTGTTCCATTTAAGATACATTATTTCATGTATCTTTTTGGTACGTGGTCTACAATGACTATCAAATGAATAGAGTATTTGAGTAATAGTAGACCCATATATTAGAAGGATTTATCTTTTTTTGTTTCAATCCATAATTGATAAAGTTCTTCACATTATTTCATTGGACAAATTTTATATTTTTCATAAACTTCGAAATAAATGGTTCACTACTAATTCAAGTTATATTATTATAATTGTTCTTTCAGCTAATTCAGGGCATGTTTGTGATATCTTGATATATATATATTCCAATATTTTAAAATAGATTGAATTGTTTCGACAGCGTCGATAAGTGCCTTTGTTAACTTAGTTAGTACAATAATATTTTCAAGATATATCACCTTTAGCAGTACGTTAAGATATAATTCTTGGACTAATTTTTTATCCCTATCTCCATAAATGTAAGCTACATTTATATTTCCTTGTGAGTGGAAATATATTTGTGAATTAATTCTTTCTTGAGACATAGAGAATCTTTGTTATTCTTCTGATATTTCAAGTATATTTTTCTACTTCTTTGGTTCTTTAAGAAGAACTGTAGAATATTGTTCTTTTTTCGTACTTGTAGATGGCTTGATTGAGCTTTCTTTAAAATTGGTTAAGTTGATACTTTCAGAATGACTAAAGTCCTTAAATTTGCACAAAGTGCGTAATTGTCAGACGGTAGATAAATCTTCTTCGTCTAATTCTCTAGAGAAATAATTTTTGACCTTTTGTAGTTTAGTTAATACTTTGTTTCCATAGGATATTTCACATTCTAACTTCCATATTTGAAACTCGAGTATCTGAAGATAATTGTCGATAAGATGCTCATCTGAATTGGTTGAGTTTTTGTCAGAAGTTATGTCTGGATTCATATTTTCTGTTTTATTTGATAATTTGTCGAGTTGTAGCTCTATTTCTTGTTCAGTGCTCATGTCCTACAAAATGCTTGAGTTAAAGTATCAACAAGACAATTATTTTTTCCTTCAATATATTCAAGATCAAAATTATAGGCTAAAAATCAACTTTACCAACGAATAAGTTGTTTATTAAGAAGCGAATCGACTATTTTTCCTTTTATAAAAGAAATAATTATTTTATTATCCGTTCTAATAATAACATGTTCATTTAGGAATATTTCAAATTTTTTAATTATTTTTTTATTGGTTAAAAATTCTTTTTCATTAATATGATAACCAGAAGCATATCGACATAAGATTTCTTTCACTTCTTTTTGTCTATGTTTCTGAACTATCGGTTTCAATGATTAATTTTTCTCCTTTATTAGAATATTTAATTTAGGAAGATTTTTACAAGCTAATTTAATATTTTGTAAAATACTTTCTAATTTACCCTAGTTTCATATTCTTTCTGAAGTTTAAGATAAAGAATTTAAATTTTAATAAAAAATTAAGCATAATTCATGCACTCTAAAAATTATTGTAATTTTTTTTTATTATTAATATTAGAAAATTGATCCATTTTTTGTAAAATATGATCTTGTAATTCAATGGATCCTTGATCTATTTTAAGTCCTAAAAATTTGATATTCTGTTACAAAGACTGTTTTTTTCTTGCTTAAAATAATACCATGTTTATAAGCTTTTTGTGAAAATAATATTAAATGTTTTAGATGCATAGGTAGAGTATTGCTGAAAATAAGAATGTCATCAATATAGATCAAAGCAAAAATGCTGAATTCAAAAAATAAATAATTCATACGTCTTTGAATTAGGTATTTTTAGACAAATATCATATTCCATGATAGTATCGCTGTATTAACGCAATAAATTCTTACTATCATCATGTATCTTAATCTGCCAAAATCCGGATTTACAATCTAAATTGGAAAACCACTTGGCATTTTTTATTTACTTGATTAAGACTTTTTTTATTATATAAGAAATAATCATTAAATTTGGTATTATCATTTAATTTTTTATAATTAATAATCATTCTGGCTTTTCCATGTAGCTGTTTAGCATGATTTCTAACGAAAAAAGCTGACTACTGTGAGGGTTGTTATTAGGTTCTATGAGTTAAGTTGTAAACGTTAAGATATTTGTGTTTTGAATTCAAGTTTATCATCAATAGTATATTTCATTGGCCGTACTCGAATGATAAGAGTAGAGTTAATTGGTTCAATACGAGCAACAAGTTCATCTTTAACCCAAAATTGAAGTGGATTTTCTGAAAAAGTTTTGGAAAAAATATTTTCAGCAAAATGTTTTATTTGTTGAATTTTTTCAAAAGCAGTAGAAAAGTATATATGAAAAGAAAATTGCTATGAGAAGAGATGAGTTTGAATAATTTTATCCAAATCATCACGTTGGCTGCGAAAAACAGGTGGATGTTCAGGGGTATGATAAATATGATTAGGAATAAAATGATAGGAAAGAGAATGTTTACATGGAGTAAGTAATTCAAAATGATCAGAATATTAAGCAAATGAATACATGGATTTAAAGAAATTATTGCCACATATAAAATCGAGGCCATTATCATCCATACACCAAAATCGAGATATTTTAATAAGAGTCTTACAAATAAGTATATATTGATTACTTCGGTACTATGAAAACCTCAAAACCTTTTCCATTTCATGATGGAATTACCCTCGCACAATTAATAGCTAAATATGACTAGAAAACATTAAACCTCCAAAATAAGACTTCAAGACAACATCATATTTACGTAAGGAACTATAATATTAATCAGCAAAAAATTCTTCCATCAAATACTCCCAAACTTAAATGATTGCTAGTCCTCAAGCAAACAAAAAGAGACAAACTTAATAAGTAAGAATCTTGGGGAATTAATATAGACAAGCCTTTGCTATGATTTGATTCATTGAATTGGTATATTGTGTGGCACCAAAAATGCTTCAAAAAAATTTAAAATAATTTAGTAAAATTCCAAACTTCAACTTGGATAATGAATCCACCTAGATTAACTAACTAGGATCTGTACATACTTGTGCTTGATTGCAAAGATTCAAAATTGAAATCATATCAAATTAGGTAAATGCTTGCTTTGCTAGATATAGTCCAAATTCATGAACTTATTTTTTAACGCTGCAAAAAAATAAGACACCAAAAGAGTGAATTGATAAGGCCTTGTGATTTCAATTGTAGAAAAAAATAGTCCATGACTAGATTAACATATATTCATAGCTATCATTAACATTAGAATAAAAGAATGTTAAAAAAAACCAAAATCAAAATCACTACTATCTTTTGTCTTCAAATCAACAATCACCTTCTCCAAATTTTCTCATTAGAAGGCTACCAAAAGTTTCCCTAATCCTATTATAACTTCCTAATCATCCACATCAAATATACATTATTCTATATAATCAACAACATTCTTATCGTAGTGCCACAATGCAAGGAAATGGCACCAAAGCACTATAACTTCTTTTTTGATTCATTGAAAGAATAGGGGCATTGGTGTTGTAAGCCAAAACTAGAGTTATCGTCATACTTGCTATTTGACATGCATAGAACATCAAGAGATTGACACCACAATGATAGATATAGAACTACAACATTATGCTTACCTATAAAACATTCATATAAATTGCATGGAACTAGGGCTAGTTATTACGATGCAAAATCATATTATCACACTATGTATTCTCTTTATAGAAATAATCAATTCATTTGACCTTCTACATCATCACTTTAGTGCTAGAAAAACTCCAATATATCTCCATTTCATGACGGAATTTCCCTAGCCTAATTAACAGTTAAATATAACTATAAAACATTAAACCCCTAGGAAAAGGCTTCAAAGACAACATGACATTTACATTAAGGAACTACAAAATTAATCAACAGAAAACTCTTCCATGAAATACTCCCAAGCAAAAATAAAATGAGACAAACTTAATTGGTGGGAATTTAGGGGAATAATATAGACAATCCTTTGTCAAATTTTTATTTATTAAATTGACAAATTGTATTGCATAGATAAAGTTTCATAAGAATATAAATAATGTGGTAAAATTCCAAACTTCAACTTGGAAAATGAATCCACCTATATTAACTACTTTGGTTCATGTCCATGTGTGCCTGGCTGCAAAGATTCAAAATTAAAATCATATTAGATTATGTAAATGCTACTTCTATTAGATATAGTTCAAATTCATCAACTTATTTTATAATTCTCTTCAAAAATATAAGACACCCAAACAACAAGAATTGATAGGACCTTGTGATCTAAAGTGTACAACAAAGGTTAAGGTGGGTATAAGAAACAACTAGGGCAAGAACTTCCCAAGCTCATCAATTTTCATAGATCATTTGCAGAGCAAAATATTAATAACACTAATTTCTCCTAATTCCGTGACTTATCTCACAATTTCTTACAGGCTTACCATTTTATTCTTTTTTTTAAATGATAGTAAAGAAAAATAATTTTTATCCCCAAACTTTCTTCAACTATATGGACATTACACTTTAAAGCTCATCCAAATACTATTCTCATATCTTTTCTTCAAACATACCAAAGTCAATAATTTACCCCAAAACTTTCTCAAAACAAATAATATGCTATTAAACATGCTCAAAAGTGGTTCAATGAGAAATATAGAAAAAAAATGCCCCTAACTAGATTTAAGCTTCCTGTTCTGATTCAATAACAAATGTAGAAAAAAGAACTCCACGGATTAAACATAGATTTTCATGGTTGTCTTCAATGTTAGAAAATCATAATAAAAGAAGAATATAGATAAACCAAAATCAAAATCACTACGAGATTTTTCCTTCAAATCAATAATCGCCAAAATGTCCCATTAGAAGACTACAAAAGTCATCTACATCAAATATCCATCATTCTATATAATCAACAATCAAAATTGAAAACTTACTAATCGCAGTGCCATGATGAAAGTTGCATGAGAGCAATCAAACTTCCATTCCAACACTCATTGGAAGAATACCTTGGTGTTGAGTTTCAAAAACTAGGGTTACGATGCCATACATGCTATTTGACATGCCTAGTTCATTGGGAAATTGATTCCATGGTGCCAAATATTGTGCTGCAATACTACACTTACTATAAAACATTTATATAAGTTGCATGGAACTAGAGGCATGGCGCTTGTTTATTCAGAATTAGTTTGCTTCAAATCATGTCTTCCTTTACAGAAAGAACCATCTCATTTTACTTTCTACATCATCACTTTAGTACTAGGAAAACTCCAAAATCATCTCCATTTCATGATGGAATTGCCATTGACCAATTAAAGTTAAATATAACTAGAAAACATTACACCTCCATAAAAAGGATTCAAAGAAAACATGATATTTACATAAGGAACTACAACATTAATCAATATAAAACTCATCCATCAAATACATCAAAACTTAAATAATTGCTAGTACTCAAGCAAAAACAAAATGAGAGAAACTTAATAGGTGGGAATCTAAATAAATTATATAGACAAGCGTTTGTCTTGTTTTGCTTTATCAAATTGACATATTGTGTTGCATACATTAAGTTTAAAGAGAATTTAAATAATTTAGTCAAATTCCAAACTTCGACTTGGAAAGCGATCCACCTAGATTAACTACTTAGGTTATTGTGCATATGTGCTTGGTTGCAAAGATGCAAAATTAAAATCAAATTGGATTAAGTAAATGCTTGTTTTGTTAAATATAGTCCAGGTTCATGAATTTATTTTTTAATACTCTTCAAAATTGTAAGATACTCAAACAACAAGAATCGATAGGTCCTTGTGATTTAAAGTGTACAACAAAAGCTAAGGTATATATAAGATACAACTAGAGCAAGAACTTCCAAAGCTCGTTAATTTTCATAGATCATTTGTAAAGCAAAAATATTAATAACACTAATTTTCCCAAAGTCCATATGGTCCACCATAAATTCCTAAAGCCTTACCACTTTTTTTTTCTTTTTGTTTTTAAATAATAAAAAAAACACTCCTTTTTCTCAAACTTTCTATCAAATATATTCACATTACACTTTCAAAGCTCAACTAGATACTATTTTCATATCTTTTTTTCAAACATATGGAACTTAGAATTTTACTCCACAACTTTCTTAAAACAAATGATATGCTATTTGACATCCCTAGTTAGGGTTCAATAACAAACATAGAAAAAAATAATCTCTAGCTAGCTTTAAGCTACATGTCTTTGATTCCACAGCAAATGTAGATAAAAAAATCCATGACTAGATTAACCAAATATTTCATGGTTGTCTCAAAATCAAAGTCACTGCTAGTTTTTGACATCAAATAAAAATTGCCAAGAATTTTCACTTTAATCATTTACATCAAATATCCATCATTCCATATAATCAACAATCAAAGTTGACAAATTTCTTATCGCAATGCCATGATGAAAGTACCACCAAAGCACTGTAACTACTATTTCGACTCCTAAGAAGAATAGGGACCTTGGTGTTGTGATGCCAAAATAAAGGTCATGATGCTATACATACTATTTGACATGCATACTTCATAGAGAAATCGACACCATGGTGCCAAATATAGTGCTACAACACTACGCTTAATATAAAACAATCATATAAATTGCATGGGACTAGATCCCAGCCATTAGTTGTTACGATGCAAAATCACATTGCCTCAAACCATATATTCTCTTTATAGAAACAACTATTTCATTTTACCTTCTACACGATCAATTCAGTACCAGGAAAATTCCAATAACTTCTTAATTTCATGATGGAATTGCCCTTGCCTAATTAATAGTTAAATACGTAGAAAACAATAAACCTCCATAAAAAGGCTTCATAGACAACATTACATTTACATTAAGGAACTACAAAATTAATAGTAGAAAATTCTTCCATCAAATACTCCCAAGCTTAAATGATTGCTGGTCCTCAAGCAAAAACAAAATGAGACAAACTTAATAGATGGGAATCTAAGAGAATAATATAGACAAGCATTTGTCAAGTTTTGATCTATTAAATTGACATATTGTGTTGCATTTTTAAAGTTTCAAAAGAATTCAAGTAATTAAGTAAAATTTCAAACTTCAACTTAAATAGTGAATTCACCAAGATTAACTACTTAGGCTCTTGTGCCTACGTATGCTTGGTTGCAAGCATTCAAAATCAAAAACATATTAGATTTCGTAAATGCTTCTATTTTTAGATATAGTCCAACTTCACAAAGTTATTTTTTAATACAACAACAACAAGCCTTTATCCCACTACGTGGGGTCGGCTACATCAATCATTCTTCTCTATTGTGTCCTATTAAGTGTAAAATTTCCATCTAATTCTAACCAGCTAAGCATCCTCATCTCTGAACGCATAACTTAATTTTATGTTTCTCTTTTATTGGCCAACATTCTGTGTCATTAAGCATTGTAGGTCTCACCAACATCAATATATATTTTTTAATACTCAACAAAAATGAAAGACACCCAAACAACAAAATCGATAAGGTCTTGTGATTTAGAGTGTAATAAAGGTTAAGGTAGGCATAAGATAAACCTAGGGCAACAATTTTCATAGATTATTTGTAGAGCAAAAATATTAATAATACTAATTTTCCAAAAGTCAATGAGCTCAATCATAAATTCCTACAACCTTACCATGTTATTTTTATTTTTTTGGTTTCTTAATAATAATAAAGAAATTCTTTATCCCCAAACTTTCTTTGAATTGTATAGACAATAATACATTCAAAGCTCATCTAGACCCTATTGTCATATCCTTTCTTCAAACACACCAAATTTAGAATTTTACTCCATTCTTCAAACACACCAAATTTAGAATTTTACTCCGCGACATTCTTGAAACAAGAGATATGTTATTTGTGATTCAATTGCAAATGTAGAAAAAAAATAATCCTAAATTTAAGCTTCATATTTTGATTCAATAACAAATGTGAAAAAAAAATGGTCCATTACTAGATTAAACATATATTTGATGGCTACTTTTAATATTAGAATAAAAGAATAATATAGAAAGAAAAACCAAAATCAAAGCCACTACTAATTTTTGCCTTTAAATCAACAATCTTCTCTAGAATATTTCTCTTTAGAAGACTACCAAAAGTCCCACCTCCCCCTCCCCGTTCTCTTCTTTCTTTTATAACTCTTAGTTATCTACATCAAATATCCATCATTCCATATAATCATCAATCAAAATTGACAACTTTCTTATCACAATGCCATGATGCAAGAAAGTGGTACCAAAGCACTGTAACTTCCATTTTGACTTATTGGAAGAATAGGAACCTTGGTGTTGTGATGCCAAAACTAGGGTTATGATTCCACACATGCTATTTGACATGCCTAGTTCATCAAGAGATTCATGCCATAACGATAGATATAGAGCTGACTACATTTACTATAACATATTCATATAAACTGCGTAGAATTAGATCCATGACGATAAGTGTTACAATGCAAAATCAAATTAATTGACACCATATCTTCTTTTTATGGAGACAATCATTTCATTTGGCCTTCTACATCATCATCTTAGTACTAGGAAAACTCCAAAATATTCTCCATTTCATGATGGAATTGCCCTCATCTAATTAATAGTTAAATATGAGAAAATATTAAACCTCCATAATAAGTCTTCCAAGAAAACATGATATTTACATAATGAACTACAACATGAATAAGCAGAAAACTCTTTGATCAAATACTCGCAAGCTCAAATGATTGCAAATCCTCAAAAAAAAAAATGAGACAAACTTAATAGGTGAGAATCCAAGAGAATTATATAGACAAGCTAGTGCCATGTTGATTTATCAAATTGACATGTGTTACATACATAAAGTTTCAAAAAAAAAAATTAAATAATTTAGAAAAATTCCAAACTTTAACTTGGAAAGTGAATCCACAAAGATTAACTACTTAGGTTCTTGTGCATATGTATGGTTGGTTTCAAATATTCAAAATTAAAATCATATTAGATTAGGTAAATTATTCTTTTGCGAGATATAGTCCAACTTCATTTACTAATTTTTTAATACTCTTCGGAAATGTAGACAACAAACAACAAGAATTGATAGGGCCTTACCATTTAAAGTGTACAACAAAGGTTAAGGTAGGTATAAGATACAACTAAGACTAGAACTTCCAAAGCTCGTCAATTTTCATAGATCATTTGTAGGGCGAAAATAATAAAACACTAATTTTCCCATGTCCATTAGCTCCATCATAAACTCCAACAGCCTTACCATTTTGGGGTTTTTTTCTCTTTTTTTATAATAATATAGAAAGACACTCTTTATTCTCAAACTTCCTTTCAATTATCTAACCATTACACTTTCAGAGCTCATCTAGATACTATTTTCATATCGTGTCTCCAACCATACCCAGCTTAATACCCAACTTAGAATCTTCCAAAATACTTTCTTAAAGCAAATGATACGCATAAGGAGATGTGGGTAGAATTGTAGTTCAATTTCAGGTCGGGAAATTTGTGTGGTTAGAAGAAAGGCAAATTTGGCTCAATGGTGTGACAAAAGACATTTAGAAGGAAGGGCTAACCTAAAAGGCCAAATGATCTAAAGATGGCCTACATCCTTTCAAGATTGAAATGTTTGTCAAAAATTTACTATGAATGATACCAAAACCAATTTAGAAGTCGAGTACTATCCTAATAAGAGATGGGCTTATCATTTTATATGTTACATTTTGATGTTAAGCAACTAGTTAACTTAACTGATAAGGATTGTAAGAAAATTAAACTAAAGCAAAAATAAATATCCAGTTAATTATTTAAATTTAGCTAATTATTCATTGTCTTTGAAATGCATTATGTATCAATTTCATTCTAAATCGAACCGCTTAAGATCTAACTCACAACAAGTTATCCAAATATCTCACCATCCACATTTTTGTCATAAAATTGAATCGATCTTAAAAATATTAGGGAATCTAATACTGAAACATCAATATGCTAGATCAAAAGAGATTCTACTTCCATGGATTCAAAATTTTTTGGATCATCATAATACATAGAAATTAGTACACAAAATATTTTCAAAATTTTGAGAGGATATAATATTAAAACATTAAAATGTTTGATTATTATAAATTGTATTTCTTCAAAAATTTAGAATATAGACAAACAAAGTAAACATTTTAAGAAAATTATGTTTAAACAAACTCGATAAAATTGATGTAGCACCCCAAGATCTTCAAGCAAATAGCAAAAAAAACTAGAGCTAAATCTAATGATAATAGAATTGAAATATAAAATGGAACAACAAAAATAAAGCCAAAAGAAAAATGACAGTAAAAGTAAGGCAAGCCAACAACATATGGTCAAACAAAGAAAATTTCATCACAAAACAATGGTTAGAAAATCTCACATAAAATATAAATGAAATTGTTAAAACTATAAATAATATGGTAAATGAGATATGAGCCTTCACCAACTTGGATTATATGGCCATTAATGAGTTGAAATTTTTCATGTACTCAATTTGTTATTAGTTACTATCTATAAGATAGGCCAAGATCACCACAACTCTTGTGATCATTATTATTGCCGAAGTTGCTATTGTGTAGCATCCTTCAATTTAGCAAATCACCAACACACGCTTCTAAAGATCAAGATCTGGAGTGGCTAATTGATGTAGGTTCACACCAATGTGTTTGTGGGCATTGAAAAATGCTTGCAACACTATAATAAAGGACTAATTGTAGTCAATCAATACACTCTATTGGCCCACAAAGATCAATAGAAGGCGAGTGAATGTGAGTGAATTTATCATTCCTTGAGTTTTTTTTTTTTCAAGGAATGTGGCACCAAATAAGGTTTATTTAACTTGTGGGAGTTGAGATTTCCCAAAAAAAAAAACAAGGTCTTAAGGTTAATTATATCCCAAGCACATCCAAGAATACTCTCAATTAAGGAGTAAATACTTGTATTCAAATTGGGTGGGATTTAATTTAGATTTACTTAGGTGCAGTCATAAATGGATCCCATGGAACTCAATAAAGGATGAAAAAGATAATGTCCTAAGTGTCGAGGAGGATGGGCTCATAAAAGACATGAAAGAAAGACTCATAATATCATATTGTGGCACTTGCCCAAAATAGAAAATATGCATGGATATATATAAAGGGAGGACTAACCTAATATAGAGTATGATGGCCCCAACCAAGATCCCATGGTTTCATCATTTTGGGAACATTAGTTCCTCTAATCTACTTAGTCGAGTCATGACTTGAAAATCATTGTCAGTAACCATGGATTAACTCATCCAATGGAATCTCACAGACAAAGGGTTTGGACCTAATCCTAAGCTAACAAATGAGACTTAACACTTCACCTATATGAGGGAGAACAACCTAGAACAACCTATAATGATACATACTAAGGTTGACAAAGCAACCTAAGTTCTAATGCTGGAGATAAGGAAGGATAGATTTCTTATCCATGTGGTAGAGAGGGAATCCAACTTATTACTTGATCATATAGGATCAAAAGTCATAATATCTCCTCAATATTGTAAAGAATAAATGAAGATAAGTACGATGGGACTTATAGCTTGATCATATATGATCAAGAATGCTTAGATATATCCTCAATATTGTAAAGAAGATAAATAAATATATATGGACTAATAGATAGATTGCATACGAGCAACAGGCCGATCTCCTCAATATAATAAAAGAGGAAAAAAGATATGAAGATAAGACTTACAACTTGTATGAATAAGAATGCTTAGATAACTTCTCAATATAATAAAGAAAATAGAAGATTGGACTTACATCCTACCTGAGACAAGAATGCCAAATAACAACCTAATTATGTGTGTAAGTGAAATGTCGGTCAAATATAAAAGAATGAAAGGAGGCAGACATTAACCTAATATGTGTAGATGAAGATAAGGTTGTAGGTGACGTATGTGTCTAGGTTATCTATCCTAACATGAATCCAAAACAATATAAAAATTCACAATTGTCAAGACAATATATCAATAATCATTACTCCTACTATGCTTAGCATTGATTTTGTTTTCATTTTAAATATGCCTAGCTTATAAATGAGTGAAGTGTGATCCTAAACATAATACAAGAAAAATTATACTAAACTAAATCTGAAAAAGTTATGTTTATCAAAAAGCAAATTTCCTGAAATTCAGGATTCATCTGGAACCACTTGTTTTCTGCTTAATGTTCTGCAAAACGTTAATAAATTGTTTGGTTAACCGCTTATTTAAAAATGCTTTTCAGAAAATTCTGTTTCTCTCATATTGAACCGTAATTTTTATATAACTTTTCAACACAGCTTTTAATAAAACAGTTTTTATACGAACTTATCTGAAATTAAAAGCGCTACCAAACGAAGCCTCAATTGCAGGAAAAAAGCTAGGCCACAAGCACGTACCTGCACTGGATTGACGATGTGTCATCCTTCAAGCAGACCAATGCTTGATTTATTTTCTACAGGACATTGCAGCTATGAACTCCAAGGTTTAAGGCAAGTCACTTCTTCTAAAGTCTCCCTTCGCACCCTTAAAGACGCTAAACTATGGTATAAAGATTGTCGGCTAGGTGTTTTTGTGAGGAGATTGAGACGAAAATGGTGGTTGGGGGCAATGCCGTTAAATGTTGCGATTAAACTTTACCTTCTTTTTTTTTTAACTCTACGCTTTGCAAATGGTGTTTAAGGATACAATCGGACCTAGAGGAAGAGATTGTTCAACTTAAACTAAACCATCTGTAGCAATCCTAAAGCATCTAAGGAATTTAAGTATATAACGAAAAGCAAGATTCATACCTGCAAATGATTGAGGAGTAAAGGGCTTCAAATAGATCACCCTGTTGGAGTGGCGAATATCAACTGGAGTGGTGAATGTCAGGGAGGATGACTCGGATCGGTAACAATGGAGGTGCTAAACGAGGGGTTTTGTGAATTGTTGTGCGCCATCTTTACTCCCCGTTGTCTCCGCCTTCCCTCGAATGCCCAAGAAAAGGATTGTTTATTTATTTCTTTTTTCGAAGGCCGGAGCAGTTATTTGTAGTTCTAAAAGAATCGATTCAATAAACTAATTCAAGGCGTCTTATAGAAGGAAAAAAAAAAAAAAGCAATTCAGTGAAGATTTAGACTTTGTTTGATTTATCAAAATTTGGAATATTTTGATTATCTTTTTTTGAGCTCACTGGTAATGAAATTCAATTTAATCTATTAAATTAATTAAAATTCTAAGTAAAACTAAAAAATTTCAAGTTAGACCCATTATCATTTATCAACGTATTAAATCGATTATTTGAGCTCAATGGTAATGAAATTCAATTAATCGCTCGATTTTAAATTAATAATCTAAATTCAAGTTAATCAAAATTGATCCGTGTTGCTTAATTAAGTTTTATCCAGATTTAATCAAATGAATTACATTAATCAGATAATTAAATGTTAGCTTTTGATATACCAAAATTTAGGATAAATATTGCAATATTACAACTTTTATAACATTAAAATCTTAGTCAATAATATTTATAAAACGACATCAGTTGTTTCAAATTAATGCCCATACAAAATTAAATGATTTTTATTTAACCAAAGGCCATTTAATTAATCCAAATATCGCCCTGTTGATTTTAAATGTTTCCAATTTTTAGATAAATGTTGACGCACATCAATTTTTTATTTGACTGAATGATCTAACTCATGCCAAGCTCAATTGATCAAATTAACTTTAATAAATTAGGCAAAAATTGAAGACCATGATTGAAAAATAAATGATAGAGACCGCCAAAATCATGATAAAACTTTTTGGTGAGTGGATGATGATTACAATAACTATGAAGTATTTGATATTAAAAAAGAGATCTTGATCATGATGATACGTACACGATGTCGATCGCATATAGGCCAACTGATCATCATGGTGCACGAGCTAGAGTCTACCGAACCAAAACAGGATGACTCACATGCATCAAATATAGTGTGCTAGCTTGCATGGAGTCGATGTGTATGTGACTAGGATGTGGTCTGATGAGGAGGTTCGAACTAAGATCATCTAAAATTGAAGTTCGAACTAAAACCATGGTACATGTGCAATGGTCAAGTTCAAGAACAATAAATGCAAGGTCAGCATTGTTAAAAATTTCTCCTCATGTTGTCCCTAATTTCTTTCACTCATTTTCTCAATTTTTTGTCTTTGTCAAGGGAGCTACGAGGTGTTAAACTTAATTTGGGGCGTTAGTTTTGGGACCCTAACTTGTTGGCATGGTCCATAGATAAGTGAAGGATAGCACAAATCTATGAAAGTAGAACCTCTCTGGCGCATAGATAAGTAAAGGATAGCGCAAAAATTTCGTATCACATGAATGTTGGCCACAATAGCTCCTCCCGTAGAATGAAACTTCTTTCCATAATATAAGTTTTTATGCACAACAAATCATGCATATCAGTCGGCAGCATTATCTCTAATTAATAAACTTTCCATAATCGAAAAGATTAGGAAGATGATTGATATGACCCTGAAAATTCTACTAGTCGAAGCACGAATCTTGATGTCCAAAAGTAACTGATCAATCAAGACTAACCGGTATCAAACGCTATTATCAATCGACTAACATGAGTGATCAAATCGAAGGCCTGATGATAATCTAACAAGCCCAAGATCTCATAATTCACTTCGCTTGAGCATTCAAATACTTAAAATACATCAAATGATCAAAGGAATCATTAGCCGTCAAGGCGGAGTTCGGATTTTGATGTATTGCGTAGACGCTACCTCCAATCTATAAATACCTTCATTCCTCATACGAAGGGCCCAAGCAAGAGAGAGAGAGCTCTAAAGTTTGAAAATCCTCCAAGCTTTCACACGGCGGCCGACCACCGCCGCCAGACCACCTGGCCCGTCGGCCAACCACTGCCGCCGTCATCGCACCGCCGCCATTACCGGTTATCACCATCGCCGTCCATCGCCGGGCGCCAACCGCTGGCCATCATCGCCACCACCGTTGCCGATCATCCCTAATTATCACGACGCTTCGACCAGTGTTTATAAATCGAAATCGAAGCCGAATCTAACAAGCTCAAGATCTCATAATTCACTTCGCTTTGAGCATTCAAATACTTAAAATACATCAAATGATCAAAGGAATCATTCTGAAGCGGTCCATGAAGTGAGTGGTTCGGATTTTGTATTTATTTACAGACGCCACTCCTCCAATATATTCCTCATTCTCATGGGAGGCAAGCAAGAGAGAGGAGAGCTCTAAAGCTTGAAAATCTCCAAGCATCAGTACCACTGATTTGCCGCTGACCACTCCCGCTGCCGACCACTTCTGCTGGCCACCGCCGGCTCATCCGCCGGCCACCGCAATTGACATCACTGGCCATCGCCATGACTACACTGGGTGCCACTATCACACCACCTCGCGGCTATCCCTAATCGACGATCGACGCCACGCCGAATCGCTGCCGGTTGCTGATTAGCCACGCCAACCACAGCCATTACCGCCAATTGCCGGCTACCACCACCGAATCGCTACCGCCATCTGCGAGTTTCCATCATCTACTACATAGTAACGCATAACTCAACGATTGTATAAGTTGTTGTTCTGATTGGATTCATACCGCCTCTTCTAATATACAATTTGTACTCAAACATATACATATGGAAGATTTTACTAAAAAGCTCGTGATTTTTTCCCTCTTTTCGAGATTATTCCACATAAAAATTTCTGGAGTTTTCTTGTTCACTCTTAAATACTTGTGTGTGTGGATTTCACAAAGGCTAAGCAAACTTTCACTCAACTACAACTAGTTTTCTAGCACACAACAAGCCATGCTTGGAAACCGATTCTCATTATTTCATCTTCAGATACAAAGTTTCCCAACAAGATCAAAACTACCATCGAGGAGCATTTCAAGCTTTTAAAGAGCGCAGTTTAAGAATGAAGATTCATCAAACTGCTCCTTCAAATTTTGTCTAAAAACTGGGAGGCAACTTAATCTCAAAAAAGATTATCTAAATTAATATTCTGATATCTAATTGATTATCGCCAGAGAAGCAAGTTAGCAATATCAATGAAAAGACCAAGGTTATGAGCAACTTTGGCTACAACCACAAATGGATATTTTGATAATTCTTCCATCATTAACGCCATCAAGTAATATTGACAAACAACGGATGAGTCAAAATCACGGATTCAATTCGATCTCTTCCATAAGTTAACGCCATCCAGCAAAGACTCGACAAACAACTTGATAGATCAAAACCGACCTACTTACCATGTGTTAACGCCATCGAGCAAAGACTATGACAAACAACCAGATAGTCAAAAGGTCCTTGCGGACTTCCACTCTTCCACAGTGTTAACGCCATCGTAACACTCGACAAACAACCCGGATGTCAAAATCAATGGATTCAATATTCCATACAGTTAACATGTCAATTTCTAACAAATAACCTCTGGATAGATCAAAACCTCACGGATTCCATTTCAACCTCTTCCATACAAGTTAACCTCATCGAGCAAAGACTCTAACAAACAACAGATAGTCAAAGGTCCCAAGTAGACTCCCACCTCCTTCCATATAAGTTAACGCATCGAAGACTCGAAACAACCTGATAGGTCAAAATCCTGGATTCAATTGACCTCATCCATACAAAGTTAACGCCATCGGTAACACCTCGACAAACAACCTGATAGTCAAAATCCGATTCAATTCGACCTCTTCCATACGGTTAACGCCATCTAAAACTCAACAAACAACCTCGGATAAGTCAAAATCGTGATTTAATTCGACCTCTTCCATACAGTAACGCCATCGGTAACATACAAACAACCTCGAATATATCAAAAATCTCGGATAATTCAATTCTTCCATAGTTAACGCCATCTGCAACACTCGACAAACAACCTCGATAGTCAAAATTCTTAGCGGATTCAATTCGACCTCTTCCATAGTTAACGCCATCGTAACACCTCGACAAACAAGATAGTCAAAAATCCTCGCGATTCAATTCAACCTCTTTCACATGTTAACGCCATCGAGCAAAGACTCGACAAAACAACCTAGATAGTCAAAAGGTCCGGTGGACTTTCCACCACCTCTTCCACCGTGCAACGCCATCGGAACATTCCGACAAACAACCTCTGGATGGGTCAAAATTCTCACCGGATTCAATTCGACATCTTCCATGGTTAACGCCATCGAGTCACACTCGACAAACAACCTCGGATAGAAAAAATCTCAACGGATCTAATTCGACCTCTTCCATACGTTAACATCATCGAAGTCACACTAACAAACAACCCGATAGGTCAAAAATCTCGGATTCCATTCAACCTTCCATACTAACGCCATCTGATAACACTCAATAAACAACCTCGATAGGTCAAAATCCTCATTGATTCGACCTCTTCCATATAGTTAACGCCATCGAGTCACACTCGACAAACAACCTCGAGATAGTCAAGAAAAAACGCCACCATCGCCAAGATCTCCGGTTTGCCAAATTATCTTCGCCGTATCCCTGACTACTGGCCGGTCGCCGACTACGGCTGCCGCGGCCGCTGACCACCCCGGCCGCCAACACCATCGCTCACCGCTGCCACCATCGCCGACATCCGCATACCATGCCCGTCGCCATCCGCTGACTACCGACGCGCCGCTTACTGCCGCTGCTGCCGCTACTTTGCCGGCTTCATTGCCGCCGCCGCCGGCCACCGCTGCCATCATCGCAATCTCCGGTCACTACCATCGCCGGTTATCTCTCGCTGACTACCGACGCCGGGCGTCGACTGCCGACCATAGCCGCCGCTTAACCAACCCGTCGCTACCAACCTCACGGCCACCGCCGCCACCATCATCGGCAGTAATCTCCGGTGGTTTTACTTAGGCGTGATTTTTTCTCTCTTTCGAGATTTTTCCAAAAAAATTTGAGTTTTCTTTCACTTTAAATACGCAGATATGCTGGATTTCACAACAAGGCTAAGGCGTAAACTTTCACAATACCACAACTAGTTTTCTAGCACACAACAATGATGATGATGATCCTTTTGACTCTCTGGTGCCAACTAATCAATAGGTTTTACTAAATTGTTCCATCAAACTTAACAATTTCTCAACACATGAATGTTTCTTGATTCCCTTCCAAAACATCACAGTAAAAGACTTCAAACATAAATCTCCTTTAATATAGATGTTCGCACAGGAAATACGGCAAACAAGTTGTGTGCAATAACCAAGATGTTGGACATATTTCTCCCTTCACCACACCTTTTTTCTGAGCAAACGTATAATCTTCAAAATCTACTTGTATTCCTGATGATATCAAAGAAAAAACATAGACTGGCGCACGACCCAAATGCACCTTTTCCGGGTCTTAAAAAAAGGAAGAAACATAAATTAAAATTCAAAAACATGAAAAAGAAGAATTGAAGATCCAAATCTTTATGAGCTAATGAGCAGCATAACTTACACGTTTGCTGCGGAAGTGAAAATGAGAATCCAGCCTGGAGGATGCAACAATAATTGATGGTCCCAATAATGGACGTTATAGCTTATGGATTCTGGCATTCTCTGCACACATAAAGGAGCGTCGCGGAGCCTTGTGTGACGCTTCCACCTGAATCCGTAAGCTATAACGGCACCGCGACGCTCCCAACTGGCATGAACACATGCAAATGTCTCGCGACAAAATGACGTTGGCGACGCTGATTATTCGGTCAAGATTTCTTTTATTTTGGAGGTGGAGCGAGATGGCGCCGCGGTAGTGAACGGTACTGTGGACTGGCTGTTCGGACAAACGTCCCATGAATGCGCCGAGTCGCCATGCAGCGCCGCGACACAGACCGTTTGGTGAAAATTTCTAAGCACTATCGTGAAGCGGTCGTTCGATGCATAGAATGCTGAGAGGCCGATCTCTTGAAAAACCATCACGATTTTAGCATGCTAAAATTAAATGAGAATTATTATTATTATTATTTTTTTGGTCGGGTTCTAATTAACAATCTTCATTTTCATGTCATTTTTTGTTTTCTATAAATTCTTTTTTTTATAATATCTTCTCCGTCAGGCATAATTTTTATTTTTTAATGCTCAATTAATCCAAATTTAAGAATTTTTAGTTAATTCTTTATATAATACTTGATCTGGTCATGAGATAACTCTTAATAAATTATACTCATTATATTGAGCATTCCAAATATTTTTTTATACTTTTTTATTAATTTTGTTATTTTTTTATAAATAAAATTCATGTTATTTTAATTTTGATAAATCTTATGCATTATGAAATTAATCACATTAGTATCAATGCATATGCATCTTGACAATAGACTCATTGAATTCAACAAAAACATTTAGAATTAGTTGGAACTAGGGGTACAACTGAATCAAGATGATTCGTGAGCCGACTCGAGCTCAACTCGATTACAAGCTCGTTACCTGAGCTTATCGAGCCTCGAGCTCAGATCATAGCTCGATTGATTATGAAGCTTGAGTTCGAGTAATTAATAGCTCGGCACGTGGGCTCGTCGAGCTACTCGAACTCAGTCCGCAACTTCACATTATAAGCAAACCACGAGCGGGTGATATTTCGCGTGGGCTGCAATCCGCAACTTCACATTATAAGCAAACCGACGAAGCGGTAATGCAATCAAGTCCGATATGTTAAAGGCTAAAAGTCCCAGAAATCCTTTTGTCCTAACCTTAACACAAACACTACGTAGTCCTCACGAGTCATGACCCTCGTCTCTGCAGAGATCTTTCAGGTTAGCCGTCCTCTTAGATAGCAAATCGACTTGATCTCGGTTGGTCAGTGAGTAAATTTTGTACTCAGTAAAATCTGCACATTTTTTTATTTTTCCATTGACTCTCTTTGTGTTTTCTTGTGTTGTTTAGCCTGAAAGCGTAAAGAACATTTTTGTTGTTGATATGGGAAGTCAGAAACTAATTTACTTATATCTTTTGATATTTCTTACTTTTTCGTCCGCTCATCTTTGCTATTTTGATTTTATGATGATTTTGATGATTTTAAAGTGGTTTAGTCTTGATATGGCACTTAAAATACTACTAGTCAAAGCACAAATCTTGATATCAAAAGCAAGTTGAAACTAGTCGAGATCAGACACTTAAAATATTATTGAAAACTTTAGGATATCAGTTAAATCTCTAAATAGCTCTTAAACATTGAGTGTTTATAGTCAAAATTTGACGCGGATCTAACAAGCCCAAGATCTCATAATTCTGACTTCATTTGATCATTCAAATACTTAAAATACATCAAATGATCAAAGGAATCATTTTGAGCCATCCGATGGAGTGGAGTGGTTTGGATTTTGCATGTATTTACAGAAACGCCACTCCCCTAATCTATAAATAGTCTTTCATTCTTCACATGAAGGGGGCCCAAGCAAAAGAGAAGAGAGAGCTATAAAGCTTGAAAATCCTCCAAGCATAATTGTGCGACCATCGATTTCGGGCCACCACTTGTTGCCAACCACTTGCCGCCGCCGCATCATCCGCCATTGTCCTCATTGTCTTAATTGCCATCACGGAATTATCGCCGCTGCCAACTATCGTTATTCATCATCGCTGACCACCGACGTGCCACCGCCATGCACACCGGCTACCGCCAACTATCGCTGCCGGATCATCGCTGGTCATCACGCGGCCACCGCATCGACTACCATCGTCTACCGCCGCCAACCATCGCTACCATCTTCCGGTCATCACCACGACGACTTCATCTCGGCCGACCCAGTTTTCATCATCATCTACTACCACTAGAATTATTACAACTAAACGTGACTATATTATTGTTGTCCGATTAGATTCCCATTGTCGGCCCTTCTCATATACAATTATATAATTCCTGTTATCGAAAAAATTTTGTACTCTGAAACAGATACATAGTGGAAGATTTTACTAGCAGCCGGTGGTTTTCCTTTTTTTTTTTTTCACGTAAAAATTCCGGAGTTTTCCTATTAATTCCTCAAATATCTGTGTGTGTGCTGGATTCCGCAACAAAGCTAAGATGTAAATTTTTATTCTACCGCAACTGGTTTTCTAGCACGCAACAAGTCTCTATGTTATGATGTTTTTGATGACATACAAAGTGATTCATTTTCTTACGATGTATACGGAAAAGTGGAGTGGTTCCGTGACTTTCGTCTCTATTTTTGTTTGCTCTTCTTATCAATATGTTATAGTGGATCTTATTTTGACGATTTTGAATTAGTTTTGTGTTGGCTTCTCTATTGAGGTGGATCTAATGATCTTTTGAATTGAAATCATTTGATAAACAACATAGTGTTGGGTTGCAAGCATACAATGAGCATTTGGTAATTATAAACTATATTATGCTTAATAAATTAATTATTTTCTTCATTCTATAATGAATAGTCATTTATCATTTTTTTACTTTAGAATTAAAATGGCAACACCACCACTTATAGATGATGAGTCATTGAATGTAAATAACCCAATTGTGGAAGCCCAAATCAGTATTGAGGAACATAATAGTAATTTAATGATAATAACTATGAGGGGGAAAATGATGTTACTAATGAATTGGTAGATGAGGGTGATAATGTTGTTGGACCTTAAAATCCGATTGAAATAAAAAAAAAAAAGCATCACAAGTTTGGGAGGAATTTAAAGAAGTTGTTCTTCCTAATGGCTAGAGAAAGGGGAATGTTCTCGTTGCAAGAAAAAACTTGTTATAGGCAACATTGGTGCAACCACATAATTTAGGAGACACTTAGATCGATGTTCAGCTAGAATGCATACAATAATGAAGCAAAAACATTTTATATTTCCAACCAAAAGATTGTGACTATTTATTGGAAACAAATCAAAAGGGATTTACTCAAACAATTTTTAAGTTTGATCAATCAAAAGTAAGGGAGATGATTGCTCATTATATTTTGATTAATGAAAAATACTTCTCAAATTTGAAGGAATTTGGATTTAATCTAGTTTTAAAATCCATGTCATCATATTTTACAAAATTTTCAAGAACAATTGCTCGCAGTGATGTAATGTTAGTATATGAAAAAGAAAAACAAAAATTGAAGAATACATTGAAAAGTATAAATAGAGTAAGTTTTACTACTTATATTTAGAAACCAAAGAATTAGAGGATGTCTTATATGAGTCATTGAACATTATGTGCACTCAAATTGGAAATTGCAAAAATATGTTAATAGTTTTTTACATCTAGCACCTTACAGCCTCTGAAATTATTAACATGTTCTATAAGTCCCTAAGTGAGTGGGGTCCTGAGAAAAAAAATATTCACCTTATTAGTTGATAATGCATCAAATAATGATCGTGCACTCAAGTTATTGAAATATTGCTTACGAATTAGAAAGAAATTATTTTTTGCAGGAAGACTATTTCATGTATGTGCATATATAGTGCATTTAATGGTGAAGGATGAGATTAAATGTATAGAATTGTAGTTGAGGAAATCTGTGAAACTATTAGTTTTATTAATGCTTTAGAAGCTAGACTAATGAAATTTGCTGATGTTGTTCAATAGTTATAATTACCAATAAAAAAACTTATTATGGATTGTCCAACATGTTAGAATTCAACATATAATACGTTGATTGTTGTACTTCAACTAAAAGAAGCTTTCTTTTCATATAGTGAAAGAGAGATTACATATCATAATTTCTCTATAAAGGATGAATAGTATAATACAAAAAAGGTTTATGATATTCTGAGTTTTTTTTAATGAGGCAACTAATATCATTTCAGACACTAAATAACCAACATCCAATCTATTTCTCTAACAAATTTGTACAATAAAAAAAGTATTAAATGATAGTGCACTATCTTATGATGCCTTTATCAAGGATATGACTAGCAAAATAAAAGAGATATTTGAAAAATATTAGAGCGAATGTAATCTTCTTATGGCATTTGGTGCTGTCATGGACCCAAGGATGAATTTTGTTATTATTGAGTTTGCATACCCTATGATCGATGAAGGAGATGACAGCATTCGAAATATTTCATATGTCTGTAGTTTATTGTTTGAGTTATATGAAGAGTATGTTGAATGCTTTGAACCAAAAGTTGAAGTTATAGATGGTGGGCTATTTAAAAGTTAAAGTAGTACAAGAAATAATAACAAGTCAACTCAAGATACTCTCACTAAAAAATATAGTGGTTGGCAAGATTTTACCACTTATATATTAGAGAAAATAAGTAGAAGGTCTATCAAATCAGATTTGGATAACTACCTCAAAGATGGATTATAGATATGTCTAGAAGGTCATAATTTTGATGTAATTGCTTGGTGGAAGAGCAACCATCTAAAATACGGTATATTATCAAGGATGACAGTTGATATATTATCTATTTCTATTAGCACAATTGCTTTCGAGTCCACTTTTAGTGTAGGAGATAGAGTTGTTGACACATATCATTCAAAACTACATGTGAAAACTGTTCAAGCTCTTATATGTGACTCTAACTAGATTCACTCTCATTACGGCTTTCAAGGGAGAATCAAGGTATATATTTATCACCTTTTTATTTTTGAATTAATTTCATATTTATTTTATTTTATAATGCTAACAATACTATACTACGATGTATGTTTGTTAGAAAGAGGATAAAGATGAATAGATTGAGATACCCCTACAAATAACTTAGTAGTTTTATTAACTCAATGAAGAACGAAATAAAGTGTGTTATTGTTTCTATCGTTTTTACTAGTCTGCATAGATATTGTTGATATATTGTGATTCGAGCTGATATTTTTTATCTTTGATAATTAAAGTAGAAGCTTGATGAGGTTAATGGAGAAATGAGGATGGCTACTCTCCAACATGATATAGACTTGAAAAACTTTATTAATTTAGTAGACTTAATATTTATTATTGATGACTTATGTAGTTCCATTTTCATGTTTAATCTCTTTATGATTTTCAGTTTTTATTTATTAGATTATATTTTGTATATTCAATTGCTTTTTATATGCTCAAGCAAAGAAGGAAGTTGCCCACAAATTCCATGGATGTTGATAGCTACTTGTGATAGTTGCCCATCTTTTGAATGTGTGTTAGTAGCTATCTTTACAGAAGTGATACTTTTTGAAAATATTAGAGGGAGATTGATGATGATAACTATGATGAAAAAATTAGTAAATAAAATTATTACAATTGTTCATGACTTTAGATTGTTGCCCATTTATCCTTTAGATGTTGGTAGCTATTTGTGATAGTTGCCCATCTTTTGGATGTGTTTTGGTAGTTATCTTTACAGAAGTGATATGTTTTGGAAATATTAGAGGGAGATTATTGATGATAGCTATGATGAAAAAATTAGTAAATAAAATTATTACAATTGCTCATGACTTTAATAGTTGCCCTTTTATCCCTTGGATGTTGGTAGCTAATTTATGATAGTTGCTCATCTATTGGATGTGTGCTGGTAGCTAACTAGTTAATTTCACTCTCTTGATGCTCATTCAATCACATCAAATTTTCTGAACTTGAGTCAATGCTCTCGCAATACTTTGTAATGACACTTTACAATGTTCAATAATTGTACATCTCATTTATGATGTATTGAATTTAGGAGGCTTGTGGTTTATTGTTTGTAATAGTTTTATATTTTATATGTGGTTATGCAAATAGATATATGTCGTTGTTATATGCGGCTTGTGGTTTCTCTTATAACAGTTCTCATATGAGGCTTGTGGTTTTAAAAATATATAATCTTTCTCTAATATTCTATGGGTTTTTATGATTTATTGCCTTAGCTTACTGTTTTTGCAAACAAATGCTAAGGGATAATTTGCTTGTGAGAGCTTAGATAGAAAAAATGCTATTTTTTTTGTTCTTCCAGGTGGCCAAAATTTTTTTGCCCTCATCATACTCTCATTGAGTCATACGTTTATCAGTTTGTATATCTCTTGAGTTGTGTATTACTATATGTATTATTCATATGACAACATTAGGTCTTTTATTTAATACTATCTTATTATTTCCTTTATTGCTCTTTGTTTGAGCTGATTCTGGATATCTTTTGGATGTGTTGGTAGTTAGTTATCTTTACAGAAGTGATAATTTTGAAAATATTAGAGGGGTATTGATGATGATGACTATGATGAAAAATTAATAAATGAAATTATTAGAGTTACTCATGATTTTAGATAGTTGCTTATTTATCTGTTAGATGTTGGTAGCTAATTTATGATAGTTGCCCATCTTTTGGATGCGTGCTAGTAGCTAATTAGCTATGTTTACTCTCTTGGTGCTCATTCAACCCCATCAAATTTTTTGAGCCAGAGTCGATGCTCTCTTAAATCTTAATTGCTTGGTAATCTTTTGGATATATGTTGCTAGCCTCTAATATTTCTATAAGTAATTACCGGCTAACAACTGATTATTGGAGTTGTTACACGTTTCAAACATTTAGCTAACTATTCTTTTTTACATCTTTTGGACATGTGTTACTAACCTCTTAATTTCTAATATAATGTCTCTTTCTCTTATATTCTTTAGGCTTTCATAATTTTTTGTCTTTGCTTGTAGGTTCTTGCAAGGAAATACTAAAAGATGATATGCATGTGAATGATTGGATAGGCTTTTAAAAATATATTTATTTGATGTTTTTTTATGTATTTTTATTTTTAATTTTCAAAAATAACTAACATGTTATAGATGTTTTGAATGTTTTTAAAAATAACAATATCCACCAAACATATTTTACTTTGAAACTTAACATAAACAAAACAAAATAAAATTATAAAATAAAAAATAAGAAATAAAAGTGATCCCAAATAATCCTTTAGATTTCTGCATCATCTCTCCTTTGTTTAGACCAAATTTAGACATTTGAGCTTCATATATAAAGTAGTTAAATTCATTACAGCATTATTATGTATCTTCTTAGTTGTGAAGAGCCCATTTAACCACTCAAATTCATAATATTCAAGTGAGCCAGATTCTAATTCACTTAGAACTTCATATTATATTTTGATTGCCTAGGCCAAGTCTAGGCATTCAAGTTTTTCATTTGAATGTGTCAAATTCATTTAGGCCATCATATTACAGATCCCTAAACATGGTTGAAACATATTCAACTTGTTGATGTTCTTTAACATTCAAGTGATTCAAATTCACTCGAAATGTTAATTTATATCATACCCACATCACTTTAAGAAAAATGTGGTTAAGTAATCTTTATTAATAATTTTAATCAACCAAAATAATTTAAAACATATCAACATCTAAGTGAGTTGCTCTCACTTACCCATATAATATAATTGTTTAAGTAAGCTAACTTTACTTGAAGGCCATCTTAGGTGTCTTAGTCATTCTTGTCATTTAGAATTTATATTTTGTCTAAATGAACTAATAACACTCAAGCAAGTATGCCATAATCATTTTTCTAAGTTATGCTTTGAATTGTCCAAATAAATTATATTATTTGGGTTCACAACTTATATCATACTCATATAAATTTTAGCTAGGGACGCTAATACAACAATTATTAAGATCATTTAAACATTGGATTATCCTGTGATTACAATATGTTAACAATCATTATCAGTGAATTATTTGATTGATAACAAAAATTGATATACATATTAAGATTTGGATAATAATTTTAAAAACCCAAGTAATATAGAAAATGACATCCTAAGTATTTAGTCCATATATAATATTAAACTTTTTAAATGTTATTTTACTAAATAAATTTATTTTGAAAATCAACATATATTTACATATCATTGTCAAAAAATTTTGAAATAATAAAATATTTTAAAGGTATAAAAATATTTTTATAATTATTACTTAAAATGGAAAATTTTAGTTTAATTGAATCTTTTAAATAAGACAAGTTATAAATGATCTCATATTGATCATACAAGTTGACCCTTAACGACATAGACTAATGCATGCACAATAAGTTTTAATAATTTGGCATCTTATGTGAGAAACTATCCTATCATTCTATAAATATTAAATAGGCATAACACTCATTATAATGGAGCCTGCCACTCTGGCACTTATCAATTCACAAATGTTAGTGACTATGTATCCAAGAGAGAGGTGAATTGGATATTTTGAAATCACTATAAGTTAAAACTTAAATTTAACTTTTAATAGAAAAATAATTTTTAATTTAGTATTTTTATTTAACAAAACTACCAAAATAAATGTAGAAAAGTAAAACAAGATAGCATGTTGAAGATTTTTACATAGTTCTACCAAAGCCCAAAACTAGTTTACGTCCATTCCTAGTCACCTTAACTAAGATTCAACTATCCCAATGAAAAGCAAAATATAACATGTACTCTACTATAATGGGGTGAGTACAATCCCAAAGATAAGCGTGTACTCTTCTACAACGGAGCAAGTATAATCCTAACAATAATCTTGTACTCTCCTAGAACAGTGCAAGTACAATCCCAATTACATATATTAAACAAAAAAATAGAAGATCTTTATGATTTTGATAATAATAAATTTAATCTTCTAGAAATCTACTCACACATTATGGTGATCATACAATACAAATGATTACTTTATAATAATAAATAATTTGCAAGAAATTTGATAAAATAAATGGTTTACAGTTTTTGTGTAGAATGACAAATTGATTTATCAATGCAAAAAATAAAATAATGTGAAGATGCTTTTTAAATGAGTAATCAAATGTTTATAATGCAAAAAAATAAATTTTAGTAAATACAAAATTAATTGGAAAGAGACTTTGACTAGTTTCAATAAAACAAGGTAAGTATTATAAATTTTTTTAGAAAAAAAGATTTTTCTTCAATTGTAAGAAGTTAATTCCAGCATGATAACTTTAATTTCAGCAATAAAATAAATTAATCTAAATAAGAATACAATTTTAGAATGCAATATATGTGGATACAAGATCAAATATGATTTCTATGAATTAAATCTTAACAATCCAATAAATTTTATGATAATCTCAATAGTTTCAAAATAAAAAATAATTCTAGCATAATCAAATTTTAGTCCAACCAAAAACAAATTCCAAAATGATACAAATGATCAAGATACTTTCAAATAATCCTAAGGTTTCTTAATTTTAAGCACTTTAAATATTTTGCATGGAAACAAAAAAGTTCACCTAATTTGAAATTTTCAAATAATTTTTTTTTAATTTGATCTAACACACAAATATGATACAAACAATCTTCACCCTCCCCCCATGCATCTCAGACTAAGAAAAAAGAGTGAAAGCTCTCTTCCTCATTCTCCCCTCATTTCATTTTCCCCCAAAACACAATCCTCTCTTACTCACTTCCTCTCTCTAAGAATAAAGAGAAATCTCCTCTCTCTGGAGACAAAAAGCTTGAAATCATTTCACTTTCAATCTCTAGAAAAGGATCAAAGAAAAATATTCACTTAGCAAATCATCATTATCATTGTCATACATCAAGAAGGTATAACACAAAAATATTAAGCATGAAAAAAATGTATTTTATTTTATACAGGTGTTTCAAGACTCCATCAAATTTAGAAGAGCATGACAACTCGTTTGAAGACCATGCAATGCACAAAAGATCATGGCAAGATTGAAGACAATGACCATAATGTCGTTTGATGCTAACTACTATGCTCAAAAGAGGGTGACAAGCAGACCTAGTAGACTCTAAAGTAGCCTCCCACGTGGGAATGATATCAGGATGCTGCTAAAATATCATCAATTTTATAGAGATAGAAGACCCAAATATGACCAATTAAATGCATCGTTGAATTAAATTGGATTTAAGTTAACCTAAGTTAAATACTAAATTAAAATTAAATCTAATGATACATATTTAAAAATGCCAACACAAAAATAAATTCATAAAATATAAATTGAAAGACTCTTACAAAAGATTCAAAGTGAACTTGAAAATTTAATCCAGAGTGACAAGTAGTACAAATGCACACTTGAACTTTCTAGAACATACATGGAGTTGATTAAGCTTGAATAAAATAAGCTAGACACCCACTCTATTTAGAACTAAAGAAAGATATCGTGGATGATCAGCTAAACAATATTCAAACCATATAAAGTAATATATCATCGCTTTTAGAAAATGAGCAATATAAAAAATAGAGTTTATTCGATAGGCATGCTATTGAATTTGTAACTCACCATACTCAAAATCATACAAATTGAAGTAGTTTTAATACCTTAAAATGTTTATACTCAAAAACATGGCATTAAATAACTATATTATCTAATTCTTCCATAAGGATACATCTTTTAATGATCCGATCATTATTTTTTTTTAAACAAGTATGATTCATCCCAAAGATAAAAGTTGGCATCATGCAATTCTTTTTCTTTGATTATATGATAAATCAACACTACCATTGCCGGTCCCAAGTCTGGATGCAAAAAGTGGAGGGTTGCGTTAGTAGTCACCAAAATTTGTTGAAATAATCATGACATGAATCCTTTAAATCATTGTGTTAATGCTAGGGCCCCGAAGCGATGACTTGAATACGTGAAAATGTGCTAGAGTCAGATCACGCCTGCAAGTGTTGAATAAGCAAGGGTTCCCACATTATGGACGGATGCGGGCAAAGAAGTTAATCCATGAAACTAGAATTAAGTTAAGATCTTAGAATATAGGTACTCTTACAAGTAAATTAATGGAATTAGTAGATATTATGGTTCATAGAAAGATAAATATTTTATGTGTTCAAGAAACTAAATGGGTTGGTGAGAAGGCCAAGGAGATTGATAGTTTAGGTTTTAAACTTTGGTATTCGGTAAAAGTTGAACTAGAAATGGTGTAGATTATAGATAAAAGTTTGAAGGATAATGTTATAAGTATTAATAGATGTGGAGATAAAATTATACTTTAAAGATTATTATTGATACTAAGATTATCAATGTTATAAGTGTCTATGCTCCTCAAGTAGGTTTGGAGGTAAGTTCAAAAGAAAAAATTTTGGAATGAATTAGAGGGATTACAAAAAAGATACCTCTTGAAGAAAAATATTTATTGGGGAGATTTAAATGGACATGTTGGTTGAGTGGTAGAAGATTTTAAAAGTATTCATGGTGGTTATGGATTTGGAGTGACTAATGAAGAAGGTAAGACTATATTAGATTTTGCCTTAGCTTATGATTTTATAGTTGCTAATACTTTATTTAAGAAAAGAGATGAACATATTATTACTTATAAAAAATGGATCTAGTAAAACACGATTGATTTTTTTGATAAGAAAAATAGATCGCTTAGATTGTAAAGATTGTAAGGTCATTCCAAGTGAAATTTTAAGAACCCAACATCGACTATTAATTTTAGATTTTAAGATGAATGATTGTAAGAGAAAAAATAAACTAAATTATTGTCCTAGGATTAGATGGGGATACTTAAAGAGCACAAATAAAAATATTTTTAAGAGCAATCTACAAGAAATTAGAGTTTGGGATGTTCATAAGAAGCTAACGCTATGTGGAAAAAATATCAAGTGAAATTACAAGTTGCTAAAGATGTGCTTGAGAATCAAAAGGAAAAGCTTCTTTTAATAAGAACAAGAAAAGATAAGAAATAAGAAGCATTATTATAAAACTTGGTTTAAATATAAAAACTCGGAGAATTGGGAAAGATATAAAATGGCCTGTAGAGATTCTAAGAAAGCAATATATGATGCAAAAAATTTAGCTTTTAGTGATTTATACAATAGATTAGACCAAAGAAAAAGATGTATGTATAAGTTAACCAACCAAAGAGATAGGAGAAGTAAAGACCTAGTTAAAGTGAGGTGTATTAAGGATGAAAATAATAAAGTGCTTTCCTTAGAAAAGGATATTGAAAATAGGTGGATGAGGTATTTGGATAAACTTTTCAATGAAGGATCTGAAAGAATGATTGAATTTAGCAACCTTAATACCCTAAACAAAATGAGAATTTTCATTTTTATCGTCAGATTAGTAAATAAAGTTAGTGAAACTTTAAAGAAAATGAAATGTGGAAAAGCAAGTAGGACGGATAATATTCCAATAGTGTGGAAATGTTTAGGAGATCAAGGAATTTATTGGCTTACAAATCTTTTAAAGTTATTTTAAAGACTAAAAGATGCCGATGAGTGGAGAAAGGGTTTGTTGGTTCCTATATTTAAGAATAAAGGTGATGCACAAGAGTGTGCAAATTATAGAGGAATTAAGTTAATGTGCCATACATTAAAATTATGGGAGAAATAATTGAGCATAGGTTACGATGTGATACAAAAGTTTCTCACAATCAGTTTAGTTTCATGCCAGGTAGATCTACTATGGATGCTATACATTTGTTAAGAGGTTTAATGGAGAAGCATAGATAAAATAAGAAGGATCTACATATGATATTTATTGATTTAGAGAAAGCTTATGATAAAGTCTCAAGAGATGTTCTTTGGAGAGTTCTAGAACGAAGAAGTTAATATTGGATATATTCAAGTCATTAAGGATATGTATACTAGAGTTTGTGTGTCCAAACACAAGGAGGATTTATTTTCCTATTTCAATTGGATTACATCAAGGATCAACATTAAGCCCTTATCTTTTTTACTTTAGTTATGGATGTTCTTACGAGGCATTTACAAGAAGATGTACCTTGGTGTATGCTTTTTGCTAATGACATTCTTCTTATTGATAAGACTAGAGAGGGAGTCCAATAGAAACTTGAATAATGGAGGTCAAGTTTAGAATCTAAAGGTTTTCGTTTAAGTAGATCTAAAACTGAATATATGGAGTGTAATTTTAGTTGTAGAAGTTTTAGTGGTAGTGTTATGACTTTAGGTGATCAAGTCATTAATAAGAGTGGGATATTTAGGCTCTATTGTTCAAAATGATGGTGAAATAGATGGAGATGTTATTAGTAGAATTCAAGTTGGATGGTTGAAGTGGAGGAATGCATCTATTATGTGATAGAAAAGTTCCACTTAAACTTAAGGGAAAATTTTATAAGATGGTGGTAAGACCGCAATGACTTATATGGTGCGAATGTTGGCTAATAAAAGAGAAACATAAGACTAAGTTAAGTGTTACGAGATGAGGATTCTCAGTGGATGAGTGGCTTTACCCTTAGAGATAGAATGCAAAATGAGTATGTTCGGGAAAAAGTTGGAGTAGCTCGGTGGTAGATAAGATTAGGAGAGTCGCCTTAGATGGTTTGGCCACATAAAGCGTCGATTAGGTCAGATGACCCGATTAGAAGAGTAGATGCATTAGACCTTATGTTAAGAAAGGTAGAGGTAGACCTAAAAGACTTGGTTAAGATGTATAAAAAATGATCTTAATATACTTGAAATAAATGAGAATTTGACACATAATAGGACACAATGGAGACGAAGGATTCATGTAGCCGACCCCACCTACTGGGATTAAGGCTTGTTGTTGTTGTTGTTGTATATGATAAATCAAGTGGCAAAACACCACTAACAAGATAGGTAATTATATCATCACACCATGGCTCATTTGTACAATTCATAACAAATAGATTTTCTTCAAGAATGAGTTCATTAATTTTGTTTATTATTTTTATTTTCTATCATAGATAGATGATTTGTTACTTGATGTTTTGTTCTCTTTTTATCAGAAATTTAAAATCAAATTCTTGTAACAAAAAGATCTATTTGACGAGTAAGAGTTTAGCACCATTCTTAGTTATAGGGTATTTAATTTGAGAATGATCCACGTACATAATTACTTTCATTCCAATCAATTAAGATCTAAATTTGTCGAAAGCAAAGATAACAGCTAATAACTCTTTTTCAATGGTAGCATAATTTATTTTGGTTTCCTTCAAAATTTCACTAGCTTAATATATAACATGAAAACATTTTATCTTTCCTTTGTCCCTTCACAGCACCTGTAGCATAATCATTAGCATCACACATGAGTTAAAAGGGATGACTCCAATCAAGTGCTGTTATAATAGGTGTAGTGATTTTTTTTAATGTTTTACGATTTTCATGAATTCATTATCAAACTCATAATTCATAAGGTCTATCATTCTCTAAGAATTGGCACATAAGTTCTATTATTTAAAATAAATCCTTAATAAATCTTTTTAGGATCCCGCATGTCCCATGAAACTTCTAGTTTTTCTAATTGAAGTTGGTGGCGAAATATTTTTTGTCACTTGAATCTTAGTTTTATCTAAATTAATCTCTTTGTTTAAAATTTTGTGCCTTAAAGCTATTCCCTTGTAATCATAAATTAGCATTTCTCCCAATTTAGCACTATGTTAGCATCTTTGCAAAATAATGCAAGATGTTTAAGATAATTATCATAAGAAGTGCAAAACACAAGAAAATCATCCATAAAAATTTTAATGCCCTGCTCAACCAAATCAAAAAATATTTTCATCATGCATCTTTGAAGACCAGCAAGAGCATGACAAACTCCTAAGGGTGTTATTCTAAAGGCAAGAGTTCCATAATGACTAGTGAATGTCATCTTATCTTGATCGACAATGCTATAGAAATTTGATTATACCATAAATACCCATTTTGGAAATAATAAATTGATAACTTGTTAACCTATTCAACATTTGATCAATGAAGGGCAATATAAAGTTATCTTTCCTATTGGATTTGTACAATTTCCTTTAATTACAATAAATTATTCATCTAGTTATCATTCTAGTAAGAATTAATTCATATTTTCTCATTGACTATCACCATCAAACCCCCTTTTTTTTGGCATATAATGTATACAATTTCCCCAAGAACTATAAGAAATGGGCTAAATAATGCTAGCATCTAACTAATTTAGAATCTCCTTCTTCACAACTTCTTTCATCATAGGATTGAGTCTTCTTTGTGAATAAACTTTTGGTTGAGAAATATCTTCTAACAATATCTTATGCATGCATAATGATGAGATTATTCCTTTAATGTTTTCAGTTTTCTAACTTAAAGCTTTTCTATAAGTCCTCAAATCTCTCATCAACTTTTCTTCTTGGATATCATCCAAATCTATAAAAATTATGTTTGCCAAAATTTATGATTCACCTAAAAAAGGCATACTTAAGATGTTTGGACAAAGTTTTCAACTCTAAGGCAAATGCATCTTCAATAGATGGTTTGAATGGTCATGATAAAGAAAATGTATCTACTGTTTCAAATTTTTTCATATAATTCTAGGTGTAACTTCTAAGAATAGAGCATATTCCTAGTTTTTCCTATGTCCTTAGCTACTAAGACATTCTCTAACTAGTATAAGTCAAAACTTTCATTCATTCTATCTCACACACATCTATCCTCTAAATCATCATTAAAATATCCAGCACTTGATTCATCAGGGAATTTCATTAATCTAAAATATTAAAAGTTACCTCCCGATCTTAAACTCTTATTATTAATTCTATTTTTGCATATCAATCATAGCCCTTCCAGTTTCTAGAAATGGTCAACCTAGAATAATTGTGATTTTCTTATCTTCCTCCATATCTTACACTATGAAGTTCACAGGAAAGATAAACTTATCAACTTTTACTATGACATATTCTATAATCCCCCAAGATAGGTTAATGAATAGTCTAGTAATTGAAAGGTTACAATTGTAGGTTTAACTTCTTCCTATCCAAATTTCTTAAAGATAAACAAAAGCATTAAATTTATATTGGCTCCGAAATCATATAGTGCATTTCCAAAGAATTCATCTTCTATAGTGCATGGTATTAGAAACTCCTTAGATCTTTTAGTTTTTATGGAAATTTCTTTGCAAATAATTCATTAGTAATTAGATCTTTTAGAATAATTCTACTACATTCTTCTTTTAATGTCATAATTTCAAAATCTCTTAATTTTCTTTAGTTATTAAGAATATATTTATAAATTTTACATTATTATGTATTTATTCAAGAGCATCAACAAATGAGATGTTTATTAAAAGCTCTTGAACACATATAAAAACCTAAAAAATTGCATGTTTAGATTTTATTTTTGAAGTCTTTTTGGAAAAGGAGGTGGTGGTCTCTCAAAATTCTTTTTAGAATTTCTTTTATTTAATGGTATAAGATTTCATAATTTTTTTTAAAATTTAGGCTCTTTCTTTTCTTCTCTAACTACTTTTCTAGATACCACTTTTAGTTCCTCATCTCTTCTCAACTAAATAGCTATACACTATTATTTACCCTAATCCTTAAGATTCACTTTGGTGATATTTAGTGATGTCCCTTGTGATTTATTTGTCAATGAATTATCTAATTGTCTTAATTAAGTTTTAATATTTCTAATTACTACTGCCTGACTTTGCAAATGTATACCCATCTACCTCACCAAGCCTTCTAATGATATTTTATTTTTTTTAGATTGATTAATTGTAGGGAACCCTAGTGGATAACAAGATCTAGGATTTGAGAATTTATTATTTCAATTATTTAAATTTCCTACTGAGTTTTATTGATTAGTGTTCCAATTGCTATTTCTTATAATTTGACTTTTATTACAACTAAAATTAAGATGATTTTGCCAACTTGGATTATATGTATTTGAGTATCAATTGTTTTGCCTATTATTTATATGTATTATGCTTAATGACTCCATACTAGGATCACTTTCTTCAAATTTATTATTAATCCTTGAATTTGATTTAATCTTAAGTTATCTAATTTCTTTGAGATTGTTGTTACTTATAAAGTAAAAATGGACAAAACATTAGTTTCATGAACACTTGTAACCTTTCTATGATTTAATCATTTAGACGACCATTGAAAATTATTAGTGGCTATTTTTTCTATTAATACATATACCTTATTAATTAGTTTATACGTCAATGAACCACTTGCTACAACATCTATTTATTGACCTAAGAGAACTTTTCATAGTGGGTTTGAATAATTAGCCAATTAGATAAAGCATAGTGAGGACACTTCCTTAATAAATCTTTAATCTCTTCTAAGCTTCATAGATTGATAAAAGGTCTAATTAAGTATAAAAGGTTAATTCATTCTTATGTTTGATAGTTTTAAATAGGAAAAATACAAGGCCAAAAACTTTTAACCTAAGTCATTCTAATTATTAATTGAGCTTGAGTATAGAATTTAACCAAATTCTTATGGCATCATCAAGCATTACATTTGTACTAAAATGTTACATATATGTCTAAGAAATTAGGCATATGTAGGTTTGGATCCTCTTTTGGTGAACCCCAAAGTGAGAATTTTGGACCATTTGAATTATAAATAGTTTGAGTTCAAAGTTATTAGATTAATAACTTAGCCGATTTATAATTTGATGGATTTCATCTATAAAAGGTGTGACATAGTCTTTAAGATGCATTGACTGCTTTACTTCATTTGATCGATTAGCCATAGTATTTAAGAACCATTTAATCAAAATTTAGTTACATATTATATTTTTCTATTTTTTGCAAGTTTTTTTATACCTTGATTAAATGGTACAAGATTTAAATCCACTTCACTATGCAAACATGACAACAAAAACTACTAAAACATTAAGCGGTATTGTAACAAAAACAATCACAATTATCAAGACAACAAAAAGTGTAATATGTAACTAACCAATTTAATGAACTTGAATGAAAAGATAACACAAATAACCAGATGAATTAGAAACAAGCCAATGTAACTAATATTAACTTATTCAAAAATTCACTTTGATCCCTGACAATGGTGCCAAAATCATGACCAGCTAAAATGATGTACGTAAGTGCACATGCCTCTCAAGTAATATAGAAATCAATAGAGTACCATTCTTGCAAGGATCTGTGGAGACAAATTTGTGACACCACATAGAGTTTAGAAATTTTTTATTTGGATGATCAAATATGTCATTAAGGAATAAATATATTATCTTGAAAGATAAACATATTTTCTTATAATGGATTCCATCATTTAATACAAGATTCCTAAGGCTAATGGGTCTTTCATGTACGAGAGAATTTTCTCATGAACTACATGGAAAGTAGAATAGGGTTTATTTTAAACTAGGTTCATGCTTCCCTATAGAGGCAAGCCCCTATAGTTAATTACATCTTAAGAATGATATTTTCCTAAGAATACTCTCGATTAAAGAAATGAGTTGTTATTTCTAATGATTTCTAAGTTGGTTTTCAAAGGATTGATTATTGAAATTTTAATTGGGATCGATCCAAATTAGAAAGAGTTCTTTTGGAGGCCAATTAGGATGAAGTAGGAAATGCCCGTTGATATTGGGATGCCCATACACTTCAACTATCCTATCATTGGGCTTTAAGTTTTAGAATTTTATTTAGAATTTGAGTTGATATATATATATATATTAGAAATCCAGGGCCTAGATTCTAGCAACACAAGGCTGCATAAATGTTTAGGATTAAAGACTTATTCGAAGGAGGATTCTTCAGAACCTAGTCTACAAGTGTTTCTGACACATGTCAGATGCGAAACTTTGTTTCATTTTGGGAATTATCAGCTATTCCTCTCACTTGAGAGAACTGACCAATCTCTGACTCTTCTAGACCTACAACCCACCTAGAGGGGCTGCCAACCAACACCACATAAGCGCATTCTAAATTCATGACATCAAGTCTTATGAATTCAAGATGGCTGAGCTGTTGTATTTTTAAGAAAGGAATCTATGAACTTATACTCACTCCCTAATCCCTAATCATGTATGGTATGAATTACATCTAACTAATGCATAATTTTCAAAGTTTTAAATGTTTTGATTCAAGATTTATTTGAGGACTTGGGTATGCATTTTTATTTCTAATGTCATGCAATTAGAAATGGTTATAGGCCAAATCAATAATAGAAGGTAGGCTTCCCCAAGAAGGAAGTCATCCTCATAGGTTAGATTCCCCTTATGTGCAATGGGAAAAGTTACCCAATTCAAGGATTGGAGCAATATGATTTCATGATTTCAAGACCTAATTATTTCTAATTAAGTTTATGTTTAGCCTAAGGCTTTAATTTTTGTGAGGTTTCAATTTTCATATATTTTTATTTTAGTTGTTTAGATTTAAATTGGGTATAAAATTTTAATTTTTCTATAAGCCTAATCATCCAGACATTCAATCACAGGAAAGCATATTACATAAATAAACTTAGAAAAGCAAGTTGATTCTGTTGCACACCCAAAATAAATCAAGTCAATTTTTAATTTAATAAAAAGGCCAGTGCGGCTGGGTACCACTGTACACCCTAGAAGAAAGAGCAAACGGGTAGCTGAGCTCTGCCCTTATACAAGTGGCCTAGAACTACAAGTTTAGATATATGAGTCTTCTTTCTAGGATAGTCTCCATCTTCAGGGACATCCATCAGGCTTCATAGGGGACCACTACACCTATCTTTTGGTAGGGTCAGCTCCTGCTAATCCTAAACCCCATAGATCCTAACTTAATTATAAGCTAAAATTTACATTTTGATTTCAAAATTAATTCATAAGCCCTACAAAATAAATGTTAGTAAAATATAAATAATACTCATCAATTATATTTCACAAACATACGGGCTTAGCATCTTGCCAAGCCCACCTGTCCTATAGGCTATGCTTAAGAACTTTAGCATACTTATAAGAAAATACATTTTTAATTTATTTAATTTATGATAGCAGTTATTTCTAGCATAGACCCTACAGAAGATAATGTTAGATCTAAAAAGAACATCCTATCATCTCGTCTAATGGGTAAACATTCCTAGACATGTAGTCTAAAATAGTACACCATAAAGACATATGAAGCATATTATATCACAACACATCACAAGAAATCATAGAGAATCACAAAAGGGCCAAACCTAAGTCTAGGGTCCGTGACCTAATGATTTAGTGTGTGAAGAAAATAAGCTTGTGTAGCAAGACTTTGTTAGGCCTCTTCAGTTCAAATTTCAATTTAATTTTTAAGTTTGTTTAAATTTTACCTTTGGATGATTTCAATTCAAATGATTTAGGGGTTTTTTTTATTTTTATATGGTTAAAGTGAAGTTTAGATTTTTCAAGAATAAAGAGTAGAATGAATCCCACTTGGGTGGAATCTATTCTATTCAACATCTTAACTCCTAATGGAGAGAAACCTTCATCCTAAGATGAAGATCCATCCCAAAGGTCTAACTAAGATCTTTAAGTGTCTTAATTAAACCTTTTGATTTCATTTATATGGTTTGAGTTTGAATTTAGTTTGGATTTTTGGATTAATTCTTTTCTTTGGAAATTTGATTTTCCATTTCATTTATTTTGATTTAATTTGATTTCATTCTTGATTTAGTTTATTCTTTTTTATGTAATTAAATTATTTTATTTTTTCAATTGGTTTGCATTAGTGTTTTAGATTTAAGTTTGGATTTTTGGATTAATTCTTTTCTTTGGAAATTTGATTTTCCATTTCATTTATTTTGATTTAATTTGATTTCATTCTTGATTTAGTTTATTATTTTTTATGTAATTAAATTATTTTATTTTTTTCATTTGGTTTGCATTAGTATTTTAAATTTAAGTTATATTGATTCATATTGACTAAGGAATTTAGAAATTCAAGAATTCTCAATCCAAAGGTCAATTAGGTTTGAACATTTTATGGCAAGTGGGGTTCCATGCTAATTTTATATTTCCTAAGTTTTATCTTGATTAGATTTATAATTATGGTATAATTAATGTTTTATTATTTTATTTAAACCCAAATTAGGCCTAATTTGATGAAGGTCATTTAGGAGTTTCATTTTTCATTGATTCCTCTCTGAAAGATGATTCCAAAGAGGGTTCATTCATAATTTTGGATATTTGGATAATTTATTAAGATTTAATTAATTTTTGGTTAATTATTTGAATTATTTAATTCGATTAATTACCCAATTAAGCCATTTTGTGATTTATTTAGTTCCAATGAGTTTCATTGATAATTTTATGTTCATTAGAGTTCATTAAGTTGATTTAAGGTTATTTAATCTATTTTAATGAGTTTTTTCATTTTATATTAATTTATTTAATTAAAATTGAGGTTTAGGATTTGAAATTTCATATTTTATAAATTACAATACAATAATTCATGAAATGTTTTCATTGGGTGTGTTTTAACATAAATTTTAGTTCCCTAAAGTTTCATCAATTGAATTAATGGGTTGTGATTAATTTAAAATTTAATTTATTTCATTCAAACCCAAATTAAGGTTAAATTACCCAAAATTAATTGGGGATTTTAATTTTAATAGATTCTTCTCATCAAGATGAATCCATAGAGCCCAAGTTTGTAGTTTTGGTTTTGTATTGAATTTTTTATGATTTTTTGAATTTTTTGTGAATTTTAATTAATTTTTATTTAATTTTAAAGGGAATTTACTCGTTTTATATAGGCGGGTTGACGTGAGAGCCTCCGTAGTGCCGTTGCCACATGACGAGGCATGATTTGGCCACACTGGTCCTCGTGGCATCCATGCTCTCTTAGGCTATTGATACATGAATGTAAAATGGTTCCTTCAATTACTCCACCCATGTATTAAGTACATAAGGGATGAAGTGGAATATACTATAAAAGGTGATATACAACTATTCTCTATTCATGAAATTAAGCTTTATGAAGACGTTGCCTATTATATGCCTAAAAAGCAGATGTCTAATTCTATGAAATCCAACATTATTAAGGCATCAAAAGAAATGAAAGAAGATATCAAAACAAATGAAAAAGAAGAAAAGAAAGAAAAGAAGGGAAAAGAAAAAGAACCTTCAATAATTCAGATTGATTTGGAATCTAGCTCTGACGAAGATTCCAATCAAAAGGGTGCATTGATAAAGTTAAAAATCTCATTAGAATCAGATAACGATGAAGAGCATATTCGAGCATCTGAGGATAAACCTAAACTAGCTACTTCTAAAAAATTGAAAAGGTACCTAGAGACTCTTGCTTTGACTCCTTTATCTCAAATAAAATTACATAGTTAGAAGTCAAAGTAGTCCCTAATCTTTCAGGGAAGGTTTGGAAGTTATCAAAGTTTTACTCTATACCTAGATCCTCAAGTTTAGAAGTAGATGTACAGCTTGAAGATCCATCTTCTAATAAAATAATATAGCTCGATTTTGACTGGTGTCCTAATTATGTTAAAAATGCTATAAAGTATGGTTTGATTCCTTATGTTTGGCCCAAAGATATAGCTCAACGCATAGAAAGCATATGAAAAACTAAGAGTAAGAACTTGAAATTCAAAGTTGGTCGTTGGGTTTGATACAATTGGACCTTTGAGTAATGATGAACCTTGTCTAATGATAAGCAATCATATTAAATTTGATCAACTCTTTGGTAGTCTATCTAACCCTTTAGAAAGATTTTGTCTTGAAACATTAGATAATTTAGATGATTGCTTAATTCAAAGTGCACCCTCAAAATTTGAAGAAGAGATAAAATCTCCCATTGATGAATTAAAGGAAATCAACTTAGGAACTGAAGATGACCCATGACCAACTTTTATTTGTTCGCTATTGGGTCCAAAAGATTCCTATGAGCTTATTAACTTACTTTCTGAATATAAATATTACTTTGTGGAATTATGATGAAATGTTAGGTTTATCTCTAGATGTTGTAGTTTATAAACTAGAGATTAGACCCGATGTAATTTGAGTAAAACAAGATCCTACACACATGCATCTAAAAATTGAACAACAAGTAATTGTTGAAGTTAAAAAATTAATTGAGATAAGTTTTATACGATAAGAAAAATACTATTCATGGTTAGCAAGCATTATCCAATAAAAAAAAGAATGGTCAAATACACATATGCAAGAAATTTAGAAACTTAAATAAGGCTGCCCTAAAGATGAGTTCCCATTATCGATACCAAAATTTATGGTGGATATAGCCTCATCACATGAAATCTTCTCATTCATGGATGGGTTATCTGGGTATAACCAAATAAAGATGACCCTAAGGATAAGAAACATATGGCGTTCAAAACCCCAATAGAGATATTCTATTACACGGTCATGCCATTTGGTCTTTAAAAAATTAGGGCTACTTATCAAAGGGCAATGACTAGAATATTTGATGATCTGATTCATAACCAAGTCGAATGCTAGATTGACGATCTAGTCATTAAAAGTAAATAAAAGAAAAATCACCTATAAAATTTATGGATTATTTTTGAATGGTGGAACCATTATAACCTAAAAATGAACCCCTTGAAGTGTGCCTTTAGAGTAACTTCAGAGAAGTTGTTAGGGTTTGTAATGAGGCACCGTGAGATAAAATCAATGCTGAAAAAATTAAAGCTATCATGAAAATGCCGCCACCTAGAAGTCTTACTCAATTAAGATCATTCCAGGTTAGTCTTGCATATTTAAAAAAGTTTATATCAAATCTATCCAAAAGATGCCAACCATTTATGGCATTAATGTAGAAGTCTAAATTTGTTTGGGATTAGAAATGCCAAAGTGCATTTGAAAGTATAAAGCAATATTTGATGAATCCTTCTATTTTGGCCTCAATCCCAAGGAAGCCATTGATTCTGTATACTATGATTTCAGATGAATATCTTGGAGCTTTATTAGCTTAAGTTAATGAGGAAGGCAAAGAAAATACCCTCTACTATCTAAGCCACAAACTTATCGCAGCTAAGATGAATTATCTGCTCATTGAAAAGCATTATTTAATTCTCAAACTAAATCATTACATATTTTCACATAAAGCAAATCTAATTTCAAGAGTAAATCTCTTGCAATATCTTATGGCATGCCCGACGTTGTCTAGACATCTAGCACGCTGGTCTATAATTTTATTGCAATTTGATATTACATTTATTCCCTTTTGTGCTGTAAAGGGTCAAGTTGTACTTGACTTTTTGTAGCACATCCTCTCCTGAAGGTTCCCCTTTAAATGATGATCTTCTAGATGAATAAATAATGAATTTAAAGAATGAAACTAATCCCTCCTAGGAGTTGTATTATGATGGTGCAACATCTTTAAAGAAGGATAAAGCATTGAATTCTTCTGTCCCACGGAAGGCAGAGATTGGGTTGATTATTATAACTCTAGACAAAAGAATGACGTGATGTTTTTATCATTTGTATGAACCCTATATAAATAATGAAGCTGAATGTGAAGCCCTTATAACTTGGTTAGAATTAGCAATCCTTATGGGTATTAAAAATATTAAAGTTTTGGGAATTTTCAATTGGTTATTAATCAAATGAGCAGAATTTATAAAGTTCTACACCCAAACTTTTTCAATTATTATCAATATATAATGAAACTACTTGACAAGATTCCTTTCATGACTATATATAGAATATCACACAAAGATAACTCTATAGCAAATGCTTTAGCTAAGCTTGCTAAAAAAATTGTATAACAAAAAAAAGAGTCTATATCTATAGAAGTTCATAATCAATAAATTCTATCCCCTATAGATTTAGATTATATGAGTAAAGAATTAGAAATGCAAAGGATAGCCACCATTATTGAAGGTCAAGAAGAATGTGATTAGAGGTAGGCATTCATTGACTATTTAAGTGAGGGGAGGCTCCCTGAAGACAAGTCATTAGCAAATAAAATTAAGAAATGTGCCTTATCTTATGCAATAATTAATAATGTATTATAACGTAGGCCATTTGATCAAATGTGACATTGTTTGGATAAACAAGAAGCTCATAAGATTATGACTAAGGTACATTTTGGATTGAATGATGCTCACTAATCTAGACCTAAAATAGAAAATTAAAATTTAAAAGACTTGGATAGTTTTGTCCTTTGATGTCAAATGACTGTAAGGAAATTGCACATCATCGCCATAAATGCTAAGTACATAGTGCATTATTATACCACCCACCTAGTGTATTGCATCCAACGATTGCCTCTTGACCCTTTAAGAGTTGGGGTTCTGACATTGCATAGAAAATTTATAACACTACATAGATTTTGGGAATTTCTTATTTAAATTATCAAATTTGTCATAAAGGAATGAACATATTATCTCGAAAGATAAATATATTATTTTGTAATAAATTTAATTACTTAAATAAGGACTCTTAAGGCTAATGAGTCTTTAATATTCTAGAGATTTTCTTTTGAACTATATGGAAAAGTAGGACATGATTTATTTTATACTGGTTCATAGTTCCCTATAGGGGCAAACCTCTATAGTTAATTACATCTTAGGAATGAAGGATCTTTTTCTTAAGAATACTCGATTAAAGAAATGGAGTATTATTTTTATAAAATTAAAGCTTGTCTTAAAATGATGGTTAGTTGAAAATTCAATTGGGAATGCTTTCAAAGGGGAAAGAGTTCTTTTGGAGACTAATTGGGATTAAGTAAGAAATGGCCATAGATATTGGGATGCTTAGTAGGCATTTCAACTAATCTACCATTAAGCTTTATAATTTTGATATTGAATTTAATAGGGTTTGAATGTACAATTTTTTAGAAATCTAAGACTTAGATTCTAGCAACACAAGACTGCAAAGATGCTTAGAGTTGAAGAATTATGCTTAGAAGGATACTTCAAAACTTAATTTATAAATGCCACTAATAAAAATTAGAGCCTCAACCTAATATAATTTATGAGAATTATTAGTTATTTCTCTCATTTGAGAAATTAAACCTATCTGTAACTCTTCTGGACTTATCACCCACAGAAAGGATGCCAACTAATACCACCTAAGCATTTTTAAATCCATGAGTTCAGTCTTCATGTTTTGCAAGATGGTTGTACTGTTATATTTTATGAATGATTCTAAGAATCTAAACTCACTCCTAACCATAAGATAATATTGGGTATGACATGCACCTAACTATTGCAACAAATTTGATTTTTTATGTTTTGACTCACAATTTGTTTTAAGGCTGACATATGCAATTCATACCTAAATGATATGTAGCTAGAAGCGATCATGGGCCAAATCAGAAAGAGAAGGCACACTTCTCTCAAGAATGATGGTCATCCTCAAAGGTTAGATGCCCCTTATGTGCAATGAGTGAAGCGTCCAATCCAAGGAGAATGAACAATATGTTATCATATTTTGCAAAAGCTAATTATTTCTAATTAATTTTAAGTTGTTCCTAGGGCTTTAATATAAGTGAGGTTATAAGTTTTTTACTTTTATGTTAAATATTATTATATTTAAGTGGGTTAGAAAATTTAATTTTCCTAGAAGCCTCACATTCTAAACATTTCATCATAGAAACACACCACAAAAAAAATCTAAAAAAGCAAATTGTTTCTATTACTCACCCAAAATAAATCAAACTAATTTAATTAAAATAGGCCAATGTAGCCGGGTACCGCTGTACACCCTAGAAAAAAGAGAAAAATGGACAGCCGAGCTCTACCCTTATTAAATTAATTAATTCAGTTGATTTAAATTAATTCACTTGTTTTAATGAAAATTCATCAATGTAATGATTTATGGTTTAATCAATTTTACATTTTTTTAATTATTTCATTAACCCTAAGTATGTAATTAATCAAAATCTTTAACTTAAATATTATGACTTTATTAAAAATATCTTCAATGAATTTCATACATTTTTACAATTTTTATAATTTTCTAATTTTAATTTTTATTTAAATTGACATAAGGTATAGAAATTCAATAACTCCTCATTCAAAGGTCATTTGATCTTGAAATTTTTATTACAAGTGAGGTTTCTTGTCAATTTAAACTCCCTAAAATTTCACCTTAATCATATATATAATTTAAAGTTAATTAATATTTTAATTATTTTAATAAAACTTAAATTAAGACTAAATTAGATAGAGTTAGTTAGGGTTTCTAATTTTCTTGAACTCCTCTCAAAAAGATGCATTCATAGAGGGCTCATTTAGAATTTTTAGAATTTTGGTTGATTTATTCTAATTTTTTAAAGTTTAGATCAATTACTTAAATTAATTAATTCGATTAGTTGTCAAATTAGGTCATTTAGGGTTTATTATATTCCAAAGAGTTCTAATGATGTGTTTAGATTCATTAAGGCTTATTATGATGATTCATATTGATTTTATATTTTTTCATGGTTTGTTTTAATTTAATATTAATTTGTTTTATTAAATTAAGGCCTATGGCTTAAACTTTTATATTTTAAGATTTACAGGGCAATAAATCCTGCTAAAATTATCTAATGTATATTTTAACCATAATTTCAATTCCCCAAAGTTTGAAATTAATTGGATTAATGATTTTTGTTTAATTTGAGTTAATTAAAACTCAAATTAACTCAAAATTACCTAATAAAAGTTAGGGATTTTGAGTTCAATAGATTCCTCTTATTAAGAGGAATCCATAGAGCCTTTATTTGCATTATTTTGGTTGAGCATTTTATTTTTTTTATAAAATTTTTGAAAGTTTTGGTGATTTTTAACTTTTTTTAATTAAGAAAATACTAATTTTTCTATTTATCTGTATTAGTGCCACGTGGCACTGACACGATACTACTTTTCACGTATCGCCTATGGAATGGTCCATGCGGGATCCACGTGAATCCCATGTTAAAACAGGTTGTGATTTGATCCAGGCCGTTCGATTGAGGATCGAACATTCAGAATCATCCCGTGGTTTCTTATATAGGTTTTAATCATCGACTATATCTTGGTCGTCCGTTCCTAACAAAGGAACGGATGGCAGAGATTATATCTTCCTCATCGATAGTTCTCACCGTCCTTTAAATCGAAGCGATTTCCTATGATATAGGCTATGCAATCGTTCGATTTCAATTATAAATCCATCAAGACTTCATTTGGAATGCATTTATATGGCTTGATCTCACTTGAGATCAAGTTTTTTTTAGAAAGGACCAACACCGAATGCTAAAGTGGTCGGGTTATAGGCATACCTCATTGGCAGTGATCTCTGATCGTAGTAACGATTCGAATAGCTTCGTCGGGATCTAACGAGACTCTAGTGCAAGGAATTGGAATGCCTCCCCATCGATTGCTCTATAGAGATCCTCCTATTCTTCAGCAGCTTTGATCAAAGTCCAGCTTACCGACAACATGGGAATCCGGGGAAGGGTGATTTCTTTTTTTAGTTGCTTGAGGAAGGTGTGTGAGGCATGAGAAAGGCTCTTTCCTCTCTTTCCATTGATGGATGAAAGCTATAAGAAGAGGAAGTTCAATCTCTTTTTGTCCATGGTGATTTCCACCCTTAGAGGCTAGCTCTAAGGGGTGGTCAATTGATTAGGGTCACAAAGCAATTGTGATGAAGAATGGAGGAAAGGAAGTGAGTTGGGGAGAATTTGTTTGTATGATTTACCTTACCCTTCCATAGCATATTCCCTCCTATGGGAAAGACTTGAAGCTTTTATATTTTCTTAAATTTGACTATCAATCACTGTAAACTCATCTTAGAATGAGTTTACATGCAATGCAATGTGATTAATTTGGGTTTGAGTTCAAATGTCCCCATTAGGTCCATTTGGGTTTGGTTTGATTTGAGTTAGGCTAAACATGGACAATATTCATTATTTGCTAATTTAGATTGGAAATTAACCATCCAAATTGAATTTGAGATGATTTGGATTAGTTAATTTATTTGATGTTGAAGTTAAATTAAAAACCCAATTTAATTCAAATTTGGTTTAATGGGTTAATATGGACTTAATTGGGTCAAATGACCATATTAGTTAAATTAAACCCAATTATTGATTTAATTATATTTAATGATGATTTCCAAATGATTTTGGATATTCAATTTGGGTTAATTTTAATTTAATTTGAGTTTGTGTTCAATAAGGTCCATTTAGGCTATTTTAGATTAAATGATCTAATTAACCTAATTAAGGCCCTAATAGATTTAAATTTCTTTAGATTCATATTTAAACATGTTTATTTTATCATTTCAAGCTTTTAGAATAATTTAATTTGGTCAAAGCATGGTGGGTTCACCTTTGACTTGGTGGGGCCCACCTAAAGTTAGCCCTATGTTGCAATGGTTAACCTTCATTTGAACTTTCATTTAGATTTAATTCCATTCATTTTCATGTAATCATTTTATTTTTTTATTTGATTTGATTTGGATTTATTTTGGGTTTATTTGAATTTCTTTGGATTTGATTAATTTTGAGCTTAAATAGGATAATTGGGTTAATCACCCAAATTACCTTAGTCTAAGCTGAGTTGGATTTAGATTTCAATTAAAATATATTTGATTCAATCATTTGTTTAAATTTGAGTTCAGTTTGGGTCTATCTAATTCTATTGGGTTAGGTCAAACTCTAGAAGGATGTACAGGGTTACCATGTATAGTATCCTAAGTGCCTAATCATTAGGCTTCTAATCTACGATTAGGTGTCCTAATCAATTATTTAGAGATGATGCTCACCTCATCCAAAAATGATGTCAATAAATGGACCCCCAATATGTGTAGTGGATTAACTAGAGTACACCATACATATTGGTGTTGACCGAATTAATCAATAAGAACATAAGCTTGAAAGAGTTTGAGTTCAATTTTGAAATTTAGAATTACGGTTTAATTTTGGTTTTTATCTCAAATTTCATTATGGATTTAATTGTGAAAAAGTAGGAAAAGTATGCCTAAATTTGTTTCAATTTAGAATGATTTATTCTTAGAAACTTAGATCCACTAAGTTCTCAGAAGAGTAGGGATGCCATTAGGAAAAGACTCAATGAGGACCTAATCCTAACATAGTTAGAGAAAATGTCTTCAAGGGACTTATTCTCAAACTAACAACAATAGATTTCAATATTTAACTTAGAAAGAAAACACTAGGACTCATATATTTCTAAGTGAGATTAGCCAAGAGGTAGTTTAAATGATTAACCAATTCTAAAGAAAGGATCTATAAGAAGACCTTAAAGTTTTATTTCCTAGAAAAGATGCCACTATGGATACTTACTCATACCTAGAGAAAATAGTTAGAGAGGATGCCAACATGGATACTCTAAATTATATGAATTTTAATAAGAGAAAGATACCATTAGAGGATTTACTCTTATCTAGTTAGCTATTAGGAAGAGTCTTTAACGATTTTATTTCAACCAAAATAGCTGATCTTGAAGAAAAGGAGTCTTCAATGACTTATTTCCCAAACCTCAAGATGTTGATTAATAAGTAGGGGTCACGTGGACTTAATTCCTAACCTGAGTAGTCTATAGGAATAGAGTCTTTATTGACTTATTTTCACTTCTTAATTTCTTTTATTTTGAACTAAAAAAGGTCACAAAAATTTAAATTCTGATCTAGTGAAATTTAGCTAACATAGAGAGGCTTTTAATGGCTTAATTCCAACTTGAATAGGCTTAATTTCTTAATGATAAACCTCAAATTTTGACCAAATAAGAAAGGGATATTGATGACTTAATCCTAACCATGTAGCCTATTTGATAGGAAAGGGTCTTGATGACTTAATCCTAGCTTTGTCTTTTGAAAGGATGCCTATTAAGGGACTTACTCCTATTGGGTTAGCTATTAAGATGGGTCCTTCATAGGAATTAAACTTGACTAGCTAATGAGAGGAAATGAGTTGTAATGACTTAATCTTATCCTCAAATTTTGATTAATAAATGGATCTTCATGACTTAATCCTAACCAAGCCTATTTGATAGGAATGGGGCCTGATGAGTTAGTCCAATCCTTGTCATTTGAAGGATGCCTACTAAGAAACTTACTCCTTTTTGGTTAACTATTAAGATGAGGCCTTTAATGGATTAATCCAACTTAAATAGTTAAAAGAGAGGAAAGGGGCCTTAATGACTTATTCCTAACCTCAATTTTGACTAATAAGATAGGGGTCTAAGTAACTTAATCCTAGCCTAAATAGTCTAATTCATAGGAAATGGGTCTTAATAACTTAATCTAATCCTATGAATAATAGGAATGGTGCCATGAAAGGCTTGATTCCAAACCTAAGAGATTTATAGGAAGGGTGCCATTAATGGGCTTGCTTATATGAAAATTGCATTTAAAAGCATTTATGAAAATTTATAAAAACTTAAGAGTCATTGCACAAAATTTAAAAGAGACCATGTTTGAATCTAAATAAATAACAAAAGAAATAAAGATGAACATAATTTTATTGATCATTTTTGAAACTGAAGTACAATTTATACATAGTATTCATTAAATAACGCCACTAATAGGCGACATTAGATATTCACCATTATAAGTAATCAACTGATAAGAATCTCTTTCATATACTTTTTCATCGCGAATGGTCCTTCCCATATTTATTCAAATTTGTTGGTGATTCTGTGATGAGCTAAAATTGGTCGTTTAAAAACTATGACCAAGTCTCGAACTTGGAAAGTTCTAAGATGGATCAATTTATCATGAGCTTGAACCATATGTGATTGATAAAGTTCAAGATCTTGTTAAGCTTTCAAATATTTTCCTTCAAGGCATTCAAGTTCTTCTAGTCAAAGTTTGTGATTCTGATATGTTGTAATGTTGTTTTTAACTGCTATCCTCAATTTAGGTAGTTGTACTTCCAATGAAAGAATAGCTACAGTTCCATCGACCAAAGCATATGGTGTAGATTGAGTTGGTGTCTGATAGATGGTCTGATAGGCCCATAAGGTTTCAACCAATTTTTCATGCCATTGATGCTTATTTTTATCAAGTATCTTTTTCAAAATTTTCACAAGAGTTTTATTAAATGCTTCAGCCAATCCATTTGACCTAAGGTAATAGATGGTTGAATATCTCTTACCAATTTTATGTTTAGCCACAAGTGATTTAATTTAGTGGACTTGAATGATGAATCATTAGCAGATATAATTTGGTAAGGAATGCCAAATCGATAAACAATATTTTCTTGAAATAATTTAAGTGCATGGTATGCTTTCACTTCTTTCAGTGGAACCATTTCATCCCATTTAGAAAAGTAATCTATTGTAACTAATATAAAATGATGCCCTTTTGATGAAGGAGGATCAATAGGCCTTATGATGTCAGTACCATAACTCTTAAAGGGCTAAGAGGCAATCATTGGGTATGTAAGACCACACCATGTATTTGGCATTGATGACAATAACATGCAATTGTTATGTAGTCATTTAACATTGAAGACAATAATATCCAAGTCTTTTAATCTTCAATTTTATTTTAGGTCCAGATTGGTGAGTGCCATACAGTCTAGAATGTACCTCAGTCACAATCTTATAGTCTTCTTGTTTATCCAAATATCAAAGCCACATTTGATCAAATGACCTATGATACAATACATTATTGATTAATGCATAAGTCAAGGCACATTTTTTAATTTGATTTGATAATGACTTGTCTTCAGGGAGCCTCTCCTCACTTAAATAGTCAATGAATGGTTGCCTCCAATCACATTCTTCTTAACCTTTAGAGTGGCTACCCTTTGCATTTCTATTTCTCTATATCTATAAGAGATAAAATTTGTTGATTTTAAACTTCTATAAATATAGATTTTTTTTTTTGCATACAATTTCTTTGGCAAGCTTAGCCATAGCGTTTGCTATAGAATTATCTTTACACAATATTCTATATAGAGTTAGGAAAGAAAAATTTTCAAGTAATTTTATTGTCTATTAATAATAATTTAAAAGCTTTGGGTGAAAACCTTATATATTCTATTCACTTGATTAATAATTAGCTGTGAATCTCCAAAGATCTTTATATTCTTAATATCCATAATAATTGCTAACTTTAGCTAATTATAAGAGTTTCATATTATTATTCATACAAGGCTCATACAAATAATAGAAATATCACATTATTCCTTTGTCCAAAGTTTTAAAAACTAATCCAATCCTTGCCTTCCCTGGGATAGAAGAATTAACACTTTATTTTTCTTTGACAATGCTGCACCATCAAAATATAATTTCCAAGTGGCATTAGGTTCTTCCTCTAAATTCATGATCTGTTCATAGAAAATCATCATTTAAAGGAGAACTCTTGAGTATAAGATGTGCTGCTAAGAAGTCAACTACAATTTGACCCTTTCAAGAAGAGGGATAAACATGATCTCAAATTGCAATAAATCATAAACCAATGTTGGACATCCAAACAATGTTGGGAGGGTCATTAAATATTGCAAAGGATTCACTCTTGAAATAAGAATTACTTTAAGAGAAAGCATGTAATGTCTTAGATTCTACGTGATGAAAATTAAAGCTGAATAATACTTTTCAATCGATAATTCATCTCTGCTGGGATGAGTCTATAGCTTAGACAATAAAAGGAAATTTCTTTCATTTCTTCATTAACTTGGGCTAATAAAGCTCCAAGTGATTCATCTAAGGTTGTAGTATATAGGATTAATGGCTTCTCTGGAATCGGGTCAGGCAAACAGGGGGATTCATCAAGTATTATTTTAGACTTTTGGATGAATTTTGACATTTCTCATCCCAAATAAATTTAGAGTCTTTCTTTGTTAATGTTGTAAATAGCTGGCATCTTCCAGATAAATTTGATATAAATCTTCTTAAATATGCAAGCCTTCCCTAAAATGATCTTAACTATGTAAGACTTCTAGGTGACGGCATTTCCATATAGCTTTTATCTTTTCTGGATCAATTTTGATTCCTACAAATCATAAAAACTTTCCTGAAGTTACTCCAAAAGTATATTTCAAGGGATTCATTTTTAGGTTATAGCGGCGCAATCGTTCAAAATTGATTTGTAAATCATATAAATGATTTTCTTTTTCTTTACTCTTAATGACTAAATTATCAATGTAGCATTCAACCTAATTATGAATTAAATCATTGATTGTTCTAATCATTACTCTTTAATAAGTGCCATAGTATTTTTGAGACCAAATGGCATGACTATATAATAGAATATCCCAATAGGAGTTTTGAATGTCATATGTTTTTCTTCCTTTAGGTCCATCTTTATTTAGTTATATCTAGATTATCCATCCATGAATGAAAATATTTCATGTAATGAGGCTATATCCACCATGAGTTTTAGTATCGATAATGAGAACTCATCTTTAAGACATGCCTTATTTGGGTCTCTAAAATTTATGCAAATGCATATTTGACCATTCTTTTTCTTTAGCGGTATAATGCTTAGTAGCCAAGAGGAATAATGATCTTCTTGTATAAAACTAGACTCAATTAATTTCTTGACATCAGTAATGACTTGTTGTTCAATTTCTAGAAACATGCGTTTATGAGCTTGCTTTATTGGAATTACATCAAGTTTTATCTCTAGTTTATGAACTGCAACATCCGGAGATAAACCTAACATTTTATCATAATTTCATGCAAATCAATCTTTATATTTAAAAAGTAAGTTAATCAACTCTTTAGAGTCTTTTGGACCTAATAATGAACTAATAAAATTGGCCTTTGGTCTTCTTCAGTTCTTAGGCTGATCTCCATTAATTCATCAATAATGGATTTTATTTGTTCTTCAAATTCTAAAGGTGCACTTTGAATTAAGCAGCCATGTGAATTATCTAAAGTTCCAAGGTAGAACTTCTAAAGAATTAGATAGAGTTTCAAAAAGTTGATTAGATTTCATATGATTACTTATTATTAAACAATGTTCATTGTTATCCAAAGGTCCAATGATATAGAAACCAACACCAGCTTTGGATCTCAAATTTTTAGTTTTGGTATTCCATAAGCTTTTCATGTGTTGGGTCATACCTTTGGGTCAAGTATGAGGAATTAAATCATATTTTATACCATTTTTTTCACAATCAGGATACCAATCAAATGAGAATTCTATTATTTCATTGGAAGATGGATCTTCAAACTTTACATTACTTCCGAGCTTAAAGGTCTCGATAGAGAATAAATATTTGACAACTTTCAAACTTCACCTAAAAGGTTAGGGGCTACTTTGACTTCTAATTGCAAAATTTATATTTTGAGACAAAGGGGTTAAAGTCAAAGTATCCACATACCTTTTAAATTTTTCATATAAAAATGATTCAGGTTCATCCTTTAATGCTTGTATTTATTCTTCATCACTATCTAATTCTAATGAAATGTTAAATTTTATTAAAGCATCCTTTTAATTAGAATCTTCATCAGAGTTAGATTCTAAATCAATTTTAATTATTAGAGGTTCTTTTCCTTTCCTTTTTCCTCCTTTTCATTCTTTTATTCTTTTCATTTACTATGATATCTTCTTTCATTTTCTTTGATGCCTCAATAATGCTAGAATTTATAAAATTAGATATCTACCTCTTGGACATATAATAAACAACATCCTCATAATGTTTAATTTCATGAATAGAGAATGGTTGTATGTCACATTTTATAATGTACTCTACATCATCCCTTATGTATTTAATGCACTGGTGGAGTGAAGAAGGAACCATTCTATACTCATGTATCCATGGCCTGCCTAAGAATGCATTAAAGGATGTCTCTGAATCAATAATATGGAATTTCACTTCAATCTTCAACCTATCGATTTTTAGCAATAGAGTGATTGATTCTAAAGTTTTCTCTTCTATTTCATTAAACCCCTTAATAACATCTTATTTGAACTAAAGTCTTATATCAATCCTTAAAAATGATAATGTTTTGGAATTCATAATATTCATTGATGCACCAAGATCAATAAGGGCTCTTGATAATCTGATGTTCTCCACCTTGACGAAAATGTAAAGTGGTCAATTATGATCCATGGTTCCCAGAAGTAAATCTTCATTGGAGAAGGTAACCTTAAGAATCTCTTTGAAGTAGTAAGCCTCATCTAAGGAAGTTGCTTTTAGTTGAGCCAAGCATATCTCTGGATCAAGTAATGTCTGAATCAATAACTCCCTTATTTTTTTTGGATAGAACAAGGGCATCATAAATGCTTAATCTAGTAGGAAGTTTCCTAAGATGGGCTAAAACATTGTAGTTGACCTTGGGAACGACCAACTCGACTAATAGATCTTGTTGCAAAAGTTTTGAAATTTGATCAAAATTTGTTTTGCCTTTATCTTTATGAATCAAAACCTTCTCACTATGGAGATTAACCTCAGTGATATCTCCAAGAGTCGTGCCCACCTGTTTCTCATCACTGGTATCTTTTCCCTAAGGTTGATTAGAATCTGATAGTCTTATCTCTATGCTAATAGGGATGCCTTGCAAATCATCCATAGGACTTTCACTATCTGATCTTGATTCACAAAACACATTATAATCAGCATGAGAACTTTCTTTTTCATCTTCTTATTTTTCTTTATTTTCAACATGTTCATAAAAAAATGATAAGAATGTAAGAAATGCCATTAGAAGCAGGATTTTATTCATATTCTCAAAATAAGTACATAAGGATAAATGAGTGTAAGCCCTAGTCTTTCCATTCTTATCATACAAAATTCTCTCAAATACAATGATATTACTCTCTCACCACTCTCTTCAGACATCTAGACATCTAAAAATGTTGAATGAGGTTGAGAAGGAGCTAACTCTCGTGGCCGTCAATCTGGATGATCTTCTTTTGGGTCTTCATTTGATTTTGCATGGAATTTTTCAATTTTTTATCAAATATTTTTTAGAAGAATGGGATAAAGCAATATCCCATTTATTTGAAGGAGAAGAATGATAAGAGGTGGAAGATTCACCTGTGATTACCTTAATGGACCCTTGTTTAGGGTCCACCATGTATTCTTTTGGAATTATCACCAAACCCTTCTTATAATTTCTTTCAAGCCAATTCTTGATTGTGAAGTAGTCTTCAATGGTATGACCTAGCATCTAATGGTATGGACAACAATTTGGGTCATTCACTTTGCCAACTTCTTCTGATCTTTTCAGATAAGTAGCTTGAAATATGGTTTTTTCTTTAGATTTTTCAAAAATCATCCTCACTGCCTCTCTCTTAAAAGAATAAGTCTAGTTCATTCTTTCATTGAAAGGGTTGGGTAGTGGTGATAAATTCTGTTGTGATGGCCTATAAGGTGATGGACGCTCTACTTGGAGTTAAATTGGAGCTTTGTTTTATCCATTGCAGAGACATTACCTACCTTCTTTTATAGTACTTTCCTAGATTTTATTATTTCATAGTAGACTGATCTCTAAGGAATGACATCCTAGGGGCTTCTTCTTGTAGGCTAGAGGTTGTATTTAATAATTTCTCAAAAGTCTTAATGGTAAAGCCTTTTAATGGGAAGGCCACAAGACCATGGATGTTTCAAAGGAGTATTTTAACAGTGTGTTGCTCTTGTAATTGAGGCTCACACTTAAGACTGAGAATCCTCCATCTTAGGATATAGTCCACAAGGGATTCACTGAGCTTTTATTTTTCAACAACAAAATCATGTACTATAATGTCATGCTGAGTGTCAGTGAACCTTTTTATAAACATGTTTTTCAGTTTAGTGAAAGTGCACACTAAATCGTTTAGTAATTCTGCATACCAATCGAAAGCAACCCTGATTTAATTGCTAATGAGTTTCCTAAACAATAAAACATTATTCTTACCAACATTGCAACAAATTATCCGAAAGTGTGCTAAATGCTACTTGAGATTGCTCCCATCCCATCGAAAACCTTAAAAGAAGGAGACATGAATCCCTTAGGATATGGTAGAATAATACTCTCAGGGTAAGGTCTACCCTTTAGAATCAAAGTTGTATCACAAGATTGTGCCAATGCTTCTTTTACTTATTGTTATATGAAAAAATTTAAGTCAAATTTGGGAGATATATCATCTATGAGTTTGCATTCTTGATGATGTTCCCCTAAACCAAGCTTCATCTCATCAGTAAGATAGGACTCTTGAGTTGTTCTATAGAAAAATGTTGGGAAGAAGAAGGAATCATACTTTGGAGTGATTGCATAATAGCAATCATTTTCTCCATTTTTTCTCCATTCTTGAAATTTGATCATCCTTCTTCTACAACTGAAGGATCTACTGTTGGGTAGGATCAGATATAGGACCTTCTTTTGTACTCTCTTGTGACTCATCTTGCTCTTTCTTTGATGCCCTCATGTCTACCTTGAAAATGTACTACAGGTAGTCTCAAGTCATCTTCTAACAGATCGTCTTGTTCTAAGTCAAATTATTCTTTAATTTTATTCATTTTTTTATTTTCCTCATCATTTCTAACAATAGCTCCATCTCCACTTTTTTGAAATGGAGTGGAACAACATTATTATCAAGGATGATTTCAGACTCTTCTTTTATGTCCATGGGTTTCACATGAAAAGCTTCTTTTTTTGACTTTCATAAGTGGGGACTTCCTCTACAATTAGAGTAGCTCCTAGACCAAGGTGTCCTTCATCCAAGATTTCCCTATTATAAAGAGATAAATGATGAGATTCTATCTCTTCTTAGAAGTATAAGATGAGGACGACCCTTCAGTCTGGGGCCTAAGCAAAGATGATGAAGGACTTTCTTTAATAGGCTGAGTAATAGGTACTTTCTTTGGTGGTGGTGGTGGTGGTGAAGGAATGCTTGAATGCTTAGCTCAAGGGCCAATGGTACTTTTTTAACATAAACTTTTTTACTTTCTTTTCTAGGAAAAGTTCTATCTCTCCCTAAGTTAGCAAGTTACTCCTTATGCTAGGTTAGTGACCTTCTTAGATGGTGATATTGTTCTGGTATAACAAGCATGGGTTGATAAGATTTTCTTTTATTAAGGAGGACCAACTTTCTCTTCCCTTTGTTTTGGAAAGTGATGGGTCTCCTAAGATTTCTCTCAAGGATTCTATATTTGATCCTTCATGAACCTATGTAACCCTTCTTTAGTGTAAGAGGAGGACTCAAGAGTCCTATGGAGGATCTGTTGTAATCTCCCACATGTTTCCCGATTCACCGGTCTAAAGTTCTTCTTGCTTTCATAGGTGAAAGAGTGAGGTGGAGAACTCATAATTTGGGATACATCCTCCTCTCACTGGCTACAGAAGAGGGTGGAATCTACTAGTTCCTAAGAGGGAAGTATCTGGAAGGGTAGCTAATTTTATTTCTATCATTTCTTTTTTATTCTTCTCTTTTAGGGCTTGTCTTCTAAGTCTCCTCCTCTATTCTTTTTCTAGCTTTTAGTCATTTGGAGAGCTCAAAGTGGACCCTACCTCAAAAGTGTTAGAGAACAAGGAAGCATGTAATGTATTTACAATAAGCAGTTTGATCTTCTTTGGCACAAAGCCCATTTGGACCTTTTTAGTGACCTCCATAATAACTTCCCTACCAATGGCAAGGGTACTGCGGGGTACACTAGAAAACTCAAAAATGGGTTGTTTGTCTTTAACAGCTACTTCACTCATTGGGGCGAGAGTTACTCCATTAGTTGTGATGTTCAATTTTTAAATCCAATTTCAAACTTAATGACGGAGCCATTAGCTAGTCTGCTACTATTAACAGAAAAGCTAATCCCATATGTGGTTGTAAAAATGAGTTGCCCAATCACTTTCCATTTTAAAACAAGAAAATTGATCACATTAGAACATGCCTTATTTAACATAATGTAGTCAAAATAAACACACTTTTGATCCATTAGAAAAATTTGGCCACTTTTTATCATGGCTAAAATTTTTCTTTAAAAAGTAAAATCTTATATTTTTTTTGAAAATATAGAAGTAGTAGAACCCTCTTATTTGATTTTAACAAAAAAGAAGAAGTTATATACTCTATTTAATAGATGTTGAGTATGCTCTACCAATGATGAAATGGAAAGAAAGACAATCTTGAACTGTGAGTGGCACAAGTACATTGTCGATGTATAGAAATAAAAGTCTATTTCTAAAGATGGAGAGAGAAACTTTTACCTAGCGGAGTCGCAAGAAAATATCTCTATATAGAAAATTTATGACACCACATAGATTTAAGGAATTTCTTATTTAGATAATCAAATTCGTCATTAAAGAATAAATATATTATCTCGAAAGATAAATATATTATTCTATAATAAATTTGACTACTTAATAAGGACTCCTAAGGCTAATGGATCTTTACTGTTCTAGAGAATTTTCTCTTGAACTACATGGTTTATTTTATACAGGGTTCATAGTTCTCTATAGGGGCAAGCCTCTATAATTAATTATATATTAGGAATGAAGGATCTCTTCTTAAGAATACTCGATTAAATAAATAAACTTTTATTTCTATGAATTTAAAAGCTTGTCTTAAAAAGATGGTTAGTTAGAAATTTAATAGGGATCAAAGGAGGAAGAGTTCTTTTGGAGATCAATTGGAATTAAGTAGGAAATGCCTTTAGATATTGGGCCAGTAGGCATTTCAACTAACCTACCATTAAGCATTATAATTTTGAGATTGAATTTAGTAAGGTTTGAATTGAGATTTTATTAGAAATCTAGGACTTAGATTCTAGCAACACAAGAACAGAGATGCCTAGAGTTGAAGACTTATTCCTAGAAGGATGCTTCAAAACCAAATTTTATAATTTCTTCTAATATAAATTAGAGGCTAAACCTAATGTAATTTATGGGAATTATGGGTTCTTTCTCTCATTTGAGAAAATGAACCTATCCCTAACTCTTCTAGACTTATCACTCGTCTGGAAAGGTTGCCAGCTAACACCACCTAAGCATTTTTAAATCCATGAGTTTAGTCTTCATGTTATGCAAGATGGCTGGACTATTACATTTTAGGAATGAATTTAAGAACCTAAACTCACTCCTTAACCCTAAGATAATATTGGGTATGATATGCACCTAACTAATACAACAAATTTCATTTTTTCTTTTTTGACTCAATTTATTTTATGTCTGGCATATGCAATTCATGTCTACAATGATATGCAGTTGGAAGCGGTCATGGGCCAATCATAAAAAGAAGGCACACTTCTCCCAGGAATGATGGTCATCGTCGAAGGCAAGATGCCCCTTTATGTATAATGGGTGAAGCACCCAATCCAAGAAGAACGAACAATATGCTATCATGTTTCGCAAAAGTTAATTATTTCTAGTTAATCCTAGGGCTTTAATATATGTGAGGTTACTTTTATGTTCAATTTTTTTAGATTTAGGTGGGGAGAAAATTTAGCTTTCATAGGAGCTTAACGTTACACATTTCATCATAGAAACACACCATAGAAAGAAACCTAAAAAATATGTTATTTCTATTGCACCAAAATAAATATAACCAATTTAATTAAAACAGGCTAATGCAGCTTTGTATCATTGTACACCTCGGAAGAAAGAGAAAAATTGGCAGTTGAATAATGCCCTTATACAGCTTGGCCTAAAACTAAAAGTTTGATCTATGGGAGTGTTGACCTCAATTTTGGAGTGAGGATTAATCCTCCCCATCTAAGATCTAGGACCCTTCTAGACACTTAGATTTCCTTTGTGCTAGGACACCTCTAGTGATTAAGGGGACACTAAAACTTAAGCTTAGAGACTTAGAAGGCATAACCCTAAGCTCAGAGTTCGCCTTAGGACAAACAAGTTTCACTTATTCTATGGCTAAACCAAGACTCATACCTATTCGCTCATCCAAGCTTAAGCTCATGTCAATGGAGCTAAACCAACCTCAAACCTATTCAATTATTCTTAATTGCATTTTATTTTCTAATACAAGATCCAAGCCAAACTAACTTGGACCTTAATCTAAGTTAACTCCACCATGATCCTAACTCAATTCAAACTCATTCAAGCGAACTAAAGCTAATTTGATTTTCTCAATCACTCCAATTATTCATTAGATCACTTCAAGCCACTTCAACACTTATAATCAAACCAATTGAACCAAGTGAATTTGATCAACTCAAGTTAACCCATTTGACCTAAAAAGTTCAAATGAGCCAAAACTTAATTAGGCTCTAATCAATTGCAATCAAAACCATAAATCAACTTCAAAGTTATCATTGAACACACCCCAACCATCCATAACCCTAATTGATCCAAGTTGGCTTGACCAAGTCACGTGACCCAAAGTGACACAAAAGGAGTAATTGAACCAAACTCCAATTAAACTTCCATTAGATCAAATCAAGCCACCCAATCCCTTTATTGATGATTGTAGGTCACTATTGAACACTCTGTGGTGTTTATTTTGATTGTGTGTGTGGGGGACACCTCGCAGATCTGAGGGTGTACTTATTGAAATGATTAGGTATGACATCAAGGAATGGTGCACTATCTCGAAAGATAGAAATCACCACCCTACAATAGACCTCATCATCTAATAAGGAGTCTAAGGCATAATGGGTCTTCGAATATACTAGAGATTTTTTTCTACTTTACATGAATGAATAAAATAGGGTTTATTTAAACTAGGTTCTAAAGTTTCCTATGGGAGTAAGCCCTCATAGTTAATTATATCCTAAGGAAGGTAAGTTTCTTAGGAATACTCTCGATTAAAATAGACAACTGTTGTCTCCAAAAAATTCAAAAATAGGAATATCAATAAATTGGTTATGTTTAGAAGATCAAATGGGATAGATCAAAAGGAGAGACTTATTATCGAAGACAAAGAAAGATGAGTAAGATGCTCATGATACTAGAACAACCAAGTGAGCATTCCAATATGTCCTATGGTTGGACTTTATACATTTGAAATTGAGGAGAATTATGTATTTGAGTTGAAATTTATTAGAAAGTTAAGACTTATAATTCCACAATACAAGATTGTGAAAATGCTTAAGAGGTGAGGATTTATGCTTGTAGCCTGAGAGAAAATAACAACCTCAGATCCTAAATCTAGGGAGCTTTAGCGATGGACAAAGTACATCCTAAATCTAAGGAGAAAATGAGTATATTATTTACCTCCACAAGAGAGAGTAAACCACCCAACTGTTGGACTTATAACCGCCTAGAGTGGCAGCCAGCTAACTCCTCCTATATTTTAAATTCATGTGGTCAAGTCATATGTTTTACAAGATGGATAAGTTGTTATTATTTAGAAAGAAATTAAAGTCCTTAAACTCACTCCCTAAGAGACTGGAACATGAGTTATGAATAATGACTTAGTCTAATGCAAATTTTATCAAATTATATTTGACTTTGGACTCTTTATTTTGACACATGCCATAGGATTTTATATGCCTAAATGTATGATAAAGTTGATTATGGGCCAAATCAGATAGAAGAAGGTGTTCTCCACCCCCAAGGGATGCCTTATAGGTCAAGCATTCCCTTGATGTGCAATGGATGGAGACCCTTCATTTTCAAGAGCGAAATAAGATGATATGCATGATGTTAAGCATACAACATTCAGCTAAAGGGTTGCTAAATATTTTATTATCTTGATTATGTCCTAGGCTTTATATGAGGTTATGAGTTATTTACAAATTTAATTATGAGTTGTAGTTGGGTAGAAAATTTATTTTTTTCCTAAGAGCCTAATCGCATCCAAGCCATACAACAAATATCAATCATAAAGAAACTATGAAAAGACATGCAATTTCTAATGCATAAACTAAACATAACATCAAACAATTTTATAGCTAGCACAAAAGAATAAAAGGCCGGTGCTTGGTGTGTACAACTCAAAAAAAGATAGAGCTACCCTACAACCCTTTACAAAAGAATAATTATAATTATGAATGAATACATGCTATGGGGGTATTCTTCTTCTTCAAATCTTCATGTCTTCTTTCCTCCTCTTTGCTTCTTTGATTTGGCTCACTTCAAGGCATCACATGGCACACAAGACATAGTCTTTCTAGCCAATGCTCATCCTAATTCCCCCATAACACTAATTCTAATTCCTAATTGCAAAATTACATTTAAAGGGAAAGGGTAAATCTAACTACACCTGCAAAACAAGTGTTAGCTAAGCACACCATACAACCCAAGCAGTTATTTATATAATTTGCACTTAACATCCTACATATGGGTAACCAACTTCGTCTGTCTTAATTTAGATTATACTTAGGGGTTAAGCAACCTACAAAAGAGCATTTATATTTATTTTAAGCACCCCTTAAGCATAATCTTTTGCATAAAATATGATTAGGCTAATCGTCTAGCATACACCCTAATATCTAGTCTAAAATAATACATCATAAAATAAACATACATCTAATCATGCACCACCCTAACATAAAGTTAAAAGTGGTGACTTAATCTAATGTGTGTGTGTATTAAGGCTTGTGTGGTATGTCCTAACTAGGCTTTAGAGTTATTGTTTCCTAAGCATGAAGAGATTTAATTATGAAGGGTGGTTTCATTTTAAATGGTTTAATTGATTTGTAAATTTTACTTAATATTTTCTTTTGTTTCACTTGGTTTACACTTAACAACTAAGTGTTATAAGAGAAGAAAAGAGAGGATCACTCTCTTTTATCCCTACCTTAAGTCACATCTAAAGCAAATTAATTAATCAATTCATTTTAGTGAATGACTTATTACATATTTTAACTAATCCTAAGTTTAGGTTCACTTTAAAGAAACTCATTCAACAAGAAAGACATCTTAAGATTAATTGAGATGAATTACTATCACATAACACATGTTTGTTTATTTCTTTCCATCATATATAACATGCATATGGTTAAGTCCTAAACATGCCTATACATGCGATTTATATTTTAGCATACTTGAATGATGAATATAAGCAAATGTATTTGAAATTGATATTTCATTTGGTTGAATTATTTTGTCATATTATTTTAAAGCTCTATCTAAATTCTTATACAAAAGCATAAGGAAATAACTTCAAATTACATGATTAATCAATTCAACGACTTGAACAAAGTATGAATGCATGTTTCTTTTTAATAGAAAAGGGGATTTCATTCATTAGCCAAATGTACACACAAATGTATAAGAGTTTTAAGCAAGTACGTCGCCATCATTCTACACCAAGGGAGTGAGGTAGGAACCTCCTTAAGGCTACTCAAAGTCGTACATCTTTGGGATGCCCAAACTAATATACCCGATATCCTCAGATACATTTAGATGTATAGCTAACTATAAGAATGAGAATCATGCAAAAGTAGAATTGGTTTGATTAAATTATGGTTTTCACCTACTAGTTGTATCACACACACACACACACACACACACACACACACACACACACACACACATATATATATATATATATATATATTAAGTAGGTATGCCATTATTTACTTTCAAGGAGTGAGGTAGGAACCTCCTTTGGGGCTATAAACCCGTCCATCCCACAGGATGTCCAAACTAATATACCCACTATTTCCAAGAAATGCAAGAGTTAATGAAGTAGATTCAATCAAATTAATTGGTTCATTGATTATCTAATTAAATCTTAATTATCCTTAATTAATAATATGAAATGGACTTAGGGAAAGAGATAAAGAAGGGAGCCTAAGTCTCAATCCCTAAATCATTTCAATTAGTTAATTAAAGTTCAAGTATGATTTGGATTTTGATTGATTTAATTAATTAATTATTTAAAGGAATGGAGAAGACACAAGAAAAGATTAAAGATATTTCCCAAGACTTCATCACCATTAACAGAGGTTAATAGCTTAATTGATTGACTAATTTACTGTTCATTTGCTTAATTATCATTAAAGAATAAGAGTATAAGACTTAATCCATTAATTTTCCCAATTAATTATCAATAAATCCCAAGACAATAAGGCGAGGTCATACCCCTAAACATCTCTGGAAAGTTTGAAATTAATTGGATAATTAACTAGAGGGTAATTAGGCTACTTAAATTTTTAATTAAACTTTAATTAAACAAAAATTACTATTCAAAATTAAATAATAATAATTTTAATGGATTCTCTTCTGAAATACCTTTAAAATGAGCCTTCATTTGTAATTTTTGAATTTTTCTATAATTAGTTATGAATTTTATAAGTTTCAGCATTAAAAAAAGGATTAATTAAACTAATTAACCCCTAATCATCGCCACATGCTCGATGCGTGCGCTTTCCATTATGACCATTAGTTATTTAAGATACCACGTTGAATGCTGATGCGGACGGTGGAGGAATGCTTTTTCTGCGTGGGCCATCCGATCTCGAACGCATTAACTCAATTGATTGAAGGAGAAAAGAATTTCTACGTGTGATCGATCAGACTGCTGTTTTCGATCATGGAAAGGCATTCGTGATCTGTCTTCTCCTGAGCGGTGAGCGATGAATAATGTTCGTCGATCCTTGCTTGATCTGAGCTTACTTGAGCTCGGATGGAGATCAAATTGATCCCACACCTTCTGGGAAGCACAAAAAACACATCAAATGGTGGAGATCGCATGAGATGCAAGTTTCCTTCACAAAGGACCAACCTATTTTAAGCTAAGGATCGATTTTAATGCCATACCCGATCGGAGCTTATGACTGGTGGTTCCAACGATTGTGGAAGCTTCATTTGGTAGAAATGAAGCCATGTTGAACCGCACGAGCTTTGATTTAGTGTGGTTTGCTCGGAGGACAAACCCACTGCACGTAAGCAATCAACCTTGATCAAACTCCACCCTCCGACCATCGGGAAGTTTGGGAAATAATTTGTTTCAGCTCGTCTAGGTCCAAGGATGGTGTGTGCAAAATTAATTGCACTTTGGTTGCGAAATGGAGAAATGACAATCACTGGTTTGCTACCCTATTTCAGTTTCATGTAAAATCGAAAATGGCAAATTTGGGGAGCTCGAGAAATGCAAGGGGAAGCTCTGGGATGTCTCTTCTTGGCTGGTAGGGTTGAATCGAGTGTGAGTGTGTGTGATTGAGTGAGAAGGAGGGGAGTATACCCCCTCCTTCCTTGGCTTGGGCAGTGATGATGGTTTTGACTTTTTGGATCAATGGCTATGATGGGGAGCTTAGTTTGGGTAGAGAATCACTCCACTTGGCATCTCATGAGTGGAGGAAGGGTGGGAGGTGTCTGTCATGAGAGTAGTGGGTGTCATTGGTGGTTTGAAATGCTCCAATGGGAATGTGGAGGTGATTTCACCTCCCCATAAGTCATGGCCAACCACCCTGGGTCGTTAACCAGTCCTTGGTGCCTAAGTGGACCTATGAATGAGTGTCAATTGGCCAAGGGGAGGAAATGATCAAAGATGCAAGTGTCTTATCTCATGGGATGCCCTAGACCCAAGGGCAAAGTGTTCAGTTGGCTATGGGTTTGATTTAGACAGATTTGAAATTGGTTAAAAGTGGGTTAGCCCAAATTTCAAGTGAATTGGAGTTCATTTGATTTGATTTGACTTGATTTGACCTATTTAGGTCAAATTAGGTTAGGTTGAGTCAAGTTGACCAATTGGTCAAATTGGGTCAAACTAAGGGTTGGGTCAAGTTCACATGACCATTTAGAGTGTATTGATATCATTGATTTGGTTCAATTTGCTTTGGATTTGATTTTGGCTCTTTTAGATTCATATAGGTCAAGTAGGTCAAGTTGACCGATTTGACCAATTTGACCAAATTGTGTTGGGTTAGGTGTTGAGATAAGTTTAATTGGCTAATTTAAAATGATTGTAGACTTTGGTTTGGTTTAATTTAGAATTAATTTAGATTTTGGCCAATTTGATCCTTTATATCAATTTGGGCTACATTGGGTTGGGTTGACCAATTCATTAAATTGGGCTTAAGCATAGCTTTGGTCAAGTTCAATAATCAATTTGAAATGAACTTGAGCCATAGGTTGTATTCAATTTGGCCTATGGTGCAATTTGTCTAGTTTAGGTTATATTTGGGGTAAAGGTTGACTTGGTCAACATGCTAGGTTGACTTAGTTTGACCTAATTCAAAATAATTGATTAACCTAAGATGATTGGTGATCATGATATGAGATTTGAATGAGCTTAGTTCAATCCAATTTGGGTTGGGATAGAACTTGGCTCAAAAAGGTATTTTAGGTCACTTTAGGTCAAGTGGACCTAAATGAGTTAATTGGTTTGATCATGGCTTGATTCAAGTTTGGTTGAACTCACATATGAACCTAGGATTGAAAAATAAATCCAATTGCAATTGGTTTGGAGTCAAATGAATTTTGATTCATATGACAATTTCAAGTCAAAAGGGCTAAGTTGGGTTTGACTTGAGTTAGCTTGATTTTGGCTTAGTGATTGTAGTTTATATTTATATTTTGGAACAATGATTGAATCATGGAGAAATCTATGAATTTTGAATTGGTTTGGGTATCATTTAGCCAAGTTCAAGAAATTGGCTAAAAAGACTAAAATTAAAAATTTGATTTGATTTGAGTTTGATTTTGGCTATTTGGATTTATATTTCATTTATATTTGGGAATATAAATGAAAATATAAATAGTTCATGAGAAAATCACTTGAGTTTGGAGTGATTTGGAGGCAAATTTGACCAAGCTTATGGGTGTAGGTCAAAAGGGCTAAGAAAGAAAACCTATTTAGTTTGATTTGATTTTGGCCATTGGATGGTGGATTTCATTTATATTTGTGAATATAAATGAAGGAACAATTATTTTATAAAGAAATCAATTGAGTTTGGGATAGTTTGGATTGATATTTAATTAATCTTATGAGAGTGGTTCATAAGACTTAAGAAGGAAATTTAGTCTTGGATTTAATTTGAGATTGATTTATTTGGTTTGGAATTGATTTATGATTTGGAATTTGATTTGAGATTGAATTGATATTTGAGAAAATCAATTGAATCAGGGTTGATTTGAATTTGGTTAAGGTTAACTCCATTAGATCAAATCAAAGGGCTTAGAAAGGGTTTGATCAAGGGCTTTAATCATTTGGCTTGAATTTGATTCGAGATTGAATTTCAATCATTTGGTTTGGAATTGATTTATGATTTGGATTTGAATTTAAGATTTGGTTTGAGGAAGGAAGCATGAATTGGGTTTGAACTATAGGGTAGGCAAGTTTTCCTAAGTCCCTAAGGCATGACCTAATCCTATGATTAACCCTTCTAAGTCTCTAGGCTTAAGTTAAGTGTTCACGTAATCACTAGAAGTGTCTTAAAACTAAGGTGCTCTTAGTGTCTACAAGAGTCTAAAATCTATGATGAAGAAGTTGAGAACTCACTCCAAAAGTGATATCAACACACTCCATTATAATCAATCAAACCTAACCAAGCCAATTTGGCCCCCTTAACCTAAGTTGACCCAATTTGACCTAAAGGGCCAAATTGGTCAAATAAAATCCTAAACCAAATTGGTTGAAACCAATGCTTCTCATCAATAACCAATCAAATATTGAATATGATCCAACCTTTAATTGGATCCAATTTGGTCAACCCAATCCAATTGGCCTACTTAGCCCAATTTGACCTAAATGGTCAAATTAAATTAAATCACTCCATAATCCAAACCAATTCAAATCAACTCTTCCAATCAATCACAAATGATCAATTAAACATAGACCTAACCCATGCTCAAGCTAATTTGGCCAATTTGATCAAATTGGTCAACATGACCCAAATTGAATCATACGAGCCAAATTCAAATCTAACTCAAATTAAATCAAACCAATTACACTAGTTCATTCCAAATGATCAATTGAACTTAGCCAAATCCACTTTGACCCAATTTGGCTAAAATGGTCAACTTAGCCCAACATGACCCATTTGACCCATATGGGTCAAATTGAACCAAACCCCTCTAAACCAACTCTAAACCAAGCCAAAACCCAACAAAACTTGGCATGACTCATCCTTGGGTCACCATGGGCTTGCCCAAGTGGGCCCAACCCATGGTGAACCCGATTTGGGTCAAACCCATTGAACCAACCCACATAAATAGGATAAAATCCCCATTTGGATGGGTTCTCCACCTCCTTACCCCATTGCAGCCACCTTTGGCTATTCTTGGATGAGAGGACCACTGACCCAACCTAACCCAAAGCTGTTGGGCTCAACCTTTGGCTAAGAGAGCGTGAGTTCACCCATGACAACCCATTGGTCCACCTAAGGGAGAGGGTACACTTCATACCAGCCCACTACACTCCCTCAACCTCACACCCTCATCCACCTCAACAGTTCCTTGCCATCTTCGACCACCTACCTAGGCGGGTGGCTACCAAAGGTTGAACGAATTCCAACCCTTAGTTCAGCTAGGGGAGGAGAGTATACTTTTCCCCATTGATTCAAAATGAGCACAACCTTCCTATAGCCTTCCACACAGTCCCTTACCCTCTCCGGAGCTCCTCGTGCACTCTACTATTAGTGAGACCAGCTCTTGATCGAACCCAAGAACCTGTCTGTCCATGTTTGTTAAACCTCCACCAAATCCAAATTAACTCTTCTCATACCTTCACCTCACTCCAATGAACTGAAATGAATCATTTGACCATCAAAAGACGCCTCAAGACCAACTCTGATGACCTTTATAGGGTGTTTAATCCAGAGAGCGATCGGTAGGGATGCATCTTGTGATCTTCTCAACAGGGCCTCACCTCTTTAAGATGAAGCTACCTCAATTGGTGGACTGCTGGTCTATAGCTCTAACCAGGTAAAAATCTGGCAATGGTAGCTTTGGCCCCTAGGTGTTGGTATTCTTTGAAATGAATCATGTTTTCATGCAATTTTCACCATAGGATCCCCTTATAGATTCATTCCTTGATCATTTTGGAGTCTATTTTACTGTCAAACGACCTCCGGTGAGCTCAGATCGAGTGGCAGAAGGCGGACGATGTCCATCTTTGGGTGCTCGTGGGACGATGAATCAGGTTGTCCATTCCGCATGATTAGAATGGACTGTGATTAATTGCGTTAAAATTTTGATTTAATCTCTTTAGAATAACGAGATTAATCTTGGGCATTTGATCTAATATCGGACAACCTAGACGAAACCGCGTTCACCATCGTCAAGGTAGCTGCCGCGTCGAATGATTTAAGTGACCAATACCATGGTGCCATGTGGAAAGCGCATCAGCGTCCGCTTGCCATCGATAGTTTAAACGGTTAATTAGGCTTTAAAAAATATAATTAAATGGCCAAAACTTCAAAAAATCATGACTAATTATAGAAAAATCTAAACAATGCAAATAAACTCATTTTGGAAAGGTTAGATGAGAAGAATTCAAGAAAAATAAATCCTTAATTTATGCCTAATGAACAGTACCTAATTAGGGTTTGAAGTATATATTACTTTAATTAAGGTCAAATTTTGGCTAATTAATTCCAAATTTGGTGGGACGATTCCATGTCCTCTACCTCCCATAATTTTCTTGGAATTATTTATCATGCAATTTAAAGAAATTAAAATTTCAATCTTAATTACTCTCATTAATTAATTAAATATTATTAAGATTGATAAATAATAAAAATTAAATAATTAATGATAATTAATCATTATGAATAATGATAATAGTGAGGAGAAGTAATTTGGACCCCCTTTTCTAGTTATTTTTCCAAATGTATTTCTTTAAGTGGATTAATTAACATGTGTAATAATTAGAAATTAATTAAAAAATTAAAGATAAAATGAAAATCAAACAAAGTTAATAATTAGTTAAGATAATTCAAACATAATCCATTAATTCCCCTTTTATGTGTTTAATAACATGAAGTTATTAGAGAAATTATGATTAATCCATTGGTATGAGAAAATCATAAGAGTATTTAATTTAGATTCTTTCCTACTTTAATTCAATTAACTCTTAAGCATGAGCTTAATTGCATTAGATTCCTTTAGGTGCATTGTAAATTTTACTTTCATAAAAGCATATCATTGAAGGCTCATGATCAAGTAGTTAATTAAATTGAAGAAGTTTTGGGAAGGGTAATTAAGTTGATGTGCTTAATGATTTGAACCTTATCAATCGATAGACCCATTTAAATGTTTTCCTTAAATATATCAAATCACTAACATGGAATGGGGAAAATACTAATTATCAATCTCCCCTCTTTAGGTTTTAACAACTTAAATATCAAAATCAAACCTTGTAAGAACTTTAGTTAGTTTTTATGGTGTTTTATTTTTGTGTTGTGTGTATTTGTGTGAGGGGACACCACACAGATCCGCAGATGAACTCATTAGGGTGATCGAGTGCAACATTAAGGAAAAGTGTACTATCTCGAGAGATAGAAGTCACTATCCTATAATGGACCTAATCATCTAATGAGGACTCCTAAGGCATGATGGGTCTTCGAATGTACTAGAGATCTTTTCCCTACTTTACATGGAAAAGTAAAGTAATATTTCTTTTAAGCCAGGTTCATTAAGTTCTTATGGAGGAAAGCCCCAATAGTTAATTACATCCTAAGGAATAAGGTTTCTTAGGAATACTCTCGATTAAAGTAAATGATCATTGTCTCTAAAGATTTTCAAAGATAGGACTATCAATCAATTGATTATTTTTAGAAAATCAAGTGGGATTGATAAAAAGGAGAGTTATTATCGAAACTAAAGGGAGATGAGTAGGGGATGCTCATGATACTAGAAAACCTAGTGAACATCTCAAACTATTTTTGGTTGGGCTTTATATTTTTGAAATTGAGGAGAATTATATATTTGAGTTGAATTTTTTATTAGAAATTTAGAGCTTACAATTCCACAATACAAGATAGTAGAAATGTCTAAGAAGTGAAGATTTATGCTTGTAGCCCCAAAGGGAAACATCAACCTCATATCCTAAATCTAGGGAGCTTTGGCATAAGACAAAACGCGACCTAAATCTAAGAGACAAAAAAGGGCGTATGGTTTACCTCCGTAAGAGAGGATAAACCACCCTGACTATTGGACTTACGCCTAGGGTGGCCACCAACTAACTCCTCCTATAATTTTAAATACATGTAAACAAGTCAAATGCTTTGGCAAGATGGCTAGGTTGTTATTTACTTAGAAGAGAAACTAAGTCCTTAAACTCACCTCCTAAGAGACTAGATCATGAAGGGCATGAATAAATATAATGCAAATTTTGTCAGGTTTTATTTTAATTTTTGGACATTTTTATTTGACACAGGATATGGGATTTTATATGCCTAATGCAATCAGAAAGAAGGAGTTGTGTTTCCACCATGACTCTCAAAGGTCAAGCCATTTTCTTTGGCAAAGGTGGAAACCATCCATTAGCAAGAGTGAGATAATATGATTTATGCATGATATGAGACATACAACATCCAACTAAGGGATTGTTAAATGTTTTATTATCTTGATTTATGCTTAGGCTTTAGGTGAGGTTATGAATTATTTAGTTTAATTTTGAATTAATTAATTGGATAGAAAATTTATTTTTCCCTAAGAGTTTAATCGCATCCAGGCCATTCAACAAGCATCAAACAATTAAGAAACTAGAGATATCATGTCATCCTAATTACGCAATCATAAACATAACATCAATCAATTTATAAAATTAGCGCAAAAGAATTAGAGGCCGATGTGGTTGGGTTCCACCGTACAACCTAAAAGGAAAATGGGTAGCCGACCTCTACCCTTATACAACCTGGATTACAAATGAATAATTACAATTAAAAGGAATTCATGTTATGGGGAGGGGTTCTTCATTTCTTCAAGCTTTCTTTCCTCCATTTTTTCTTTTTTGATTTGGTTCACTCCAAAGAATGACATAGTACAAAAAGAACCTAACCTCTTTAACCAATGTTCATCTTAATCCCCATAACATTAATTGCAAAATTTACATCAAAATGGGAAAGGTAAATCTAACTAAACCAAGAAAATGTAAGTTTAACATACCGCACAACTCAAGCAGTTATATTAATAATTTGGACTTAGCAGCTTGAACATGGGTAACCAAGTCCACTTGTCCTAATTTGGACTATGCTTAGGGGCTAAGCAACTGCACAACAAAAGTATTTATATTCTTTTTTATTTTTATTACCGCCTTAAGCACAATCCCTAGAGAGACATGATTAGGCTTTATCATCTAGTCTACGCACATACACCTAACATCTAATCTAAATGATTACACCACAAAATAAAATCATGCATCAAACCATGCACCATCTAATATAGAACTAGAAGTGGTGACTTAGCCTAATGTGTGTGTCATTTAAGGTTTGTGTGGCATGTCTTAGCTAGGCTTTAAGGTTGAAATTTTATTTAAGCGTGAAAGATTCAATTTAGATGGTGGTTTCATTTTAAGTGATTTAGTTGACTATCAATTTTAGTTGGTGATTTGATTTTGTTTGCATGAACCTACACTTAGTGACTAAATGTTATGAAGAGAAGAAAAGAGAAGAGAGCTCTCTTTCATTCCTACCTTAAAGCATTTCTAAGGTAGATTGATTAATGAATTTCCTTTAGTGAATGGTTTATTATGTATTTTAATTAACCATAAGTTTAGCTTCGCTCTAAATGGCCCTATTCAATAAGAAAGACATCTTAGGATTAGTTAGGGTGGATTACTATCACATAACACACACCCATTCATTTCTTTTCACCATGTATACCATGCATATGAACAATCCTAAGCATACCTATACATGCAATGCAAATCTTAGCACACTTTGATGATGAATGCAAAGAGATGTGATTTAAAATTTTGGATATTCCATTTATTAATTGGATCATTAATGCATGTCTTTATTATGTAAAAAAGAGAAATTTTTCATCCATTAGCTAAATGCACATCTGCATGTATAAAAGTTATAAGTGAGTATGACACCATTATTTTCTACACCAAGGCGTGGGTACAAGACCTACTTAGGGCTACTTAAAGCCCTCATGACCCTTGGATATCGTATACTTTTCTTAGATACATGTAGATGTATAAAAGAACCACATGGATAATGAATCATGTAAGAGATTATGTTTGATTTGGTTGTATGATTTACGTGTGTAATATGAAGATCCTTCCTAGGTCTTAATATAGAGATGCATTGGAATAGATTTAGGCAGGTGTTGTGTTCTTTTCAAATGAACTATACACTTGCAAATCCTATGTGAATCCATGTTAAGAGAAGGAAAGAGAACTTCATAATACACATCTTATGCTATCATCACATGCAAGCTTATAAATATTTATAACTAGCATCACTTCATTTATAATCTTTGATTTATAAGTTTTAAAAAATATTTTTGGTTTAATAGTGATAATAGCCACTCATATTCTTAATTTTAGCCAACACATATAATTTGACATAAAAGGAAACATTTATTTAATTAATTTTTAAAAGAAATGAATGCATGATTTCATATGACAAATAATATTTAGCATGATTAAAAAGAAAAGGAATGTAAGCACATGACTTCATTCATCATAATTAATTCCTAAGGACAATCATTTAAAATAAATCAAAATTCTTTTAGGAGATTTTTATCTTTGAATTTGATTTGACTTAGGAAATATGAGAAGAGTTTGCTAGTCCTAACCCACATTCCCCCTATGTGTGAATTGGTTTGGTTTAATTTAGAACAATTAGGTTGATTTTATATTTTGATTAGGTTAAGGTATGAATTAAATCCATTAATTACGCCTTACCTATACCACTGTAACATAATTATCCAAGTAATTATGAGCCAACATATGATATGCAACCACATGAAAATTAAATCAGCAATGCACCTAAGAAATGAAGGGGCCTAATTCAATTGGCTCACAATTATTGGTTAAGTAAGCTAAAGGGTTTGATTAAGTACTTTTATAACCCTCCTATACATGTAGTTTGATTATAATTTTTTTGGAATTCTCTTAGGTTATTGAACACCTAAGAATCTACCCAAAATTGAATGATTGAGTTCTGGAATGATTTGGTTTTGAGTTTGATTAATTAAACTATTAAATGAAATAATTAAGCCATTAATTAGTTGCAAATTGATTAAGTTTTATCCAAATGAAATAAACTTAGGGGAAAAGGTTGGAGAAGTGGTCCTAATCTCATTCCCTATATCCATTCACTATTTCATAATGATTAGCCAACTTAATTAATGGATTCATTATTATTTAACATGCTAATTAATCATTTAACTAATTAAGAGAGAGATTAAGAATGAAACAAGCAATTCCCCTAATTAATCAAGCAATACATTCTAAGAAAATCATGGGAGGCAGAGGTCATCCCACTAATCAATCTCAAAAGTTTGAAATTAATACATGGAGTAATTAGAGAGTAATTAACTTAATTATATTTTCAATAAAACCCAAATTAAGTTAAAATCACTATTCAAAATTAATTTATTTTAATTTTCTATTATTCTCCTCTGAATTACCTTTAAAATGAGTATTTATTTGTATTTTTTGGATTTTTTTTTATAATTAGTTATGATTTTTGAAAGTTTCATCATTAAAATCGGATTAATTAAGCCTAATTAAATACCTAATCCAGTCGGGCCACGTGGCGGCTGACGCGAGCTGACACGACGCGCTTTCAACGTGGCATGACAGGATTGGTTATTTAAGTTGTCATATCTGTCGATTGAGTCAGTTGGTGGTGGACGCGCTTTCCCGTGGACCGTCCGATCTATAAGATCGAATGGCCACGATTTAACCCATGGTTAAGAGGGAAATCAAAGATCTAAAGCGTGATTTGATCAGGGGTCCGATCAATCACGTGGAGCGACGATACGTGATTTGTCTCTCCTCCGGAGAAGGCGGATGTCGTCCGTCGATCATCGCTCGATCCGAGCTCACCGATGGAGCTCAAATTCATCCCACACATTCGGAAGCACAAGCAACACATCTAACGGTGGAGATCCACGTGACATAATGATTTCCTTCACAAGGACCAAGCAAATTTTACTCTAAAGTCAATTTCAATGGCATACCTCACCGGAACTTATGACTGATGGTTCCAACGATTGAGGAAGCTTCATTTGGATGAAACGAAGCCCTGTTGTGCCGCACGAGCTTTGATTCGATGTAGTTAGCTTGGAAAGCCAATCCACGACACGTAGGTGATCGACTTCGATCGAACTCCTAGCTCCCGTCGTAGGGAAGCTCGAGATTCGATTCGTTTCGACTTACCTTAGTCCAAGGATGGTGTGTGCAAGATTAATTGCACTTTAGTTGAGGATTGAGTGAGTTGAGCTCGGGATTGATCTCCCCTGTTCCGATTTTGAGTAAAACCGAGAAATGGGAAGCAAGGAAGCTGAGAATGGCTGGGAAAAGATTGGAGGCTTCAATTTGACCTCTAGAGATCTGAGAATCAATCTCTTTCTGTTTGAGTGAGAATGGCAGGGGGGTATATCTCTCCCTCCTTTGATTGGGTGGTGGATGGCTGATTTGTCATTTTGGCTCAATGGCTTGGATTAGCTGGTCGATTTGAGTTTGAAAATGTTCCACATGGGTCGTTTTGGGTGGAGGAATGAGGGAGAGTGACTGCACATGTGATTGCTGAGTGAATTTGATGAGCCAAGTGTTCAAGGATGATTGGGGAGGTTAGTTTGGCCTCCCCTTAGGTCATGGCCGACCCAAGCTCATTGGGTCATGTTCACCACCCTCCTTGGTGCCCATGTGGACCAGTAGATGGGTGTTAAGTGGCCTTGGAAAAGGAATGGCCAAATTTCAAGTGAATTTGGTCATGGGATACCCTTTGACCTAAGGGAAAAGTGGTCATTTGGCTGAGTTTGATTTGGGCAGATTTGAAATGATTTAAAATAGTTTGGGCCAAATTTCAAGTGATTTGGAGCCCATTTGATTTGATTTGATTTGGCTCAATTTGACCCATTTGGGTCAAGTTGGGTCAAATTGGGTCAAACCATGGGATAAGTCAAGTTCAAATGATCATTTGGAGCCTATGGGTATCATTGGTTTGGTTTAATTTGGTTTAGATTTGGTTTTGGTTCATTTAGGTTCATTTGGGTCAAGTTGACCAATTTGACCCATTTGACCCAATTGAGTTAGGTCATGGGATGGTTTAGGCTTGGTTGATCATTTGAAATATATTGTAAAATTTGATTTCAATCAATTCTAATTTGGTTTGATTTCAAGTTGATTTGACCTTTTGGGTCAAGTTGAGCCCATGATTAATTGGGATAGGTTGGGTCTAATTGATCAATTAAAGCTTTGGTCAAGTTCAACCATCAATTTGGAATGAATTTGACTCAGTGGTTGCAACCAATTTGGCTTAGATCAAGATTTGACCCATTTTGGCTTTTTTTTAGGTCAATTTGGGTCAACTTGGGCTAGGAGGGCCAATTGGGTTTAGTCTAGCTCAAGTGAGGGCTTGGTCATGTTTAATAATTGATTATGGGTTGGTTTAGATCAATAGTTTCAATCAATTTGGCTCATAGTGAATTTTGGCTTGTTTAGGTCTCATTTGGGCTAAGTGTTGACTTGATCAAAGGCTATTTTTGACTTGGTTTGACCCAATTTGAGTGATTGATCATTCTAAGATGATTGTTGATCACAATGTGAGGCTTGGGTGACCTTGGTTCAACTCAATTTAGGTTGGATTAGAACTTGGTTCAAAAAGGATCTTTAGACTACTTTGGGTCAAGTGGACTTAAAAGGGTGAATTAGCTTGATTCAAGTTTGGTTGAACTCACATATGGACTTATGATGGAAATATAAATCTAATTGCAAGTGGTTTGGAGTCAAATGAGTTTTGATTCATTTGACAATTCCAAGTCAAAAGGATGAACATGAGTTTGACTTGGGTTAGTTTGATTTTGGCTTTGATTGTAGTTTATGTTTATATTTGGGCATGTGATTGAAGGAGTGATTGTTTGAAAAGAAAATCCAAGAGTTTGGATTGATTTGAGAATGATTTGGCTAAATCCAAGAAATTGGCTTAAAGGATATAAATTGGGTTTGGATTTGAGTTTTGAATTTATATTTCATTTATATTTGTGAAAATAAATGAGAATATAAATGATCCATGAGAGAATCATGTGAATTAGGAGTGATTTGATTGTGAATTTTGCTAAGGTAGGTCAAAAAGTTTGAAAAAGGGGTTTTGATTTGGTTTGATTTATATTCATTTGATTTGGATGATTTGGATGTCAATTTCATTTATAGTTGTGAATACAAATAATGGAATAAGTGATTTATAAAGAAATCACATGACTTTGGGTTGATTTGAAGGGTTTGGCTAAGCTTATGGATGTGACCCATAAGGCTTAGGGAGGTTTTGGATTTGGAATTGATCATGTGTTTCAATCATCTAGAATTTGAGTTAGATTTAGAATTGATTTTGGATTTGAATCATTTAGGATTGGAATTGAATTTGGAGTTGATTTTGGATTTGAGAAACTCAATTAAGTTGGGATTGATTTGAGATTTGAGAAAATCAATTGAGTTGGAATTGAGATTTGATTTGGATTGGTTTGAAGAGGTACATGGGTGGATTTGAGCTATAGGGTAAGTGGTTGCCTTAAATCCCTAATGCATAGCCTAATCTATGATAAATCCTTCTAAGTCTTTAGGATTAGATTAAGTGTTCATCACTAGAAGTATCTCAAGACCAAGGAACTCTTAGTGTCAGGAGTCCCATGATGAAAAGTTGAGAGCTCACTCCAAAGTGAGGTCAAGCGTCCAATAAGTGTTGTGTGGCGACAATGCATACATTGATGAAGATGATCAACATTGATGATCACTAAAGAGATGATGATCTAAACTTAAGGGGTAGAAGGAATCAAGATCTTAGTGTAATGCAACTCTACTTATGTCAAAGACATAAGAGAGCGAATGAGGAATCCACTAAGGATTAAGTATGAGAGCCTTCCACTAGGGGAAAAGGTTCAAGTTATCCACTGGGGATAAGAAGTTGTGAAATTCACTAGGGATTAGAATTTGGAATCCACTGGGGATAAAAGTGTGAACCTTCCACTAGGGGAGGAGGTTCGAGTTGGATTGAATTGACTCCACTGGGGAAATTGAGAAGATTTGCATCTCAGGAGAAGCTGATCGATTTGATTGTTTAATTTGACTTCACTGAAGAGGTTGGTTGGTTTTGTTTCAAGTTTAAATTTTGAATTTTGAGATGGACCCTATAGGTTTATGATGGACCACACTGAGTAGGTGTCATGTCGGCTTTGACCTACTTCAGATTTACCAATCCAAATGGGTAGTCTACCAACCACATAGTAAGACTATCCAACCAAAGTGGTTGCCTTTCGGTGTGTCGCGGCTATACTAGGAAGAGAGCCTAATAGACTTACATCCTCCAAAGTAGGGATCAGTTGGGTGATGTTGACAGAAACTTAGCATGACCCAACCTTAGGTGACTCCAGCTGAAATCAACTCGAAGATAGTTAATTCATTTTAATTATATTTGTTGATGGATCTTGGGGCGATGGACCACCAGTAGGGGCCATGTCGTGCTACTTCAAATTCTTGATCAAAGGGGATAGTTTCGTCGAAGGAAAACTATCCAACCAAGGGTGCCTTCGGTTTGGACAATTAAGGGAAGAAAGTGCGGGACTCACATCTTCCTGAACAAAAGATTACTAGGGTGACTCATTAGCAAGGTAACATGTAGACCGACTTCACGTTGGTTTTCTGTCATCTAGAAAAGAATCGTAGTAGAGTTACATCTTCAGAGAAATAACTATCACTTTTATGGCAAAATAGATTGAACCAGACCTAAGGGCGACTACTAAGAGAGTGCCGACAAGGGGACTTATCTCAACTCAAGTGTAGTCAGACAATTCCTATAGCGAGTTTTGTTGACATTGCCCTAAAGATAGGATGCTTGCTTGGGAAAGGGGCCGCTGGGGGATTGAATTCCTAATCCACAAACGAATAAATTTATTTATTTGTTTGTTTATCGTGGACCATGTTGGTTTGTGAGGGATCACAGTGAGAAGGAGCTTATATCAGCCTAGACCTATCTCATATTTACTAGTCCAAGGGAGAATCTATGCATTTGTTGAACAAATTCTCCAACCACAGGAGTAGCTACTAGGAAAGGGGGACTATCCAATCCAAGAGTAGCCCAGGTAGTGTCTAAATGGGATCGCAAAGGACGTAATCCAAGTAGAGTGCCCACAGAGGAGGGGCCACTAAGGGCTTTATCCTGATCTCTGAAGAAGATAATGGCTATATGTATTTAGTAGCCAACTCAAAGAGAAAGCATAGGGACTCATATATGTTAAGAGTGGTGTATCTACCGGGTGAGTTGCTATCAACATGACGAACATGAACCAACCTAAGGTGCCCATCGATTTGCAACAATCAGCCTAAAAAGAAAGCATCGGGGACTCACATCCTCTTACAGTGAAACTAATTGCTGGGATAGTCGGTCTTCAGCTCGACAGGTGCTATTCGACCTAGGGTGACTATTGAATGAATACCATTGGGAGACTTATATCAACTCAAAAGTAGTCGAGAGAAAAGGAACCGTTGGGGGGCTTACCTTAATCCTCAACTTGACCCAGTTAGTTCACGATGGCTAGTTTAAGAAGAAAGCATATAGACTTACATCCTCTCAAACACAACCAATCATGATGGTAGCTTATCGACCACACAATAAGGCTAACCATGCCAACAAGGCGCTCATCAGTTTGCAGCGGCCAAGTGAGGGAAGAAAGCACGGGGACTCACATCTTCATGAATAAAAGACCACTGGGGTGACGCATTAACTAGGTAACATGTCAGTCCTTCAGAGCAGGTAATGAGTGAGTGCCACATGGGGCTTGCTCCCACATCAAAATAGCAGACAAAAGATATGTGTTTATGTTTGTGTTAAGGAGGAATATGCCGCATGGCTTCTCTTACACTATCTAAAACATGCTTAGAGTTGATGAAATGGTGAATGGCAGTTGTGATCCCACCAAGAAAGGATACGCTTGGGTTCTCTTACACCTAACTTAGCCATGCTAGTCGAAATAGGATGCCTCTTGGGTTCTCTTACACCTACTCTAGTAGCATTGGGGAATCATGTTTAATTTATGTTCGTGTTGTGAAAGAAGGATAGGATGCTTCTTGGGTTCTCTTACACCTACCCTAAACACGTTGTGACAGTTTTGCAAACAAGCAAATAATGCTTTGAATGAAGGCAATATTTTGATGAATTAGAATGGAATTTTTTGAAGATAATTATTTTCAAACATGATTTTATGGATAATATTTCTTCAAATAGAGCCCATTGATTGGAAGCATCGGGTGTTCCCTTTTACAATTAATAAGTTGATAAGATCCTCCTTGGTAAGCATTCTCTATGATAAAAGAGCCTTCCCAAGTGGGTTCAAATTTGCCTCCCATCTTTCGACAGGCAACAATCGGTCTCCTTAGAACTAAAATAAGCTCTTTACTTGAAAAGCTCTAGGACGGACCAGCTTGTTGTGAGCTTGAATCATCTTGGCATTGTACAACTCGAGATTATGGCATGCTTGTAAGCATCTCTCCTCCAAACCTTCGAGCTCTTCTTCTAGCAACCTGGCGTTATCAGAGTGATTTTACTAGTTCTATCCTTAGTGATGGGAGTTAAACTTAATAGTACAACAGCTTCAGACTCATACACTAAGGAGAATAGAATAGATTGGGTTGGAGTTCTGTATGTAGTGCGGTATGCCACAAGGCTTCAACTAACTGCGCATGTCACTATCACTTGTTATCATCGAGTGTCTTCTTTAGTATCTAGATGAGAGTTTTGTTGAATGCTTCTGCTAGGCCCCTCAGATAGTAGATATTAGAGTATCTCTAATCAATATCGTGTCTCCTCGTGAAGCTGTTGATCTTGGTGCTTTTGAATGCTGTACCATTATCAGATATAATTCATCGAGGAACCCCGAACCTATATATGATATGGTTCTTGAAAAATTGGAGCACCTGCTGAGCTGTGACCTCTCTAAGTGGGATTGCCTCCTTGGGAGTTGGTAGTTAGTCGATGACCCTTAGAAGAAGGAGGATCAATCGGACTCACTATGTCAGTACCCTAACACTTGAATGGCCATGAGGCCAATGTATAGTGTAGAATGTTGAGTGGTTGGTGCAAAACTACACTATGTATCTGACACTGATGGCATCTCCTAGCTACATCTATGCGGTTTGTAATCATTGAAGGCCAGTAGAATCCTAGCCTCTTGATCTCTACCTTCATCTTTAGACCGGATTGATGCACTCCGCATAGACCTAAATGTACCTCGGTCACGATCTTACGAGCTTTGTGTTTGTCTAAACAGTGTAACCACATTTGATCGAAAGACCGTCGATACAAGGTGTCATCCACGAGAGCATGAGATAGAGCTCTCTGCTTCATCTGATAGGCTTGTGATTTCTCTTGAGATAGTTTGCCTCTAGTCAAGTAATCTATGAATGGTTGCCTCCAATCCAGCTCCTCGTCTTTGTTGGCAATGATAACCTCCCCTCCTAGAGAGAGTCTCTCGATGAGTTCAACATCAACAAGGGATAAGACTTGTCTATTTTGGACCTTTATTGGAATGGACTCATCCTCTGTACATGCCAACTCCTTGGCGAGTTTGGCCAAAACATCTGCTACTGCATTCTCTCCTCGAGGAATCTTGTAGATGGTGACCTCAGGGATTTGGGCCAACAGCTTCATGGTGTACTCATGGTAGTGATGAAGCTCAAGTTTTAGAATCTTATAGGACTCAATGGTTGATGGCGAGAATCCTATAGATATTGATGCTTTTGACACATATTGTAATAGCTAACTCCATACCAATCAAACCTGTTGTTGGTGCATGGATTGGAGAGATAGTATGAGAATCACATCACATCAAGGTCTAGAATTAGAAGAACTATTCCTACCCCTGCCTTTCTTGGAAGAGTAGATCATGATTCTTCTCCTTTTCAAAAGGAAGCTACACCATCAAAATACATCTCTCAGTGGCGAATGGTAGTATCCCCTAAGTTCATAATTTGTTCATCAGGGAGGTCATCACTAAGCGGGAATCAATAGAAAGTGGGTGTGTTGCTAGGAAATTCGCTAGTGCTTGTCCTTTCACTACACGGAGGGGTACAAATGTGATATCAAACTGTGAGAGGATCATGGACCAACGTGGCAACCGTCTGGATAACGTCGACCGTGTCATGAGATACTATAGTGGATTGGTTCTTGAAATCAAGTTTACCTTATGAGAGAGCATGTAATCTCATAGCTTTTGGGATGCAAAGATGAGAGCTAAGCAATGTTTCTTAATAGGTGGGTAGTTTGCTTTAGCAGGGATCAAACGACGGCTGAGATAGTAGAGAGCGTTCTCCTTCCCTTTGCCATTGGTTTGGGCCAACAAAGCACCAAGGGAGTCATCCAATGCAGCAGTGTAAAGGATAAGTGGCTTGCAGATAGCTAGAATAAATCTTGTTTGATGTCTTCAAAGTATCGCGACACTTATCATCTCACTTGAACTTAGCGTCAAGTGACTGAAAATGGATTGCATCTCCACGATAGATTGGAGATAAAGCGCGCCCAACAACCCTTGGAATGATCTGAGTTGAGTTAGACTTTTAAGGGGAGTCATTTCTAAGATAGCTTTGATCTTTTCTGGGTTTATCTCTATTCCCCAATGTCGGAAAACAAACCTAAGGAACTTCCCTGAAGCTACTCTGAATGCACACTTTAGGGGGTTCATTTTGAGATTGAATTATCTTAATTGTTCGAAAACTACTCTCAAGTTAAAGAGATAGTCTCTCTTTTCTTTACTTTTTATAACTATATCTTTGACATAGAATTCTACTAGATGATGAATGAGTTCATCGAAAACTTGAGTCATGGCCTGTTGGTCAGTAGCACCAAAATTTTTAAGGCTGAAGGGCATGACCTTATAACAATAAATTCTGATCGAGATTCGAAAAGCAGTATTCATCTCATCTTCGGGGGCCATCTTAATTTGGTTGTGGCTAGATGACCCATTCATGAAGAAGAATATTGCATGAGACGAGGTAATGTCCACCATTAACTCTGGTATATGAAGTGGAAAATCATCCTTGTGGCATGCCTTATTTAAGTCCCTGAAATCGACGCATATGCAAATTTGGCCATTCTTCTTCTTAACTGGGACAACCCTGGCTAACCAGGCAAATATGTTTCTTCCCTGATAAAGCTAGCATCACTCAATTTCTTGACTTCAGAAATGATCTGTTATTTGATTTCTAATCGCATGCGTCTAGGAGCTTGCTTGATAGGGCTAGCGTTAGGGTCTATTACTAGTTTGTAAACTGATACATCAGGAGATAATCCAGACATCTCTTCATAGCTCCATGCAAAGCAATCCTTAAACTCGGTCTTTAACTAAGTCATTAGTTTCTTCTTAATTCAGAACGTGTATGTGGATTTTCTTTTGTCCCGAGGTTGATTTCTTTGAGCTTGTCGATGGTTGAATTGATTTCTTCTTCAAATTCTAGAGGTGCATCTTTGATTTCAAGATCATTAGGATCATTTGAGGTTTCTAAACACACCTCCCCATATGAGTTAGTGTGGTTTGAGAAGATCCTATTAGACTCCAGATGATTAGTGACAACTAGAGTAATCATCATCAAGCTGGACCTTATACGAATCTAGTCGGTCTTGATTGAGCATCCCGACCTTTATTGTCCCAAAGCTTCTAAATACTGCACGGCATTTGTAAGGAATCAAACTTTTCTTTGCAAGATTATGAACACAAGGCGAGTACCATATCAAAAGGTAATTCCATTAAATCTTTATATGAATCATCCTCAAGTTCTACATCTGCTTCTTGACTTGAGGATGATGATCCCAGCAGGAATCTATTTAGCTTGACAACCATGGAAGATCTAGGAGCTTACTTAACTACCAAACCCTCAACTTTTTGAGAAGAAAGTGGGGTTAGAGCTAAGGTTCCCAACTACTACCTAATGATTTTACATAATCCTGATTCGAATACATTTATACTTTGCTTAGAGGCATGGTATTCATCACTGTCTTGCTCAAGAGTCACCTCCAATGAGACCCGCTGAGAAAGGTTGGTTGGTGTGCTAATCACATGAGACTCGTCCTTCGAGTTGAATTTTAAGTCTATGTGAATAGTAGTACTCCTTTGAACAGAACAGTTGCTGGCCCTAACCAAGGGGTCTTCCACCGAACTACCTCTATCTACCTGCCTCTCGGTGGAGGTCATTCTACCCATATGTCCGTATGGTGAAACGAACTGTGGGTGGAATATAACATGTGGCTCTACCTCTTCTTTGGTGTCCCTTTCTCGCTCACTTGTACTTTCTTTTTCTTTTTCTTTTTCTTTTGTATTCGAATTTTGGCTAAGTTTGCGAGAATAGATGTTTTGATTTTGCGGAAGATAATAGGCCCTGTCCTCATATATCTCGACCTCTCTAACTAAGAATGACTTTTCATCTCCTTTGACACAGTATTCGATACCATCTCTTTGAAACTTGATGCACTGATGAAGAGAGGATGGAACCATCTTATCCAAGGTATCCAAGCAAAGTAGTGAACAATATATTCGAATCAATTTTATAGAACTTTGCTTTAGTCATCCAGTTGCCTATTTCCAAAGGTAACACTATGGAGCCTAAAGCCCTCTCGCCCTGTACATTGAATCCTCTCAACATCATTTGATCTCCTCGGAGTTCAAAGATATCAATCCTCAAATAAGCAAGAGTTTTCAGGCTTATAATGTTCACTGATGCACCTGGATCAACCAACACCCTAGAAAGTCTAAATCACTTATCCATATGATGATAGAGGTGATATTTCTATATCCCCGAAGAAGGTCATCATCGGTGAATGTGACTCCCTAGGCTTCTCTTGAATAATGTGCCTCATCTCTAACAACAATCACTTGAGCTAAGCATATTTCTGGATCAAGAAGAGCCTTGATCAATGACTCTCTCATCTCTTTGGATAAGACAAGGGCATCATATATGCTTAGTTTCATTGGAAACTTTCTCAAGTGGCATTATAGTCATTATTTGGTCTTTATAGCATATATAGGTAGAGCATCCTGTGAAGAGGCTTCTTGATCACTTGAACCAATGACTTGTTTACCTTTATCTTGAGGTGCTACCCTAAGAGGTGGAACCTTGCCACTACGGAGCTTAACTTCGGTGATCTCTTGTGGCAGGTTAGTGGAAGATTCTACCTGCTCGTTGGGCATACCTACAGCTTCTCCTATAGGACCCTCAGAATCAAATAATTCCAAGTCTATCTCAAGAGGTGAACCCGTATTATTCAGAAGAGGAAATCTCATTTCTGAATCAGAAAGAGGATGATCAGAGTTGTTATAATTATTAAGACTTGAAGAATTTTCTAAGAGTAGAATCAGATAGCCCATCAGAAGTGGCACAGATGTAATTCAATCTAACTTTCTTCATTAATTCGTTAGATTTAAAAGGAGGTATATGGTAGAAATCTAGTAAAGTAAGTGAGGGTGAGGGATTTGATGCCCTCAGCCGCTGATACAAGATGTTTACTAGAAGAAGAACTAGCTAAAGTAGGAATGTGATAGAAATAGTAGGCTGAAATGGAGGTTTGGACTTAGTCGGTGGTTACACTTGATTATCCCAGTCAAGTATGGGCTGCTGATACTACTGAGCTCCTACTTTCCCCAAGTTGTCTTTGGCAACTTGCGACCTTCCATGATATTGGAGGTTCGAGCTGCCTCAGGCACCTGTAAGAAAAGTTGCTTGATTTTAGAAATGATCTTTTTAGAGGTTCGGGATAAAGAGATATCCCAACCTTCTTTTATTTTGAGAGAATCACATATATCCCCAAAGATTACCCTATAAGAACTGGATGGTTGTTCTACTAGATATTCCTTAGGAATAACTATAGCGCTTTACTTGTAGCTATGCTCAATTCAGCCCTTAAATGTAAAGCAATCCTCCAAAATATGGCCTAGCATATGATGGTAGGGGCAAAAGTTAGGATCATTACTCCTGCCCACTTCCTCCGGTTTCCTAGGCTTGGGTAGCTGAAAATCAAGCTTCTTTAAGAGGTTCTTAAAGATTTTCCTGACTACCTCCCTCTTAAATGAATAAAGTTTGTTTAATTTGTCCAAAAGAGTAGGTGGGTGATAGCTACACACGGGGGTATGTATACCAACTTCGAGTATGGTGAGGAGGAGGCGGTGAAGAGGCTGGAGTTACGGTCGATAAGATGAGGTGGAAAAGGAGGTGGAAGCGAAGCCTGTTGAGCTTGAGGTCACTCACACTTGATCTCAGTGCGGTTGCTTCCCCATCCAATGTTGTTATTGCCATGGATTCTTTTCATAGGCTTTAGTGACTTTGGCTTTAATGGTGATCTTGAGAAGGTAGCTTTGTTTGGCCTCCTTGTAGGTAGCGCCTTGTTGATTAATTTCTTAAATGTCTTAATGGTGAATCCTTTAAACATGAAGGCGGCTAAGCCATGAATATTCTTTAATAGAATTTTAATAGCATGATATTTAGAGAGCCGTGGTTCACAATTCATGCTTAAATTGCGCCATCTAAGAATGTAATCAACAAGGAACTCACTGGGGTGTTGTTGAGCTACAACGAGATCACCCATAGTTACTCTTTGCTGAGCTACAAAACCTCTTAACAAAGAGTTGCTCCAACTCAACAAAAGTCTTCATCATTGGGAAGTTCGGTAGCAATCAAAAGCAATGCCCTAAAGCTAGCGACAAGAGAGAGGAACAATAATGCATACGCCACGTACCAGTGACTAAAGTGTGTTATATGTTGGCGAGGGTTCCCTCGCCATCAAAACTTTTGAAAGAAGGAGGCACAAAACCCTTAGGATATTGGATAGCATCAATTTCTCTAGGTAGGGTCTACTTTGGGCTGATGAACCACCTCAGGGCTTGCATGACTCTTCACTTGTTATTCCATCATGAGTTTGATGTCTTTTCTTGTATAGAATGCATCCACAACCTTCCTATGCAAGCTAATTTTACCACAACTCTCTTTGGAGTCTTAGGATGATTATGACATGCATAACTTGAGTGCCAGTCTCCATAATAGGTTATGCTAGTGGGAGCTTGATTACGAAGTGCTAGGACTATGTACAAATCTTCAACTCTCCTTCTATCCATCAATGCTCATCTTTCTACTTGAGTTGTTGAAGGAGGTGTTGGTGGAATAGGTTGCATCATCTGTTTGGCATACACCTTCGAACTATGATGATCCGGAGGAAACCTCTAGTATCAACCATGTGTACCTCTATCGAGTCTTCCAATAAATGATCCTCATCGGGATCGAAGCTAACCTTCTCCTCTTTGAGGTCAGACCAATCATACCCTAGGAAATCTTTCTTTTAAGTAAAATAATGTGCCAAGATATCATCCAAGGAGAGGTGTATAATGTCAAATACTCGGCCGATGGGTGGTGGGATTATGCTCGTTAACGGAGATACACCTAACCTCCCTGTCTAGTGCTAACCACGGAGCTACGCTAAGTGGAAGACACATGCTCATGACTATCAATATGGGTGGAGTGTAATGGCCCAGGAATCACGCCATGGGGATAATGAACTATCCCCTTTCTGTGCTATATCCATAATCAGTTGAGGTGATGGTGGTGGTGGTACGACTATGATGCTGCGGGGTCATCACTCCTTCACTACAATTAAAGTAGGAGGTCAAGCAGGAGAACTCACTCTCACCTCAGTTGGTGGAGTAGATGGAGTGGGATCCCTTGGTCGTAGTTGGATTACCAGTGAGGCTTTCTTCTTCCCTGATGCTGCTCTCATGGCTTTGGGTGGAACCGTAGAAGATGAAACTTGAAGTAGCAATAGCGGACGTGGAGTAGAGCGGTGTGGTGGAGACAACATCGACTGCCTCTGTACGAGGGCTCTCCTCCTATGATGGGTGGTACCAGTCAACACAATACTATGGGTGGTACCAACCAATCAGGAAAATCAACGATGGCGGAGGCTGCTGATTGCCTGTCATATCTTCTCCTTTTCTAGTGATGTGGGCGATGGTGAGCCTCTAGCCCTCCCATGGATCCTTTCCTCACGAGGAATAACGCAGATCATCAAAGCTGAGCCGGACTTTGACGTCCATAAGCCATCAACTTGACGTAAAACTATCCGAGGCCGACGCAGGCCTTCTCCCCTATCTTTGATGTGTCTCATAATGAGCAGGTGGTGGAGGTGATCTTTACGCAATCCTCGACATCTTCCTTTTCCTTGAGCTGGAAGGGATGGAACTTGTTACGAGTAAGCAAGGAGGAAACCTCCACAGGGTGACCCCTCTCACAATGAGAGATAATGTCTCTATCTCCCTGCACGAGGCATGTGACATTTTGCTTGATCTTCTTGGCCCGGGTTTGGTAGGTGGAGCGATGCGGGGCCAGAGACCACACCTCAAAGGTGGGAAACTATCTGAAGCAGGAATAGCCTTCCCCTTAGAGGAGGCCAATGAGTGGAGTAGCCAGCACACTAGGCGGTGATAAGAACTGGAGAAGGCACTAGAACTAATACCCGTGGGTACCTCTACCGCTCTTCCTCAGGTGAGAGAAACTCGAGTCAGGAGTATCTCAATCTGGGATGATTAACACGCCCACCACATCCTGTGATAGTGGTGAGGTTGCCACCTCACTGCAGCTCCCTAAATCCTCATTAAAATGTAGTAAATGAGGAAAATATGTTTAGGGGAGGCTGGCCCGATCCAAGGCCAAATCTATCCCGAAAGGGAAGGTGGGCTTGCTCGTTTGTGAATCCATGCATCTTTACATACTTGAGAAAATCTAACTAGGCGTGTTGAAACTAAAGCTGGTGCCGATTGTTGAAAACAAACTCAAATCAGATTTTTTACCTTGGTATTCTGCTGACTTTTTAAATTTGATTTAGAGTTTGAACCCACACTTAACAATTTGAATATTTTAAGTGGGGCTCATTGAATTTAAGAGAGATTTTGAATAATTTGGAGGAGAGATTTTGAATAATTTAGAGGAGAGATTTTGAGTTCATTTGAGTTTAGAATCCACATTCAACAAATTTGTGTATGTTGAATGGATTCAAGTATTTTGGAGAGACTTTTGATGCTTCTATTGGTTCATATTTGAATTTGATTTTATGTTTGGGGACCCTTTATTTAACAAATTTAAGTGTGTTAAATAGAGGGTCAATTGATTTTGTTTTAGATTTGATTTTGGGATTACTCATTTAGCAAATTTGGGTATGCTAAATGAGATATTTGAAAATAATTTTCTTTTTGCTTGTTTGCCCATGATGTATATCATGTGTGAATTTAGAAATTGAATTTTTACTTAGCAACTTTGTGTATGCTAAATAAAGCCCAAATATATTTAATTTTTATTTTGATTTTGAAAATAAGATCTTTACTTGAAAAATTTGTGTATGCTAAATAAAACACAAATGTGTTTGATTTTTTTTTGAATTTTTTAAAAATGGGATCTTTACTTAGCAAATTTATGTATGCTAAATAAAGCCCAAATGTGTTTGATTTTTCTTTTGATTTTGAAAATGTGATCTTTACTTAGCAAATTTGGGTATGTTAAATAAAGCCCAAATGTGTTTGATTTTTATTTTGATTTGTATTATTTTTGAAAGGGGGATTTCTGTTTAACAAATATGATGTGTTAAATAGAATCCAATTTATTTTCAATTTTCTTTCTGAAAAATGAAACTCTCATTTGACAAATTTGGGTATGTTAAATGAAATTCCAATGTATTTTGATTTTCATGATTTTTGCAAAGGAGATTTTCATTTAACAAATTTGAGTATGTAAAATGAAAGTCAATCATATTTTATTTTTCAAAGATGAAATTTTTGTGTGTGATTATTGCTTTTTTGAAAAGAAGGAAATTCCAACTTAACACATATGGAATGAGTTGAGTGGAGTTTCAAATGGTGTGATTTTATTTGAAAATGAAACCTTCATTTAACAAATTTGGATATATTGAATGAAGATGCTTATTTTCAAATTTCTTTTTTTTAAAAAAAAAAAGAAACTCTAACTCTAATATATATGGAATATATTGGGTGGAGTTTCAATTTTATAATATGATTTTATTTGGAAATGAAATCTTCATTCAATAAATTTGAGTAAATTGAATGAGGATTCTCATTTTCAAATGTGTGCTTTTCAAAAGGAAGAAACTTCAACTTCAACATATATGAGATATATTGAGTGGAGTTTCAATTTTATGATATGATTTTATTTGAAAATGAAATCTTCATTCAATAAATTTGAGTATATTGAATGAGGATGTTGATTTTCAAATATGTGCTTTTTGAAAGATGATTTTGATTTTGGTTTTGAAAAGAACCTACATGTAGCAATCTTGAAGATTGTTAGATGGGGTTGAGTTATATATTTTGTGAAAATTTTTGTGCAAGTATTTTATTATGTGAACTTTAGGAAAGTGCTTTTGAAAAGTGATATTTTTATAAAAGATTTATTTTTCTCAATTGTGAAAAATCTTACCTTACCATAGAGATGGTAAGGAGGATCAAAAAGATCTGTAGTCATCTTTTTTTTTTTTTTTGTTAAATTTTATTTTCATATTGGGGAACCTAACAAGGGTTTTAAAACCTACATGGAGTGAGGTCCTAAAACCTAAAGGATGTTAGAAGTAAGGAAGCTGAATGGTAAAAGCTTGGGGAGGCTTCTATTTTGGGAGCTCAAATCGATCTTTCTTTGAGTGTGAATGATATATCTCCTCCTTTGATTGGGTGGGATGGCTGATTTTCATTTTGGCTCAATATGTTTATTTGAGTTGGAAAATGTCCCACATGGGTCTTTTGGGTGGAGGAGTGAGGAGTGACATATGATTTGTGTGATTGGGAGGTTTGGCCTCCCTTAAGTCATGGCTCACAAGCTCATTGGGTCATGTTCACCACCCTCCTTGGTGCCCATGTGGAGAGATGGGTCAAGTGGCCTTAGGAAATGAATGGCCAAATTCCAAGTGAATTTGGTCATGGGATGCCCTTTGACCCAAGGGCAAAGTGATCATTTGACTATGAGTTTGATTTGGGCTGATTTGAAATGATTAAAAATGGGTTGGGCCAAATTTCAAGTGATTTGGAGTTCATTTAATTTAATTTGGTTGAATTTGAGTCAAATTGGGTTAGGTTGACTAATTGGTCAAATTGGGTCAAACCATGGGTTAAGTTAAGTTCAAATGATCATTTGGAACATATGGGTATCATTGGTTTGGTTTAATTTGGTTTAGATTTGGTTTTGATTTATTTAGGTTCATTTGGGTCAAATGGGTCAAGTTGACCAATTTGACCCATTTAACCAAATTAGATTAGGTTATGGATTGGTTTAGGCTTAGTTGATCATTTGAAATGAATTGTAAATTTTGGTTTCAATCAATTCTGATTTGGTTTGATTTCAAGTTGATTTGACCTTTTGGGTCAAGTTGGGTTCATGATCAATTGGGCTAGGTTGGGTCTAATTGGTCAATTGAAGCTTTGTCAAGTTCAACAATCAATTTGAAATGAATTTGACCCATTGGTTGCAATCAACTTGGCTTAGATCAAGATTTGACCTATTTTGGTTTTTTTTTTAGGTTAATTTGGGTTAACTTGGGCTAGGAGAGCCAATTGGATTTGGTCTAGCTCAAGTAAGGGCTTGGTCATGTTTAATATTTGATTATGGATTGGTTTAGATCAATGGTTTCAATCAATTTGGCTCATAGTAAATTTTAGCTTGTTTAAGTCTTATTTGGCTAAGTGTTGACTTGGTTAAAGGCTAATTTGACACCTAATTTGAGTGATTGATCATTCTAGGATGATTGTTGATCACAATGAGGCTTGGTGGTCTTGGTTCAACCAATTGGATTAGAACTTGATTCAAAAAGGGTCTTTAGACTACTTTGAGTCAAGTGGACCTAAAAGGGTGAATTAGCTTGATCATAGCTTGATTCAAGTTTGGTTGAACTCGAATATGGACTTATGATGGAAATATAACCAAATTGCAAGTGATTTGGAGTCAAATGAGTTTTGGTTCATTTGACAATTTCAAGTCAAAAGGATGAACATGGGTTTGACAGTTTGATTTTGGCTTTATGTAGTTTATGTTTATATTTGGGCATGTGATTGAAGGAGTGATTGTTTAAAGAGAAAATCCAAGAGTTTGGATTGATTTGAGAATGATTTGTCTAAATCCAAGAAATTGGCTTAAAGGATATAAATTTGGTTTGGATTTGAGTTTTGAATTTATATTGATTTGATTTTGATCATTTGAATTTATATTTCATTTATATTTGTGAAGATAAATGTGAATATAATGATCCATGAGAGAATCAGAATTATGAGTGATTTGATTGTGAATTTAGCTAAGGTAGGTCAAAAAGTTTGAAAAAGGAGTTTTGATTTGGTTTGATTTATATTCATTAGATTTGGATGATTTGGATGTCAATTTCATTTATAGTTGTAAATACAAATGATGATATAAGTGATTTGTAAAAAAAATCACTTGACTTTGGGTTGATTTTAAGGGTTTGGCTAAGCTTATGGATGTGACTCATAAATCTTAGGAATGTTTTGGATTTGGAATTGATCATGAGTTTCAAATATCTGGAATTTGAGTTGGATTTGGAATTGATTTTGGATTTGAATCATTTAGGATTGTAATTGAATTTGGAGTTGATTTTGGATGAAACTCAATTGAGTATTGATTTGAGATTTAAGAAAATCAATTGAGTTGGGATTGATTTGAGATTTGATTTGGATTGGTTTGAAGTGTACATGGATTTGAGCTATAGGGTAAGTGGTTTCCTTAAATCCCTAATGCATAGCCTAATCTTATGATAAACCCTTTTAAGTCTCTACGGTTAGGTTAAGTGTTCACCTAATCACTAGAAGTGTCTCAAGACTAAGGAACTCTTAGTGTCTAGAGGAGTCTTATGTTTAAAATAGAGAAGTTGAGAGCTCACTCTAAAAGTGAGATCAACAGTCTTAAGGAATCTTTATTTAGCTTGATTACCCTTAGGAATTAATGTAATTGAATATGTTATGTGACAATATTTAATTGCTTCTTTTCAATCATCATAAATGTACATGCCATTTGTTTTGCATGTTCATATTTTTAAAAAAAAAGATATATAGAGAGAGAGAGAATCAAAAGAACAAGGTTGCATTTAACTTGCATGTAATGGATAAATATTATATGGTGTGACTATTATCAATAATAAATCCCAAATTACTTCCAAAATTATAAGCTAATGATGTAAAATTTAAGCTAATGTTGACTATAAATGTTCAATAAAGTTTAGATTTAGTTATAATTTAAATATGGAAAAAGATTCTTTTGTTTTTATGGTTCATGTGTATGTTTACATATGTTTAAGTTGACAAGTATATAGTCTAGAAATCTCGAGAATACAAGGATTTAAGTAGCCCCAAGGAGGTCTTACATATCTCACTTCCCTGATTTAACAATGACACATACTTGCTTAATTTCATTCATGTGTATGCATATGCTAGAATTTGGGATTAAACTTTGTTTTACATGAATAAAAGATTTACTTTTATATACCCTTTGCATGGTTTTCATTTACATGTTTGTGTATATGTTTACATGTATTTAAGTTAACAAGTATATAGTCTAAACATCATGGGAACATGAGACTTTAAGTAGCCACAAAGAGGTCTTAGATAATCTCACTTGTCTGATTTAACAATAGCACATACTTGCTTAAATCTCTAATACATGTCTACATATGCTTAACTATGGAATTGAATCTTTCTCTTCTACCAAATTCATGCATTAATTATCATCAAGTGTGTAAAAATATAAATATATATTGCATGTACAAATATATACATTAAATCAAATGTCAAGAACAATAAAAATGAAAAAGTGTGTATGCTATTGATGATGGAAAGAAGTAGTGGAATGTTGTTCATGTAATAGTGATTCAACTTTATTAATCTTAAGATACCTTTTATGTTTGAATAAGACTCCTTAAGACTAACCCAAACTTAGGTTCAATAAAATATTTATAAATGGTTCACTAAAGAAATCAAAGTCATAATAATATACCTTTAGAAAATAACTTAGGGTAGGGATGAAGGGGGGTCAAACCCCTTTCTTCTCTTCATAATGATTAGATGTTGAGTAGGAATTAAATGAAACAAGAAAGTGTAAACTAAAATTAACCAATTCATTCAAAGATTTGAAGTGAAATCTCCCCTAATGTTTAACTTAAATAATTTTAAACTTTAAATAATCACACTCTTAAAGCTTAGTCAAGACACACCACACTAAACTTTATCCCACGCATTAGAATTCCAAGTCACTAATTCTAGTCTTAGGTTAGGCCAATGTATGTTATGGTGTTATATTTTGTTTTATGATATATAATTTTAGAGATGTTAGGATTGTTTGTGCATAAATTGGATGTTAGGTCGCAAATAGCCTAATGATATTTTCTGCTGGGGATTGTGCTAAAGGGGCTGTCGTAATAATAAGTAAATATAAATATTTTTGCTTGCAGATACTACTTATGCCTATGCCCCTAAGCATAATCCAATTAGGACAGGTGGGTTTGGCTACCCAAGTGCATGATGCTAAATCCAAATATGTAAAATACAATTGCTTGACTTGTATGCTTATTTAGCTAACATCTATTTTGCAGGTGTAGTTCGATTTCATTTTTTTATAAATATGTAATTTTTGTAATAGGATTAAGATTAGTGTTATGAGGTTTAGGATGAGCAGTGGCTAGAAGGCAAAAGACCTGGGAGGCCCTGTGAAGCTTAGAGCAAATTAATCCAAAAAAAGGAAAAGATGACAAGAGATTGAAGACCCCCATAATATTTATTTTTAATTATAATATTCAATTATAATTTGGGTTGTATAAAGGTAGAGCTCAACTACCCAATTTCTTTTCCTTTGCGAGGTGTATGGCAGCTCCACACCAACCTTTATTCTTTTACAAAATTCTAAATGTTTGATTGTTATGTTTAGATTACACAATAGAAATGACATGCTTTTCATAGGTTTCATAAAGTGTGTATGTTTGATGTATGGCCTGGATACGGTAGGCTCTTTAAGGTAAAATTAAATTTGTTATCCTCATTAAAAATTCATAATTAAATTTTAATACAACTCATAACCTCATTTTAAATCATTGGCTCTTAATCAAGATAAATAAAAGATTTAGAAACTCCTAAGTGAAAGTTGTATGTTATCACACAATGCATTTCATATTGTGCCACTCCTGAATCGGGAGGGTCTCCACTCTTGCATGATAGGGGATATGCTTAACCTTTAAGGGCGATCCCTTGTAGTGGAGAACACCTCTTCTGATTGATTTAGCCATGAATTAATTTCATCAAGCATATATGCATAATTGTCCCAAGCCTTGGTCCAAAATAATTGTGTTAAAAAGGTTTATAAAGTTTTAAATTTTGGCATTAGTCTAAGTCATGTTTTCATACCAATCATGATTTAGTCTCTTAGGGAGTGAGTTTAGGATTCTAGCTTATTTCCTAATTAAATAATGACATAACTATCTTGCATCTACATAAGACCAGTCTACATGATTTTATAGCGTAGGAGGTGTTAGCTGGCTGCCTTCCCAGGCAGTTGTAAATCCAAAAGAGTTGGGATGTGTCTACTCTCTCTTATGGAAGTAAACCATTATGTCCAATTTTTTTGATTACTTAAGTCGCTTCTAGCTTATGCTAAAGCATTTTAGATTTAAGTTTCATGGCTACTTATTTCCTTCGGGCTATAAGCATAAGTCATCACCCCTTAGGCATTTCCACAATCTTGTGTTGTTGGACTATAAATCCTAGCATTCTAATGAGATTCCAATTTAAACAAAAGTAAATTCTCTCTTTCAAAAATATAAAGCCTCACTATAGGGTAGATTGAAGTACTTACTAGGCTTCCTAATATCATAGGTGCTTCCTACTTATTCTCCTTTGGAATCAATAAATAAGTCTTTCTATTTGAACCTTCCCACTTGATTTCTAAAAGTACTCACTCCTTTGATAGTCTATCTTTGAAATCTTTGGAGATACTTATTGATTACTTTAATCAAGAGTATTCTTAAGAAATTCTCATTTCCTAGGATGTAATTAACTATGGAAGCTTGCTCGCATAGAAAACTAAAGAACCCGACATAAAATAAACCCTACTTCACTTATCCATGAAAAGTAGGAGAAAGATCTTTGGATATATATGAAGATCAATCTACCTTAGGAGTCTTTACTAAGTGATTAGGTCTATTGAAGGGTAATGTATCTATATCCCGAGATGGTATATCATACCTTAATGTCGCACCCGATCACTTTAATAAGTACCCCCATAAGATTTGTGTGGTGTCCTTACAGCTCTAAATTAAAATACCACAGATTTTTCTGAGACTCCATTGGGAAAGTTCCTCTCTCCATCTTTAGTAATCAATTTTATCTCCAGACATCGACAATGGACTTATATTTCTATGTGAGTCTAAGACCATCATTCTTTCCATTGGGCACCTTGTCTATTTCACCCTTAGACAAGTGTGGCAAACATCCTTTAGGTTTTAGGACCTCACTCTAGTAGGTCTTAAAACCCCTATTGGACCTTCAATATATAAGAAGAATCAATAAAAGGAATTGTCCAAAATAAATTAAATAAAGTCAATATAAAACTTGAAGAACTGCTTGCCACTAGCATGACAAAGTAAGGTTCATCCAACATCTAAAAAATTCATATGAGCTCACTTCGTATGAAGTTCAAAAGACATTCCTTCTCAAAATTACAAATCACTCCAATGAATTTATAAACCCCATCTAACATAACCAAATTTATTAAATGAGGGTTTCAATCTAAAGTTAAGTCAAAAGAACAACAACCAAAGCAAAGTCTAATCATATGCCTTTCTTTTTCCAATAGTAAAGAGGAAAACTCAAGTCCTTCATTTCTTGCAAGCACCATGTCATCCGGAAAGCTCATTTTCTCATTTGCTTCAAGTGTGGATTTAGCCATGGATCAGGCCATACTCACCTCTTCCCCAGTCATCAAGTTTGGCATTGGGTTTGAGCACTTCAAAGCTACTTGTGATGGTCCTACCCTCAGCACATTGAGCAGGGAGGAGGTGGCCAATAAGAAGCTACTTCTACAGTTCGACCTCTAGTTAGATACCGAGTTTCCATCCATAAAGTGGAAAGCCTTAGAGGTTCCCACGCCACGAGTACCACTTGTGTCTGCCATAGTTTCTGCTAGAACTAGTACCGCCTCTACGCAACCCTAGTCCTTAAGAGGAAGTCAATACTAGCATCTGAGATTATTTCTCCCACTTTTGAGGTCGGTACTAGCTCTCTCATACACTTTTGACCAAGACTCATTACTACAATAAGAATAGAAAGATTAAGAGGTACTATGAGCGCATGGCCAAAGAAGTTGAGGAAGCCTCCATGTAGCTAAAGAGGGGTCCATTCATGAGACCTCTCCCCTTCTTGGTCTGTAGAGGGAAAGGAGGTTGTGAGGAGGATAGATCACCCCACCACTGCAGTATGAGACATCACAGGAGAGAGGAATCCCTTTGGGTTCGAGGTCCGCTTAAGAGTAGGGAGAGTCCATGGACGTTCTGAGTCCTCCACCATTCATGACTTGAGATAAGTGATCCCTAGAAGTGTAAGGGATCAGATCTATAAAGAAAAGGCCAAGGGGCTAAGGTTGCTGCCCAAGCAGTCAAGAGAGGAAGAGGTTTGCTAGACAGTCGGTGGCCTCGATTGATTGGTCATCCTGATCGACGAGCTGATAGAGACGATCATTCAGATATGATAGTTCTTACTGGTTCTAGCCACAGGGGGAGACCTTCAGTAGAGAGGCAGCCGGTGTCACCACCACCACACCACTCCACTCGGCGACCACCTTCACTAGTCCATGTCCCGCCATCTGAAGTGCCTACCAAATATTATAAGTCAGCATCTAGAGAAAAGGCATCCCCCTTGGTGATACAATTACATCCCAAGGACCACACTCAATCCACTCTACAAGTTGAGGCAAGGTCGAGCTCTCCGGCTCGACCTCCCGCCCCAACGGTAGATAAGAAGGAATGGCGGCCCAAAAGCGTCGCAGTCGCTCCACCACCACAACCAGAGGAAAAGGAAGAAGAAAATATCGGGTTGACTTCTATGATTGTCTAACTGGTTAGAGATAACACCCCTCCTATCCAAAATATATAGTTCATCACCTCTTCAGGACACAGTCCAGTAGCAAGTCACCCCTCGACATATGTCCTGATGGTTCCGAGTAGGGTGCATGACCGATCATCAAAGGAGATATTAGAGGACTATCATGTTGCGGTGAGGTAGATAGTTGGAGATGACCATTCTGACCAAGAGGAGGATATTATAGGCTTCAATGTCGATGAGGATGACCTTTTGGATGATACCACTAAAGTTCACATGGTTGATACCCGAGCATCCTTGCATAAAGAATAGCCCAACCAAGAAGCTCATGGCATTATAGTTGAGGAAGGTGAGGCATCAGACTCAACTCAACGCCTTCTCCAATAAATCAAGCTTAAGGATGAACAGATTGATAGGATGGAGAGGAGAGTAGAGAAGTTGATGACAATGATATTGGCATTTCTCGGGTACATTGTACAGAGGTATTGAAATTGACTCTGCTAAAATCAAGGAAATTGTGGAGATGCTCCGCTGAAGAGTTTGCGTCAGCTCCGTTCTTTTACAAGGACATCTTGCATTCATCCGTCAATTTATATCAAATCTATCAGGGCATTGTCGGCCATTTGCAAGGTTGATGAAGAAGGATGCTCCATTCAAGTGAGACAAGAAGTGCAAAGAAGCCTTCAATAGCATTAAAAGCTACCTGTTAAATCTACCAATCCTTGTAGCACCTACTCCTGGGAAGCCCCTCATTCTATACACAACTGCATTAGAAGAGTCCCTTGGAGCATTATTGGCACAACACAATGAAGAAAACAAAGAGAATGCTCTTTATTATATCTCAAGATTAATAGAGCATAAATGAGGTACTCGATAGAAGAATTTGACATTGATCTTCCAAAACTCCATCATTATATGTTATCTCACAAGATTACCTCGCCTTAAGGATCGATATAAGTACTTGATGACAAGACTAACATTGAGTCTTGGCAAGATGATATTGCTTTGATTTGATATCACATATGTTCCACAAAAAAAAGAAGGGACAAGTCAAGAATTTTCTACGCACATCCCATCCTGAACTCTTCCCTTAACGATAATTTGTCTGATGAACAAATTATGCTCATTCATGAAAGAGAAAAATCACAAATTTAGGAAATGTATTTTGATGGAGCCTCATCGATCAAACAAGTCCAATCTCTAAATTTCTCAAGGGAGCAGGAATTGGCATCGTGTTCATAACACCAGAAGGAGGGATAATAATACGATCATATGGGTTGACCAAGCTAAGAACTAATAATGAAGCCGAGTGCGAAGCATTAGTAGCAGGTCTTGAAGAAGCTATTTTCATAGGCATTCAAAACTTGCATATTTTCGGCGATTCTCAGCTTATTATAAATCAAGTACTTGGCATCTATAAGATCAACAAGCTTGAGTTAGCTTTCTATCACAAGCGAGTTCTCGAGCTTATGAAGCAAATACCAAATATCACATTAACTCGAGTCTCTCGATCCGAGAATAACAAAGCAAATTGCTTAGCAAAATTAGCTAAGAAATGACAAGTATGAATGGTGATTATGTCATTATCGACATATTTACTCAATGAGTTCTAGAGCCAACAAAGTATCCATCCCCGCAGGTAGAGGGGTTACCAAATTTGACCCAGTAGGATGTAACTCAGGTTGCTCCTCATACTCCCCAAAATCAATAATAAGATATACCTAGAAGAGCTAAGAATGACATTGCTTCAAAAGCAGTGTGAAGTCTTTATTGTAAAGAGCCACATGATTGGAGTCAACCTTTCATTGACTACTTTAAAGAAGATAAATTACCAAACGATAAATCACTGACAACTCAAATCGAGAAGAGAATGTTTATGCTTTCATCAACACTTTATATAGATCCTTTGAACAAATGTGGCTACGATGCCTAAATGTGAATGAAGCTAAAAAGTGATGGTTGAAGTTTATGAAGGACTTTGTGGTGCACATCAGTCAGGTCCCAAGATAACAGTAAAGATCAAAATGATGGGCTATTATTGGCCATCTATGGTGAGAGAATGTATCAATCATGCTAAGAGGTGCCACGAATGTCAAGTACATAGAAATATAATCCATCAACCTCCAAATCCACTACACCCAACAATAGCATCTTGGCCATTTGAATGCTAGGGTACATGTAAGTGGACCAATTGATCTGCCATCATCAGCTGGACACCGCTTCATCCTATCAACGACTGACTATTTTTCTAAGTGAGCTGGAGCTACCCCATTTAAAGAAGTTACTACTGATCAAGTGATTAACTTCTTTACACATAATGTAGTCTATAGATTTGGAGTGTCGCGTCGAATAATTTTTGATAATGACACAGCTTTCAAAAATATAAAGATTTATAGTTCGTCGATCAACAAAAATTGATTGGCGATACTCTTCAATATATAATCCAATAACAAATGATTTGGTGAAGGCCTTCAACAAGACATTGGTCAAACTGCTCAAGAAGATCTCACTAAAAATAAAAGAGAATGACATAACAAGCTAATAGAGGCACTATGGGTGTATCAAACCACCTACAAGACACCGACTAAAGCCACTCCCTATTCATTGATATTTGAACTGAAATAGTTCTTCCGCTCAAAGTTGAGCTGTCTTCACTTCGAGTAGCCATCCAATACGGTCTAACTGAAGACCAAAATGCTTGTCTGAGAATGGAGGAACTCGACGCGGTTGATGAAATTAGATTGCAAGCTCATCAAAATCTGGAGGTTTATCGAGCAAAGATGTCCATGGCTTTTGACCATACGGTGCGGCTTCGAACATTCCAAAAAGGGGAATTAGTCCTGGTGCTAAAAAGACCAATTATCCCCAATCAAAAATTTGGTGGCAAATTTGAGCCTAATTGGGAGGGCCCTTTTGTCATTGAGAAAGTGTATAGGAGGACCAACTCATCAGACTTAAATGAAAGACCAATGCCGCCAATTAATGATCGATACTTGAAAAAATATCATACATGATGAACACATTCTCGGGGTACAATAGAAATTCCCCTGCAATACATGGGGTATTTTTTTTAGTATATCTATTTAAGTCGACATCGTGCTTTATGCCGAGATCCCTAAATAAACATACTAACACTAGATGAAAAAATTTTCTGTGAAAATTCTCCTATTACACAGGGGGTATTTTAGATTTCTATACATTGATGAAATCAATGTTGCATGTTAAAACCCTCTTAAGAGCATATCAATTCAAATATTGATGTATTTGTGTATTTTCATCTTGAAAGTTCTCCTAAATGTGCTTTAGAATTCCCCCTATAAGACAGGAGCATCTTTAGTTTATGTTAAGTTTATTTAAGTTGACGTCGTGTTATTAGATGAGATCCTCAAATATATTCTCGATTCAGTCGACATCGAAGCTTTACAAAATCCTCGAATATACCCATAATCGCCACCGTTAAGTTGTGTGTTCTTAAACAAAAAAAAGAATCTATTTCTACGCATGAAAAGATAGCCATAAATATAAGAAAAATTTTCTCGATGTCAAATGGAGATAAAAGAACTCCCAATTTTGGAAGCTTCAATCAACTAAGTTGAAAGAAACATCAATCTCTACATCTTGAAGTCTAGGATACAAATGGGTTCTAAAGGTCAAACTCAACAAGCCCACAAATGGTCGAGTTGTTGACGCTCTCCTCACTCAACAAGCCACAAGAAAAGGCCGCAGTGAAAGAGCCCCGTTCATCAGTCTGAAGACAAAACCACCAACCCACAACAGTTTAAGTTGAAGACTCGAGTAGGTTCTAAATGTCGAACTCAACAAGCCCAAATGTGGTCGAGTTGCTGACGCTCTCCTCACTCAACAAGTCATAAGAAAATGTCACAATGAAAGAGTTCATCAGTCCAATGATGATAGTTGTTCAATCTAAAACCAGATCCAGCTTAGTGAGTACAAGCAACCAGAATCCAAGAGATCTTTCTACTTAATCGATAGATCAAGACAATCTAAGAAAACTCTCAATTCAGAGTTGCCTCAAATCAATCTATATATTACCTGCAATGTGATATTTTAATTTATTCTCAAATGATCTGATCAAGCTCAAAGCACAAATCAAAGCCAATCGCATCACCAAGTCCATCAAAGCAACAAGCACAGGATTCATTGCTTGCATACACTTCCTGACAAGTCAATATGGATAAATCAGGTCAATCCTTCATCAAGTCCGTTAAGCTTAAAGCTATGACAGAAGGAATTTCAAATCCGACCAAGCACGGATAAACCAATTCTCTAGCGGAGTCCTTCATCAAAACAAGCAGATCAATTCCTCCATCAAACCCAACCAAGCACGAGACTAGGGTTGGAGGAAACTCAAACCTGCGATGACATAAAAGAAAGAGATCTTCAACGCAAAGCTATTGAAATAGAGTAGATGGTGTAAGAACTCTTACCTATCCACAAGTCAATTCTGATAAATCGGTCAATCCTCATTTAGCATGTTCTAAATAAGGAATCATACTAATGACAAATCCTATCAAAGCTCCGTAAGCTATTGCAACCGAAGCTGAAATGATCCAAGTTATGTGGCCAGCCCAAAGGGTTAACCAGTTTTCAACAAACGCAACTCACTTCATGCGTGAATCACATTTGTTGGGGGGCATTTGTTGACCTCCATATATGTTTCATAAGTAAAATCAAGCCTACAAGTCAAATTCGAATTCTCAAAAGTGACAAAGGTACAACTCAAAATACACTGGATGTCACCAAAAATAGTCGAAACGACCTCCGATCGAAAAACGGACTTCGTCGTCATGCTCAGAATGTCGAAATTAATCAAAATATAAATATTGCATAATCTAATGATCAAACAATCAAGCGAATCACGTGCCGATTATCATCGAAACTACAATGATGTCCAAACGACCTCTGTTCATGAAATTGATTGCGTCGTTAGCTTCGAAATATCGAAAACTACAAAATGAGACTGTTCGCGCTCAATTTGGACGAGTAGGTGCAATGTCGAATGATCAGAAGTGACAACGTGCAAATCGAGGCTGAAGTATGCTAGATGTTGCCAAAATCAACTCAAATGACCTCCGATCGAAGAACGGACTTCATCATCACATTCAGAACGTCAAAATTGGTCAGACTATAAATATTGCACAACTCGATGATTAACCGATCATGATTAACCGATCAAGTGATCGAGTCATCAACGCGTCTACATGCATATCGAGGTCAAGAGGTGTCGACGCAAACCAAATGACCTTCGTTCGTGAAATTGATTGTGTCGTTAGCTTTGAAATGTCAAAATCTATAAAGTAAGACTATTTGCACTCAATTCGGACAAGTCATGTGAAAGTCGAACGAAAGCGGCGCGCATTTTAATTGAAATTCCCATTTTGGCGCCCAATCAAACGGCCTCCAATTGTGAATCAGACTGCGCCGTTGTGTTCGGAATGTCGGAATAACCTTATATCAACTTATAAATCAACCCTATGTTGAAGTCGGCGTAAGATTTATATTAAAGCTGATTAAGCAATAAAAGAATATACTTAAAAGCCCTAACCTAACCTAAATCCCCTCATCTCACTTCGGCTCACGATAGAGCGTGGGATCACCGCGACTCCCCTCTTCCCAATCGGAGCTCCCTCTCACGATCAGGCGTCCTCCCTCCCCGTTGAATGATCACCTTTCGGCCAACCGTTCCCCCCTCTTGTTTAGTCTCCTTCAAAAGCACGCTCCCAATCGCACACACAAGCACTCCTCGGTTCTCCCTTTCCCTCCTCCAAATCACAAGCAAACCGTAAGGCTCTTCCTCCTCCCTCTTCATCCACTCTTCCTCAGTCTTCCCCTCGTTCATTATCTCTCCATTCCTCCTCCTGTCCCTCTTCTCCTTTTGATCCAACTCGCTCAACCCGCACGCAGGAAGGAAACCCAAAACCGCAAACAACTCCCTTCCTGAAGCCGATCTCTTCCATCGCACCATTTTTGTTGCACTCAACCTCTCCTCAAATCTGCTTTCCTGTCCTTTGCCTAGAAAATTATGATCATTGAGCTTGCGAAGAAACCGGCTTTTAGGGATGTTGCCTGAGGATTTTTGGGTTTTGTTTTCTTCTGAAATCCATAGATGTTGGAGAAAATTTTGCTATCAAGTAATCTTCCAAGCTCATTGCATAGATTCTCTATGTGTAGTTATCTTAGACTCCAATTCCTTCACTAGGGAAGTTCCAACTTGGATTGGAGATATGAAGTCTCTTCAGGTTTTGGATTTGTCAAACAATAAGTTTTCAGGCTAGATTCCAAATTCCTTAGGTAATCTAGAAGCATTGACTTAGGCAGCATCTCAATCCCCTTTGGCCGAACATTACCAAAACCACCAATCTCCAAACCGAGCCTATTATTTTTGCCATATACAACAACTATTCTCTTCACCGACCACTACTCCACCTCTACTTTATTCATACAACATTTCTTTCCGTTTCACACTTTTGCAATCCAACAACCCTTTCCTACTTACTGCCTATACTCAATATTTCCTTACACCATTTGCTAGGCCAAAAGAAAATTTGAGTTCAAATATTATTGTTGTTCAGTTGCAAATCAATCCCATATAATGCAAATTTATTATTATTATTAGTTGCGGATGTGTAGAGAGGTATAAATGTGTATATGGAATATATGCTTACGTTTCTTCCTGCAGGTTCCAAGACCCTGCTAATGCCCCATAGGGCGTAGTGGGTGCGAGGAAATGAGATGTGAAACTATATATATGTGCTTGTGTCTTTCTTTGCAGGTTCCAAGACCCTGCTAATGCCCCATAGGGCGTAGCGGGTGCGAAGAAATGTGAATGTGAAAGTATATATATGTGCTTGTGTCTTTCTTTGCAGGTTCCAAGATCCTGCTAATGCCTCATAAGGCGTAGCGGGTGTGAAGACATCTGCAGTGTTGCAAGACACCACTCACTTCGATAATGGCATAGAAGCAAGCCAACATCGTTAGAATCTTTGCTCCCAGCAAAATGTTGTCAAAATTTTAACTAAATTTTGGACTTAAAAAAAAGAAATGAATATATATATTGCATTGCATTTCTCTTTTGCGGGTTAAGAGCTAATGCCCAATAGAGCGTGGCAAGAAGGTTGTGGTGTCACAGAACCTTTGCTGTCACTGAATAGGGTACCAAAGCCAAATCACTCGTCACGACTCCCTGCGGGGATGGCAGGAGGCTGTGAAATCTCAAGTTTTAACTTTTAAAATATAGCATCTTAAAAATTAAAATAAATTAAAGTAAATTATAAACTTGATACAAATAAAATTAAAATCATTACATAATCAATGAACTATAAAACAAATAAACTTGAATCCATTGATATATGTCCCGGAAAGATAAATTAAGAAATAAATATTAAACAAATGTTAATATTAGAAATCCTTCATGCGCAAATCATAAATCAAATGAGTGATCTGCTTTTGTGCATCAAAATCGCTCAAATGCATCATCGTAACTCAAATGAACGACTTCTCCGCCGTTGAATGCGGTTGGAATATAAATATTCCATGACTTGATGATCAAGCGGTCAAGTCATCAACGCACATGCAGTATATATGAGATCGAGGCGTCGACCAAACAACCTCCGTTCATAAAATTGATTGCGTCGTTAGCTTTGAAATGTCAGAATCTATTAAATAAGACTGTTCACACCTAATTCGGATAAATTTGTTCAAAAATCAAGCGATCAAAAGCGGAGACGGGCATTTTGAGCTGAAATTGACTCAATTTGACGTCGACTCGAACCAAACGGCCTCCGATCGCGAAACGGACTACGCCATTGCGTTCGAAACAACAGAATTACCTTAGATTGATATATATATTGACCATGTGATTTCATCGGTGTAAAATTCACATTAAAGTCGTTTAATCAATTTAAAAATAAACTAACCTAAATCCCCTCATTTTCATTCAACCCATTTTAACCCTTGTGATCAAACCGCCGAGTCTAGCCTTCCTCTTGACCTCATTCAAGCTTCTCTCACACATGGAAGCGCCGCTAGTTCCCCCCTTTCTTCTTCTCAAGTAAAAAGGCAAGAGGACCAAAAACGACGGATGGCTCTTTCTCCTCTCTTTCTATTAGGCTCACCTCCTGACGTAATTCCCTCTTCCTTTCTCTCATTATGATTTCCTCGTCAATTCCTTCATCTCAATAAAAAACCTGGGTCCTCTTCAAAAATTTGACCATCATCATGGCATAGCTCTCTAGTCCTCTTGTCTCCTTCCTGATGCCTCCATCGATTTACGGGGTTATTCGGCGATATTGTTATGCTTGAGTGGAGAAGATGATCGTAATCCTTCCAGACAGCGGTCACTTCCTCAGCTATTGCAAGGCTGGTGATGAATTGACTATCTTGAACATCTAGCGTCAACTAGCTACGGTGGCTCTTCAACAAGGTCTTTCCATAAATCAAAATATTCTTCTCTGCTTGGCCGATTTGTGGATCGACAAGATTGATTATACAACTTTCTTCCAGAGAAAGACCTATGCTTTGGCTCTCTCTATTATTTAAACATTGAGGAGGCCTGAGGTCATAGATAAACTTGATGAAATTCTTAGTGTGTGGTCATTCTTGGAGCAATAGAAGACTGAGCCGGGAAGATTCCGGTGGTGATGCTACAAGCTCATCCTAACAGCAATGAGTGCAGGCTTCAATGGAGTCCCAAAGAGTTGCGTAGAAGATAAATCAAAGATTCGATTGATCAAACAATGGTCTTTGGAGAACATGTTGAGAGACAACTTCAACGCCTGTGCAGCTTTTCTTGGGGAGTCCTTCCATGAAGCCATGAGCAAAATGCACTCATCAACATTTGCCCAATTACAACATGCATTAAAGATGGCATAAGGATGATGATTAGCCAACATTCTCAGTTCATCTCCACTTTGCTTTTATCTTAAGCATTTCTTCTCTCTTCTCCAAACTGCAAGTTTTTTTTCTCTTCTCTCCAAAATGCAAGCAAAGCCGAATTTCCTCTTCCTCCTTTTTCTTCCTTTTTTTCTTCTCCCACCAAAACTCCTCTTAAACCAAAACTTCTTTCGCCAAAAATCTAAAAATTTTGCTTTGCCAAAATCAGGGAAGAACACCGTCATGAGGTGGGTTCTTTAGGCAGTTTCCACTACCCTATGACCAAACCCCTCTTTCTTCTCTTCGGCATGAGCACCTTGTCATGAGGCGGGTTCTTCTTTTGGTTTCAGCATCGCCTCTACATTACCACTTCAAAGGCTGTGATAACCGATGAAAGAAACATCATGAGGGGTTCTTCTCTCGATTTCCGGCATCACACTTCTTGCATTACCTCTTCAAACCCACTTCGCCGAAATCGGGGAAGAACACCATCATGAGACGGGTTCTTCTTTGGGTTTCCGGCGTCGTCTTCCATTTTCGTCCCCTTTTCGACTCTTCTCTTCGCCGTAACTGAGAAAGAACACCGTCATGAGGCGGGTTATTCTCTTGGTTTTCGGCATACCTAACCTCGTTCCCTTGCTGATCATTGCAGCGCGCAGAAAGATGAGTCAGAACATATGAGATGTGTGAATGTGGATATATATATACATGTTTGTGTTTCTTTGCAGGTTTGAAGGCCTCGTTGTCTTGAAGACGAGATGAAAAACTATGCGATGTCATGACACTTTATGCTCATGAGGGCGTACCAAGTAAGCCAACATATGTTAGATGTCACTCTCCCTAGATGAAATGAGGTCGAAATTTTGTCTAATTTCTAGACTTAGAAAAAAAAAAGAGAGGAATGAATATATATTGAATTGTATGTCTTCTTTCAGGTTTGAAGGCCTCGTCGTGCTCATGAGGGCGTGACGAGATGAAAAATCTGGTGTCATAAGACACACTCCTTCACATGAGGCGTCGAGAAAGACAAAACACTCGATCTGACCCACTGGGGATGACTCGGGCTCGAGAAATTTAGACTTTTTTGACTTAGAAAATAAAATGAAAAAAGAGATAAACAAAGAGTCTAAATGTAATTTAAATAAAAGACTTCAATCGAAATTTTGAGCATAACAAATGTGAAGTTACAAATACATAAAAGAAATACAAGGGCTTATAGGAGTGATGGTTTTTAAAAACACAATCATACAACTTATCGGTGAGCATATTTCATAACCTTTCTAATGAAGGTTTAAGCATGTTATAACATGTGTTTGAGCAATAGAAGTAGTTAAGTAAAATACACGAGTCTAAAGTGTTAGCTTTCAAATGATGATGGAATTCATATCGACTTCAAATGAGATTATGTTCAATTCAATAGCTCATTAAGAACAACAATCACTGATATGTATAAGCATGGCTCTTTAAAGATAATCTAAATAGAGTTCATCAACACGATGCATGAATTGAAAGCAGATAAAAAAAGAGAAGTTTAAAAAAAATTTGATAATGAAGTTGAAAGTTCAACAACAAGCATGTAACGAACTTCAAAGAAATGTGATTGCACATGTTTTGATTCAGTGGTTTCATTTGTTCAATCTTGTGCAAGCTTTTAAATATAATGATGTGAAACTTTCATACATTATGAGATATGTTCACATCCGTTATCAATATATATATATATATATATATATATATATGAAAAGCTTAAATATACTATGTTGCATATATTTCAAGGCAAATATTCTTGCTTCAAACTATATATTTTAAAATTCACATAGCATTTTAAAAGAAACAAATATCTGTTCATATGCTAAGATAATCACTTTCTTGATCTAGATATCTTGAAATACATGTAAGAGCTTAAACTAGAGAATGAGTTCTTACATATACTTTAAAGTAATTATATGCCATGTCCAAGTGCTTCAAAGCTTGTTAAAGCTTTCAATGAATGAATTGGATACTTGCAAGATATCTTTATATTCAATTCATCATTTACTACCGGATCTGCAACTCTTTCTACAAGCAGACAGAAGACGATACTAAATCAAAATATACAAAAATCATAGGACTTCTTTCAATCAAAAATTAAGGAATTTTATTCTAATTATGTTTTTCAAAATCAATGATTCCATTAATCGAAAATTAAAAGCTATAAACACGCATGTGCTGGACATAGAAATTTCAAGTACAATTTTTAATGTTTGAAAAGGCTGCGCAGGCTAAGTTGGAATTAAATGAAAATCTAAAATCAATCTCATAATTCAGAAATAAATACTACATAATGTCTTAAATAAACTTGCATGGGCCCCGACATTACGCTGAATGTTTAAATTCAAGTGTATAAGGATGTTGCGCGGGTTGCTTCTCGATTTAGTCTTAGGATTAGGTCCGGGTTAACAAAACTTAAAAACCTATTATAAAAATTTCAACTCAATAAAATATCTGAGAAAATGATTCTGTCAGGTGAGAGTAGATCTAATCCTCTATTAGGAGCTAAACAGAGTTGACATGATCTAAAGCTCTTAAATATATTCAACTTAATTAATTTTTTAAATCAAATCAACTCAAATTAAATATCAATCTAAACTATTTAAATGGAATTCTATCATTAAAAGCTTAAATCAAAACTCAATCTATCCACCTTCCATAATTATTTGTCAAGGGTGACAAATTAAGAAAACTTCAGCTCATAAAGCTAATGTCAAATCAAGTATTCTACTTATTCACTCAATCAATCTTTCTAGGGTGACCTCATCCCTCGTGTGGCAGCTGCTCCACAGATGAAGCAATTACGACCAAAGTCCTCTAATCGGGTTGTTTGGCCAGCCATGCTTCATTATATTACGATCACGACCGTAGCTCATATACTCACCAATGGCTCTGCCCTTTGAGTTGTGAATCATAGGGTATACTTGATAGGGACAAATAACTCTATCTCGGTAGGTAGACTTCTTCTTGACAAACACCAGTCTACAAGGATTTATTGGGCGTAACCATGTATTGTTGATAAGGTTCCTTGGTCAAGTTGGGTCACTACCTCCTCATTAAGTAGACTAGGGACATGACGGCCGGGATGTGAGAACCATGGGATCTAGATCGGGCACATCATCATTCCCCTAACCATCTGGGTTAAGCTGGAATGATAAATTTCATAAATCTTAAATTCTAGAACTCTACATGCTGCTACTATACACTATGCATTTAGTGATCTAATGACTAGCCTTAATCGAAAGTTCTCTCTCACTTGAGAAGGCGATTAACTATAGGCTTGCGCATAGGAAACCTAGAACAGATCTAAAGTCCTCACAAAATGAGGGTAAAATCTCGGATAGTGTCTATCTACTATTCCATCGCCATCGAAATTACACCACACTTTAAATCACTCTCTTCAATTCAATATTTGTCGAGTTCGTTTTTGCAGATTCTGGCGACTCAAATTGATTCTCTTTCCATCTTTGGCTAATCATATATGTGCTATAGTAGCAATAGAATTTTTAAAAATTCAAAATAAAAAATGGTGATGTAAGTGTGTAATAAATTCAATATGAGACTCTATATAGAATGAATCATTCATAGAGTATATCTTTATTACACCATTATTTGTTCTGTAGTACCTCTGTATCTTGAAAGTATGGGGTGAAATAATAGTTGTTAATTACTAATCTCTATCATTCACTTTTGCAGAATGGATCTACAAAGCACTCCTTTCACTCACTAGATTAGTGCGAACATCTCCCTAGCCAATACCATCATCAACACGGGAGATGTTGGAGCTACAATTCAATATGGTAGCTTGAATTTCCCGGCTATCATAGCTGCAACACCTGAAGTACCCACCCGTGGTACATTCGTCCGAGGCCATGTTGGAATGCCTCAAATTACTGAAGCTCCATCTAGCCATGTGCCAACCGGTTCATAACCAGCCCGGGAGTTCTCCGACGAGAATTTCAGTTTTCAAAAGGCTAGGTCAATCCAAGTTCCGTGATGAAAAGAATCGGTGGGCAATGTGTCTTTAAATGCCTGTAGTGCAATTTCCGTCGATTGAACCTTTTGTACCAGGAAAGCATGATCATGACTTCCTCATCGGGAGAAAATTAACTAGAGGAGAAGAAGGAGAAACCGAGGGCTCAGATCCCCTTTGAGCGACTAGTGAACAAGCGATATATGAGCGGTATCCTACCCACAACAACTTTGACAACTTAAAGTGTGTAAAAGGAATAGCTCTACTGGTGAAGTAAAGTAGTCTTTCTGGAAGAACCAACCACATCAAGCTCCACCACCAAGAGATAGCTCGTCATGATACATAAAGTTCTCAAAGTAGCCAAAGCTGAAAGAAGTTTTAGAGGCTGTGGTGATGGAAAATGAAACTCCACCAAGAAAGTTGTTATCTCTTACGGTAACCCATCCATGAGCCTAGCTTCACATGGTGAGCATCGAAATAACACTTGGAAATGTCCAGAATCCCTGTTGAAAGGCCCAGCGAAAGGGTAAAAGATATGGAGGCCAAGGCCCGTAATGAAATTTTGAATAATGGAAGAGGTGTGACATCGATACATATACTGAAAACTCAAAAATAACTCATCGGTGGATACTCAAAAGAAGGGATATCGTTGATGACACATGATGGTTGACAGAATCTAGGGGATCGTCGAGTTCACCCACAAAAGAAGGTTGACTTTGATCGCAGTCCTTTAATAGAAAAAGTATTTGTTCCGCACATTGAACTAGAGATCCACTGGAAACGTCGATCGAAAAATGAAGAGGACACTATGGAAGTGGAAGTTGTCTATATGGTCAGAGATATAGATGAACTCTCCTCACCATCAAGACACAATCAGAATCGAACTTTGGCAAAGAAGAGTCTTCATAGAAACAAATAGAGAATGGATCTTCAATCTTTTCTGAAGATGAAGAAGAAGAGAAGATTAATGAGAAAGAGATCATGGTGTTGAAGTCTATATGGTTGAACCAGATCACCGTGCAGCTTTATACTCATTAATCACAAACAACTGTCTCAAATGCACAAGGAGAAGGACAGTCAAGTTCTTCCCCTGAAAATGAGCAGGGAGTGGAACAAAAACAAGAAATAAAAGAAGAAGAAGAGCATGCACTGATTGATGCCATGACATTAGTTAGAGAGAAAAGGGAAATGCAGCGTCAAATAGAGGTCAAAGATAAGGAGATAGCACAAATGAATGATGATATGATGGTATAAATGAACATCATAATAGAGATGTTATATCACATCAAGTGCAGACCTATTTTGTGCTAATCAGCGACTAATAATACAACTTATATGTCATCTATGGTACCTCAAGCTCTACGGTATACTACGCATGAAGCAAGGAAGTTAACCCACTACCTCACAATTCAAAATCTAGCTAGCACGGAGCGGTAACAAGCCTAAAAACAATAATCAATGAAAAGATAAAGGTAGTCATAGCCTCGAAGCGGTGAGTAAGTTAAAATATGACCAACTATCGTACCCGAAAGGTTATTCAGTGCTGAAATTTAATACTTTCAGCAGGCTTGGTAATCCAAAGCAACGCCTAACCCAATTTAAGGCTACTTATGGTAACACAGGAGGGAACGATGCACTATTTTTCTGTCAATTCTTCAATAGTCTGACCTCAGCTGCTTTTGAATGATATGCAGAATTGTCAAATGATTCAGATAAAATATTTGTTGAATTAGAGACTATATTTGTGAAGAGGTTTGATCAAGAAAATCACAATCGACCTTGCCTTGCTAAAAGAGGAAAGATGAGTTGATGACAAAATTCATAAGTTGTTGGCAACTAAGTATGAAGTCAGCAATAATTGGAAGAAGAACATATCCAATTATTGCTAATGGGCAATACGGATGATAAAATGACACCATTTCTATGCATGGCGTTGATTACAACATTCCAAGACTTGTGGCTAAATTCGAAAAGTTGAATCGCCCTAAATCTGAAGTCTATGCAGATAAAGCAAAGAGAAACAAACCTTCAGACTCAAGAAGAAACGAAATTCATGCCGCTTCTTATAGCTCAAATGACGAAAAGTGGGTGATATACAATATGGATTAAGGAAAGCAGCCAATGTACAATGATAATAAGGGAAAGAAGCCTGCTTATTCTAATCCACGGCAAAAATTGATATTATGAGGCAATGACAAACCCCGAACTTTTTTAGGTGGTGGGGAGTATCCAAAACAAGCAACAAGAGATGATGAACGAATGCGGCCATCTCTTAAGGAAAAGATGAACAAAGAATATTATTTTAGAAGAGACAGTATGGCTAAATTATTTCGGCAAGTAGTCAAAACCGATCTACAATTACCAGAAATTAAAAGACCTGAAGAAGCTGATCAAGTCAACAATCCAAATTACTGTTCCTATTATCGGATGATCAATCATCCTATCGAAAAATGTTACGTCTTCAAAGATTGGCTAGAAAGGAAGTATCGACGAGGTGAATTTACACTATCTGATAGTGTTCTAGTCAACCCGAAAAGAGAGTCTACAATGATGATTACATCCTCTTCCGTAATGTCCATCAAAGACAAACAGAAGGACAAATCAGTTCAGACTGAAGAATGACAAATAATAGTCTCCAAAAAGAGCGTGAAAATGCTGAAGCAGCAAAAATATGTCATTAGTGTTAAGTGAAAATCACCACTTGAACCTATATTGGACTTAAGAGAGATGTCTAAACCAAGTATTTGGGCTTTTCAACGACATTCCAATAAGACTACTTCGTCACAACATGAGAAGCAGTCTAATGCTAAGCCTCATAAATCAAAGAAAAGGCTAAGAAAAGAAGATCAAGAAGAGAACTACAACTCAAAAGATCATTAACAATTTAGAAAGAGTATTCACTAAGACAACCATTTACTTGACTTCATGCCTAAACTTCACATTATGAATCGATGAAGATAATGGTGAATTTTATCCAAGAGAGACATGCCAATCATCTGCGTGATGTCATATTTCTTCAACATCGCTTACTAAAATGACAAGGGTAGTCATAACTCAACCAACCCATACAATTTTATCGTGAAAGAAGCAAGAAGAGCTCGATGAGCTAATGTCAATTTTATTTAATGACTCGATAAGACAATAATAGTTCAGATGAAGATCTATGTTTTCCCAACGGAGAAGAGTCAAACTCATCGATATCATCACGTATGAAATGTATGACGTTGAAAAATAAGTCTACCCCTTTTGGCGAATCTTCCAGAATAAGAAGGGAATTTGAAGAAACTATCTCTTCAAAAGAATCTGAGCAAGATAAGGTGATTCAGGTTCAGTTGAGAAGTGGTAAAGTCTTACTACCTTCATCAAAGAAGAGAAAGACAAATAAAGACAAAGGCAAACAAATTGAAGTCAACGAAGATATCATTCCCAGAAATCCTAGAATAAAGCCTAAATCAAGCGAGAAGATAGATTATAATATTCTATCATATCTGAGAAAGATCCTTGCATAATTAAGTGTGTACGAGGCTCTCTTGATGTCAAAAGACCTCTAAGAAACTTTAATATAGGCTCTCAAAGATCCGGAGAGTTATGAAGCTTACTTTGCTGAAAAATGCATGACCGAAGCATTGCAAACCCAAGATCTCCCAACAATTACATTTTCTGAAGAAAATCTTATGTTGGGAAAGGCAGATCACAATCATCATCTATATGTTACTGTAGAGAGTGATGTTATCTCGATCAGTCGAATATTGATTAATCCAATATCTTCTATCAACCTTATGAGTCTAAAGGTATTAAGAGGGTTATCACTTGATATCCAACATCTTGGGAGAGATAAGTTGATGGTTCATGGTTTCAATGAAAAAGGGCAGAAAATTTTGAGTTCTTTATTCTCCGCCAAGTTCGTGGATTTATATACAAAAGTCAAGTTTCATGTAATCGATGTCGCATACATCATTTGAGCTTCTTGGGCGGTATGTATGAGTATGACATGATCCCATCAACTATGCATCAGTGTATGAAGTACCTAAAAGATTTATGAAGATGCAAAATATTTCATTCTTAAAGAACCTAAGTCAACAGAGCCTCTTAAAGCGGTAGCATCCACTTCAGGAACTAAAAAACAATTTCATAAAGTGAAAGAGCAGAAGCAAAGAGGAAGAAAGAAGATAATGCCGACTCTCCCTAAAGCACTTGATTATGCACCTAAGTCAAACAAATCAGTTCCTCATTTGAGAAGTGACACAGAAGAAGGAGAAGATATTCCTGTCAAACCTAAGGGAACTTATAAGCTTTCAAGAAAGAGTATGAAATAAGTGATTGATTCGACTATGATTTTGAATCTACTTATGAAAATAGAGTTCAAATGATGCATCAAGAAGGATAGCTCACTTGGCGATTTAGATGACTCACTCAAAATTATACCCATCCCTCAGCTTTCAAAGAAATCACTCCACCGGAGGTTCATATATTGAAGAATTGATAACATTCTATGTGCCGCATTGAGTGAGAGTGGTGGAACAGAACTCTATTTTACAAATCAAGAGTCTCACTCAAAATTTTGAACTCAACATGAAAATTCTGATGAGATAGTACCAACAAGAATACCAAATATACTATCCATAGAAATTACGAAGAATGATGCATAAGCTTGGAATTCATATTGAACTACTAAACATAGGACTCAAATCTTTAACAAGATGTGGAGCCAAAGAAGTCCTCAAGCATCACGAAGAAGTGATAAGTTTATCACTAAAGGTCTTGGGTTCATCCGCAAATCTCATCAAAATAGAGCCTATTATAATATAATAGAAGCTGAGATTGAGACTAATAGTAATGAAGAAGATGATTCCCATGAAATTCTTCTTAAAATGATGAAGAAGTAGAACCAAGCCCGCACCAAGAACTTGAAGATGGTGGACAAATAGCTACTATGGATGAACTTAAAGAAATCAACCTAGAGTCGAGGATGATCCATCCAACTTTCGCCGTGCCCTTACCGATGAGAAAGTTGAAGAGCTAAAAATGCTACTTTGTGAATTCAAGATTGCTTTGCTCGACATATCAAATACCGCTTATCCTTATGTAGCAGTTCATAAACTATCTATTAAACCAGATGCAATGCCTGTTAAGTAAACTCCTAGGCGAATGAGATTGAAGATTGAAGAACAGGTAATTACAGAAACTAAGAAACTGATCGAAGTAGGCTTCATCCGAGAGGAGATGCATGCATATTGGATAGCCAGCATCGTCCCAGTTAGGAAGAAGAAGAAATCAACCGCTTTGCATTGACTGACCTAAATAAGGCATGCCCAAAAGATGACTTTTCGCAATATCGTAACTACTAGTGGACAACACTTCCAACTATGACATGTTCTCATTCATGGACGGATCGTCAGGATACAACCAAATCAAAATGGTACCTGAAGATGAAAAATATACATCATTTAGAACACCTATTGGCATCTATTACTACACGGTCATGTCTTTGGCTTGAAAAATGCTGGAGCTACATACCAAAGAGCCATGACACGTATTTTTGATGAGTTGATTCATCAAAAGGTGGAATGTTATGTTGATGATTTGGTGGTGAAGAACTTGAATCGTGAAAACCACTTCGAAGACTTGAGAATTATTTTAGAGAGAATTAGAAAATATGATCTCAAGATGAATCCTCTAAAATGTGCATTCGGGATATCCTCTGGAAAATTTCTGCACATTGTATGCAATGAGGTATTGAAATTGATCGCCAAAATCAAGGCAATTGTGGAGATGCCTCCACCAAAGAGTTTATGTCGCCTCGTTCTTTACAAGGATAACTCGATTCATCCATCGATTTATATCAAACCTATCGATCAACCATTTGCAAGGTTGATGAAGAAGGATGCTCCATTCAAATGGGAATAAGGAGTGCCAAGAAGCCTTCAATAGCATTAAAAGCTACATTAAATCCAACAATCTTGCAACTTTTACTTGGGAAGCCCTCATTCTATACACAAAAGAAGAGTAAGCATTATTGCACAACACAATGAAGAAAGCAAAGAGAATGCTTTATTATATCAATCAAGATTAATAGGAGCGTAAATGAGATACTCAAAGCATGTTTGGCATTGATCTTTGCAGTCAAAAGCTCATCATTATATGTTATCTCACAAGATTACTCATCTCAAGGATCGATCCACAAGTACTTGATGACAAGACCGCTGGTCGACGGCAAGATGGATTACTTTTACAAATTTGATATCACATATGTTCCAGAAAGCAATGAAGGGACAAGTCTTAGCATTTTCTTTGTACATCCCATCCTCGACTCTTCTCTTAATGATGATTTGCGATGAGCAAATTATGCTCATTCATGAAAGAGAAAATCACAAATTTGAAATGTACTTTGATGGAGCCTCATTGATCAAACAAGTTAAACCTCTAAATTTTCGGGAAAGAGGAATCGACATCTTCTTCATAACACGAAGGAGGGATAATGAGATCATATGGATTGATCGAGCCAAGAACTAATAATGAATCAATATGAAGCATTAGTGTCTTGAAGAAGTTATTTTCATAGGCATTCAAAACTTACATATTTTTGGTGATTCTCAACTTATTATAAATCAAGTACTTGGCATCTGTAGAATCAACAAGCTTGAGTTAGCTTTCTATCACAAGCGAGTTCTCGAGCTAATAAAGCATATACCAAATATCACACTAACTCGAGTCTCTCAATCCGAGAATAGCAAAGCTGATTGCTTGGCAAAACTAGCTAAGAAAATGGCAAGTATGAATGGTGATTATGTCATGGCATATTTGCTCGACGAGTTCTAGAGCTAGTAAAATATCAATCTCCGCAGGTAGAGGGATTATCAAATTTGATCCAGAAGGGTGCGACTCAGATTGCTCCCCATACTCTCCAAAATCAATAAGAAGTTGTACCAAGAAGAGCTAAGAATGACATTGCCTCAAAAAAACAGTGTGAAGCCTTTACGGTAGAAGAGTCATGTGATTAGAGGCAACCCTTCATCGACTACTTTAAAAAAGGCAAATTACCAAATAATAAATTATTGGCAGCTCAAATCAAGAAGAGAATACTACGTTATGCATTCGTCAACAATACTTTATATTGTAGATCCTTTGAACAAATGTGGCTATGATGCCTAAATATGATGGTAAAGTGATGGTTGAAGTTCATGAAGGACTTTGTGGTGCACATCAGTCAGGTCCCAAGATGGCAATAAAGATCAAAAGGATGGGCTATTATTGGCCATCTATGGTGAGAGACTATATTAATCATGCTAAGAAGTGTCATGAGTGTCAAGTACATGGGAATCTCTTCCATCAACCTCCAAATCCATTACACCCAACAATAGCATCCTGGCCATTCGAATGTTGGGGTACAGATGTAATTGGACCGATCCATTATCGTAGACATCGCTTCATCCTAGCAATGATCGACTATTTCTTTCTAAGTGGGTAAGCTACCCATTTAAAGAAGTTACGCCGATCAAGTGATTAATTTCGTCACGCATATATGGTCTATTGATTTGGAGTGTCAAACCGAATAATTTCTGATAATGGTACAACTTTCAAAAGTACAAAGATTTATAAATTCGTCGATCGACACAAAATTGATTGGTGATACTCCTCAATATATAATCCAAGAGCAAATGATTTGGCGAAACTTCAACAAGACAAAAACTACTCAAGAAGATTCTCACTAAAAATAAAAGAGAATGACATACCAAGCAAGTAGAGGCACTATGGGTGCATCGAACTACCTATAAGACGCCGACTAAAGCCACTCCCTATTCATTAGTATTTGAACCGGCTTCTTCTCGAAGTTGAGTTACCTTCACTTCAAGTAGTCATCCAATACAACCTAACTGAAGATCAAAATTATCGTTTGAGAATGGAGGAACTCGACGCACTTGATGAAATTAGATTACAAGCTCACCAAAATCTGGAAGTCTATCGAGTAAAGATGTCAGCTTTTGGCCATACTACATGGCCTCAACATTCCAAAGAAGAATTGGTCACGAGAAGACCAATTATTCTCAATCGAAAATTTGGTGAAAAATTTGAGCCTAATGGGAAGGCTCTTTTGTCATTGAGAATGTGTACCAATAAGGGGCATACCAACTCATTGACTTAAAAGGTGAAAGACTAATGCGCCAATTAAAGGTTGATACTTGAAAAAGTATTACACATGACGAATACATTCTCAAGGTACAATAGAAATTCCCCTGCAAGATAGGGGCATTTTTTTAGTATAACTATTTAGGTCGACATCGTGCTTCATGCCGAGATCCCTAAATAAATACTTACTCTAGATGAAAATCTTTTTGTGAAAATTCCCCTATTACATATGGGGCATTTTAGATTTTTATAGATAGATGAAATCAATGTTGCATGTTAAAACCCTCTTAAGAGCATATCAATTCAAATTGATATATTTGTGTAATTTTATCTTGAAAGTTTTTCCAAATATGATTTAGAATTCCCCTTGCAAGATAAAGGGCATTTTTTTAATTTATGTCAAGTTTATTTGAGTTAACGTCGTGTTATAAGATGAGGTCCCCGAATATATTCTGATTCAGGTTGACATCGAGCTTTACGCTGAAATCCCTGAATATATCCATAATTATTACTGTAAAGTTGGAGAGTCTTGTAGGAACAAAAAGAATCTATTTTTACGCATGAAAAGATAACCCTAAATGTCAAGAAATTTATCTCCCAGATTTGTCCAAATTATGGAGATCAAGTCAAGAACTCAATTTGAAGCTTCAATCAATTAAGTTGGAGAAATATCAACCTCTACATCCTGAAGTCTAGGACACGGATGGGTTCAAAAGATCGAACTCAACGAACCCACAAATGGCCGAGTTGCTGACGCTCTCCTCACTCAATAAGCCGCGAGAAAATGCCGTAGTAAAAGAGCCACCGTTCGTCAGTCTGATGATAAAACCACCAACCCATTATAATTTAAGTCGATGACTCGAGTAGGTTCTAAAGGTCGAACTCAACAAGCCTAAATAGGGTCAAGTTGCTGACGCTCTCCTCTCTCAACAAGCCGTAAGAAAAGACCGCAGTAAAAGAGCCCCCACTCTTCAGTCTAATGATGGTAGCTGTTCAATCTCAAACAAGATCCAACTTAGTGATTACAAGCAACCGTGATCCAAGAGATCTTTCTACTTGATCGATAGATCAAGACACTGAGAAACGCTCAATTCGTCTACCCTCAAATCAATCTATATATTGCCTGCAGGGTGATATCTCAATTTATTCTCAATTGATATGATCAAGCTCAAAGCACAGATCCAAACCAATCTCCTCATCAAGTCCGTAAAGCAAAAAGCACGGGACCGATGAAGCAATTCTATAGTTCAAACAAACTCGATGGCTAAACTAAAGGAATTTCATGGTTATTCAGTCTGTTAAAGCACATGTTGCTAAACTAATAACTCAATATTGACCTTATGGCGAAAGGTCATCATCTATATGTACCCTTCAATGAATCTGAAAGTAGCACAAGATTCATGGCATACACTTCGACAAGTCAATATGGACAAATCAGGTCAGTCCTTCTTCAAGTCCGTCATGCTTAAAGCTAGGACAAAAGGAATTTCAAATCCGACTAAGCACGGATAAACTAATTCCCCAGCAGAATCTTTCATCAAAACAAATAAATCAATTCCTCAAACAAACCCAATCAAGCACAAAGCCAGGGTAGGAGGAGGCTTAAATCTGCAAGGACATAAAAGAAAGAGATCTTCAGCAAAGCCATTGAAGCAGATAGTGGATGGTGCAAGAACTCTTATCTATCCGACAAGTCGATTCTGACAAATTAGTCAAGCCCGTCATTTAGCATATCCTGAATAAGGCAGTATACTAATGACAAATCCTATCAAAGCTCTGTAAGCTATTGCAAATCGTTTAAATGATCCAAGTCTAGCCAAAAGGTCGATCGCCAACAAACGTGACTCGCTCCATGTGAATCACATTTGGGGGCATTTGTTGACCTCCACATATGTGTCATAAGTCAAGTCATGTCCACAAGTCAAATTCGACGGACTTCGGCAATGGCTCAAAGAGCAAAAATGTAAAATGATGTCGAAAAAAAATTGATATAAATATCAAAAAAAAAAAAAAATCGATTGAAGCAATATGATATATATCGTAGGGAAGGCTACGATGATCCAAATGATTTAAATTTCAAAATACTATCAAATGAGACTATTTGCACTCAATTCATACGAGTCTATGCAAATATCAAATGATTTCAAGTGATGGCGTGCAAATCAAGACTGAAATGCACATGACATCACCAAAATCAACTCAAATGACCTCCCCAACGCAACGTATTCTCCATCGTTCAAAATGTCAAACCGTCGTAATATAAATATTGCACGACTTGATGATCTATTGATCAATCGATCGAGTCGTCAATTCACCTACACGCATATCGGTGATCGATAGCGAGCCAACCAAACAACCTCCGCTCATAAAATTGATTGTGTCGTTAGCTTCAAACGCCATCTACCAAATAAGATCGCTTGCACTTAATTCAATAAGTGTGCAAAAAAAATCAAGCTCCAAAAGCGCGCATTTTGATAAATTGACTCAATTTGACACCGACTCGAACCAAACGGCCTCCGATCGCCAAACGGACTACGTCGTTGCATTCGAAACAACGAAATAACCTTACATTTAAACATATATATATATATATATATATATATATATATATATATATATATATATATATATATATATATATATATATTGACCATGTGATTTCATCAGTGTAAATTATATTAAAGTTGTTTAATCCATTTAAAAATAAACCTAACCTAAATCCCCTCATTTTCATTCAACCCAACCGGCCATAACCCCTTAGCATGATCGAACCACACGGGAGTCCAGCCTTCCTCTTCAACCCTCATTTGATCGAAGCCTCCTCTCTCACGCACAGAATCAACGCACACAAAATCGTTCCCCCCTTTCTTCTTCTCAATCGCAACAGAAAAAGGCAAGAGGACCAAAAATGGCAGTTGCCTCTTTCTCCTCTCTTCCTCTATTCCGATGCTCCGACCTCCCTAAGCACAGGTAATTCCCTCTTCCTTTCTCTCGTTATAGTTTCCTCGTATGTTCTTTCATTTAAATAAAAAACCTAGGTCCTCTTCGAAAATCTGACCATACATCACATCACTGGCCAAAGAGCCAAAGCTCTCTACTCCTCTTGTCTCCTTCCAACATACTCCATCGATTTCGGGTTATTCTAAACCGATATTGTTATGCTTGAGTGGAGAAGATGATCATAATTCTTCCAGACAAGAAGACTTCCTTTGGAGCTATTCTAGCAAGGTTATTGGTGATGAGTTCCAACTATCTTGAACATCTAGTCCCGAACTTTCTTACAAGGGCTCTTCAACAAGCTGGTCTTTCCATAAATCAAAATATTCTTCTCTGCTTGGCCGATTTGTGGATCAACAAGATTGATTATACAACTTTAATCCAGAGAAAGACTTATGCTTTAGCTCTCTCAATTATTTAAACATTAGGAGGCTCAGGTCATATAAACTTTATTTCAATGTGCACCACTATCATTCTTGGAGCAACAGAAGATACGAGCCAGGAAGATTCCAATGGTGATGCTACAAGCTCATCCTAGCCTAGCAATGAGAGTTTGGACTACTACAATGGAGTCTCAAACAAAGAGTTGCGTAGAAGACAAATCAAAGATTCCGATTTGATCAAACAATGGTCTTTGGAGAGCATGCTGAGAGACAACTTCAACGCCTGTGCAACTTCTCTTAGGGAGTCGTTCCATGAAGCCATGAGCAGAATGCACCCATCAACATTTGCCCAATTACAACATGCATTAAATATGGCATAAGGATGATGATTAGCCAACATTCTCAGTTCATCTCCACTTTGCTTTTATCTTAAGCTTTCTTCTCCCTTCTCCAAAGTAAAGTTTTTTCTCTTCCTCCAAATGCAAGAAAAGAATTTCCTCTTTCCTCCTTATTCTTTTTTTCCTTCTCCACCAAAACTCCTTTCAAACCAAACTTCTTCCAAAAAATCTAAAATTTCCTAAAATCGAGAAGAACACCAAAATGACGGGTTCTTCTTAGGTTTCGCTTCCACTACCCTTGTAGCCAAACAACCCCTCTTTCTTTTCTAGCAAACGACAGAAATCGAGAAGCAACACCATCATGAGGTGGGTTCTTCTTTGGTTTGTGTCGACTCTTTTACCTCTTCAAGCCATCGCTAAATGAGAAGAACAGACATCGATCTTCTTCGGTTTCCTGTCGACTCCTTGCCTCTTCAGTAAAAACCGGAAGAACACCGAATGAGGGTTCTTCTTAGTTTGTCGATTTGCCCTCCACTTTTCTTAGAACTAGGGAAGAACACCATCATGGCGGGTTCTTCTTAGTTTTGGCATACCTAACCTCGTCCTTCATCAAACGCAAAAAAGACGAGTCAATATATGGGATGTGAATGTGGATATATATACATGATTGTGTTTCTTTAAATTGGCCTCTGGGCTCATAAAGGCACAACGAGATGAAAAATTGATGGAGCAAGACACACTTATGCTCATATGCAAAGTAAGCCAACATTGTTAGATGTCGCTCCCTGACGAAATGAGTCAAATTTTGAATTAGACTTAGAAAAATAGAGGGGAATGAATATATATTGATTGTATATCTTCTTTCGATTTGAAGGTCTCATGTGCTCATGATGTGATGAGATATGGTGTCAAGACACCACTCGTTACTAGGGCATTAAGAAAACCAAAATACTCGATGACGCAAGGATGACTCGGCGTCAAATTTAGACTTTTAGACTTAGAAAATAAAATGAAAAATAAGATAATCAAAGAGTCTAAATGTAATTTAAATAAAAGACTTCAATCGAAATTTTGAGCATAACAAATGTGAAGTTACAAATGCATAAAAGAAATACAAGGGCTTATAGGGAGTCTGATAGTTTACTTAAAAAACACAATCATATAACTTATGAATGAGCATATTTCATAACCTTTCTAATGAAGGTTTAAACAGTGTTATAACATGTGTTTGAGCAATAGAAGTAGTTAAGTAAAATATACAATCAGAAAAGTGTTAGCTTTCAAATGATGATGGAATTCATCGATTTCAAATGAGATTATGTTCAATTCAATAGCTCATTAAGAACAAGAATCACTAATATGTATAAACATGGCTCTTTAAAGATAATTTAAATAGAGTTCATCATCACCATGCATGAATTGAAAGCAGATAAAAAGAGAAGTTTAAAAAAATTTGATAATGAAGTTGAAAGTTCAACAACAAGCATGTAACGAACTTCAAAGAAATGTGATTGCACATATTTCGAAGTGATTCGTAGTTTCATTCACTCGTGTCAAATTTGTGCAAGCTTTTAAATGTAACGATGTGACACTTTCATACATTATGAGATATGTTCACATCCGACTAGTTGCATCAATATATATATGAAAAGCTAAAATATATTATATTGTGTATATTTCAAGGCACTCTTGCTTCAAACTATATATTTTAAAATTCACATAGCATTTTAAAAGAAACAAATATTTGTGCATATGCTAAGACAATCACTTTCTTAATCTAAATATCTTGAAATACATGTAAGAGCTTGAACAAGAGAATGAGTGCTTACATATATTTTAAAGTAACTATATGCCTTATCCAAGTGCTTCAAAGCTTGTTAAAGCTTTCAATGAATGAATTGGATACTTGCAAGATATCTTTATATTCAATTCATCATTCACCATCGCAACTCTTTATAAGCGCAAAGGTGATTTTAAATCAAAATCTACAAAATCATAGACTTCCTTCAATCAAATTAAGGAATTTTATTCTAATTATGTTTTCAAAATCAATGATTTCATTAATTAGATGAAATTAGTTTTATAAACACCAAAGATGTTCGGACATAGAAATTTCAAGTGCAAATTTTAATGGTGGTAAAGCTAAGTTAAATTAAATGAAAATCTAAAATCAATCTCATAATTGAAATAAATACTACATAATGTCTTAAATACAGCATGGGACACTACTCTATAAATAAGTGTCATGGATCACGAGTTGCTAATTTAGTCTTAAGATTGGGTTAAGTTAACAAAACTTAAAACCTATTATAAAAATTTTAACTTAGTAAAATATGAAAATTGATTCTCGTGACGATCTAATCCTCTGTACTAAACAGAGTTGACAGGATCTAAAGCTCTTAAATATATTCAAATTAATCAATTTTTTAACTCAAATTAAATATCAATCTAAATTGTTTAAATAAAATTATATCATTAAAAGCTTAAATCAAAACTCAATCTATCCACCTTAGAATTATTTATCTGGGTGACAAATTAAGAAAACTCTAGCTCACAAAAAAGCCATGTCAAATCAAGTGTCTACCATGTTCACTCTCAATCAATCTCACAGTGACGCGTCTGTGTGCTTTGATCATTTAAAGGCTCCATCAAGAGATAATTAGTTCTCTAATTGGTTTTGGCCACCATGCTCCATTATATTACGATCACCATCAGAGCGTATACTCCCCAATAGCTCTTTGAGTTGTGAATCATTGGTATACTGAGCAAACAAATCGCTAAGGTAGACTTAAGATGATCTCTCAAACATCACCCCAAGTCTACAAGAATTTCTTGAATAAGCATGTGTTGTCGATAAGGATCCTTCGATCGTTGGGTCAACTACCTCCTTTGACTTAGTGACCGCAAAGGGATGATAATCATGGGATCAGATGCACATCATCATTCCCAACCATCTAGTTTAAGCTGGAATGATAAATTTCATAATCTGAAATTCTAAAACTCTACATGCGGCTACTATACGCTATGCATTTAGCGATCTAATGACTAACCTTAATCGAAAGTTTTCTCTCACTTATTGAGAGGGGTAATTAACTTTTGGGCTTATAAAATCAAATGATCTAAAATCAAAATGATCAGAAATGATTATTTTCATCTAAAATTGCAAAGATCTAATAGTCTTTAATGAGCAAGCTAATCATAAGATTCATGAATAAATAAAATGCAAGTAAAGATACAACCTTTTAAGTGCAAATATAAACATAATTTAATATAATTATATTGCAACTCTTTGAAAGCGAATGTTATACTAACTCAAATTCTATAAAAACTATGGTTTCCTTCAATCAAAGATTAAGAATTTCATTCTAATTTTTTTAAAATCAATAATTTCATTAATTATGAAATTACCTAAGGTAAACCCACATATTGTACAGATTTTATGTTGCAGTTTTGCTAGTCTTGTGTATTAAAATATAAAACCTATCATAAGATTTAGTGAAATATCGAAACTAATTTATCATGATAGATCCGATCCTCTATCAAGAGCTAAATAGAGGACAGATCTAAAGTTTCAAATATTTAATCAACTACCCGATGATGATTATGTTGAATAGTGATTTCAACCAGAGGGGATACTTCCATCAAAATGAGATTCTAATTTCAAATTAAATTAACTCAAATTGAGTGTTAATCTAAAATGAAATTACCATTAAAAGCTTAAAAGCAAAACTCAATCATCCATCTTGTAATTGTTTGTTAGTGACAAATTAAGAAAACTCTAGCTCACAAAGGAGATAATGTCAAATCAAGTGTTCTACTATGTTCACTCTCTATCAATCTCTTGCCAGTAAAGAAGTAACTCGTGTCCATGGCTAAGTGGCTAAGTGATGATTCATTATAGAGTCCTCGATCAAGTGATTTGGGTAATAGGCTCCATTATATTACGATCATCTAAGATAGATGCTCCCGCTCCTCATTATTTAGTTGTGAATCATAGAGTATACTTGATAGGGCAAACAATACTATATCAGCTAAGGTAGACTTGAGAATGTCTCCTTAGACAAACATCACCTGTGTCTACAAGGATTTCTTGGAAGACGAACCCATGCAATAAGGATCCTTGGGTCAACTACCTCTCCTCGATTAAGTAGACTAGGGACCACGATAAGGATGACAAATGGGGATCTAGATCGAGCACATCCTCATTCCCCCAACCATCAGCTTTAAGCTAAAATGGTGAATTTCATAAATCTAAATCTTAAACTCCATATGATGTTACTATAAGCTACGGATTAAGTGACCTAATGACTAGCCTTAATCGAAAGTTCTCTCTCACTTATTTGGGAGGGGTAATTAACTATAGGGGCTTGCGCCTATAAGAAACCTGAAACAAGATCTAAAGTTCTCATCAAATGAGAACAAAATCTCTAGGTAGTGTCTTATCTATTATTCCATCTGCTTTCTGAAAATTACACCGACACATTTGAAATCACTCTTTTCAATTCATATTATCGAGAGGTTGGTGGCGAATTTTTGGAGCCCACAAATGGCATGTGTAAATATCCAATATGATGAGCCCATATGCTTAATCACAATATCTACTAGACAATTACACTATGTTTTATTTTCATTTTAAATATATCAAGCTTATGAGTAAGTGAAGTATGACTATAGGGTGCAAATCATCAATCCCAATTAATGTTACTCGTAAAGCATCATAGAGAAATTGATATAGAGCAACAAACATATTATGTGAGAGTGTAAACTCCTAATTATTTATTTTTCAAAATTTTGCTACCCTATGAATCCCTACAAAATAGATATTAGCAACGTAATATAATAATATCATAATTTACTTGATATACATGTATATAAGTGCACAGTATAGAGATCATATAAAACATCAATAGGGCATATGCACAACCAATTAATGGTGTGCAGACAAATGCAATAAAATTTAAAAATTTTCCGTTTTGATAAAACAGATATTTAAAAATGCATGCATGAATAATAATATATACATGAAATGCATGATAATAGTGCACGCTATGAATACACAATAATATTAGTAATATCTTATGTCGTCTCTGAAAACAAAATGATTTTCTTGTAAAAATTATCATTCTTCTTCATTACATAAATCATTTATCACCAAAATTTCACAAAGTATTATTCAGAAAATATCTATTGCATTATGAAATGATATGCATGCAAATGATGTATCATGTTTGGATCAAATCATTTTCTAAAATTTAATGGATAATAAAATATAGAAAACCCTTATCCAAATATAACACAATTTTTTAATTATTATATTAAATGTATGTAATGCTTACATAGAATATATGTATCTTTATTTTAAAATGCACGAGTACTTTGTAAATGCATGAAGTCATGGATAAAATGATGATTATGCATATTATGATCAAATTAAAACATCTCATAATACATTTAATATTAAATTAAAATTTCATATAAATTTAGTTTTGAATGAATAGAATATAGATATAATATAAGCAAAATGATACTAAAATAACTCTAGTTAATTTCGGTTTATAAAAAGCAAATTTCTTAAAATTCCATTACAACAACAACAACAAGCCTTTATCCCACTAAGTGGGCATACATGAATCCTTCCATCATCCTATTATGTGCCAAATTTTCATGTAATTTAAATATAATAATGTCATTTTTTATACATCTTAATCAAGTCTTTTTAGGACTACCTCTACCTTTCTTAACATAAGGCAAATCTAATGCATCTACTCTCCTAACCGGGTCAATCGGACGATCGACGCTTTATGTGGCCAAACCATCTAAGGCGACTCTCTAATCTTATCACATGAGCTCCAATTTTTTTCCAACAAACTCATTTCACATTTTATCTCTAAGAGTAAAGCCACTCATCCACAGCATCCTCATCTCTAATATTAACTTAGTGTATGCTTCTTTTATTGGCGAACATTATGCACCATAAATCACGTGTCTTACCATCATCTTATAAAATTTTTTCTTAAGTTTATGGAACTTTTCTATCACAGTTGATGCATTTATCCACTTCAACCATCCAACTCAATTCTACTAATAACATCTCCATCTATTTCACCATCATTTTGAATAATAGAACCTAAATATCTCAAGCTTCACTCTTATTAATAACTTGTTCACCTAATGTCACAACACTACCACTAAAACTTCTACAACTAAAATTACACTCCATATATTCAGTTTTAGATCTACTTAAACGAAAACCTTTAGACTCTAATGTTGACCTCCATAATTCAAGTTTCTCTTGGACTCCCTCTCTAGTCTTATCAACAAAAAGAATGTCATCAACAAAAAGCATACACCAAGGTACATCTTCTCTTAAATGCCTAGTAAGAACATCCATAACTAAAGCAAAAAGATAAGAGCTTAAAGTTGATCCTAGGGCTGAGAAATTTACCTGAAGATCGTGGCTCGCTCGAAAGTCGACTCGAATTTGGGCTCGAATCGAGACTAAGAAAACGAGTGACTTCGAGCCGAATTTGGCTCAAAATTATTTCGAGTCAGTCAGCCGCACACGCTCGAAGCGACTCACGATCGGATCGAAATAATCCGTTGGCTCCATCTCAGAAAACTCGTTGTAATTACCCGAATGCAGGTTGTCGATCGAGGGAATCATTAAATCAACGGGGGAGATGAATTTACTTTTTCTCTAATATGTCGGCCCGGCCGCTCGAGTCCTTGACACTCGAACGGAAGACTCCCTCGACTCTCCGCATCCCTTCTTCTCTTCTTCCTGTTCTTCTTGGCTTCTCGTCTCATGCCCTAAAAAGCGATAGTGTCGCCACGATATCGTCAATCTGACTTCGATTGATCTCTATTGGTTGAGGCGTTTCTTTGTCACTATCATCTTCGCTCTCGACTAACTTGTTCGATGTGACGCTCGGTTTGCTTCTTTTGCTGTAATTACTACCTACTTGTTTCATTTCCTGATTCAGTAAGTATTTCATGTTATGAGCCTATGACTATGAGCCTATGGCTATGAGATGTCGGTTCTTCCAATTATTTCCGTTATTCCATTATTTGAGGTTAGCTACCGGGATGTTTTTCTTCAATTGTTTGAGTTCGAGATTGCTTTTGTTTTATTACCTAACTAAGTGTCCAAGGGACCAAGCTCAACCGCCGGATGGTTTGTTTGCTGCCGTCATGCATGTGTATCTCTATTTTTTTCTACGACTTGATCCTCTGGGATGAAGTTATATTTTTTTACGCATGTTAGAGCCGAGAGGTTAGCCACTTAGCCTTCTGCGGTTTTGATTTGAACGTTTCACACTTCTATAGTTGTAATGTGCAGTGAGAAATTGTTTTAATGTGCTATGTGCAGTGAAAAATTGTTTTAATGTGCTATGTGTAATGAGAAATTGTTTTAATGTGCTAATTGTTATGCCCATTACACTATCCCTGAGGAGATGACTGATGTTTGCAATTGGCTTAAAGCGAGTTTCATTTGTTTGATGTGACAGCAGTTTCATTTGTTTGATGATTTTAAGTTAAACAATACATTTGAATATGAGCAGTCATTTTATTCAGAAACATGTTCATATCAGATATTATGTCTCAGATTCACTATCTGCAAAGTTGATGGTTTAGTTTTGTGTTGAAACACTTGCGAATTATTGTTATCATGCTTCAATTATGAGGATATTGCCTATTGCCTATTGGGGAGTTTAGTTCTGGTTGTGATGATTGTAATATTGGGATTTTACTATGCATAATAGAAATAGTTGTCTTTCCTATGAAAAGCATTTTCTAAAAGTTGTAATGCTTGCATTTACTGCCATAATTATGTTTTGGGGCCCTTTTGAGATTACTTTTTTTTCAAAAAAAAAAGTTTACATTTTATTACATTTGTATTTTGATTTAAGAATGCATTGAGCATTCGGTAGTGGTGACGATGTGATCGACATGAATGTTTTTAAATTATTTAAAAATGATTTTGAGTATTGAATGACTTGGGAAGAATGCATCAAATTAATGAATCTTTTATGAAGTTTTTCATCCTCTGATCTAGGAGATTGATGGGCATTTGATCATTTCTAACTATCAAGCATTTTCTATAGAGAGCTTGCTTCCCTTTATCTCTTAACTATACAATGTTAGCGGTTTTGACTGTTTTAAGCACGTACACTCTTAAATTTCTATTTTGCATCATTGGTATATTCTATCTTGCAATAAATTATGTGTATTTTTAATCTATTGATATCTTGAGATTTTTATTTGAATTGGTGATGTAATTTCTTATAGACACAATGACAAGTCCTTCTCAAAGCAAATCTAATAATTCTTCAAGTCATCCTATTGATGATAATGCAACAACTCTGAATGAGAGTGTAGGTGAAATAGCTTCTACTGATAAGAACAAGGGTAAAAGCAACGACGAAGTTTGGCAAGAAATTATTAGCGAAAAAAGAAAAGTGGTACAAAAGTTTAAATGTAATTATTGTGAAATCTTATGTCAAAAAAAATTGAAATCATATCTCGCTTAAGTAGACACTTCAAATCACTATAGGTTGATAATAAAGGAAAGAAGCAAAACTATTTGATCCGGTAGGATTTAGAGCGGTTGATCTACTTTGTGTGTTTCATCTTATAATCATTCTAGAATAAAAAATATTGTGGCTAAGATGATTATTGTTCATGAATATCCCTTCATGGTAGTTGAACATTTATAATTCAATATCATGATGAAATCAATGAATCCAAATTATCATAAAATTTTAAGATTTAGCATCAAGGAAGAGTGTATGAAAGTGCATGAAATTGAAAAAGACAAATTGAAAAAAGTTTGAAAGTTGTTGAGAGAGTTTTTATTGCTAGTGATTGCTGTACATCAAATCAAACTATTGGTTATATGTGTCTAATTGTGCATTACATTAGTTTTGATTGGAAATTACGATAGGATAATTAGTTTTCGATTTGGATCCTCATAGTAGAGTTTTTTTGAGACAATTATGAAAATCGTGATATCATTTGCTCTCCTTTTTTTCTTTCGCATATTTTTATTTTGTGAATATTTTGTGGGACTCTTAAGTAGTTTGATTATGTTATGTACTTATGTGAGAGTCTGTGACATTTATTATGGGTTATGTAGTATTTTATTATATATTTTCTGCTTCTGCGCTTTAATATTTTATGTTAGTGGCGAATTGCGATATGATGTTCAATGATAAAATTAAAGCGAGATATCTGAGGCTTTGGTGATTGATTTTTTATATTTCTAGCGGAATGATTTGGTCAATGATCGGAATTTGAGACCATTTAATCATTTGGGGTGACATACTTGATATTGTCTTTAAGTTTTTATCTAAATTTTAAATTTTGGTTTGGCTTTACAAACATATATTGCTTCATCTTACATTCTTACTATATTTTATCTACTGATGCATCTATGTTAGAATCGAAAATATGAATTATTATATCAGTCATATATTGTTGCTTTGAATGATATTATATTGTTTTATCAATAAGTCTAAAGTTAAGAGATTATGAAACTATGGAAGACTTTTCGACTTTGTTAGATCATAGATGATATTTTGATGATTGTTATATCTGAAGTCTTGTTTTGCTCAATTAGTTTACCACTCTTAGTCAGAAAATTTTGTTTAATGTCACCCTAAAAATCAACCAATCATCTCAATTTTTTGAAGGTACAAAAATCTATTACTTTTCTTTTTTAATTTTGGTTTTCAGTTCTCCATTCTTTCACCAATAGAATTCTGCATTTATTTGGACAATGATGAAGTCTTGTTTTGCTATAATTTACTTTTTTGGTTCTCCATTATTTCACAAAACCTATTTCTCACTAATTTTTCTTATCTATTCTATTTCTCATAGGTTTTTTCGTTTTGGGTTCTATACTTAGTTATGAACCCATGGACTAAAGACTAAAGTGGGGTTATCATGGAGAATTTTGATTTTCTAATTTTGGACAATGATGAGAAGAGAATATATTTGTAATTTGGGCTAACTCAATTATTTTTTCTTCATTATTGGTGGTCTCAAGCCCCTCATTGGATGGTGAACCTAGAGCTTTATTACGAGTCTACTATATTAATACATGATGTTTATTTGTGAGGTTTTATAATTTTGTTAGAGATTTGTTTCTCTATCTTTAGGGCTCTAATGGATGGCTTTGCACGGAGGTTGGAATACAATTATTGAAGTGAAATATATAAATTACAAATTTGCTAATTCTTGTTGCTAATGCTTGAAGATGAATATTATTTTCTCTAACTCTGAGTCCTACAAATAAAAGACAATTTAATATTTTTGTTATTTTTTATTTATTTTAAATGTTATGTCAATTATATCATTTTATAGACTTTTTTTATTATTGTTAGGTGATCAAATATGAAATATCGAATGTATAATATTAGTGAGAGTTGCATAAAATTTGTATTTATAAGAACTATTTTGTTGTAATGTAAAATTATAATGTCATTGAAAATTTTATTTTTCAACTCAACTGTATAGCTTGTAGTTGTTGTATGTTTACATTATATTATTTACATATTCAAAAAATTTATGAATCCTAAATTGAAAATCGATTTTCTAGCCAATCGAGCTAGTTCGTTTGGATTTCGAGCCGGATCAAACTCGATCTAGAATCGATCCGACTCAGCTCGAAATCGAAATCTTCAAACCACTCAATTTGAGCGAAATTTTTTTTTTTTTGAACTATAGTTAGCCTCAAATCGGATCGTACACCCCTAGGCGATCCTTGATGTAATCCTGAAATAGGAAAATATTTTGTCAATCCTCCTTGTGTTTGGACACAAGTAGCACTCAGTATACATATCCTTACTTGAATATAACAAATATTAACTCTCGCTCGTTAGAACTCTCCAAAGAACAACTCTTGAAACTTTATCATAAGCTTTCTCTAAATCAATAAATATCATATGTAGATCCTCCTTACTTTCTCTATACTTCTCCATCAAACCTCTTAACAAATGTATAGCAACCATAGTAGATCTACCAAGCATGAAACCAAAGGATTGTGAAACTTTTTTGTATCATCGTAACCTATGTTCAATTACTCTCCATAATTTTAATGTATGACACATTAACTTAATTCCTCTATAATTTGCACACTCTTGTGCATCACCTTTATCCTTAAATATAGGAACTAACAAACTCTTTCTCCACTCATCTGACATCTTTTTAGTCTTTAAAATAACATCAAAAATATTTGTAAGCCAAGAAATTCTTGATCTCTTAAACATTTCCACACTTCTATTGGAATATCATCAGTCCTCTTTTTTTTCATTTCATTTTCTTTAAAACTTCTCTAACTTATTTACTAATCTGATAAAAATAAAATTCTCTGTTTTGTTTAGGGTATTAAGGTTGCTAAAATCAATTGTACTTTCATCTTTCGTTGAAAAGTTTATCAAAATATCTCATCCTATTGTTAATATCATTTTTATGAAAAACACTTTTTTTATCTTTTACCTCATAACCCTTTGGTCTTTCTCCTATCTCTTTTTGGTAACTTATATATACATCTTTCACCTTTTTTGGTATCTAATCTATTGTATAAATCACTAAAAAATTTAAATTTTTTCATCATATATTAATTCTTTCTTAGAATCTCTAGCCACTTTATATCTTTCCTAATTCTCCAAGTTTTACATCTAAACTAAGTTTTATTATAATGTTCTTATTTCTTTCTCTTTTCGCACTCGACTCCACCACCAACTATTTTATTAAAAGAAGCTTTTCCTTTTGATTCTCCAAGCACATTTTAGCAACTAAATTTCTTAAAATTCCATTATAGGAAAAAAGAAAAAACTAGGCGACAAGACACATACCTCAATACCTACGTCGGGTTGACAATGTGAAGGCATCATGCAAACCAATGCTGGATTTATTTTCTATAGTACATTGCACCTATGAAGTCACAAGGTCTAAGGGAAAGTCTTCTTCTAAACTGTCTTTTTTGTGCAAGACATCTTAGCCTAGTGTGTTTCCAAGGAGACTGTGACGAAAATGGTGGTTGCGGGTAATGCCGTGAAATGCGGGGATTAAACATTTCTTTTTTTTTGTAACTCTATGCTTTGGTGTTTGGGGGATGCAATCGGGCCTAGTGGAAGATACTGTTCAACTTAAATTAAAGCCTCCGTAACAATCCTAAAGAAACTAAGGAATTTAAGTATAACGAGAAGTAAGATTCATACTTGCAACTGATTGAGGAGAAGAGGCTTCGAGCAGATCAGCCTCTTGGATTGGCGAATATCAGCAGGTGTGGTGAATTTCAGGGAGGATGACTAGGATTGGTAACGATGGAAGTGTCAAAGCTAGAGCAGCGAAGCACAAGAGGGCTTTTGTGAATTGCTCTGCTCTTTTATTTATTTTTTGGTCTAAAGGCGGCTGTAGTTAGTTGTAGTTTTATTAAGAATCGATTCAATAGACTTAAATTAACTTCTTGCAGGCAGCAAAAAGGCCATTCGAGCGAGAAGTCTAACTTAACTATAATCAATGCATTGAATCGATTATTTGAGCTAACCGTAATGAATTTCAATTAATCACTCGATTTTAAATTAATAATCTAGATTCAATTTAATCAATATTGATCAGTGTTGCTTAATTAAGTTTTAACTAGAATCAAGTGAATTACATTAATCAGATAATTAAATATTAGCTTTGGATAAATTAAGAGGACCCAAAATTTAAGGAATATACTGTAGTAATACAACTTTCAAAACATTAAAATCTTAGCCTATATTATTTATAAAATTCCATCAATTGTTTCAAATTAATGCACATATGATATTAAACCATATCTATTTAACCAAGGACCATTTCATTAATCTAAATATTACCCAGCTGATTTTTATCTGTTTCCAATTTTTTAAATGAATGTGGTCATACATCAATTTTTTTTAATCAATTAAATCATTAAAATTGTAGTATATATATATTTTTTTGTTATTGGATGGTCATTACAACCACTATGAAGTATCAGATATTTAATGGAAATCATGATCATGATAATATGTGCAATGTCAAATGAAGAATCTAATCAAGGTGAGTCGAGGAATCTTGATGGCATAAAGTCAACTGATTAGCTTGGTGTGTGAGCTAGAGTCTACCGGGCCAAATTAGGGTAACTCAGATGCATCAAAACATAGGTTGTGCTAGTTTCAATCAAGTCAATGCATGTGCAACTAGCATGTGATTTGATGAGGTGATTCGAGCTCAAATCATCAGGTGTATGTAGGACCGCAATGATCAAACAAAGAAATTCAAGGTCAGCCAAGGTGTGCATGCAATGGTCAAGCTTGAGAGCAACAAATGTAAGATCAATAATGTTGAAGATTTCTCCTCACATTAACCATAATATTTTTTACCAATCTGCTAAATTTTTAATTTTGTTAAGAGTGCCATGGGGTGTTAAATTTATTCTAACAAGTTAGTTTTGTGGCATGACTTGTTAGAAGAGTCCATAGTTAAGTAAAGGATAACCTAAACCTATGGATGTAGAACCCTTTGACAAGTGTGGAGTTAATTATTGAATGATACAACATAAATCATTTATGAATTGATTTTAGATAGTTAAATTTAAGATCAAATATTTCCTAGTTATATCACCTAGATTCCACTTGAAAGGAGTTTATTAGAGATCAATGATCATCAAGCTCTAAAATTTTGATTAGGCCCAAAATTAGGGAAGTTCACAAGATTTCAACCATAAGTTTTCCAGCGTGTTCAAAGAATTTTCTTAAGATAATGCATATATCTATGAACTTGTTGTAATAGTCCATAGATGATTAATGGATAACCCAAATCTATGGATATATAACTCATTAATGAGTGCGAAGTTAATTATTAAACAATACAACATATATCAATTATGAACCGGTTTTAGGTGAAAAAAATTTAAGATCAAATATTTCCTAGTCATGTCACTTAGATTCCCACTTGAAAGTAGTTTATTAGAGATCAATGATCACGAGGCTTTGAAATTTTGATTAGGCCAAGAATTAAAGAAGTTCACAAGATTTCTGCCATAAGTTTTTCAACGTGTTCGAAGAATTAAAAAACAGATTATGTATATCTATCAACTTGTTGGAATAGCTAATAGATAATTACAAGATTACCCAAACCTATAGATGTAGAACTCCTTAATGACTGGGGAGTTAATTATTGAATGATGCAATATATATCAATTATGAACTGATTTTAGATTAAACATTTCCTAGTCATATCACTTACATTCCAACTTGAAAGCAATTTATTAGAGATCAATGATCATCATGCTTTGAATATTGATTAGGCTAAGAATTAAAGAGGTTCATAAGATTTCTACCATAAGATTTCTAATGTGTTCGAAGAATTTTCAAGAAAAAAAGAAGAGGATTATGTATATCTATGAGCTTGTTGGAATAGTCCATAGATAATTAAAGGATAAGCCAAACCTATTAATCAATGATCTTAAATTTTGTCATTTAAATTTGGTTCGTAAGATTCCCAATTGAAAGCAATTTATTAGGGATCAATGATCATCGGGCTTTGAAATTTTGATTAGGCCCAAAATTAAAGAAGCTTACAAGATTTCTATCATAAGTTTTCCAACATGTTCAAGGAATTTAAAAAAAAAAAAGAATAATTTAATCAAAATTAGCTCTGGCTTTTAGATAGATTGTGATATGAACACATATCCCCAAGCCATCAACAGAGACCCAAGAATAAGAAAAAGGCCAAATTGGTTAAAAGACTTCATCACCAACTAATCGAGAAGATCCGGAAGTAGCAGAGAGAATAATTCAATAGGTAAATAAATAAAATAAATAGCTTTACGAGGATTTCAGACTACATAAAAGAAAATATCACAAAAGCTTTAAGAGAGAAGTATAAACATATAACAAGCTAGCCAGTGAGATAAGCAAGAAAAGTAATAAGCGGAGATCAAGAAAGCTAACGCCGCCTGACATCAGAAAACTAATAGCATGAAAATCAAGAACTCTAAATAGCTAGACAAGAGATCAAGCTATCCAATGGATACAAGCAGCAAGGAAAATGGCGAATACGACATGCAAAATTGGTTAGAACCAAAGAATACTTTAGAAGAACCAACTATAAATAGAGAAGAACAACGAGAAAGGGTTGAAGAAAATTATCTCAAGACTCCTCGATCTCCTTCTAAGTCTCCTCCTCTTTCTCTGGTCTCTCTTCTCCCTCGTGCTCAATTCCCACGGTGGAAACCGGAAAACACCAAGCAGAGGCAATCTCCCGGATCTCCTCCATCCTATCTGTGGTTAGGCATCCTCAGGCCCTTTCGGTGGATCTTCATTGGATCGAGCATCAGTGGATCTCCTCCTTCTCCCGATTCTCCCCTCGAAACCCTAGCGAGCGAGAGAAGGCGAAGAAAATCAAGAAATGAATTAGGGTTACTCGTTTGATCCCGTTGAATCATTGCTTCGATTACACTGTTATCCAGATCATCCAGCGATCCGTGATCAAGATCGGATCAAGCGCCGGACAACAACATCATAATCCACTCACGGATGAAAGAAGCGTGATCAAGAAACATATCAGGGGCGTTAACACGGGTTAATCCAGGCTAAGCGTAGAAAGACCAATCCAAGTGAGCCCATCCAGCGGCGAGATTAAAGGCTAGATCCAGCGGATCGAAGGCTCCAAACTTTTCTTTCCTTTACTGCCGGGTTGACTCAATTGAAGGGTTTGACTCACTTGACTCAACTCACATCCAGCACCCAATTGGAGCGATGGAGCGAGCGCAAGTCGAGAAGGAATTAATTCACTCAAGCTCCTGTTTCAGCTAATTACAGAAATTAATCCTCCTCTCAACTATAATCTCGATATTACATATCATTGGTGCTCTCGTTGACTTCCCACTCTCGTTGAGTCCCACAACTCAAACAATGGCTGAAGGCACAAGACACACAGCAAAAACTATTGAGGAGTGTGTCAACAGACAAAACAAAACTGATGAACAAATGCAATCCATCACTATGATACTCAATGATGTATCCGAAGACTCTCCTCAATTGAAGAAAAATTGGAAAATAATGCTGCAAGAACAACAATCACGGTATGTACCCAACCTCACTCACGAAATCTCTTTTCCTCCTAGACAACAAACTCAAAACAACAATAGGCTAGTGAAAGTAGACATGCCTAGATTCAATGGAGAGAATCCTAGAGGTTGTTTGTTTAAGGCCAATTCTTTCAATATTATAGCCTCTCGAAGACCAAAAATTCTTAATAGCATCTGTTTTGCATGGGGGACCAGCATTAAGTTGGTACCAATGGATGCATCTTAATCACCAATTACACTCTTGGACACAATTTAAAGAGCAAGTTATTCAGAGATTTGGCCCCTCATTGTATAGAGATTTAAGGGGTGAACTTGCAAAATTACAACAGAAAACAACAGTCGACAATTTTATAGCAATTTGAGGAATTAGCAAACCAAATATCGAGAATTCCACAATTCTTACTGAGTTGCTTTGAATCGGTTTAAGGCAAGACATAAAAGGGAAGTTAGAGCATTGCGACTAGCTCACTGCGACAAGCTTTCAGTTAGCTAAATTGATGGAGGATAGGCTTCTTGAAGATATAATACCAAGATATACAGAACATACCAAGCCAAGAGTAAACAAAACGAACTATCAACCACCTTTCTTGCCAACACCCCACTAATGCCGACAATTAATCAAAGCGATGATAACCAATAAACAAAACATTCCCATCAATTGACCCCAACACAAGGATGAAAGAAGGAAGAAGGGACTTTGTTTTAATTGTGATGAGAAGTATCACGAGGTCATATTTACAAATCAAAATGTTTACTCTAAGAATCAATGAGGAGACCGGATTTACAAAGAGAAAATGAGTGGAAATACAAAATCTACAAGAAGAATTCCCAAATCACCTCATTTCATTTCCGAACGAGATTACAAGGTTTAATTGGAAATAAAAGGTACAAGTTTTGATTGACTGGATCTACCCACAATTTCATTCAATCAAAATTAGCAAAATTTATTGATTTTAAAATCACTCCGATCGATTTCAAGTATTGGTAGGCAATGGGGGCTTTAAAATGCATATGTTCTAATCTCCTATTCAACTACAAACTTTTATTACAATTGCTCTCCATGCAAGGCGATATAGTTTTAGGGGTTCAATGGTTAGAGCAGGTTGGGTGAATGCACATTTGATTACAGAAGCTAACAATGAAATTCTATATTAATGACAGACAATTACAAGGAAATCTGGCGACAGGTGGGAGAATCTCTCCTTCATCGGTTCTCAGAATGAAAGAGATATTATCATGCTTTCAAATGAGTCAAATAAGAGGAAAGCAGATCCCTCTATAGTAGAATTCAATACATTGCCGTGAGAAATAACATTACACACTTACCGTGTTATTTCAAAAGGCTTAAGCGAAATATAGACCATCAAATCCATCCACATGGACTCATGAGAGTGAAAAATTACAGGTATCCACATTTTAAAAGAATTGAAAGATTAAGAAATCTTTGGAAAGTGGTATAATCGAGAAAGTATCAGTCCTTTCTCTTCCCCAACTTTATTAATCAAAAGAAAGATGGTAACGGAGGTTATGTAGATTATAGAGCCTCAATAAAGTTACTTATAACATTCCCCATTCCAACTCACGAAGAACTCATGGATGAGTTATAGCCACAGATTTTCTAAAGCGGATCTAAGGTCGATATCACCGGATAAGAATGGCAAGGAAGACATTTATAAAGCGACCTTTAGAACTCATGAAGGACACTATGAGTTTTACGGCTATGCCTTTTGGACTCACAAATGCACCTTCAACATTTCAAGCTTTAATGAATGATCCTTAAACCATTCTAAGAAAGTTTGTTTTAGTATTTTTTGATGATATTCTCATCTGACAAGACATTAGAACTACATCCATATCATCTCCAAGAAGTCTTTGAAACAACTCAAACGACATTCAATGTTTATTAAACCCTCAAAATGTTCATTTGTACAAGAAAAATTACTTAGGTCACATCTTAGGCATACAAGTGGATCCCAACAAGATTCAATAAACATGGTTTTACCTAATTCATCAAAAGAATTAAGAGGATTTTGGGTTTAACAGTTATTCTGAAAATTTGTCAAGAATTATGCAAAAATTGCTTCCCCTAACATCTATGTTAGCAAACCGATTTGGGAAGAGAAGAATCAACACTTTTACCAAATTAAAGCAAGTAATGACAACATTACCGGTATTAGCATATCAAACTTTGCTCAACCATTTATCATTGAAACAGATGCATCAATGGAGCGGTTCTCACACAAAACAAACATCCAATTGCTTACTTGAAACTTTCACCTTTACAAAAACATCAACATATGCAAGAGAATTATATATACAAAGCTTGCAAGGTGGAGACAATACTTACTAGAAATAAGTTTACCATCAGGATCAACAAAGCATAAGAGAATTAATCGACAAACAATTCAAACCCACGAGCGAAAGATTTTGGTCAAACTTAGGGTATGATTATAGTATTGAATATAAACCGGGCATTACAAACAAAGCGGATGCGCCGGAAAAATGTTTAACAGAGACGACTTGATTAAGGATCAAACAGACTCCTTAATGTCATTAAAATTCTCGTATATACTCAAAATTCAAAGGTCTTATTGAAATTACGGAGGAAACCAAAAGCTAAGGAATTACAAGAATTATATAAAAAAATTGCGACAAGCGAATTATTCCCTCAGATTAGTAAAGGGCTAATTCGGTTCAAAAATTGTAATAGCAAAAGACTCGGACCTTAAAAACAAGATCATAAGAGAGTTCCATTCAACACCAATAGGAGGGCATGGAGGCATTGAGAAAACTATGACTAGAATTACTCAACAATTCTTAGCAGATGAAAAAGGATATTAAACAATTTGTATCAACATGCCCCATTTGTCAACAAGTCAAATATGATACTCGAGAGCGGGATTACTACACCAACGCCCATACCGGTTGCAATATGGGAAGAGGTATATGGATTTCATCCGGTTTACCTAAGTCTCATAATAAAACAACTATACTAGTAGTAGTGAATGAGACTATCAAAGTATGCTCATTTTTGAAACAATTTTCTTCTTCAAATCTTTATCACGGACATTGTGAAACTCCATGGGATACCACAAGGAATAGTATCACAGATCCATTGTTTATGAGCAATTTTGGCAAGAATTGTTGGACTAAGTGGAACAACTTTAAAACACTGGCTTACCATCCTCAAACAGATGGACAAGCAGTAACCAATAGAATCCTAGAACAATATAGGAGCTTTGTTTTGGATACACCTAAGGCATGGTTACAGTTCTACCATGGGCGAGTTTTGCTATAACACAAGCATCAATGCTTCAAAATGACTCCTTTTCAAGCGGTTTATGGTAGACTCCCTCCTACAATCATTCATGCTATCAATACAACGTCAGGAGGTAGAATTACAACAAAGAGACAAGAACATACAAACCCCGATTACAAATTTGAAGCTCAAAGGATGAAAGCAGTTGATAAAAAACGAGAAGAGACCTTCAATTGGAAGTCAATGAATTAGTTTTAGTTAAAACCTTACAGACAGACTTGGTGACAGAAATGAGTATACCAAATTGCAAAGAAGGTATTATGGACCCTTCAAAATACTCAAAAAAATAGGTATGGTGGCTTATAAAATTGAATTACACAGAAAAAATACATAATGTATTTCACATATCTAGATTAAAACCATACAGGGCATATCCATCCAACAGTTATCCAACCAATTGAGATGGACAAATGTTTATTATACCTATCAAAGTCACACGGAATGATACAAAAGGGAGATCAACAGGTCAAAGAGGTATTAATCCGGTGGGAAGGTTTATTAGAAGCAGATATTTCTGGGTAGCAGAAGGAAATACAGGAAAATTTTCGATTTTGACCTTGAGGACAAGGTCAAGGTGGGAGGGAGTAATGATATGAACACATATCCCCAAGCCATCAGAGAGACAAGAAAAAAGGCCAAATTGGTTAAAAGACTTCATCACCAACTAATCGAAGAAGATCCGTAAAGGAATAATTCAATAGGTAAATAAATAAAATAAATAGCTTTCTGAGGATTTCAGACTACATAAAAGAAAATATCACAAGACCCAAGAGAGAAGTATAAACATATAACAAGTGAGATAAGCAGAAAAGTAATAAGCGGAGATCAAGAAAGCTAAGCACCCTCATGAAAATCAAGAACTCTAGCGGCCTGAGATCAAGCTATCCAATCGATACAAGAGCAGGAGAAATAACGACATACAGCAGTATTAGGAAGAATACTTTAGAAGAACCAAACTATAAATGAAGAGGAGGTAAGGGTTGAAGAAAATTATCTCTAGACTCCTCGATCTCCTAAGTCTCCTCCTTCTTTCTCTCTTCTCCTCTCAGCTCAATTCCCGGTGGAAAGCCAGGAAAACACCAAGCAGGCGAATCTCCCGGATCTCCTCGGATCTATCTGGCTGGTTAGCATCCTCTTCCTTTACGGTGGATCTTCATTGGATCGAGCATGGTGGATCTCCTCCTTCTCCCCCATTCTCCCCTGAAACCCTAGCGAGCAGGAGAAGGCAGAAAGATCAAGAAATGAATTAGGGTTACTCGTTTTGATCGTAACAGATCACGCATTTCTTCGACACATTATCCAAGATCATCCAGCGATCAAGATACAGATCAAGCCGCTGGACAACGTAATCCACTCACGGATGAGAAAGAAAGGCAACCGTGATCAAGAAACATATCTAGAAGTTAACGGTTAAAGCGGCTAAGCAAGACCAATCCAAGTGAGCCCATCCAGCGAGGGGTAAAGGCGCGCCAGCGGATCGAAGGCTCAAACTTTTCTTTCCTTTACTCATCGGGTTGACTCAATTGAAGGGTTTGACTCCTTTTGACTCAACCCACATCCACAGACCCAATTGGAGCAGTAAAAGAGCGAGCAGAGCATGTCAGAATTAATTCACTGTTTCAAGCTAATTGCATTAATCCTCCTCTCAACTATAATCTCTGATATTAATACATATCAGATTGAGTAGCCATCACCATCAATGTTATGCAATCTGTAAAATCTACTGTTTGTGTTTCAATAAAATGGGACCCAATTACCATAGACAAACACCCTCATTTTCACGTGTTTTTGTTCTTTTCGTTGGCGCAAAAACATCTTATCACATTTTTGTTGGCCGTTATAGCTCCTCCCGTATAATGAAACCTCTTTCAGGAACATAAGTTTTATGCACAACAAATCATGAGTATCAGTCAGCAGCTTCGCCACTAATTAATAAACTTTTTAGAATCAAAAAGATAAAGATGATGATGATGATGATGATCCTTTTAACTCTTTGGTGCCAACTGAACTAAATCGTTGCCTCAAACTTTAACTTTTTTTTCAAAACACAAATTTTTCCTTAATTCCCTTCCAAAACATCACAACACTTAAATTTAAAACCCTAAGCACAAATCCACACATGCAATACCGCAAACAACTTGTGTGCATTAACGAAGAAGTAGGATTTATCCCCTGACCACACTCATCTTTTTTTTTCAAAATGCAAAATCTTCAAGATTTACTAGCATTCCTCAAAGAAAAAACATCTTTTTAGGTGGCCTTAAAAAAAGGAGAAACATAAATTACAGCTAGGATTCACAAGGATTAGAATTCAAAAACCTGAAGAAGAAGATTTGAAGATCCAAATATTTATGAGCTAATGATCAGCATAGCTTACTCGTTTGATGTGAAAACGAAAATCCAGCCTGGAGGATGCAACAATAATTGATGGTACCAATAATGGACTTTATAGCTGATGGATTCTGACATTCTGCACACAAGGCATGCCTCGCGACAAAACGACGTTGCCGCTGATTATTCGGTCAAGATTTTTTTTTTTGGAAGGTGGAACACGGCGGTGCTGTTAACGGCACTGTGGTACAGCGTGTTCGGGCAAACCTGACAAATAGAATGCCCGAGTCGCCACATGCAGCGCCGCGACACCCACCGTTCGGTGAAAATTATTGTGAAGTGGCCATTCTATGGTCAAAATGTTGAGAGACTCTTATCTAGCTGCAATGAATTTGTTTGCTAACTTCAACAAAATACTGAATAAAAGAAATTAATTAATCTAGAATTTAGAAAATTTTGATTCTTGCAATATTAAATTTGTTAATTTTGAAAATTTTTAGTTAATCTTTTGTATACATGCTTGTTGTGACTTCAAGATCAATTTTGATAAATCACATTATTATTTTTTAACTATATTTTATAATTGACAATCATATTATTTCAATTTTGATATATCATATGCATCATAAATTTAATCACATTAGTATCAATGCGTATGAATCTAGACAATAGGCTTATTTAATTTAGCCAAAAAAATTGGAATTAGATGTAACCTATTTAGTCATTAACGTGCCATCCTTAATGCTTAATCATTAGTGCTTAATCACAAAGATGATCATTATGATCATGCCATGAGGGCATTCATCATGTATTTGGGTGATTGTGATTAGCTCGCATAAGCTATGGCATGCATAAATATAGGCCTAAACTTAATTCATTCATCACATCAATGATCATCATCTTGCGCACATTAGGCCTTAGGATTTTTTATGAAGTATATAGCATTCCTTATATTATTTGGGCAAAATCCAAATCCAAATACCCAAGGAGTAGCATTGTATTGCACTATATTATTTTATAGATACTTAAACCAAACTTGAGTATTTAATCATCCATTCTAAGTGAAATTTACTTAGATTTCATACATAAAAATCATATTATCATTTCAAATGATTAAACCGATCTGTATATACTATATTACAATGTCCAAATTATATTTAATCATTTGATCATGTTATCAAAATGAGTCTAATTCAAATACATTTCCACATCATCTCTTATTTAGGCCAAATCAAGTCATTTGAACTTTATACCTAAATGAGTTAAATTCATTCTAGCATTACTATGTATCTTCTTAGTGGTTAAGCCCCCAATTAACCTTTAAAATTCATATCATTAAAGTGAACCAAATTCAATTAACTTATAACTTCATATCATACTTTGATTACCAGCCATGTTTAGACATTCTAGCTCTTTGTTTGAATGTGACAAATTCATTTAAGTTGTCATAATAAGATGGTTCAAGAAATTCCTTAACATTCAAGTGATTCAAATTCATTAAAATTGTTGATTTATATAATATTCCCTTAGCATTTAATTAAGCAAAATAAGGTTAGGTGATCATTACTACTCTAAATCAACCAAAATAATCTGAAAACATATAAACATCTAAGTGAGTTTATCTCACTTACCTAGTGGCGACCATTTCACATTTTAAGAAGTATAATCAATCTTCTTCATTCACACTTCAGATTGGCATTGATAGTTTAAAAAAAAAAATTAGTTAGAATATATTTTAATAGATGTCAATAAAAAATTCATAATTGATAATAACTGTTATTTGAATTTTTAAAGCCTTGAATAATTACATTATTGTCTATTTCATTCAGTATATAGTTAGTTTATATTTTTCAATATAAATGAACAAAAACATATTGATCTACTAATCTCTAATTTTATTTTATTGATAGTTTTTTATAATATTGATAAATAAAAAAAACTCTTTCAACACTTGTTATAATAACTGTAGAGTCAATACTAATTTTAATAATATGAAAACATAAAAGATATAGATTATATTTCTTTTTTCTAAATTTCCTCTACAAATATTTCAAAATCTTCTAAGAATAAAAATTGTTCATCAAGTCGAATATCTAGAACATAAATTTTCAATTGATTATCTCTATTCATTAACTTTAGTGATGTGAAATATTTTAGATAAAAATATTAGGTTTACAATATAAGTAAGAATTAGGTTTATGTCATCCTCATTCTAATTATTATTATTATTATTATTATTATTATTATTATTATTATTATTATTATTATATAATATCTTATTTATTATTATTATTATTATTATTTGTTATTATTTATTATAAAAAATTAACTAAAAATTTTGAGAAAATTTTTTTTAATTATTTATTATGAATAAAACTATAAATGATAAAAAAAAAATATAAATAAAAGGTTTAATTTTTTTAGTAATCTTAATAAATAAATTCTAGAATTGTATAGGGGCACAATATAAAATTATTAGTGGATGAAAATATAATTAGATAGAATACTAGAGCATCTCAAATTTTTAGGGGGAGCATGTGCCCCATTGACTCCCATAAATCTGCCTATTCACTTTCCCATATAATATCATTCTTTAATTACTAAAGTTAAATTTACTTGAAGTTCAACTTAGGTGTCATTCTTGTCATTTAAGCCTTATATTTTATTTAAATGAATTAATACTACTTAAGCAAGTATGTCATATACATTTATCTAAGTTATGTTATGGATGATTTGATTTGTCCAAACAAATTATATTTATTTGGGTTCTCATATAAATTTTGACTAGAAGTGTTAGTACATCATTTATTAGGATCCTTCAAACTTTTAGACTATCTTGTGATTGTAATATGTTAACTATTCATTATCAATGAATTACTTGGCTGATAATGATCAAATATATCATAGCAAGATCTTATATAATCATTTTAAAAGCCTAGTATATAAGATATGTAATCCTAAGTATATATTCTGCCTTTAATATTAAACTTTTAAAAATATTATTTTTCTAATAAATCACTTTAAAAACCAAAATATACTTACATTTCACTTTAGAAATATTTTTAAAATCATAAAGCTATTCTAAAAATAATTTTATTAATTTATTAAATTATATTGAAAATCTTATTTTAATTGAATTTTCTAAATAAGACAAGTTATAGTGGTCATACTTACCATTCAAGATGACTCTTAACCACATAAAGTGATGCACACATAATAGGTTTCTATGTAGTTTGACACCTTATGTGAAGAGCTATCATATCATTCTACAAATACTTACCCAATGTTTCACAAGTGTAACACCCATTGTATGGAGCCTCCTACTCCAACACTTATCAATTCAAGAATTAGTCTCTTAATCAAGGACATCATAATTTCGTTGGTTGAGGCCCACATTCTTATCTTCAAGGATTATATTTGTAAATATTAAAGATCATCAATTTCAAATCTTAGGTCCTAGAATAGACTTTCCATAAGCGAGTGCAATTATAACATGTTGGAATTGGATTTCCATGAAATTACTAGTAATCAGTGCTTGTAAATTTTATGGCACTATTGACCTCTTCATCATCACATTGGAGTTCCTCTTCCACCATAACTTCATTAAGATTTTCTCAACATTATCAGTTCAAATCACCCTTCTCATGTTGCATGACAATGTCATAGTTCTCTTATAGCTTTAGTAGACTTGATCCAACCTCACTTTATTAACATTTCCATAATATAATAGGAGTCAACTTTTGGCGCCTTATTCAAGATTAATTCCCTTTGAAGAATAAAAATTAGAGTCTTCACTTATGATTGATATATCTCTCAACCATCCCAATTTAATATAATTCAAGCTACCTATCAATCAACATGATGCATACTCTAATCCTTATAAGCATATTGACAACAATAAATATATAGTGCATATTGAATAGTCTATTGATGCACTCCTCTGTTAAATTCTCCTATCATGATCATTTTATTCTCTCTTCGATAATACTTTCAACACCTTACAAATCTTATTAATGTTTTTAAAGAGTCTCTTTGAAATACTTTGAATTATTATCTTAAGATGCTCCTTAAATTTTAAGAGTAAATCATGAGCTATTACTTAATTTTTTAGGCATCTGCCTTAGACCACATATCTATTCTTTATTAATGTGAGAGAGTCATGTTATATGTTAATTTTGTATTTATTGTTAAGTAGAAGTACAAATTACAATTAATAAAGCTATTGACACCCATTAAATATAGGTTAAAAAACTATCGAGTAAATATAAGAATGCATAACAAAAAAAAGACATATAATGGTTAATTGAAAAATAGATTCATTTTAAAGCCACTGAGTTAATACACTTACTTGATCTCAACAGATGCATTATTGCTATTGATAAGCATAAATTTTTAGTAAATTTTTTATGAATTTTTATGATTAATTAATGTTAAGTTATGAATATTATTATTATTATTTTTTTTCTAGCAAAAAATTCCCATTTAAGACATGAATGAAGAAATTCATAAGTTTTAAGGATAGCACAAAGACGTTGTGCAATGTAGTGTCGTAGTACAATGATGATGAATTTGGCTATGGAAACAAAGAATCCAACACCAAGGTGATGTAATTATTAAATATTTGGGCTTAAAATAGTAAACCCAAATCCATTATGCTATCAGAGTGGCCCTCAGTGCTAAAAGAAGCTTAGAAGAAGACAAAAAATTACATTAAGATAGTAACTAGTACATTGGCATTGAAGGACTAGCTCCTTGGCACTAGATCCCATTAATTTTAAGCATAAAGATAGAAAGTAAAGACCTTATTACTAAGTAACAGGAGCTACAGTGCCAAATCAAATCACATTTAAGAAAAAAAAATAGACAGTTTAGCATTATGGTGCTACAATTGGGCGTAACAATGCTATGCCCCAATAGATGTAGTTTCAATAATTAGTTTGAAGAATTTCTAAGGGGTTGTTTGGGATGAATTTTGTTTTGTGATTTTTTTATATAGTTTTAAAAAAAATGTTTGTTTATTGTGTTTTTTAGTGTGTTTATTTTTTATTTTTAAAATAAATAACATTATTTTTAAAAACACTCAAAATAGCTTTTAGGTGTTTTTAGTATTTTTAAAAATAATCATTACCATCAAACATATTTTGCTTTGAAACAAAACATAAACAAAATAAAATAAAAACAAGAAACAAGAAATAATAAACAAAAGTGATCCCAAACGACCCCTAAGGTAATTTTTAAAAGTTTAAAAAGAAGATGTGGGAATTAATTAAAGGAAGGATACTGCAAGTATAAATATATCTTTATTTGTTTTGAGAAATGTATTAGTATATGAGTAAGTGTGTATCTTGTGTTAAAGTATAAGAGTTTGTGAGTGTATGTGTGAATATAGAGAAATAATAAATTCAAAAGAGAAAGATTTATTGAGAAAGGAAGGGGGTAGAAGCAAGAAGAACTTATAAACCATTACTTGGTTTTATCTTTCTTACACTTAGTCATTTTGTATGCCCTATATTTATGAAATAATTATCTCTTTTTTTGAAATGAGTAGCTAAGTGTGTTGTACTATGAATTTGTGAAACCTTGTATTGTTTATTATGGATAATATATTATGAAGGTTAAAGTAATTATGTTGTGATGTGATTTCTTATATGATTTTATTTTCTCATCGTACTTAATTTACTTGTAATTTGGCTAATTATAATCTTAAAATCAAGTCTGATCTAGAAATATCAAATTAATTCTAGAAAAATAATTAGGGAGAAGCAATCATGACTTTTAAATATACATATGCATATAATATTTGAGGGCTTGCAATCATATAAGAAGATGGTAATATTGTAATCACTTTTTTTAACTAGTATATATAAATATCAGTATAGAAAAATAATTGATTTTTAGCAGACATATGTCAATTATCACACGGTCTTTTGATTGCCACCTCTTGCTTAAACCAAGTCTAAAGTTAGCTATAGGTTGCACATAAGTCAAATAATTCAAGGGATGAGGAGGGGATGAAACTATGTGGCTTCATGTATACGTGCTTTAGACTTTTCTTCCATGACATCTCTTTATCCTTTGGCTCCACCTCATCACATTTTTTTGGTCTGGTGGTTGGCTTCCCAAGTCAAACTAAAGTGGGATATAGATTGAGTTTGGACTTATTTAAGTTTGGTTTAAGGTTAAGTTCTTTATGTTGTACCATTTATATTTGGATTACTTTAGGTTATTTTGATTACATCCAATTCAATTGTTTGGATTATGTTTCAATCATTTCTAATTGCTTATCACATGATTTATAGATCAATGGATTTATGTTTCATATGAATTTATCACGATTAGGCCAAACAAATTGAGTTATTTAGCTTAAGCGGTCATTTTAAGGTTGGGTATTAATTCAATTATGTGTAATTGATCATCCACGATATTAAGGAGTAATTAACTTTAAATGTTCTTAATTATTTTAAGTTCAATTTTGATTAAAATTCACTTTAACGCATTTTTTAATTCAAATTGGTTAAGGAGAATTAATTTGATTCAAACAAATAATTTGACTTAAATTGAAATAACTTTGGATTTCAACTGTATTCAATTGAGTTTTGGAGAGATTTCGATCAATTAATTTAATTAATTTGAAGTTGACTTTGATTTAGACTAATTTTGACCCAAATTGGCCTTAATAGGTTAATATGGGTTCATTTGGGTTAAATAACCAATTTGGCCAAATTAATCCCAATGATTGGTTGAATTATGTTTGATTATTTGGATATTTAATTTGAATTTCGACCTAATAACATGCATTTGGTTCTATTTGGATCAAGTGGCCAAATCAACCCAATTAAATCCTTAATGAATTTAGATTTATGTTAAAACATATTTATTTGATGGTTTTGAGCCTTTAGGATGACTCAATTTTGTTGAATTAGAGGAGTTGCCTTTTTGACCTAGTGGGGCCCATATAGGTCAGTTCTATATGAAATGACCTCTTTGACCATTCTGAACCTCACCTGAATTTATTTTTAGGTTCATTTATGTTTGTGCATTGATTCTATACTTTTTGTTTGTTTTAATTTATTTTATTTTTTTATTTTAGATCTATATTTGATTTAGTTTATTATTTGATTTGTTTATACTTCTAATAACTAAGTGTAGTGTGTGAAGTACCTAATTAGGAAGCTCCTAATCTAAGATTAAGGATCCTAATTACTAAGATTAGGGATAATTTTAACCTCATCTAAAAATGAGGTCAACAGATATGACAATTTACATTAGGTCGGGTTGTGACATAATGTATCTCATAAACCATCATAGAGTAATCGATATAAAACAATGAACAAATTATATGAGAGTGTAAACTCCTGATTATTTATTTTTTAAGTTTTATTATCTTATGATTTGTTGTAAAATAAATCTTAGCAACATAATATAATATGATACTGATTATGTTTATATTTTATATGTGTATATAAGTGCATAATATATAGATAATATAAAATAAGAATAGGCTACATCCCCAACTAATTAATGTTGTGTTGTCAAATGCAATTAATTTCAGAAAAATGTCATTTTTATAAAACATAACTTAAAAAATGCATGCAATGATAATAATGTATACATGAAATGCATGATTATACTATACTTTATGAATACACAATAATATCAATAATATATTGCATCTTCTCTTAAAGCAAAATGATTTAGTTTTTATTAAAATTATCATTCTTTTTCATGATCAAATTAAACCACCGCCAATCCCCCTTTCCCTTGCCTGAAAATTTGTTTTGCCCACTGCCCCACCAACAACCTTAATTAAGGTCTCGTTTGGGGCAGCATTTCATCTCTGCGCGGTATCAATCACGTCGGTGGACCGTTTGTTTCCACGAAATTGGAAGCGCAAGCTCGAACGCATTATGGAGCGCCCATCGGTGAAACGATTTTATCCAAATTACCCTCCAGGATTGTTCTACTGTGATAAGAAGGTTGCTTTCTAAGTTCCTACACCTACAAATCTTGGCTTGTTCGTTTGATCTCCTCATTCTATTTCTAGTTGTGGGCATCGACAGATCTGAGAATCCACAAGGCTCTTCTGTTTCCGACTTGTGTTTCCCACCTTTTTTTTGTCGTCTTCATTCGTCTTTCGTAAGGTTTGTTGTGAAGGTAATCATCGTCTTTATTCGCCTTGTTCGTCTTCAGTCATCTTCATTCCTCTTCATTCGGCTTGTTTGATTTGCTCCTCCTGTAAGCTTGATTGAATAAATGTGGATCTGATGGTTGCAAGTTATTTTATCAATAACTTAGCATCTTCTTGTGGCTTGCAATTTATTTTTCTGTTTTGGCATGGTTGCAAGTTATATTCTTCATCCTTCAATGTGGCTTGCAAGTTATTTCTAGTATGGGTTTTGATTTGTGGATTTCAGAGCTTGAATGGAATAATGCATTGATCTGTTTACATATGCCTTCCTTTGGCCTAACTAGAGTTTTGCTTGTGCTTTTTTCGGAAGGTGGATAATAATATGAATTCTTATATTATATACGTTTAAGAAGATAATATTTTGCCTCTCGCAAGGATGAGATTCTGGATAGATTGTATTTAAAATGAATTTTTGCAATTTATGAAAAGATTGTATTTATGCATATAATTTGATCAAAGAGTTGCTTTTAAGTGGGTATCACTTGCCATGGTATCACCTTGCCAAAATGAATTGGGTTCATCCTTTTTGATCTCTTATACCAAACGAAATATTTGGACATATTGTATTTAAAATGGATTTTTGTAATTTATGAAAATATTGTATTTAGAATAGATGCTTGTAATTTATGAAAATATTATATTTATGCATATAATTTGATCAAAGAGTTGTTTTTAAGTGGGTATCACTTGCCATGGTATCACCTTGCCAAAATGAATTGGGTTCATCCTTTTTTATCTCTTATTTATAGGTTTTGTTAAGATTCAATGCTATATGAATATCTAGAACTAAGTAACACAAATAAAATTATATATGAAATGACTTGTGTGTGTGGGTTTTGTTAAATTAATGTGACAGCTTGTGTTTCCCTGTTCGTTTCTTTCTCTTTATTGTTGTGCAAGAGCTACTCAAGTAACTTATCATCTCCACTTGTGTGTGTGGCTAAGTTGCTCATTTAAGTTGTATCCACTTGTAGACCTATATTCTTCTTTGCAGCCTCATGACTTTACTCGCCAACTGTCACATTATAACTTCTATCGAGGTCGTTTATATTGTGACCTCCCTTGTAGTCTCTCATTCCATCTTGACTTTGTTGATTGTCCATCATCCCATTAGATGTTACTTCAACATCTCTTGGTTTGGCTGTGTGATAGCTATTATGAGCATTGTCTAAGGTAAGTAAGTAGAGTTTGCAAAAAGATGAAAAAAAGCATTTGCAACAAAGATGAAAATAAAAAAAGCATTTGAAGGCTTCATAACAGGTGTTAGCTTTTTTGAGTTGTGGCAACCTATCTTCAGCCTCTAATAAGTTAACGATCTTCTAAAATGCAACACTCCATATTTAGATAATAGATCTATGTATGAATCAAGAGCCTTTATATACTAGCCACACTTGATGCTCTTTTAGCATGCATTAATGAAGCTCTCATTTGGGCTAGAAGTTTCTTTATTTCATTAGTTTTTTCAACTTATAATGTGTTGTGCTCCTTATTGCATATCTCTTATCTAGTTAATGCTTCTTTTCCTTCTTTATTGTAATTGTAAACTCTCAATCAAAAGTAAGTTGTTTGATTCAACTAGGTTTCATCGCTCGTGTGATAATGTTAGGAGCTTAAAACCCAAGGGAAGGTGGAGCAGGTGCTACTTGGGAGAGAGATGTAAAAATAATATTTTGTGATCTTTGTATCAAGGAGATAGACTTGGGCAATAGATTGATGACCTATTTTAATAATGAGGGTTGGAATAATTTAACCAAAAATTTTAAGGAGAGAACTCGAAGGGAGTAGAACAGGACACAACTTAAAAATAAATGAGATCAAGTGAAGAAGGATTGAAAATTATGGAAAGAGTTGAAACAAGGATCAACTGCTTTGGGATGGGATCCTACAAAGAAGACGATTGACGCATCAGACAATTGATGGCGAGAAAAGATTATGGTAAATTTCATATACATACTTGTCCATTCTAATTACTCCAAAAAGAGTTCATATTAACATAACATGTGACCATAATTTTAAATTGTAGATATTATCAAATGCGAAGAAATTTAGATATTATGGATTAGACCTTGAAACTGATGAGAAATTAGATCTCATGTTCAATGGTGTGGTTGCCACAGGTGCCCACTCTTGGAGACCAACTCAAGAAGCTGATGACGTTGTGAAAGAACATAATTGTTCTGAGCAAATGTCTGCTTCAAATGATTCAGACTACGAATTATTACATGTCACATTTCCACACCGAATCCAATCATGCTAGGCATTCACCCGCTCTAGCTCCGAGAGGTCAAAAAAAAGATGGAGGTGCTGGATTCCTCCAACATTAGATATCACAGTTAGTCAGTGCATGCACTTCCAAAATGAATAAGGCAATTGCACCGCATCACTATCTGAGGCAATCACTATTTTAGATAAAATCATAAAAGTTTTCAAAGATATTCCACTTTATTTGTATTCAACGAGGTTGCTTGAAGATGCAAACAAGTGCGAGATATTTGTGGCTATGGCACCTGAACGGAGAGTTCATTATCTGTGTTATTATTGTGAAACTTCTTTGTGATCTACAAGGAGAGAGTTCACTCTTTTTACTTCATGTACTTCTTTTTGTTATATGTTGAACTTCTGTAGAAATTATATGATAACAGTGCCTAATATATTATTTGTTGCTATGCGCACTTTATTTAGAAGCTTATTATGTTTAATCTGTTATGGCTAATATAGTGACTTATATTTCTTTGTCATTAGTTGCAGTTATGGATTGTGAGAATGACGATCAACCTATGACTGTGATTGTTACTACAATATGCTTAATACATGAGTACTATGAGTCTTATGTTTGCAAAACTCCATGTATGACTTCCAGGTTTATTAGTGAAAAATGGATCACTGAGTTACTAGCAGGGCACCTAGGGAGATTTCACAACATGTTTCGTATGTCACAAATTATTTTCACTGACCTACTATAAGAATTAAAAAATTTACATGGACTTTGTGGATCTTCTAGAACTACAACTAGAGAAGTATTGATCATAATACTATATATTATCACATAATGATCTAGCGAAGCAGATTCATCTCAAAACCATAAAGTGTACTTTCTCTGGCCTTGATGCTTTGGTAGGTTTATCAACTACAATTATAAAGCCGATAGATTCAACTTTTCAAAATATACATGATGAGATTCTATATGATTGTCGATACATGCCATATTTTAAGGTAAACTTCATTGCTAAGTTCTTTTGAAAATGGTCATTTCTGCTTAGCACCTAAGTTTGCAACAAATTCTATTGTAGGATTGTATTGGAGAAATCAACGGAACACATATCGATGCCCGTGTGTTTTCAACTGAAAAATTTGCTTATATTGGTCGATATGGCTCACCTACATAGAATGTAATGGTAGTATGTTATTTCAACATGTGATTCACTTTTTAATGGTTGGATGGGAAAGAAGTGCACATGATAGTTGCATATTCAATAATGTTGTACGACGTAGAGAAAATAACTTCCCATTGCCTCCTCCAGGTATTACTGTAATGAATCATCAATTCATTACAAAGAAATAATTTTTACAGCTTCTAATCAGAAATTTAAATAGAAAAATATTACGTTGTTGATGTTGGCTATCCAATGCAATGAGGGTTCTTGAAGCCTTTTTCGGAAATAAAATATCACATTCCTGATTTTGAAAGGAGTAGCCATGTCACTAGGGGAAAGAAAGAATTATTTAATAAACGACACTCATCGTTGTGTGGTGTAATTGAGCGAGCCTTTGGAGTATGGAAGAAGAAATAAGTTATTCTACGTGATATGCCCGCATACTCTTTCAAGAAGCAGATTAAAATAGTTACAACTACAATGGCTTTATATAATTATACACGTCGACACCCATCACATCATGACATTGAGTTCAACATTGTCGACAATGACCAATCATTTGTTCCACCTAAAGCATTTGAACATCGGTTGGGTCACTCTATGGTAAAAACTAGTCAACAAACTACAGAATTGGGGACACAGGATGGCGAAGAGCTGAGGAGATGAAACAATTACGAGACTAAATTATAGATGCCTTAGATAGTGATTAGATTGGATTTAATTACTATTTGTAATTGGCTTATTTTGAATGGTAGTCTTTGAACTATGAAACAACTGCACTGCTCATAGTTTTGTTTATTGTGGATACATTATGTAAGGCATTGTCAAATTTTTTAGAAAAGAGGGCATTGCTAGAAGTAGTCTGATCCGATCATAAAGAAGAATTCCGCCACATGTCAATGGAGGCTGCAATTATACATTTATAGTTGCATGTGGTTGCTACTGAAATATTACTGTTGTTATATTCTTCTTACATTTTAGATGAATTCAATCATATTTCTTCCTTCGAAAATTCTTATATATCATAGCGTCATAGTTGTAGACTTTGTGATAATATTTGGATATATATTGATCTATATTCTTTGATGGGAAGCACTATTATTGTTCAATAAGCATTAGCTATGAAGTTCTAATTATTTGAAAACTATTTTTCTTCTTTCGAAGATAGTGTTTGTTCAAAGGGAGAAAAAATTTAGTTTACGCATGACAACATACACAATATATTTGGAAGCTCTTTATTTGGTTGGATGCAATTCCTTTGATTTAAGATCGCTGTTTCAGAAAGTTCTATGTACCTATTACTCTTTCATTAAACAAAGTCTTGACTTTGGAATGCTTTTAGGTTGTTTTGTTCTTCAAGAACCTGGTACACCATAATTTCTATTTCTTACAAGATAAGTAGAGACACTATACTACACATGCTTTTTTAAGAACCTAGTACACCTACTATTCTTTTATTGGTTGGCTTTCTGCTTTTTGGTTTCCTGGTTAGTTGTACTTTTTTTCCTGCTTATGTGGTATCTGGAACTACTGCTTGGTGGCTGATTCTCTCTGATAGTGAAGGAAATGACTATGATGGCATTGATGTTATTCTTTATATCGTTAAGGCTGGTAGCATTTTATGTGATTGTAACCCTTATTTTTGAAATTTGGATGTTCACATACAATGTTGCTCCTTGGGATAGACTTTGATTGAGCCTGAGTCATTATAATTTTACTTTAATGTATCTTTCTACGTTTGCTTATGTATTTTTTGAGCTTATTGAAGGTATTCGTATATGGCGGAGACTTGTAGTGGTTATGTACTTTTAGTTAGCCAAATTTCTATCTTTTTATTAATAATTGTTACCCTTCTATTTTTGTTGATAAACTATCTATCACTTTTTGGAAAAATAAATATTTTGCTATTTCATTATCATTTTAAAAATATTTTGTATTGTCACCAGTCCTCATATTAATATTTTTATTGCTTACATAATTTTCTTTATTAGGAAATATGAGTTCAAGGAGCTCTATTGAGTCTAGAGTTGAGTATTGCAACTGTGATTTACAATGTTATGTATTCACTTCACATAAGAAAGTAAATTATGGGAGAAGATTTTTCAGGTGTCCAAGAAATAGAACAAGAGATGATTATAATTATTTTAGGTGGGTTGATGAATTTGAGGGTGACACATCAAGTAGTGATCATGCTAGGAGGGTAGCAATGGAAATTATTTTTTTAAAAAAATTATATCAACAGGAAGGTAGGCTAAATATTTTGATCGCACTAGTTGTTGTACTTATAATTTTAATATTAGTGTTATTTATTAAGTGATGTGTAATCTGTCAATATAATATAGTTGACTTATAGTTATGTATAAGTATTAGTTATCTTATTTTTTTTCATTCTATTAAATATATTCAGCTCATGTGCTCATAGAGATATTTTAATCATTTTTGCACAAACAGCTACAGTACAGCAGATTTAGAACTGAGTTTTCCAAACAGAATCACAACTTCAGAAACAATAACTTCCTGCCACCAGCTTCTTCTGCAGCAATTTCACAACTACTTCTGAAAAAATTGCAGCTGCCCCAAACAGATCCTAACACACAACAACTTCAACTCATCCTCTCACATCTCTAGCATTCTGCACCATGCCCTGACTGAGCTAGCCTCCTTGTGCTTTTTGCATGCTACCTTACACGTCGCCCTTTCCCTTTTTGCATTCTATGGCTCCGTTGGATGACTTCCCTTGTATGTTCTTTCATATTATTCTTTTTAAGAGAATCTCCATTCAATAAGCATTGAATGTTTTCTTAAGATAAGCACGGATTTATCATAATTTTTTTATGGGATCATCAAATCTCTTGAAAATTTGGTTACTCAGGAAGGTTAATATATGACATCCATTTTGGTGAGAGAACTTTATAAAATTATTATTTTTGGATTAATGATGATATTAGCTAAAGTTTTTTTTCTTTTGAAAATTATAGTGTATATTAAAGATTAACACAAATTGATGTAATTGATAACAAATAAATTATGGAAGATAGATGACAGAAGCTTTTGGAGGGGAGAGTGTTCGTTAAAAATAAAAGCACATTTTCACCCATGTTTACCTAGACTTGCATTTTTCAATTTTACTACTCTTCCTTTTCTTGAATGTTTCTTGCCTTCCGAATAAGTCGCTTCAACATTTGGTAGTTGTATGTTTACATAGGCTTGCATTTTTCATGTTGTTTCTAGTTGATAATTGTTGCAACCTATTTTCACTTATTCTATGCATTAATCATTAATTATATGCTTTATGTAGGTGATTTTAAAATATTAGAGTATTCAAAGATATTTTTTTAGTAGAATATTCTTCATAATCAATTAAGATATGTGATAATTTTTTTTTTGTTCAAAAAATGTTGAAGGTGTTCCTTTATTTTTAAAATATTATTGATTTATTTTTATTTAAAAAAAAGGCTAAAAGTGTGTCTTTATTTTTAAAATATTATTCATTTATTTATTTTAAAAAAGACTGAAGGTGTGCATTTATTTTTGAAATATTATTTATTTTTTATTTTAAAAAAGGTCGAACATGTACTTTTATTTTTAAAATATTATTGATTTGCTTTTATTTTTAAAAAAAAAATCGAAAGTGCGCCTTTTTTGAGAAAATGATGATTTTAAGGTATAATATATACCATTTTAGGTTGTTATTGATTTGCTTTTATTTACATTATATATATTCTCATTGTTAGGATGTTATAAATGAATCATCATTTGAAGAGGAAAGAATGAGTTAAGATTGATATTGATAATCTTCTTCATTTTTCTATTTAGAGTTATGATGTTAATGAGAGAGATAGAGTACACAGATCATATTTGGTGGAAGGATTCCTCAAATAGTGATAGACAATGTTATATGAAGATTTAGATCAAAATGACTTAAGAATATCCAAATTAGTTAAAATATATTTGTCTATATTGCTACCTATTTAAGCCTCAAGAATAAGTTACTACATGCCAAAGTGGTGGAGATTCATTTGTTGGAGAATGATTCAAAAATTTAAGAAGAAAAGAAAAGTTTTTACCTCACATTGATGAACATAATAGTACTTATAATAAGACAAAACAAAAATGTGAAGATTCAATGAAGCCTCAAGCATAAATGTTCCTGATATGTAATTGACCATAGATAAGAAAATAAGAAGTATAGAATAGTTGAGTGTGTTAAATTTCTTCTAGTTGATTGTGCTAGATTTCTTCTATGATAGAGATTATCATTTTGTAGTCATGATGAATCTTTTGATTCAGTTAACAAATAAATTATTTAAAATTATTTCATTTTCTTACAAGTCATCATGAAAAAATTATAAAAAAATCACATTTGAAAATGCTAGTACATTACAGTTAACTTCACAAAAGTGCAAAAACAACTTTATCAAGCTGCAAAATCTGATACTTTAGTTTCTATCATGAAAGATATGGATGATTCTTATTTTTCTATATAGTGGACGAATATCATGATGTATTAACGAAGAAATAATTAGTTGTTGTTGTGAGATATATTGATAAAAAAGAGCAAGTCGTTGAAAAATTTATTGGTATTAAACATAGTTCTTCAACAAGTACAATTGCATTCAAGATAGCTCTTGAAGTTGTACTTGCATTCAAGCTTGCATAAGATACGAGGTTAAGGCTATGATAGGACATCCAATATACAAGATGAGTTCAATGGTTTGAAGATACTCATCCTTAATGATAATCCTCAATTATTTTATGTTCATTATTTTTCCCATCAATTTCAATTGTGCTTAGTGATTGTAGCAAAAAATTATTGCCAAGTGAAGCATCTTTTTGAGTCACTTCAAGAAATCTAAACACTATAGGAGATTTTTGTAAGAAAAGTGATGCTCTAAAAATCATTTAATATGAAAAGATTATTTTACATTTCAAAATAGGAGATTTAATTAGTGGATGTGATTTGAATTAAGAAACTAACTTGCAATGAGTTGGTGATATCAGTTGGAGCTCATTTTTTCATATTTTAATTAGTCTTATAAAATATATGCATCCATGCTTGAAGTACTTGAGATAGTAAAGGATGATGGGGTATATGATCATTAGTCAGTTGAAACAAGTATTTTAATTAGTGCAATGAAATCTTTTGATTTTGTATTCAGAATGCATTTAATGATTGATATTTTAAGGATTATAAATGAATTATCACAATCTCCTTAAAGAAAAGATCAAGATATTTAAAATGTAATAAAATTAATACAAATATCCAAGCAATGATTATAAATGATGAGAGAGAATAAATGAGATTTTTTATTACATGAAGTGTCTCTTTTTTATAATGTTTTTGAGATATATGAAATCTGCCCTTAAAGCTTGTCAATGAGCTGTATAAAGAGATAAATACATAACAAATTTGCATCATTATCGTGTTGAATTATTCTATATTATGATTGATATGCAATTTCAAGAGCTGAATTACTATTTTTCTAAAGCAAGTACAGAGTTACTTCTTAGTGTAGCATGTCTAAACTCAAGCGATTTATTCTTTGCTTCCGATAAGAGAAAACTTATTCATCTTGTTGAGTTATATCCAAGAGATTTTTCTACAGTTGAGCTTATGGCTCTTGAATATCAGCTTTCCACTTATATTATCAATGTGCACAATAGTGAGGATTTCTCATCTTTAAATAGTATTGCTGATCTTTCTAAATAATTTGTAAATACAAAGAAGGATGAAGTATATCATTTAATTCAAAGGCTTATTATTTTGACATTAATTTAATCAGCTACTATTGCTATAGTAGAGAGTATTTTCTACAATGAAGATTGTCAATAATTGATTACGTAGTTAAATGAGTGATGATTAGCTCAATGATTGTCATTATATTTTATATTGAGAGAAGTATTTGATTTATTCATAATGAAATTATTATGTAATATTATTAGACAAAGCAAAATAGATTAAAAAGCTTGTAAGTATTATTCAATTTATTGATGATAACCCAATACAAATCTCTTTTTTAATTTTTTGTTATTAAATTTATTTTTTAAAATTATTTTTTACTAATCCTCAAAATAAAAGTTGATTCTACCCCTGAGTATATTTAATGTTAAATTAAAATTTAATATCTAATTTTTTTTATTAAATGAATACAATTTAAACAAAATAGAAGCAAATTTATACTAAAATAAACCTAATAATGTTCTGACTATTAAAAACAAATTTCTTAGAGTTTGATCGTAGGAAAAAAGTTTGGGGATAAGGCACGTACCTGTGCAGGGTAGAACATAATAGCTAATCTAAGTCATTTCTTCTAAAATTCCCTTTCTCACATTTTTTTATTTTATCTGCCTAAAGGAGCGGAGGAGAGTAGTTATGGCATGAAGGCCGTTAAAGGTCTGCATTTGAGTGTTCAGATTTAATGAAGGGGAAGCTCTGTATGATAGATTTATATCATAAAGCAAGTGATGCGTTGCTATCAGATGGGACCCTTCTGCCATAGACAAAACACCTTCATTTTCACATTTTTTTTCCTCCATGGCGCAAAAATTTCTTAACACATTTTTGTTGGCCTTAATAGAACCTCCTGTAGAATGAAACCGCTTTTCAGAACATAAGCTTTATGCACAACAAATCATGCATATCAGTCAGCAGCAGCTTCATCACTAGTTAATAAGCTTTCTAGAATCAAAAGGTTGGGAAGATGATCATGATCATTTTGACTCTCTTATGCCAACTGAAAGTATGGATTTTACTAACTGTTCCCACAAGCTTAACTTTTTTTTTTCTTTGAACATTCCTTGATTTCCTTCCAAAACATCACAGAATTTAGAACGAAAAAACTTCAAACATAAGTTTCCTTTAATATAGATGTTCCTCAGACATGCAATACCACAGACAACTTGTGTGAATTAACCAAGAAGTAGGATTTATCCTCTTCCCCAAAAAATACAAAATCTTCAAGCTTTACTCGCACTCCTCAACGTCTTAAAGAAAAAATCATAGACGGGAGCAAGATAGATGCACCTTTTGGGGTAGTCATAATAAAAGGGGGAAACATAAATTACTTCTAGGATTCACAAATATTAGGATTCGTAAACTAGGAAAACAGAATCAAAGAAAAAATATGACTAACTGAGTGGCATAATTTACACGTTTGCTGAGGAAGTGAAAATGAGAATCCAGCCTGGAGGATGCAACAATAATTGATGGTCCCAATAATGGACGTTTATAGCTTATGGATTCTGACATTCTGCACACACCTGGAACTCATGCAGATGTCTCGCGACAAAATGACGTTGGCGCTTATTATTCCGTCAAGATTTTTTTTCTTTCTTTTGTTTGGAGGTGGAGCAAAAGATGGCGCCAGGGTGCTGATAACGACACTGTGACACTGCATGATTGGACAAAGATTCCAAGAATGTGCCGAGTCGCTACGACACAGACCGTTTGGTAAAAAATTCTTAGCACTATCGTGAAACGGCAGAGTGAAATGCAGAGGGACTAATGTCTTTTTTTTTTCGGGAGAATTGAGGGTCTCGCCACAGTATTTATTTAAAAAATGAGAAGATTACAGAGTTAAAGATCACAAGATACAACTTGAATTGCTACTGAAAGTGAAAAAAGACAGAAATCAGAAAAGAACCTATACCAACAGTGAGTAAATCATATATCCCAAAAAGAAAAATAGCAAAAGCAAATCAAAATAACAAAAGCAAAAGAGGACTCCAAAGGAGTCGAGCTCAACAAGACTAGCTTGTGAGAGTTATCCGAATGGATTCTGTCCAGGGAAGCCAAGATCACAGAAAATTGCAGAAAAGCCCCTCAAGAAAAATCCCTAGATCAGGAAGAAAAGACATCTCTCATTCAGTCGATAAGAGAAGCCAATAATTCAAGATCTTGGATTGATAGTTTCTTCAACCAAATATGCTGTTCAAGTTCAACGATTGTGACGAAGATTAAATTATTTCAAATATCCCAAAAAAAAAAAAAAATTTCTGGGAACATGACTTTCGGTTGAGTCCATGGCAAATGCTGGTGTAACATCATAGCTCTAAAACAATAAAAAGAAAAGAAGGGCCCTCACGTGAATGAATCCATACATAAATATGTAACCAGTAGACGTAAGCTGTGAGAGATAGTCCGAAGAACCAAAGCAGCCCAACAAACAAGAGAAGAGAATCCGCCTTGAATAATGAAAGAAACAACCAACAGATAACCTATTGAGCATAATTAAGAGTAATATAACGACTGGATGCAATCCGGCAAGCTTTCCTGTAATCTTCACTTATCACTTTTCTGTCCAATGGCAAAACAAATCTTAGAAAGGCAAAATTTTTAAAATAAACATGATTAAAACCTTAATTAGCGGATTAAGCACGTTTTTAAAAAAATTTTAAAAGTAAAGTCCCGCTAAACGCGCGCGCTGCTTAATGGGCTAATTGAAATTATTAAATAAAAAAAATTTTGACAACCGCAGATTTTGATCGATTAGCCGTTGTTATCTAATTCAATAACTTGGTATCGCTGAATCGGCACAAAATTGGCCACGACTTTCATGTTGACGAATTGAGATTGGACGCCTTGCATAAGAAATTTTGATCTGAAGTTTAGTTGCATTTATGATTTAAATTTCAATATATATATATATATATATATATATATATATATATATATATATATATATATATATATATATATATATATATATATATATATATGCACAAAAGGAACCTATATATAAATTCTATTTGTAAAACAAAGGAAAACTCAACTTAAATGGCAATTTATGATTCTCTCACCCAAGTTTTACATAGTTTTGTATTATGTATATTTTATATGAAGATAATGACTACATTAATTTTTTTTATATAAGAGTATTTCTTTTCTTTTGATGTCGACCTATGAATTATCTTGTTTGATTAGTAGACTTTGATCATATTAAAAATAAAAATAAATGTGATGAATGATTATTTTTTATTTTTATGTTTTTTTTGTATTTTTTTTATAAATATATGAGATAAACTCGCATGAAATATAGAGTGAATTATTGAATTTTGAATGCTTAGTAGTTTGCATATTGGAGAATTTTGATGTGCTTGTTCTTTATCTTAGTGATATTTAAATATTTAGACTATTTTTTAAAAAATATAGAAATGTAAAAAAATTAAAAATATTTTTAAAATAATATGTTGGTTATGATCACCTATAGGATACTATTGATCCCATAAATTTATTAAATAAAGAAATGTGGCTAGAGTACTTAAAAAATATAAAACAGTGCTAGAACAATGTACATCAAGGTAACATATGATCTACAACTACAGAGTATGCTAGAGTACATCTAATGACGGCGTGTGCGTGTAAGGCCACTTCCTGGAGTGTAATGTGCAGGCGGTCACCGGGGACGGTCGCGCAAGTGATGCTGCTGATGCCGCACATCATCTCCACTGCCCACCGCTTCGTCATCGGTGAGGTGTAACATCTGGTATCTCCTGCGATGGTCCTGGCTTAAAGGGTACTATGGGGTACACTACATGCATCTGTGGCATGTATATGGATGGGTGAGGATACATGGAAGAGCCCGACCTTCCAGACTGAAATGGACCAACATGCCTTCCCGGAGTATGAGTGCTATATGGGTAAGTGTATGGACCAACATCCGCATGGACGATCATCAATCATAGCATGTGGTGAGAAGACTATGACACGATAGAACTACTAGCTTGTCGCATCTCTATACCTACTATCTGATATGTGCATGTCCTTATTAAGTTTCCTGTATAATTTCTCATAAGTATTGATCGAATGCTAGAAATCAGTGTCCATATCTCTCCCAAAATAAGCGAGAATATATCCCGATGTCCAAGATATGTTCCTCTGGGAGAAAAAAAAATGTTGTCTGTTAAACATATAAATTTATGAATAACATAAATTTTTTAACACTTACCATCAATCTCTCCGAGACGAGGATAGTAGGTGGTCGCGTATGGTAGAGCCCAAGCATGTATAAGGAGGCCCGTGGATCGATACCACCTCATATACCGACTCACCGCCGTCAACCGCAGTGGAACGCACTCACAACAACAATGGCGTGTCGCCTCCCATTGTAATATGTAAGGTGGTACTCAAACCACCAACATCGCCTTTCGTCCATCCACTCAAATGAAGGATCTATAGATCGGCATCAACTCTGATAGCCGAATCGCCCGAGAACGCGATCGTGGAGATACCACTCGATGCACTCCAACGATCAATGGAACCCGAGCCGCCATATCTCACCGCCCAAACGTACATCCGCCACTCTGGGACTGGCGGCCATAAGGTTCCCATATCACCTACAGTAGTCATATAGTAAATTTTATGTTTTCTATGAAATTAAAAAAATAATAATAACCAAAAGTGCAAATGGTCATACCTGGCTCTGAAGCAAACCATCAAGCTCATCCCTGTACACTCTAACATGAAGTTTCATCTCGGTAACCCTCATTCCATCTCGAACCAACACTCAAACCCTCCAACTCAACCTGGTAGGGTACCGAATGTGGGTCGACCAACATGTAAATTCTGTGACCATACCGCAGTAGTGCACATCCGCCATGTTTGTCCGCTTCGGTCTTGTTGCCTCATTCAGCTCTCTATATAAGTGTGCCAACACAACTGATCCAATGCTGAACTTGCTAAATAATGTCAGATCCTCTAATAATGGTAAGTACTGGAGATGTACCTCTGACCCGGACGTATCTGGCATGAGGAAGCATCCTATAGTGAACAGTATGTACGCTCTGACATGCATCCAGAACTCAACATCTGACATATCCAAATATGAATCCCTAAAGAATGTCCAACGCAAACACCGTAATGGCATGCGTGTGCGCTTGCCCCATGAAATGTAGATGTCAAATGTGGTCGAATGGGATCGTGGTAGATCTTCGGGATGTCTCCCAATCACGCCGCAACAATCCGCCATGAAAGCCATCGCCCACTCTAAATACCGACCTATAACAGAGGTCCATCAATCCAACACCAAGGATCATGGCTACGCCCCGCAAGGTGACCGCTATCTCACCAACCGCTAGATGAAATGTGTTCGCGTGAATCGCCAACCAAAGCCGCGTAAGTGATGATCTATTAGGTACCGCAATGCGGAAACACAATGTAATCCAACCTCTCGTAGTCCATCCATGAACCGGGGCGCCATTCACCGATCATAAGTAAATGTGAAGTACCAGAATCATACTCATAAGACAAAGTGTATCATCAAAAAATTAAGACAAAGTGTAAGAATCATCTGCTATGTCACAAATAAGTAACAACATACCATATCAAGGTCGCACCACGATGCTCGGATGCACCTCCGGGGGTGCGGGACCATAATCGACAGGGGGCTCATCTGTGCGGCATCTACGTCGACGCCTAACTGCTCCTCCTTCCTCCGTCGCCATATTACCTGAAAATTTATTGGTCAGTTAATGCATTCAATTTCATCTGTACATAGGTAGTAAAACATGTAAGGTATTACAATTATTTTATTTCATAAAATGCACAGTACTAAACTAGCCATAGAAAAGAAGATGTACAGGAGCAAAACAAGAAACGCAGTGTATAACAGACATACTAAAACTAGGAAATGTACATGATCAAACTAGGAAACACACATAGGCCTCAGAACACACTAGCATTTAAAGAAACATTCTCGCTTACAAGATCAAATTAAGAAAAACAAATTACCACATATTATATAGGATATTTGAAAGAAAAAAAGTACAATGCAAAGTTCTAAGTACAGAAAGGAGACAGTGATGGGCAGAGTACAAGTAAAACACATAAGCTTGACAAAAAAACTAATATAGCCTTTGAGGACAAGTAGTCCTATTATGCCCTAGATTTTTGCATAGACCACATATTCTGTTTGATCGCTGTATGTTCTCATCCATTGTATTTGTATATCGCCGGGTCCTAGGCCTACCAGTCCGCCTTCTAACATTTGGTGGTGTAAGATCTTGTATGTGCTGACCAGCTAAATACATTAATCAATCATAACAATCAGGGATAACATGAAATTGAGCTTCGTATGTTTGGCGGTACATCTGTGTAGTGTAATAAGGAGAAACATAGTCTGTGTGATTTATGTGACGCTGTCCCATCACAGCAATAACATGAGGACATGGAATATGCAGTAGTTGTGGCTGTCTGCATGTACAAGTACAGACTGCTTGATCTTGCAGTTCGACCTTGAACGACATAGAGGACATTGTGAAAACCTGATATTCGGTCACATTTATCCGTGTGAGCATCTTCTTGCTTCTCGCTCATTTTGCTGCAACTGAGCCTTCACACGTGGAGCAAAAAGTGAATCATTTGCCCGATCGTCGGGCAAAGGTCGAAGTCTTTTGTTGAAGATTGCCACCGACAGAAAATAGAAGTGATCAAAGCCCGATTGGTAACCACGTGCCCTCTTTAACACACCGTTGAAACACTCTGATGCGTTGGTTGTCATGGTGCCGTAACGAACCCCTCATCATGGCACAATGTCCACTTTGCCACATCTCTTGCTAGTAGTCACTACAGCCTTCCGGTTTAATATTCTTGATATCCGCCATATAACGTGTGTAAATGTGGATGTCGCTTGTATTTCCGCAACATATATTTTGGCACATGAACTCAGTATCGAATTCCCATACGCATGCCTTCTTGAAATTTTCCCGAGGTGGCGTAAAATAAAGGACGATGATGCCCATTGTAATCTCACGATGCACGCACTAATCCGAATGTCCGAAATAATGCATAAATCGTCGCGGTATATAATTGGAACCAAGTCTTGTAAAGTCCTAATAAACCGCCCAGACTCATTGCATTCTCGCTTCAACGATCGAAATGCTAAAGGGAACAAACCATTGTTAGCATCGATACCAACAGCAGTTAACAATGTACCTCTGTACTTTCCCAATAGAAAGTACCATCAAGACTCAAAGACTGGTCTACAAACCGCTAACCAACCAACTATGGATCAAAAAAATATGTTCAAATCGACCGAATGCTTCAAGATACACAAGTCTGAATAATCGAACATAAAACAACCATGAACGATCCAAAAATGATACGACTCTTCCCAATTGCCAAATATACTTTGCATGGCCTTTCCTCAAGCTACATCCCATCTTTCATATACGAAACTCTAATAATCAAACTTTGAGTCCATTAGACCAATGATTTCCTAGGTTTCAAGTCCAACTGACAGCATAAAGTCGGATGTAGTAACTAATAAATTGTGGTGCATTGCCTATGTCCTGTTCAAGATTGAATGTGAACATGTGTGGCCCTGACATACTTAAAATCACCCAAGCACCACCAAGCCTCTTGCTTGCCCGAAAGCATGTAGACGCCACAAACATGCATGTATAGGATTATTAAATGAATGCATATCGTGAACCTCATTTATTAGAATCACATGTGACATATTCCACATTATTTGTGATTGACCAACCTCGCACTATAAACTTTAGGTGTCTCTTCATGAAACACATTCCCTCGCTAGGTTGGAATAAAATTATCTTCTAAGAAAATAGAATTTGATGGGAGACCATCAAAGTTTAGTTCTTCATCCCATTGTTGGATTGACAAGCTGAACGTATTCATTGTTAAACATGTGCTCCTTAAAGGTCACTATTTTGTTAGAGTAATCTCTTAATATCCGACTGCGATTTGAATAATTTTCTTTCACCTCGCTATCTCACCCCATTATCGCCATCCGGTCTGAACTGGGCATTATTACTCATCCATATTTACGGAAGTTGAAGCTATGAGGCCCGGTCAGGAGATGTCGATATGTCTACATCTTCACCGCACATATGAATGTAGTATTTTAGGTTAATGTGAAAGTTTGAAGACAAACAAGCGCTCAAACAAATTACCTATGTGATCCTTGTGTAAGTGGTGTTGAGAAGTTTCAATTGCTTGGAATTCATCTGCAGTATAATCATGCGCTTCAATATCGACAATAGGTTGCATTGCCGATTGATGACCGACTTCCATCATCTAGTGGTAGCAATGAATCGCAAACAGAAACCTACAGAGATTAAACCATATCAATCAACATTTAGTGATTGCATGATTCGATCTTGAACACCGCTAAAATTAGCCCGAGAAATTAATATAGGATTTTTCCGCCAAGATAATGGAAAGAAATCATCACCGACGCGCCACCATAATACAACACACATACCATGCTTGAAATCATTTTGAATCAAATATTTGTACTTAAGTGGAAATGTCAAGAAGCAAGAAGTTAGCTAAATTAATGGTTATCTTATAAAATACAAATGACAAATAATTTATGATCGCAAACCGATCAAGTAAATGCCAAAGTTTTAAATAGCTTTATTGAGCCGCCTTGTTTATATAATGACAAATTGTAATATATCGTATCACTGTATCAATTTGATAGCTTCCTAAACATTTTAAACAAACTCGAGCATTTGATTCGAGCTAGAATTTGACTTTCTTTAAATCGAGTCAAGCTCGAGCTAAACAATGATTAAATAAGGCTTAACTTAAGTAAGTCAAAACTCAACTCAACTCACTCATTTTTTACATACAATTCTAGAAGGTTAACAATTTTTCTTCCAAGTCATGGTTAAATAGGATTAAAAACATAATTCTAAATTGATAACTTCACTTCTTATAGATATATTCAGATCCAATAATATGCACACAAAATAACAATTAATCAAATCATATACAAATGAGTTTGCTAAAAATTGATAACCTAAGTAATTTCATCATTTTTTTCTATAATATCATATTAAAGGACTAATGAAAATTGATAATCTTTCACTAAAAAAATTCAATGAGTTTCAATTACAAATTCTAAATTGAGTCATATTTAATAATGAACAAATTCATATACTAAATAATCTCAAGCTAACAACAACAACAACAACAAGCCTTAATTAGGTGGGGTTACATGAATAAATCTCCATTGTGTCTATTGTGTGTCAAATTCTCATTTAATTCAAGTATACTAAGATCATTTTTTATACATCTTAACCAAGTCTTTTTAGTCTACCTCTGCCTTTCTTAACATAAGGCAAATCTAATGCATACTCTTATGGATTAATAGCTTTATGTGGCAAAACCATCTAAGGCCACTCTCCCTAATCTTGTCTACCATGGAGCTACCAACTTTTTAATATACTCATTTTGCATTCTATCTCTCAAGGGTAAATCATCCACAGCATATCATCTGTAACACTTAACTTAGTCTTATGTTTCTCTTTTATTGGTCAACATTCTACACCATAAGTCATTGCAGGTCTTACCACCATCTTATAAAATTTTCCCTTAAGTTTAAGTGGAACTTTTCTATCACATAATAATAATTCCTCCACTTCAACCATCCAACTTGAATTCTACAAATAACATCTCCATCTATTTCACCATCATTTTGAACAATAGAGCCTAAATATGAATCGCTCACTCTTATTAATGACTTGATCACCTAAAGTCACCTGTACCTTGAAACTTCTACAACTAAAATTACACTCCATATATTGATTTTAGATCTACTTAAACAAAACCTTTAGACTCTAAAGTTGACCTCCATAATTCAAGTTTACATTTGGACTCCCTCTAGTCTTATCAACAAGAAGAATGTGAAAAAAAGCATACACCAAGGTACATCTTCTTGTAAATGCCTCAAGAACATCCATAAGTAAAGTAAAAAAAGATAAGGGCTTAATGATGATCCTTGATGTAATCCAATGAAATAGGAAAATATTTTTCAATCCTCCTTGTGTTTGGACACAAGTAACTCAGTATACATATCCTTAATGACTTGAATATAACCAATATTAACTTCTTTCTATTCTAGAACTCTCCAAAGAACATCTCTTGAGACTTTATCATAAGCTTTCTCTAAATCAATAAATACCATATGTAGATCCTTCTTATATTCTCTATGCCCTTAAACAAAAAAAATTGATGTTCATATCCAAACCTAATCTCAAACTCCATTAGATCTTCTTTTTTTGAAGCATCTTCTAAACTCACAACTATCAAATTAAAAATATGACATTAAAATCATATTAGTTATTTTATTGGATGTAGTTAAACTTTCAAACTTTGTTGGAATGAAAAAATACATTTTGCAGTCTTATGGCCGATAATTCCCAAAATAGAACTAGATCGAGCATCTGATATGTGCCAGAAGCACCTATAGACTAGGTTTTGAAGCATCCTTTCAGAAATAAGTCTTCAACCCTAGGCATTTTGCAGTCTTATGCTGCTAGAATCTAAGTCTTAGACTTCTAAGAAAATGCCAACTCAAACTCTAAATTAAATTCCAAAATTGATTGACAAAATATTTTCCTATTTCAGTTGGATTACATCAAGGATCAGCTTTAAGCCCTTATCTTTTTTGCTTTAGCTTACAAATAGTACTATTCTATAATGGGGCGAGTACAACTCCTACAATAATATATACTCTCTACAAAAGTACAATATAAATTTTATAGCACGAAAAGAAAAATATAAAATAATAAATTTTGATAAAATAAATCTCTCACAAATATACTAACCTATCCAATTCAAAAAGTGATCTCACAACTTATAAATGATCATTTTACAACTTACTAATAATTTTGATAAAGAAATATGATTTATAATATATCTAGTATATACTCTAAAATTTCAGCAATAATTTATTTTATTTTAACCAAAATGAAGCTTTTAATTAATGAAACTAATCACAAAATACTTAAATAAAATTAGTATATGATATATTTAAGTAAACTAGTAAGCTTTTAATTAAAAAGAAAGATATAACAAATATGAAAATAATTTCAGCACAATAAATTAATTTGAAATGCTAAAATATACTTCTAAAATAGATCTAAGAATAAATGATATTTCAAATAAAACTATTGAAAATATATTTTAAGAAACCAAAAAAAAATTTGTAGGAAGATAAAATTTTCAACAACTTGAAATAAATCCTGCAAAGTATTACAAGAGTTTTTCATGAAAAAAAAGATTGAAAAAACTTTGATGTGAAAAACTTAGACTTTGATGTCTAAAGACTAATCCACCAAAAAGTATAAATTGAAAAGATTAAATAGATGGTGAAAATAGTATGAACAACTTAAAAAAGAGATTAAGATCAAGAAAACAAACTCAAGTAATTTGAGAAAGCTTGCTTAGTTGAATTTGTTGAAGCTTCCAAACTAAAGATTTGATCTTGTAATATTTGGAGAACACTTGGAAGGAAAATCTAGGAAATTTTCTTTTATATTTCTTTGGAGGGATTTTATTTGAATGAGAATGCTTTCATGAAGAGAATAAGGCTATTTATAGGCAAGAAAGGTCATTTTGAATTATTTCAAAAAATATATATTATTAACATCATTTTATCATATAATAATTTAATATTCAATAAAAATATAATTTATATTAAATAAATATTAAATTCAAGCAAAATTTGGCTATTCACATGGGCAAGTCAAAAATAATCAAATATGACTCTTAATATATTCAAAGCAGCATGCATTCATTATTAAAATCAGCTAATGTTTGAAATATCATAATAAATTCAATTTTAATCAAACGTGGGTCATGTAACCTATCAAATTAAAGGAAAAAATATAAAAAATTTGTTGAAGATGAAATCAGATATAAATTTTTTGATTATAAAATGACTTTGGCTAAAATACAAAATTCCACATATTTTTGTTAATTTTGAAATATGACATTTAAATATTATGATATAATTTATATATAATCATACATATGTTAGTTATTATAACCTTCAAATTAAATTAAAATATTTAATTATATTAATATAAAATAATTACACTTAATAGTCATAATTTATTATCATTTATTATTTGACAATTCAAATGCTATGTATGAAACATGTAATTACATGTTAATTAGATAGAGATTTATATAAATTAACATCATTAAAATAATATGTTAAGTTATGAGAAAATTAATTCATGCCAATGAATTCATATGAATTTTTAAGATAGTTATTAATGCATATAACCTAAAATATTATATTTTGAGCTTCACATTATCCATTTAGACTTATCTTTCATTCTTCTATTCTTGCAATTTCCTTAAACATATTGTGAGATGTATTGAATATGTAATTAGAATCTTCAAGTATTCATTTGTTATAATCAAAACTGATCGGATTGAACATGAGGCTCATCAAGCCAACATAATTTTGAAAATGAGTCAGAAGAAAGTATGATGGGGGAATGATCAGAAGTAAGAGGGATCATAACTTTCCAAAAGAATGATGGAAAAGAGGAAATCCAATGGTTGTTGAAAAGCACATGATCAAGTAAGCATCTGATGGGATTGGTAATTTGTTGATTAAACTAACTAAATGAAAGACCCTTATTTTTTAGCTCAATAAGGCCGAAATTGAGAATGCAGTCATTGAAGTCTTTGAGTTTACAAGGAAGGGGAACCCAACCTCCCAATTTCTCCAAAAAATTCCTATCATAGTTGAAGTCACCCATAATAAACCAGGGCTCAGTGATGGAGGATGCAAGAGTAAGTAAGGATTTCCATAATACCTTCTTCTCATGATTACTATTTTTTGCATAAACAAAAGTGACAAGAAACTTCTAGCAAAACTAGTAGTAAAATGACCATGTAAAAACTGAGGATGGGAAAGCAAAGTTGAAAAAGTAGCCACTTCCGCATTCCATTTAAGTCATATACAACCATTGGGAGAATCTAAGAAGTTGTTATAACAATCTTCATGATTGAAAATTTAAACTTTCTTTGTTTCAAGAGTGTTGGAAATAGAGAGATGGGGGATTTTAGTTTCCAACAAACACATCACATCAATGTGATTTTCTTTCACAAACTTCCTACAGTCAGTGACCCTAGAGTCACTATGAAAGCCTCTTACATTCCAAGAGGCAATGTTGATGGGATTCATAATTATTTCTGACCTTGGGAGAAAGAGCCCCCTTTCAGTCTACCTTTCCTGCCTTTACTTGTAGACATCAAAATGATGGATTTAGATGTAGAAGCCTTCGAAGGATCAACCTCCTTAAAATGGCCAGCCACAAATTCTGAGTATTGATTAGAGAGGGAGGAAAATAGATTTTGAACGGTGCCAAGAGAATTACTGAAGTAGGCTGCTTATTTTGGGTAAGATTATCCTTATTAGGCTCTTCATCAGCACTAGTGTCATAGTCCTTAGTAGTGAATTCTACACTATTTGTATGGTTAAGGATCAACAAGTTTAAGTCAGGAGCAATAGAGGATGAGGGAGGGGGATTAGAAGTAGGCTGAGCGACGTGTAATCTTCTTAGGTGAAGAGGAGGCGATCTAAATACAGCATAAATAAAGTTTGTAGAGGGTTTATAATTTTGAGAAGATGGGCAATTGGATGGATTATGAGCAAACGTGTTGTAGAGACTACAAGGTGTGGGTTTCCATTCATAGATGATCGGTTGCACCAGTAATTTATCGTTAAGAGAGATTATGATAGAGTCTATGAGAGAGGAAGAAGTAGAAATCTGAATGCAGGCATGAGCAAATGTGAACTGTGAACCATTAGCCGTGAGAGGGTCCATAATGAAAGGAGTTTTGATCTTGTTGGAAATTTTAGAAATCTCCTTTTACGTCGGCACAAAGCAGTTAGAATTTTACCAATATAGGAACCTCCTTGAAGTCTTCTCTAACTAGAGTGAAGTCTCGTGTCCATCTCTTAAAAATAAATGGTTTCCCAAAATAATTCAAGGACCGCCATTGAAGACCATGTCTATATCTTCCTCATAATTAAAATTGAAAAGAAAGAAACCATATGTTAAGGAAATTAGGTCTACATTACTGTGCAGATTCCAAACTTTCTCGATGGCTTGAAGTAAAGGTGTGCATTTGGTTTGTTTGGATGGTTTCGATGATTAATTTTCAAAATTAATTGGTTTTAGATTCCAAAAAAATTAGACCAAACTGACCAAATAGAATACAAAACCAAACAAACCAAATAGCAATTTGCTTCAGTTATTTTTGTTTAGTTTTGGATAAACAGAAGTTTACTATATTTTAAAACATATGTGAAATTTATATTCATTATGTAATTTTTTTATATAATGAACAACTAATAATCAAATTATATATATATATATATATATATATATATATATATATATATATATATATATATATATATATATATATATATATATATATATATATAATTAGAAAATAATTAATTACTTTTATGCATTAAAAATATTTAAATTTTTATGATGGCTGAAAAAAAATATCAAGTAATGAATAAATTCAATTTATTTGGTTCCATCCAAAATTTTATTTAACAAACTGATCAAAAAACCAAAGTTTTCTTTAATTAAAACCAAAATGCAAATTACTAAGTTCAAAATCGAACCAAATTAGTCAAAAACTTTGGTTCTGTTTTATTTTTAAGTTAAAATCAAATAATGCACACCCCTAGCTTGAAGGAGGTTGTCATAAAACGGTCGTCTGTTGAGGGCATAATAGTCTAGAGCTTTGTTCCATTGCTGCGAGTTGTCGGTAATTTCTTCTGCTGAGAAGGAAACAGTCTGCTCAGAAGAGTGGATATAGCTTAAGTTGAAGGGGTTGGATTTAGGGGCTTAGGAGGAAAGAAAGGTTGGGTTGATGGGGGTTTTCCTAGAACGGAGGGGGGAGAGGAGGAAGCCATAAGAGGAATAGGGAGGGAAAGCGAGTCCCCACAGCCTCAAAAAAAGGGTGAAGCTCAAAGAAGGATAGAAATCAGTAACCAAAAACCGAATAGACCTTGAGGAGAGCGATGGCAGCGACCCGGGAGAAAACCCTAGACGGAGAGCTAATGCCCAATCAAAATGATAGTTCAACCACTTATTTAAGCAATTACTTATCAGCTTTCATCTCAGACTCTCGAGGGGCTAATCTCTTGAAAAACCATAATGATTTAATTAAATGGGAGTTTTTTTTAAAGGTCTCAATCATATTATCTTCTAACAACTTCATCTCATTTCATTTTTTGTTATTTTATAAATTCTAAATTTTTTTATAATATCTTTTCTATCATGCTTAATTTTGATTTTTTAGTATTAAATTATTAGATTTTGAGAATTTTTAATTCATTGCATGTATATATGCATGATATGATTGTGAGATCAATTTTAGTAAATTATGCTCATTATTTTGATCAAATATTTTTTAATAAGAATTGTTGCGTGCTAGAGAACCAGTTGCGTAGAATAAAACTTCACGCCTTAGCTTCAATGAAAAATCCAGTACACATGTAGATAGTTGAAAACAAAATAAGGAACTCCAAAATTTTTACGTGAAAAAATCCGAGGAAGAGGGTAAAAAATCACGAGGCCTAGCCCAGTAAAAAACTTCCACTATTTATCTATTTCGGAGTACAAAGTTTTCCCGAGACGAGATTACAAAATTGTATATGAGAAAGCCTGACAATGAGAATCCCAAAATCAGGTAACAAATACTTGATGGTTGTATGTGCGATTGTTAATTGGCGGCGCGGTGGCGGCACGATTAGTGGCGATGACAGCAATCAGCGATCGATGATCCGCGGTAATTATAATGGCGGTAGTCGGTGTAGCAAACCGGCGGTAATGATAATGAAGATGATGTCGATGGTGGTGGTTGATGGGGAAGCGGCGATGGTGGTAGTGGTAGTGATGAGTGGCGGTATAGCCGCAGCGGTAATAATACGATGGTCGTGATAGGTGATGGCAGCTGATTGACCGATGATAGTGGTGGCCGGCAATGGCCAGCGGTGGTCGGTAATGACCAGCAGCGGTGGTCGATAAGCGTAATCGGCATGGGTTGATGGCGCGAACCGGCGGTGGTGGCTGATGGCGACGGCCGGCGGTGGTCGGGGAATGTCGAGTGGTGGCACGATTATACTTGGAGGATATTCAAGCCTTGGAGGATACTCATGTGAAGAATGAGGAACTATTTATAGATTAGATGAGTGCATTTCTATAAATACATGCAAAATCTAAACCACTCCATCGGATGACTCAAAATAATTTCTAAAATCATTTGATGTATTTTAAGTATTTAAAAGCTCAAATGAAGTCAGAATTAGAAGATCTTATGCTTGTTAGATTCGGCTCATCAAGATGCTCGATTTGACTATAAACACTCAATATTTAAGAGCCTACTAATAGCACAAAATTTTCAATTATATTTTAAGCGCTTGATCTGAGTTAGTCTTGACTTAGAATCAGATTGCTTTCGACATCAAGAATCGTGCTTCAACTAGTGGAATTTTCAGTGTCATATCAGTTTCCTCCTATTTTTGGATGACATTACTTATTTCATCCAAAAATATATTAATTTTTTTAAAATAACTTTACTTATTATTACAATTTATAATTACATATGTTATATGTATTAATTTATTTATTAACTAATTAATTATCAATGTTTATTTATTTGATTATATATATATATATATATATATATATATATATATATATATATATATATATATATATATATATATATCATTTTAGTCTTGAAAGAGATTGAGTATTTTTTAATTAAATCTCATAATGAGAAGAGGGTTTTTTTTTCTAATTAAACGTCATAATGAGGAGAGAGTTTTTTTAATTAAATGCCATAATGAGGAGATGATTTTTTTTTTATCTGCAGTATTCTTCTGTGTTATATAAGAAATTATCTAATAAAAGTTCAAGGGCTAGAGTAAAAAAAATTTGTTATTTTTATTTTTATTTTGTCAACAAAGTTCTGACCTTCTTCTTAAGAGAATGTCATTCACTTTGCTGATCGAGGGCGTAGCTCATCTCGAGGCTCTTTCCTCAAGCCTCCTTGTTGGGTAGGGTTTGAAGGAGATTAAGGCCCGCAGTTCATACGGAGATGCTCCAATTTTCTCATGAAAGAGGCATCAACTATCCTCATCGGATCGACCGGGTTTGAAGGCGATCAAGACCCGTAGTTCATAGGGCGAGGATCTGGTTTTCCTTCGAAAGAGGTGTCAACTGTCCTCGACGGACCGACCGGGTTTGGGGTGATCAAGGCCTGTAGTTCATACGGCGAGGCTCCAATTTTCTCTTGAAAGAGATGTTAACTATCATCGTCGGACCGACCGAGTTTAGAGGCGATCAAGGTTCATCTGAGACTCTAGTTTTCCTCGAAGAGGCGTATTCTCGTTAGATCGGGTTTGGAGTTCAAGGCCCATAGTTCATACATCGAGGCTCCGATTTTGTCTTGAAAGAGGCATCAATTGTCTTTGTCGGATCGACCGGGTTTGGAGGCGATCAAGGCCCATAGTTCATATGGTGAGGCTCCAATTTTCTCTCGAAAGATATCCGTCGGACATTTGAAGGCGATCAAGGCCCATAGCTCATATGACGAGGCTCCGGTTTTCCCTCAAAAGAGGTGTCAACTGTCCTCGTCGGATCGACTGGGTTTGAAGGCGATCAAGGCCTATAGTTCATACAGTGAGGCTCCAGTTTTCCCTCAAAAGAGGCGTCAACTGTCCTCGTCGGACCGACCGAGTTTGGAGGTGATCAAGGCTCGTAGTTCATATGGTGAGACTTCGATTTTTCCTTGAAAGAGGCGTCAATCCTCGTCGGACTGAATTTGAAGGTGATCAAGGCCCGTAGTTCATATGACGAGGCTCTAGTTTTCCCTTGAAAGAGGAGTCAACTGTCCTCATCGAACATACCAGGTTTGGAGGCATTCAAGGCCCGTAGTTCATATGGTGAGGCTCCGATTTTCCCTCGAAAGAGGCATCAACTATCCTCGTCAGACCGACCAGGTTTGAAGGCAATCAAGGCCCGTAGTTCATATGACGAGGCTCCGATTTTCCCTTGAAAGAGGTGGCAACTCCTCGTTGGACCGACCGGGTTTGGAGGTGATGAAGGCCCATAGTTCATACGGTGATGCTCTAGTTTTCCCTTGAAAGAGGCATCAATTGTCCTTACCGGACCGACCGGGTTTGGTGGCCTTGAGCGCTTGAATCGATGCATCGCTGAGCGAGGAAACACATTTTTACGCTTCTTGTAGGAAATTGGATTTCTAGAAACTCGAATGGATGGTTCAATAGTTGATAACTGCCAAGATGGCGGGGAAATGTCAATTAGGAACCATCCTTCGAACAACTCAGAAAGACTGATAGATAATTTCAGAGTATCATTCTCCATGGTGTTACTTGATGCCATTAACTTATATGGAAGGGGTAGAATCAAATCCGCTGAGGATTTTTGACCCATCCGATATTGTTTGTCAAAGTGATGTTAACCTGTATGGAAGGGGTTGAATCGAATTCACTGAGGATTTTTGACCTATCCAAGGTTGTTTGTTAAAGTGTTACTTGATGAATTATCCTGTATTAAAGAGATTGAATTGAATCCACCAAGGATTTTTGACCCATCCGAAGTTGTTTGTTAAAGTATTACTTGATGATAGTAACCTGGAAGAGGTTGAATCGAATCCGCTGAAGGTTTTTGACCCATCCGAAGTTGTTTGTCAAAGTGTTACTTGATGACGCTAACATATATGGAAAAGGTTGAATTGAATCCGCCAAGGATTTTTGACTTATCCGAGGTTGTTTGTCAAAGTGTTACTTGATGACGTTAACCTGTATGAAAGAGGTCGAATTGAATCAGCTGAAGATTTTTGACCCATCCGAGGTTGTTTGTCAAAGTGTTACTTGATAATGTTAACCTATATGGAAGAGGTCAAATTGAATCCAGAGGATTTTGAGGTTGTTTTATCGAGTCTATGGTGATGGTTGGAAGTCTACCAAGGACCTTTTGGCTTATCTAGGTATTAGTCAATTATTTGACATCTTACTATGGAAGAGGCGCGGGATGTCCACCAAGGACCTTTTGACCTATCTAAATCGACCAAAGTGTTACTTGACTTCTTACCTGTATGGAAGAGGTCCGATCAAGTCCCCTTGGGATTGATCATGCCCCGATTGAGATACAACGTGAGTTGCACATTTCTTAAGTGAGAGGATTAAATGAAGGAGATTGTTTGTCAAAGTCTTTGCTCGATGACGTTAACTGGCGAGTAGGTGCGAAGTTTTGACCAATCTGAGATTATTTGTTAGAGTCTTCGCTCGATGACATTAACCTGTGTGGAGTGGGTATAAAATTTTGACCTATTTGAGATTGTTTGTCAGAGTCTTTGCTCAATGATGTTAACCTGTGTGGAGTAGGTCTAAAGTTTTGACCTATCCGAGGTTGTTTGTAAGAGTCTTCACTCAATAACGTTAACCTGTGTGGAGTAGGTCTAATTGAAACCATGAAGTTTTAACCTATCCAAGATTGTTTGTCAGAGTCTTCGCTCGATAACGTTAACATGTGTGGAAGAGGTCAAATCAAAATATTTGTTTTAGCTTGTGGCCAAAGTTGTTCATTGACCTTTGCCTTTTTCATTAGTATTACTGACTTGCTTCTCGAACTGATAATCAATTAGATATTCAGAATATTGATTTGGATAATCTTTTGAGATTAAGAGTTGGCCCCCAGTCTCTAAGAAAAGCTGAAGGATCAAAGTTTGATGATTCTTCATTCTTTTATGTGTTCCTCGAGAGTAAAATTTTCTTTATCATATAGGTGGTGCTATTCTGAGCATAAGGTCAGATTGTCAACCATTGTGACGATATAAAGGGAATATTCTCATAGACGTTGACAAACTATTGCATTCTAGAGAATCAGTTACGGTAGAATAAAATTTCACGCCTTAGCTTCAATGGAAAATTCAGTACACACGTAGATAGTTGAAAACAAAATAAGGAACTCCAGAATTTTTTACGTGAAAAAACTCCAGGAAGAGAGTGAAAAACCATGGAGCCTAGCCCAATGAAAATCTTCCACTATGTATCTGTTTCGGAGTACAAAGTTTTCCCGAGATGGGATTACATAATTGTATATGAAAGCGATAATGGGAATAGAATCGATAACAATATCTGATGTGGTTGGTATAATAGTTGTTGGTGGCGATTGATGATGGTGAACAATGATTAATGCCGATGATGGTCAACGATGATGACCGAAGATACCAAACAATAATGCGTGGCGATGTGGCGGTGGATCGCGGTGAGTGGTGATGAAATGGCAGTGGTTATTAACCGATGATCGATGGTGGGTGGCGATAGCGGCCTAGTGATGGCGGTGACCAGTGATGGTGGTCGCGAGGAACCAGCGGATGGTGAGTGGTTGATGGCGAGGCCTGGTGGCGGCGATATCCCGATAGTGGTGGCGATGATGCTTGGAGAATATTCAAGCCTTAGAGTTCTCTTCTCTTTTCTTCTCCCTCATGTGAAGAAATGAGCTATTTATAGATTAGAGGAGTGTTAATATATGCAAAATCAAACCACTCCATGGATGACTCAAAATGATTCCTTGATCATCGATGTATTTTTATTTGAATGCTCAAATGAAGTCATAATTAGAGATCTTCTTGTTAAACATCAAGATGCTCGATTTGACTATAAACACTCTATATTTAGGAGCTGACTAATATCTCAAAATTTTCAATTATATTTTAAGCGCATGATCTGGGTTAGTCTTGACTCAGAATCAAATTACTTTCGACATCAAGATTCGTGCTTTGACTAGTGGAATTTTTAGTGCCATATCAAGAACCAATCAAAATCTTTCCAACCTTCCCGCTTTAAGGTACTACTTTAAATTTTAGTTCAATCCTAGGTTCTTATACTTTGTGAAATGAAATTGTATCTCATTGCTATTATATACATCGGATAACGATTATCTTTATGGACGGTCCTGGGTTATAGCTAAAAATTGAATAAAGATCAGCCATCCATTTGAATTAAATTGGATCTATGGTGCTGAGCTGGTTGAATCATAGATGGTTCGACCCTCCTTTCTATCCACGAATTTGATTTTAATTGTCTGATCAGACTACTCGATTCATTCCTACATTAAGACCTTGCCACCTAAATAGCTCGCCGAATCCGGTGCACCATGTGAAAAGTGCAACCAATCAGTTGATGAGAAGGATTAGGATTAGGAAATCAAAGAAATTAAAGAAAATAGATAAAATTTTAGAAAATCACTAAAAATTAATTTTAAGTAAAAATGCAAATAAACTCTAAAATTAACCAACAAATTGAGAAGACTTCAAGAAAAATAAAATCACTAATTTATATTTTATTATTTGGGTTCAATTAATAAAAAACCCAAATCTAAAATAATAAAATTAAACCTAAAATATAAAACTAAATGATTTGAAATTTTAATAGAAAGTTCCTTAAGTAATTTTTATAGTGAATAAATTTATATGTATAATGAGTGATAATTAAAATTGTGGTTTAATAATAAATATTTCTATTATTATTATTATTATTATTATTATTATTATTATTATTATTATTATTAAATAATTTAGTTTAGTTTAATAAAATACAAAAAACTAATTTAACTTAATTTAAATTCAAATTCTATGAAAGGTTACAGAGGCAATATATACCTTTAGAAAAATGTTCAAAATATTTGAAATTAATTTACTATGAAAACTAAAATTAAATTAAAAATTCACTAATAAATCATAATCCAAAATTTGAAAATTTTAAATAATCTTGGAATTTTTTATAATATGAGAGGCTCCTCTTGTTGTTTTAAGTAGATGAAAATTTTCTCATAATATTTAGAATTATTTTAATATTTTTCATTAAATTTTCAACTAAAAAAATATAAATCAATTCAAAATAATTTCAAGATTTCATGAAAAAATGTATATTTATGTTCTCTAATTATACAAAAAATTTCACTATATTTAAAAGTTATTTAAATAATTACAAAATCCAAAAAATTCACCTAGGTTAGTTTGAAAGTGTTGTGAAGTTCAACTTTTTTATTTAGTGTAGAATGTGTTTCAGAATACATAAAATGCCCATGTGATGTGGTTCTTCTTAAGAACTTTTGAATAGCTAAAGCTTAGGTTCAAAAAAATTCTAATAAAATTCATTTCAAGTCAATAATCACTTAAAAGAGAAATCATCTTTAGTTAAATTGAACATCTAGTCAAAACTTTTAAAAAAATCAAAACATTTATCGAAACCCAATCGACAGGCACCTACACAGCCTAACACATAATAGATTACTTGATAGGGACAATATGTTAGGATGTCTTATTCTAAATGTTGTGATGTTCTAATGTGATGATTTATGTTGTTATGATGTAATGTTTGTTTTAAGATAGGCTTATGATCATGAGTTAGGATGGTTAAAGGATGATTGTAGAATTTTATCTAAGCTAATGATATTCTCTGTGGATGGTCATGCTTATAAATGAGGTATACCATGATGTAACTGTGATGTCACTATACTATATTAATAAATGCTTGAACTAATAAATTTGTTTATAAGTGCCTATATATAAATGTTATATAAATGCCTGAAACCCCTTATGCATGACCATTCAAACAAGTAGCCTAGCACTTGAAGTGTTGGGCATTATGTGTGATGTTGTGGAATATATGAGTGTTTATTATATATAATATTGTTGGACTAATATCTATTTTGTAGGAATAAGGTTGCACTTTTTTATTATAAATGTAAATTTTTAAAGTCTAGAAAAATATTGTTATTAGGATATGGGATTCTATAGATCAAACAAAGGAAATAAGGATGAACTCCAAAGGGTGAATTCTTGTCCAAAGGGTGAATTCTTGTAATCTTTGGAGCTAGAAAAACCAAATAAAGAAGTAGCTAGAAGACCTACAAGTTGGGTCTATCCATTAATAGGTCTAGGTTAAGTTGTATAGGATAGATCTCTATTTGCAATTGAAAAATAATAAAATAATAATAATAATAATAATAATGAACATCTCGATTAGAACAGTGATCGTAAGCGAGGGCTTAAATACTACCCTAAGTCTAAAGAGTTCAGAAAAACACTAACCACTCCTACTAATAGCCATCCACCTCAGTGATAATCACCCAAAGAGTCTTGCAAGAGCAGTTAAGAGAGTGGGAATGGTTAGGGGAAGTAGTTTCTTTTAAAAGGGGAGAGGGGCTAATCTTCTTCTTCTTCTTCTTCTTTCTTTTGGTCACACTCTCTCCCTCTACTCATCTCTACTCACCCACTGCACACTCCACACTCTCCAGCACTCTCTTCGTCCTCCTCTCACATTAAAAACTTCTCTCTCACTCGAGACAATTGAAGCAATGAAAAAAAAAAGGGCTGCGAATGTCAATTCCAGGTGCAATATGAAATGAAAAATTTTCTGCATTTGATTTCTCATCCCACAGAAAAATCTTGAAGACTTATAGTTGATCTTAGATCCAGTGTGAAATTATGATCCTCCCTTCATCAATCTTAGATTCAGAGCAATGGAGAAGAATGCGATCGCTTTAATTATAAAATTGTTGGCTTCGGTGTGAGATGAAAATCCTCTCCCAATTGATCTTGGATCTGGAACAAGAGAGAATAATGCATATTATACTAAAATATTTCAAAATCTAGCATTATTAAGCTGTTATGTTGCAAAATTTTATAGAAATCATCAAATTGCCCAAAATATTTACTCTAGATTAGAGTCTCTCAAGACTTATAGCATTGTGATGCTACTACCCAACACTGAGGCATTAAGCTTTTGGGAATTTGGACCTTGGTGCTACACTTTGCAACACTATCCACATAGCACAAAGGTGCTCTGTCAATGTCGTTTAATCTTGGCGCTACAATGCTACCTTCAATGATTGTAAGGACAAAATGTTTGCTTATAGAGCCGCAACGCTATCTACACATTGCTGAGCCACTCCATCAGCCTGATGGTGTTGAATCTTGATGCCATGCTACCTTCTTTGAATTTAAACCCAAATTCTAACATGCAACACCATGGTGCTTGCTTTTTGAGGGCCTGGCCTTCTCAATATTGATAATCTTAATTTAAAATTTTATTTTAACTTATAATCAAATTACAATTGAATCTTAGAGATAACCCATTAACATTTGAAATGACAAACATAAATATAAAATAAACTTGTATTACAAAAAGGAAATTTTATTACAAAATTTATAAAAGAAAAATATAGAAAAGAGGGAAAAGACTATCTTAGAAGTTGTAATCCTCCTCCTTTTCCTCTTCTAACTCCATTGGTGCTAATATAAGGTGATAATAAGACGTTGCAAGAAAAGGAACTCTATTCGGGTCAACATTAAAATTATAATTTTCAAACATTTGAATTAGTGCTGAGTTGAATTTGTTCTTGTAAGAAAATTATTGTTGTTGCTGACCCATGTGATAATCAAATTTTTTCTCCAATTCCTAGCAATGACTTCTTTTGTCCACCCTTTTTCTTAATTCTGAAACTTCTCTTACAATTTCTTAAAATTGCTCATTTCACATCTTAAATGAATGGATCAAATGAGAGGGCAATAGCTTTCTCCTACTTATAATTTTTTTATCAAAATCCTTTAATCATTTTTTTAGTTAGGGGCTCATTTGTATATGGACTTCTTCTCCTAGGTCCTCTAACACACCAGCCGTAACACATAAATTTTAAGAGAAGGATGACATTACCCTATGGTAATACTACCCTTAACCATATTATAAATTGAATTATGAATAATTTTCCTTACATCTATAATGAAGTCTTTTTGAATTGTAAAATTCAAAACAACTCTATCCTTAGTCACCTTATTAATGTTATCAGTGGGAATCAACTTAGGGGAAATAAAATAATATCAAATTTTAGCCTCAACTGTTAGGCCAGTAGCTAGGAAAATTAATAATCATTTCATCATATCATTTTCATTAAACATTTGTATTTCTAACAGTGAGGAAACTAAGAATTTCATCAAAATCGGGGTGATTATTGTAGTAGAAAAGATATTTTTCATATGTAAAATTTTATAAATTATAATATGTATTAATGGAAGAACTATCAAAATATACACATTTTTCTCATACAAAAACTTTATTATCCTAGTGATCCTTCATGTTGGTGAAGAACTCTCGCACCATAGGACGATGCAAGCATTATTATTGTAGGCAATAGCCTCACTCACTGATGACCCTCTCCAAGCTTCTACCCAGATTGGAAACTCCTCTTCGGAATGAGATGCTTGCTGATAAGAGTGTGCTGGCACCTCCCCTTCACATCCACATTAATAAATCTATTAGCGTTGCTCAAGGACGCCCTCTTCTTGCCTTTTAAATGATCTTAAGCATCATATTTGTTATCTTAGAGCTGAGAAAAAAAGAGAATAAAACTTTAGAATGAAAATTTTTGCAGTCTATGGGTCCTATTTATAGACTAGACCTAGCGATGCGGTGTTGCTTTGACAACATAGAGGCATTGTCCTCTAGATTTTTTGAAATATGGGACCAGCATCGCGACGCTCAAGATGTAGCGCCTATGCGCTCGTTAGCTAGTGAAGAAGGTTATTTTTCTAGTCAAAAAGATCATTTATGAATATTTATTACCATTAATTTCGTAATCAATTGGATTTGCACTAAGAATTGATGGAGCATTGTGGCGCTGGTCATAAGTTCTATCACATTCTTTTAAATGCACCTGCTAGTCTATCGACCCTTTAACCGGTTTTTTGACTGGCATCACAGCACAGTTAAATAATCAACCTACTTTCTATTATTCTTTTTTGCTCCTTTGCATTGCGGCGCTGGGTTTATATCATCGAAGCACTTTCCTCTCTAGTTTTAAGATCTATATTTCTACCTACCAGCCCTGGGGCACTGACTCGACAGTGTCGAGGTTATGATCTTCAGTTATTGAAGCACCAACTTTCCAATGCCATGGCACTAAACCCCAAGCAATGCGCTTACGCGTGGGTCTTGTCTCTTAGAAATAAAATATCAAGCATCAAACATCTTTATGTTTGCTATGAGAACATCCAAACCCTAACTAGCACTCCAAAGAGAGATATGTCCAATATGTTCATTCACCAAGCAAACATCTAAATTCTAAATTAGCTTTCCAATGAATATAAGCCCAGTCATGTGAACTTCTCTACTTATTTTGGCATTTTAAAGGAATGTAAGTCCAATCTATATGTTCTCCACGTGAACATCCTACTAGGATTCTAAAGAGAGTAAGTCCTATTCATTCATTATTTGAACTATCTAACTGTCACTCCAATGGGAGGTAAGTCCAATCTCTTTATTCACAATGTAAACATCTAAATAATTCTAGCTTTCCAAGGGATATAAGCCCAATCATTTGTTCATTAAGTGAACTCCCCTAATGGCATTCCAAAGGGATATAAGTCCAATCTTTTTGTTTGCCATGCGAACTCCCCTATAATTCTAGCATTCTAAAGCGATGTAAGTCCAATCTTTCTGTTCGCCATGCAAACACCATAATGTCATTCTAATGGATGTAAGTCCTACATATGTCTACAAAGTAGACTTCATTGAATTATTAAATAAACTTATAAAGTTAGCTTACCTTTAATTCACTAAGCACATACACAACACCTTTAGTCAACTCGAGATATCTGAGATGAAGCAACCCATGGCTGATAATCAAACTCCCTAGACATTATGGCTAATAACCCTCTCATGTTGGTATTAGATTAACAACAAACTTGGGATGATAGAATCATTAGATCTTGATCAAGATATTTCTATTTATCTTATAAAGTAAGTCTACTTATTTTTTTCTTTTAGACAATTATCCATATCACACCTCCACACCGATTCATATTAGAGATATGTTTATTTCAAACCTTAATCAATAGTGCTCTCTTATTATGATAAGAGAAGTAATTAGATGTAAATGCTTGTGTTCATAAGAAGTAGAACCCAAATATAAATAAACCCTAACATAATATTAGGAGAAATCTGGTTGAATATATATCAATCAGGCTCATGAAGAACAAACTCCTCAAACATCCTAATAAAGACGACAGAGATTGACAAATGTGTTTTTTTTGAGCAATCAAATTTCAGCGACTCCATTGGGAAGTACTTTTCTCACCATCTTTTGTTGGAAAAATTAAAACATGCATAGATTTGCAAATTTATCAAGCTATTTTGTAATAGTTAATTTTTCTCTCTCTCTTGAATTTATAAATTAAAATATAAAGGGAATTTATTTAATATTTTAAAATAATGATACATACTTTATAATTTTATCTTAAAGATTATATATTTATTATTAGATAAAAAAAATTTATGCATGAAATATTAAGATTAAGTTATAATTATTAGATAAGAAATATAAATCAAAACTTCTTGACTAAAAATTATTTGAATATGAAAGAAATTTAATTTCTTTAAATTAACACAATTTGTGAGCAAATGAGAGAATTAATTTATCTTTATTTTGACATTTAAATGCTATAAATCTATAATATAAATATTTACAAAATTTAATATAGTTGTCATGAATGATGCAATATTTTAAAACTATACAAATTTTCTCCAAAAATATGTCTCTCTTCATGTAAATTCATACAAATATTTTAAAATATATAAACCTTATTCAAAATATGTGACACCATGCATGTAAATCTTCATAAATAATATAAAATGTGTCTTCATGCATGTAATTCATGCCAATATCTCTAAAATGTATCTCCATGCATGCAAGTCTTCATAATTCATACAAATATGTGTCTTCATGCATGTAATACTTGCAAATACTTCTAAATTTTGAATCATAAAAGATTATACACTTATTCATTTTTCATTGTCGCTTCTCCATCATCCAAACCAAGTGTTTATCATGCACTTACTCATTTTCACATATAAATATGAGAGAAAACATGACTCTTTCAACTAAGAAATATTTTGTGAGATAAATTTAGTGGTGAAGTAAGGAGAGAAGAGAAATTTATATTGTTGGAAGGAAAAAAAGAAGAAAAGAAGATTAGCTAAAGAGATGAAGCTTTTAAAAGAAGTTATTATAATCTTGCTCTAATTGAGGATTTCTTCTACAATCATCAAAATTTTGGTAGGTAAAATGTTGTTAAGTTTATTCATTTTTCATAAGTTAGCTTAGTTGATATGGTTTCAATTTTTCTACTTATGATGTTTATTTTATTATGTATAATTCTCTTCTTCAAATTAATTTAGTTATGATTTACTCTAATATAATATTATTAATAGATATTTTAAAGGTAAGATTAAGATCAAAATATTATTTTATGATTTTTTTATATATACATACATAATTTTTAAATGAGTATGATAAGTTTCTCATTTCATTAAATTTTAAGAAGATTATATGAATAATAAAGATTATACAAAAAAAGAACTAACTTTTATCAATTATTTATTTAAAAGTTTATTATTTCAAGAAAGAAGAACTTATTTAAAAGTACTATATTTTTGTGTATAAATAATTTATAAATTAAAAAAACTAATTAAGTTTGTTTTTATGAGTACAAGTAATCTATAAAATTAAAGAACTTATTTAACGTATCATTGAGTATATAAATAATAATAAAAATAATACTTTTTTGTCTTAATTTTATAACTTAAGTAATGATATTATTTTTAAAAAAATATATATAAATCCTTACATACAAGTATATATATATATATATATATATATATATATATATATATATATATATATATATATATATATATATATATATATATATATATATATATATATATATATATATATATATATGTTTGCGTGCTAGAAAACCGGTCAGCGGTAGAGTGAAAGTTTACTTAGCCTTGTCGATTAGTCAACACACGGGTAATTAATGGCGAACAAGAGACACTCAGAATTTTAGCGTGGAAAACCTCAAAAGGGGAAAAACCGGCTTGATAAAAGCTTCCACTATGTATCTGTTTGAGTACAAAGTCTTCACGATTCTGGATTGAATTGCATATGAGAGGACCAACAAGCGTGTAACAATGATCGAGGTTGTAATAGTTGCGGTAATAGGTGGAGATCAGGACAATTAGCGATGATGGTGGTTGATGGCCAGGTCGGCGGGGTGTGACCTTGCTTGGAGGATCTTCAGAGCTTCTTCTTCCTCCTTGCTTAGGCTTTTCCTCTTCTTCCTTGTTTGGATTCTTCCTCTTCTTCCTTGCTTGGGCAGATTGACGGCGGTGGCCGGCGGTGGCGGTTGACGACCGTTGAGCGGTGGCTCCTCTTCTTCACTTGTTTGACTCTCTTCTTCACTTCTTCTTCCCCTTCATGTGAGGGATAGAGTTCTATTTATAGATGGGAGGAGGCGTTTACGTAATTTATGCAAAAGTGGTACCACTCCTCTTGATCGGACGGCTTAGAATGGTTCCTTGATCATTTGATGTATTTTGAGCATTTGGATACAAATGAAGTCGAGAATTATGAGATCTTAGGCTCGTTAGACTCGTCGAGCCTTCGATTTGACTATAAACACTCTATATTTAAGCTATTTTGGGATGTAATTGATATCCCAAAGATTTGAGATATTTAGTCTTAATCTCGATCGTCTTGACTTCGAAACTTTGATATTAAGATTGGACTTTGATTAGCGGTATTTTGAGCACCATATCGATTTGCCCCTATTTTTGGATGAGATTGTCTTAATCATCCAAAATATATCTCAACCATGACCAATATATTTCAAATATTCATCCAAGATTACGATTATGGAAGCAAATCTTCTTTGGCATGAGACGAGGTTATGAATTTATTTGGATGCTACGAAGTTTTCGGGCATTTTGGGGTATTAGGCACCGTGGGCTTCTCGCACGCGAAGCCTGCCGGCGCCAGCGCAGCGGACCGCCATGCGCCTTGCTGCCTTGAGTCTGCGTATGATGGTGCCATCGGGTGACTCGAACACGCATGGCCGGGTAGCGAGCAGCGGCCGCTGAGTCGGGCCGCGGCAGCGCGTCGTGTAACGCGAACGCTTCTGAGCCATGTATGTCCTTGATCGGCGGCTCCGTCGGTGCCGATTCGTCGAAGTCGTGTGGCAGTCGACGCTGTGGTTAATCCATGACAGTTCGGTCGCGACAGTTCAGGTCAGCATAGCGGATGGGCCCCGGATAGCCTTGGTCAGCGTCATAGCCCCGCGCTGCGCCCGTAGCATGTTGTAGCCACCGCTGTCTGGCGCCAGCGCCGTGTGGCCAGCTCCGGTGAACTGACAGGAATTTTAAGGAATTTATCGTTTTGAGGGTTTTTACCCTTTTACCCTTGTGAGGGGCTATAAATACCCCAGGTGAGGAGAAAGGCATACCTTTCCCTCTCCCTTTCTTCTTGAGTGAAAGTCCTTTGGTGGTGGGAGAGGCGTCAAGACCTCGGTCATCTGACAAGGCTCCAGGTTCTCCACGAAGTGTAAACTAACCTGTGGACCGGCCAGGGGTTGAAGGCGATCAAGACCCGCGTTCATACGACAAGGCTCCAGTTTCTCCCCGAAAGGGGTGTAAACTAACCTAGTCGGACCGACCGGGATTGGAGGCGATCAAGAACGTAGTCATCTGGAGCTCGTTTCTCCCGAAGTGTAAACTAACCTTTAGGACCGGCGGGGATTGGAAGCGATCAAGACCGTAGTCATCGACAAGGCTCGATTTCTCCCAGGTGTAAACTAACCTAGTCGGACCGGCCAGGATTGGAAGCGATCAAGACCCGTAGTCATCTGACAGGCTCCGGTTCTCCCGAAAGGGTATAACCTAGTCGGACCGGCCGGGGTTGAGGCGATCAAGACCGCGTTACGTCGTGGTTCGGTTTGACCTCGTCCGGTTCGCGGTCCGTCGGATCGTCCAGGTTAGGGAAGCGTCAGGCCGCGATGCGTCGTGGTTCCGGTTTCCGACCTCGTCCGTTCGCGGATCGGATCGTGGGTTAGAAGCGTCAGGCCTATCGTCGTGATTCCATTTCCCACCTCGTCGAACGTCCGGGTTCAGGCGATCCACCGCGGTGAAGATGCTCGATGATGGTGGCAAGGGATAATCACGGCGATGGTAGACGCGGATGCCGGCGATAGTGAGCGTGGGCGGCAGTAGTCGGGCGATGGCCGGCGTAGTCAACAGTGATGACCGTAGTGGTTGGCACCGGCGGGGTGGTCGCAACGCAATAGCGATGGTAGTCAGCCGTGGCGGCCCAGTGTTAATAGTCGGCGGGGGTGAGCGAAAATGGTGGTAACCAAACGAAGATTTGCCGTGATAGTTCAACGATTGATAGTGATATAGTTAACTTACATGTTAGAGATATAATTGAATCCGAGGGACATCCGTTATTTGTCGAGGGTGTTACGATGACTTGCTGTGTAGAGTGGGTACAAAGTTTTGACCTTTCTAGGTTATTGGTGAATATTACCGTCGCTAACGTATGGAAGAGTGGGAAGTCCGGACCTTTTGACCTTTCGAGTTGTTTGTCGAGTTTTGCTCGATGACATTAACGTATGGAAGAGGCATGAAGTCCACCAAGGACCTTTGACCTTTCACAGGTTAGTCGAGTTTTTTTCGATGGCGTTAACCGTATGGAAGAGGTCGTGGGAGTCCACCATGGGCGTTTTGACCTATCTGGGTTGTTAGTCGAGTTTTACCGATGGCGTTAACCGTATGGAAGGTCGTGGGAGATCCACTGGGCGTTTGACCTATCTGGTTGTTAGTCGAGTTTTACTCGATGGCGTTAACGTATGAAGTCAAAGTGAATCCGTTGAGGTCAGCGTGGCGTAGCGTCGATTAGTCAGCGCGATGACGGACATGCGATAACGCGATTCCGCGATGGAGCGGTGGCGGCAGCCAGTGATGTATGGCAGCGATAGTTAGCGGCCAGCGGTGTTCAGCGGCAATGGCAACAATGGCCAGTTCGGCAACGTAATCAGATGATAGCCGGCGACAATGTGATAACCAGATGGCGGCGATAACCAGCAACATTAGCCAGCGGCGCCGGATAGCAGCGACAATAATGGTTGGCGCGTCGGCAACAGCTAGCGGCAATGAGCAGTGGCGCGATAGTCGGTGCGGATAACGGCGACAATGGTGATGACGGCGAAGATTGCCGGCGATAATTGGCAGCGATGGCCGGCGGCGGTAGACGATGTTGGTGGTAGTGGCGATGAGATTTTGACCCATCCGAGGTTGTTTGTCGAGTGTTATCCGATGACATTAACATCTTGAGTGGGTACAAAGTTTGTTTTTTTTTTTTTGTTTTTTTTTGTTTTTTTTGTTGTTTTTTTTGACCTTTCAGGTTGTTTGTCGAGCTTTGCTCGATGACATTAAATGGAAAATCGCGAAGTCCAGGCGTTTTGACTATCTGGGTTGTTTGTCGAGTGTTTTCGATGGCGTTAACCCGTATGGAAGAGGTCGAATATTTACATGAGCTTGTAGCGAGTTGACCATTGATCTTTGCCTTTTCGTTGGTGTTCGACTTGCTCATCTTTTGAGATTAAAGTTGCCCCGGTTGGGGTATGTTTATGAGTCAATTGATTCTTTTCCAATTGGCGTGGATATCTTTGTTGAATGGGCCTTTCGATTTCTTCTTTTGATGGGACCGATTACGTGTTCCTTGGGGTTCTTTTATGTCTCTCTGATTATCCAAATTGTTTGCGATGTGCATTAATAGCCTCATCGGTGAAGATTTGTGCTTCCACGATGAACTAAGTCGGCATATGGCCGGACCGTGTCCCATGAGTGATGAGTAAAAGGCCACGCGGAGCCCTCAAGAAAAACTCCTCTTAATAGTTGAGTTTACTCGGTATTTGGCGAGCTTCTAAGGAGAACCTCGGAAGTATTCTTTAAGTGATTCACCCTCGTTACGTGAATCTAGGAAAGATGGGAGGAATCTTTAATGATTCTCCTTTGCAATGAAGCTCCACAAAGAATGGCGAGTTAGTTAAAGGTATGGATGGATCCCCTTGGAAGAGAGTAGAACCAAGTGCGAGCTTGCCCTTTGAGGGTAACGGAAAGACGACAAAGCGGTGTGTCGAGAGCTTGGATATGCATGATAGTCTAATGGTGATGTGTTAGGTGTTGATTGCCCCATCATAGGAATCAATGCTCGGAAGCTTGAAACCTACGGAATTGGATGTTGAAGAATTGCTTGGTAAAGGTGAGGACTCCTCATAACCCGGTGTGGGTGAAGATGATTTTCTTGAAGGTGAAATTCATCTTGCATTAAGCATCGTACATGTGAATGTCATTGGGATTAACAAGATGAGCATGTGTGAAGGCAACGATCGTGGATTAGTAACGGTTGGCTGCGTGATGGATGAGTGGAACTAGCTGTCAGGAGATCGTTATGGTTTCCTTCGAGGAACTCGCGTCGGGAAGATTAGCATTTTGACCTCCTCAGAACGACCGATCTTGGGGTTCATTTGTCGAGTTCTTGTAGTCCTTGCAAAAGCGGATCATCTTATTTTGGGACTCCTCCATTCGGCACGATCCTCCAAAGAGATTCCCATTCGCCTTGACAATGCCTATCGGGGGAGGATTGAGGCAAAACTTGGCGTTCTTGGTTGAGGGGGCGGGTTTTGAGTGGGGAGTTGGCGGGAGGCTCGTTATTGTGCGCTATAGCCGTGGATATTCACGCGGAAGTATGATTGAAGGGTTTTCTTCCACAGTGGCCAAGCATTGCGTGCTAGAAAACCAGTCACGGTAGAGTGAAAGTTTACGCCTTAGCCTTGTCGATTAGTCCAGCACACACACAGGTAATTAATGAGCGAACAAGAGACACTCCATAATTTTTAACGTGGAAAACCTCAAGAGGGAAAAACCACGGGGCTAGATAAAAGCTTCCACTATGTATGTTTGAGTACAAAGTCTTCACGATTCAGGATTACAATTGCATATGAGAGAGGACCAACAAGCGTGTAACAATGATCGGGGTAATAGTTGCGGTAATAGGTGGAGATCAGGGACAATTAGCGATGATGGTGGTTGATGACCGTCGAGCAGGGGTGTGACCTTGGAGGATCTTGAGCTTCTTCTTCCTCCTTGCTTAGGCTTTTCCTCTTCTTCCTTGTTTGGATTCTTCCTCTTCTTCCTTGCTTGACGATTGGCAAGGATGGACGGCGGTGGCCGGCGGTGGTGGTTAACGGCTGGCTCTCCTCTTCTTCACTTGTTTCACTCCTCTTCTTCTTCACTTCTTCTTCCCTTCATGTGAGGATAGAGTTCTATTTATAGATGGGAGGAGGGGCGTTTCTGTAATTTATGCAAAGTCCGTGCCACTCCTCTTGATCGGACGGCTTAGAATGGTTCCTTCGATCATTTGATGTATTTTGAGCATTTGGATGCCCAAATGAAGTCAGAATTATGAGATCTTAGGCTCGTTAGATCCGGCTCGTCGAGACGCTTGATTTGACTATAAACACTCTATATTTAAGAGCTATTTTGGGATGTAATTGATATCCCAAAGATTCCAATATATTTGCTAATCTCGACTTGACTCGAGAAATCGTCGGATATTAAAATTGACTTTGATTAACGGTATTTTGAGCACCATATCATATATATATATATATATATATATATATATATATATATATATATATATATATATATATATATATATATATATATATATATATATGCAAATCTTTACTTATACGTGCAGTTACTTCTATATGGACTGTTATGACCAAGCATGCTATATAAATATATTTATGAGAGTCTCTAACTTTATTTATTTGATATGTGCCCTGAATGACCTGTAGCTTGATATCTATTCTGATCAAGTTAAGTTTTTATACTTTAACTTAAGCTTTGATAAGACTTGCTCTATAAAATTAATTATACATGTGCAAGTAAGAAGTAAGAATTAATACATACATATGTGCAAAATCATAAATTTTAATTACAAGAAAGTATATGTATTTATTTGCTTAACATATGTAAAACTTATTGAGATTTATAACTCACCCAAAATCTTTTACAATTTTTTTTTCAGATTTGTCAACACGATGCGATTAAGCAAAAGTAAGGGCATATGATAACTTTATCTGCTTTATCACTTATTATATATGTTTAATTGTGTTAGTCACAAAAGTAGTTCCTTAAATATGTCATTGTACTATCTTTATAATTATGTGAACCAATAATTAACAATTTTTTAATTTTTATTTGTCGTTACTCATGTGTTATTAAATATTTTGCTTTGATGTCTAAATGGCCCAAAAATTTGTGTTATGAACTCTGGGACTTTTAAATTTTGGAATACAAATTTATATTTATTTATGTGGGTAGTGACATATTTTCTTTCCAAAAGTTTAGCTTCATAAAATCTAGTAGAACCTAACGTTAAATCTACAACTAAGTGCAAAAATGCCAAATGGTGAACATAAATAAAAAAAAAAATTCTTATGACTATTAAGTTAGGTGAGGGATCTACTGTTAGGATCCCTTAGACCGTCATTAATGTTGGTTCTAATGGAGACACTCTTTAGTTTGGAATAATTTCTAAATTAATACAATTTGTACCAGCTTAACTTGTGGCTAAGCCCACCACTAAGAGCACTGAAATGCCAAAATCATTCAAAAGGTTGTCATACAAAAGAAAGAGACCTAATTAGGGAAAGAACTCAATCTCTAAAAGAGTTTTATTTTCAATAGACTATCGAAGGCATCACCAACAATATTGTCTAAGGAGATGATGGTCATGGAGCCTAAACTAAAATCTATCAATGTCAGTCCACATAGCAATCCATCGGAGGAGCCTATCATTCCATAAGGTATGGCCTTTGCCTTAGGCAATAATGATCATGAAGCATCTTTCTTGGGAACCAAAATGTCCAGGAGAGCTAGAAGAAATTACAACGCCTGTCGTAAAGCTACTAGATTACATGTGTATGTTGAACAATCATATGAACCACTAGGGGAAGCAAACATATCCACCAATTATAATTTTGAGCTGCTCAGATGGGTCAAGAGAAATAGTTCTTGAGGAGATATAAAGAAGTCTTTTTGGGATAAATATATGCAACCCATTTTATAAGATCAACCAATTAAGGAGGAAACTATCTCCTCCAAATTCTATAAAGTTTTAAAGGTTGTTAAAAATAGAAACCTTCATAAAAGAATTAAGAAGTTGGTGTGCTAAGTCGCCAACCCAATAAATTCCTTCTTTAAAGAAGGTAGAAATATTAAAAAATATCACGCCTGCCTTGAGCAGAACATAAGATCTAGGGGTTTAATATTCAGTGAACCCCAACAATGAACCCTTTAGTACAAAAATACTAAGTATTTAGTGGTCGGAAGGTCCCCTTCACAAAAAAGGGAATATCAATCATCTCATCTTAATCCATTTGGTTAACATCAAGGATGAGTTCCCATAGATTCACCATTGGAAGGTCCCAATTAATTTGAGTATCTAAGGAATCCCAAGTCATTAAAGATGAAACAAATCAATATGAGTAAGCTTAACCCGATGATGAAAAGGTTGCATTTCCCATCATCAATTGGAAGCGTCGATCTAAACAGTCAACCATTGGTTGATGATGCGGATAATCATCCCTTTTGGAAAGATGATGACTTCTTGATTGATGAAGAACAATAAACCCTTGATTTCCAAAATAATGAAAATATTGACTACATGGAAGTTGAGGTTGTTTGCATGGTTAATACACATTTATGAAATAGAAATGTGGTACATGAACATCCAAATGAGGAACAACATTAGGAGAGCCTAAGTCATCAAGTACCCGAAGGTGAAACATAAATGGAAATTAAAGAAACTAAAGAATTAACTATTCTTGTAACAAGGTTACAATGATAGATGGGTTCTCAACTCCAAAGAAAAGATCAAGAAATCAGACAACTCAACAATCGCCTCAATGAGATGAATAGGCTAATGAAAGAGTTGTTTAGTCAACTTAACTTAATAGTAATTACAATATAACAAATACCTCCTGGAAATCCTCCAGCGATGATTAATCCAGCAGATGAAGCTGGGGGCATGTAGAATGTCTCACCCAACTTGCTAATAGCTTTGACATGAAGACAAAACCTTCAAGAAAAGTTATACTAAATACACACCAAGAGATTGATGCCATTACAAAATCCCTAGTAGAGGATCTTATTAGCCAAAAGGTTAAACCGATCATTGCCTCAAAGACTGTTAAATAATTAGTTGGAAAAGGTCAACTATATCTGACTGAATATTATCAAGTATAGTACCCCAAAGGTATGTGGTGCCAAAATTTAACACCTTTTCAAGCACAAAAAAATCCACGGCAACACTTAGCTCAATTCAAAGCTACTTGTGGAATATAGGAGGAAATGATGTACTATTATGATAATTCATTAGCATCTTACTAACACAAACTTTTGAATGATATGTTGAGTTACCCAACGGCTCAATAAAAATCTTTGTCGAGTTAGAAACACTCTTTGTTAAGAACTTTGCATGAGCAACCAAAAAAGTGATGATCATATATCTTGCTTTAGAAGAAGAAAATACGAGTATCACTAAATATATCATGAGATGGACAAATATGAGCATGAAATATGACCAACAAATCATAGGAAAGCATGTAGTAAAACTCCTAAGGAGGAATAATGATGATCAAATGGCTCCATATCTATCCATGGTCATGATTAATACATTCCAAAAGCTATTTGATCATGTAGCCAAGTTTAAGAGGCAGCCCAAGTAAAAAGGCGTTAATACCTATTATAACAATAATTTCTTTGGAAATGAAAAACAACTTAAGACATGATTTAAAGAAAAATGATGTAAATATAATGTTCATGTTTATAGTTGATAAAAAAATGAAATGGAGGCACAAAAGCTCAAGAAGAGCAACTAAACCAATGGAGGATAAGAAAAAAGGTCTTACCCTCCAAGAAAAAAAAGGACTAAACAATATTCATTCAAAAGAGAATGTACTGCTAAAATCTTCAAGCACGTCATAAAATTGGGTTGCAATTACTAGAGCCACGTTGACTTGGCCAAGTAAACAAAGTTAACGATCCCAATTATTATCTATTCCATAAACTTATAAGTCACCCAATCAAGATTGTTTCATCTTCAAATATTGGGTTGAAAGGAGTTATCGAAATGGGGAACTCACCCTATCTGATAATGTATTTGTACATCCTAAAGAAAAGGTGAATGTTTTTATGGTATCCCTAAATTAAGATGCAAAAGAAAAATATATTAAGCCAGTTGGAATTCAGAATATAAATAATATTAAAGGCAAAGCCCCATTGGTAAAGAAGAAGGTGGTTAGAAGACCTTTATCTCAAAAAATACTAAACGAATGATCAACATCCTCCTATCCATAAAAGGAATTAAGTGGAAGAACTCTATGGAACCTAAAATAGATTCATGAATACTCTTATCCAACATGGGGAAATTTTTATATAATGCAAAGAAGCATGTGAAAATCAACTAGACTTCTTCTTTGAAACCTCATAGAAGGAGAAATTCTCGAAAACCAAAGTCTAAAACACAAAATATGATTGACTCTTTGAATGAATACAAGCAACCTTCACGAAGACCTATTAAGTTGGAGGAATACATGCTCCACATACAACTTGATATAAAAAATTATAAAGAAGAAGGTTCAAAAGAAACGTATCGAGTCATAAGCATATGTGAAAATTCTAATTTTTAAACCCAAAGACAGGCATGTTACATGATTAGAATAGAAATAGACTTTGAGAAAGAACTTTTCTTACCCAAAGAAAAGCTTATGAAATGGAAGGATAAATTAGGCTAAAGAAGGTGTTTCCTAAATAGACAATAGTTTTGAATGCTTTGAAAATTCTAAAGAAGTACATAGTTCAGAAACTTCCTTTGATAAAGAAGATTTTATAGAAGAATTAACTCAAATCCAATTGAGGAGTGGAAAGCGAATGTCTCTACCACCACAGAAGAAAGCCATGGATAAAAGCAAATAAATTTAAATTAATGAAGATGTCTTACCCCCACTATTAGCTAAACCTCAAAAGCCACTGTTGACCTCACTTTTGGAGTGAGGATTCAATCTTCCCATCATAGATTTAGGATTCTTCAACACACTAAGAGCTCCTTAGTCATAGGACACTTCTACTGGCTAAGTGAACACTTAACCTAAGCCTAGAGGCTTCAGGAAGATTAGCCATAGGATTAGGCTATGCCTTATGACCTAGGGTGACCTACCCATCCAATGGCTCAATCAAAATCCATGACTACTTCCTTAGCCAAAATTTAATCTCAAGTTCACATACCCAATCCCAATTGAATCTACAATCAAATCTCCAAACCAAAATCAACAAAATCAAACCTATCCTAAGCCCTATGATTTAATCTTATGGACTTAGCCAAAATTCTCTTCAATTCAAATCATGCTTAATTGATTTTCTCATAAATCAATTTAATCCTTCAATCATCATTCCAAACCATATCCAAATCTACAATCAAAACCAATCAAATCAAATCAAACTAAATCAAACCTATCCTAAGCCCTATGATTTAATCTTATGGACTTAGCCAAATTTCCTTCAAGCCAAACTAAGCTTAAATGATTTTCTCATAAATCAATTCAATCATTCAATCCTTCATTCCAAATCAAAATCTACAATCACAATTAACCAAACCAATTCAAATCAAACCACGTTAACTCATTTGAACCAAAATACCCAAATGAGCTAAAATCCATTTGAATCCAAATCAATTGTAACCAAAGCTTTTCAATTTTGAATCAATATTCAAACTCAACTAGACTCAATTCAACCCAAAATTGATCTAATTGACCCAATTGGTTGACCCAAAGTGACTAATTTGATCAAATTGAACCAAACTCCAATCCAATCTAAATTGGATTGAACCAACCCTTCAAATCTTCTCCATGATGATTTTTGATCATCTTGGATGGCTTAACTATAACAAATTTAACTCAATTAATCCAATTGACCTATTTAGGCTCACTTAACCCAAAGTGACCTAAAGGACCCATTTGATCCAAATCTTAATCCGACCTAAACTGGATTGAACCAAATCATACAAAACCTCCCATGATGATTGTTGATCACCCTTGATTGATCAATTGCAATTAATTGGGTCAAACCAAGTCTACGTAGCCATTTGATCAAACCTATCAATGTAACCTACATGAGCCAAATGAACCAAATTTCATCCTAAGCCAAATCAATTGAAAACAATAATTCACATCAACCTAAAATCAATCCTTGAACATAACTTGACCATCAATTGAGCCAAACCAAACCCAATTGGCCCTCTTGACCTAAGTTGACCCAATTTAACCCAAATTGGGTCAAATCAAAATCTAACAAATTAATTGCAACCAATGGCTCAAGATCATTAAATATTGATTATTGAACATGATCAAAGCCCTAATTAGACCCAATTTGGCCAATTGAACCCATTTGACCCACTTAGCCCAAATTGACCTAAAGGTCAATTTGGCCTAAATCCTTCATGAATCCAAATTGATTCAAGCCAAAGCCTACAATCATCTTCAATTGACCAATTGAACATGAACCAATGCCTAACCCAAACCAATTTGGCCAATTTGGTCAAATTGGTCAACTTGACCTATTTGACCCATATGAACTCAAATGGGTCAAATTTAAATCCAAGCCAAATTGAAAAAAAAAAAATCATACACCAAAATATTCTAAATACTCATTTGAACTTGACCCAAGCCTTAGTTTGACCCAATTTGATCAATTAGTCAACTTGACCCAACCTACCCCAATTTGGCCTACATGGGTCAAATTGAGTCAAACCCACTCAAACCAAGCCCAAATCCAATGGAATTTGGCATGGTCCCTCCTTAGGTCACCTTGGGTGAGCCCAAATCAAACCCAACCTAAATTGACATAAACCCAATGGGTAAAGCTTGCTAAATGGGATAAATACCTCATTTGAATTGTTAAACCCATTTCCCCTCCACATTGTTGTCCTTTAAGCCTCCACTTAGGCAAGAGGTACACTGGCTCACCTGACCCAAAGGAGATTGGCTCAGCTATGAGCCTAGTGGAGGTGAGTTCACCTCTCCAAAGCCATTAACACACTTGGCAACCCAAGGACACCCACTCTCCTCCCAAGACAACCACCTTCCCTCCTTCACCCAACCAAACTGAGCCACCTCAGTCACCTCCTGCCACCCATGACCTCCTACGACGGCTGGACGGCTACTAGAGGCCAAATCCATCAAGGCCGTTGTTGACCTCACTTTTGGAGTGAGTTCTTAACTTCGTCATCATAGATCTAGGACTCTTGTAGACACTAAGATCTCCTTAGTCTTAATACACTTCTATTGATTAGGTGAACACTTAACTTAAGCCTAGAGATTTAGAAGGATTAGCCATAGGAATAGGTCATGCCTTATGCATTTAGGAAAACTTGCCTACCTATCGCTCAAACCCAATCCATATGCACCTTCTCAAATCCAATCTAAATTCAAATCTCAAACCCGAACCTCAAACTCAACTTAAATACCAAATCTAAATTCAAATTCCAAACCAAATGATTGAAACTCATAATCAAATCCAAATCCCAAAACCCTTCATAAGCCCTTTGATTTTATCTTATGGACTTAGCCTTAACCAACTTCAAATCAATCCCAATACATTTGATTTTATCAAATATCAATTCAATCTTTCTATCAAAATTCAATTCAAATCCAACTTCAAATGATTCAATCCCATGATCAAATCCAAACTCAACCAAATTTCCTTCTAAGTCCTTTTGACCTATAGCCATGAGCTTGGTCAAATTTGCTTCCAAATCACTCCAAACTCAAGTGATTTTCTCATGAACCATTTATATCTTCATTTATATTTCTAAATATAAATGAAATATAAATCCAAATAGGCAAAACTAAATCCAAAATTAAACCAAAATCCAATTTATACCCTTTTAAGCCAATTCCTTGAACTTGGCCAAATCCAACCCAAATCAAATCAAAACCAATGGATTTCTTCATGATTAAATCATTCCTTTAATCATTGTTCCCAATATAAACATAAACTATAATTATCAAACTAAATCCAAGCTAACCCAAGTCAAACCCAAGTTTGCCCTTTGACTTAAAATTATCATATGAACCAAAATTCATATGGCTTCAAACCATTTGCGATTGATTTTTTTTTTTTATCTCAAACCCATTTATCAATACAACTAAACTTGAATCAAGCCATGATCAAGCCAATTGATCCATTTAGGTCCACTTGACCCAAAGTGACCTAAAATACCATTTTGAGCTAAGTTCTAATCCAACTCAAATTGGATTGAACTGAGCCCATCCAAACCTCATATCATCATCAACAATCATCCTAGGTTAATCAATTATCTTGAATTGGGTCAAACCAAGTCAACCTAGTTTGTTGACCAAGTCAACCTTTAGCCCAAATAAAACCTAAATTAGCCAAAGCACACCATATGCCAAATTGACTGAAACCTTTAATTCAAATCAATTCATAATCAATGACTGAACATGAGAAAACTCTCAATTGAGCCAAAGCAAGTCCAATTGACCATTTGACCCAAGTTGACCCAAATTGGCCTAAAAAGCTAAAATAGGTCAAATCACAATCGAACCAAATTGATTGCAACCAATGGTTCAAGTTCATTCCAAATTGATTATTGAACTTGACCAAAGCCATTATTGAGCCAAATTTGACCAATTGGTCAACCTAACCTAACCTAGCCCAAATTGACCTAAAGTACCAAATTAGCCAAAATCAAATTAGCTCCAAATTAAACCAAACCAAAGCCTACAATCATTTTTAATTAGCCAATTGACTCAACACCTAACCCAACTCAATTTGGTCAAATTGGCCAATTGGTCAACTTGATCCATTTGACCTATATGAACCCAAATGAGACATAATCAAATCCAAAGTAAATTGAACCAAACCAATGACACCAATACACTCCAAATAGTTTTGTAAAATTGACCCAACTTTGGTTTGATCTAATTTGACCAATTGGTCAACTTGACCCACCCTAACCCAATTTGACCTAAATAGGTCAAATTAGGCCAAATCAAATCAAATAAACTCCAAACCATTTGAAATTTTGGCTAACTAACTTTTGACCCATTTCAAATCGCCTAAATCAAACCCATAGCCAAATGACCACTTTACCCTTGGGTCTAGGGCATCCCATGAGATATGACACTTGCTTCTTTGGTCATTTCATCCCCTTGGCCACTTGGCACTCATTCATAGGTCCACTTAGGCACCAAGGACTGTGGCTAACCTAACCCGAGGGTGGTTGGGTCGCATGATTCATGGAGCATTTCAAATTATCAAGGACACCCTGCTCCGATGGCAGCCACCTCCCACCCTTCCTCCACTCATGTGAGGGAAAGTGGAATGATTCTCTGCCCAAACTGAGCTCCCCATCACAACCATTGATCCAAAAAACTGAAACCATCATCACCATTCAAGCCAAGGAAGGAGGGGGTATACCCCCCTCATTCTCACTCAAACACACAAACTCACACTCGATTCAACCCTAGCAGCCAAGGAGTGACATCTCAGAGCTTCCCCTTGCCTTTCCCGAGCTCCCCAAATTCCCCATCTCTCGATTTTACACAAAATTGAAATAGGAGGCCACCTCCGTTTCCCATTTCCCTTTCACAATTAAAGTGCAATTAATTTTGCACACACCATCCTTGGACCTAGACGAGCCGAAATAAATCATTTCCCAAGCTTCCCAATGACCAAAGGGTGGAGTTTGATCAGGACCAATTGCTTACTTGTTGTGGGTTGGTCTTTTGAGCAAATCACACCAAATCAAAGCTTACGCGCTCAACAGGGCTTCATTTCTACCAAACAAAGCTTCCTCAATTGTTGGAATCGGTCACAAGCTTTAGTGAGGTATGCCATTAAAACTGATCCTTAGCTCAAAATAGGTTGGTCCTTTGTAAAGGAAACTTGCATCTCGTATGATCTCCACCGTTATATGTGTTTGTTATACTTTTTTGAAGGTGTGGGATCAATTTGATCTCCATCCGAGCATGGGTGAGCTCGAATTAAGCTATGATCGATGAACGGTATCCATCTATCACCGCTCAGGAGGAGACAGATCATGAACCATCCATTCCACATGATCGGAATGGATGGTCTTGATCTAATCACGCCTAAAACCCCTCTTTCTCCTTCAAAATTATGTGTTTAATCATGGCCGTCTGATTTTATATCAGACAACCCACACGGAAAGCACGTTTTGCCACCGTCTACGTTGGCATTCGACGCGATAACCTAAATAACTAATCCTGTCATGCCATGTGGTGTCGACAGGATTAGGGGGTTAATTATGTTAATTAATCTATTTTTAATGCTGAAACTTTCAAAATTCATAACTAATTATAGAAAAATCCAAAAATACAAATGATGGCTCATTTTAAAGGTATTTTAAAGGGGAATTTATTTTAATTATTATTAATTAATTTTGAATAGTAATTTCTACTTAATTAAGATTTAATTAAAAATTTAATTAACTTAATTACTCTATGATTAATTATTCATTAATTTTAAACTTTTCAAGAAATGTTTAGGGGGATGATCTCTAGCTCCCCTATTTTTCTTAGGATTTATTGGATAATTGATTGGGGAAACCAATGAGTTAAGCATTAATTACTCTCCTCTCTTAATTAATAATAATTAAGAAAATGAACAGTAAATTAATAAATCAATTAAGCTTATTAACCTATTAATGGTGATGAAGTTTAGGAAATGGATTGAGACCCCCCTCTTCCAATCTTTTCCTTAAGCCTCTCCATTCCCACTAAAATAATTAATTAAAAACTCATTAACTAATTAATCAACAAAAGTAATCAAAACCCAATCATACCTGAACTTTAATTAACTAGTTGAAAGGATTTAGAGATTGAGACTTAGGCTCCCTTCTTTGTCTCTTTCCCTAAGTCCATTTCATATTGTGATTAAGGATAGTTAAGATTTAATTAGATAATTAATGAACTTAATTAATTTGAATAAATCTACTTCTCTAATTAACTCTTGGGTAGCTCTTTGAGTGTTCAATAATCTAAAGAGAGAGCTAATGAAAATATGGTTAGCTCACATGTGTGAGGAAATCATAAGAGTAATTAAGTGAGCTCCTTAAGCTTAATTAATTAATAATTATGAGCTAATTGCATTATGCCCATTTCATTTCATAGGAGCATTACTATTTTCTTTTCTATGCCTTTGCATATCATATTAGCTCATAATTATTTAATTAATTATATTAAGGTGACATAGGTAAGGGTTAATTAATTGATTTAATCTATGCTTAACTTAATCAATCCATAAAATCAACCTAATTGCTTTTCTTTAAATCACATTAACTTACACACATGGGAATGGGATTAGGACCAACAAACCTCCTTCACATTTCATAAATAAAATCAAACATAGAATCAAAAGTGGCTTTAAGAAACTTTAGTTTATTTTAAATAAGCTTGTTTAATGTGATTGTTCTTAGGAATTAGTTGGATTGAATGAGATTGTATGCTTATGTTTCTTTATTTCTTTCTAATCATATTAAAATGTTGTATGCCATTTGTAGTCATGCATTCATTCCTTTCAAGATTAATTAAGTAAAAAAATGATTTCCTTTATGTCAATTTGCATGTGTTGACCTAATTAAAAATATGTGTGGCTATTATCACTACTAAATATCAAACATATTTTCTAAAGCTTCTAAATGAATAAGAATATGTATTGTGACTTTAGTTATACATATATAAGAGGCATGTGAATATAAACTTAGTGTAGGAAGTGAAGTTTGTTTCCTATATTCATATGTTGATTTGTATAAGTAAGAATGTTAGCGGGTATATTAGTCTGGACATCCCAGACACGCACACCTTTAAGTAGCCTTAAGGAGGTTCCTACCTCACTCCCTTGGTGCAGAACACTTGCGATGTACCTGCTTATTTTCATTCTTATGCATTTTGACATTAGAATTTAGAGAGAGCTTTAATTCATTTACACAAATAAATTAATTAAATTGAATCCAATTTTTGTATAGTTTTCATTTCTATAATTGCTAGCACATTCACATATATTTAAGAATAGTGGGTATATTAGTATGGATATCCGGGGCATGATTTAAGTAGCCTTAAGGAGGTTCCTATCTCAATCAATTGGTACAAAATAATAATGGTATTATAAAATTCTCATATATATATATATATATATATATATATATATATATATATATATATATATATATATATGCATGTGTGATACAACTAGTGGATGAAAATCATAATTTAATCAAATCAAATTCTACATTTGCATGATTCTCATTCTTATAGTTGCTTATACATCCATATGTATTTGAGGATAGCGAGTATATTATTCTGGACATCCCAGGGACACACAACTTTAAGTAGCCCTATTCCTACCTCACTCCTTTGGTGTAGAACAATGGCGACGTACTTGCTTAAAACTCTCATACATTTGTGTGTACATTTGGCTAATGAATGAAAATATCATTTTCTATTAAAAAGAAACATGCATTCATATTTGGTTCAAGTGGTTGAATTGCTTAGTCATGTAACTTAAAGCTCTTTGCATATGCTCTTGCATAAGAATTTAGATAGAGCTTTAAATTAATATGATAAGATAAATTCAACCAAATGAAACATCAATTCAAATGAATTTGCTTAAATTCATCATTCAAGTGTGCTAAGATATAAATTGCATGTATAGGTATGCTTAAGACTTAACCATATGCTTGTTATATATGATGGAAAGAAATAAACAAACATATGTCATGTGATGGTATTTCATTTAAATTAATCTTGAGAATCCTTTCTTATTGAATGAGTTTATTTAAAGTGAACCTAAACCTAGGACTAATTAAAATATATAATAAGCCATTCACTAAAGAGAATTGATTAATTAATTGGCTTTAGAAATGACTTAAGGTAAGGATAAAAGAGAGCGATCCTCTCTTTTCTTTTCTTTATAACACTTAGTTGTTAAGTGCAAACCAAGTGAAACAAAAGAAAACATTAAGAAAAACTTGCAAATCAACTAAACAACTTGAAGTGAAACAACCCTTTAAATTGAATCTTCCTACACTTAGGAAACTATAACTCTAAAGCCTAGTTAGGACATACCACACAAGAATTAATACACACACATTAGATTAAGTCACCACTTATAGCTTTAGGTTAGGATGATGCATAGTTTGATGTATATTTTGTTTTATGATGTAATGTTTTATACTAGATGTCAAGATGTATGTTTCGTAGACTGGATGTTAGGCCGTTATTAGCCTAATTATATTTTTTGCAAGAGATTATGCTTAAGGGGCCATTGAAAAATAAATATAAATACTCTCTCTCTTTGTAGGTTGCTTAAGCCCTTAAGCATAATCCAAGTTAGGATAGGTGGGCTTGGTTGCCCATGTGCAGGGTGCTAAGTCCAAACCATAAATGTAATTTTTTGGGTGGAATATATGTTTAACTAACCTTTGTTTGCAGGTGTAGTTAGATTTACTTTTCATTTCAATGTAATTTTGCAATTAGGAATTAAGATTAGTGCTATGGGAGAATTATGATGAGAATTAGCTAGAAAGACTATGTCTTGTGTGCCATGTGATGCCTTAAAGTGAACCAAATCAAAGAAGCAAAGAGGAGTAAAGAAGATATGAAGATTTGAAGAAGACGAAGACCCCCATAGCATGTATTCATCCTTAATTATAATTATTCTTTTCTAATATGGGTTGTATAAGGGTAGAGCTCGGCTACCCATTTTTCTTTTTGGGTTGTACAGCGGTACCCAATGCACCGGCCTTTTATTCTTTTATAGTTGCTATAAAATGTTTGATGTTATGTTTAACTTATTCATTAGAAATGTCATACCTTTTAATAGTTTTTTTTTATGATTGATGTTTGTTGTATGGCTTGGATGCGATTAGGCTCTTAGGGAAAAATAAATTTTCTACCCAACTATAACTCATAATTAAATTTCTAAATAACTCATAACCTCACATAAAGTCTTGGCATTAAATCAAGATAATTAAATGATTTAACAACCCCTTAGCTGCATGTTGAATGTTTCACAACACACATTTCATACTGTTTTGCTCTTAAAAATAGAGGATTTCCATCCTTGCATGATAGGAGAATGCTTTACCTGTGAGGGCATCCCTTGTGGTGGAAAACACTCTTTTCATTGATTTAGCCAATAATCTAATTTCATCATACATATAGGCCTACAAAATCTCAAAGCCTTTTCAAAATGAAGTGTCAAATACAATAAAATTTGAAAGATTTGCATTAGACTAAGTCATCACTCATACTAATCATGCTATAGTCTCTTAGGGAGTGGGTTTAAGGACTTTAGTCTCTTTATAAATAATAACATCCTAACTATCTTACAAAATCATATGACTTGACCATGGTTTTAAAGTGTATGAGGAGTTAGCTGGCTGCCACTCCAAGCAGTTGTAAGTCAAGCAGTCGGGTGGTTTACCCTCTCTTATGGAGATAAACCATATACCCATATTCACTTAGATTTAGGATGTACTTGTGGTTTGTACCAAAGATCCCTAATTTAGTATCCGAGGTAGCCATTTCCTTCGAGCTACAAGCATAAATCCTCACTCTTAGGCATTCCCACGATCTTGTGTTGTGGGATTATAAGTCCTAGCTTTCTAATAAAATTTTAACTCAAATATATAATTCTCCTCAATTTTGAATGTATAAAGCCTAATCATAGGATAGTTTGGGATGCTCACTGGGCTTCTTAGTATCATGGGCATCATATACTCACCTCTTTTATCTTCAATAATAAGTCTCTCCTTTTTCATATATCCTGATTGACTTTCCAAACATAACTATTTATTGATAGTCCTATCTTTGAAATCTTTGGAGACAACAATTGCCTACTTTAATCAAGAGTATTTCTAAAGAAGTCACTTTCCTTAGGATGTAATTAACTTTGGGGGCTTGCCCCCATAGGGAACTTTAGAACCCAATTTAAATAAACCCTACTTTATTCATCCATGTAAAGTAGGGAAAAATCTCTGGTATATTCGAAGAACCATCATGCCTTAGGAGTCTTACTAGGTGATTAGGTCCATTGTAGGGTGGTGACTTCCATCTTTTGAGATAATGCACCATTTCTTGATGTCGTACCCAATCACCTCAATAAGTACTCTAAGATCTACATGGTGTCCCCCCCATATATACATATGATTGAAAATAAATACGATTTTTTTGGCAACTATGCTGGGAATGGTTCCTCTCTCCATCTTCTAGTAGACAATTGTTGTCTCTAAGCATCAATAGTGGACTTGTATTTCATATGAGTCCAAGACTATCTTTCCTTCCATTGGCACTTAGCTTATTTCATTTTTAAGCACAGCTAGCCAACATCCTTTAGGTTTTAGGACCTCACTCATTGTAGGTTTTGAAACTCCTATTGGGTCTCCGAATAGGTGAAAAATAAAATTAACTAATGAAAGGAGATGACTACAAACTTAGAACCTCCTCACCAATAGCTTGGTAAGGCAAGGTTCATCTTATATTCAAGAAAAGAAAATTTGTTTGCAAAAATATTACTTTCAAAAGCACTTTTCAAAATTCACATAACGAAAGATTTTGTACAAAATTCATAAGAAATTTCAAAATAAAAAATTTTCAAAATTTCAAAATGCACAAAATTCATATAATTAAATCTCATCTAACAATCCTCATGATTGTTACATCAAGATTCTTTTCAAAATGAAAATCAAAATAATTTTTTGAAAGAACCTTTTTTGAAAATAGTTATTTTCATTCAACATACCCAAATTTGATGAATGAAGATTCTACTTTCAAATAAAATCATAACATAAATATAAAACTCCACTTAGGATATTTCACATATGCTAAAGTTAGAATTTCCCTCTTTATTCAAAAGCACCTTTTAAAAATGGTTATCTCCATTCAATATACCAAAATTTGTTGAATGAAGATTCCATTTCAAATATAATCATAACATAAAATTGAAACTTCACTTAACATATCTCACATATGCTAGAGTTGAAGATTCTCTCTTTTCAAAAGCAAGAAAAGACACATATGAAATCAAGATATATTTTGAACCCCCATTTGACATACCCAAATTTGTCAAATGAGAGTTCCCCTTTCTTTTGGAAAATCAAAACAAGTTGAAATCTATTTGACATACTTACATTTGTCAAATAGAATTTCTCTTTTCCAAAATCTTGAAAATCATAAACACATTTGATTCCCACTTAACATACCAAATTTGTTAAGTGAGAATTTTATTTTCATAAATTATAATCACATTTGATTCCCACTTAACATACCAAATTTGTTAAGTAAGAATTTTGTTTTCATAAATCATAATCACATTTGATTCCCACTTAACATACCAAATTTGTTAAGTGAGAATCTCATGTTCAAATCATATCATGTTTGATTCCCATTTAACATACCAAACTTGTTAAATGAGAATGTCAATTTCAAATCATATCACATTCTAGCTTCCACTTAACATAACAAATTTGTTAAAGTGAGAACCTCATTTTCAAAGTACAAATCATATCACATTTGATTCCCACTTAACATACCAAATTTGTTAAGTGAGAATCCCATTTTCATAATTCATAATACATTTGATTCCCACTTAACATACCAAATTTGTTAAGTGAGAATCTCATTTTCATAAATCATAAACACATTTGATTCCCACTTAACATACCAAATTTGTTAAGTGAGAATCTCATTTTCATAAATCATAAACACATTTGATTCTCACTTAACATACCAAATTTGTTAAGTGAGAATCTCATTTTCATAAATCATAAACACATTTGATCCCCACTTAACATACCAAATTTGTTATGTAAGAATCTTATTTTCATAAATCATATCACATTTGACTCCCACTTAACATACCAAATTTGTTAAGTAAGAGTCTCATTCTCAAAGCAAAATCATATCACATTTGACTTCCACTTAACATACCAAATTTGTTAAGTGAGAGTCCATTTTCAAACACAAATAAAATCACATTTGGTTCTTACTTAACATACCAAAATTTTTAAGTAGAGAGCCTCATTTTCAAATCAAACAAATACATATCAACCACATTTGGTTCTTACTTAACATACCAAATTTGTTGAGTAAGAAGCCTCACTTTCAAATCAAATCAACATATATCACACATATAATCAATCATCATAAGCAAAGATTTTTCACAAAATTTCTAAACATACAATCACAAACTTTCCTTAGCATACCTAAATTTTCTAAGTAAAGTTTTTATTTTCAAAATAAAAATTTTTAGACAAGATAACAACACAAATATCTTCAAAGGTCTCTCCAAATATCTAAACCCCACCCAACCTACTTAAATTGGTCGAGTATGTGTTCTAAATCAAAATTATATGGCAAAGACTCTCCTAACATATCAAAATCTCTCCAATGAGCCCCACTTAACATAACTAAATTTGTTGAGTGTGGGTTCAAATTTCCAAATCAAGTCTACAAATTATTTCTAAAGGTGAATACCAAAGTGAGGGATTGATTCAGTTATGTTTTCAACAAATGCAGAGTTTCAGCTCAGTCAGTTTTTGTTCAGCTTAGTTCAGTACACATGGCTCCTAACAAGTTTGTGTTCTCCTTGGCCCTGGATTAGGCCAAGCTCACCCCACCCACTATGAGTCTTGGATCAATTTGATGTTAGTTACTTGTGAGGGGACAATCACGATAGTCCAGGGAGGAAGTGGGGTGATGCCACTTATTCACCTTGACATGACCTCTGACTTTGAGTTCCCTCCACTGAAGAGGAACACAGTTGAGGTCCCCATAATGAGAGCAGAACTTAGCATGATGGCCTGCACCAGAAGGTGTAGTTGTTCCCTATCATTCCATCAATTGTTCATCATGTTGCATGAGGTCGACACCTCCTCATTGGTCCCCAAAGGGGAAGGCTATCTTGGCCTATAGTCTCCCCACCTTCCCTTGACTCACCCACACTAGTGCAGAACAAGAGCCAAGGTCAAGCACATCACAGTAGCTAAAAAGGTAGCATCCCATGTTGTGAGGAGGGTTCACCTGGGAGGCATCCTTACTTAGTGTAGAGACTCCATCCCTCTAGGCTGGAGAGGGACTATGGAGGATTGAGCATTGCCTCCACCACCGCCTTATTATGAGGTAGAGAGGGAAGAGAGGCCCTGGATTATTATTCTCCAGATAGGTAGAGCCCATGGATGCTCAGTCTGATGCATTGTTCAACTTAAGGTCTTTGATCCCTAGGAGTGTCAGGGATTAAATACACAGAGGCTCAAGTGGAAGTACAGGTAGATAGGAGAGAGATGAGGAGGTATGCTGGCACAGCTTAGCTTTTTCCAAGTCAACAGCTAGTGTTATACCAATATTATAGTACTCACAGGCGTAGTCAATCTTAGGAGAAGAGCTCCTACCGGGTGGCAAATTAGTGTCTCACCACACGCACCCATCGCACCTTCACTAGTGCATGTTCCAAGATCCTTTGTTCTGCAAGGCACAAAAGATGGGAGAAGAAAGCCTTGGTGATCAATGACCTCGTGTCCCATTCCATCTACTCCACCCAGTGAGGTGAGTCAGCTCTCCTTGTTGACCTTTCACTTCAACTGGTGAAGATGGAATGGCACCCAAGAGCAGGCATTCCACCACCTCCATGCATTGATAGTAGTAGTAACAGAGGAGGGAGATAGTCAGCCTATGGCGTAGATCCCCAGATAACACTCCATGATAGGCATGAGCATGTATCTTCTAGCATAGTCCTCCTGAGATAACTCTAGTGACAAGCAATGAGATGCATTGCCATAGCATACCACCTGAGTGTTCTCATCACAGTTAGACCATTTTTTGGATGACATTTTAACACAATATTTTACAAAGAAGAGGAAAATCCTAGGAAGCGATCAGTCTGATTATGAGGAGGGAAATGTCAGCTTTGACCTCGATGAGGATGATTTATTGGAAGACTCGATCGAGGTCCACATGGTCAATACTAGGAGCTACCTCCATAGAGACCAGTAGTGTCAAGAAGGTATTATGATTGAAGAGGATGTTGCCATCCATTCAACTTAGCACCTCCTCCACCAGCTTAAACAGAGAGATGATCACATTGAGAAGATGGGAAGAAAATTGAAGAGTTAATGGTAGTTTCAACAAGAACTTACCAGCTTATAGCCTTCTCTAAAGATGTGAGTAGAGTTATCACATACCTTAGATCATCCTAGATGCATTCTCGTAGAGGAAGATAGTGGTATCTTGCATAGGAAGGTGTTTTGTGTTTTCTCTAGAATGGAGAAAAGAAAGGTCACCACATAGAGTTTAGAAATATTTTATTTAGATGACCAAATATGGCATTAAGAAATAAACATATTAACTCAAAAGATAAACATGCTCTCCTGTAATGGATTTGATCATTTCAATAAAAGATTCCTAAGGCTAATGGGTCTTTCATGTACTAGAGTATTTTCCCCTGAACTACATGGAAAAGTAGAACAGGGCCTATTTTATCCTGGGATTATGGTTCCCTATAAAGGCAAACCTCTATAGTTAATTACATCTTAGGAAGGGTTTCTTCGTAAGAATACTTTTGATTAAAGAAATAAGTGGTTATTCTTAAAGACTACTAAGGTAGCTTTCAAAGGATTGATTTTGAGAAATTCAATTGGGAGAGGTCCAAATTGGAGACAGTTATTTTCATGAGTCAAATGGAAAAGAGTAGAAATGTCTTGATACTGGGATACCCAATAGAAATTTCAACTATCCTATAATTGGGCTTCAAATTTGGGATTTAATTTTAGATTTCAAGTTGTCATTTTCTTAGAAATCTAGGGCTTAGATTCAAAGACAAGACCGCAGAATGCCTAGGGTTGAAGACTTATTCCTAAAGGATGCTTCAAAACCTAGTATGGTGCTTAACATGTCGATGCTCGACCTAGTTCTATCCTTGGGATTCATTGGTCATTCTCCTCACTTTAGAGAACTAATCTATCCCTGACTCTTCTAGACTTACAACCTGCTTGGAGAAGGCTTCCAGCTAACACCACCTATGCACATTTTAAAATAATGAGGCTGAGTCATATGAATGCAAGGTGGCTAGGCTACTGTAGTTTTAGGAAAGAAATCTATGAACCTAGACTTACTCTCTAATCTCTAAGATCATGTAGGGTATGAAGATGTACTTAACTAATATATATTTTTTAGATTTTATGAATTATGACTCAAGATTCATTTAGGTCATAGGAATAAAATTTATGCTTAATGCATGCAATTAGAAAAAGATTATGGGCCAAATTAGAATAAAAGAAAGTGTGCATCCATCATAAGCACTCAAAGGTCAAGCCTAGGTTCTCTGGCAAGGATGAAAGTCCATCATTAATCAAGAGTGAAATAATATGATTATGCATTATGTTATTAAAACATCCAGCTAAGGGGTTGCTACATATTTTATCTTGCTTTAATGTCCTAGGCTTTTATATGAAGATTATGAGTTGTGTTTATTTTTATATTTCAATTGATTTAGTTCAGTAGAAAATTTAGTTTATCCTATGAGCCTATGTCCAGGCATACATCACAACACAAATATAGCACATAAAGAAACCTAAGAAAAGCATGCTATTTCTATTGTGCACCCAAAATAAATCAAGCCAAATTAAACTATATAAGAAAAGGCCAATGCGGTGGTGCTATACACCCTGGAAGAAAGAAAAATGGGAAACCGAGTTCTACCCTTATACAACCCGTCTTAGAACTACAAGTTTAGATCTACGGGTCTTCTTTCCAGGAGAAAGTCTCCTCTTTTAGGGACATCCATCTGCTCCACAGGGACCACCGCACCATCTCCTTGTTGCCTCCGATAATCCTAGACCCCATAGATCCTAACCTAATAAATCTACACATTTAAGATTTGAAAAATAAATCCTAAGCCCTGCAAAATAGATGTTAGGAAATACACACAACACACAAAGTAGTTTATATTTAACAAACATATGGGCTTAGCATTAGTTGCTTGCCAATCCCACCTGTTCTATGGACTATGTTAAGGGATTTTTAGCATCTGCAAGCAAACAATAATTTTATGATTTATTTATTACAACAATCCTTTTAACACAGTCCCATACAGAAAATAGTGTCAAATCTAGAAAGAATGCCCTAGCATCTAGTCTAATGAACAAACAAGCCTAGACATCCAGTCTAAAGTAATACACCACATAGACATGTGAAGTACAACACAACATATCATAGGAGATTAAAAGAAAATCACAAAACGATCTAACCTAGATCTAGGGTCCGTGACTTAAGTAATCAAGTATGTGTAGAAGTATTTATGTGGTAAGTCTTTTCTAGGCCTTTAAGTTTAAGTTTGAAGTTTGAATTTGTTTAATTTTTACCATTGGTTGGTTTCAATTCAAATGACTTAATGATTTAATGCCCATTTTATGTTCATTTTATTTGGTTAAAGTAATATTTAAGTTTTCAAGAATGAGAATTAGAATGAATTTCATTTTTAGGTGAAACTCACTTTATTCCACATCTTAAATCCTAATGAAGTTTCCAAAAGTCTAACTAAGATCCTTAAGTATCTTAATTAATCCTTTTGATGTTATTTATGTTTGGATTTGATTTATGTTATTTTATTTATTTGAATTGCATTGTTTGGTTTAATTTGTTTGATTTATTTCATTTTGAATTACGTTATATGGATTTCATTTGATTTGGCTTATGTTAATTTAAAGAGTTTGATTTTATTCAATTTAACTTAAGTTATTGAATTATGAATTTGTAAGCTTAAGGTTTAAGTTCATTAATATGAATTAATACCTTGGGTTTGTTCATAGATTATTCTTAACCTAAAGTACTTAGGTTAATTACTTGATCTGATTTGATTAACCTAGGTTTTAGGTTCATTATTTAAATTCATTAAGGATGAGTGGTTTCATTAAATTTTATTGATTCAAAGGTTAAGGTTTAAGTTAAGTAATAATTTTATTAACCTAAGGTTTTATTTCGTTAACCTAAGATTGAATTTGATCACTTTAATTGACTTAGGATATTTAGAGAAGCTTTTTAATAATTTTCTGATGTTTGATAGAGATTAGTTTGAATTACCACTTTATTTAATATGTTAATTAATTTAATTAACATAATATTTGATTAACATTGACCTAAGGATTTGGAAATTTAAGAACTCCTAATCTAGAGATCATTTGGACTTGAAATATTTCTGACAAGTAGGGTAACATGCCAATTTTTTATTCTTAAAGTTTCAGCTTATTAGAGATGTAATTAGTGTGTAATTAAGGTTTTAATTATTTTATTAAAACTTTAATTAAGCCTAATTTATTAAGATTCATTAAGGGATTTTACTTTTCACTTATTCTTCACTAAAATACCTTTCCAATAAGGGTATATTCATAATTTTTGGTTAACTCATTGATTTATTATGATTTAATTAATTTTTGGTTGTTTAATTGAATTATTTAATTTATTTAATTATTTAATTGAGTTAATTAGTGATCTATTAGGTTCATATAGGTTTGATTAGGTTTAATTAGTAGGTATTCATTAATATTTATTATGTTGATTTAATGTTATTAGATTAAAGTTTTCTAATTATTTCATTAAAGGGTAATTAATTTAATTTAAAGGTTAAACATATGAAATTACAATTTCCTTGAATTCATTAAATCCCAAAAAAATTTTCTAAGGTATGTTTTAAGCTTAATTTCATTTCAAAGTTTCAAATTAATTGGATTATTAGAGTAATTAGGGTTTAATGTTTTTCAATTAAACCCAAATTAAGATAAAATTACCCAATAAAAATTGGGGATTTTAATTTCTATCGATTTCTCTCATCAACACGAATCCATAAATATTTTAATTATAATTTTATAATTTTTTTGGATTTTATATGATTTTTTAAATTAATTAAACAGTTAAATAATAATTCCTAATGATTTTTTAAGTGGAGGCCAACGCGTGACATATGTCCGCGATACGCACGCGGGTTGAAAATATGGCATCTAGATCGTCCGATCGTGGATCAGATGGTCTGAATCATCCCCCGTGGTCCTTAAGGAATTTAAATTAGATCATTGGCTAGATCTAGACATCCGATCCAAATAGAAGGATTGGACGGTTCGGAGATCGTCTTCTTCCCTAAACGCGAAACCCGATCGCCGTTGATGGTTTTCCCTCAACCGGCAGCGACCGACGGTGAATTATGCCTCGATTTTGATCTCAAAATGATCAGTGATTAAATGGGGATCAATCTATATGGTTAGATCCATTTGGCATTCCAACTTTCTTTGAAAAGGCCCAAAACGGAAAGCTTGAAGAAAATAGGAGAGGGCATCAATGGAAAACTTAGATTCCAGTGATCTCTGGCGGTGAGGTTGATTCCATATGCTTTAGATCAATGCAACAAGCTTCTGGTCAGTGTTTAGTGGCTTATCTCCACGTGGTTTGCCCCTGACCTCCCCTAGCATAGATCTTGTAGGTTCCCATGCCAAATGATTGGTAAGGGCTCGATTTGGACCACCTCAAGCCATAGAACGTGTGTGTTTCTTCAATTTGAGATGAAATCCCCTCCTTTGGATTTCACCATTAAAGGGTTCTCTCGGTTTTGGTGTGAATAGTGCCTTACCGGCAACGAGGTGGCTGGAGAAAGGTGTTGAACTTCTTCTGAAGCCCTCAGGAATATTTTGGAATCAATTTGGAGAGGAAAATGAGCTTCCCTTTCTTAGATTCCATCCTTGGCGAGCTTCCTTTCTTCCTCTTATCTTTTCTTCTTCCCTTGGTTGGCTAAGCTTTAGGCAAACTCTTGGAGGTTTGTCTTTGCCTTAATTGCCTCCATTGCCTTAATTGCCTCCATTACCTTCACTTGAAGGCAGCTACCTCTTAAGAGGTGGCTTTTGTCTTAGAGTGGATGAGGTGGGAAGAAGGGATTTCGCATGGGAAATTTGTTTAGTTTATTCTTTAAACCATAGTGTAATTTGATAATCAATTGCACTATGATTTAATTAAACCATTTAATTTGAATTGATTTTAAATTTAATTTCATTTTAACTCATTTGGCTTAAATGGGTTATGTATGATTTCAAATGAGTTCAAATAATCAATTCAATTTAAATCGAATAGGATCGGATTCATTCATTCATTTTAATTTGGTTTTAATTTGATTTATTTGAGTTAATCCAAATTAAAAATTTGGATTGATTCTACCTATATCAAATAGGTTAGAATAAACTCAAAAATATGATCTAGGACACTAGGTGAGGTGTCCTAAACATTGAATTAAGCAAAGATAGGCCTTACCCAGAGGAATTTGATGCAGTCTAATATCGTAAGGATTTCGTGCCTCCTTATTTCAAAATCCTTGATGGCAGTGGGAACCCTTGCCAGCATATTGCACATTTTAGGGTCAGTTGCTACAACACCGATGGTAATGATGGCCTTCTTTACAAATTATTTGTTAACAGCTTAGCGAGTGTTGCGTTTGACTGGTACACTGAACTTCCCAACGGTTCAATAAAGACATTTGTTGAGTTGGAGCACCTCTTCATCAAGATGTTTGCTGGAGCTCATCAAAGGGTAACTGCAGGCAATCTTGTTGTAGCAAAACAAGTTCTCAATGAGTCCCTTGTTGATTATATTCCATTGTGGCGCAACCTGAGCATGAAATGTAAACCACAGCTGTCCGAATAGCATACCATTGAGATTCTCCTCAAAAATATTTATGGATCGTTGCCTTCATGCTTAAGGGCTTGACCATCTAGAAATTTGAGAAACTAATAAACAAGGTGGCTAGCCTACAAGAGGATGCCAAACAGTTGCCTTTCCTGGATCAGCCAGCCAAGCCCAAACCTCAAAGAGCATTTGAGAAAAACCATGGGTAATCATAGCAGTTGATAAGGGGAAGCAGCAAGCCAGGGATCAATCAGATAGGCCTCGAGTTTAGCATCCTCCTCTGCCACCACCGGTTGTCAGCACAGTTACCTAAGCCTTATCGATCCTCAAACATATTATTTCACGCTATGTTATTACTTACCTACTCTTGCCAAAAAATTGAATAAGACTTATTTATTCAAGAGGGAGGTAGTCAAAAAGATTTTTAAGAATCTCTTAAAGAAACGATTTCAGAAAGAGCTGAGGTGGAGAAAGTGGGCAAGAGTCATGATCCAAACTATTACCCCTACCACCATATGTTAGGCCATGTCTTAGAAGATTGCATTACCTTTAAGGACTGGCTTGAGCGTAGCAAAAAGTCAGGTGTCATCATCATCCATAAGGAATACTTATTAGAACAACCTTCTAGTTATGTTAGAGTAATTTAATGGGGATACATGCAATCCTCTTAAGAAAAAGGAAGGTTGGGATATCTTTCTATCCCAAACCTCCAAGAAAATCATTTATAAAATGAGGAAACTACCCTTGTAGGTGCCTGAGGAATCTCAAACCTCCAACTCCAAGGATAACTCGGGTAGGAGCCAGAAGAACAACCTTCACTTGCAGATAGTAGAATGCAACCACCGAGACTAGTATTCTTTCCATAATTATAACTATAGTTCCTCCAGTTAGCTCTTCTTCTAGTAGCCATATTGTATCATCGGATGGGGGTTCCAAACTCCTTTCTTCACTTACTTTACTTGATTTCTACTTTGTACCTCATCCAAATCTAAGAATTCAATGAAGAAAGTTGATTCCACTTACATTTGTGTCACTTCTGATGATCTACCTAAGTTTATTCCTATAGAAAGCTCCCCGAGTCTAATTATTAATAACTATAATTTTGATCATTCTTCTTCTGATTTAGAAATGGGTTACCCATTCCTAAATCATTCGGGTTCACCTATTGAAATTAATTTGGAGTCATCTGACTCTAATGATCTTATAGGAGAAGTTGTAGGTGAACCTGATGAGCAGGTAGAACTTTCCACTAAACCATCTCATGAAGTCATTGAAGTCAACCTCTACATTGGCAAAGTTTTACCACTAGAGTAGCACCTCAGGATAAGGGTAAGAAAATCATTGGTTTAAGAGAACAGATAGCCCTCCACAGGTTGCTCCACCTATGGATATGCTTATGGAGGACTAGACTAGAGGTGATTACAATGTCCTTGCTCACCTGAGAAAGCTGACAGCTAAGTTAAGCATATATGATGCCCTTGTCCTATCTAAAGAGATGAGAAAGTCATTGATCAAGGACCTTCTTGATCCTGAAATATGTTTACCTTAGCTGACCGCTATTGGAGAGGAGGCATGTTATTCAAGAGAAGCCCGTGGAGTTACATTCATCGATGAAGACCTTCTTTTGGGGATAATTAATCACAACCGTTCCCTCTACATCAGGGACATGTAGATTGACTTTCGTGGTGTTAGTTGATCCAAGTGCATCAGGTGAACATTATGAGACTCTTGCCTACGAGGATTGACATCTCTAAACTCAAGGAGATCGAATGATGTTGAGAGGATTCAATGAGCAAGGCGAGAGGGCTTTAGGCTCTATAGTGTTTCCATTAGAGATAGATGATTGGAAGATAGAAGCCAAGTTCTACATAATCAATTTAGATACATATTTCACTACTTTGCTCGGTAGGCCTTGGATACATGAGAACAAAATGGTTCCATTCTCTCTACATCAGTGCATCAAGTTTTGAAGAGGTGGAATCGAATACAGTGTTAAAGGAGACTTGAAGCCATTTTCAGTTAGGGAGGTTAGATATATGAGGATGCAACCTACTATCTTCCTCAAAATTAGAAAGTCTATTCTCACAAACTTGGGAAGAGTTCAAAAACAAAAGAAAAAGAAAAAGAAGAAATAGAAAAAGAAAAGAAAAATGATAAAGAAATAGAAAATGAAAATACAAGTGAGCGAGAAACAGACACTGAGGAAGAAGTAGAGCCTGAAGTTAGATTCCACCCACAGTTTGTTCCTCCATATGAACACATGGGTAGATGACTCACCACTGTAGAGGAAGAGGCATCGAGGCTAGAGGTGGAAGACCTCCTTATTTATGTGGCCAGGAGAGCTATGTTCAGTACCTATCATAGATTTGGACTCAGTAGGAGGATGAGTCTCATGTGGTTAGCACGCCAATCAACCTCTCTCAATAGGTCCCATTAGAGGTGACATTTGAGCCAGACATTGATGAAGACCAGACCTCCAAGCAAAGCATGAATGAATGTATCCAAGTCAAGATGTAAGAAATAGTTGGGAACCTTATTTAACCCTACTTTCTAAAGTTGAGGGTTTGTAGAGGAGGCCCCAAGTCATCCACATGTCAAGCCAAAGAGGTTTTGCATTATCCTCAAGTTGATGTAGAACTTGAGGATGATTCATGTAAAGATCTAATACAATTATCTTTTGATTGATATTCGCCTTGTGTTCTTAACTTAGCAAAGAAGGGATTAATCCCACATACTTGGTTAAAACATAGGTTAGATTACTTTGAAAGGCTATGATACAACCAAAGCAAACATCCTCAATCAAGATCGACTAGGACTAGGATTTAGTGGGTCCAATCGATGAAAATCATTGCCTAGTCATCACCAATCAAAAATCTAATATTTCTTTTCAAATCATGTTAACTCATATGAGGAGGTGTGTTTAGAAACTTCAGATGATCCAAATGACCTTGAAGTCAAAGATGCACTGCTAGAATTTGAAGAAGAGATCAAATCAACCATCGATGAACTCAAAAAAAATAAACTTGTGAACTGAAGATAACCCACGTGACATACATTAGTTACTTGTTGAATGAAGAAGAAACCAATGACTTAGTTAGGCTATTGGTTGAGTTTAAGGACTACTTTGCATGGATTTATTAAGAAATACCTAGTTTATCTGCTGATGTAGCAGTCAACAAACTATAAATCCTAATGCTAACCCTATTAAGCAAGCTCTTAGATGCATGCATTAGACATTGAACATAATAAGTCATTTCTAAAGTCAAGAAGCTACTTGATGTTGGCTTTATCAAGGAAGAAAATATCCTACCTTGTTGTCCAATGTCATTCTAGTTAAGATAAAAAATGATTAGATTCGCATATGCGCCAATTTTAGGGATCTAAATAAGGCATGTATAAAAAGATGAATTTTCACTACCAATATTAGAACTGATGGTGGACATTACCTCATCTCATGCAGTATTCTCTTTCATGGATGGGTCATCTGGCTATAACCAAATTAAGACCCCCGAGGATGAGAAAAATACTACTTTTTGAACCCCGCTCGAAATCTATTATTATAAGGTCATGCCCTTCGATCTTAAAAATGATGGTGCTACATACTAGTGGGTCATGACTCAGATCTTCAACGAACTCATTCATTATCAGATCAATGTTATGTCGATGATCTTGTAGTCAAAAGTAAAGAAAGGAAGACCACCTCTTTGACTTGAGAGTAGTTTTCAAAAGATAATTTAACCTTAAAATGAATCAAGTATGCTGAGTAGCTTGGAAATTCTTGGGTTTGTTGTCCGACACTGGGAATCAAATCAACCCAGAGAAGGTCAAGGATATCTTAGAAATGCCACCCCTAAAGTCTACAACTCATTGCATTTGGCGTATCTAAGATGCTTCATATCCAACCTATCTGGACGGTGCTAGTCATTTTCAGAACTTGTCAAAATGGACACTAAGTTCAAGTGGGATTACAAGTACCAGCATGCTTTTAAAGACATCAAACACTACTTGATATTGCCACCAATTATAGTAGCCCCTATCCCGGGCAAGCTATTGATATTATATACTACTGCATTAGATGAATCCCTTAGCACTTTGTTAGCTCAAACCAATGGCAAAGGGAAAGAGAACTCTCTCTATTATCTTAGTCATCATCTAATCCCTACTGAGGCAAACTATCTACCTATTCAGAAGCATTGCCAAGCTTTAATATTTGCATCCCAAAAGCTACGAAACTACATGCTTCTCATAAGGTGAACCTGATCTCTAGGATCAACTCACTGAAATATCTCATGACACAGTCGACGTTATCTGGACAGTTGGCGCCCTAGTCCATGATTTTGTCACAGTTTGACATCACATTTGTTTCCCTCCGTGTGATGAAAGGACAAACATTAGCAGATTTCTTAGCAGCACACCCACTTCCTACTGACACTCCACTTAGTGATGACCTTCCCGATGAACAAATCATGAACTTAGAGGACGCTATCATTCACCATTGGGAGATTTATTTTGATGGTGCGGTTTCCTTTCAAAAGGGAGAAGAACCATAACCTGCTCTCCTAAAAAAGGCAGGGGTAGGAATAGTTCTCCTAACTCCAGACCGCGATGTGATGAGATTCTCATATCGTCTATCCAATCCATGCACCAATAATGAAGTCAAATATGAGGCTCTAATTGCCAATCTAGAGTTAGCCATTACACTATGCATCCAGAGTATCAATATTTTCAGGGATTCTCAGCTAGTTATCAGCCAAATCGGTCTTGCAAAGTTCTAAAGCCTAAGCTCCATCATTACCATAAGTATACCATGGAGTTATTATCTCAAATCCTAGAGGTTACCATTTACAAGATTGCTCGAGGAGAAAACATAATAACAGATGCATTAGCCAAGCTTGCCAAAGAGTTGGCATGTATAAAAGATAAGTCCATACCAATAATGGTCCAAAATAGACAAGTCTTATCTTGTTGATGTTGAACTCATCGAGAGACTCTCTCTTGAAGGGAGGTTTCATTGCCAAAAAGGATGAGTAGTTGGATTGGAGGCACAATTTATGGATTATCTAAATACAGAAAACTACCTTAAGAGAAGTCATTAGCACATCACGTGAAGCAAAGAGCCCTTTCCTACGCTCTCGTGGATGGCACCTTGGACCGGCGGTCCTTTGATCATATGTGGTTACGGTGTTTGGACAAACACGATGCCCGTAAGATCGTGATCGAGGTACACTCAGGTTTATGCGGAGCTCATTAGTTTGGTCCGAAGATGAAAGCCAAGATCAAGAGACTAGGATACTACTGGCCTTTGATGATCATAGATTGCATGGACGTAGTTAGGAGATGCCACTAATGTCAGGTGTACAGTGTGGTCCTACACCAACCACCGAACATTCTACATCCTACATTGGCCTCATGGCCATTTGAGTGTTGGGGGTACTGACATAGTAGGTCCGATCGATCCTCCTTCTTCCAAGAGTCATCGATTCATTCTGGCTGCCACCAACTACTTTTCTAAGTGGGTGGAGGCAATCCCACTCAAAGAGGTCACAGGTTAGCATGCGCTTCACTTTTTTAGTAACCATATTGTATAGGTTTGGGGTGCCTCGATGAATTATATCCAATAATGGTAATGCATTCAAGAGCACCAAAATCAACATCTTTGCCCAGAGACACAACATAGATTGGAGATATTCTACCATCTACTACGAGGAAAAATGGCTTAATAGAAGCCTTCAACAAAACTCTCATCCAAATATTAAAGAAGATACTCGATGATAACAAGCGAAAGTGGCATGAGTTAGTTGAAGCCTTGTGGGCTTACCGCACCACATACAAAATTCCAACTCAATCTATCACATTCTCTTTAGTGTATGGGTCCAAAGCAGTCCTACCATTAAAGGTCCAACTCCCATTATTAAAGATAGTTATGGGTAGTAAGATCACAATGGAGCAGAACGTCAAGTTGTAGTTAGAAGAGCTCGAAGGTTTGGAAGAGAGGCGCCTACGGGCATGCCATAACCTCAAGTTGTATAAAGCCAAAATGATTGAAGCTCACAACAAGTTGGTTCATCTTTGAACTTTTAAAGTAGGAGAGCTTGTTTTAGTTCTAAGGAGACCAATTGTTGCCAGTCGTAGGATGGGTGGCAAGTTTGAACCCACTTGGGAAGACCCTTTTATCATAGAGAAGGCCTACCATGGAGAATCTTATCATCTTATAAATTGTAAGGGAGAGCACCCTATGCTTCCAATTAACGAGCTCTACTTAAAGAAATACTATCCATAAATCTTGTTTCAAATCAATCATCAATAAAATTTCTTTCATCTTAAATTTCATTGAACATCTTTGCTTGCAAATCCGCCATGATGTGTTTTAGGGTAGGTGTAAGGAACCTAAGCGGCACCTTATCCTTTAGTGACACAACACCAACACAAACTATACACAACCGCATGTAAAATAAACATATATATATTTTATCTCAGACTATTTTGATTTGGGAGAAAGCCCCCTGCGGCACTCACTCATTAGTTGCTCTAGGTCGGGCAAACGTGCTACCTTGCAAGCATGTCACCCCAATGGTTACTTGTCTAGAGGATGTAAGTCTACAAGCTTTCTTTATAACTTGACCATTGCTCACCAACGAGTGCCTTGTTAGCATGGTAGGCTTTACTGCGCGGTCAGTAAGCTACCCTCATGTTGGCTTCATTTAAGAGGATGTAAGTCTGCTATGCCTTCTTCTTAAACTAGTCATGAACTGACTTGGTCGAGTAGAGGATTAGGGTAAGTCCCCCAGTGGCTCCTTTCCTCCTGATTACTTCAAGTTTGGGTCCAGTCTTTCTTTGTGATTCCCTACTTTATAGTTCCCGTTAGGTTGGGTTGATTTGTTGCACCGTCAATGGGTCACCCTAGCAGTTGATCCCAACTTTGAAAGATGTAAGTTATGCTTTCCCAAGTATCATTGCACATGACACCTAGGTCGATAACACTTATGTCGACGATAGAATATCGACAATCACTTTTGCTTTAGGAGATGTAAGTCTACATGCCTTCTCTATACCGATCTGCACAATGGAGCACCTTAGGTTGGTTGGTGTTCACTATGCTGATAGCTACCCACCTGGTGGATACACCACTCTTGGTAGATGTAAGATTGCTACATTTTCTCCTTAAGTTGGCCATCGAATACCTACAGGAATTATTTTCTTCATGGATTAGGATAATGCCCCTAGTGGCACCTCCCTTGTGGGCACTCTATTTTAATCACGTCCTTAGCATCCCCATCTAGACACTACCCGGGTTACTTTTGAATTGGACAGTTCTCCTTTCCTAGTTACCACCCATGTGGTTGGAGAATTTGTCTTGCGGATATGCAGATTCTCCCTTGGTCTAGTAAGTCTAAGATAGGAGTAGGTTGATATAAGCCCCTTCTCAGTGTGGTCCCTCACACACCAATAGGGTCCATGCATACAAAATAAAATATATATTTTCACTTGTGGATTAAGAGAAAAGCCCCCAGTGATACCTTTCCCAAGACATCCTATCAAGGTAGTCGTGAAAACCCCTATAGGAATTGACTACTTTGAGTTGAGATAAGTCCCTTGCACTCTCTCGAATCTTAGGTGGGTTCAATTTATTATGCCACCAATAGGTCACCTCGATGGTCACCCTTGCTTTGGAAGATATAAGTCTATCTTGCATTCTTTCCAGCATGACCGTTGCACGCCGATGGGAAGCCTTAGGTTGGGTTCGATTTATTATGCTATCAACCGATCACCTCAGTGGTCCCTTGTTCAAAAAGTTGTAAGTCTACAAGCTTTATTCCTTGATAATTGTGCACCGAAAGGCACCCCTTTAGGTTGGTTAGTTCACCCCATGGTCGGTAGACTATCCCTTTGGATTTATAAATCTAAGATAGGTCTAGGCTAATATTAGCTTTTTTTTAGTAGTTCCATCGCACACCGATGGGGTCCATCTAAAATTAAATTAATTTTGACTATTCTTGAGTCGATGTGAGTCCACAACGGCATTCACTTAAATAGTCACCTTAGGTCAGGTTCGATTTATTGTGTTATCAACCGATCACCCTAGTGGTCTCTTGTTCAGGAAGTTATAAGTCTACAAGCTTTCTTCCTAACTTGACCCTTGCACACCGAAAGACACCCCTTAGGTTAGTTAGTTCTACCCCATGATCGGTAGACTATCTCTTTGGATTTATAAATCAGGTCTAGGTTGATATTAGCTCCTTCTTAGCAGACCCATTACACACCGATATGGTCCATATAAAATTAAATTAATTCTAACTACTTTTGTGTTGATGTGAGTCCACAGTGGCATTCACTTAAATAGTCACCTTAGGTTGGGTTCAATTTGTTGTGCTATCAATCGATCACCCCAGTGGTTCCTTGGTTGAGAAGTTAAAAGTCTACAAGCTTTCTCCTAACTTGACCATTACACACTGAAAGGCACCCCTTAGGTTGGTTAGCTCTATCCCATGGCCGGTAGACTATCCTTTTGGATTTGTAAATCTAAGATAGGTCTAGGGTGATATTAGCCCCTTCTTAGTAGATCCATCACACATCGATAGGGTCCATCCCAAATTAAATTGATCTTGACTATTCTTGAGTCGATATGAGTCCATTGTAGCATTTGCTCAAATAATCACCTTAGGTCGGGTTCAATTTATTATGCAATCAACCGATCACCCTAGCGGTTCCTTGTTTCATGAGTTCTAAGTCTATAAGATTTCTTCCTAACTTTATCATTGCACACTAAAAGGCACCCCTTAGGTTGGTTAGTCCTACTTAATGGTTGATAGACTATCCCTTTGGATTTGAAAATCTAAGATAGGTCTAGGCTGATATTAGCTCCTTCTTAGTAGATCCCTCGCACACCGACAGGGTCCATCTCATCAAATCCATTATCATCTTTCCAATGGAGTCCAAATTAAATCTACCTTATCCCCCAGCAGATCCAAGCTCATATCTCCAATAGATGTGTCCTCAAAACCAAATCATATCCTCTCCCTAGTGGAGTCTCGAATCATAATCAAATTAAATTCTCATCCCAGTGGATGCCCACAAATTTACTCATATCAAATTTCTCCCTAGCGAGACATAAATCAAATTCCTATCCCTAATGGATAACCTGAACCTGCTTCCCTAGTGGAAGGTTCATGCACTCATCCACAATGGATCTTTTCTCCCCATAAATCATATCAAGTCAACTCAAACTCTTATCATTTATGGATAATCTGAACATACTTCCCTAGCAAAAGGTTCACATTCTTGATCCCTTAGTGGATTGTTCCTTCCTCTCTTATGCCCTCGGCATAAGTTGAGTTGCATGGCACTAAGATCTTGATTATGTTTACATCTGGGTTTAGTAGTAGATCATTTCTATTTGTATGGTGATCCATTGGATGTTGTTGATCATGTGCTCAACACCAATACATGCGATGAGCCTCATCAGTTACACCACACCTATTAGGCGCCCTTTTGTTGACCTCACTTTTGGAGTGAGTTCTGAACTCCCTCATCATAGATCTAGGACTCTTGTAGACACTAAGAGCTCTTTAGTCATAAGACACTTCTAGTGATTAGGTGAACACTTAACCTAAGCCAGAGACTTAGAAGGATTAGCCATAGGAATGGGTCATGCCTTAAGGGATTTAGGAAAACTTGTCCACTCTATTGCTCAAACTCAATCCATATGCACCTTCTCAAATCCAATCCAAATTCAAATCTCAAACCTAAACCTTAAACTCAACTTAAATACCAAATTTAAATACAAATTCCAAACCAAATGATTGAAACTCATAATCAAATCCAAATTCTAAAACCCTTCTAATCCCTTTGATTTTATCTTATGGATTTAGCCTTAACCCAATTCAAATCAATCCCAATCCATTTGATTTTCTTAAATATCAATTCAATCTTTCTATCAAAATTCAATTCAAATCCAACTTCAAATGATTCAATCCCATGATCAAATCTAAACTCAACCAAATTTCCTTATAAATCCTTTTATCTTATAGCCACGAGCTTGGTCAAATTTGCTTCCAAATCACTCTAAACTCAAGTGATTTTCTCATGAACCATTTATATCTTCATTTATATTCCCAAATATAAATGAAATGTAAATCTAAATAACCAAAACTAAATCCAAAATTAAACCAAAACCTAATTTATACCCTTTTAAGCCAATTTATTGAACTTGGCCAAATCCTACCCAAATGAAATCAAAATCAATGGATTTCTTCATGATTCAATCATTCCTTCAATCATTGTTCCCATTATAAACATAAATTATAATTATCAAACCAAATCCAAGCTAACCCAAGTCAAACCCAAGTTAGCCCATTTGACTTGAAATTTTAATATGAACCAAAATCCATATGGCTTCAAACCATTTGCAATTGGATTTATATTTCTATCTCAAACCCATTTATCAATACAATTAAACTCATTTATCAATACAATTGACCCATTTAGATCCACTTGACCCAAAGTGACCTGAAAGATCTTTTAGAGTCAAGTTCTAATTCAACCCAAATTGGATTGAACTGAGCCTATCCAAACCTTATATGATGATCAACAATCATCCTAGGTTAATCAATTATCTTAAATTAGGTCAAACTAAGTCAACCTAGCCCATTGACCAAGTCAACCTTTAGCCCAAATGAAACCTAAACTAGCCAAAGCAAACCACATGCCAAATTGACTGAAACCTTTAATTCAACCAATTCATAATCAATGATTGAACATGACCAAACTCTCAATTGAGCCAAAGCAAGTCCAATTGGCCATGTGACCCAAGTTGACCCAAATTGGTCTAAAAGGCCAAAATAGGTCAAATCACAATCCAACCCAAATGGATTGCAACCAATGGTTCAAGTTCACTCCAAATTGATTATTGAACTTGACCAAATCCATTATTGAGCCTAATTCTACCAATTGGTCAACCTAACCTAACCTAGTCCAAATTGACCTAAAGGGTCAAATTAGCCAAAATCCAAATCTAAATTAAACCAAATACAAATGAACCAACTTGAAAGAAAATTGGTCAAACCAGACACCATTTGACCTCACCCAAATAGTTGTAAACTTGACACAATGACCACCAATATTGACTTTTGGTCAATTTGACCAATAGTCAAATCAAGATAAATCAAATCAAATAAACTCCAAACTAGTTGAAATTTGGGCTAACCCACATTTGACCCATTTCAAATCTACCTAAATCAAACCCATAGCCAAATGACCACTTTACTCTTGGGTCTAGGGCATCCCATGAGATAAGACACTTGCACTTTGGTGATTTTCTCCCCTTGGCCACTTGGCACCCATTCATAGGTCCACTTAGGCACCAAGAACTGTGGCTGACCTAACCGAAGGGTGGTTGGGTCAGCGATGACTCATGGGGAGGTAAAATCACCTCCCCATTCCCATAAACCACCAAGGACACCCACTACTCCCATGGCAGCCACCTCCCACCCTTCCTCCACTTATATGAGGCTAAGTGGAATGATTCTCTACCCAAACTGAGTTCCCCATCACAATGATCCAAAAGCCAAAACCATCATCACCATCCAAGCCAAGGAAGGAGGGGGTATACCTCCCTCATTCTCACTCAAACACATAGACTCACTCTCGATTCAACCCTAGTAGCCAAGAAGAGACATCTCAAAGCTTCCCCTTGTCTTTCCTAAGCTCTCCAAAATCCCCATCTCTTGATTTTACACAAAGCTGAAATAGGAGGCCACCACCATTCCCATTTCCCCATTTCGCAACTAAAGTGCAATTAACTTTGCATACACCATCCTTGGAGCTAGACGAGCCAAAAGAATCATTTTCCAAGCTTCCTGACTGCCGAAGGGTGGAGTTCAATCAATACCGATTGCCATGTGCCGTGGGTTGGTCTTTCGAGCAATCCACACCAAATAAAAGCTGGTACAATTCAATAGGGCCTCGTTTTTACCAAAAGAAGCTTCCTCAGTCATTGGAATTATCAGTCACAAGCTCTGGTGAGGGATGCCCTTAAAATTGATCCTTAGCTCAAAATAGGTTGGTCTTTTATGAAGAAAACTTGCATCTCATGCGATATCCACCATTAGATGTGTTGTGCTTCCCGAAGGTGTGGGATCAATTTGATCTCCATCCATGCTCGAGTGATCTCAGATCAAGCGATGATTGATATATGGTATCCGTCTCTCGCAGCTCGGGAGGAGACAGATTACGGACCGTCCATTCCGCATGATCAGAATGGACTGTCCTAATCTGATCACACTTTGAACCCATCTTTTTTCCTTTAGAACCATGCATTTAATCATGGTCGTCCGATCTTAGATTAGACACCCAACATAGTAAGTGTTCCGCCGCCGTCCGCGTCAGCATTTGATATGATAATTTAATAAACTAATCCTGTCGTGCCACTTGGAAAGTGCACCACACCAGCCACCACATGGCACCGACAGGATTAGGGGGTTAATTAGGTTAATTAATCTATTTTTAATATTGAAACTTTTAAAATTTATAACTAATTGTAGAAAAATCCAAAAATACAAATGATGGCTCATTTTAAAGGTATTTTAAAGGGAAATTCATTATAATTATTATTAATTAATTTTGACTAGTAATTTTTGCTTAATTAAGGTTTAATTAAAAATTTAATTAGCCTAATTACTCTCTGGTTAATTATCCATGTAATTTCACACTTTCCAAAAATGTTTTGGGGGATGACTTCTGCCTCCCCTATTTTTCTTGGGATTTATTGGATAATTGATTGGGGAAACCAATGGGTTAAGCCTTAATTACTCTCCTCTTTTAATTAATGATAATTAAGAAAATGAACAGTAAATTAATCAATCAATTAAGCTTAATTAACCTCTATTAATGTTGATGAAGTTTAGTAAATTGGATTGAGACCACCTCCCCCCATTCTCTTCCAATCTTTTCCTTAAGCCTTCTCCATTCCCTCTTAAATAATTAATTAATTAATACCCATTAACTAATTAATCAACAAAATTAATCAAAACCCAAATCATACCTGAACTTTAATTATCTAATTAAAAGGATTTAGGATTGAGACTTAGGCTCCCTTCTTTATCTCTTTCACTAAGTCCATTTCATATTGTTGATTAAGGATAGTTAAGATTTAATTAGATAATTAGTGAACATAATTAATTTGATTGAATCTATATCTAAATTATCTCTTGGGTAGCTCTTTGGGTGTTCAATAACCTAAAGAGAGAGCTAATAAAAATTATGCTTAGCTCACATGTGTGAGGAAATTATTAGAGTAATTAAGTGAGCTCCTGTTGGTAGAAAAATTTCTATAGGACGTGAGTCACCTTTCAAATCTATTGGTGAGAAATGAAAAGAGGACAAGCATATAGAAATTCATCTTTTTAGGATGACATAGATCCACAGATGTGCTTATTCAGGTGATCGGATACGACATCATGGACATAGTCTACTATCTCAAAAGACAGAAGTCACTACCCTTTAATGGACCTAATTGCCTCAATAAGAACTCCTATCGACGATGGGTCTACATATGTACCAAGATTCTTTCCCTACTTTACATAGAAAAGTAGAGCAGAGTTTATTTTAAATAGAGTTCATTAAGTTCCCTACAGGGGCAAGCCCCCATAGTTAATTACATCCTAAGGAATGGGGATTCCTTAGAAAAACTCTCAATTAAGGTAAATGATCATTGTCTTGGAAGATTTCAATAGGAAAGGATTTTCAATCGATTAGTTCATTTTTGAAGATCAAAATGGGATTGATCAAAAGAGTGAGTTATTATCGAAGCCAAAATGGGAGATATGTAGATGGTGCCCACGATGTTAGGAAACTAGTGAGCATCTCAAACTATCTTATGGTTGGGCTTTACATTTTTGAAATTTATTTAGTTTGTTTTAGTTGTATTTTCATTAGAAATTTAGGACTTATGATTCCTTTACACAAGATTAAGAAAATTCCTAAGAGGTGAGGAATTATGCTTATGGCCCATAGAGGAGAAGCAACCTCATAACCTAAATCTAGGGAGTTTCGAGGAGGGCCGAAAGCATGACCTAAATCTAAGGCAAAAAATGTGTATTTGGTTTGCCTCCATAAGAGATGACAAACCACTCTATAGCTTAGACTTACAATGTCCTTGGGGTGGCTACCAACTAACTCCTCCTATGATTTTAAATACATATATGCAAGTCTTTATGCTTATGCAAGATAGCTAGGCTATTATTTATTAGAAAGAGACTAAGTCCTTAAACTCACTCCTTAAAGAGACTAGATCATGTGAAAGGCATGCTTCAAATGACCTAAATCTAATGCAATTCAAATTTCATTTCAATTTCATTTTTGGACAATTATTTTGACTTAAGATATTAGGATTTTTATGACTAATGCATGAGAAAACAAGTTATTGGCCAAAATCAGTGAGATGGGAGGAGGTGTGTTTCCACCATGGCTCTCAAAGGTCAAGCCAAATTTCTCTAGCAAAGGTGGAAGCCCTCCAATCAAGAGTGAAATAAGATGATGTTGTGCATGATATTACAAAAGAAATGCTCATCCAGCTAAGGGTTGCTAATTCTTTTATCTTGATTTTAAACTTAAGCTTTAGGTGAGGTTATGAGTTATTTAATTTTAATTTGAGTTGTTAAGTTGGTAAAAGATTTATTTTTCTAAAGAGCCTAATCCACATCTAGCCATACATAAAGCAAGGAAGAAACTAGGAAGAGCATGTCACTTAATGCAAAAGCTAAACAAATCATCAATCAATTTATAAAGCTAATCACAAAAAGAATAAAAGGCCATTGTGGATGGGAACCACCGCACAAACCCAAAAATATCAAATGTGGGTAGCCGAGCTCTACCCTTATACAACCCAGATTATAAATGAATTAAATTACAACTAAGCAAGGAATTCACTGTTATGGGGGTCTTCAAGCTTCATTTCTTCTTAATTTTTTTTCTTCTTTCTTCTTTGCTTCCTCCTTTTTGGATGGTTGGAAGGTGGATGCTCCAAGGCTTCACATGGTGCATAAGATAGGATCTTATGACCAATATTCATCCTAATCCCCATAACAATCATTCTAAAATCCTAATTACATAAATTTACATGAAAAGGAAAAGTGAAAATCTAACTAACACATGCAAAATAAAGGTTAGCTAAAATAAACCACACAAATCCCAAGCATGTATATTGGACTTATCACCCCACACATGGGTGACTAAGTCCACCTGGCCTATGGATTATGCTTAGGGGTATAAAAGCACCCAAGCAAACATTTATATTTTTATTTATGATAGACCCCTTAAGCACAATCTAAAAGAATAGTTAGACTAAGAACGCCCTATCATTCATTCTATGAGCATACACCCTAACATCTAGTCTAAAACATATATCACAAAACAAAATAAACATCAAACCATGCACCGACCTAACCAAAAGCTAGAAGTGGTGACTTAGGCTAATGTGTGTGCTTTGAAGGCTTATGTGGTATGCTTAGCTATGGCTTTAGGTTCAAATTTTCTAAGTGTGAAGAACATATTCAACTTAGAGGAGGTTTCATTTAAGTTGTTTAATTATTTTGGGTTGATTTTATTTCATGTTTTAATTTGGTTTAAGTGAATCCTACAATTAATTACTAAGTTATGAAGAGAGAGAAAGAGAGAACTTCTCTTCCTTCCTAACCTAAGTAATTTCTAAAGTAGATTCACATTTTAGTTTTTTAGGTGAATTTTTGATTAAATCTTTAATTAATCCTAAGTTTAGATAAACTCTAAACAAACCTATTCAAAAGAAAGGTATTTTAAGATTAAATAAAATGAATCAAAATTCACATAACACACATTACTTCATTTCTTTCCCAATATATATAGCATGCATATGGATGGACCCTAAGCATATCTATACATACAAATGAGAGTATTTAATAGACTTTATGATGCATGCTAACTAATCCATTTTAAGAAAATTTAGAAGTTGAATATGCATGATTTTTCTTAAGTAGAATCGGGTTTCCATATCCAAATTTTCACATACACACAGAAAGGCTTAAGTGAGTATAGTGTCATTGTTAACCAAAGGTGTAAGGTACAAGACCTACTTATGGCTACTTAAAGCCTCACAACCTCGGGGTTGTCCAGACTAATATACCACTTTCCTTAAATACAAACATGTATAAAGAAATGAAATAAAAGGAGAATGCAAAAGTTGTTTAATGGATTCATTTTATTTTATGTAATTTATGTATGTAAGTATAGGTAAACCTTCTTAGGTGCATAGGATGAATAGGGTATGGAATTAAGTGAGGTTCTTTCAAATGAACCTTATATCTTACCAACTCCTATTCAAAATGATTCCAACATAAAAAAAAAAAGAAAGGAAACCTATGCTAAGCATGCCTTTATAATCTATCACATGCAAACTCATAATTGGAATATAAGTAACAAACTTTTAGATTTGGTATTTTATTTATATGTTTTGAAAATAATTTGCATTTAATAGTGGTAATAGCCACTCATATTTCTACTTTAGCCAACACATGCAAATTTGACATAAAGTAAATAATTTCATTTTAAAATTTGAATTTTAAAATTATGAATGCATGAAACCATGACATACAAATTTTAACATGTTGGGGAAAGATTCAAAGCAATGAAAGCATGTAAACAAGTTCACTTCACTTAAATCCTAAAGACATTCTTATGGAATAAGAAAGTTTAAAATAAATCAAAGTGAATTCAAAGTGATTTTTGTTTAGTTTGAAGTTTGATTTAATTTTAAAAAGGTGAGATGAGTTTGATATTCCTAACCCATTCCCACATGTGTTTGATATTTTTGTTTAAGTTTTAGGTAATTAGATCCATTTTTATGCATTAATTAGGTTAAGGTATGAATTAAGTAACTTAATTAAACCTTGCCTACACCACCTTAGAAGAATTAACCAAATAATTATGAGCCAAGGAGATGACATAAAACACACACAAAATTTAAATTTGCAATGCACCTAATAAGAAAGAGGCCTAATGCAATTTGGCTCACAATTAAAAGTTAATTAAGCTAAGGGGTTTAGCTTAAGTAATTTCAAAACACCATTTCATACTTATGAATTGGGTTTTGATTTCTTTAATTGAATTTAGGCTATTAAACACCCAAGCATCTACCCAAAGTAGGTTAATTAAGTTATAAAAAATTTTAGAATTTTTGGAAATTTATTAAGGGATAATTAGTGAATTAACCCTTAATTAAGAGGAGATTAAGAAAAGAAGAAGGGGTTTAGGGAATGGCTTAGAAAATGCCCCAAAATTATTCGATAAACCTCTAACTTATTGGATCTGACCATAATCAACCCTAATCATAGGTTAAAATTACTAATCATACCTAATTATCCTTAATTACATAAGGAGGGTAATTAGGAAATTCATATGCAATTATTCTAATCAAGCCTTTAACAAATCCCAAGAAAATTAGGAGAGGTAGAAGTCATCCCCCAAAACATACCCAAGAAATTTGGAATTAATCAGAGGCCTAATAAAAATGTAATTAGCAAAATAAACTTTCTAAGAAAACCCAAAATTAGAAAACGATAATTCAAAACCCATTGAAATTAATTTTAAAATATTTTAGGTTAAATTATCTTTCCATAGGATTTTATTTCATATATTTTTTGAATTTTATAGAGGAGTTATAAATTTTAGAAGATCCCTAAGTTAATTAGAATTTAATTAAAGCATTTAACTAATCCCTAGCACGCATGGTGGGTCAGATGCTTTACATCATCGCGTGAGGGGTTTAAACTTCAAATCCAGATACTGGTGCAACGCTTTGATCTCATCGTCAAAAGATCGATGGCGAGATCTCCTGTTTTAAAAGGGTAAAGGAAATCTAAACGTGTGGAATTATCTCAACCATCCATCTGAAATGCACGTATGGATGGCTGAGATCTCCCAAGTTCTTCCCCTTGATCAACAGAGACCATCCATGATCAAGGGGAAGATCCAAGCTCGATCTAGCATGGATTCAAATCAAACTCAACCCACACCATCTAAAGCTAAAAAGTGGCAAATCCAATGGTTAAAAATCCATGAGGTGAAAATTTCTTTCACAAAGCTCCACACCACATTGAGTTTAGTGGTCAAAAAATCCCATACCTCGCCGAAGGTGATCACCAACATTCGATTCCCTTGGAGAAGCTTCGTCTGGTTGATATGAAGCTTTACTGAAGTTTTGAGCACTTGAGGTTGAGTGGATCTTTAATGGGTCACCTCCTCCTTAGCTTGAGCTCAACTTTGATCCAAATCCTTCCTGTAGGAACTCCAAAGGAAGCTTGGTGCACTCAACTTAGCTCCTGATGAAATATGCAAGATAAATTGGATGGAGATTGATGAAGAGTTCAATGGACTCCCTATTTTCAAAGTCTAAAAACAAGAAATGGACAAATCTCTAAGAAGCTTGGGGACACTCATGTTTTCTAGTTCTATAGCTCAATCAATAGAAGTGAGAATTGAATTGAATTAGGGGAGTATATCTCCCCTTGAAGGATCGGACAAAAATGCACTCCATTTTGATCCAATTTGTGGTTGTGGGTTGTTTGATCAGTTAAGAGTGTGCACATGGTCGGTTTGAGCCAAGGAGTGGATTTCCAACCTACTATGTGCCTTAATTTGAGTGAGAGTGGGAGTTTGAATTTTACATTTTGACCCATATTTGTGGTCTAGGACCAATGGGCTGACCCAAACCCATTGGGTGCACCACTCTTACTAGGTCCCCTTGAGCTTTAGAAAGCCTCAAGTGAATGTGAAGAGGGTATGACCAAATTACCCATGGATTAAGCCAAAATTTGTTCTATGGCCTAGGGGTAGAATGTCATTTTGCTAATTTCACTTTATAAGTTGGTATGTGGAGAAACTAGGTTTGGCCAAGTTTCATGAGATTTGGAATTCATTTGATAGGGTTTGGCTCATGTTGACCCATTTAGGTCAAAATGGGTCAACTTGGGTCAAGTTGACCAATTGGTCAAATTGGGTCAAACCAAGGTTGGTCAAGTTCATATGACCATTTGAAATGTTTTGGTGGCTTTGGTTTGATTCAATTTGGTATAGTTTTGAATTTGGCTCATATGACTTCATTTAGGTCAAATGGGTCAAGTCAATCTATTTGACCCATTAGACCTATTTGGGCTATGTCATTTAGGTTAGGTTAGTCATATGGAGTGGATTGGTATCTTTGTTTCCAATCAATTTTGGTTAAGTTCAAATTTAGCTCAACATGACCCCTTTAGATCATGTTGGGTCTAATGTCAATTGGGCTAGTTAGGTCTAGTTGGCCCATTGAGGCTTTCAAGTTCACAAGTGATTTGGAATGGACTTGACCCATTGGTTTCAATCAATTTGGCTTTGATCAAGTTTTGACACATTTTGACCCTTTAGGTCAAAATGGGTCAACTTGGGTCAAGTGGCCAATTGGGCTAGGCTCAAATGTTGGCTTGGTCAAGTTCAAACATAAGTCATGAGTGAACTTAGATCAATGGTTTCAATCAATTTGTCCTATGGTGGAATTTGGCTATGTTAGGTTTCATTTTGGTAAGTGTGACTTGGTCAACCCTTAGGTTTGACTTGGTTTGACCCAATTTGATTGATTGATCATCCCATGATGATTGTTGATCATAATGAGAGGGATATGAGTTTGGTTCAACCCAATTTAGTTAGGATTAGAATTTGGCTCATAAGGGTACTTTAGGTCACTTTGGGTCAAGTGAGCCTAAGTGGGTCAAATGGCTTGGTCAAAGCTTGATTTGAAGTTGGTTGATCTTGTATATAGAACTTATGATTGAAATATAAATCCATTTACAAGTGGTTTGAAGTCAAATGGGTTTATATCCATTTGACAATTTCATATTCAAAGGAAGAATATGAAAGGATTTTGGCTTTGATTTTTGACTTGGGTTTTGATTGTTTGATTGAAGTTTGGATTTATATATGAGCTTATGATTGTAGGGTTGATTGAATCATGAGAGAAAATCAAGAGTTTGGCTTGATTTGAAATTGATTTGGCTAAGTTCAAGATTTTGACTTGAAAGGCTTAGATTGGATTTTGAGTTGATTTGAGTTTGATTTTTGAATTGGTTTGATTGTTTGAATTTATATTTCATTTATATATGTGAATATAAATGAGAATATAAATGGATCATGAGAAAATTTCAAGGATTTGAAGTGTTTAATCATGATTTGGGCTAAGTCCATTAAGAAGGAAAGGACTTATGAAGATTTTGAAGTTTTAGTTTGAATTTGATTTGATTGATTTATATTTATATTTCATTTATATATGTGAATATAAATGAGATATAAATGAATCCCATGAGATGGTTTGATCAAGATTTAGGCTAAGTCCATTAATGGGGAATTAAGGACTTAAGAAGATTTTAAATTGGGAATTTAATTTTTGGATTTGATTTAATTGATTTATATTTATATTTCACTTATATATGTGAGTATAAATGAGAATATAAATGAATTTTGAGAAAATACCAAGGATTTGAATTGATTTAGGTCATGATAAAGCTAAGTCTTTAAGGGAGAATTAAAGACTTAAGAAAATTCATGAATTGATTTGGAATTTTGAGTTTGATTTGATGGTTTGAATTTATATTTCATTTATATATGTGAATATAAATGAGAATATAAATGGATTATGAGAAAATCTCAAAGATTTGAATTGGTTTTGATCATGATTTTGCTAAGTCCTGGGAGGAAGGATTTCAAAAATTTGGACTTAGGAATTTTGATGGATTTTGATCATGGGTTTTAATCATAGATTTCAATCATGAATTTCAATCATAGAATTGAGTTTGAAGAAAATCAAATGAGATTGATTTGGAGTTTGACTTGAAAGAAGGAAAGTGAAATGGTTTAAGCTAAGGGTAAGAAATTTTCCTAACACCCCAAGGCATGACCTATTCCTATGGCTAACTCTTCTATTCTAGGGCTAGGTTGAGTGTTCACCTAATCACTAGATGTGTTTTAAGACTAAGGAATTCGTAAAGTATAAGAGGAGTCCTATGTCTAAGATGGAGGGTTGAGAACTCATTCTAAAAATGAGATCTACAAAGGGCACCCAATAAGTATGGTGGACTGATAAGGAACATCGCACGTATTGGTGTTGACTAAAATGATCAATAGCATCAAAAGATCACAAGCACGAATAGAAACAATCTATCCTTGACCCAAGGAAAAGAAAGAATCTGAGCTTAGTGTGGGATCTTCTTATGTCCAAGACATAAGAGAGAGGGAAGAATCCTCTAAGGGATAGAGTGTGAACCTTCCACTAGGGAAGCATGTTCAAATCATCCACAAGGGGATGAGAGGTTTGATTTGATATGAGTCTCATCGAGGAGAAAAATATTTGATCAAGTTTCGCTGGGGAAGAGGGTTGAATTTGTTTCAATTTTTGTTAGGTTTAAATTTTTAAGATGTACCCTATTGGTTTGCGATGGACTGCACTAAGTAGGAGCCATGGAGGCTAAGACCTAACTCAAATTTACCAATTTAAAAGGGTAGTCTACTAAGCACATAGTAAGACTAGCTAACCAATAGGATGCCTTTCGGTATGCAGCAACTATACCAGGAAGAAAGCGTAGTAGACTTACATTCTCCAAAGTAAAGACCAGTTGCAATGGTAATCTATTGGGAAGACAACAGATTGAACCCAACAAAGGCTTGAGTATTGTGTGAATGCTGCTGGGGGACTTAGATCAGTTCAAAGATAGTCAAGATTAATTTCATTTTTTATATTTTTTTATTTTGATTATGATGGATCTCATAGGTTTGCCATGAACTACACTGAGTAGGGGCCATACAAAGGGTAAGACTATCCAATCAAAGGGGAATGCCTTTCGATTTGCAATGGTCAAGTCTTAAGAAGAAAGCGCGGAGACTTACATCTTCTAGAAATAGAGAACCACTGGGGTGATCGGTTGCTTTGGGCAACAAATCGAACCTAACCTAGGGCTAACTATTGAGTGAATGTGGCTAAGGGACTTAAGAAGAAAGATTAATTTCATTTTTTTTAGATTTGTTTATTTTTGATGGATTCCATTGGTTTGTGATGGATCAAACTAAGGAGGAGTTTGTAGAAGCCTAGACCTATCTCAGATTTACTTAACCAAAGGGAGTAAGTTTGCGGCCGATGGGAGAGCTATCCAACCAAAGGAGTGCCTTTCGGTTTGCAATGATCAATTGAGAAGAAAGCTCGTGGGACTCACATCTTCCACTAAAAAGACCACCGGGTGATCTTTGGAAAAAATTGAACCCAACTGTCGCTCCGCTTTTTAACAATCATGCTAGAAAGAATGCGTCATAATCTTATATCTTTCGAAGTGAAATGACTGTCGAGGTAACCTACTCATGACAGAATAGATTGAACCTGAACTAAGGCCGACTTCAGAGTGAGTACCGAGGGATTTATCTCAACTCGTAGTAGCAATTCTATAGGGAGTTCTGACACCGCCCTAAAGATAGGATGCTTGGGAGAAGGGGTCCTTTGGGGGCTTGAATTCCTAATCCACAAGCAAAAATTTTATTTATTTTATTTGTTTTATCATGGACCCTATTAGTTTGCAGGGATCAAACTGAGAAGGAGCTTATATTAGCCTAGACCTATCTTAGATTTACTGAACCAAAGGAGAATTTGCGCATCCGCTGAACAAATTCTCCAACCATAGTGGTATTAGGAAGAGGCTGTCCAATCCAAAAGTAAGGTAGTGTCTAAATGGGGTGCAAAGGACTTGATCCAAATAGAGTGCTCACGGGATGGGGCGCTAAAGGCTTAATCCAACACCACTTGGAGAAAATGACATGGCTAGTCATAAATCCAATAGGTATTCAGTGTCCAACTCAAGGAGAAAGCTTGGGGACTCATATCTACAGAGTGGTGTACTCATGGGTGAGTCTTTGTTAATGAATATCAACCAACCTAAGGTGCGTCGATTTGCAACAATCGACTAGAAGAAAGCTGGGGACTCACATCTTCTATGTAATTGATTATTGGGATAGTATGTCTTCTTCGATATGCTATCAAGGGCACTATTGATGCCAATGGGGACTTAGATCAAGTCAAAAGTAGTCAAGAGAAAGGAGCCTCTGGGGACTTATCTAAACCTCAAATATACTCAACCTAGTTAGAGCATGATGGAGTTCAAGAAGAAAGCATGGACTCACATCTTCTTAAAAACAAAGTCAACATGAGGTAGCTTCTTGGCAGTGAAGATTACCATACTAACAAGTGCTCATTGGTTTGCAATGGTCAAGTTAGGAAGAAAGCTGGGGACTCACATCTTCCTAAATGACCACTAGGGTGACATACTTGTGAGGTAGCATGTGGGCAGACCTAAAGCTAATGAGTGAGTGGGGGGGCTTGCTCCCACATCAAAATAGCTTGAGACAAAAGATTTGTTTTTGTTGTGTGCATGTGTTAAAAGGAGTAGGATACCTCTGGGGGACTCTTACACCTAACTTAAAACATGATGGGGAATTTCATGAAATGGTGCCATGAATGACAAACATGATTCCCACTAAGAAAGGATGTTGGGTTCACCCTAACTTAGTTAAAATAGGATGCTCTGGTTCTCACACCTATTCTAATAGCATCGGATTGTGTTTGTGTTGTGAAAGAGGGATAGATGCCATTGGGGGACTCTTACACCTACCCTAAACACCATGGTGATTCAAGACAAGCAAACAACACTTCAAAGAAGAGAAGATTTGATGAATGGAATCAAATTTTGTTCTTTTTATTAATGATTACTTAAACATGATTTATTTCATGGGTAATATTTCTTTAGATAGAGCCCATTAATTGGAAGCATCGGGTGTTCCCCTTTATCAATAAGGCGATAAGATCCTCCTTGGTAGGCCTTCTCTATGACATAGGGGCCTTCCCAAGTGGGTTCAAACTTGCCTCCCATCTTTTGATGGGCAACAATTGGTCTCCTTAGGACTAACACAAGTTCTCCTACTGAAAGACCTAGGGCAGACCAGCTTGTTGTGAGCTTGAATCATTTTGGCCTTGTACAACTCAAGGTTTTGGCACACCCGTAGGCGACTCTCCTCCAAACCTTCGAGCTCTTCTAACCTTTGCATTCTGCTCTGTAGTGATCTTGTTACCCAATGCTATCCTTAGTGATGGGAGTTGAACTTCTAAGGAAGAATGGCTTTAAACCCATACACTAAGAAATGGTGGTGAGTTTAGTTTATGTGGTGCGGTAGGCCCAAGGCTTCAACCATACTGGTTCCACTATTATTTGTTCATCAAGAGTCTTCTTCAATATCTGGATGAGAGTTTTATTGAATGCTTACTAAGCCATTTTGCTCTAGGGTAGTAGATGGTGGAGTATCTCAATCTATACCGTGTCTCGGAAAAGCTATTGATCTTCATGCTTTTGAATGCATTATCGAATATAATTCATGAGGCACCCGAACCTATATGATATGGTTCTAAAAATTGAAGCACATGGTGAGTTGTGACCTCTCGAGTGGGATGGCTTCCCACTTGGAAAAGTAGTCGGTGGCTAAGATGAATCCTGCCCTTGGAAGAAGGAGGATCGATTGGACCTACAATGTCGTACCCAACAATGGCCATGAAGCCAATGTAGGGTGTAGAATGTTGGGTGGTTGGTGGAGGACCACACCATACACATACATCTCTAGCTACATCCATGCACATCTATAATCATCGAAGGCGGTAATATCCAAGTCTTGATCTTCATCTTCATCTTGGATGATTTATAGCATCTGAGTGTACTCTTACATGCTTCATGTTTGTCTAAACAATTAACATGGTCAAAGGACGGTAGGGTGCCATCAGAGCATAGGAGAGGGCTCTCTATTTCACCTGATGAGCTTGTGACATTTCTTGAGGTAGTTTGTTGGTGTTCAAGTAATCTATGAACAATTGCCTTTAATCCAACTCCTTATCTATTTTGGAAATGGCTACCTCCCCTTCAAGAGAAAGTCTCTCGATGAGTTCAGAATCAATAAGGGATAGGACTTGTCTATTTTGGACCCTTATTGAAATGGACTCATCTTCTGGACATGCCAACTCTTTGGCAAGTTTGGCCAAAGCATCTACTACTCTTCTCTGCTGGGGTAGATGGTGACTTTGGAATCGGCCAACAACTTCATGGTATACTCGTAATAATGAAGCTTGGGTTTGAGAACCAGTAGGACGACAATTTGGTTGATGACCAGAATCCCCAAAGATGTTGATGCTCTTGACACATAGTGATGGCTAACTCAAACCGCAATCAAAGCCTCATACTCATTCATTGTTGGTGCGGTTGGAAAGATAGTATGAGAATCTCATCACATTGTGGTTTAAGTTAGAAGAACTATTCTACCCCTACTTTCCGAGAATAGATCATGGTGCTTCACCTTTAAGAAAAGAAGTAGCACCATCAAAATACATCTCCCATCGGTTGCCTCCCTAAGTTCATGATTTGTTCATCGGGGAGATCATCACTAAGCGGAGAATCAAGAAGTGGTGTGCTAAGAAATCCAATACTTGTCCTTTTATGGAGGTACAAATGTGATATCAAACTATAGAGTATCATGGACCAATGAAAACATCGAAAGCGTTGGCCATGTCATGAGATCTTGTAGTGGATTGGTTTGAGATCAAGTTCACCTTATGAGAAAGCATATAGTGTAGCTTCTGAGATGCAAAGATCAAAGCTAGGTAATGTTTCTCAATAGGTGGATAGTTTGCTTAGGGATCGATGATGGCTGAGGTAGAGTATCTCCTTTCCTTTATGGCTTCTTGGGCCAATATCAGAGAGTCATCCGTAGTAAAGGATGAGAGGCACCGGGATAGGGCTGCTAGAACTGGCAGCTTCACCAAGTACTCTTTGATGTCTTGAAATGTTGACACTTGTCATCCCACTTGAACTTGGCATCCTTTTTTGACAAGTGCTAGAATGGTTTGCATCTCCACGATAGGTTTGAGATAAAGCATCTTAGATATAGCCATCCTTGAAAGGATCGAGTTGAGTTAAACTCTTAGGAGGTGGCATTTCTAAGATAGCTTTAATCTTTTAGATCTATTTCTATTCCCCATGTGAACAACAAACCCAAGGAATTTCTTGACTCCAATGCACACTTCGGATTCATTTTAAGGTTATATTATCTTAACCATTCAAAACTCTCAAGTCAAAGGTGGTCTTCCTTTTCTCTGCTCTTGACTACTAGATCATCAACATAGCACTCAACGATGATGGATGAGTTCATTGAAGATCGAGTCATGGTTGGTATGTAGCACCGGCATTTTAAGGCGAAAGGCATGACCCTATAATAGAAGATTTCGATCGGGTTGAAAGTAGTGTTTCTTTCATCTTGAGACATCTTGATTTGGTTATAGCTGATGACCCATCCATGAAAGAGCGCATGAGATGAGGCAATGTCCACCATTAATTCTAGTATAGGAAGAGAAACTCATCCTTAGGACATGCCTTATTTAAGTCCCTAAAATTGATGCAAATGCAATTTGGCCATTCTTCTTCTTAACTGGGATGACACCAGCTAACCAGGTAGGATATTTTTCTTCCCTGATGAAACCAGCATCGATCAATTTCTTGACTTCAGAAATGACCTATTGTTCAATTTCTAATCATGCATCTAAGATTTTGCTTAATAGGGGTAACGTTAGGGTCTATTGCTAGCTTGTGGGATATGTCAGAGATAATCGGGCATTTCTTCATAACTCCATGTGAAGCGTCTTTAAACTCAATCAATAGCTAACTAAGTCATTGGTTTCTTCTTCATTCAAAGAATTGATGTATGTCGTGGATTTTCTTCTATCCCAAGGTTGATTTCTTTAAGCTTGTCAATTGTTGAGTGAATCTCCTCTTCAAATTTTGGCGGTGCCTTTTTGACTTAAAGTTCATCTCGATCATCTAAAGTTTCTAAACACACATTCTCATAAGAGTTGGGGTTGTGAGAAGAACTATCGACTCAAATGGTTGGTAACAACTAATAATCTTCATCGTGGACCCAATCGAATCTAGTCTTGCTCTTGATTGTGCTTCCCACACTTGTATTGTTCCATAATTTTTCAGTACCTAACTTTGTGAGGAACTAAACCTTTATGTATAAGATTTTGAACACAAGGAGTAAAAGTAATTCCATTAATTCTTTAAAAGTGAGGATGAGGATGATGAACAAAAAGAACTTCTTCATGTCACTAGAAGACTTAGGGACTTCCTTAACTACTAAACCTTCAACTTTTTGAGATGTAAGTGAGGTAAGAGCTAAGGTTCCCAACAGTTACCTAATAGTTTCACATAAACCAGATTCAAATACTTTGCTTTGCTTGGAGGCTAGGTCTTCATCTCTGTCTAGATCAAAAGTCACCTCCAATGGAACCCTGAGAGGGGTTGGCTGGTATACTAATCACATTAGACTCATCCTTCAAGTTCATGTGAATAGTAGGGTACTCTATGAAGGAACATGACCTGTTGAAGGCCAACTAGGGTCTCCCACCTCTAGAACTGCCTCTATTTTTTGCCTCACCTCACTTGGAGGTTGAGCCATCCTACCCACATGTCCATATGATGGAATGAACTGGGTGGAATGTGATATGGATCTATTTCTTCTTCAATTCCCCTTTCTTGTTCACTTGGACTTTTATTTTCCTTTTCTTTTTCTTTTATCTTTTCTTTCGCTTTATTTTCTTTTTGTTTTGTTTTTTCATTTGAATTTTATCCAAGTTCACGAGAAAGAGTATTTTGAGGAAGATAGTAGGTCGATCCTCATAAATCTCAACCTCTCTACCTGAAAATGGCTTTTCATCTCCATTGACATGGTATTTAATTCCATCTTTTTTAAACTTGATGCATGAGAGGATGGAATGATCTTGTTCGATGTATCCAAGGCCTACCAAAAAAGTAGTGAATGAAGTATTGAATCAATGATGTAGAACTTGGCTTATCTTCTAGTCACCTATCTCCAAGGTACTATAGAACCTAAAGCCAGCTCACCTTGATCATTGAATCCTCTCAACATCATCCTATCTCCTGAGTGTAGATGTCGATCTTCAAATAGGCAAGGGTCTTTAGACTCATAATGTTCACGATGCAATCCATGAGAACCACGAGTCCGAACTTATCCATGTTGATGATGTAGGGGGGTTGTGCTCCAAGTCCCCAAAAGAAGGTCTTTCATGAAGGTGATCCCTTGGGCTTCTTTTGCATAATGTGCTTCCTCACTATAGCGAGCGAGCTAAGCATATTTAGATCAAGAGAGCCTTGATTAGTGATTCCCTCATCTCTTTGGATAAGATAAGGGCATCATATATGCTTAGCTTAGATGGACTTTCTTAGATGAGAAAGGAGTTGTAGTCCACCTTCTGGTCTTCCACAAGCATATCCAAGGGTGGAGCATCACGTGAAGGGCTTCTCGATCTTTTAGTACCAATGACTTGTTTCCCCTATCTTGAGGTGCTACTAGGAGGTAGAACCTTGCCATTGGAGGTTGACTGATCTCTTGTGGCAAGGTGGTAATGGAAGGTTCTCACGCTCACTCACTGACTTCTCCTATGGGACTCTCAGTGGATGATTCCAAGTCTATCTCAAGAGGTGAACCCATAGTATTCAGAGTTGGAAAATCCAACTCTAAATCAGAAAGAGAAAGATCAGAATTATTATAGTTAATTAGACTTGAAGAGTTATCATTAGGAATAGAAGAAGATAACTCATCAGAAGTGACACAGATGTAATTCAAACTAGCTTTATTCTTCAATTTCTTGGAATTATTTGGAGGTACAAAGTAGAAGTCAAGTAGAGTGAGTGGAGTAAGGGATTTGATGCCTTATTCACTGATACAAGAGTTCTACTAGTAGAAGAAATAGAAGAGCTAGCTGAAATGGAATAAGTCCTGTGGAAGTTGCAAATGGAGGGATGGACACGGTCGATGGCTGCTAAAAGGCTATCGGTGACACATCTTTGTCCGAGCTCCACTTTCTAGAGTTGGCATTGGCAACTTGCAAACCTTCCTTGGTGTTGGAGGTTTGAGCTGACTCAGGCACTTGCAAGGAAAGCTTCTTGATCTTTTGACTTATTTTCTTAAAGGTTTTGGATAGAGAAATATCCCAACCTTCTTTGATTTTGGTAGAATCACATGTATCCCCAAGGATTATCCTAATGGAACTGGAAGGTTGTTCCACAAGGTATTCCTTAACTACATCACCGATCTTGAAACTTGTGTTCAAGCGGTCCTTGAATGTGAAGCAATCCTCCAAAATGTGGCTAGCATATGGTGGTAAGGGCAAAGTTTGGATCATGACTTTTGCCTACTTCCTCGATCTCCTCGGTAGCTAAATCAAGTTTCTTTAAGAGATTCTTAAAGATCTTCGATTACCTCCCTCTTAAAAGAATAAGTTTAACTTATCTAAAAGAGTAGGTGGACCATAGCTACGGCGGGAATATGCACTTCTGGTTGATGGGTGGTAGATGCTGGGTGGAGGCGGTGAGGCCGGTAGCTACCTCGGGTGGAAGAGGTGGAGGCTGGTGAGGTCTCTCGGCGATCTCTAGTTTGCTTCCCCATCAACCATTTGTATTACTCGGGCTTCTTTTCATAGACCTTTGGATTCTTTGCTTGGCCGATCTTGAAAAGGAAACTATTTGGCCTCTCCTTGTAGACTAGTGTATTGATTAGCTTCTCAAATGTCTTGATAGTGAAGCCCTTAAGCATGAAGGCAGCCATGGATATTCTTCAAGAGAATCTCAATGGCATGTTGTTCATAGGTTCACACTTCATACTCGAGGTTATGCCATCGAGAATATAATCAACAATGACTCACTCAGTGATTGTGCTACAATGAGATCACCTATAGTAACCCTTTGAGCTCCAGCAAATCTCTTGATGAAGAGTTGCTCTAACTCAAAAAATATCTTTATTGAGTTGGGCGGTTGCATACCAATCAAAAAAATACCTAGGCTACTAACAAGAGGAAAAAAGTAAAGCATCGCCACTGCGTTGCAAGCCAAGAGTGCTATGTGTGTTCCTTTCCATCATCAAAGCTTTTGAAGGAATGAGGCACAAAATCCTTGGGATATTGGATAGCATCGAATTCCTCTAGGTAGGGGGGTCTACCCTTTAGAACCAATGATCCTCCTTGAGCTTGAGCCAAAGCTTCCTTCACCTACTGCTCAACCATGGATTTTATATCTTTTCTTGTATGGAGGTACTTTCCACTACCTTCCTATACAGGCTAGTGCTACCTTGCTCAATAGGAGGTAGAGTCTTGGTTGGGTCCAAGACATGCACTAACTCAGTGACATCGACTATAGTGAATGGGGAGGTTTGTTTGAAGCACTACTGCTAACAAGTCCACTTGCCATCCTATCAATCATGCCTCTGATGTAGAATTTGGGCTTCTGTGGTGTCTCTTGATCAACCTCATCACCTTCATGGTTATTCTCTAAGAAGAGATCCTAGTGACCATGCATACTCGGTAAATCCCCATCAAGTCATCTTCATTGGGATCAAGCGACTTTCTCTTCATCGACCACATACCCCAAGATCTCCTTCTTTTCCATGAAATAATGTGCAACTATCTCATCTAAGGAATGATCTACTGGTACAAATAGTTAGCGAGTGTGATCATGTCAGAGAGGCACACCTCCTGGAGAATTGTGCATGTACTCCGATGAATGATACTCTCCACGGCTATGGTGGGGTAACAATCTAGGATGTTCCTCACCATAATGTGAACTATCATCAGATATCTAATCTCACCATCTCACATCATTGTATGGGTGGAGTTGGTGAAGGATGACCATGATGCTTGGTGCCACTCCTCCTGCACCACTAGGCGAGAAGGTCAAGCGAGAGTGCTCCCCTACCATAATGGGTGGTGTAGAAGGGTAGGATCCCTTGGCCATAGCGATCACCAGGGTGCGCTTTTCCCTGCCTTGGCCTTAGATGGAATGGAGATGCTATAACTTGTTGGATGGATGAGGGTAGAGCGGTGGGTGGAGACACCGACTCTCTGCAGAATCCTCCTGGTGGCTAGTCCAGTGAGAAGGATACTATCGGTATGGCATGGGTAGCGTAAGAAAAATCAAAAAGGCGGAGCGAACCTGTCGCTCTCTTGTGGATGTATGGGCCTCACGGGCCTCTCCTCAAATGCCTCCCACTTGTGAGGATGCGAATCCTCCAATCAAATTTGGCGCTCCTATGCTGCGTAAAGCAAATGGCGAAGAAGAATGGCATTTCTGTGAGTGAAATGATGGAAACTCATCCATGTGATGAAATCTCCTCTCCACATCTCAGGTGGAGCTGATCATCGTTCTTATTCTCTTGTATGTGATGGGAGTGAGCTGACCCATACTGTATAGGAAAGCTGACAAGCCTTACCCTTGGATGATGGTAAGGTGCTAGCCACCGGGGCAACATGAGCAACTGGGGTGAGCACTAGAGGCTATTACCGATCTTGCGGCACTATAATAACTAAAGTGGTGCTGCAACTTTCCTCTTCAATGAGGAGACATCAAAATCAGAGGGTAAGTATCCGATGACCGCTTCGATTTTCACTTCTGAGTGAGGGGAATGCCCTCACAAGTGATCTTGCCCCTCAAATCCCACCAAAGAATCAAGTGGGTATGGTCCAGATGGGGAAGTCGGCCTGATCTAAAGCTAGATCCATACTACGAGGGAAGGTAAAGACAAATTCTAGAGCGCCATTCACAAAGTAAACTAACTACATCATTGCGAATCTAATGAAATGAACTTATCAGATTTTCTCCATAAATTTTTGAATTTTGAATTTGAAAATTTGAACCCACATCCAACAACTTGGAAGTGTTAAGTGGGGTTCAAATGGATTTGAAGATTGATTGAAAGAGGAATTTGAATATGAATCCAACTTCAACAAATTTAGGTATGTTGAAATGGATTCAAAATTTTGATAGATGCTTCCATAGGTTCATGTTTTGTTTGAATTTGAATTTTGATTTGAGGACCCTTTCCTTTAACAAATTTGGGTATGTTAAAGTAAGGGTCAAATGATTTTATTTTGTTTGATTATTTTGGAATTTACTTACTTAGCAAATTTAGGTATGCTAAGTGAAGTAAAGTGATTAAAATGTTTGATTTTAAAAAATTGGAATTCTTACTTAGCAAATTTAGGTATGCTAAGTGAAGAACCAAGTGTATTTTGTTTGATTTTTGAAAATAGGATTCTTAGCAAATTTAGGTATGCTAAGAAAATCCTAAGTATTTCATTTTTGTTTTAAATTTTGATTTTTTGAAAAGGGATCCTTAGCAAATTTGGTATGCTAAGGGATCTAAGTGTTTCATTTTTTTTTGATGATTGAAAGAGATTAACTTTAGCAAATTTGGTATGCTAAAGAGGACGTCCCACTTGGTTTTGTGAGATGGAAATTTCACTTAGCAAATTTGAGTATGCTAAATGAAATTCCAAATGGTGTGTTTTTTTTGAAATTTTTTTTGATTTGTTTTGGTTTTGAAAATGGAAACTTCTCCTTAGCAAATCTGATATGCTAAGGAAAGAAGTTCCAAAAGATGTTTGAAAATTTTGGTTTTGACTTTGGAGGCTTCACTAATAAATTTGGGTATGTTAAATGAAGTTCTGAAAAGTTGTTTAAAAAATTTTGATTTTGGGATTTGGAACTTACTTAACAAATTTGGGTATGTTAAATGAAGTTCCAAATGTGTTTTGAAAATTTTGAAATATTTGTTGATTTTGATTTGGGTTGGAAACTTCACTTTAAAATTTGGGTATGTTAAATGAAGTTCCAAATGTATGTTTGAAAATTTTAAAATATGATTGTTAATTTTGGATTTTGGTTGGAAACTTTACTTAGCAAATTTGATATGCTAAATGAAATTCCAAATATGTTTGAAAAATTTTGTTGATTTTGAATTTGGAGACTTCACTTAAATTTGGGTATGTTAAATGAAGTTCCAAATGTGTTTTGAAAATTTTTAATTTTGATTTGACTTCACTTAATAAATTTGAGTATTAAATGAAGTTCCAAAATGTTTGAAAATTTTGAATTTTGATTTGGAGACTTCACTTAACAAATTTGGGCATGTTAATGAAGTTCCAAATGTAAATTTTGAAAATATGATTGTTGATTTTTAATTTTGGATTTGGAAACTTCATAGCAAATTTGAATGTGCTAAATGAAGTTCCAAAATGTTTAAATTTGATTTTGGATTTGGAACTTCACTTAACAAATTTGGGTGTTAATGTTCAAATATGTTTGAAAATTTTGAAATATGATTGTTGATTTTGATTTTGGGTTTGGAAACTTCACTTAACAAATTTGAGTATGCTAAATGAAGCTCCAAAATGTATGTTTAAATTTTTTTGAAATATGATTATTGATGTTTTAATTTTTGAAAATAGAGGACTTCCATTCAACAAATTTAAGTATGTAGAATGGAGATCAATTTATTTTGAATTATGAAAATTTTGTTTTTGTGTGATTGTTGGTTTTGAAAAGAGGAATTCAACTTATAACATATGTGAGATATGTTAAGTGAGATTTCTAAAAGATTTTATTTTAGTTGAATGAATCTTCATTTAATGATTAAATGAAGATGTTCATGTAATTTTGAAATTTTAATTTTGTTTACAAATGAACTTTCCATTTTAATAAGTATGAGTGTATTAAAATGAAATTCATGTATGGTTTTGAAAATTTTATGATATGATTTGATTTTGAAAGATGATTGTTCATTTTATTTTGAAAATGAAATCTTCATCAATGTGAATTGAAAGAAAATGTTCATTTGTGCCTTTTGGAAAATGTAATTAGTTTTTTTTTTTTTGAAAATCCCTTCATGTAACAATTATGAGAATTGTTAAATGAGGGTGATAAAATTTGCTGGAAAATATTTTATTTAACAGCATTTTTGAAAAGGTGTTTTTTTTTTAAAAGCAAAGTATTTATGGAAGATTTATTATTTTAGGATGAACCTTTCCTTATCATGAAAATGATAGGGAGGAAGTCTTAAAAAAATTATTTTCTCTTTTTATTTAGATCTTTTCATTTTACTCATTGGAGAACTCAAAGGGGTTTTAAGACAAGAATCGGTCCTAAAACTAAAGATGTTGGCTAACTCAACTCAAAATGAAATGAGCTAAGTCCCACAAGAAGGATAGTCTTGGATTCATACCAAAGTACAAACCCACTATCGATACTCAAAGAATGATCATTTACCAAAGATGGAGAGAGGAACCATCCCTAGTCAGAAAATTTGTTGGTGAAAATTCTATAGGATGTGAGTCACCTTTCAAATCTGTTGATGAGAAATGAAAAGAAGACAAACATATAGAAATTCAACTTTTTAGGATGCCGCAGATCACAGATGTACTTATTGGTGATGAATGCGTCATCAAGAATAGTGTACTATCTCGAGAAAGAAGTCACTACCCTTTAATGGACTAATCACCTCAATAAGGACTCTAGGGGATGGGATGCATATGTAGATTCTTCCCCACTTTACATGGAAAAGTAAAAGCAGTTTATTTTAAATTGGGTTGTTAAGTTCCTAGAGGGAAAGCCCCATAGTTAATTACATCTAAATGGGATTAGGAAAACTCTCGATTAAGGTAAATGATCATTGTCTTTGAAGATTTCAATAGGAAGGACTATCAATCGATTAGTTATTTTGAAGATCAAAATGGGATTGATCAAAAGGAGTTATTGAAGCCAAAATGGAAGATAAGTAAGATGATGATGCTAGGAAACTGTGAGCATCTCAAACTATCCTATGTTGGGCTTTACATTTTTAAATTGATTTAGTTTGTTTGAGTTGTATTTTCATTAGAAATTTAGGACTTATGATTCCTTAACAAGATTAAGAAATGCCTAAGAGGTGAGGAATTATGCTTATGGCCCACAGGGAGAAAGCAACCTCAGAACCTAAATCTAGGGAGCTTTGGTGACCAACCTAAATCTAAGGCAAAATGGGTAATTTGGTTTGCCTCCGAGAGGACAAACCACTAGACTTACACCTGGGGTGGCCACCAACTAACTCCTATGATTTTAAATACATGTAGGCAAGTCTTTATGCTTATGCAAGATAGCTAGGCTATTATTTATTTAGAAAGAGACTAAGTCCTTAAACTCACTCCCTAAAGAGACTAGATCATGTAAAGGCATGCTTCAAATGACCTAAATCTAATGCAATTCAAATTTCATTTTATTTTCATTTTGGACAATTATTTTGACTCATCTAATAGGATTTATGACTAATGCATGAAATCAGTTATTGGCCAAAATTAGAAGGGAGGAGGTGTGTTTCCACCATGGCTCTCAAAGGTCAAGCCAAGTTTCTGCAAAGGTGGAAGCCCTCCAATCAAGAGTGAAATAAGATGTTTTGTGCATGATATTATAAAAGAAATGCTCATCCAAATAAGGGGTTGCTAATTCTTTTATCTTGATTTTAAACTAAGCTTTAGGTGAGGTTATGAGTTATTTAATTTTAATTTGAGATTAAGTTGGGTAAAAGATTTATTTTTCCTAAAGAGCCTAATCCACATCCAGCCATACATAAAGCAAGAAACTAGGAAAAGCATGCCACTTAATGCAAAAAACTAAACAAATCATCAATCAATTTATAAAGCTAATCAAAAGAATAAAGGCCATTATGGGCACCACACAAACCAAAAAATATCAAATGGTAGCAGAGCTCTACCCTTATACCCCATTATAAATGAATTAAATTACAATTAAGCAAGAATTCATTATTATGGGGTCTTCAAGCTTTATTTCTTCTTCTTCTTCTTCTTTCTTCTGGTTCTTCTTTTTTTGGATGGTTGGAAGGTGGATGCTCAAGGCTTCACATGGTGCATAAGATAGGATCTTATGACCAATGTTCATCTAATCCCCATAACAATCATTCCAAAATCCTAATTAAACAAATTTACATGAAAAGGAAAAGAAATCTAACTAACACCGCAAAATAAAGGTTAGCTAAAACAAATCACACACAAATCCCAAGCATGTATATTGGACTTATCACCCCACATGGGTGACTAAGTCCAATGGATTATGCTTAGGGTATAAAGCACCTGCAAGCAAAAGCATTTATATTTTTATTTATGATAGAGCCCCTTAAGCACAATCTCCTGCAGAAAAGAATAGTTAGACTAAGAACGTCCTACCATTCATTCTACGAGCATACACCTAACATCCAGTCTAAAACATATATCACAAAATAAACCAAACATCAAACCATGCACCGACCTAACCTAAAGCTAGAAGTGGTGACTTAGCTAATGTGTGTGCTTTGAAGGCTTGTGTGGTATGCTTAGCTTTTAGGTTAAATTTTCTAAGTGTGAAGAACATGTTCAACTTAGAGGAGGTTTCATTTAAGTTGTTTAAGTATTTTTGGTTGATTTTTTATTCATGTTTTGATTTGGTTTAAGTGAATCCTATAATTAATTACTAAGTTATGAAGAGAGAGAAAGAGAACTTCTCTTTCCTTCCTAACTAAGTAATTTCTAAAGTAGATTCACATTTTAGTTTTTTAGGTGAATATTTTGATTAAAATCTTTTAATTAATCCTAAGTTTAGATAAACTCTAAACAAAATTCAAAAGAAAGGCATTTTAAGATTAAATAAAATGAATCAAAATTCACATAACACACATTACTTCATTTCTTTCCCAACATATATAACATGCATATGGATGGACCCTAAGCATATCTATACATACAAATGAGTGTATTTAACACACTTTATGCATGCTAAGTAATCCATTTAAGAAAATTTAGAAGTTGAATATGCATGATTTTCTTAAGTAGAAAAGGGTTTCCTTATCCAAATTTTCACATACACACATGAAAGTAAGAAAGGCATAAGTGAGTATAGTGCCATTGTTAACCAGAGGTGTAAGGTACAAGACCTACTTAGGGCTACTTAAAGCCTCACAACCTTGGGGTTGTCTAGACTAATATACCACTTTCTTAAATACAAACATATGTATAAAATGAAATAGAAAAGAGAATGCAAAAGTTGTTTAATGGATTCATTTTGTTTATGCAATTTATGTACAATATAATAACCCTTCAGGTAATAGCATAGGGATGAATAGGTATGGAATTAAGTAAGTGTTGGGTTCTTTTCAAATGAACCTATATCTTAACTCTATTCAAAACTATGCTAACATAAAGAGAAGGAAACTATGCTAAGCATGAATTTATAATCTATCACATGCAAGCTTATAATTAATATAAGTAACTTTTCAGATTTTGATATTTATATGTTTTGAAAATAATTTGATTTAGTAGTGATAATAGCCACTCATATTTCTACTTTAGCCAACACATGCAAATTTGACATAAAGTAAATAATTTCATTTTAAAATTTGAATTTTAAAATTATGAATGCATGAAACCACATGACATACAAATTTAACATGTTGGGAAAGATTCAAAGCAATGAAAGCATGTAAACAAGTTCACTTCACTTAAATCCTAAAGACATTCTTATGGAATAAGAAAGTTTAAAATAAATCAAAGTGAATTCAAAGTGATTTTGTTAGTTTGAAGTTTGATTTAATTTTAAGTTTGAGATTTAATTTTAAAAGGTGAGATGAGTTTGTTCCTAACCCATTCCACATGTGTTTGATATTTTTTTAATTTTTGGTAATTAGATCCATTTTTATGCATTGATTAGGTTAGGTATGAATTAAGTAAGTTAATTAACCCTTACCTACACCACCTTAGAATAATTAATAAATAATTATGAGCCAATGAGATGACATAAAACTCACAAGGAATTTAAATTTGCAATGCACCTAATAAGAAAAGGCCTAATGCAATTTGGCTCAATTAAAAGTTAATTAAGCTAAGGGTTTAGCTTAAGTAATTTCAAAACACCCTTTCATACTGATGAATTAGGTTTTGATTTCCTTAATTGAACTTAGGCTATTAAACACCCAAGCATCTACCTAAAGTAGATTAATTAAGTTTTGAAACTTTTCAGAATTTTTGGAAATTTATTAAAGGGATAATTTGTGAATTAACCCTTAATTAAGAGGAGATTAAGGAGAGAGGAGGGGTTTAGGGAATGACTTAGAGGAAATGCCCCAAAATTATTCTATTAATCTCCTACTTATTTGATCTGACCTTAATCAACCCTAATCATAGGTTAAACTCACTAATCATACCCTAATGAGTAGGGTAATTAGGAAATTCATATGCAATTCTTCTAATCAAGCCTTCAATAAATTTTAAGAAAATTAGTGGAGGCAGAAGTCATCCCCTAAAACATACCCAAGAAATTTAGGATTAATCAGAGGCCTAATTAAAAGTAATTAGCAAAATAAATTTCAAAAAAATTAGAGAAAAATTTCAAAATCCATTGAAATTAATTTTAAATATTTTAGGTTGAATTATCTTTCCATAGGATTTATTTCATATTTTTGATTTTTATGAGAGTTATGAATTTTAGAAGATCTAATTATAATTAATTAAAGCATTTAACTAATCCCAATCTCACGGCATGGCAGCGTGGTGGCGGTGTGATGCTTTACACGCATGGTGAGGGGTTACTTAAATGTCAAATCAAATGGTGGCAGTGGTGCATGCTTTGATCTCTCATCGATCAAAGATCGGGGCCGAGATATCTTTAAATGGGTAAAATCTAAATGTGCGGAATTATCTTAGCCGTCTATCAAAAAGGCACAGATGGACGGTTGAGATCTCACAAGTTCTTCCATTTGATCAACAATGACCGTCCATGATCAAGTGGAAGATCTAAGCTCGATCTAGCATGAATTCAAATCAAACTCAACCTACACCATCTAAAGCTAAAGAGCGGCAAATCCAACAGTAAAAAATTCATGTGGTAAAAATTTCCTTCACAAAGCTCCACACCACATTGAGTTTAATGAAAAAAAAATCCCATACCTCGATCGATTCCTTGGAAGCTTTGTGCGGTTGAGAAGCCTGTGATTTTGAGCACTTGAGGTTGAGTGGATCTTAATGGGTCACCTCCTCACTTGAGCTTGGCTTTGATCCAATTCTCCTTGCATATGGAACTCAAAGGAAGCTTGGTGCACTCGACTTAGCTCTGATGAAGTATGCAGAGAAATTGGATGGAATTGAGTGAAGAGGAAATTGGCTAATCAATGGACTTCCCTATTTTCAAAATGAGAAATGGTTTTTCAAATCCTCTCTAGAAGCTTGGGAGCTCTCGATGTTTTCTCAGTTCCTTAGCTTCAATGGGAAATTGAGAATTGAATTAGGGGAGTATATCTCCCCTTGAAGGATCGGACGAGCAATGCACTTGCATTTTGATCCAATTGAGCATGGGTGGGTTTTTTGATTTAAGTGTGCACATGGTTGGTTTGAGCCAAGGTGGATTATCAACCTCCCATGTGCTTGATTTGAGTGGGAGAGTTTGAATTTAATTTTGACCCATGGGTGGGGTTTGGTCTAGGGACTTGGGCTGACCCAAACCCATTGGGTTGGGTGCACTCTTCACTAGGTCCCTTAAGCTTTTAGGAAAGTCTCAAGTGGATATGAAGAGGGTATGACCAAATTACCCATGGATTAAGCCAAAATTTATTTTATGGCCAAGCAGTAGAATGGTCATTTTGCAAATTTTCACTTTGGATATGTTGGGTATGTGGATATACTAGGTTTGGCCAAGTTTCATGAGATTTGGAATTCATTTGATAGGGTTTGGCTCATGTTGACCCATTTAGGTCAAAATGGGTCAACTTAGTCAAGTTGACCAATTGGTCAAATTTGGTCAAAGGGGGTCAAGTTCATATGACCATTTGAAATGTTTTTTGGCTTTGGTTTGATTCAATTTTTGGTAGTTTTGATTTGGCTCATATGACTTCATTTAGGTCAAATGGGTCAAGTTGACCTATTTGACCCATTTGACCTATTTGAGGTAGGTCAAGGGTAGGTTTAGGTTGGTTAGTCATATGGTGGATTGGTATCTTTGTTTCCAATCAATTTTTGTTAAGTTCAAATTTGGCTGAACATGACCCCTTTGGTCATGTTGGGTCTAAGGTCAATTGGGCTTGGTTAGGTCTAGTTGGCCAATTGAGGCTTTGGTCAAGTTCACAAGTGATTTGGAATGTAATTGACCCATTGGTTTGAATCAATTTGGCTTAGATCAAGTTTTGACACCTTTTGACCCTTTAGGTCAAAATGGGTCAACTAGTCAATTGGGCTAGGTTAGGCTCAAATGTTGGCTTGGTCAAGTTCAAACATAAGTCATGAATGAACTTAGATCAATGGTTTCAATCAATTTGGCCTATGGTGGAATTTGGCTATGTTAGGTTTCATTTTGGGTTAAGTGTTGACTTGGTCAACCCTTAGGTTTGACTTGGTTTGACCCAATTTGATTGATTGATCATCCCATGATGATTGTTGATCATGATGAGAGAGGGATATATGAGTTTGGTTCAATCCAATTTGGTTAGGATTAGAATTTGGCTCATAAGGGTACTTTAGGTCACTTTGGGTCAAGTGAGCCTAAGTGGGTCAAATGGCTTGGTCAAAGCTTGATTTGAAGTTGGTTGATCTTGTATATGGACTTATGATTGAAATATAAATCCATTTACAAGTGGTTTGAAGTCAAATGGGTTTGATCCATTTGAAAATTTCATATTCAAAGGAAGAATATGAAAGGGTTTTGGATTTTGACTTGGGTTTTGATTTATTTGATTGAAGTTTGGATTTATATATGAGCTCATGATTGTAGGGTTGATTGAATCATGAGAGAAAATCAAGAGTTTGGCTTGATTTGAAATTGATTTAAGTTCAAGATTTTGACTTGAAAGGCTTAGATTGGATTTTGAGTTGATTTGAGTTTGATTTTTTGGAATTGGTTTTGATTGTTTTTTATATTTCATTTATATATATGAATATAAATGAGAATATAAATGATCATGAGAAAATTTCAAGGTGAAATGTTAATCATGATTTGGGATAAGTCCACTAAGAAGGATTTAAAGGACTTAGGACAATTTTTTAAGTTTGGAGTTTGAATTTTTGAATTTGGTTTGATTGATTTATATTTATATTTCATTTATATATGTGAATATAAATGAGATATATAATGATTTTGAAAATCCATGATTTTGAGATGGTTTGATTAAGATTTAGGCTAAGTCCATTAATGGGGAATTAAGGACTTAAGAAGATTTAAAATTGGTAATTTAGTTTTTGGTTTTGATTTAATATATTTATATTTATATTTCATTTATATATGTGAATATAAATGAGAATATAAATGAATTTTGAGAAAATCCCAAGGATTTGAATTGATTTAGATCATGATGAAGCTAAGTCTTTAAGGGAGAACTTAAGAAAATTTCATGAATTGATTTGGAATTTTGAGTTTGATTTAATGGGTTTGAATTTATATTTTATTTATATATGTGAATATAAATGAGAATATAAATGGATTATGAGAAAACCTGAAAGATTTGAATTGGTTTTGATCATGATTTTAGTTAAGTCCTTAAGGGAGGCTTAAGGATTTAGGAAAATTTGAACTTAGGAATTTTGATGGATTTTGATCATGGGTTTTAATCATAGATTTCAATCATGAATTTCAATCATAGAATTGATTTGAGTTTGAAGAAAATCAAATGAGATTGATTTGGAGTTTGACTTGAAAGAAGGAAAGTGAGGAAAGGTTTAAGCTAAGGGTAGGAAATTTTCCTAACACCCCTAAGGCATGACCTATTCTTATGGCTAACTCTTCTAAGTCTTCTAGCACTAGGTTGAGTATCCACCTAATCACTAGATGTGTCTTAAGACTAAGGAATTCTTAAAGTCTAAGAGGAGTCCTATGTCTAAGATGGAGGGGTTGAGAACTCATTCTAAAAATGAGGTCAACATCTCCTTTAGCTTAATTAATTAATAATTATGAGCTAATTGCATTATGCCCCTTTCATTTCATAGGAGCATTGCTATTTACTTTTCTATGTGGTTGTATATCATATTAGCTCATAACTGTTTAATTAATTATCTTAAGGTGACATAGGTAAGGGTTAATTAATTGATTTAATCCATGCTTAACTTAATCAATCCATGAAATCAACCTAATTGCTTTTCATTAAATCACATTAACTTACACACATGGGAATGGGATTAGGACCGGCAAACCTCCTTCACATTTCATAAATCAAATCAAACATAGAATCAAAAAATGGCTTTAAGAAACTTTAGTTTATTTTAATAAGCTTGTTTAATGTGATTGTCTTTAGGAATTAGTTGGATTGAATGAGATTGTATGCTTGTGTTTCTTTATTTCATTCCAATCATATTAAAATATTGTATGTCATTTGTAGTCATGCATTCATTCCTTTCAAGATTAATTAAGTAAACAAATGATTTCCTTTATGCCAATTTGCATGTGTTGATTTAATTAAATATGTGTATTTTCTAAATCTTAAACATATTTTCAAAAGCTTCTTAATGAATAAGAATATGTATTGTGACTTTAGTTATACATATGTAGGAGGCATGTGAATATAAACTTAGTGTATGATGTGAAGTTTATTTCTTATATTCATATGTTGATTTTCATAAGTAAGAATGTTAATGGGTATGTTAGTCTGGACATCCGACGGACACACGGCTTTAAGAATCCCTAAGGAGGTTCCTACCTCACTCCCTTAGTGCAGAACAATGGTGACGTACCAACTTAATTTCAATATTATGCATTTTTTACATTAGAATTTAGAGATACCTTTAATTCATTTACACAAATAAATCAATTAAATTAAATCTAGTTTTTGTATAGTTTTCATTTCTATAGTTGCTGGCATATTCACATATATTTAAGATAGTAGGTATATTAGTTTGGACATCCCAAGGATGCATGAATTTAAGTAGCCCTAAGGAGGTTCCTACCTCACTCCCTTGGTATGAAACAATGGTTTCATACTTACTTAAAATTCTCATATATATATATATATATATATATATATATATATATATATATATATATATATATATATATATATATATATATATATATATATATATATATATGTATATATGTGATACAACTAGTGGATAAAAATCATAATTTAATCAAATCAAATTCTACATTTGCATGATTCTCATTCTTATAGTTGCTTATATATCCATATGTATTTGAGGATATCAGGTATATTAGTCGGGACATCCCAGGGCCGCACGAATTTAAGTAGCCCTGAGGAGGTTCTTACCTCACTCCCTTGTTGTAGAACAATGACGATGTACTTGCTTAAAACTCTCATAGATTTGTTTGTATATTTGGCTAATGAATAAAAATCCATCTTTCTATTAAAAAGAAACATGAATTCATATTTGGTACAAGTGGTCGAATTGATTAGTCATGTAACTTAAAGCTCTTTGCTTATGCTCTTGCATAAGAATTTAGATAGAGCTTTAAATTAATATGATAAGATAAATTCAACCAAATGAAACATCAATAAAATGCATTTTCTCACATTCATAATTTAAGTGTGCTAAGATATAAATTGTATGTATAGGTATTCTTAAGACTTAACCATATGAATGTTATATATGATGGAAATAAATAAACAAAAATATGTCATGCGATGGTAGTTCATTTCAATTAATCTTGAGATACCTTCCTTATTGAATGATTTTATTTAAAGTAAACCTAAACCTAGGACTAATTAAAATATATAATAAGCCATTCACAAAAGAGAATTGATTAATTAATTGGCTTCAGAAATGACTTAATGTAGGGATAAAAGAGAGTGATCCTCTCTTTTCTTCTCTTTATAACACTTAGTTGTTAAGTTTAAACCAAGTGAAACAAAAGTAAACATTAAGTAAAACTTGCAAATCAACTAAACAACTTGAAGTGAAACCACCCTTTAAATTGAATATTCTTACACTTACGAAATTATAACTCTAAAGCCTAGTTAGGACATACCACACAAGCTTTAATACACACAAATTAGATTAAGTCACCATTCTAGGTTTAGGTTTGGACGATGCATGGTTTGATATATGTTTTGTTTTATGATGTAATGTTTTAGACTGGATGTTAGGGTGTATGTTTCGTAGACTGGATGTTAGGCCATTATTAGCCTAATCATGTTTTTTTATAGGGGATTATGATTAAGGGGCAACTAAAAAATAAATATAAATGCTCTCTCTCTTTGCAGGTTTCTTAAGCCCCTAAGCATATTCCAAGTTAGGACAGGTGGGCTTGGTTACCATATGTGCAGGGTGCTAAGTCCAAACTATAAATATAATTGCTTGGGTGAAATGTATGTTTAGCTAACCTTTGTCTTACAAGTGTAATTAGATTTACTTTTTCATTTCAATATAATTTTGCAATTAGGAATTAAGATTAGTGCTATGGGGGAATTAAGATGAGCATTGGCTCAAAAGACTATGTCTTGTGTGCCATGTGATGCCTTGAAGTGAAAAAAATCAAAAAAGTAAAGAGGAGGAAAGAAGACATGAAGATTTGAAGAAGATGAAGACCCCCATAGCATGTATTCATCCTTAATTGTAATTATTCTTTTGTAATCTGGGTTGTATAAGGGTAGAGCTCGATTACCCATTTTTCTTTTTGGGTTGTACGGTGGTACCCGATCGCACCGACCTTTTATTATTTTATAATAGCTATAAAATCTTGGACTTTATGTTTAGCTTGTGCATTAAAATGACATGCATTTTCATAGTTTCTTTATGATAGGTGTATGTTGTATGGCCTGGATACAATTAGGCTCTTAGGGAAAATTAAATTTTCTACCCAACTACAACTCATAATTAAATTTTTAAATAACTCATAACCTCACATAAAGCCTAGGCATTAAATCAAAATAATTGAAAGATTTAGAAACCCCTTAGCTGAATATTGAATGTTTCAGAACCTTCATATCATATTATTTTGCTCTTAAAAATAGGGGATTTTCATCCTTGCACGATAGGGGAATGCTTGACCTGTGAGGGCATCCCTTGTGGTGGAAAATACCCCTTTCTTGTTGATTTAGCCAATAATCTAATTTCTTCATGCATATAGGCATACAAAATCCCAAAACCATTGTCAAAATGAAGTGGCAAATACAAATAAAATTTGAAATGATTTGAATTAGACTAAGTCATCACTCATACAAATCATGCTCTAATCTCTTAGGGAGTGGGTTTAAGAACTTTAGTCTCTTTCTAAATAATAACAGCCTTACTATCTTGCAAAATTATATGACTTTTCTACATGGTTTTAAAGCATAGGAGGAGTTAGTTAGCTGCCACTCCAGGCAGTTGTAAGTCCAACAGTCAAGTGGTTTACCCTCTCTTATGGAGGTAAACTATATACCCTTATTTGCTTAGATTTAGGACATGCTTGTGGTTTTTACCAAAGCTCCCTAGTTAGATCTAAGGTTGCTATTTCTTTCGGGCTACAAGCATAAATATTCACCTCTTAGGCATTCCCATGATCTTGTGTTGTGGGATTACAAATCCTAGCTTTTAATAAAATTTCAACTCGAACATATAATTCTCCTTAATTTTGAATGTATAAAGTCCAATCATAGGATAGTTTGGGATACTTAGTAGGCTTCCTAGCATCATGGGCATCCCCTACTCATCTCCCTTTGGCTTCGATAATAAGTCTCTCCTTTTTTATCTATTTCGATTAACTTTCCAAATATAACCAATTTATTGAAAATTATCTCTGAAATCTTTGGAAATAATAATTGCCTGCTTTAACCGAGAGTATTCCTAAGGAACTCACTTTTCCTAGGATGTAATTAACTATGGTGGCTTGCCCCCATAGAGAACTTTAGAACCCAATTTAAATAAACTCTACTTTATTCATCCATGTAAAGTAGGGAAAAATCTCTAGTATATTTGAAGACCATCATGCCTTATGAGTCATTATTAGGTGATTAGGTCCATCGTAGGGTGGTGACTTCTATCTTTCGAGATAGTGCACCAATCCTTGATGTCGTACCTGATTAGCTCAATAAGTACACCCTATGATATGCTTTATGTCCCCCCATATATACATATGATCAAAAATAAACACCACAAACGTCCGATCCAAGGGAGGAGGGGGTATACCCCCTCATTCCAATCTAAATCGAGACACCAAGCATTCTTTAAGCCCTAGCGGCTAGAGATGAACTCCCTAGAGCATTCTCCAAGCTTCCAAGGCCTTCCCCTCACTGGAGACGATAGAACCAAGTCAAACTGAGGCTTAGCTCTGACCATCTCCACCATAACTCAGCCTCACTTCAATTAACTCTTCCCACACATTCACTAAACTTTGGTGAGTCAAAATAAATCCTCCCCCAAGCGATTTGATCATTAAGATGGAATTTAGTCCCTAGAGCAAATTGCGGGGAGGCATTGCACCATATTCTCAACATGGCTTTGCCTCGTCAAGGTGAAGCTACCTCGGTCGATTCACCACAGGTCTTGAGCTCCAACGAGGTATTATTCCATTAAATCAAAATTTTCTAATTTTTAGGCCTTTTTGAAGAGAATGTGAATGTCATGTGAATCCAACCATATAATCCTTGTAGATCACTTCTTGAAGGAGTGGGATCAATCCTGAGCCAATCTAAGCTTCGATGAGCTTGAATTAGGCAAAGGAAGGCAGACGATGTCCATCTTCTATCACGTAGGAGATGAAAGATCATCCATCATCTATTCCATGTGATTGGCATAGACGACCATGATCTCTCAATTAGATTTAATCTTTAGGAACCATGAGATTAATCTCCACCGTCGGATCTTAGATCGGACGATAGGGATGAAAGCGTGTCCATCGCCAGCCACGTCAGTGCTGACTTGGACAATTTTAAGTAACCAATCCCATGATGCCATGTGGAAAGCATACCATGTCAGCGCTCCATGTGGCGCTGATGGATTAGGCTTAATTAGGGCTTAAGTATTCATTTTAATGGCTAAAATTATGAAAACTCATAACTAATTGTAAAAAAATCAAAAAAATACAAATAAATACTCATTTTAACGATAAATAGAGGAGATTTAATTAAAATATTTCCATTTGATTTTGAATAGTAATTAGGGTTTGAATGACAACTTAGTTAGCTTAATTAATTACTTGGGCAATTGATTTCAAACTTTTGTGTCCATTTAATGAGATGATCTCTACCTCCCATAATTTTCTTGGAATTTATTACAGATAATTAGGGAAATTGGTGTTTGAAACCTTAATGACCCTTGTAATTAATTTAATAATTAATTAATGATTTAAATTGAAAAAATTAATTAACTTAAGCTTACTAATCACTGATTAATAGTGAATGGATGAGGGAGTGGGATTAGGACCTCTTTCCTAATCTCTTTCCTAAATCCATCTCACTTTAAGAGAGTTAATTAATATGGAAATTAATTAAGTGCTTAATTAATCAATTAATGATTAGATTAGATTAAATTAAATGTTAATCACATAAAATAATTAACAATGGAATTAAGGATTCCTCTTTATGTGTTTAATAACATAAAGACCCTTAAGGAAATTGTGATTAACCCATAAGTGTGAAAAAATCATAAAAGTACTTAATTAGATTCTTTAATCTAATTAATATTTAATCATGAGCCACTTGTATTAGGTCCCTTAGGAGCATTGCAACTTTATTTTTCTCACATATTCATATAATTTGCAGCTCATGATTAAATGATTAATCAAATTAAAGAAGTATTTGAAAGGGTAATTGAATGATTTTCTTAATGGTTTAACTTAATCAATTCATAAAAAACTACCTATTTATCTTTCCTTAAACTAATTAAGATCATCAATATGGGAATGAGATTAAAATAGCAAATAATCCCCCTCCTCTTTAAATTAAATCTAAATCCAAAAATCAAATTAATAGAAGCTTTGGATTTCCTTAAATAATTTTATTTAATGTGATTGGCCTTAAGAATTAATTTAGTTGAATGAACCATGTGTTTATATTTAGTTATCCCTTTCCAATCACTCTAAATGTTGTATGTCATATGACCTCATGCATTCAATCTTTCAAATTTAAGTGAATCAAATGAAAGTTATTTATATAAACTTGCATGTGTTGACTTAACTTAATTATATATGTGGCTATTATCACTAATAAATTCAAATATATTTTCCAAAATTTATAAATTGATAATAATGTGTGGAATGATGATAGTTATGAATACATATAGGAGCTGCATGTGCTCATAGCTTAAGTGTATGAATGTGAAACCCCCTTTCTTGAATTCATATGTAGATTTACATAAATTTGCTAATGTTACTATGTATATATTATCAACATCAACGGAATACGAGGCTTTAAGTATCCCCAAGGAGGTCATTTGATTATATCACTTCCCTGGTTAACAATGACACGTACTTATTTGATTTCATTTCTATGTATTTTTATATTAGAATTTGGATAGAGTTTAAATTCATATACATAAATAATTCAACTAAAAAAATATAATTTTGCATGATTCTCTTTCTTCTAATTATTTATACACCTATAGGTATTTAAGAAAACAAGTTTATAGTTTGGACATCCTAGGAATACGGGGCTTTAAGTAGCCCCAAAGAGATCGCTTGATTATCTCACTTCTCTAATTAACATTGACATGTACTTGCTTATATCTTTTATACATGTATGTGTGTACTCAATTAAAGAATTAGAATCCTCTTTTCTACTAAAGATACATGCATCCATAATCATTTGAATCACTACAACATTTGGCATATGAATGTGAAGCTTTCCTTCTTACTTCATATATGGACTTACATAGTATTTGAATGTTAATATCTATACAATCTAGACATCCCAGGAATACGAGGCTTTATGTAGCCCCAAGGTGATCATTTGATTATCTCACTTTCCTGGTTAACAATGACATGTACTTATTTGATTTCATTTCTATGTATTTTATATTAGAATGTGGATAGAATTTTAATTCATATACATAAATAATTCAACTAAATAAAAATACAATTTTGCATGATTCTCTTTCTTCTAATTATTTATACATTTATAGGTATTTAAGAAAACAAGTATATAGTCTAGACATCCCGAAAATACAAGGCTTTAAGTAGCCCCAAGGAGATTGCTTAATTATCTCACTTCCCTAGTTAATAATGGCATGTACTTGCTTATCACTTTTATACATGTATGTGTGTACTTAATTAAAGAATTAGAATCTTCTTTTATACTAAAGATACATGCATCCATAATCATTTGAATCGCTACAACATTTGGCATATGAACGTGAAGTTTTCCTTCTTACTTCATATATGGACTTACAAAATCTTTGAATGTTAATAAGTATATAGTCAAGACATCCCAGGAATACGAGGTTTTAAGTAGCCCCATGGAGGTCATTTGATTATCTCACTTCCCTGATTAACAATGACACGTACTTATTTGATTTTATTCCTATATATTTTTGTATTAAAACTAAGATAGAGCTTTAATTCATATATATAAATGATTCAATTAAAAACATAATGTCTTTTCTAATAAAATATATATGTGCATTCATAATCATTTAAGTGTGCCAAAATATCTTGTATGTATAAATATGTTAAGTATTGAATCATGTGCATGCTTCATGTGATGAAAAGGAATGATTTGATATATGTCATGTGACAGTAATCCAACTACATTAATCTTAAGATGACTTTCACATTGAATATGATTATTTAGAGTTAACCTAAACTTATGATTAATAATATGTTTAATAATCCATTCAATAAAGAAAACTAAATCATAAAAATTTGCTTTAGAAAATGGCTTAAGGTAGAGATGAAAGAGGGTAATCCTCTTTCTTCTCTTTATAACACTTAGATGTTAAGTGCAAATCAAATGAAACTAAATAAAACATAAACTAAAACTTGCAAACTACTTAAACAACTTAAAATGAAACCAACCATCATGTTATCTTAAACATTTTCCAAATTCTATTGGTTAGTAAGACATACCACATCAAGCTTTAGCACACACACATTAGAATTAATCCACCACTTCTAGTCTTAAAGATAGACAGTGTTTGTGTGATGTATGTTCTATTTTGTGATGTAATATTTTAGATTGGATGTTTGGGTGAATGCTTTAGACTGGATGTTAGGCGTGATTAACTTAATCATTTTTTTTGCAAGGGATTATGCTTAAGGGGTTGCTTAAAAATAAATATAAATATTCTTTTTGTAGGTTGGTTAAGCCCCTAAACATAATACAAATTAGGACTACTGGGCTTGATTACCCATGTGTAAGGTGTTAAGTCCAAATTATGATATAACTGCTTGAGATTGTATGTATGTTTAGCTAACCTCTATTTTGCAGGTATAGTTAGATTTACTTTTCCTATATAAATGTAAATTTTCAATAGGAATTAAGATTAGTGTTATGAGAGATTAGGATGAGCAGTGGTTAGAAGGCTTTGTCTTAGGGTGCCCTTTGATGCCTTTGAAGAAAATACAACCAAATCAAAGAAGGAGAAAATCAAATCACAGGAAGGATGAATGAAGATATGAAGATGGAAGAATGAAGAATGAAGACCCCCATAACATGTATTCATTATAATTGTAAAATTGTTCTTTCATATTCTCGGTTGTATAAGGGTAGAGCTTGGCTACTTATCTTTTCTCTTTGTGTATACGACAGAACCCGACCACCGACCTTTTATTCTTTTGCATTAGTTTATAAAATTGATTGATGTTATGTTTAGATTGTACATTAGGATTGCCTCATTTTCATAGTTTCTTCATGTTTGATTTTTTAATGTGTGGCCTGAATGCGATAGGATCTTAAGATAAAAAAACTAATTTTCTATCCTAACTAATCACTCATAATTAAATTTTAACCAACTAATAACCTCATCATAAATCCTAGGATTTTAATAAGATAATTAAAAGATTTAGAAACTTTTACCTGTATGGTTGAATGTCTCACATCAAGCATATCATATTCTTCCTTCCTTGAAAATGGGGGATCTCCACCCTTGCGGATAGGGGAATGGTTGACTGAGGGCATCCCCTATGGTAGAGAAAACCTTCTTCTTACTAATTTATCCAACAACCAATTTTATCATGCATTTAGGCATAAGAAATCATAAAGCCTTTGTCAAAATATTATGTCAAAATGAAATAAAAATTATAAAGATTTGCATTTTTAGATAAAGTCATATCCTCAAACCACTCATGCTCTAGTCTCTTAGGGAGTGGGTTTAGTCTCTTTCCAATTAAATAATAAAGTCTAGCCATCTTGTAATTACATAAGATCGGACCACATGGATTTGAATCATAGGAGGTGTTAGCTAGCGGCCACTCTAGGTGATTGTAAGTCCAGAAGAGTCGGTCGATTTACTCTATCTTGTGAAAGTAAACCATTATGTCCCCTTTTGCTTAGATTTAGGTCACATTTTGACTTGTGTTAAAGCTTCCTACATTTAGATTTGAGGTTGCTTGTTTCCTTTGGTCTACAAGCATAAATCCTCACCTCTTAGGTATTTCACAATCTTATGTTGATGGTTTATAAGTCGTAGTAATCTAATAAAATTACAACTCAAATAAATAAAATCTCTTCACTCTCAAATATATAAAGCCTCATCATAGGATATATTAAAATACATACTAGGTTTCCTAGTATCTTTGAACAATCCACCTAAGTTTTCCAAAATAGCCAATTCATTGATAGTCTACCCTTTGAAATCTTTGGAGATAATAATTTTATACTTTAATCTAGAGTATTCTTAAAGAATCCATATTCCTAAGGATGTAATAAACTATGGAGGCTTGCCTCCATAGGGAACTAAAGAACCTGACATAAATAAACCCTACTTTACTTTGCCATGTAAAGTAGGAGAAAAATCTCTGGTATATTTAAAACCCATCATGCCATAGGAGTCCTTATTAAGTGATTGGGTCCATTGTAGGGTGATGTCTCTATCTTTTAAGATGGTACATCAAACCTCAATATCGTACCCGATCATTTCAATAAATATCCCCTATGATCTACGTGGTGTCCACCCACATCCAATAATAAACACCACACCAGCTAAATAGGAGTGGGCTATAATATTCTAGCCCATCTATGCACACTATCAACTTTATGAAGCATCTATGATGCTCTCATATTATCTAAATACATACATGAGACATTAATTAAAGCCTAATAAAAATCTACAACAATATGAAGTTTTCTTTGCCGAAGAAAAAAATGAAAGAATACTTAACTTCTTAAAAGACATCAACCATCATAATCAGTGATGATGAGCTATTGTTAGAGATGACCAAATATAATCATCCCTTTATGTTATATCTAAAGCAATTTCACCCATATAAAAAGAATATTGATTGATCAAGGTGCTTCAGTCAATCTTTAACATCTAAGATGCTCTGAACATTAGTTCTAGATCCTCGTTACCTAGATAAAAGTACAATATTCCAATAAAGATTCAATGAACAAGGACAAGAAACCTTGGGATATCTATTTCTACCTATACACTTTAAGAAATCATATACATAAGCTAAATTTTATGTGATTGAAGTAGTGTTTCATACAAATCACTCCTTGGTAGGCCGCAGAGTCAAGAATACAACATAGTGCCTTCAACTCTTCATTAATGTACGAAATACATTCAAAGTGGTGAAGAGTGATGAATTGATGGTAAAATGAATCCAATCTTAATACATGAAATCAAGATCTATGATGATGCCAAGTACTTTATTCATAAGAAGGTAGGGAAGTCAACTCCCAAAAGCAAGAGACTCCACCTATTACAATAATGTTGGAAGGGGATGATTCAAAAAGCAAAGAACCAACGAATCAAAATAAGCTAAAGTAATTCTCCACCTTGGTAGTGATACATAGAGTGATGAAGAAGAATTACCACTTTATCAACCTAAGAAAGCATCAACCACCAAAAGGAAAGAACGATCTAGTACTGGTGATATGACAAAAAAATTACAAAAAACCTATGTTTCTCTAATAAAGATACTCGAATCCCAAATTTTCAAAAAAGGTTATAAAAAACTACAATGCTAAAGGCATATATAAAGCCTTAACAACTTCAAGAAATGAGAAAATATAATAATTAAAAACTTTTTATGTCCCTCTTAGAAGAGGTTACGATGAATGTGGGATACTTTTTATAAAATAGAAGAGCGAGCTGCAAATCCCACACAAATGTTATTTCAAAGGATGCTTTTGAGGAAGAATACATCTCAATAATAATTCCTCGATACGTCTCATCAGCTCTAAGAAACTAGTTGAGAATAGTGGTCAACCTATACAATCAAATATTCAAGTCTAATTATTTAAGATGCTCTAGCGAGGCGATAATACCAAAATTCCATAGGATATGAGATATTCACCACATGGGGATTGAGATATATTACTTCGACATTTCCCCCAATGAGCTAATGCTTATGTCATATCCAAAAAATAAAAAGTTTCTTTTGAAGCTACAAATGAACTAAAGAAAGTTTCATATGAAAATAAGAATATACTCGAAGATGAATTAATAATTGACCTCAAAATGGTCAGGAAGGAAATTGAAGAAGGCAATCAAGCTATTATTGATGAACTTCGAGAAATCAACCTAGGTACTAAGAAAAGCCTTGGCTAACATTTATTAGTGTTAATCTCACATCATAAAAATTAGAAGAATTAAAAGCACTTGTCTGTGAATTAAAGACTGCTTTGCATGGAATTATAATGAAATGTTAGGATTATCACCAGACATCATTGTACATAAAATTTCCATTAAATCTAAAATATTGTCTATAAAATAAGCATCAAGGTGAATACAATTAGAAATTGAAGAACAAGTAATTATTGGACCAAAAAGCTTATCAAAGATGGAATTCATCCATGAAAAAAAAATATGCTAATTAGATAACCAACATCATCCCAGTGAGAAAAAAGAATAGGAAAATCCATGTTCGCATGGACTTCAGGGATTTAAATAAAGCATGCCCAAAAGATGAACTTTCATTACCCAATGTAGAACTCATAGTAGGCAACACATCAATCTATAATATGTTCTCTTTCAAAATGGTTCATTAGGCTACAACCAAATTAAAATAGCTTCGGAGGATGAAAAATATATGTCTTTTCATACACCGATTGTCAATTATTGCTACAAAGTGATGTCATTTGGTTTGAAAAATGCAAGCTTTACATATCAAATGGCAATGACCTACATCTTTGATGATCTTACATAAATATGTAGAATTCTACGTTGATAATTTGGTTATCAAAAGTAGAGCCCAAAATGAGCATAAGCAATTTAAGATTTGTATTCAACCAAATATGATGTTTCAACTTAAAGATGAATCCTTTAAAATGTGTATTTAGTATTACTTCTAGAAAAATTTTAGACTTTATTATAAGCCACAGAAGAATTGAAATTGATTTGTCTAAAATTAAAGCAATACGAGAAATGCCATATTCTAAGACCATGAAGCAAACTACATTTAGTACAAGGCAAGTTGGAATATATCAAGCAATTTATTTCTAATCTCTCGAGGAGATGTCAACCTTTCACTTGATTATTGAAAAAAATGCACTTTTCATATGGGATGATACTTATCAAGAAGAATTTCATAGCTTAAAATAATATTTTTATATCCCCAAATTTTGACAACACCAATAATGACAAGCCATTGATATTATATACAATAGCCCAAGAATAATTTCTTGGAGCTCTGTTAACTCAAAAGAATGAAGAAGAGAAGGAAAATTCCCAATACTATATAAGTCAATATTTAATAAGTGTTGAAATATGATACTTTTCTATTGAGAAATGTGGTGTTTTAATTTAGAATCATAGGGACACCATGTAGATCTTAAGGGAAACTTAATGAGTGATCTACTGTGATATTAAGGTATGATGTACTATCTATGTAGACAAGAACACCACCATATAATGGACCTATCACCTAATAAGGACTCCTAAGGCAAATGAGTCTATGTATATACCAGATCTTTCCCTTACCTTACATGGATAAGTAAAGTAAGGTTTATTTTATGCTGGGTTCTTTTGTTCCCTATGGAAATAAGCTTTCACAATTAATAATATCTTAAGAAATGAGAATTTTCTAAGAGCACTCTTGATTAAAGTAGTCAATAAATATCTTCAAAGATTTTAAGGCTAGACTATCAAAGAATTGGTTATTTTTGGAAATCAAGTGGGAAAAGTTCAAATGGGAAGACTTAGTTATAAATTTTATAGGAAGATGAGTAGGGAGCATCCAAGATACTAGGAAGCCTAGTGAATACTCTAATTCCAATGACAAGGCTTTATAATTTTGAATTAGTAGAACTTATTTTTTATTTAAGTTGAAATTTTATTATAAAGTTAGGACTTATAACCTAACAACACAAGATTATGGGAATGTGTTAGATGTGAGGACTTAAACTCATAGGAAAAGAGAAACAAGCCACCACAAAACCTAAATCTAAGGTGCTCTAGCATAAGCTAAGAGCTTGGAATTCTGTTAAAATAAATGGGATGTAATGGTCCACCTCCACAAGAAAGAGTGAACTCATCCTAATTTTTCTAGACTTATAATAGAGTGGAAGCTAGTTAACACCTCATATGCTTTAAAATCATGTAGGCTATTCTCATGTAGATGCAAGATAATTAAGCTATTATTAAATTAGGAAGGAAGCCAGAATCCTAAATATGCTAACATGGCTTAGACTAATGTTAAAAATTTACAAGTTTTTAAGATCATTTTGCCACATTTATTTTGAATTGAGGCTTTGGATAATTATGCTACATGCATGATGAAATTAAGTTGTGGGCTAAATTAGTGAGAAGAGGTGTTCTCCATGACAAGGGACCATTCTGAAAGGTCAAGCATGTCCCCTATCGTGCAGTGAGTGGAGATCCTCTCTATTCAAGAGTGAGATAATATGATATGCATGTTGTTATAGCATATAATCATTTAGTTAAGGGGTTGCTAAATCTTTCATTATCTTGATTAAGAGTCTAAGATTTAAGATGATGTTATGAATTGTATTAGAACTTAGTTATGAGTTAATTAGTAAGGGTAGAAAATTTAATTTTATCCTAACGAGCTTATCACATCTAAGTCACACATCAAATCACCCAATTTTAAGAAATATAGGGAAAGCATGCCATTTCTATTTCACTAACTAAATACAACCATCAAGCATTTGAATTTTGTAAGAGAATAAAAGGCTGATGTTGTGGGTTCCATCATACTCCTCAAAAAAAAGAAAGAGTTGGGTAGCCGAGCTCTACCCTTATACAACAAAGATTATAATTTATTATTACAATTTGAATAAATTCTATGGGGGTCTTCAATCTTTATTCTTCTTTCTTTCTTTGGATTACTTTGCTCTAGGCTTCATAGGGCCTCCCAAGTCTTTGCCTTCTAGCCACTGCTCATCTTAAACTCCATAACACTAATCATAATCATTATTACAAAACTTACATCTTTATAAAAATAAAATAAAATCTAATTACACCTACTAAATAAATGTCAGCTAAACAAACATACAAGCCAAGCAATTATATTTCACATATTTGGACTTAGCACCTGCACTTGTGTAACCAAGCCCACATGTCCTAATTGGATTATGCTTCGGGGAATAAACAATACTGACAAATAAGAAAATTTATATTCATTTATTATTACAGTGACCTCAAGCAAAACCCCTGCATAAAATATCATTAGGCTAATAACGACTTAACATCTAGTCTATGCTCAAATAATCCTACCATCTAGTCTAAAATATTACACCATAAAACAAAACATATCACCATAATATACACTAGCCTAACCTAATACTAAAGTTGGTGACTTAGTATTCTAATGTTTGCTAAGGCTTAGTGTAGTATGTCTTGATTAAACTTTAGAATTATGATTGTCTAAAGTCTTGTTATTGTTTAAATTACTCATTATGGATGATTTCACTTTAAGTCTTTTAGTAGTTTCATTAAGATTTTAACTTATGTGATTTTATTTTTGTTCACTATTTACTTAAGATCTAATCATTATAAAGAGAAGAAAGAGGCTTAACTCTTTCATCCCTAGCCTAAGTTATTTTCTAAGGATAGATTATTATGGCTTTAATTCACTTAATCACTCACTTATGAGTTTAATTTAGCCTAAGTTTAGATTAGCTTTAATAAATTTCATTCAAATATGAAAGGCATATTAAGATTAATGAAATTAAGTAATACTCCACTACTTCCATTCATTATCAATAATATCCACACTCTTTCATTTTTAATTTCTATAATATTAGATTTTGCATATACATGCAATATACTCATATTTTTGCATACTTAATGAATGTTGATGCATGAATTTAATAGAAAAGGGAGATTTCACCTCATACCTAAGCATATGCAAGTATGTATTAGGAATTGAAGCAAGTACATGTCATTGTTAAACCAGAGAAGTGAGATTATCTAAGACCTCCATGGGGATACTTAAAGCCTCATGTTCATGAGATGTCCAGACTATATACATGCCAATTCAAATACACACAAGCATAGAAATAAAATCATGCAAAGGTTATGTATAAAACTCCTTCATTTATGTAAAGTTTAATGGCATAAATAAAGTGGGTTTTACTTTATATTCTAACACATGCATACATATAAATGAAATTAAGCAAGTATGTGTCATTGTTACACGGAAGTGAGATTATCTAAGGCCTCCATGGGGTTACTTAAAGCCTCGTGTTCCCGGGATGTCCACACTATATACTTGCTAATTCAAATGCATGTAAATATATACATATAACATAAGAATAAAATAATCAATTGTCATCTTTTAATTACAAATAAATGAGCATTTCATTACATATTTACAATAAGCTTTGATTTAAGTTTCAAATAATTTGATTCAAAATTAATCTGTAGTTTCAAAATAGTTTAAGATTTATTAGCGATAATAGCCATAACATATAATAGCATTTATTCAACTCATGCAATTTGAATACAATCATATTCTTTTAATTTTTTTAAACATGAATACATGAAGCAAATGACATACACATTTATGATAACTGAAAGAAAGTAATTAAATATCACCACATAACATATTTGATTTCATCAAACCTTAAGAATCCATTAAGCCTAATCAAAGCTTCTTTGAGGTCAAATTTTAATGTTCAAGTTATTAAAACCTAAAGAGTAGAAATGGTACTTAGGATTCTCTTCATCATAGATTGGTTATTTAATATGTCGAAGCAAAAATATTAAATATTTTCTATGAATTGATTAGGTTCAATCCATTAATTACATCAATTTTATTACCCTTCCTAAGCTTATTCAATTAAATTAGCCACTTAATCATGAGCCTTCAATGATATGCTTTGGGGAAACAAAAGTAGTAATGCACCTAAAGAGATCTAATGCAATTAGGCTCATGCTTAGAGTTAATTCAATTAAAAAAGAAAAATATTTAAACTAAATACTCTTATGATTTCCTCATATCAATGGGAAAATCATAATTTCATTAATGACTTTATATTATTAAACACATAAAGGGATTAATGGGTTGACACTTGAATTATTTGAGTTGATTTCATTTGAATTTAATTATTAATTTCCTTAATTTATCCTTAATTACAAAACATGTTAATTAAATTTATTAAGGGAATACATTTGGAATTAATTAAGAGAGAGAGTCCTAATTAATTCTCATGTTATCCTTATTATTTTCATTGATTAATTATCCTTAATTACTTAATTTTACAACTCATTGATTTTAATGATTATTAAATTGCTTAAAAGGTGTAATTAAGATTAAAAATTTAGAATTTTGTAAATTTCATGGCAAATAATTCCAAAAAAATATGGAAGTCAAAGGACATCCCATAGAATCAACATGCCAAGTTTGGAATTAATTAGCCAAGTAATTTAGCCTTAATTAAGGTAATTAGACTTAGCTTCAAATCTTAATTAAGCATTATTCATTAAACATAAGTTGGGGTTTTATTTTTATTAAATTATCTTCTATATAAGCTTTTCAAAATAGGTTTATTTATTTTTGAAATTTTCTATAATTAATTATAATTTATTGAAGTTCTCGCTACTTAAATTAGATTGTTAAGCCTAATTACTCATTTTAAACCATCAACACCATGTGGATACTGATGTAGCAGCGCTTTCCATAAGCCATCACCGCATTGGCTTTTTTAAAACGTCATACATAGCTGTTGACTTAGCAGTAGTGGACACAATTTTGTTTCAACCGTCCAATCTTGAATTGGATGGTCGAGATTAATCTTGAGATTCTAAAAGGATTAAATCAAGATTTCTACATGATTAATCATGGTCGCCGTTATAATAATGTGAAACAGACATCCGGTGGTCCATCATTTCATGAATGCTAGAAGATGGTCATCTTCCACCTTCTAGTGCTTGATATGAACTTGTTGGAGCTCATTTGATAGAAAAATTGACTCCAAAATGATCAGGGGAGAGATCTAAGGAGATTTTACAGTAGAAATCACATGAAAGCACAATTTATTTCATAAAAGACCAACCCTAAGAGGTCAAATCTATGGTTATTAATTTTTACCTCATTGGAGCTAAAGACCAACAGTTTGTTGATGAAGTTAGCTTCATCTTGAAGAGATGAAGCCCTGTTGAGAAGATCTCAAGCTGCCTCCTTGCAGATCCATTTGTGGACCAAATGTCACCGTAGAAGTCACTAGAGTTGGTCTAGGGATGCCTTCCAATTGTTGAATCAATCGGGAATCAATTCATTTTGGGTCACTCGAGTGTAGTGAAGGTGTGGGGAAAGTTAATTTGCTTTGGTGGAAGTTTAGTGAGGTTGGACGGATAGAGCTCTCGGGATTGAAGGGAGCTTGGTCTCACAGGCAATAAGGTGTACGGGGAGCTCGTGGAATGTTTAGGGCTGCTCGGGATACTCTAAAGAAGGTGTGTAATGTGTTTGAATGGATGGGTAGGAGTGTACTCTCCTCCATAATTGAATGAATGGCTGAGATTGGCTCAACCTTTGGAAGTCGTTCGACCATGGTGGGTGGCCGGAGGTGGCAAGAGGCTGCTAAGGTGGATGTGTATGACAGGCTGACGGAGTATAGTGGGAATCCATGGAGTGTACACTCCTGCTTAGGTGGACTAATGGTTGCCCATAGGTGAGCTCATCCTTTCTTGGCTAAAGGTTGAACCCAACAACCTTGGGTTAGGTTGGGTCAATGGTTCTTTATCGAATGAAAGGACAAAGGTGGTTGCTAAGATGTGGGGAGTTGGAGAACCCTTTCAAATGTTAATTTTATCCCATTTGGAGGGCTTGTTTCAATGGGTTTGACCCAACCCAAGTTCAACATGGGTTGGGCCCACTTGGGTAGGTCCATGATGACCCAAGAATGATGCTAAGTTTGGTTGGGTTTGGTTCAATTTGACTCATGTAGGTCAAATGGATCATGTTAGGTTGTTAACCATCATTGACCTCACTTTTGAAGTGAGTTCTTAATCTCCCATCTTAGAATTAAGAGTCTTCTATATAGTCCTTAGTCATAAGGTACTTCTAGCACTTAGGTGAACACTTAGCCTAAGCCTAGAGACTTAGAAGGGTTAATAATAGGATTAGGCTATGCTTTAGGACTTAGGGAGATCGACCTGCCCTGTAGCCTAAACCCAATCCATGTTCACCTTCTTAAGCTATAACCAAACCTCAATTTTAATTCAAATACCAAATCCAAATCCCAAAACCAATTGATTGAAGCACATGATCAAATCCAAACTTGAAATCCTTCATGGATCAATCACATCTTCAATTCTTCCCTACAAATATAAATCAAATTTACAATCATGACCAAAACTAAATCCAAGCTCAAATCAAATTAAGCCCTATGATTTTATCTTATGGACTTAGCCTTAGCCAAATTTAATTGATCCTCTCATGGATCAATTATTCTATCAATTATCTTCCCAAATATAAATCAAATTTGCAATCAAATGATCAAAACTAAATCAAATTAAATCAAGAGCCTTCCTAAGCAATTCATCCAATGAGCTTAGCCAAACCTTAACCCAAATCAATTTAAACTCAATTGATTCTCTTATAAATCAATCATATCTTCAATCATCTTCACAAATATAAATGAAATATGCATTGAATCATCAAAATTAAATCCAAACCTAATCAAATTCAAACCTAAGCCATATGAATCAACTCCATGGGCTTAGCCAAATTCTCTCATTCCAAAACCCAAATTCAATTAATTTTCTCATGAATCAATCATTCCATCAATCATCATTCTAAATATAAATGAAAATCTACAATTATCAAGCCAAATCAAAATCAACCCAAGTCAAACCCAAGCTAGCTCTTTTGATTTGAGATTTTCAAATGAACCAAAACCAATTACAATTGAATTTATATATCAATCCCAAATCCATATATAAACTCAACTAAATCAAACTTAACCCAAAATCAAGCCAACTTAACTTAATTGGTCCACTTGACCCAAAGTAACCAATTTGACCTATTTGATCCAAAATCCAATTCAATCCAAACCAAAGTGAATTAAGCCAATCTAACTTCATAACATGATTGTTGATCACCTTAGGTTGATCAATTATCATAAATTAGGTCAAACCAAGTCAACCTAACCCTTTGACCAAGTCAATCCCTTAACCCATATGAATCCAAACTAGCCAAATTATAACCTAAGCCAAATCCATTGTAACCAATGATTCATATCAACCAAAATCAATATTTGAATATGACTTAACCTTTAATTGAGCCAAACCAAACCAAATTTGCCCTCTTGGCCCAAGTTGACCCAAATTGACCTGAATGGCCAAAATGGGTCAAATCTTGATATAAAATAAATTGAATGCAACCAATGGCTCATGTTCCTTCCAAATTGATTGTTGAACTTGACCAAAGCCTTAATTGAGCCCAATTGACCCACTTGACCCAAATGACCAATTGAACCTAACTTGATCTAAAGGGTCAACCCAACCTAAGATCTAAACAAACCCAAATTAAACTCAACCAAATCCTACAACATATTCCAAATGGTCAACCAAACCCAAACCATGCCATGACCAAACCAATTTGGCCAATTGGGTCAAATTGGTCAACTTGACTCATTTGACCCAAATGAACTCAAATGAGCTAAAATCAAATCTAAACCAAATTGAACCAAACCAATGGCACCAATACACTCCAATTGATCATATGAACTTGACCCAACACTTATTTTGACCCAATTTGACCAATTAATCAACCTAAACTGATTTGGCCCAATTTGACCCAAATGGGTCAAATTAAGCCAAACCTAACCAAATGAACCACAAATCATATGAAATCTGGCTTAACTTACTTTTAACTCATTTCAAATCTATCCAAATCAAATGCAATGCCAAATGACTAAGATACCTTTAGGCTAAGGGTGTCACATGAGACAAAATCACCCATGTAAGTTGTCATTTCTATTCCTTGGCCATGACACTCCCATTGGTCCACCTTGGTTCCTAGGACACTGCCCAACCTGACCCAAAGGTGGTTGGGTCGCCATGACCAAGGGAGGTGAAATCACCTCACCTCCCCTTTGGTGCACTTGAAACACCAATGACACCCACTAATCCCCTTTGGCAGTCACCTCCCATTCCTTGGCCACTTAAATTGAGCCACCTAACAAAACATCCCCCAAGCCCTCTAACCACCGGACAATCAATTTCTATCAACACCAACCACCTACATTTCAAGTATTAGCCTTCTGAGCTAACCACCACAAATTGGAGGTCGTGTTGATCAATAGAGCCTGGTCTCGACTAGATGAAGCTTCCTCAATTGAATTTGCTACTAGTCTTGAGCTCCGATGAGGTATGCCATTGAAACCGATCCTTAGAAAAAAATGTGTTAGAGCTTTTTGAAGAAAATTTGCACACCATGTGATCTTAGCCGTTGGATCCCATTGGATCCTTCATGCGAAGGTGTGGGGGTCGTTTGGAGTCGACATGAGCTTGGGTGAGCTCGGATCATGCGAGCAATGGTGAAACCGATCCTTAGAAAAAAAATGTGTTAGAGCTTTTTGAAGAAAATTTGCACACCATGTGATCTTAGCCATTGGATCCCCTTGGATCCTTCATGCGAAGGTGTGGGGGTCGTTTGGAGTCGATATGAGCTTGGGTGAGCTCGGATCATGTGAGCAATGGTGGACGGACTTCGTCCTCCCTCGCTCGCGTGATGATAGATCACGTACCATTCATTTGGATGATCGGAATGGACAACCATGATTTGATCCATTAGAATTATTCTATTTAATCCTTTAGCATTGTGGGATTTATCATAGCCGTCCGATCTAAGAATGGACGGTGAACGAGAAAGTGCGTCCCGCTGCCGCCACGCAAGTGCTGACTCAGATTATTTTTAATAACCAATCCAGCAGTGCCACATGGAAAGCGTGTTTGTGCCAACGCCATGGAAAGCATGCCATGTTAGTGCACCACATGGCGTAGATGGGATTAAGAGTTAATTAGGCTTAATTAATCTATTTTAATGGCTTAAACTTTCTAAAATCATAACTAATTATAAAAAAATCATAAAATATAAATAAATATTCATTTTAAAGGTATTTCAGAAAAGAATATATTAAAAATATTTCAAATTAATAGTTAGGGCTTAATTAAGGTTTAATTATAAAATTAATTAACTTAATTATCCTTTAATTTCTTAAGTATTTATTCCCCAAACTTTATGGGTTAATTTAATGTGATGACCTCAGCCTCCCATAATTATCTTGGGATTTATTGCTTAATTAATTAGTAAAAATAACTAATTAAGCTTTAATTACTCTATTAAGTTAATTAATCATTAATTCATCTAATGAATAGTAACAAATCAATCAATTAAGCACTTAATTATTGTTTAATAAAGTAATAAACCTATGGATAAGGTCAGGCTTCCTCCCAGCCCATTTCCAGTTCAAGTTACATTAATCGCTAATTAGTTCATTCCATTAATCAAGCTAATTAAGGTTTAATTAATTACTTAAATTGTTTGATTGGTTAAATTAAAATATTAATCATGTTAGACTTTAATTAATTAATTCTTAGGTAGACCCTTAGGTGTTCAACAACCTGCGATGTTTATTTTTGGAAGTGTATGGGACACTACGTAGATCCTTAAGAAAATTATAATTAGCCCACATGTGTGGGAGAATTGTAAGAGTACTTAATTAAGTTTTTTTAACTTAATTAACCATTAATTATGAGCCAATTGTATTACGACCTTTTTATTTCTTAGGATCATTACTAATTTCATTTCCAATTCATGTGCATATCATGTTGACTCATAATTATTTAGGTAATTGTGTTAAGGTAACATAAGAAAGGGTTAATTAATGGATTTAATGCTCATTATAACCTAATTAACTCATAAAATCAACTTAATCACATTTCATTAAACCAAATGAATTAACTAACATGGGGATGGGTTAGGATCAGCAAACTTTTTCGCACATCCTTAAATCAAATTCAAATATGAAATAAAAATGGTATTAAGAAAGCTTTTGTTTACCTTAAATAGTTTTATTTGAGATGATTGTCCTTAGAAATTAATTTGATTGAATGAAATCATGTGTTTAAGTTTATTCATTCCTCTTCAATTATGTTAAATGTTGTATGTCATTTGATTTCATGCATTCATGCTTTCAAATTTAAATAAGCCAAATGGTCTTTCATTATGTAAGCTTGCATGTGTTGGATTAACTTATAATATGTGTGGCTATTATCACTAATAAATTCAAATTAAAATTTTTTTAATTTATAAACCAATTACATTGATTAGAGTGATAGTAGTTATGAATACATATAGGTTTGCATGTGCTTATAACTTAAGTATGTGAGGTAAAGCTTTCTTTTCCTTAATCTATGTGTAGTTTTACATATATTTGAATGTTAATAAGTATATAGTCTGGACATCCGGAGAATATGAGGCTTTAGTTAGCTCCAAGGAGGTCATTTAATGACCTCACTTCCCTGGTTAATAATGGCACATACTTATTTGATTTTATTTATGTGTGTTTCCACACTAGAATTTGGATGGAACTTTTCTTCATATACATAAATGAATCGATCAAACAAAACACAATTTTTGCATGATTTTCTTCCCCTTATTTACATATACATTCATGTGTAGTGAGATAGCAAAGTATATAGTCTAGACATCCGAATATGAGGCTTTAGTTAGCCCCAAGGAGGTCATTTGATTACCTCACTTTCCTGGTTAACAAAGGCACGTACTAGCTTATTTCTCTTTACATGTGTATATATGTGTGGCTAGAGAATGAAAATTCTTCTTTTCTACCAAAAGGATGCATGCATTCATAATTGACTAAGTGTTTGGATTAATTAGTCACGTGATTTGGAGCTTTCTTTCTTATATTCATGTATATGAATTTTCATATGTTTGAATACAAATAGGTATATAGTATGGACATCCTGGGAATACGAGACTTTAGTTAGCCCCAATGAGGTCATTTGATTATCTCACTTCCCTGGTTAACAATGACACGTACCTATTTAATCTCATCCCTATGTATTTTATGTATAAGAATTTAGATGGACCTTTAAACTAATATGATTAAATAATTCAATCACGTAAAAGAATATAAACTCTAATCACACATATGTATGCATTCATCATATAAGTGTGCAAAAATATTTTGCATGTATATGTATACTTAGGATTTAAATCATATGCATGTTACATGTGATGGAAAAGAATGGATTAGCATATGTCATGTGATAGTAATTCAATTAGATTAATCTTAAGAAGCCTTTCATATTGGATAGTTCATTTAAGATGAACCTAAACTTAAGATTAATTAAATCATTTAATAACTCATTCACTAAAGAGAACTAAATCAAATAAATATGCTTTAGAAAGTGGCTTACAGTAGGGATGAAATGGGGCAATCCCCTTTCTTCTCTTCATAACACTTAGTTGCTAAGTACGATCATATGAAATAAAAGAAAATTAAAATTAAAATTCTCAAATCAATTAAATAACTTCAAGTGAAATCAACCCTTTATGTTAAATTGAATCCTTCTACACTTAGAATATTGTGACCTTAATGACTTAGAGGACATACCACACAAGCCTTAACATTTAGAATTAAGTCACCACTTCTAGTTCTATGTTAGGATAGTGCATGATGTAATGTATGTTTTGTTTTGTGATGCAATATTTTAGACTGGATGTTAGGGTGTATGTTTTGTAGACGGGATGGTTGGCCAAAATTAGTCTAATCATATTTTTTGCAGGGGATTGTGCTTAAGGGGTGCTTAAAATAAATATAAATGCTCTCTTTGTAGGTTGTTTAAACCCCTAAACATAATCCAAGTTAGGACAGGGCTTGGTTACCTATGTGCAGGGTTCTAAGTCCAAATTATAAATATAACTGTTTGGGAACATATGTATGTTTAGCTAACCTCTATTTTGTAAGTGTAGTTAGATTTACTTTTCCTTCTTTTAATGTAATTTTGCATTAGAAATTAGGATTAGTTCTATGGGGGATTAGGATGAGTAGTGGCTAGAAGACCTTGTCTTAGAAGGCCCTGTGATGCCTTTGAAGCAAGCATGCCCAAATGAAGAGAAGAAAGAAAGAAGGTATGAAGAAATGATGGAAAGAAGACCCTCATAGCATTTTATAAATTGTGATTATTATTTTTCAATTTGGGTTGTATAATGGTAGAGTTCGACTACCCATCTTTTATTTTCAAGTTGTAGGGTGGTACCCGACCGCATTGACCTCTTATTCTTTTGCGATAGTTTTATAAAAAATATTTGATGATTTGTTTAGTTTGCACACTAGAAATGGCATATTTTTCTTAGTTTCTTAAATGAATGATTCTTTAATGTGTGGCTTGTATGTGATTAGGGTCTTAGGAAAAAAATTAATTTTTCTACCCTAATTAATCACTCATAACAAAATTTTAAATAATTCATAACTTCACCATAAATTCTAAGCATTAAATAAGATAATTAAAAGATTTAGCAACCCCTTAGCTAAATGGTTGAATATTTCACAACATGCATATCATATTATTTTGCTCCTGAAAATAGGGGATTTCCATCCTTGCACGATAAGGGAATGCTTGACTTGAGAGGGCATCCCTTATGGAGGAAAACAACCCTTCTTACTGATTTAGAAAATAACCTACTTTCACCATGCATGTAGACGTAAAACCCTAAAGCCTTTGTCCAAATGAAGTGTCAAACTTTAAATAAAATTTGAACATATTTTTCATTAGATTAAGACATTATTCATACCACTCATGTTCTAGTCTCTTAGGGAGTGGGTTTAAGGACTTTAGTCTCTTTCTAAATTAATAATAGCCCAACTATCTTGCAATTTCATAAGACCAGACTACATAGTTTTAAAATCATAAGAGGAGTTAGCTAGCGACCACTCTAGGTGGTTATAAGTCTAGCAGTAGGGTGGTTTATCCTCTCTTGTGAAGGTAAACCTTATGTCCATCTTCGCTTAGATTTAGGTCGTGCTTTAGCTTATACTAAAGCTCACTAGATTTAGCATCCAAGGTTGCTATTTCCTTGGGCTACAAGCATAAATCCTCACCTCTTAGGCATTTTCACAATCTTGTGTTGATGGATTATAAGCCTTAGTAGTCTAATAAAATTCAACTCAAATGAATAAATATCTTCACTTTTAAAAATATAAAGCCCAATTATAAGATATATTGGAATGCTCACTAGGCTTCCTAGTATCATAAGCATTCCCTATCTTCTCCCTTTGGATTCCAAAAATAAGTCTTCTCCTTGAACTTTCCAATTAATTTTCTAAATATTACCAATCATTTGATAGTCTAACCTTAAATTCTTTTGAGATGATAATTGTCTACTTTAATCGAGAGTACTCTTAGAGAATTTCATTCCCTAGGATGTTATTAACTATGGGGTCTTACCCCCATAGGGAACCTTAGAACCCGATTTAATATAAACCCTGCTTTATTCATCCATATAAAATAAGGGAAAATTTCTATTATATTTGAAGACCCATCATGCTTTAGGAGTCCTTATTAGGTGATTAGGTTCATTGAAGGGTGATGCCTCTATCATTCTATATTGTACATCATACCTCAATGTCATACCCGATCACTTTAATAAGTATCCCCTATGATCTGTGTAGTGTCCCCCACGTCTGAAAATAAACACCATAACCATTTTAACCAAATTAGGTCAAAGTGGTAGTTTGGTTAAGCTCAATTAATCATTTGGAATGAATTAATGGAATTAGTTTGATTCAATTTTATTTAGATTGGATTTGGTTCATATGATTTTATTTGGGTCAAATAGGTCATGTTGAACAATTTGGCCAAATTGGTCAAATTGACTTGAGCATGGGTTAGGTCTTGTTTAATTGGTAATGTGCAATTGATTGGATGAGTTGATTTGAATTAATTTGAATTACTGAGTGATTTACTTCAATTTGACCTTTTAGGTCAAATTGGGTCAGATTGACCAAATTAGGTCCAATTGACAGTTGGATCATGTTCAATATTCAATTGGTGATTTGTTAGAAGTATTGGTTTCAACCAATTTAGTTTAGGATTTTATTTGACTCAATTTGACCCTTTAGGTCAAATTGAATCAACTTGGCTCAAGAGGCTAAATTGGCTTGGTTAGGTTCAATTGGTTGTTGAGCTATGCTCAATACTTAATTTATAATTGATGGGAGTTATTAATTGCAATTAATTTGGCTTAGAACATGATTTAGTCCAATTTGGCCTTTTAGGTCACTTCGGGTCAACTTGGGTAAAAGGGCCACATTGGCTTGGTTTCATTTAATTTATTGTAGTGGAGTGTCCAATAATGATCTACAATCATCAATGAAGAGATTGGATAACTTGATTTGATTCAATGGGGGTTTGATTGAAGTTTGGTCTAATTGGACCTTTTAGGTCACTTTAGGCTAAGTGGTTTAGTCAAGTCAATTTGAATCAATTGAGGCTATAGATGGTTGGAGTATATTCAATGATGAATTTGAACTTTGGCAACAATTGATTAGAGTTTGATTAGATTTTGACTCATTTGAACCTTTTAGGTCAAATGGGCTAACTTTGGTCACTTAAGTCTAATTGGTTCTGTTGGCTTGATTGCAAGTGTTGGAATAGTTCGAAATAATCCAATAGATGATTACGAAAATTAAGAGAATTGAATTGAGCTTGGTTTGCTTGGGTTAGTTTGAATGGAGTTATATAATTGAAGTGGGTTAACTTGAGTTAAGAAGCCAAATTAGATTGGAAATCAAATTCAATCATGGTCAATTGATTGGCTTGAGGTTGAGATTTCGATCATTTGGTTTACGTTTAAAGTGATTGATGGGTATGAGTGTTGGTTTAGGCCTTAGATTAAGTGTAGCCTAGTCGTCCCAAGGTAATCTCTAGGCCTAAGGTTATGCCCTATAAGTCTCTAGGCCTGAGTTTAGTGTTCACTTAGTCATTAAAAGTGTACTAATACTAAGGAAACCTAAGTGTCTAGAAGGATTATAGACTTAAGATTAGAAAGAACAATCCTCACTCTAAAAGTGAGGTCAACAAGAAGAAATTTAACATTGATATTTGCTTCTCAGAAATTGCATCACTATAGGTTATCATAAAAGATAACTTTGATATCTAAAATTGACCCTCTTAAATTCTTGATGGCTAGGCCCACCTTAACAAGTCGCTTAGCTAAATAAGCAATCTTATTACTCTAATTTGACATATGTCCTATAAAAGGTGATAAAAGGGTAAGCTATGGTTAACTTTATAGCCACTCATCCTTCACCGACAAATTCTTCTCCCAACGATAAATTACCTAATGAGCAGATCTTTGATGTAGAAGAAACTTAACAATCATTAGAATGAGAGATTTATTTCGATAGAGATAATCAATAAAGCAGACTAAACCAGCAAGATTACCTATAATACATGTTGAAATTGGCTCAATATTTATAACATTTCATGGTGGCATACTGTGATATTCATATAACCTGATTGAATCTCAAATTAATAATGAGGCTAAATATGAAGCATTAATTATGGGATTAGAGTTGACAATTAATAAGATAATATAGAGAGTTCTTGTTTATGGAGATTCTCAACTTATAATTTGGCAAATAATTAGGACTTTCAAGATAAATATGCTCGAATTAGTGCTTTATTATAAACAAGTCTTAGAGCTTCTAAAATAAATCCCTAAAGTAATAATTATAAGATTGCTACATCAGGAAGATGACAAGACCTATGCATTAGATAAATTAGATAAAGAAATGTGAGATCATTAAAAAGACCCAATTGTAATAATAGTCTAAGTCAGGCTAGCATTGGCACCAACCCTTTTTCAAAGTTTTAAAGCTAAAGAAAACCATGTGATTTTAACAATAAATAAAGAAGATGATTGGTGAGAGCCATTCATCACATATCATAAAGATGGTGGATTACTAAAAGAAAAGTCAAAAGCTCATCAAATTTCATAAAGAGCATCACGGTATGCTCTTGTGAACAATAAATTATATTGTCGCTCCTTCGACCAAATGTGGTTACGATGTCTTAGACCAGAAGAAGTTAAGATAGTAATGTTTGAAGTTCATGAAGTGTTATACGGTGCACACCAATACGATCCTAAGATAAAAATTAAGGTTAAGTGAATTGGATATTACTAGTCAAGCTTGGTTCAAGACTTCATTGAACATGCTAAAAGATGCCATCAGTGTCAAATACATGCAGACACGTTATATCAATCACCTCTTACATCTTTGTTGACCTCACTTTTGGAGTGAGCTCTTAACCTCCTCTTCTTAGACTTTGGGCTCTTCTAGACACTAAGAACTCCTTAGTTATAAGACACTTCTAGTGAATAGGTGAACACTTAACCCAAGCCTAGAGACTTAGAAGTGTTAATCATAAGATTAGGTTATGCTAGAAGTGTTAATCATAGATTAGGCTATACCTTAGGGCTTAAGGAAATTACTTATCCCATAGCCTAAACCCAATATAGATACACTTTCTCAAATCAAATCAAGATTCAATTCTTAAACCAAATCTTAAATTAAAATTCAAATTCCAAATCTAATTTCAAATTTGACTTCAAATGATTGAAACCCAAAATCAAATTCAAATCTTAAGACCCTTCCTAAGCCATATGAACCATATTCATAAGCTTAGCCAAAACTCCCTTAAATCAAATCAAACTCAATTGATCTCTTTATAAATCAATTATTCATTCATTTATATTCACAAATATAAATAAAATCCAAATTCAAATAACCAAAACTATATCGAAAATCAAATCCAAACTCAATCTAAACCCTTTAAGCCAATTCTTTAGACTTAGCCAAATTCTATCCATATCAAATCAAAACTAATGAATTTTCTCTTGAATCAATCATTTATTCAATTATCTACCCAAACATAAATGAAACCTACAATCATCAAACCAAATCGAAGCCAACCCAAGTCAAACCCAACCTAGCCCTTTTGCTTGAAAATTTCAAATGAGCCAAAATCTCTTAGACTCCAAATTAATTTATGTTGAATTTGTATTCCAATCTAAGGCTCATATATAAGTTCAACTAAACTCTAATCAAATAAAAACCAAACTAATTGACCCACTTAGGTTCACTTGACCCAAAGTAACCTAAAGGACCCATTTGAGCCAACTTTCAATCCAACCCAAATTGGATTGAACCAAGCTTACCAAAACCTTCCACCCTGATTAACGATCACCCTAGGATGATCAACTACAATCAATTGGGCCAAACCAAGCTCAATTGGCCATTTGATCCAAATTGACCCAAATTGGTCTAAAGGACCAAATTGAGTCAAATCATGATCTAACCCAAATTGATTGCAACCAATGGCTGAAGTTCATTCCAAATTGATTATTGAACTTGACCAAAGACATAATTAAACCCAATTTGATCAATCAAGCCCAATTGGTCAACTTGACCCAACCCAACCCAAATTGTCCTAAAGGGTCAATTTGGCCTAAATCCAAATTAAATCTAAATTAATTCAAACTAAAGAACACATTCATCTTCAATTAGCCAATTGAACATGAATCAACACATAACCCAAGCTAATTTGGAAATTTTTGGTCAAATGGGTCAATTTGATCCAATATGACCCATAAGACCCAAATTGGGCCAAATCCCTTGAAACCAACCCAAGACCCATTGGAGGCTGATGAAACTCGACCCAAACCCATTTGGGATTAGCCCAAAATAAACCCAACCTATTTAAACCCTAATGGATCCTCCTTCACATAGGATTCCACCCAAACTCATTTAATTCTCCCCCATCACATGCACTTAACTCCTCCCCAACATTTGCATTGAATAATCATATGGCGAAGAGAGGACTTGAGCAAAATCCAAAGTCCAATCAATCCATCATCCACCCCAACCACCCCAAGCAAGATGGCAATCAATTTGAGCCAACAAATTCAAAAATATTAGATTTTGGCCATTATAAAAGGAGGGGGGAGGCTTTAGATCTCTTGCTCCCACCATTTAAAAGCTCCCCAAAGCAAAAAGAAACCCATCCCTCACCTCTTTGAGCCATTTTTGAGCTCAAAAACACAAATAAATTCTCTTCCGATGAGGCGACGGTAAACATCAGAGAAGACAACATTCCGAAGGGAAGCAAGGGTTAAAGATCATTTCAAAGCTTCCTCACATACCTAAGAGTTCGCTCAGATCTTCACCACCAAACCATCCCTGAGGTAAATTTCAAACTCAGACCTTAGATTTATATTGTGTTAATTTTCTTGCAATTTTTGAAATTTCCCCTAGAATATCCTATATTTTTACTTTACATCATCCTAATTAGAAAATAGAATTTTTTTGGTGCGAGTCGATCCAAAAATGAGTCCATTTAGACAAGTTTTGGTTTATAAACCCTCATTTTTCCAAAAAAAAAAAAGCTAAAAATACTATTCAACGTCCAATGGATCATGTGATCGGGCCGATCTCTTAATGTGATGACTGATCTCGCGTCATGCGGCTCGAATCGCGATGAATCACGCGTGATCTGGGCCTTTGGATCGCCTAATGCGATCTGGACCATCTGATTGCATGGTTCACGCGATCGGCTGGATCACCGGATCGTGCGATCACGCCTGGATCGAAGATCATCTAGCGAGCCGGTCGGTTTTCCCTTCCCGCCCAATGGTTGACGTCAGCGCCGCCGTATTTTCTTTTTTGTTTTTTTAAAAAATTAATTTAAATCACCTAAAATTTCAAAAATTCATAGAAAATAAAATACTTAACCAAAAATTACAAACAAGGGCTCGTTGAATTCATCATTCTGAGAAGAATCCAACAAACCCAAAATTACTAAATTTTATTGAGTATTCTAAGTTTAATTAGAGTTTTAGTAAAAATCAAATTTTATTAATTAAACTAAAAATATATGTTAGATTAAGTTAAAATTTTCAAAGATTGAAACTAAGTTAAGATACACCTACCATAAAAAGTTCAAGTGAAAATAACTTCTGGATCGGGAGAAATTAAATTTTGAAGTTCGCAAATATAATAAATTAAATCAAATAAAAACTCTAATCATATAATCAAACTTAATTGAAATGAAATAAGCAATTTATTCACTTAACAACAACCATATAATAAATAATAATTAATCAAATCAAACTTAAGAAAAAACACTTAACTAAATCAAATCAAATGGGGAAATTAAAATCATTAATCTAATAACAAACCCTTAATTAATTTAATAATTTAAAATTTTAATTACCCTTAATCAAACATCTAATTAATGTAAACTTAATAAATTAATCTATCATCTTAATTAATCAAATTAATTTTAATAAGTTACATTAAAGCTAACTCTAAAATTAAGCTTAAATCAAACCTAATTAAATTTAATAATCACACCCTCAAGTAATAAATTAAGTTAATCAAATTAATCATATTAAACTTAAGCTTAATCAAACATAAATTAAGATGCAATAATAATCAAAACCTAAATTAAACCTAAATTAATTCATTAATCTCAAAAAAAAACCTTTAATTAATCTAATAATTTTAATTACCCTTAATCAAACTTAATTAATCAAACATCTAATTAATGCAAACTTAATAAATTCATCATCTTAATAAATCAAATTATTTTATAAATCACATTAAAATTAATTCAAATCAAACACTTAATTAATCCAAATTAATTTAAACCTATTAAATAAACTAATTAATTAAATTAATCATATTAAACTAAGCTTAATCAAACATAAAATGCAATCAAATGCTAATTAAATTAATTTAAACTTAAATCATTAACTCACTAATCATTAACTAAATAAATATGAAATCAAATTAAAAATTAAACAAATCATTATTTAATTTAATAATTAATCACACCTCTTAAATATAATAATTAAAATTAATCATATAAACTAAGTTTAATCAAGCATAATGCAATTAAATACTAATCAAAACCTAAATTAAACCTAAAATTAAGTCATTAATTACATCATCTAAACAAATATGAAACCAAATTCAAAAATTAAACAAACCTTTATAATTAACATAAATACACTTTAATTAAACTAATCACATAATCACACCCAAAAGCCCATAAATCAATAAAGCCAATCAAATTAAATTAAGAAAGACTCTCATCAATTTAATATGTAATCAAATCAAATCTCATTCAACCCACTTCTTAAACAAGATAAACAACTATCCAATGTATGAAATCAAAATACAAACCAAACTTTGATGACAATGACAAATGGATGTGATTAAAAATAAAATCCTAATTACAAAGAATCAAACCAATTAAAATCAAAATAAAATCTCAATTCATCTAATTTGATCAAACTATAAATAAATGAATCACAATCAAATTAAATATACATAAAGTTAAGTCACATAACCATAATCAAAGAAAAGAATTAGATATTAATTTAAAAGGATATTAAATTATCAAGAATTAATTAAACCAAAACATCTAATCTAAAATTAATCAATCAAAAAACACATGAATTTTAACAAACTTAAACTTCATTAGATATTAAGGATATTGAATTATCAAGATGTAAACCAAAACATCTAAATCCAAAATCAAAATCAAATACTTAAACAAACTCAAATTCTAAATCAAATCAAATAAATCAAATCAAATGAATTACACATATTCAAATGGGCTAATAAGATACTTAAGGACCTTAGTTAGATTCTTTAGAATTAGGATGTAGAATAGGGTGAGTTCCATCTACAAATGAAATTCATCCTACTCTTCATTCTTGAAAACCTAAACATCGTTTGAATCAAATAAAAGTAAACTAAAAATAAAAAAAAATAAATCATTAAATCATTTAAATTGAAATCACCCAAAGGTAAAGTTTAAACAAATTCAAACTCCAAATTAATAGTTAAACTAAAGAAGCCTAAAGTCTAGTCCACACAAGCTAAGCACACACATTAGAATACTAAGTCACATTCTAAAGTTAGTATGTATGTATGATGTTGTGTTTTATTTTATGTGTATTTTTAGAAGATGTTAGTGTATGTTAGACTGATGTTAGTCGTATTAGTCTAATCATATTTTTTCTAGGTTGTGCTTAAGGGGCCTGTGTAATAAAAATATAAATGTGTTCACTGTGCAAGTTTCTTAGCCCCTAAGCATAACTCATGTTTGCACATGTGGGTTTGGTTACCTATGTGTGGGGTGTTTAGTACAGATTATTCATATAACTGCTTGAGTTATGGTGTGTTTAGCTAACATTTGTTTTGTAGATGTGGCTAGATTTATCTTTCCTATTTTTGATGTAATTTTGCATTAGGAATTAATATTAGTGTTATGGGGATTAGATGAGGGCGAAGGCTTAGTCCCCTGGGTGCCTGTGATGCCTTTGGAGCAAATCAAATCAAAAGAAAGAGAAGGAATAAATGAAGAAAAGAAGACCCCATAGCATGTATTATTTTGTAATCCAAGTTAATGGTAAAGCTCTACACCCATCTTTTTTTTCTGGGTGTATGCAACCCGACCAACTGGCCTTTTATTCTTTTATGGTAGACTATAAAATTATTTGATGTTGTGTTTAGATTAGATTATAAGAAACATGCTTTTCATAGTTTCTTCATGATTGATGCTTGAATGTGTGGCTGATGGCTCTTAGATAAAATTAAATTTTTCTATCTCATTAACAACTCATAACTAAAATTTTAACTCATAACCTCATAAAAGCCTAGAATTAAATCAAGATAATAAAATTTTTAGCAACCCCTTATGGATGAATGAATGTATAATATCATGCATGTCATATTATTCCACTCTTGTTAAGAGGGGCTTCCATCTTAGAGAATGAAGGCTTAACTGTGAGAGCCTTTGATGGAAGAACACCCTTTCTCTCTTGATTTGGCCCATAATCAAATTCTCATGCATTTAGGCATACAAAATCATAGCCTATGTCAAAATAAAGAGTTCAAAAGAATCAAATAAATTTGATAAAATTTGCAGATTAAGTCATGAATTCATACCACTCATGCTCTAGTCTTAGGGAGTGAGTTAAAGACTTAGTCCTCTCTAAATAAACAACAACCTAGCCATCTTGGAAAGCATAAGACTTTTACATGGATTTAAAGAGGAGAGTTAGTTGGTAGCCACTGTGCAAATAAGTTTTATTCATCCTCTTGTGGAGGTAATATACCCACCTTAGATTTAGGTCATGCCTTTATTTTGTACCAAGGCCTTAGTTTAAGAATGAGGTAGCTTTTTTTCCTTTGGGCTACAAGCATAAATCCTCACCTCTTAGGCATTTTATAATCTTATGGAATTATAAGCCCAAAAATCTAATAAAATGTCAACTCAAATAATTAACTCTCTTCAAATTTCAAAAAATATAAAGCCCAATTATAGGTAGATTGGAATGCTCACTAGGCTTCCTAGTATCATGAGCATTTCCTACTTTCTCCCTTTGGATTCCAAAATAAGTCTTCTCCTTGATCTATCCCATTTGATTTTCTAAAATAGCCAATCCTTTGATAGTCTTAATTTTGAAATCTTTGGAGACCCTAATTGTCTACTTTAATCAAGAGTATTCTTAAAGAATTCCCATTCATTAGGATGTAATTAACTATGGGGCTTGCCTCATAGAGAACAATGAACTCCTTAAAATAAACCCTACTTTTCCATGGGGAAAGATCTCATATATTAGACCCATCATGCCTTAGAGTCCTTATTGATTAGGTCCATTATAGGTGATTTCTATCTTTGAGATAGTACATCATTCCTTAATGTCCCGATCACTTCAATAAGTACCCCTAAGATCCTGGTGTCCCACATCTCAAAAAAAAACATCATAGATTTTCTCGTGACTCCGGGGATGGTTCCTCTCTCCATCTTTAGTAGACAATTATTGTCTCCAAGCATCATAGTGGACTTATATTTTATATAGACTATCATTCTTTCTGGGCACTTAGCTTATTTCATCCTTAAGCAAAGCTCGCCAACATCCTTTAGTTTTAAGACCTCACCCTAGGTCTTAAAATCCTATTGTTCCCCAATAGGTGAAAATTAAAATTAATCAAACAAAGGAGATGACCAAAATTAAAGAACCTCTTCATCCTCCTAATGGTGGTTCATCCCATGAATAACAATAAGAAAATAAAACCTTCTACAAAATAACATGTCTTTCCAAAAGCACTTTTCAAAATCCACATAATAAGAGATCTTCACACAAAATTGTAAGAAATTTTAAAAGGCACAAAACACATATAACCAAACCATGTTTAACAAATCCTATGATTGTTGGAGGTTCTTTTAAAATCAAAATCAACAATTTTAATGTATTTTCAAAAGCACATTTTCTTTGGAAATCTATCCCCATCCCAAATTTGTTGGATGGAGATTCTATTTTGAATAAAATCATATAAAAATTGAAACTCCACTTAATACTTCACATGTGCTAGAGTTGAAGTTTCTTTCAAAAAAAGCAATAAACCATACACACACAAAGAGAAGTCAAGACATATTTGAACCCCACTTGACATCCAAATTTGTCAAATGGGAGTTCCCCTTCCCTTGGAGAAGGTAGAGCAAATTGAATTTATTATTTGTCTGATAAAACTCTTGCCAAAGTCTTGGACTTCAAAACACATTGGAGCTCATTTGACATGTCCAAGTATATCAAATGAACCCCTTTGAAAATCATAAGAACAAATTGAACTCCATTTAACATACCAAAGTTCAAAATAAGTTCTTTTTTTCAAAATTATAAACATTTGACTTTCACTTAACATACCAAATTTGTTAAGTGAGAGTTTCATTTTCAAAATCATAAACACATTTAACTTTCACTTAACATACCAAATTTGTTAAGTGAGAGTTTCATTTTCAAAATCATAAACACATTTGACTTTCACTTAACATACCAAATTTGTTAAGTGAGAGTTTCATTTTTAAAATCATAAACACATTTGACTTTCACTTAACATACCAAATTTGTTATGTGAGAGTTTCATTTTCAAAATCATAAACATGTTTGACTTTCACTTAACATACCAAATTTGTTAAGCGAGAGTTTCATTTTCAAAATCATAAACACATTTAACATTCACTTAACAAACCAAATTTGTTAAGTGAGAGTTTCATTTTCAAAATCATAAACACATTTGACTTTCACTTAACATACCAAATTTGTTAAGTGAGAGTTTCATTTTCAAAAAATCATAAACACATTTGACTTTCACTTAACATACCAAATTTGTTAAGTGAGAGTTTCATTTTCAAAAAATCATAAACACATTTGACTTTCACTTAACATACCAAATTTGTTAAGTGAGAGTTTCATTTTCAAAATCATAAACACATTTGACTTTCACTTAACATACCAAATTTGTTAAGTGAGAGTTTCATTTTCAAAATCATAAGCACATTTGACTTTCGCTTAACATACCAAATTTGTTAAGTGAAAGTTTTCATTTTCAAAATCATAAACACATTTGACTTTCACTTAACATACCAAATTTGTTAAGTGAGGGTCTCTTTTCAACACACATTTGATCCCTATTTTAACATACCAAATTTGTTAAATAAGGATCCAATTTTTCATGTCAAACCACACTTGAGCTTTCACTTAACATACCAAATTTGTTAAGTGAGAGTCTCATTCTCAAAGAAAAAAAAAACAAAATATCTCTCAAACACATTTGGGGCTTTCATTAACATACCAAATTTGTTAAGTGGACTCCCATCTTCAAAGAAAAGCAAATTTATCTCACAATCACATTTGATCACTTAACATACCATTTGTTAAGTGAAAGTCTCATCATCAAACACAAATCAAACACATGTGGCTACTTAACATACCAAATTTGTTAAGTAAGAAGCCCCATTTTCAAAATATCACATAATCAAATCTTCACAAGCAAAAATATTTCAAACACAATCACAACCTCTTCTTAGCATACCCAAATTTGCTAAGTAGAGGTCTTTCAAATATCAATATTTTCAGAACCCCACTTAACACATTTGAATTTGAGTGTGGGTTCAAATTCAAACTCAATTTGCATGGAAAAATATCAAAGATATATGATACAAGTTATATTTCAAATGCAAACATACATCTGATGCGCCTTTTTTAGTTTTCATATGGCAAATCATGTTTACTTTTCCTTCGTGATGGATTTCTGATCGCCTCCAACATAGATCGACTTTTCCCACCTCATTCATTTTGGCCGAGGTTTTAAGGGGGCTAGGATCACTTGTGAGGGGACCACCCTCACAACCATCGAGGTGGTGGGGCAAGCCTGTCATCAGTTGAGATGTCGTCACTGAGTTTCCTCCACTAAGAGGAAAGTTGTGCGTTCTCACAAGAAGCAGCTCCAGTGGCCGCACTGGTTCCCCTTGCCCTCTACAAGCTAGCACCCACTCATTGGCTACTTCCAAGGGAAAGGCTACCCTATCTTCAGGGATAGTCTCCCCTACCTACGAGGTTGGGTCTAGTTCTCATGCTTCCCCTCCTAGTAGGACTCAATGCCACAACCGGTGCCAAGATCATCATCACAGATAAAGGGAGCTAAAGGCAACTTCCCGCCTCAAGAGGAGTTGCTAGATTGTGTCTCCTCTTATCATGAGAACAAGTTTCACCTCTCTCCGATGGAGAGGAAGACATTAGGAGGATCTCACTCACCGCCACGCATTTTTGAGGCTCCTATCTGATAGGAGAAGGTCATGCGCCTAGTTTGCACCGAAGCTGAGCTTGCTGACCATCGTGAGTCGAGCTCAATTTGATTTATGCTCCCCCAGAGGTCACATCATAGAGAGGCTGTGGAGTCCTGACATCAAGACTACTAGAGAGAGACGAGGCACGCTAGCCTCCCTCATGGACTTTCCCATCGGCACTACATGCAATCATACTGATAACATTCATGATGGGTACTACCACCATAGAGAGGCTCAGAGAGTGCCTCCACCACACGATCCACCTCACCCACCATCACTGCTCGTCCCATCCCACCCCTACAAAAGTCACGACAACCATCCGGGAGAAGAAAGCCATTGGTGATCCGCCACGCCAAAGGGATCCCACTTCATCTACTCCACTAACTAAGGTGAGGGCGAAGCTCTACTCAACCCCCTACCAATCTTGGTGAAGAAGGAGTGGACCCAGCGGTCACACCATACAACCACCACCATCGAGGTATTGTGAGAGTGGGGGGAAGGGGATAGTCCCCCATGAAGTGGATCCTGTGGACACCACTCCACCCATGAGCATGTCTCTTCTAGTATGACCCTGAGTAGCACTCCAATGATAGTAAGTGCATCTCTCATGTGAGTAGCCTCCACCGCCATGAGTGTTTATCTGCATATAGACGCTTTTAGATGAGATCGCAGTACTTTATGAGAAGAGGGAACTCGGAGATTGCTCGATGAAGAGGATGTTAGGTCAATTTTGATCCAGATGGGATGATCTCTTGAGGACTGGAAGTCCATATGGTCGCTAGGTTCCCTCCATATGGATCACATAGCTGTGAGAGGTGTTGAGGAAGAAGCTCATTCAACCCAACACCTTCATCAATAACTGAGGCAGAGAGATGAGCATATCAATAAGATGGAGAAAAGAGTTGAGACTTGAAGTCTACTTCAAGGCCAAGCTCCATCAAGATACCTACTCCTTAGAGGCGACCACCCTGGTTGTGTATATTTTGGATCAGCCAAGAGCACTTCTCCAAGAGATATAGTGCACATAGAAGGTGGTGAATAGCACCTCCATGCAAGAAAACATATCAAGTAGTTGGTGGAGCAGCAAGTGAAGGATGCTTTGGCACAAGCCTGAGGTGGCTCATCTGTTCCAAAGGGTAGACCCTACCCGAAGGAATTTGATGGTGTCCAATATCCTAAGGGTTTGTGCCTCCTTCCTTCAAAATTTTGATGTGGGGAACCCCGCAAAGATATATAGAATATTTCGTAGATGTTGCAATGTAGGCAATGATGCACTTCTATTATGTCTCTTCATCAGTTTGACAGCATCATATTGATTGATTTCAACTAAATGGTTTAGAAGACTTTGCTAAGTTGGAGCACCTCTTTATTAAGAGAGTTGAGCCCCAAAGGGTAACTGGGTAATCTCATTATAGCTCAAAATCTAATGAGTCCCTTGTTGATTATATTCTTAGATGGCAATTTAAGTATGAAATGCTAACCACAACATGTCTATGCCATAAATTCTTCTCAAGAATATTCATGGCTCGCCTTCATGCTTAAAGGGATTTACCATCAAAATTTGAGAAATTAATCAACAAGGGGCTTACAAGGGGATCAAACAGTTACCTTTTCAAGACCAATCTCAAGCCAAGCCAGAAAGCATTCGAGAAGAAGTATAATGTGCAAAGGGAAGCAAAGCGAGCTCAATATGAGAGACCTCATGCACCTCCATTGCCACCTCCTACCACCACTCAACCAAGATACCAATCACCACAAATGGCCGCACCTCCTCCATAATATACTCGTAGCACTCATATCCACCGTATTACCCACCTACTCTTCTTGAATAAGATATTGAGGGAGGTAGTTAGGAAGATCTTTAAGAATCTCTTAAAGAAACATGACTTTCAATTACCTGAGCCCAAGAGGCTAGAAGATGTAGGCAAGAGTAATGATCCTAACTATTACCCCTACCACTGCATGGTTAGTCATGTCTTGGAGGATTGTGTCACCTTTAAGGACTGGCTTGAGTGCAGCTATAACTCAAGAGCTATTATTATCCCTAAGGAATATTTGTTAGAACAACACTCAGTTCTATCAGAGTAATTCTTGGGATACTTGTGATCCTCTTAAGATAAAAGAAGGTTGGGATATTCTTATCTCAACCTCTAAAAAAAGTGGTCTCTAAGATCAAGAAGCTTTTTTCTGGTGCTCAAGTAACTCAAACCTCCAAATAAGGAAGGTTTGCAAGTTGCCAAAGATAACTTGAAGAAGGTGTCGCCCAAGCAGCAGTGCACCTTACTTTCCTGGATAGCATAAGAAGACAACCACCTCACAGCACTATCCACCATCCAGCTACTACTTCTTCCTCCACTAGCTCCTCTTTTTCCAGTAAGAGCTTTGTATCAATGGACAAGGGCACTATACCCCTTATCCCGCTTACTTTATTAGATTTCTATCATGTACCTCCATCTAAGAAGAAATCAATGAAGAAAGCTTTCACTTACATCTTGTCCACTGATACTCTAGATTTTATTCCTCAAAACTCTCCAAGTCTAAAATAATAATGATAACTCTAGTTTCGATCATTCTTCTTTGATTTAGAAATGGATTTCCATTTAAATCACCGTAACTCTTTGAGATTGATTTGGAGTCATCAATTCCCATGATCCTATAGAGAAGTTAGGTACACTGATGAGAAGGTAGAACTTCCATAAATTCATCATCATTCAAGAGTCACTAAAGTTAACCTTCAGAAGGCAAAGTTCTCCTGGGTGGCACCTGGGATAAGGGTAAAAATCATTAGTTCTAAAGAGATACTCCACAAGATGCTCCACCCATGGATATGCTTGTGGAGGATCAAGTGACTACAATGTCCTAACACATTAGAAAAGCTACCAAGTTAAGCATATATCATGCCTTATCTTATCCAAAGAGATGAGGGAATCTCTAATCAAGGCTCTTCTTGATCCAGATATGCTGCCCAGCTCAAGATCAAGAGGAGGCTCGTAGTCAGGACACAGAACATTTAGTGATGAAGACTTGCTTGGAATGACCAAGCACAACCCTCTTTACATTACGTGGTTGGAAGATACAGATATCTAGAGTTCTTTTGACCGGGTGCATCGGAATATTATGAGTAAAACCCTCTACTTGAGGATTGACATCTCCAAACTTTCAAAGAGAGGATTCAATGAACAAGGCGAGAGGGCTTTAGGCTCTATAGGTTGCCATTAGAAGTAGATGATTGGAAGACTACCAAGTTTCATATTATAGACTCAATACATCTTTCAATGCTTTGCTTGGGAGACCATGGATACATGAGAACAATGTGGTTCCATCCTCTCTACATGTGCATGAAGTTCATGAGGGGTGGGATTGAATATGATCAAAGGAGATCTTAAGCCATTTATAGTTCATGAGGTTGAATATATGAGGATGACCTACTATCTCCTCAAAATCAACAAGTCTATTCTCATGAACTTGGAAAGTTCAAAATAAAAAAGAAAAGAAAAATAAAAAGAAAAGAAAAAGAAAAGAAAAAGAAAAAAAAAAAAAGAAAAGAAAAGAAAATAAGAAATGAGAAAGAAAATAAAAGGGAGAAATAGACTTGGAGGAGAAAGTAGAGTAACATTAGATTCACCCACAGCTCATTCCATTCAAACATATGGGTAGGATGACTGACCTCCACCGTGAGGAAGGAAGGGATCTAGACATGCCTGGGATGGAAGACCTCCTTATTGGCCACCCAATAGAGTTATGTCCTACCGTGACTACACCTACTATCTATAGACTTAGAATCTAGTTCAGGATGAGTCATATATGATTAGTACGCTAGCTAGCACTTCCAGATAATCAATCCTCATGCAAGTGACAGTTGAGCCAGACAACGATGAAGATCGAGCTCCCAAGTAAAGCATAAGTGTATCCAAGTCTATATGTGAAATAGTGAGGCATTAGTTGGGAACTTTAGCTCTAACCTCACTTTCCTCATAAAAAATGAGGTTTAGTAGGAAGCCCTAAGTCTTCCACAAATGTAAAGGTGCGAACTTCTTTCTTGGAGCATCATCCAAGTCAAGAAGGATGTAGAACTTGAGGATGATTCATATAAAGATTTAATAGAATTACCTTTTGATTGGTTTGCCTTGTTCTTAATTTAGCAAAGAAAGGATTAATTCCACATGCTTGGTCAAAACAGTCAAATTACTTTGAAAGGTTATGGGAATAATAAATATAGATACATTCAAATCAAGATTGGACTAGATTTATAGTCCAGTTGATGATGACGACATCGCTAGTCATCACCAACCATTTGGAATCGATAGGTTCTTTTCAAATCATGCTAACTCATATGAGGAGGTGCTTAGAAACTTCGAGATGATCCAAATGACTTTGAAGTCGGAAATGCAGAGTTCAAAGAGGAGATCGATCAACTATCGATGAGCTCAAAGAAATCAACCTAGAATTGAAGAAGATAATCCAACATATATTAGTTCTATTGAATGAAAAGAAACCAATGATTTAGTGAAGCTATTGAAGTTTAAGGATTATTTTGCATGGAGTTATGAAGAGATGCCTATCTCCTAACATAGTCCATAAACTACTAATGCTAACCCTATCAAGTAAGCTCCTAGATGCATGTGATTAGAACAAATAAGTCACTTCTAAAATCAAATTGATCAATCGGCTTTATTAAGAAAAATATCCTACTTGGCGTGTCATCCCAATTAAGAAAAGAATGGCCAAAATTTATATGCTTGATTTTAGGGATCTAAATAAGGCATGTCCTAAGGATGAATTCACTTCCTATACCGTAATTAATGGTGGACATCGCCTCATCTCATGATTCTCCTTTATGGATCATCATCTCGGCTAAACCAAATTAAGATGGCCCAAAGGATGAAAGAAACACCGCTTTCAACCCGATCATAATTTATTATTATAAGGTCATGCCTTTCCTTAAAATGTACATACGTGGGGCATGACTCAATCTTTGATGAACTCATTCATCATCAAGTTGAATGCTACATGATCTCATGTCAAAAGCAAAGAAAAGGAAGACCATCTCTTGACTTGAGAGTAGTTTAAAGTTAAGATAATACAACCTCAAAATGAACCCCTAAAAGTGTGCATTGGAGTAAGAAATTCCTTGGGTTTGTTGTTCACATAGAATTGAAATGATCAAGAGATCAAAGCTATATTAGAAATGCCACCCCTAAAAGCCTAACTCAAGTCATTCCAAGGTTTGTATCTAAGATGCTTCATTTCCAACTTATCGAAGATGCCAACCATTCTCGACTTGTCAAAAGGATGCCAAGTTCAAATGGGATGATAAGTGATAGATGCTTTCAAGACATCAAGCAATATCGCGACACCGCCTCCTAGTATCCTATCGCAAGCCGCCATATTATATACTACGCATTAGATGACTCCTTGGCACTTTGTTGGCTCAAACCAATGAAAGGGAAGGAGAACTCTTTTATTATCTCCCATCATCTAATCCCTACTGAGGCAAACTATCCACCTATTGAAAAGCACTACCTAGCTTTAATCTTTGCATCCCAAAAGCTATGACACTACATGCTTTCTCATAAGGTGAACTTGATCTCTAGAGTCAATCCACTATAATATCTCATGACAGAGTTGACCTTATCTCGATGGTTGGCACATTGGTCCATGATTTTGTCTTAGTTTGATATAACATTTGTACCCCTCCATGCCGTAAAAGGACAAGCACTTGTGGTTTCTTAGCAATGCATCCACTCCATGCTAACTCTCCGCTTAATGATGATCTCCCAGAATAAATCATGAACTTAGTACTAGTGCTCGGAGATGTACTTTGATGGTGCAACTTCCTCTCAAAGAGGAGAAGAACCATAATTTACTATCCCGTGGAAGGCGTGGAATAGTTCTCCCAACTGCATGTGATGAGATTCTCATATCATTTGTCCAATCCATGCACCAACAATGAATAATATGAGGCTCATGATGGAGTTAGTCATTACACTATGCATCTGTGAGTATCAACATCTTTGGATTCTCGCTAGTCATCAACCAAATCTGGTCCTACAAGTTCTAAAACCTAAACTCCATCATTACCATAAGTACACTATGAAGTTATTGGCCTAAATCCCAAAGGTTACCATTTACAAGATTCCTCGAGAAAAATCATGAGAGTAGCAAGCCAAGCAAAAAGTTATCATGGAAGATGAGTCCATTCCAATAAGGGTCCAAAATAGACAAGTCTTATCCTTATTGATGTGAACTCATGAGAGATTCTCTCTTGGGGAGGTTGCCATTGCAAAAGGATGAGTCGATTGAGGCAACCATTCATAAATTATTTAAATATAAAACTACCTCAAGAGAAATCACGGCACACCGTGAAGTAGAGCCCTTTCCTATACTCTTGTAGGCACCTGCAAAGTCCTTCGATCATATGTGGTTACACGGACAAACATAAAAGCCTAGATGGGACCAGGTACACTGGTTATGTGAGCACATCAAATGAAGATGAAAGCCAAGATCAAGAGACTAGGATACTACCTGATTACATACTACTTGGACGAAGGAGATGCCATCAATGTCGTACACGGTGTGGTCCTACATCAACCACCAATATTCTACATCCTACATTGGCCTCATGAGTGTTGGGGTACGACATATGGTCCGATCGATCCTCCTTCTTCCAAAGGTCATTGATTCATTCTACATCGACTACTTTTCTGGTAGAGGCAATCCCACTTAGAGGTCACAACTCAACATGTGCTCCAATTTTTCGTGAACCATTGTATATAGGTTCCTAAGAATTATCCGATAATGGTACTACATTCAAGAGCACTAAAATCAACAACTTTGCTGAGACATAAAAGATGAGATATTCTACCATCTACTATCCAAGGGCGAATGGCTTAGCAAAAGCCTTCAACAAAACTCTCATTCAAATACTGAAGAAGACACTATATGACAACAAACAATGATGGAATGAACAGTTAATTGAAGCCTTGTGGACCTACCGCACCACATATAGAACTCCAACTCAATCTACCCCTTTCTCTTAGTATGGGTCAAGTCTACCATTAAAAGTCCAACTCCCATCACTAAGGATATGGGTAGAAAATCACAATGTAGAATGCCAAGTTGTTGGAAGAGCTCAAGGTTTGGAGGAGAGACGCCTAACCTCGAGTTATACAAAGCCAAGATGATTCAAGCTCATAATAGTTGGTCCGTCCTGAGCTTTTCAAGTGGAGAGCTTGTTTTAGTTCTAAGGAGGCCAATTGCTGAAAGATGGGAGGCAAGTTTGAACCCACTTGGGAAGGCCCCTTTGCCATAGAGATGGCTTACCAAAGAGGGTCTTACCAGCTTATAAATTATAAGGGAGAGCACCCGATGCTTCCAAACAATGGGCTCTACTTGAAGAAATACTATCCATAAATCTTGTTTGAAAATAATTATCAATAAAACTTCTTTCATCTCAAATTTCTTTCATGTTAGAAATATCTTTGCTTGTGAATCGCCATATGTATTTAGTAGATATAAGAGAACCCAAGAGGCATCTTATCCCTCCATAATACAAACATAAACTACAAAATGATCCATTATAGGTGTAAGAGAACCCAAGCGCATCATATTCCTTCTTCACAACAATAAAACAAACATATATCTTTATCTTAGGTTACTTTGATGTGAGAGCAAGCCCTTGTGGCACTCACTCATTAGGCTTATGGTCACATGCTACCTAGATGTCACCCCAATCATCACTTGTTGGAGGATGTGAGTCCTCGTGCTTCTTCCTACTGACCATCAACCAAGTTGGGTAGTTTCACGCCCATCCAAGTGAGCTACCTCATGTTAACTTTGCTTAAGGATGTGAGTCCTGCTTTCTTCTTGAACTAACCATCATGCACTAACTAGGTTGAGTATATTTGAGGTTTAGGATAAGTCCCCAAAGGCTCCTTCCTCTTGACTAGATGTAAGTCCTCTAGTGGCATTCACTTAGTAGTCTCCCAGTCGATGGCTGTCTGAAGATAGACTATCATGATCACTTAAGAGAGATGTCTACACGCCTTCTTCTTCAGATTATTACAAACGATGGGCACCTTAGGTTGGTTGATGAGTATTATCGACTCACCCGGGATACACCACACTTGTGATGTGAGTCCCATGCTCTTTGAGTTGGCCAGAATACCTATTTGATATTTAGCCATGTCATCTTCTGTGGTGTTGGATTAAGCCTTTAGAGTCCCCATCATTCTACTGGATCACATCCTGATCTTAGACACTACCTGTTATTTTGGATTATATAGTTTCCTAGTAGCCACCCCTGGTTGGAGAATTTGTTCAATGGATGCGCAGATTCTCCCTTGATTCAGTAAATCTAAGATAGGTCTAGGCTGATATAAGCTCCTTCCCAATTTGATCCCTCGTAAACCAACATGGTCCACGTTAAAATAAACTAAACAAATAAACAAAATTAATTCGCTTGTGGATTAGGAATTCAAACCCCAAAGTGGCTTTCCCAAGCACATCCTATCTTGGCAATGTCAGAAAAAACTCATAGAATTTCTTGATTACTTTGAGTTGAGATAAGTCCCCTGTGACTCTCTCAATAGTCAGTGGTTCAACTTGTTGTGCCACTGAAGTTACCACTCCATTTGCTTTGAAAGATATAAGTCTAGCATTTTTCGGATTACAAATCATTGCCTAGTCGATTTATGCGCAAGTGAGATCACCCCAATGGTTCTTGTTTAGAAGATGTGAGTCCCCACTTTCTTCCTAACTTGACCATTGCAAACAAAGGCACCCTTAGGTTGGTTAGCTACCTAACTACCGGTAGACTATCCCTTTGGATTTGTAAACAAGATAAGTCTAGAGATATTAGCTCCTTTAGTAGATCCATTGCACACCGATCCATCTAAAATTAAATTAATTTTGACTATTCTTGAGTTGATATGAGTCCACCATTCGCTCAAATAGTCACCCCTAGGTGGATTGATCACATCATGATCACCCCAATGCTTGATCCCTAGAAGATGTAAGTATTATGCTTTCTTCCTAGTCATACCACCAAAAGGCAACTAGTGGATAGTCACCTTGTGGTAGACTACCCTTTGGACTTATAAATCTGAGATAGATCAAGGTCCATATAGCTCATTCTTCCATCGCCACCGGTCCACAATATAACACATAAAATTAAATTAAATCAAATCAATCAAATTAATTATCGACTACTCTTGAGTTGAGGTAAGACCCCTGGGTGCCCACTAGTCACCCCAAGGTTCAACTTGTTGTGCCACCAATGAGTTACCAGTCATTTGCTTTGAAAGAAGTCTATTATGCATTCTTTCCAAAGACGATCATAAACCGAGCGACTTAGGTTCCGATACAAATGACCGATCACTAGTGGTTCCTTGTTTAGAAGATGTGAGTCCTCGTGCTTTCCCTAACTTGACCATTGCAAACCAAAGGCACCCCTTAGGTTGGTTAGTTACTAACAAGTAGACTATCCCTTTGGATTTGTAAACCTAAGATAGGTCTCACGATATTAGCTCCTTCTTAGTAGATCCATCACACATTCGTCCATCTAAATTAAATTAATTTTGACTATTCTTGAGTATGAGTCCAAAAGGCATTCGCCAAATAGTCCTAGGTGAGATTCACGATCACCCCAACTAATCCCTACTTTGGAAGATGTAAGTACGCTTTCTTCTAGATACCATTGCACACCGAAAGGCAACCCTTAAGCTGGATAGTCCTACCGGTAGACTACCCCTTTGGATTTGTAAATCGAGATAGGTCGACATATAGCTCTGGGTCCATCGCAATAGGGTCCACAACATAACACACCAAATTAAATTAAATCAATTCAAATCAAATCAATATAAATCAAATTAATCATCAAGACTACTCTTGAGTTGAGGTAAGACCCCAACGCTCTCACTAGTCACCTTAGTAGGGTCATTGTTGCATCCAGATCACCCCAACCCAGATCCCTACTTGGAAGATGTAAGCTATGCTTCTTCCCGCTTGTTGCACACGAAAGGCAACCCTTAGTTGGATAGTCCTACCTTATGGTGAATACTTCCCTTTGGACTTATAAATCTAAGATAGCCAAGGCCCCATGGCTCCTTCTTAGTGGTCCATCACACATCGTGGTCCATAATAAAATAAATTCAAAAACCTCCCGGAGTCAAATTAAACATATTGAACAAACCAAATTTCTCCCGCACAAATCAAATTAGCCTCCCAGAACCTAGATCTAAATCAAACAATTTAACCGAGTGTACATCCCAGGATATGCCCTCAATCTAGAACCCTTCTCCTAGTGGAGCCATAACAAATTAAACCAACCTCCCGAGTGGAGTCTAATCAAACAAATCAAAGAAATCTAATCAAATTCTTATCCTCAGTGGATACACACTCAAACTAATCATATTCACAATCAAACTCAAATTCTTATCCCTCAACGTATAACTCGAATCTTCTTCCCAAGTGGAAGGTTCATGTACTCAACCCCGAGATTCTTCTGCTCTTTATGCCCTTGGCATAAAGAGCTACATAAGATCATGATTTTATCTACCTGGTCTAGGTATAGATCACTTATTTGTTGCAATCTTGGATATTTTTGATTGTCATCAACGAATATGCGCGGTGTGCCTTGTCAATTACACCACACCTATTGGGGGTCCTTTTGTTGACATCACTTTTAGAGTGAGATCTTAACCTCCTCTTCTTAGACTTAGGGGACACTAAGAACTCCTTAGTCATAAGACACTTCTAGTGATTAGGTGAACACTTAACCTAAACCTAGAGACTTAGAAGTGTTAATCATAAGATTAGGCTATTCCTTAGGGCTTAAAAAATTACCTATCCCATAGCCTCAACCCAATATAGATACACTTTCTCAAATCAAACCCAGATTCAATTCTCAAACTAAATCTCAAATTCAAATTCAAATTCTAAATCAAATTTCAAATTTGACTCCAAATGATTGAAACCCAAAATCAAATTCAAATCCTAAGACCCTTCCTAAGCCATATGAACCACATTCATAAGCTTAGCCAAAACTCCCTTAGATCAAATCAAACTCAATTGATCTCTTTATAAATTTATTCCTTCATTTATATTCACAAATATAAATAAAAAATTCAAATGACCAAAACTATATCAAAATCAAATCCAAACTCAATATAAACCCTTTAAGCCAATTCTTTGACTTAGCCAAATTCTATCCATCAAATAAAAAACTAATGAATTTTCTTGAATCAATCATTCATTCAATTATCTACCCAAATATAAATGAAACCTACAATCATCAAATCAAATCGCCAACCCAAGTCAAACCCAAATTCTTTTGACTTGAAAATTTCAAATGAGCCAAAATCCCTTAGACTCCAAATTGATTTGAATTTATATTCAATGGGGCTCATATATAAGTTCAACTAAACTCAAACCAAAACCAAACCAATTGACCCACTTAGGTCCACTTGACCCAAAGTGACCTAAAGACCCATTTGAGAACTTCAATCCAACCCAAATTGGATTGAACCAAGCTCACCAAAACCTTCCATGCATGATCACCCTAGGATGATCAACTAATCAATTGCCCCAAGCTCCATTGGCCATTTGATCCAAATTGACCCAAATTGGCCTAAAGGACCAAATCGGATCAAATCATGATCTAACCCAAATTGATTGCAACCAATGGCTCAAGTTCATTCCAAATTGATTATTGAACTTGACCAAAGCCATAATTAAACTTAATTTGATCAATCGAGCCCAATTGGTCAACTTGACCCAACCGCTAAATTATTTGGCCTAAAATCAAATTAAATATAAAATTAATTCAAACCAAAGACCACATTCATCTTCAATTAGCCAATTGAACATGAATCAACCCATAACCCAAGTTAATTTGGCCAATTTTGGTCAAATGGGTCAATTTGACCCAATATGACCCATATGACCCAAATTGGGCCAAATCCCTTGAAACCAAGCCAAGACCCATTGAGGGCTGATCAAACCCGACCCAAACCCATTTGGGATCAGCCTAAAATAAACCCAACCCATTTAAACCCCTCATGGATCCTCCCCCACATAGGATTCCACCCAACCTCATTTAATTCTCCCCATCACATGCACTTAACTCCTCCCCAACATTTGCATTGAATAGACTGATCATATGGAAGAAGAGAGACTTTGGAGCAAAAATCCAAAGTCATTCAATCAAATCATCCATCCCAACCACCCCAAGCAAGATGACAATCAATTTAGAAAAAAATTCAAAATATTGATTTTGGCCATTATAAAAGGAGGAGATGAGGCTTTAGATCTCTTCTCACCACCATTTAGCCCCAAAAGCTCCCCAAAGCAAAGAACCCATCCCCACTTTTGAGCCATTTTGAGCTCAAAAAATATAAATACTCTTCAATAAGGACTAAGACATCGAAGAAGATAGTTCGATGGGAGTATCTCACCAGAAAAATAATTTTTTTAATAGAATCATTTTAAAATGATCCATTTGGACAAGTTTTGGCGAAATCCCTCATTTTCCAAAAAAAAAGAAGAAGCGAAAAATATTCTCCATCCTATAATTTTTCGATCGCGTTCACTGGATCGGACTCGACATGCTGATCACTAGCTGATCCCTCTTAACTGGATCCGATCATGACGTTCGCGACGACGGATGGCTCGACGCGCGTGGATCGCGCGATCCGCCTTAGATCGCTCGATGTGATTTGGACCGTCGATCACGCGTTCATCGCATGGGACGCTTAGATCACCGTCGATCATGCAATCGGCCTCCGATCACGCCGACCGATCGCCATCGGATCACGACGGACGGCCCAGAGCGCCGTTTGTTTTCCTTCCCGCCACGAAGCCGCATATTTTTTTTTAAAAAATTAATTTAAATCACCTAAAATTTCAAAATTCATAAAAATAAAATACTTAACCAAAATTAAAAAAAGGGTTTGGATTCCTTGAGAGAAATCCAACAAACCCAAAATTCCTAAATTTTATTGAGTATTATGAGCTTAATTTGAGTTTTAGTGAAAATTAAATTTTATTAATTAAACCAAAACTTTATGTCAGATTAAGTTGTAATTTTCAGGGATTGAAACTAAAGTTAAAAGACACCTACCATAAAAAGTTCAAGTGTAAAGAACTTTTGGATCGGGATAAATTAAATTTTGAAGTTCAAATTGTTCAAATATAAATTCAAAAATTTATAAAAATCTTCAAAATGGCTTAAATCACTTCAATTAACATCTATGACTCTTAAGAAAATAATGTGATCTTCTAAATCCTAATGAACCCCAAAGAAACACTTAAGAGTAGAAATCAATTAATTAATCTATAATTTAATATCAAATCAAAATAAAAATGAAATAGAACTTAAGCAATCATTAATCAAACCTCAAATTAGAAAAATATCATTCTTAGAGAAAATTAAATTAAATGATTAATCTATTTAAGTTAATAAAACTCAATTAAATGATTAAATCTTAAATCAAACTTAAAATCAAATAAATCTAGGAAACTTTAACATGGGTGAAACTAGTATAACTAAACCTACTAAGCATGGAATAAATCATATGAAACCCTTAATATAAATAATTAAACTAATTAATCATTAAATAAACTAAAAAATCAAATTGATTAATAAACCAATTCAACATAATCATTTGACAATTAATCAAATTAAACCAAATAAAAATAAAGTAAACTTAATTAACATATGATTAAATCACATCCATTTGGAATAAGATAATTAATTAACCATTAAATATTTCAACCTAATAACTAAATCAAACATGTTAATGAAATCAAATAAACATAATAAATGAGTCAAATCAAATAAAACTCTAATCATAAATAATCAAACTTAATTGAAATGAAAAATTAATTCACTTAAATGATGATACAATAATAACTTAATCAAATCAAACTTAAGTAATACTTAACTAAATCAAATCACCACATGTGAAAATTAAGTCATTAATCTAAACAAATTAATCTATAATTTAAAATTTTAACAAACTTAATCAACTTAATTAATCAAACATCTAATTAATGCAAACTTAATAAAATTAATCCATCATCTTAATTAATCAAATTAATTTAAATAAGTTACATTAAAGCTAACTAAATTAAGCTTAAATCAAACCCCAATTAAATTTAATAATCACACCCCTCGAGTAAACTAATTAAGTTAATCAAATTAATCATATTAAACCTAAGCTTAATCAAATATAAGATGCAATTAAATATCAAACCTAAATTAAACCTAAATCATTAAGTCATTAATCTTAATTAAACAAACCTTAATTAATCTAATAATTTAAAATTTTAATTACCCTTAATCAAACTTAATTAATCAAACATCTAATTAATGCAAACTTAATAAATTAATCCATCATCTTAATAAACCAAATTAATTTTATAAATCACATTAAAATTAATTCAAATCAAATACTTAATTAATCTACTAATTTAATCATAACAAATAAACTAATTAAGTCAATTAAATTAATCATATTAAACTTAAGCTTAATCAAACATAAAATGCAATTAAATGCTAATCAAATCCTAATTTAAACTTAAATCATTAATTCACTAATTATCATTAACCTAAATAAATATGAAATCAAATTAAAATTAAACAAATCTTATTTAATTTAATAATTAATCACATTCTTAAATAAAATAATTAAGTTAATTAAATTAATCATATTAAACTAAATTAATCAATATAAAAATGCAATTAAATACTAATCAAAACCTAAATTAAACCTAAATTATTAAGTCATTAATTACATCATTAGTAAAACAAATTAAAACCAAATTGAAAATTAAATAAACCTTTATAATTAACATAAATAAATACACTTCTTAATTAAACTAATCACATAATCACATTGAACCTAAGCAAACCCAAAAACCAATAAAGCTAATCAAATCAAATTAAATTAAATTAAGAAATAGACTCTCATCAATTTAATATGTAAATCAAATCAAATCTCATTCAACCTACTTAAATAAGATAAACTAATCAACTATCCAATGTATGAAATCAAAATACAAACCAAACTTTGATGAACTTATCAAATGGATGTGATTAAAAATAAAGTCTTAATTACAAAGAATCAAACCCAATTAAAATCAAAATAAAATCTCAATTAATCTAATCTGATCAAACTACAAATAAATGAACAATAATCAAATTAAATAAACATAAAGTTGAGTCACATAACCATAATCAAAGAAAAGAATTAGATATTAATTTAAAAGGATATTGAATTATCAAGATTTAATTAAACCAAAATATCTAATCTTAAATTAATCAATAAAAAACACATGAATTTTAACAAACTTAAACTTCATTAGATATTAAGGATATTAAATTATCAAGATGTAATTAAACCAAAACATCTAAATCAAAATCAATTAACCAAATACTTAAACAAACTAAAATTCTAAACTTTAAATAAAATCAAATTAATTACACAAATTCAAATGGGCTAATCAAGATACTTAAGGACTTTTAGATTAGAATTAGGATGTAGAGTGAGTTCCATCTACAAATGGAATTCAACCTACTCTTCATTCTTGAAAATCTAAACATCATTTGAACCAAATAAAAGTGAAATAAAGATAAAATAAATAAATCATTAAATCATTTAAATTGAAATCACCCAAAGGTAAAATTTAAACAAATTCAAACTCCAAATTGAAACTTAAACTAAAGAAGCCTAGTAAAGTCTTGCCACACAAGCCTTAAGCACACATTAGAATACTAAGTCACCACTTCTAGTGCTAAGTTAGGGCATTGTATGTATGATGTTGTATTTTATTTTGTGATGTAATATTTTAGACTGATGTTGTGTATGTCTCAGTTGAGAGGTTATTATTTTAATCATGTTTTCTTGGGTCAGGTTGTGGGTCAAAAAAAATATAAATGTTTTGCAGGTTGCTTAGCCCCTAAGCATAACTCATGTTAGACAAGTATTTGGTTACCCATGTGGTGCTAAGTCCAAATTATTCATATAACTTGGGTTATATGGTGGTTTTAGCTAACATTTAGGTGTGTAGCTAGATTTATTTTTCCTATTTTGATGTAATTTTGCATTAGAATTAGGATTAGTGTTATGGGAGATTAGGATGATAGTGGTAAGGCTTAATCAGGGTGCCCTATGATGCCTTTGGAGTAAATCAAATCAAAAGAAAGAGAAGGAAGAAATGAAGAAAAGAAGACCCCATAGCATGTATTATTTTGTAATCTGTATAAGGGTAGAGCTCCCATCATCTTTTTTTTTCTTTTCTGGTGTGGAGGAACCCGACATGGCCTTTATTCTTTACGTAGTCTATAAAATTATTTTGATGTTGTGTTTATATTGCATTAGAACAACTTGCTTTTCATAGTTTCTTCATGATTGATGCTTGAATGTGTTTGATGCGTAGGCTCTTAGATAAAATTAATTTTTTATCCCATTAACAACTCATAATTAAAATTTTAAAATAACTCGTAACCTCATATAAAAGCCTAGGAATTAAATCAAGATAATAAAATTTTTAGCAACTCCTTAGTTGGATGAATGAATGTATAATATCATGCATGTCATATTATTCCACGCTTGTTAAGAGGGGGCTTCTATCTTTGCTAGAGAATGAAGGCTTAACCTGAGAGCCTTTGATGGAAGAACACCCATTTCTCTCCTGATTTGGCCCATAATCAAGTTCTCATGCATTTAGGCATACAAAATCTCATAGTGTCAAAATAAAAGTTCAAAAGAATCAAATAAATTTGATAAAATTTGATTAAGTCATGAATTCATACCACTCATGCTCTAGTCTCTTAGGAGTAAGGACTTAGTCTCCTTTCTAAATAAACAACCCTAGCCATCTTGCAAAGCATAAGACTTATCTACATGGATTTAAAGCATAGAGGAGTTAGTCACCACGGGTGGTAAGTCCAACAGTGGTTCATCCTCTGTGGAGGTAAACCAAATACCCATTTCTCTTTAGATTTAGTCATGCTTTTTTTTGTACCAAGGCTCCTTAGTTTAGAATCTCGAGGTAGCTTTTTCCTTGGGATACAAGCATTCTCACCTCTTAGGCATTTTCACAATCTTATGTTGTGAATTATAAGCCCTAATAATCTAATAAAATGTCAACTCAAATAATTAACTCTCTTTAAATTTCAAAAAAATATAAAGCCCAATTATAGGGTAGATTGGAATTCTCACTAGGCTTCCTAGTATCATGAGTATTTCCTACCTTCCCCCTTTGGATTCCAAAATAAGTCTTCTCCTTAATCTATCCCATTTGATTTTCTAAAATAACCAATCCTTTTATAGTCTTAACCTTAAAATCTTTAGAGACCCTAATTGTCTACTTTAATCGAGAGTATTCTTAAGGAATTCTCATTCCGTAGGATGTAATTAACTATGGAGGCTTGCCTCCATAGGAACTTCGAACCCAAATTAAAAAACAAACTACTTTACTTTTCCATGTAAAGTAGGGAAAGATCTCTGGTATATTCAAGACCCATCATGCCTTAGAGTCCTTATGATTAGGTCCATTATACGGTGGTGATTTTTATCTTTTGAGATAATACATCATTCCTTAATATCGTACCTGATCACTTCAATAACTACCCCTTAAGATCTACGTGGTATCCCGCATCTCAAAAATAAACACCATAATCTAATAGTGGATTTATGGCCATTTGAAAGTTGGGAACTAATATAATTAGTCCAATAGACCCTCCATCATCTAGAGGACACCATTTTAGTTTGGCTTCCACTGATTATTTCTCAAAATGGGTAGAAGTAATTCCCTTAAGAGAAGTTAAGGCAAATAGTGTAACGAAATTCTTTCGAGATCACATCATCTATCAATTTGAAGTACCTTGATGAATTATATCTGATAATGGTATTTCCTTCAATAATGTCAAAATCTATCATTTCAATGTTAACTACAAGATAGATTGATGATATTCTTTTATATATAATCTAATGGCTAATGGGCTTTTGGAGGTATTCAACAAAATATTGGTCAAACTCCTCAAGAAAATTCTCTATAGGAATAAAAGAGAATGACATGATAAATTAATAGAGGCCTTATGGGCATATTTCACCATATATAAAATCACTATGTAGGCAACACCATACACGTTGGTCTTCGGGTTAGAAGCCCTCCTTGTTCTTAAAGTAGAATTACCTTCACTCCATGTTGCAGTCCAAAATGGACTTACAATGAAGAAAAATGTATGAATACGACTTGAAGAACTTGAAGCTTTAAATGAAATTCGGTTACAAGATCAATAAAATCTAAAAATGTATAAGGATGACCCAAGCTCATAATCATATGGTTTTCCCAAGAAGCTTCAAAATAAGTAAACTAGTGCTAGTACATAGAAGACCTACCATTCTCCATTATTGAATAGGTGGAAAGTTTGATCCAAACTAAGAACCTTATATTATTGAAAAAGTATACAAAGGGAGAGCTTATTAGCTTATTGATACAAAGGGCGCAAAGCCTAAGCCCCCTATAAATGGACAATATCTTAAAAGATATTATACATAACCTTTGAGGCCATTTTTCTTTATAAACACAATAGTCAAAATTGATTATAATTCAATCGACCAAAATGATGAATCATTATTGACATATAAGTTCAAGAAGAATATCTTCATCCCAAAAGAAAATCCCCTGTCAAATAGGGGGTAATTTTGTATATATTGCAATTCAAGAAAGATTCTCCAACAAAGAGAAATATCATCCAATCAAAAGGATCATAAAACATAATCATGTCCAAATGAACAAATCTAATCCTAAAGAATAGTTTTAAGTGATCATACCCAAAACATAAATCAATTGGTGACTTCATCTAAAATTAGAAGAGCAATACGTAAACTGAATTAGATCTGTTATGTCAAAAGGATAATAAATAAACCTTAAATTAAATATCATGTCCAAATGGGTCGAATCTAAAATCTAAACTTAGATCTAATATATCCAAAGGGACTTGATCTAAACCTAAAATTTAGATCCATCTTATCCAAAGGGACCGAATCTAAACCTAAAATTAGATCTAACATGTCCAAAAGGGTTAGATCTAAAATATAAACTAGATTCAATATGCCCAAAGAAACCAAATATAATCCTAAAATTTAGACCCATTATGTCCAAAAGGGATAAATCTAATCCTAAAATTTAGATCCATCATGTCAAAAGGGGTCGGATCTAAACCTAAATTTAGATCCATCATGTCCAAAGAAATTGGACCTAATCCTAAAATTTAGATCTTTCATATCCAAGATGGTCAAATTTAAAACCAAAATTAGATCCATCATGTCCAAAAGGGTCAAATCTAAAATCTAAACATAAATCCAATATGCTTAAAAGGGCTGGATCAATGTTTAAATAAACCTAACATGCCTAAAGGGCCTTGGGTCTAAATATAGGTCTATATTCAACACATTTAAAATGAATTGAATACAAATACAAGTATGCATCTATCAAATTCAAGAGAGATTGAATCTAAATATAAGTCTAAACTCTTTAAAGTTTAGACAAGACTATAACAAAGTCACATGCACAACTTATTTATAAATTCAAAGATTATTGTCTTTCATGACCATAAAATTTATATGCTTTTGTTTTTAGATTTGCTATAATGTTTGCTTAGAAAATGCTGATATGCCTTCTACTAAGCCCACGAAAGAGCAGGTTCTATCGAAGCTTATGATCAACAATGTTTAGCCAGATTATAAGATCATTTATTATGGCATCAAGCTTTAGTCTCTCGTTTGTATGCTGCCGATGATGTTGATAGGCAGAGACATTTTTTAGGACTCATTTTCTCAATCATCTAACATTCCACCTTTAATTTATAGCTTCCATAAGGGTATGATCCTTTTGATTGGGTAATTAGTTTAAAGCTGAGACATAGTCAAGATGTTCCTCTGAGTGAGTTATAGATCACCTTAGCTTCAGGGATCAGGATATACTTAAGCCAGCTTGTAGTTAGCACTCCTTCTATAGGTATGATTCAACTTTTAGGTTACTACATATTACATCATAAGTAGAAGATTGGGTCCTAAAGTTGGTTTTGGCACACTTCTATCGACTGTCAGTGGCTACATATATTAGGCCACCATCATTTACAAATGCATGGTGATATTCTCAGGAGAGCTAGCATATATCATGTAATATATGCATCATTATTTGACTATAGACGTTCTCCTTTCACTTTGATCCATGGCATAGCAGAGCATTGGGATAGTGCCACTAATACTTATTTGATTAGTTCGCATAAAATGATAGTTACTTTGGTAGATATGCAGGATTAACATACCACCCTATTATAGGAATTCCATATGAGAAGTGCATCCCTCCATATCACGAACTCTTTCAGCGTTAGTCAGTTGGTCAATAGAGAAGAGGAGATTATGTATCTTCTTCTTAACTTTATCGTGCTCTAGTTCACTACCAGAGATTATTTAGAGAGTAGAGATCCATAGATGACAAGACATTATTACACTTGATATATGGTCTGAGAGTTTCCTTCATCCATCAGTATGCTTGTCTCATTTTGCACACTTGGATGATCCATTTGACATTAACTTTCATTCATCTGAGGGATCCTTTAGCACTAAATTTAAGTCTGAAGAAAAAGAAGTTCTCGACATATTTTAGCATGAGGCATCGACAAGGAGTTATCCTTTGTGGCCTTCATTGCCACATGGCCATGCTACTTTGTGTTCCCAGGTCATAGTAGACTCTCTCATCCTTATACTCTCTTAATAGCTAGTTTATTTGCTCATGGTGAGAGGATTGCACTAAACCTACAACATTAGCCTACTTATACCATGGATTAGGCAGAGTGAGTATCAAGTCTGACTCACGCCGATATGATGTGGAGGCTCCTTAGCATTACATACAAGTATGGATTCACACCGATATGATGTGGAGGCTCCTTGGCATTACATACAAGTATGGATTCACACACATATTTTTAGAGCCTTCAGCTATCTTGAGGCACCTTCTTACTTTAAAGAGTGACATTTTCTTTTGATTATGCAGTTGAGCAGAGCTACAGTTGCTTTGGATAAAGATTAGATCTAGACATTTATGTTTGTGCAACATGCATGATGAATCACTTTTAGATTATTCATAGATCATCTTTTTATAGATTATCTGATTAGAGCTTGGGACAATGATTCATGGATTCTATTACTAATAGAGGTGCACCCTTATTATTATCAAAGCTAGAGTATAGATGCATAGTAGAATATCTAATTGTGCTGAGACTTACTTAGCTTTGCTACTATCATCATGAGTCTATGATTTTAGAAGGATACAATCCCAATAGAGTAGCTAGACAATATGGCTTTACTCAAGCTACACCCATATATGGACTTCCATAGGTATGCAATATAATAAACACTCATTCCTTGGAACTTCTATCATTATATGTTCATTTGGAGGTAACTTCTATGGCTTGGGATTTTGTAGTTCGCCTGGAGACCGCTTCTTGTTGTTATGTACTTCATAGGAGGTTAGTATAGGAGTTAGCCACTTATGGTTGCTATGGATTTATTATATCTTCTCTCTCTTTTTGGAACTAGGCTTCCACATATATAATAATAAACTCAGGAGGGATAAATCAATATGACACTTGGTTTCCCTTTGACACTTGCATTAGTGGTTGAACCATTAGTAGAGCAGATAGAGAGTGATGTCACTTTAGTATTATCAATAGATTTTAATGTGACTTCCCTAGTTTCTCATTTTACTAAGACTGTTAGTACTAATAATGACATGCATATTGAAGAAGATCCACATATAGAGGAATTTAGTGCTTTGAAGACTAACTAGGAGTCACCTTTGTTAGGCTCGACTTGGGTGATAGTGAGTCCCACTAAGGAGTTACAGCTTTGAGAGTCCCTATGCTATTTCATTGAGTTTTGATTATTCTTACTATGTACTACTTACTAGGAGCTCTTATCAAAATAATCACTCATGTAGAGAATTTGTCCAACACTACTTTGCATCAATCCTTTATAGTACATCAAGATCTCGAGCACAGCCACAAAGCCTTGAGATCATACTAAAGAGAGCTCTTTAGAGCACAAATCAAGCTTCTTGATATATCTGCTAAATTGAGAGAGCTACAATAGAGGCAATATTTATTAAAAAGGAGGTTTATGGTGAGACAAGCTATCACAGCTATATAAGAAGATTACTCATAGATGGATGCTTAGGTGTCTGGACTTGAGAGGTTCTCTCTTCATTAGTCCATGACTAGGTAGCCCCTTTCAACATCTCCATGATGCATGAGAGAGATGTGCTACTATGGCTTATCGAGCTCATATTACTTTTGTTTGTATCCGAGAAATTTAGACTAATCACCTGTAGTTGAAATTTCTTTTAGCCATTATCTCTTTATTATTACATGATATATGAATGTTATGATTAGAGACCTCTTGAATACTATGTTCTCTCTTCTTCTTTATGTTTCTGAAAATAATCATTAAAAAAGGAGAAAGTAATGAATGCATCATGTCCAATCGACATGACATATTTGTTGGGGGCAATTTATTTATAATAAAAAATAATAAAATAATAATAATAAAATGAACATCCCAATTCCAGAGTCCCAAACATGATGCCTAGGTGCTGGCTTCACTACCCCCAAGTCTAAGGAATTCAAAAAAGACAAACCACTACCACCAACATCCATCCCCATCAGTGATAACCGCCCAAATGGGAGAGCGAGAGCAGTTAGGAGAGCTGGAATGGTTAGGAGAAGCGGTTCTTATAAAAAAGGGAAGAGGGATTGATCTTCTTCTTCTTTCCTCTAGCCACACTCTATCCCTCTACTCATCTCTACTTTTCTACTGCACACTCCACACTCTCAGGACTCTCTCTGCCCTCCTCTCACATAAAGAACTTCTCTCACGAGTCAAGCGTAAGGAAAAAAAATGTTGCGAACATCAATTCCACATACAATATGAAACAAAATTTTTTATGCAATTGATTTCTCATCCCATCAAAAATCTTGAAGACTTCCACCATTGATCTTGGATTTGGTGCTAAATGAAGATCCTCCCTCCATTAATCTTGGATCTGGAGCAAACGAGAGGTATTGCCAAGACAAAACACTACTAAATTTTAGATTAAATTAAAATTTAAATAATTAAATCAAGAATTTTAAAATTTGAAGGCCTATGTCGTGACATTAAAATTCTCCCCCTATTGATCATGGATTCAGAACAATAGATAAGAGTACATGTTGCACTAAAATATTTTGAAACCTAGCATTACTAAGCTATTATGTAGCTAAAAGTTGTAGAAATCATCAAATTGCTCAAGAAATTTGATGTAGAACAAAATCTCCTAACTCGTTGCACCGTGGCACTACTACCCAATGCTAAGGCATTGAGCTCTCAAGAATCTGGACCATAGCACTTTACTTTGCAACACTATAGTGTTATTCAGACAGTGCCAAGGCGCTCTATACGCTGTGGTGCTGAATGTTGGTGCCGCAACACTACCTTCTAGGGTTGGAATATCAAAATGTTTACTTGCAGGGTCATAGTGTTATGGCACTGAATATTGGCACCACAACACAACCTTCTCTGATTTCAAGCCCAAATTCTAACATGCAACATCAGACACTAGCTTTTCAATGTCGAGGCACTATCTTCTCAATATTGAAAATCTTGAGTTAAAATTTTATTTTAATTTATAATCATATTACAATTGAATCCTAGAGGTAACTTATCAACATTTGAAATGACAAACAAATTGGATAAAATAAAATTTTATAACAAAATTTGTTAAATAAAAATACATAAAAAAGTAGAAAATTTAAAAGAGGGAAAATACTATCCTAGAAGTCATAATCCTCCTCCTTCTCTTCTTCTTCTAGCTCATGGGGTGCTAATATAAGGGAGATAATGAGGCATTGCAAGAAAATAAACTCTATTTGGCCTAGCATTAAAGTTATAATTTTTAAATATTTGAATGAGTGTTGAGTTGAATTATTCATGTAAGAAAATTGTTGTTGCTGTTGATCCATATGATAATTAAATTTCTTCTCCAGTTCCTACTATCGTTGGCTACTTTCGCCCACCCTTTTTCTTAATTTCAAAACTTCTCCTCTAACTTCTTGGAGTTGGTCTTTTAACTTCTTGGAGGATTTAGATCTAGATAGAGGAGCACATGGACTTTTTCTTACTTCCATTTTTGATCCATACCCTTCAATCATTCTTTTAGTCAAGGGAGCCCTTTGTATAAGGACTTCTTCATCCGGGTCCCTCAACGCACTAACTGTAACACATAAAGAATAAATAAGAGAATGATGACCATACCCTAGGGTAGTACTACCCTTAAACATATTACAAATTTAATTATAAATAATCTTTCCTACATCTATAGTGAAGCCCTTTTGAATTACAAAATTCAAAATGGCTCTATCCTTAGTCACCTCACTGATGTTACCAGAGTGGGCATTAACTTGGCAAAAATAAAATAATGTCAAGCTTTAGCCTAAGCTATTAGGTGGGCAGAAAAAAATTTGATAATCTTTTTCTCTCATGATTTTCATTGAATATTTGCATTTCGAACAGTGAGGAAACTAAAAATTTTATCAAAATTAGGGATGATGTAGTAGGAAAGATATTGATCATATACAAAATCTGGTAAATTATAATATGCATTAATGGAAGTGCTATCAAAACATACCCATTTTTCTTGTATAACAACTTTGTTATCCAGATGATCCTTCTCATTGGCGAAGAACTCCTGCAAGTGGTGTTGTTGTAGGCGATAGTCTCGCTCATTGATAACCCTCTTCATGCTCTCACCCAAGTTATGGAAACTTCTCTCTAGAATGAGGTGCTTACTGATAAGAGCATGCTAAAACATTCCTCCACATCCACATTAACAAATTTACTAGCGTCGCTCGAGGATGCCCTCTTCTTTTCCTTATGGACTACTTGAGCGGCATATTTGCTATCCTAGAGCTAAGCAAAAGCTGAGAAGAAAAGAGGAATAAAAACTTTAGAATGAGAATTTTGGCAGCCTAGGGGTCCTATTTTGGTACTGTCTCCGCATTGGTCAAATAGTCAACCTACTTTATGCTATTCTTTATGGTGCCTCAACACTATGACACTTGGTTTACAACAAAGAAGTGCTACCTTCTCTGATTTTGAGACCTATGTTTCTACCTGCCAGCACTAGGGAGTTGACTCGCCAACATCGATGTGTTGAACTTTAGGCATTGAAGCACCAACTTTCTAGCATCATGGCACTAAACCCCTAGCACTGTGGCACTAATTCTATAGCACCAAAGTGATGTCCCTTTAAAATAAAATAAAGAATCAAACATCTTTATGATCGATATGCAAATTGCTAAACCCTAATTAACACTCCAAATTAAGGTAAGTCTAATTTGTTTGTTTCTCAATAAGAACATCTAAATTCTAAATTGGTTTCCCAATGGATGAAAGTCAAGTTATTTGTTCACCACACAAACTTCCTTATTTATTTTGGCATTTGTTTGCGTACAAAAAAAAAGAAAGAAAATAAAGCATTTTGACCCAGAGGGTCACATCGCTAAAATTATGGCACTTAAGCATTATCACCATTTTAATGAATCTAGAAACATTGAGTTATTCCTTGTCATAAGAGAGTGGGCCACCAGCAGTTATTCCTTATCAAATAACTACTCAAAGGAGGAGCAAGAGAGATTAGGGGAGTTACTCCTTATAGAAAGGAGGATGCCTACTCAATCAGGGGGCTCTCACTCTCCACTAAAATTTGGACATTTTTCTATACTCTCTTCATTATATGTCCATTCTATGGTCTCTTGTGCCCTCTTTACTCTCTTGCATGAAATGATTTTAGTAAAGAAAGAGAATCATTGCAAACATTGTCAATTTTAAATTTGAATGTCTCTGTTGTTGAACTTGGTTTCAGTGTGAGAAGAACACCTCTCTCTATCAATCTTAGATTCAGAACAAGAGAGAAGAGTGTTTAACACTGAAATATATAAAAATCTAGCACTATTAAGGCATTATATCATCAAATTTTTATAATAATTCATTAAAATCTTAAGAATTTAGTTCAAAACATGCATTTTCATCTCGTAATGCTGAGACATTAAAGGTTTCAATCTCTCAGGAATGAAGTCCTTGGCACTCTGCCTCATAGTGTCAAGGCACTAAATACTTAGCACTGAGGCATTATGTTCTCGGGTTTCATCTACTTAACACGGCGCCACCGCATCATTACCACAGGGCCGAGGCACCATGTATGGAAGCTTATTCTATAGTCTATCTTAATTCTGATGTGAAATGAAATCCTCCCTCTATTGATCTCAGATCCCAAACAATGGAGAAGAGTGCTAATGCACTAAAACAAAAGTTGAAAAGATCATATTATAATGAGTTATGCCATCAAAATTTTTAAATTTTCTAAAAATACTAATGAAATAGCATCACATGCAAATATTCCAGCATCGAGGCATTGCATCCTTGAGAAAATAGAAATAAGGTAGACATCCCGTAATGCTGTAGCTCGATACCCCAGTGTCGAGGCATTATTTTCTTAAAATAGATATTTAATGGACAATATTAAATCATTCATATTCTATTTTAAATTGAACTCATAGCACCGTAGTGCTAAGCCCTCGGGTCTTAAGCTTATGTCATACAGGCTAACAGTACCTAATAGCTGAATTTTTAGCGCTAAGGCACTACCCTTATTTTTTAAAATCATGGAGCTTTCCAAATGACAAACAAAAGGACATACACAGAAATGTACAAGTGTTGGTCAAAAAGTTTGTCTCATACTCTTAAATGGCTTAAACACCTATCAGTTATCTCGAATCAACTTTTGACTGGCATTGTGGTGCTAAATCATCATCGCCTAGGTGTTGTTCAAACAGTCAACATGACCAATGTGTAAAGCCATGATGCTAACCATGCGGTGCTGAGGAGTGATATCGTGCATAGGCACCATATTCTTAACATCGAGATGTTTCACATAAAATAAACTTAAGTTATCTGTATGGGCCACAGCGGCATAATAATAATTTCCTAAGTTCAATATTAGAGGATGCTTTGCAGGTTAAAATATAATAAATTTGAATTGCATGCATACATACATATTTAAAGATAATATTCTAATTTTAATATAAGATTATAAAAATATCTGAATGGGCCCTGACATAATAATAATTACCTAAGTATACTGCTTGAGGATACTTTGCATGTTAAATTCTCGGTTGGGTCTTATGATTGGGTCTGGGTTGACAAAACCTACTCATTCCTTGATGATGGTCATGTTGATTGTAAAATTCATTTAAATAGAATATGTTTAAATTGGAAGAAATTCATCGTAACTTAAACTTAACAATCATCCACCATCAATCAATATTTGTCAAGAATGATAAGCTAAAAAAACCTTTACTCACAAATAGTTTAATGTCAAATTAAACATATTTATGTTCATACTTAAATAATCTCATGACAATAAATATGTGACTTGTGTCTTATGTTTGCATGGTTTTATCATAAAATGACACCACATGAAATGCGATACGACCAGAGCCCTCTGATTGGTTGGCTTGTCTTCTATATGACTCCATTATATTTCGGTCATGGTAATAACTCGTATGTTCCCTAATGGCTTTGCTCCTTGAGCCATGAATTATATAATATATTTAATTGATTGAAAACCTTTTCTAGCTAAGGTCAACTTAAATTTATCACTTTAGACAAATATCACCATAGGTTTACAATGGACACCTTGGACGATGCAACCCATGGTTACTAACAAAGATCATTCAGTCAAGTTGGGTCGACTACCTCCTTTGACTAAGTAGACAAGGGACCACGATAGCTTAGGATGATGAAACTATAGGATCTTGATCGGGTATGTCATCATTCCCCAATATACACTTTAAGTTATATGGCAATCATTTATGCCATAATACGCATTGCTAGAGACTAATTCTTATCAAAAAAAGATATGTTTATTTTTCAACCTTAATCAAGAGTGCTCTCTTACTACAATAAGAGGGGTAATTAACTATGAAGACTTGCATTCATATAAAGTGGAACTTAGATCTAAATAAACTTTAATGTAATGTTAGAGAAATCTGAATGAATATATATCAATCGGCCTCACAAAAAAAATACTCCAACCCATCTCAATAAAGATGGCGGAGAGCATCCTCAAAATATTTTCTAAGAGATCAACATTCCAAAGGGATGTACGTCAAATCTGTATGTTTATCATGCCAATATTTTACTAGCATTTTAAAGGGATGTAAGTCCAATCTATTCATTCGATATTTGAACATTTTAACTAGCACTCCAAAAGGAGGTAAGTCAAATTTTCTCGTTCGCCATGTGAAGACCTAAATAATTCTAACTTTCCAATTGATGTAAGCCTAGTCATTTATTCACCATGTGGACTCCTCTAATAGCTTTCCACATGGATATAATTCCAATCTTTTGTTTCCATGCAAACTCCGCTATAACTCCAGCATTCTAAAGGGATGTAAGTCCAATCTTTATGTTCACCATGTGAACACCAAAACAACATTTAAATGGATGTAATCCCTACATATGTCTACAAAGTAGACTTCATTGAATTATTAAATAAATGTATAAAGTAAGTTTACCCTTAATTCACTAAACACATAAACAACACCTCGGTTTACTTGAGATATCTGAGATGAGGCAACCCATGGTTGATAATCAAACTCCCTGGACATTATGGCTAATAGCCCTCTGATCGGTAGATTGGAATAATGATAGTTCCATGATGATGGACCATTATAGATCTTTGACTACTTACCATTTTCTTTTAGATAATCATCCACATCACACCTCTAGACACCGATTCATATCAGAGATATGTCTATTCTCAACCTTAATCAAGATTTCTCTCTTACTATGGTAAGAGGGGTAATTAATTATGAATGCTTGTATTCATCGGATGTAAAATCTAGATCTAAATAAACCCTACCATAATGGTAGGAAAAATTTGATTAAATATATATCAATCTATCTCATGAAGAACAAACTCCCCAAACATCTTAATGAAGATGGAAAAGATTTGCAAAGGTGCTTTTCATGAGCGATCAATCTCATCTATCATTATCTCTTTTTTTAATTATATTTTAATGACTCAGCAACAATAGTGGTCTTTCTTTTATTATTTATAATTTATTTAAAATTATTTATTTTTTATGTTTGTTTGATGCTTGTTTACTTTTACTACACTTTGATGTTGAATAGATGTTTATCTATGATATATTACTTTTGTGATATGTGATAGTGACTAGCTGGCTCGATGAATCATGATAGGTTTCAAAAACATTTTTTACTTAAAACTAAAATTAATTAATTAACATAATATTAAAATAAAGTAGAAACTCAAAGGTTGTATCACCATAATTGCATTTATTTTACTTTTCCATTATTGCTAATGCATTTTATCTCTATTGCATGAATAAGAGAACTTGACCTTTGAGAATGATTGGCGCTTAAAAGAGACAGTGGCACATTAGATAGAGCCAAATTAAGACTTGGCATTGCATTTCATATTAGAGTTATGTCTTAATTGAAAAACCTAAATAATAAAATAATGCATTTAGTCTAGGAACATTGCATACCTACTTATTTAGACTTAGTGGTTAAGTTTAGGACAAGGATTTGATCTAATAAATAATAGCCTTACCTATCTTACATAGCATGTGACCTAAAATGATTAGATGGGTTAGATTACATATCTTTTAGTTGGGATTTTAAGTCTAAAAGAGTTAGACTTATTTCAGCTTCAGGTAAAATTGAAATTTGTAAATCCCATTAGCATTATGTTAGTTTAAGTCTGAGCAACTACTTGATAATAGCTTTTATTTTATTATAGATTACAAGGCTAATAGTTTCTCTTGGGCTACTTTATAAGTCCTCACCTCTTAAATGTATTTATAATTTGTGCTATTAAATTATAAGTCTCACCATAATAAAATGTTCAACTCAAAATATAAAAAAATTCAAAATTTTAAAAAAATAGAAAGGTTAAACTTAAGATAGTTTTGAGGGCTACTGAGTTTCTCAATATCATGCACTCCCTACTTATTCTCCTTTAATTTTTTAAAGTTCATGAATTTGTGCTTAACCTTTTTTAACTTTCAAAATCATCAAAACTTTGAATTTAAAATTTTAACTAATCATAAAATTATTCACTACTATTTTTAATTGAAAGTTTCTTAAGAGTTTATGCTCTTAAGATATAACTAACTTTGCGTCTTCTCTCTATAAGAAATTTGTATCATAGAATGTAAATAAAATTTATATTTAAATAAACATGTAGACCAAACAAAATTTGATTCCCTTCTAGTTATTATATCCAAATCTATAATAGAATGATACATCTATCTCCTGAGATAATATATTATTCTATATGCAGCATTTAAAAAAATAATAATAAAGAACCCTTTTTATTTTAGTTTTGAATATATTTCATAATAGTATTACCATCTCTAAAGAAATTATTATTTTGATTGCCACATTCGATCACTAGAATAAAATAAACTTTAAAGTTGGTAAGTTTTCTCTTCTTAAATAAAATTTCCCACAGTGGATTAAACATCACGAGGAGAATTCAAGCAAAAAAATCTCCAAATTTATTAAATAATTTTAAAAAAAGTAAAGAATTTTCAAAATAAATTAAATCAAATTAAAGTAAAAAATATAAAGTCCACTAGGATGACATTAGGATTCGTTTCTTAAGATATTTTCAACCATTGAAAATGTTCTCAAAATTTTAATATTAGTATATTTTTAGAAATTAAAATATAAACTAAAATTAAAAAATATGTATAAGTTAATATCAAAATTATAAAATTAAAAATATCTATAAACTATTTTAATTATGCATTTATTAGGAAAACTATACACACTTTAAATGTTACATGAAAATAAATATATATTTAATAAATTATTTAAAAAACAAATAAATATTAATATAATTAATGAAATTAATCCTTAAATCTTAAAACCTTCAAAATTATTTAAATTAAAATTTAAAACAAAATTTATTCTTTCATAAAATAAATAAAGCATAAAAGAAAAAAATAAAAATATAATTAAATAAATATTATTTTGATTATTATAATTAAGTACTTTAAATTAATCACATTAAAATTTAAATCTAACCAATGTACGTATAAGTAATTTGAAAAATTACTATATGGCTTTAAAAAGCTTTCATAAGGTTAAAATTAATTTAATCTAAAAATAGCTTTAAAATTAAAAGTAACTAATAATAATAATTAAAAGGTAATTATAATAAATAATATTAGAATAACTCTCAATTTTTTATGAGAAGTTTTTTAGCTATTCCAACTTTGAGAAATTTTTTTTGTAATTTTTAATTATTATTTTAAAAATTAATTATATTTAATAAAATTTAATAAAATTTTTAAATATATTTAAAATATATTTAAAATTTTATGATAATTATAGTTTATTATTCTATAATTATATACAAAATTTTATAAAATTTAGAAATTATTGTAAAGATTTTTAATTTAAAAAATAATTAAAAATTAATTAAGTCATGATATAATCCATGAAATTCATATAGGATATATTGAAAGTGTTATGAAATATATCTTCATCCCTTCAATGTAGAATATATTTCATAATGCTTAGGATGTCTTAGTGAGGTTCACCTACCTAATGAACCTTACCTCCATACATTCTTGAAAATCTCTAAATAATTCAGATCTAAACCAAATATAGTTCAATTAAAACTTTCAAAAATATGAATCACTTAAATTTCAATTACCTCAATTAAATTTATTATCTCATTAAACTTTAAAAAATCAAAACACAAAGCTAAACTAAATTAATGGCAGACACTTGCTCATGTTAGTTCACACTACTTGTACATAGTCCTTAGTTTATTAGCTTAAGGATGGTTTATCTTTTCTTGATGATGTGTTATGAAATATGTTGTGATATGCTGATATATTGTGTTGTGCTATGATGTTTACATTAGGATAGTTTTGTGATGGCTTGTAAATATTAATAAGATTAGATTAATATTGCTTTCTATATATGATCAAGCTTAATATAGAGCATTATTATGATGTTATTGTGATGTGATTATAAATGCTAAAATAACATATTTTCTTATATGTGTTGCCTATAAAGTGTTACAAATTTCAAAGCCTCTTAAGCATGATCAATAAAATAGATAGCTTAGCATTTGAATACGATAAGCATCTTGTGTGATAAATAAATGATTATGTTATTTTGAATATAATTGTTGAACTAATATTTATTTTGCAGTAGAAAAACTATAATTTTTATCTTATAAATGTAATTTTAAGAGTCTAAGAAGTTTTCTAAGTCTATAGAATTATGAGGAACATGAAAAGAAAATAATGATGAGCACTCTCAAGGTGAAGACTTGATTTCATTTTAATAAACAAATTTTTATTCATAGACATAGCATAAATTTATTCATATAATATATAAAAAACAAAACATTTCATACAATGTGTATAAATAATGAAGAAAATACAAATTCAAATATTTTAAGCAAGTAATAATAAAAGAGAAAGGCCAGGATGAATGGGTTCACAAAATATAATCTTATAAAGAAGAAAAGACAATTGAGCTTCACCTTATATGACCCTTCCTAGACCTACAATTGACAGACTCAGGCTATTAGTTTTCTCATTTCATTTTCTGATCATCTTTTGCTCTAAAGACCATATGGCTTCACCCTAAGAGTGGTCATCATTGATTTCTTTCCACTTTCCTCATAATCCTATAAGCCTACAAGACTTTCTACACTCTAAAAATTATATTTATAAAATAAAAAAAACTATAACCTCTCTTTTATAATATAGAGGTTAGTCTAGTAGTTATTTCAAAATAATGTAATCATTAATTTGTTACACAAGATGCTTATCGCATTCAAAGGCTAAGCTACTTGTCCTATTAATCATGCATAAGGGCTTTGACATTTAACATTTTATAAGCATTATTTAAAATCAAATTTGTTAATTTTAAGCATTTATAATCATATCACAATAACTCATAACAATGCCCTCCATTAAGTATTATCACCTATAAATATTCTATTAAGCTAGTCATATTAATATTTACAAGCTATCATAAACTATTCTATTACAAACATTATAGCACATCACAACATATCATATCACAATGTATTTCACAACACATCATTTAGAAAAGATAGCTTATTTTTAAACTTGAGGATCTAAGGATTATGTCCATTATAACATCTAGTGTGTGTTAAATCGAGAAAGCGGCTTCCTATTTAGTATACCTTTGTGTTTTTATTTTTTGTTTTACATCTTAATGTGATAATAATATAAATAAAGGTAATTCAAGTTTAATTGATTAATAGTTTTGAAAGTTGAAAAATTAGAAGTATTTCAATTATCTTATGATTAGGTTTTACATTTTACTATTTCAAATTTATTTATTTTAAATTATTCATTTTATAAGGATTTTGGAACTTACAATTCATTGACACATGACTATTAAAATGCCTAAAAGGTGAAAACATATGATGTATCCAAATGGAAATGAATAATATCATATTCTAAGCTAAGATAATAATTACCATCAAGTAGTTGCCCGAATATAAGTCTTGCACTATGTAATGGGACTTACAACTTTTAACTCACCAGAAGCTAAAATAGACTAGACTCTACTAGACTTATAATTTTGCTTATAAAAGACCATCAATCAACCTATCTAATCAATTTAAAACCATGATGCTAATCGCATTCACATGAAAGATAGGAAAGACTATTATTTATTAGAAAAGAACTTAAACCTAGACATTAGTGCTAAGGTATGCAGGTATGCAATGCTCTTAGGCTAAATACTTTGTATATAATTATTTGTTAGTTGTTTATCAAGACATAATTCTAATTAGTAATGCAAATATTATATCCTAAAAAATTATGGCCCTACCTAATATTCACTTATCTCTTATCGACGATGTTTACCCTTAAAGGTCTAGTTACCCTTATTCCTACAACAGATATTGAGCATGTTAATATGAGATAGAAATAATATAAAGCATTTCTTTAGAATTTCCTAATTTTAATTTTTAGATTTTATTTTATAATTTATTTAGACATAAAATCAAAAAATATAAATAATATTTATTTCATTCATAAACATAGAAACTACACATTCAAATATTTCATGCTATGGTTCTTCTCCTTTCATCTTTCAATTCATTTTCCATCTCTTATTAGCACACTCTATCTTTATTTTGTGAATAGACCATTGAGGGTGAAGTCCGCTTATAAGATAAGTGCTTATTAGATAGAGCAAAAATTATTTAAGATATAATATTTGCATTACATATTAGAATTATATTTTGATAAACAAATGAACAAATAAAATACAAAGCATTAGCTTAAAAGTATTGCATATCATGCATACCTTAGCTCTAGTGGCTAGGTTTGGTTATTTTTTTAATAAATAATAGTCCTACCTATCTTGCATGTCCATATAACTAGGCAACATAGTTTTAAAATTATTAGGTGGTCGGGATAGCTAGAAGTCCTTTTTAGGCAAACTTGTAAGTTAAATAGAGTTGAGTTTGTTTCAACTTTTAAGTTAAGTTAAAATTTGTAATCCCTATTACATAATGCTAGACTAATGTTAGAAAACTTAACAATAGTTCTAATCTTAATTTTGAGTCTTAGATAATTTTCATTTATCTACATCATATCTCCTCATCAATTGGTATAAATAATTCAAAATAAAATAAATTTAAAATGTCAGAATGTAAAGTCCAATCTTAGGATAGTTGGAGTACTCTTAAGTTTCTTTGTATCATGTGTTCCTACTCGTCTTCCTTTGATCCTCAGAAAGAATTATTCTAAATTTGAGCCAATTTCATTTGAAACTCTAAAATAATCAATCTTTGAAATAAATTTTTAAGAACTATAAAATTGTCCATCACTCTTTAATCAAAACTATTCTTATAAGTCATCATTCTTAAAATATAATTAATTATAAGACAATTTTTAAATGAAATCTATACCCCATTATTAAAATAAAAGTTAAGTAAAAAAATAAAAATTCTAATCAAATAAACTTTTAAAAACTGTTCTTATTATTATATTTGAGGGTGGCATCTATGAGTGTTAGCTAGGTGAGGATCTCGAAGCGGGTAAGCATTTATTAATATGAGAAATATATATTTTTTATTATTTTTACCCATTATCAAATTTTCGGATCCAAGGCCAGTACTCTCAGTAGAACATTTTATCAAAATTAATTTTGAACAAAATTCAATTTATTTTTTAGATGAAATATATATAAATATATATAATTTATACTAAATATTTTAAAATAAATTTAATTGTTTTTAAAAAGTAATACTTTTTTTTTCACTTGGTAACTTTGAGAAATTTAACATTTTATGTTTCATAAATAAATGTTGAGAGATTTAAATACAAAAGAATTGTGTGATATATATGTAATATTTTTTATATATAATTGAAAAAATACTTCTATTCTTTAAGAAATGTATATATATATATTGTAATCTGAAGGTGATATGTTAATAAATATACTAAGAATATAAAAATAAAATCATCCGCATATGTTATCTCCAACGAATATAAAAATTAAATATTTTAAGGTGAGTCACAAGATTAGCTCATCTGTATCTGGACATCTATTCGGAAGAAGTACATCCATGCGTTTTTAAAAGAAAATAAATTATTTTGTTTTAATTATAGGAGTTTTAAATATTTAAATATTGAGGGACTATAAACGCACATGTTAAATCAATCTTTTGAGTATTTCATATCCACCAAATTATGATGAAGCAGAAGATCTGTCATGACACCATCATGATCAATATAGTGGCCTCGCACTTTGAGAACTACTTTGACATTTAGGGGCTCTTTGATTATCTATATTTGGAATACATGTAAAAGAATGCAGTGTAAAAAAAATTCAGTGTAAAAGGATTACTTTATAGTTGTTTGGTTAAGAGCTTTACAAATTCAACTTTATTTTTTTGTTTGGTTGTACATATAATGTAAAGAATGAAGGTTTGGATGTGCGGTGCGGGTGCGGTTACCGTGAAAGAGCGATGCGCGGCTGAAGCGGGAGGCGGGAGGCGCGTACGGCGGCCGGCTAATCAGTTATTAATTTTTTAATTTTTTAATTTGTATTTTTTATTAATTTTATCTAAAGAAAAATAATTTTTAAAATATAAAAAATATTATATTTACTTTGCAACGCAATTAAAATACCCTAATTTCTAAGTGCTTGTAGACAAACCCCTTAGGGTTGGACCAAATCACTTGCTAGATGATTTGGATAAGTCAATCAGCCCCTCATTATAAAAATTTCTTTATAAAACTTTAAAATTAATTTTTAAGGCAATCATTTTGATGTATCACTTTAATTTTTCATTTGGAAAGTTGAAACACAACAAAATTTTGGTATTTTTATTGTGATTAGTGTTGATTTCTTATTTCTTAAACTAGTTGTTCATTTCTCTTGCCTTTAAAATCATCTAAATCATTTTGACAAGCTAAATATGTTGTATGATGAAATATAGTTTGCATATCAAGATTAAGTATTGTGCCCATTGAATCATTATGAAGAGAGCAACTATGAAGCTACTTTCAAAGGTTGTAGCATGGACATATTCAAGGTAAAAAAAACATAGGTGGATATTTTTTTTAGTTCTTCTTCTACCTTTAATCCTAAAATGTAAGAACTGCAAATCATTTTCTGCTTTGGAAAGCCATTAAGTTTTTGCTCATTAAATAAGCTTTTCAATTTTTATCATAGTATCAAGAGCAAGCTTGTCTTGAATAACTTAGCTTCGTATAGAAGACCTAGGTCCAAAGAATAAATTTTTAGAGAAGATAAAATTATACTTTATTCATTTTTGAGAGTAGCATCAAAGGTACAATACATTATTATAATGAAAGTTTTTTTAACTTATTTCAGCATTGTTTGGTTTTTCATAATGAACAAGTACAAGGTCATTTGAATCTAAAGTATTTCAATCACTATTGATAATATCCAAAAATCTATAAAGATAAAATTCTTGTTGGTTGAAAACAAAAAAAAAAATCTTTTTATTTACTAAAAGACTGCAATTAGTTAAATTTTTTTAACAATTATCTTTCTTACTATTTTAGAGTTACATTTATACTTAAATATATCATTAAATATATTTTTACTTAATAAAGGGGTAGTAAAAACCTTAGATTCTATTTTGAAGCATTGTTATGAGACCATAAGAAATGGAAGCCTTGATCTTCTCTCTCTATGTCATTTTAATTATATATGCAAAGCAAACAAGATTTATAAATTTTTGTTTGAAACCTCTGTACTTATTAAATGGTGGTCTAAAACTTATACATCTTTATGGAGTGAAGCTTCTATGTTCAATCTCGTTTATTGAACTCCTTGTTTATATTGTTTCAACTATTAAAGCTCTTACTTTCTCAAGCGGGTACAACAACAACAAGCCTTTATCCCACTAGTGGGATCAGCTACATGAACACCATTGTGTCTAATTAAGTGTCAAATTCTCATTTAGTTCAAATAAAATATGGTCATGTTTTATATTTCTTAGCTAAGTCTTTTTAGGTATACCTCTACCTTTCTTAGCATAGGTTGAATCTAATATATCTATTCTCTTAACTAGCTCATTGGATAGCTAGCATATTATGTGACCAACCATTTAAAGCAACTCTCTCTAATCTTATTTCCCAATTTAGCTACTCCAACCATTTCACATATATATATTTGTTTTACATTTTTCTCTAAGAGTAAAACCACTCATCCACTTATGCATCCTCATCTCTGCAATACTTAAATTTATGCTTCTTTTTTATTGTTCAACATCCTAAGCCATAAGTGGATGATGGAAGTAAATTATCCTTTTACTTTGATCCATTGAGTAATGATTCATCTATTTTGAAGATTATGGGTATGAAGAATTCTCAGTTTCAACCTTCCCTATAATGCTTCTTTTCAATCCATCATTATTTGTGATAATTAGGGTATATCTCCTTGCCTATTAAAATCAACCCATTAAATATTAAATTTTAGAAAATCTAACTGATTAGCTTATCATATAAAAAGTTTGATGGGTGATTAGACAAATTCATTTATTTTTAATTAGTTGGCAAATTAATCCTCAAATTTTTTATGATTCACATTTTTATTTTTGAAAAGGGTGATTCTTATTCGCTAATTATTTATTTCTATATGGATTGTGTTTTGTATTGTCTTTGGTTTGGAATTATTTATAATTTAATTTTTTTTGTAGTATTATTTTGTGGGCAGATGATCACTCCATTTCTTGCATAAAATTTTTTCTTAATTATGACAAATTCTAAAGAAATCTTTTGTTGTAGATGACACCTCCTATGATTAAGGTCATAAGTGATACTATGGTAATAGTTTTTTCTTCATTCTCTAGTAGATCATTTTTTATTGTTATATTTACAAACTTCTTGTTCTTTTGATCAACTTTACATCTTCGTTTGTAGTCTGGTGGGCTCTATGCAATGATGATGCATGCTCAAGCTAGCATAATATTGATTGCCTCCATCAATTCTTCATATGCAAATCCTTCATCTATCTTATTTTCATTAGACAAAGCATGCATTGTAGTTGACATAATATTCTAAGCCTAGTCACATTTTTTTTATTATTTACTTTTCTATAACTCAAAGCTCTTTATGATGATTTTTTGCTTTTGCTATTTTTTTCACACTTGTAATTGCTATTCTTACTCAACGAAATTAGATTCTAACTTTTTTATAAAAAAAAAATATCATAATGATAATAGAATAAATTAGATTATTCATGAATTTTTTTGAAATATTTTTCTTTTTATTTTTTTAAGGATGATGACAAGATCATTAAAAAATATTTTAATTCTTAATAATAATAATAATATATAAACATTTTAATTATAATTATATAATTGAATACCATCAAACTCAATGTCTACCATGCATTTATCATTTTTCTTAGGAAAACTAGGTCAAGATTAACCATTGAAAGATGATTACTATTGTTTATATGAAGATATTTTATGTTTTGAGCCTCCCTTCTATTTAGTTACTATAAAAAGCTATTTGTAGTTCATTTTGTAATGAAAAAGAAAATTTTTAAATATTAGAAGAAATACTGGAAAATATGGCCATCGCCTATGTGCTGCAAAAGTAGAACTGCAACACTAAAATAGACTTATTTTTTACTCAGACATAGAGAAGGAAGCACTGAGGTGCTGATTATCAATACCGTGGCACCCATAAATCAAGCACAGGAGACAAAGAGCTCAGTGCTTAGGTGTCAAATCCTCAACACCATAGTGCCAGTGGACCCTAGAATCATGCTAGAAAATAGAGGTGACAGCGTCAAAGCATAATTCAACAGTGCTGCAGCACTATACTCAATGCTTAGGTGTAATGTTTGCAACATCACGACATGATGACTCGACAAAAGCATTTTGACCAATTTTGACAAATGATTTGGGAAATTTTTAATCTAGATTCAAGGGAGCAACCACCTAAGGGGAGTGTAAGATATAAATAGGGGTCAATTTGTAGCATGGGGGGAATTTTTGGCTGGTGGAGTTTGTGAGTGTGATGGCACTTAAAGAGTGACACTCCAAGTGTTGTGTGTGTGTGTGTGTGTGTGTGTGTGTGTGTTACTATTGTGTTTGTGTGATGAGCAGGTAGAGTGTGGTGTGTTGGTCTTGTTGAAAGAACAAAGGTAAAGATCCATACCAAGGATTTGCAGTGGGGATTGCTTAGCATTTCCACATGGAAGCAGAAAGAAGGCAGTCAAGAGTGAGCTTTTGAAGATTTATGCAGGTCCTTTCTGCCTTTTTCTCTGATTATCTTAGCTTCTTGTTTGAGCATGTCAAATAAGTTCTTCTTCTTTATTAAGGAGTACTAAATCATAAAGTGCTCTGGATATTTGTATTTTTGTGTTTATTTTTATGTATCAACCTTGATTTTAGAATTTATACAAGAAAATTATTTGTGCTTAATTGAAAATATGTTATTTTTTCTTGCACTTTTTTTACTCTCAATCTGTTCAGTTGTGATCTAGAGATAGGCATATCCTAGAAGAATAGTAGGAAAAATAAACATATTTTCCAAATAGACATAGTTATATGCCATTTCAGATCCATAGAAATCAATAGGGAAAAGTAGGAAATGCAATCACTTAAAATTTAATTAGACGTAGGTAGGGCTAATTAAAAGAAGTGATTTGGCTATGTTGATATAGGTATAGATGGAATAATACTCATGTTCCCAATTGATACTAAAATAAATGATAAAAAATCTAATATCAATTTGAAATAGAAGACAATCAAAAATATAAAATATCCAGAGTACTGTCTGAATACTATAAAGAATAGCATAAAGACTTTTCTATAAAAATTATAAAAAAATTTAGTTTACCAAAGGTAGTCAGTTTAGAATTTTTGCCCTCAACAGTAGTTGACTAAAAATATAATTTGAAAGAATTAGTAATTAGCTTGATTAAAATTGAACTCTTTATCAAAATGCTCATGGGAATAATACTCTACCCAACATTATATTACATGAATTGGCATATCCACTTGCATACATGGGAAAATCTCGATCAAGTTTTCGGCATGCATTAAGTTAATATTAATTTGACTAAACCGTTATTGATTTGCTATCTCTTTGTTGTATTTTTAATAGTTATTTAAAAGTGTTTTTAAGTAATGTTGTGAACTAGTTCACCTATATCTTTGCTTTAGTTATTGTGCCAATATTTTGTTGTTAAACTGTGCATGCGTAGTGACAAAATTATAGAATATTTCCATTCAAATTTAAAATTGAAAAACCATGTAAGAAACTTAGAAAAAAGAGAGAAAATAATTAGAAACATAGCAATGGCTAATCAACTAAAAGAGGTAGACAATTCTAGACCTCTTAGGGACTATGCTACACCACTTGTAGATAGAATACATCAAAGTATAACTAGATTGACCATTCAAGCTAATAAATTTGAATTAAAATCTTCTATAATTTAAATAGTTCAAAATTCTTAGTTTGAGGATTCACCTAATATTGTGTTTAAAAATGTGATGAGAATGGACACCACGCAGATCCTAGAGAATACTTATTAAAATGATCAAGTATGAGATCAAGAAATGATATACTACCTCGAAAAGTAGAGATATCATCCTTCAATGAACTTAATCATCTAATAAGGACTTCTAAGGTTTATATGCTACATATGCCAGAGATCTTTTCTCTACTTTATATGAATAAAATAAAGTAGAGTTTATTTTAAATTGGGTTAAGTTCTTTATAGAGGCAAGCCCCTAAAGTTACTTACATTTTAGGTGATCTGAATCTTCAAAAAATATTCTCGAATAAAGTGATTGGGTAACATCTCTATGGATTTCAATGCTTGGTATCAAAGATTTAGTAATTTTGGAAATAAAGTGAGCAGAGTTCAAATGGGAAGAGTTCTTAATGAATTTCGAAGGAGAATGAGTACGAAGCATCCATGATACTAGGAAACATAGTGAATGCTTCAATCTATTATATAGTAAAGCTTTATATTTTTGAAGGAGATAAATTATATTTATTTGAGTTGAAATTTTATTAAAAAGCTAGGACTTAAATTCCAACAATATAAGATTATAGAAATGCCTAAGAGGTGAGAACTTATGATCATAGCAAAAGAGAAACAAGTAGCCTTTGAACCTATATCTAAAATGCTCTAGCATAAGCTAAGAGATCGACTTAAATTTACTCGAAGAAAGTGAGATAAGTTGGTTCATTTCCACTAGAGAGAATGAACAAATTTTGACTCTTCTGAACTTATTACCACCTAGAGTGGCTACCAGCTAACACCTCATACGATTTAACCAATATTATATAAATGCAAGATAGCTAGGCTGTTATTAATTAAAAAAAAATTTAGAGTCCTAGACACACTTCCTAGGAGACTAGATCATAACAGGTATAAAAGTTATGACTTAGACTAATGTAACAAAATTTACAAATCTTTTTTTTTTCATTTTGACTAATTAAATTTGGACTCAAGCTTAGAAAAATTTATGTCTAAATGCATGATGAAATTGAGTTATAGGTTAAATTAGTAAGAAGGGGTGTTTTCCACTATAAGAGATTGCTCTCACAAGTCAATCTTATCTCTTATCATACAAGAGTGGAGATTCCCTATTACAATAGTGAAAAAATATGCATGCATGATATTGAAAAAGATAACCATTCAATTAAGGGGTTACTAAATCTTTTATTTCTTGTTTAGAAATCTTAGGCTTTATGGTGAGGTTATGAGTTAGTTAAAATTTTAATTAAAGTTATTAGTTGAGATGGAAAAATTAATTTTTCCCTAAAGAGCCTATCGCATGCGGACCACGTATCAAACATTCATATTTTGAGAAACCCATGAAAAACATGTCATTTCTATTATAACATCAATGTAAATATAATAACCAAAAATTAATTATGTAAAAGAATAAAAGGATGGTGCAACCAGGTAATGTAGTACACCCCGAAATAGATAAAGAATTGAGTAGCCAAGCTCTATCATTATATAGGCCAAATTACAATTTATAATGAAAATAGAGCTATGGGAGCCTTCATTCTTAGTCTTTATGGACTGAGCACTCCAAGCATCATAGGACCTCCTCGGTTCGAGCCTTCTAGCTATTGTCCATCCTAAATCTCATAGCTCCAATCCTAATCTTATTGCGAAAATTATATTTTTATGAAATAAAAATTTAACAACACCTGTAAAATAGAGGTCAACTTAACATATATTCTCACCAAATAGTTATAATTCACATATTGGGGCTTAGCTCCCTACCTTTGGTCACTAAGCTCACATGGCCTAGTGGATTATGTTTAAGGACTTAAGCAATACCTGCAAACGAGGGCATTTATAATTTTCATTATTATAGTAATCCTTTAAGTATAATCCTCTGCATAAAGCATCATTAGTCTAATAAATAATATCATACCATCTAGATTAATGCACAAATAATCCTAACATTCAGTTTAAAAAATTATAGCACAAAATAAAACATCAATTCACCACAACAAAGCATTGGCCTAACCTAAAGCTATGATAGGTAGCTTAGCATTCTAATGTGTGTATTATGGCTTAGTGTGGTTTGAAAAAGTTAGGCTTTGATGTTTAAATTTAGCTAATGACAAATGGTCATATTTCTTATTAAATTATGATAATATTTTAAATAATTAATGGTTTAAGATGAATCTTAAACTTGACTCTTAATTTCTTTATTATTATTATTATTATTATTATTATTATTATTATTATTATTATTATTATTATTATTATTATAAATTTATTTTAAAAAGAGAAAGGAGGAGTGAGATCCACCTTAATCTCTAACCATAGATTGAATCTAAAGATGGTTTGACCAACTTAAATCCTTCTCTTTGAGAAAGTAGCTCCAACTTCAAGGTGGATGGCTTGCTCGAGTGAAGTTTTGCCCGAAGAAGTTCACTTATAGTGAAGGATATTGCAAATAAGAGAGACTTCTAAGAATTTTTATGGCTAAATTTAGTCTATGCTTGAATAACACCAACTAAAATTTATCATCTTTGAGAGACCATTTTTGTAGGTATTTCTTTTAACATTCATTTCTTCTTAAATGGAAGGCTAAGAAGAAGATGGATGATTTGTAGTTGCCTTAATAATGGCAATTGAAGCTTCTTCCTTCTCACTTATGCTATATCTTTCTTTGCAGTTCTTTCTTTTGGTTGCCCAAAGATGTAGGCAATAACAACTTTCTTAGAAATATTTATTAAATTTTTAATCAAGAGATCTTAAATATAAAAATATATATATATTATTAATATGAATTAAAAAAAATGCGCTCCTCAGTTCCAAGCGTAAATTTTCTATAGAAATTCTCTTCAACATCCTGCAACCACTCATCACCACGTCACCCTACCACGTGGCAAAACCAGTGGCCTCGCTTTCGGGTGAGCTGTGAAATAAATAAGTTAAAAATTAGGTCTAGCTTTTATATCATAGATCGTTGAGAGCATTTTCGCAACTCCATCTCCTCCTCATCCTGCTTGCCCTCGTGAACCTTCTGCTCAACGCGTCTCGATTCCGAGTGATCTTTTGGCCTTCTATAAGACCGTCAGAGCGCGCAGTCTCTCTCTGTCTCTGTTGTATATCCAAACCCTAGTACGAACAAATTGCTGTTTTCCTTCTCTTGAACAGCCTCCTCCAGAAGATTTAGGGCTGAGACTCGATTCCTGCTAAGGTATGGACGGCTTCGATTTTTTTATATCTTTAATCGAGAAAATCCCCTTTCGCATTTCCATTTTCCCTGCAATCGGTGTCCCGTTTCTTAATCCGCCGACTGGTAAGAGTTTGAGGCAGATTCTATTAAAATTTATAAAAGAGGCTACACAGATATCAGTAAAAATAGATTTATCAGAAAGACACAACAGCAATAAGTAGTTCTAATAAAATCGAAGAAGAAGAACCGTTGCAATCATACTGCAAATCATAGAAATTTTGTGCTTGGGTGGGTCGAACTGAATATGGAAAGTCTTTGAATCAATCCTAAGCAATAATGCATTTGAAAACACTGATTCTATCGCGCGCAAAATAAGCCATACTCATTTAAAACATAGCAGTCATAGAGAGAGTAACTCCAGCCAAACAAGCAGATTATCCATGTAAAACAAAGAATAACCAACAAGACTGCAGAATTCTATGGCCTCTTTGTCTTTTTCAGCTGGCAATGCCATTTTTCAAGCAAGATATGATCGTCTTCCAAAAGTATTATTGTACTTGGAGATTTTTGTTTTTTTAGGAAATACTTGCTCTGAGGTTGTTATTGCTTCGCACTTCAGGAAAGATGAAGAACTCTGTCGGGGATCGGAGCATCTACATCGAGAACAGCGACGCGGAGGACGGCGTCGATGATGAGGAACACAACAAGGTTCCAGCGGAGGGGGACGACGATGACGAATCAGACGGTTCTGATTCGTCCTCTGTAGGCAGTACAAGACGGAGCAGGCCGAACTCCTACAATACTACTTGGCCCCAGAGCTACAGGTACTCTTTCTCTTCGCCATCATAATATTTTGGCCGTAGGATCGTGATCAGAAGGCTGTAGTTGATTTTCTGTCGCCGCGTCCGGTGTGTCATAGTTTTCGCTACTCTGACGGACTTGATTTTTTTCCCACCCATGCAACTTTCGTTTAGGTACTATTCTTTTTAATATTTACATATCCAACATATAATTTCTATACATTTATATATTTAAAATTTAGTATTTATATATAATATTTTGTATGAATGAAAAAGTGTATAACATTAAAAAATTAATAATAATACTATTTTTATGTGATATTAAAAATTTAAATATTATATATATAAATAAATAAGAATTATGTGATATGTTATTAAAGTTTTTTATTAAAGAAATTTTTTGTGATAAGAGATTATTTTTTTATAATCACATCCATTATATAGTCCTACTTTTTTTAAAAAAAAATTGCTAACCGTGTTTTTTAAAATTATAATATTTACAGTAAATTTCTAAAACATTATATTTTTACGAATAATTTTGTAGGTATCAATAAAAAAATTTATAGCCTCTTCTAAAAATACTTCAAAATTTAATTTTCTTAAAATATGATTCGAAAGAGACTACTCGATTTTTTGGGAAACTCGACGATGCAATAATGGACTAAAGAGAGACTTATTGTGAAAAAAGTTATGTTTATCAAAAATCAAAATATCGGACTTTTAGAAATGACAAAGAATATTAATAATTTATAAAAAAAATATTTAAGAGAAATTTGGATAGAACAGATCTCAAAATTATTAAATTAATTAAAATAATATATGACAAAATAATCAAATCCATTGGACCTGTCTATTATTTTATGACTAACGCAATTATAAAGAGTTGATTTAGTTGTTGAATTTATAGCAAAGTATAACACAGACTACCAATTCAAATATTATTCTTAATTGATCAAATGCGTCCAGAATTTGATGTTAAGACTTGGATCGTTGACATCATTCTACTTATGTGACTTAATATTTTTTATATGTAGTTTTTCCTTATTATTATTCTTCACCTTTTTGGAAAATTTATGCAATTTTTTATGTTTTTATTTTTAAAATTTTAATGAAATTAATCATTTCTTTTGCACGTATATGTAGTCTTCGAATGGCGTCTTAATTGAGAACACAAATTTGAAGCAATTGCCAATAGGTTAAAATGGGCTGCAAGATGCTGCCCCGGGCAGAGGCCACCTACCCCTACTATATATTAGATAACTTCGATTTAATTTGTTCGATGCTCAAAAAAATGGTATTTACTGGGTCCCAGAAGGACAGCTTTTTTTCGTTTTAAAATTGGACACAAAATTTTTAAAAAGGTGAAGAATAATATTTGTGCTAAATGCTCCTTTAAAATTTTCTACTGTGTTTGTCGGGCAATGAAATGGGCGGTTTGTCTTTCTCCAAGGGTTCGTGAGGGTGACTGTTAATTGGGAAAAAGCAAATTACACAAAAAATCAGGCAAAATAAAAAAATCTTCACAAGTGATGTAAGATAATAACCTTCTAATTTAATTCATCCATCCATCTATTAAAATTATATATATATATATATATATATATATATATATATATATATTTATTTTATTATTTTTTCTATAAAAGTTTAAAGATTTCGAAAAGTTATTTATTTTTTCTTAAAACGTAAAATGAAATTTCAGGATGAAAAAAACAGCTTCAAAAAAGACATTATTCAAACGATCAAAATTAAAATTCACGCCTCAAAAGAAAACGATTAAAAAAGTTTAAAAAGTTCTCAAGAAACAATGAAACTGTTTCCAGAACAGAATTATGTGAACGTAACACTCCTAATTTTCGTTAGCCCACTTAGAAAAATGAACCTCAATAAATTATTTGTATATTTTTTATTATTAAATGAGCAATACTCAACTTTTTTTTCTAGAGAAGATTTAACAGTATATGATTTTTGACTAAGGAAAAATAGGTTCCAGTTCTTCAAAATCGGTTGGGATTCTATTTGGAGGACCGATAGAATTCGACGTTGATGTATCAACCATCTTCCACGCCGGCAGTTATTCCGTGTACTAAAATTCCATTGAACTTAAGGTGTAGTGTGATGCAGCGATTCGACCAGGTGGATTTAGTTTGACATTGGTCATAATAATACTTGGCAAATCTAGAAAATAAAAAAGGGTGGAAACAAATTACAAAAATATGTACAATATTTATTCAAAATTTTGTTTAATTACATAGCACTTCAAATATTATTATTTACATTTTTTTTTCAAATTTTCATCTTAATATTAAAATTCTTAATAAAAGTTTAATTCATATTTTTTATTTTTATTAAATTTCAATAATTTGATCGTGATATATGTATAAATATATAAATTTAATAATTCAAAAAAATAATGACTTCTAATTTTAAAAATTGGATATCTTTGAATCACAATTAATTCTTATTTAAGTTAAAAGATTATAAAATCATATATGAAGAATCATATTTATCATGTATAATATATATATATCAGCAGCTATTAATTATGAATCATTTGATGTTAGAATATAATAAGATAATGAGATAATATAGGGAACTTTTTGTCGTGTTGTCAGCATTTGAAAGTGGGTTGCGTGTATGTGGGGCCATCAAGTTGTAGGCAAGCCTTATCCATTGCCTAGAGCTGATGTGTTGATTTGCTGTATTTGGCGTTGTCCCAAAAAATTATATTAAATTAAATTTATTAAACAATAAACTCTTGTTTGATTGGATATAATTTGTCAGAAGAAGTAAGCTAAGCAATTGTTGACTGGGTTAAGCTGCTTTATTAGTTAAAAAGATGCAAAATAAATTAAGATAAATTGAGAAAAATATATGGCTGAATTTTGACTCATACATATATATATATATATATATATATATATATATTAATTCTTGTGGTGTACTAATATTCAGTAATAATAGTTAAATTACTAGCAAGTTAAATAGTTAATAAATTATGATTATAAATATAATGATAAAATGAAAATCAATATGTCAATTTCCACATGAGGTACCCCCACCTATTTTCTACTGATATGGTCAGTTACAAGAGGAAAATATTACTTATTGTAAAATCAATTTTTTATAATTATCTAATGAATTTAAAGGGGATTTAATAGAAACCACTAAATATTTTTTATATTTACATATCTAACACCTAAATCTCTATATCACATCAAAGATATAATTAATAGTAACTCATCTTAATTGGAGTACATCCTTTCATGGATATATTTTGATATAATTTATGCACTAGAGTGTTATGTAAGTTAAATTTTTGCAGTATGTATGTAAATCCTCCTAAATTTAAAGATTATAATGTATCATAATCATTTTGATATCAATAATAATATTAATCTGATATAAATTTTCTCAATTTTTATATGCAAAATTCACTCAATATAATGCATAATTAATTTAAAAAGATATAAAATACAAGTCCAGCTCTAACTTGTTGATAATAAATTGAGTGGGGCCAGTAATTATAATTAAACATTGATTATTATAAGTATTTATATGATTTTATATTTAAAGGATCATTGTACTAGATTTTAAGGTTGCAATTCATTATTATAACATTAGTCTCCTCCCAACTATTTGGAGTCACCATTTTGAATTAATTTTTTTTATATATTCTTGTTGAGTGTTTTCTGAGATGTTAAACATATTCTTTATAAATTATTTTTAATAAAATATATCCATGTAAATATTTATCTTTTTTTATTCTCCAATACCAATTTTATCAACTTGTATAATGATGCATTTTCACTCTTTAGCACATATCTAAATCACGTAAGTTTATTTTAACCACATTATCTTCAATAAATGACAAGTCATTCTTACTTATATTATAACCATTCCTTAATTATTTTCATAATTTGATTACACATTCATCTTAACTTTTTGTTTTTTATTACATTCATATCATTATTTTCATTTTAGGAGATTTAATTGCACCGCTTTTTAAGGATATATAGATAAGTCCTCCATATATGATCTGGGCACCTTTTCTCTCTCTCTCTCTCTCTCTCTATATATATATATATATATATATATATATATATATATATATTTTGTTCTCTTAGGTCATTTGATAACAATATAAAAAAAATTCTATAATAAATCGACTTTAGTTACTATTTCTTTTGAAGTGGTGTGAACTATTCAATTACTTTTTAAGCTAATATAATTTTATATTAAGTTGAACAATACAAAAAATTTTATTACTCAAAGTACTCATTAATTTGCTTGCTTGTAGATGGGAAACATATTTAGTAAACGAGAATTTTTTTTTCTTTCATTTACTTTGAGCATGAAATTAAAATCTTCACTTTGGAAAGTTTTTAGTCCATCTATAAAATTTAAATTTAATGTTAATATCTAATTATATTCAACTAAATAATTAACAAATTTCATTTATTTCAATATATAATTTTATAACATCAAACAAATGAATAGCCTAAATATTTTTTTTTTTCATCAAATGAAACATGCACTAATAGCACTACTAGCTAGAATTTTTAGAGAACTGCCCTAACCATCTTGACTGTAGTTATATTGTCATAAAAAATGGAGACTATATAGCTCCTTTTAGATGACAAAGGAAGAATGATAATCTCTCTCTTCTTTCAGTTATTACTTTTCAAGATTTCTATGTACTAATAAAAGATATAAAACTTAACTATGCTTCTCTTTGTTTTATTTGGACAGACAATCAATAGACATTTATAGTGGTGTGACGCCACCAACAATTGGATTTCTTGGGACTCCGAATTTGAGCAGACTAGGGAGCTCATTCTTGACTAATTCATTCAGAGGACGCCATACCCCCGAGATCATCAGTTCCCTCATTAAACCATTGCTCGCAAGTCAAGCTGAAGATGGACAACAACAAAGGAAGAGCTCCCACTTGTTAACCGTTACCCCGCGCCAATGTTCCTACACCCAGAGCGTCTTTAACGGTAGAGTCCCTTTCACCATCTACATGTCTCTTAGTGTACCCTTTGGGCTTGTACATGACTATCCAAAGGAATAATTTGATAAGATTTCTCATTGTCATGAAAGAGATTAAGAAGTTTTTGATATAAATTATTTAATGAAATAATTTTTTAACTTTTATTCATAAAGTAATTCCTTCAAAAAACAGCTCAATTATTTTAAATTTAATTGTGATGTACCTACCTTTTGACATTTTTTGTTGACTTAAGTGTGCATTATTGTTCAAAATTAGATGAAATACTTTTTTATTGTGCCAAAACTAGCATTGATAATATGTTATAAATACTTTGTTTTTAAAAATTATTATGCATCCTCATATTGATTCTTGTAAAAAAAACAAAGTTATGAAAGACATTATTGAACATGTACATTTTCTATGAGTCTTAAGAATATAGTTATGACTCCTTCAGTATAATACATGATAGAATGGTGAATAAACATTGTCAATAAATTGTATTGTAGCTTGTTCCTTGTCTAAATTATTCTAAGTTTTCATCTATCAAAATTTAATTTACAAGATTATGAATTTAAAATACTTCTTATTAAAAAATGACCAAATAAACAAGAATTAGGAAGCTGCTCTAAAACTAGATGTGAATCACATTGGTTGCTTAGAATCATTGATGTTTTCTTAAATATTTTGACAAGATCCATAGCAATTTAGTTTGACGCTAGCTAGCATATCATAACCCTAGTTTTTTCATATTCCAAACAACAACTTAATTGGATGGGCTATATGAAATTATTAGATGAATTATTGAAATGGATTGATGGTTGAGCTAGCTGAGAGTGTAATTAAAAAGTGTAATTTTGAAGCTAGTGGATAATAAATAATAAGGATGCAAGTCATTTTGGTGGTGAGCTATATCCACAAAATTAGCTTCAAAAGGAGACACAAAGATAAAGAAATTGAAATTGAAATTGATTTTTTTTTTTTTGGAGAATAGTGGGCAATAAATCACATAGTATTTGGCTCAAATCCATAATTGTGAGATATAACCATCTCCTTTAACTAATGACAACATATCTTTTCACTATAATGACATATTTAAAATCAAAGAAAGGTTGTATTAGATTTCCATTTTTTTAACTATACCTACTCATGACTTTTGGCATGTATTGTTTCTGCTTTTTATGAGGAGGATTATAACTTGGCATTTCTCACACAATTTATCCTTATAGCTTCATAATGAAGGTTTAATTCAATCATTTTACTTAGAAGGTGACTCAAATGGAGAATTTAAGAATGATCGAGATTCACAAAAGTGACCTAAGTTTAGCGCATAATTGAGTGAGTGATAGGATCCTAGATACTATCCGAGCTAGGATTCCTTAGAAAATAGAACAAAAATAGAATATAAAGCTGGAATGGATAATTGAAATAGAGAGCAGAGAATGGGTTAGAAAGAGGTGAAAATAAAAGGAAAAAAACTAACAATCTGTATAATTGGAATCCTAAATTTATAGACTTATTTTCATCACATCTTTTTTATTACAACCCACATGCACAAGAATCAAGGATTCTTAAACTTTACTACCTACCAACTAGTACAAGTACTTGATATAGTATTTTTTTATGGCTACTATTGTCATCATTTAGAGTAGTAGTCTTTCATCCATCTAAAATATTATCAAACTCACATGATTTTATTATCTGGTGTGCTAGGATGTTTTGGATTCACATTATTACTTTTCCCACCAACAACAACCTTATCTAGAAGATCGAAATCAAGATAAGATGACCACAAGCATCAAATGATACCTAGGATGCACCTTTTTGTACTAATCTCTCTCATTGAACTTGTAATTGTAGGTCTTTGCATGGTTCTTGCATGATTGTTCACTAATTTAAGATTTCCACCGGTAAAAAAAATGACTATCCATCATTGAATTGTGCCAATAATGTGGCTAGATGTAGTATAGAGTCCTCTTGAAACAATTTGAGAGGAAAAACATGAAGAATTGGACCAAATTTGTATGACTGCACTGATTTTAGCCATGTGATATGATTTAGAGAAATGATAATTAAGTTTATTAAATGATCAATTGGTTATTGGTGTTTAAGTTATGGTTGGAAGTTTACTTCTACCAAATCTTTCACTTCAAATTGTAACTCACGACGATGTCTATCTAATAGTTGTTTCATCCAATTTTATATCTATTGTTAGTTCTCATGAAGCTATTTTAAAATTTTATCACAGCCATATAACATAATATCTACGACATCAATATCAGATGTTTTGAGTTTTTTACCATTTGGTAGAGTCAATCATGCACTACTTGAAAGTGTGAAATACCTGCCAATGATGCATTGGTAGTGGCTTTATAAGAAAAGATTGCTAAAGATAAAAATTTCACTCATTTTGTTGGTGAATCTATCATAAAATGTACAAATTTTACTCCAACTAACAATTATTCACCTCCATTTGATTGTCTAATTTTAGTAAAAAGAAATGATATGATTTAATATTATCCCACTGAGGTGAAATAATTCTTTAAAAAAGGTCAAAAAATATTGGCTCATAGTCTAAAATGAAAGGCCGTGGAACCTACAAATATCACAGACAAATGTAAAGACCATAAAGGTCATCATTAAAGTTGACAAATGGCTTATCAACACTAAGAAATAGATATAATTTGAAATTCCATTGACAACCAAGATGATGCCTAACTTTCCATAAAACTTCAATAATCATGTAATGCACAACCAACCTATTCTATATTTATGGACTTGATTTCATCCAATCTTTCTTATTATAGTCCACATGCACAAGAATCAAAGATTCATAAACTATCTACCGAGAAATTGATTCTTTATTTTTATAGCTACAACTATCGTCATTTGGTATAGTTGTCTTTCATCCATCTAGGAGATTGTCAAATGTGCTAGGACTCACAACATAAAGGATTCTTACTTTTGGTATATTGGAGTATATTACAGCATATATAACTTTATATGAAATATTGATGTATCAATAATCATGTAAGCTGTCACATTGGTAAGTTGGTCTATTTCATTTTTTTAGTTTGTGATTTTGCTCAATTTTGAGATAGATGGCAACTCATGGAAAGAAAAACAGGTGAATGGACTAGTGACTCAATATTAGTTAACAAGTTAATATATTTATTTTTGCAAATATATATTTTAATGGCATATAAATTTAAAAGTATTAGTGCTTTGATTGTATCAGAAATACTTTAGTCGGTTTATATGGATAATGATTTGTAGATCTTTGGAGATTTTTATTTGCCTTTCAAATGGAGGACTAGGATTTAGATCCTCTAAGAAAAATCTAACGTTCTATATATTAGAATGAACTTTGATTTCAACACATATACTATGTATTCATGCGCTACATAACAACAATATAGTGTCACAATATTGCTTTCCTCTTCTATCGTTTGTTCTCTTCAAATCTACTTTTAATCTTCTTAAGACGTGACAGTGCAGGAGAAACTCCACACTTTTATTATTTGGATTAGGTTCTGAGTTGTGATATTAACAAAAAAGGTATTTGTTTAGATGAACAATAATAGGTAGCAGGTATTTTCCAATGAAGTGTGAATTGTCTTGTAAATACATACTTTCAAGCTAATCATTTTGGATTACTATAATGAAAATATATTTTGGAGCTAATTCTTAATGGTAATTGGATGCATTATGTGGAAGGTTTGCTCTATAGGATCCATCAGCATTTACGTTAAGTACAAAGTTGAAGTTGATCATTTGAGCAAGAAATGGATTTTTGTTGTAAAAATTAAATAATTTTAATATGATGCTAACAATTAGTAATCAGGAGTTTATGATGTGAACAGGTGTTAATGTGCTTTGTGGAGTTGGCATCCTCTCTGCACCCTATGCAATCAAGGAAGGAGGGTGGCTTGGGTTGTTTATATTATTAATCTATGGTGTGATTGCCTTCTACACTGGGATTCTTTTGCGTCATTGCCTAGACAGTAAACCTGGCCTCGAGACATACCCCGACATTGGCCAGGCTGCGTTTGGCCCTCCTGGTCGCATTATTGTCTCAGTGAGTCTACCATAATATCTATTTATTCTTTCATACTGCTATGCTATCTGAAATTTTATAGTAATAATATTGTCTTTCTATTTCATCTATCTTATGCAGATTATCTTGTACCTGGAACTATATGTAAGTACAATCTTAGAATTAGTAGATTGGTTAATTTAGACACCACACTTAAATATACTGCTAACTTCAACTAACACAAACATTTTATGCAGGCTTGCTGTGTTGAGTACATCATATTGGACAGTGATAACTTATCATCCTTGTTTCCTAATGCGCACCTGAGCATAGGTGGAATGCATCTAAATTCACATCTTCTTTTTGCTGTGCTGATCACTCTTATAGTTCTCCCAACCACATGGCTTCGGGATCTTAGCGTTCTTAGTTATATATCAGGTTTGTGATTATCCTGTCTTTTAATTCAATTACTAAATTTGCGAGTCAATATTTGATTTTTTGTGGTGATATACATTTTTTCTAGAAACTTCTAACTTCAATTTATTGCCCCACTATGTCATAAGTTTGATGCTTATAATCACTTCATAAAACTAATTAATGTTAATAGTTACATGATATTTTTTTCTGGCAGACAATGATTTCATCCCAGGTTAAAAAATAAAAAACTAAAAAAAAATGCTTTTCTTCAGGTACATATGTTCCATGTTCAGACTTGTAAAAAGATAAACCTACTGCTTTTGTGAGGAAGCCATGCATGTGATGTTTTTATCAATTTAACCATCTTCTTTTGCACTTGCTATGTGATAACCTTTTATTAACTTCGCTTGTTGGCAGCTGGAGGAGTAATTGCATCTATATTGGTGGTTTTATGCCTGTTTTGGGTGGGATTAGTTGATAACATTGGCTTTAAAAATGAAGGTTCTCTCGTAAATCTTTCTGGCATTTCAATAGCAATCGGTCTCTACAGCTATTCCTACTCAGGCCATGCTGTTTTCCCAAACATATACTCCTCGCTGAAGAATAAAAATGAATTTCCCGCAGTTCTTTTCACGAGGTAAGCATCTAGTATAATTTTATTCAGGAAATTTGATATTACATTTAACAGGCATTATCTTTTTTCATTTTATCCTGTGGAAAAAATAAAGGTTATTTGAAATGGTGTTAAATTTTATCTTGGATAGTTAAAATAAACCAGTTAATTATCTTGCAGTTTTGTCATTTCCGCTCTGTTGTTCGCTGGGGTTGCAGTGATGGGATTCATGTTGTTTGGAGAGTCTACTCAGTCTCAGTTTACTCTCAATGTGCCACATGAATTTATGGCCTCTAAAATTGCTGTCTGGACAACGGTATGAAGAATATCACAAATTCTGTATTCTTTTTCAATTTTGATCATTACATTTACAATTTCATCAAGAAACTGAATTCAATGAATTGAAATTTTATATAGAAAAATGAATAATAAATATAAAGAGCCATTCATGGCGTCCATAACAGCTCTTTACTGCTGACATTGCTTGTTTAAATCTGTTAAGAGTGAAGTATGAGCTTATTCTTCTTTTCCACTATGTTATACTTCCTCTAATAACTACCCTTCTTTTTTCAATTTAATATTAAATGACCAGCTTTAAGAACACAACAACAATAATGGTATTTTTGTGCATTTCAAATGAATGCTAAATTTTCTTACCATGCTAAAAAGCATTTGTTTTTTTGGTGGGAATCATATCTCTTGATTTCTTTGCTAATAAGAGGTTTGAAAGTGTTGGGGAGTATATGATAACAGGCACTTGAAGTTGTCTCAAATATGTATGTGGTCGAATCTATTTTTAACCATGTACGATTATTGTAGGTGATGATCAAATGTTTGGTATTTCAATACCAATATTTTTTTTTCTATTATCTGATATATGCTAAACTCAATACTCCTATGCCCATTTGTTGAAAGTTTTTATTAGCTTTAGGGCATTTATGAAAATGAATTGTTTCTTTAACATCATGAATACTAAGTATACTCAAATTTTGTTTGTTTTTTTTTTGTTTTATCTTGCAGGTTGTGAACCCCATTACAAAATATCCTTGTCTTAGTAATCTTTTATCCATCATCTTTTTAACTATCTTTCCAGAAAAAAAAAAAAAAAAAAAAAAAACCTTTGGTTCTCTTCTATAGTAAAATATTTGACATTAGCTCTTTTTTTAAGGGATAAGTGGAGAATGGGAGCCAAAGTTCAAATTTACTAAAAAATAATAGAAAAGAATATACAAAATAGTGTCTAAAAAAATAATGAAGTCCTTAGCAAAGACAACTTGGAGAAAATACATTTCAATAGTTAAAGAGAATAACAAAATCCGAACACACCCTAGATAACATAAGACAAACTTCAGCTAAAGTTAGTACTACTAGAGGAGGATAAATCAAAATACAATAAAGGACCCCAAAAATGAGGTTCAATATCGATTTGAAATGGCAGAGGGAATCATAGGATCATAGTTCCATTCCCCCCAAAACCTTCCACCTATAAGAAAACAACAATCTCAACGATTAGGTAGAAAGTACAAGCATTGTCCATTGAGATAGAAAGTAAAACAAAAAAATAAACATCAATTATCATCATCGTCCCTCTAGTCAAAAGAATACAAAGGCCAAAATGAGGAATCATTTCTAAAACTCCAAGATCTAAATTTGCATTAAAGGTAGCCTAAAAAAATAGTTTCCCTACATGAAGCAATACTTTGATGAACTATAGGGAGTAAGAGAATAAAAAGAGTAAGTGAGAATGACTTTTCAACATCTTCATTAAGTCATAACTGGCATTACAATTGAGTCTTCTAGCAAGTGAATTTTTAGCAAGTTTTAAACCATATATGCAGGACATTCACACAAAAATAGAATAAAAAAAAGAGTTGTAGTGAATATAATAGGGATAAGGGTGAAAAGTTTTCTTAGTAGTAGAGAAAGAGGAAAAAAAAGACCTAGTGTGAATCTTAAAGGACATCCAATTCCTCCTTAGTATATTAATAGGGAGAAGTTTACTCCAAAAGTGAGATACTCCCTAGTAGGCCTTTCGAAATAGATTCATAGCAAGTATTCCACTAAAAACTAAGTAGACTTTCTTTTATGTTTATAGTTCTAAATAATATTTATCTTCCATGCAAAGTTGAGAATAGACAGTATTAAAACCCCTACCTCCTCTTGCATTTGGATAAAAAAATTTGAGCCCAAGAAATGATATGAAGAATAACAACTAGAGCACCAATTGCTCAATTGATAATAATAAAGATTTAGGCTAATAAATGATCTAGTTCAAAAGTGACCTCAATCGGTTAAATTCTATCAAAAGATAAAAGCTTGTGTTTCCAACTAGGAAGACACCACTTAATTCCATAAAGAAATGGTATATAATCCTTTCTAATAATTCTTATGCTAGAAAGAAGGATGCTTGAATATTTGAATAGGATATTGGGATGAATGAAATTAAGGATAACAACAAAGAAAGTAGCATTGAAGACCAAATTAATAAAGCAAAATATACTTTTATGATAACTAACCAAAAGCGCAAAGACTTATGGAATATGTTCAAATACTCATGGAGAATCAGATATGCATAGTCAGCCTTTCCCCCAATACTAGCAATTCATCTGCATAAATCGAGTGAGAAATGTGAATTTAGTTCTACATTGTAAGTTTGATATGTTTGTGTTGCAACTTTCATCAAAAATGCATGAGATGGTATCCATCGAGAAAGTGAAGAAAAATAACAAAAGAGGGCAATCTTGCATTAAACTATTGGAAGTATAGAAGTAGCTAGAAAGACCTCCATTAATAATAAGCAAGAAGTGAACATAAAAAAATATAAACACACACCCATTGGATTAAAATAGGAGGACTATCCTTGTCAGCCATCTAAGATAGAAGAAATTCTTTGTTAACTCGACGAAAATTTCTTTAATAAGACAATATTTGTACAAAAAATGATTAAGAGAGTGGGTGTAATTAAAAACTATAAAAATATTTCAAGCCAAGAAATGATTAATCAAAAATAATCTTATTCTTGATGAAAGCAGCCTAAGTAAAATGAATAAGATGGTACATAACAAAATTGCTAGATTGGCCAAGAATTGCAATAAATTTATAAAAACTAATACAAAGAAAATTTGATTTGTAATTGAGTTATTATTTTCTTGAAGTTGCTTAGGGATAAATATAATAACAATTTTTTACCATATTAGGTAGTTTACAAGTATTGAAAAAAAAATCATGAATATCATATTATCAATTGAGGCCTGAAGTATTCCTAAGATAAGGTGAAGTATTTTGAAGTAAATATGCCAAGTCCTGAGGGAGCATTCTTGATTACACGGAACATAGTTTCTTTGATATCATTATTAGAGAATGGAGCTACAAGAGAATCTTGATTGGTGGAGAGGACTGAAAATTTCATGAGATAGTTATAAGACAGGATAAATGCCGTTGTCTTTGGTTATAAATGTTAAAAGTTGTATTTGATTGTTTCAAAACAAAATAACTCAGATGTAATCATATAGGAAGCATGAATTTCTTTTATGCATTATGATTTTCTCAAACAATTAAAATTTTTATAACTAAATTTGATGTTTATCCCATGGAAAGCTAGAAACATCAATGAGTAAAAATCTTTTGGACTTAGAGAATATCACTCAACCATGAGTCAGTCTGGTGAGAATTTGATTATGGTGGAATCTCTCTAAATCCAAATTCTATCACCAAAGGACACCACAAAATTATTAAGCAACTTTTATTATGAAAGATATGGAGAAATTTTATTCATTTTAAAGGGGTAAGAAGCTTCTTGTCTTGTATGTTAGTTTTGAAAAGGCACAAAAGTCAAGGAAAGTAATATATAAGGTTCTTGCACTCAGGCCTTTTATCTTTCCCATGGAGGCCTCTCACATTCGATGATGCAAAGACAACGAAGATACAAAAGGTTAGAAATTGAATATTATAGTTAATGATAAAAGACATAATCTGAGTGCCAAAAGGGGACATTTTGAGGAAGGAAGTGTAGTTTAACTTACCCTGACTGCCACCCTTTATCATGTACATCTCCATAAGAAATAATGTATAGGTCTAACTTCTATGAGAGAGGGAAGAACGGAGGGTCATTCACTTGAGAGTGTGGTGAGGCTAGGGTGTGGGATAAGGAAGCATGATCTATAATATAGGTGGCCATAAGTGATAAGACTCAACAACAAATTGAAAATGTTGTTGATATTCAAGTGAGATTTATGAAGGTTAGAGGGGAAGTGAGGTTATTAAAAGTGGGTGGGGCTTATTAAAATGGGAAAGGAGGCAATCACCCAAGGGCAAGGTGTTTGATGCCAAATAAGCAAAGAAAACTTTAGGAGAGCACTTCTCAACGCTTCTTTAATTCACTAAATTGAAGATTAATTATATTCTTCAATGTTTCAAAATTTTACAAGTTGTGTTCCTTAATTAACTGTTTACATACTCGATAACTTTGGCTCCAATGGCACTGAGTCTAGAGGAGTTGATACCCACAGACCGTCATTGGTATGCAATCATCTTGAGAACAGCTTTGACAATCTCATCATTGGTGGTGGCTATGTTAGTCCCCTTCTTCGGTAAGTTTATATGCCTTAAATATCAATGCATTCACTCTTGTTTCAAGTCACTAAAGAATAGATCTTGTGAACATTATAGTAAAAAAAATTTTAGAATCTGTCTTAGGGCTCATTTGATTGCTTGATGTTAGAAAATATATTTTAATGATGGAGTTTAGTAATACCTTCATTTGATTGAGTGTTGTAGACATCAAAATTGATTTCAAGCTCCAATCATCTCTTTGAAACTCTCTCAAGAATTATAATTTCATTTTTCAAATGAAAGACAAAATCATAATTTTTCATAACATTTTTCTACTTTCAAGCAATTGAATGAGCCCTCAACAACTAATGTTTCCAATAAGCTTTTGACTAAACAAAGATTTATATTCATAAAAATATTATATTTATACATTTATCCTCTAAAAATATCCCGCTCTATCTGAATTTAGATTCATTTTTAACTTTATGGCAGTTATTTGCACCTTAATCTCATTTATCTTCAGGTTTGGTGATGGCATTGATTGGCTCTTTTCTTACAATGCTTTTGGTAAGTTTTTTTTTTGGGTTTGTTGTTGTCTAGCATCGAAGATTTTGCTTCTAATAACTATAAATTGTTGCAGGCATTTATTCTTCCTTGCGTCTGCTTTTTAAGCATTGTTAGAAGTAAAGTAACTTGGCCTCAGGTATATCTAAAAGCAAGGTTTTAAACTCCTTCAATTTTATCTCCCTTTTTGATCGAGTTTTGATGGTTTCAATCTTTTTATTTTTTAAGTTTCAACTGAATTTGATTGATTTTGGCAGCTTCGATTGTTTTCTTGATTTCAGTGGTTTCATAATGTTTATCTAATGCTGACAATTTCATGCTAAAATCACTTAAGCTTCCCGAAAACCAAACAACTCTTACTAATTTTGCATATGGCTAGACCAAAATCAATAGAATTTGATGATTTCATATCAATTTAGTTTGGAACTTAGAAATATGTTTAAAGGAATAGCATAAATCGATGCTGATATAGTTGTTTGATATTGCTTAGTAAATTTGTTAATTTTTAGATGTATTATGTAGGCTTTTATATAGAATGTAGGAGTATCAGTTCAAGTTGATGAATTAGGTTTGGGTTCGATCTAAAGTTGACTTTTATCTACTTTCGAACTATTTATTTATATAAATGTTTAATGTGAGTCTAACTCGATCTGAAATAGAGGTGTCTAGCTTATTTATTATATGAATAATGTATTCTTTGGATTAATATGATCCCATTAATTCGAATAGGACATATTTAAGTAATAATGTTTGTGTCATTTTTAAAATTGTGTTCTACTTTTCAAAATTCAAATTTAACCTGGGTAATAAGAGTCTATAATTTTGCTTCAACATGAACTAAATAGTAATCAAGTCAATTTAATGTAAACTTTTTTAGTTGAATTTATCTTAAACCATTTATTGATGCTCCGTTAGTTTGCATGTTAGGATGTTATAATAAAATTGTAAAAAAAATGATAGATTTTAATTTCACACACCTTTTTATAACAATGTTTTTGTAAGCAACATATTATGAGTGCAAAGTAGTTTAGTAAATAAGATGTTGAAAATTATTGTTGAGACCCTTAGTTAAAAATTTGCATGTATCAAATTCATGATTGTGGTGGATGATGTAAAATAAAAAAAATAATTGTAATATATACACATAAAATGACAATCACAATAAAGATTTTATAAATGGTTTGATGTGTTTCAGTATTTTCAGAATTATAATGTTGTAAACAAAGAGTCCATGAACACACCTACTAGAGTTTTTTTTTTTTTGAAAGTAACACACTTATTAGAGTTTGGAAAACAAAAGGAGAAGTGTGAAAATAGAGAGAAAATGGAAAGAGATAGGCTTTGGGAATTTTATTATGAAAATTTTGTGCCATTATGGTATGTTTGAGTTAAGAATGTGTAATCTCTTTTACCATATCTATCATTTTATTTTTAATTTCGGTCAACATGTATTATTGACATATTTACATCTTTTTCATTAAAATAATAAATTTTATGTTCATTCGTTGTATCTGATATTTAGAGTCTGACGAAATCCCAAATGGTCGTATGTTGAATAGGCGAATGCCAATTTGACTTTGATCAAAATCTTTATAGGAATGTGTGGCTTTGCCCTAAGGACATTTGACTAGACATATTTAGTTCTTTAATTTTCTAACATCTTTGAAGGTTTATTACTAAAAGAATAAGAAAATTAAATGTTACTTGTCAAAATATTATTATCGCTTCATTGATTATAACATCAAGATCAATTATCCACATTAGCTAAATTAACAGGCATAAATGTGAGACTAAATGTTCTTATTTGCTTTGTTGCTTTGTAATCTTCTTGTTGTTGTTAGAGTTCTTTTGTTCTGTTGAGAGGAAAAGAACATGAAACTCCTTGAGGACAAGATTGACATCCCTAATGAAAATATTGTGACTTAGCTCTATGACAAGCAAATATAAAATATATGGAAAAGAGGAAAAGAGTACTTTTAAGATAGAAGGAAGGGACTCAGGTTAAGATTATCGAAACAATAATAGATCATCCTTTTTCTTGACTTATGGTTTAGGAGGGAACAAAAGGTGAGGAAGATCCTTTAAAATTTGATATGTAAAAGAATGTAAGCTTTTGTTAGTTTACATGCCTTTGTTTTAAAGAGAAAGGTTTTAGAATATTTCTTTTTTTCAACTTATTATATAGTGAGTGAGCTTCTTGCAAATAGACCCCATCTTAAGCAGGTCACCTAGGTTAAAATAGGGGCTTCTTCTCAAGAAAGAAGAATCGAGGTTGATCAAATAGTTATGTTGTCAGATCTAGGGCTAGACATTGTGGGGAAAGAGATTGAAGAGAATCCTTCACTCTCGATGGATCAACAAGTCATGATACATCCAATTGCAAATCAGCAGCTAGTGGTTTGTAGATTGTGGAAGGATAGAGATTAGTGGTGGAGGGGAATGTCCTTGAAGGTGTGATATTTTCTCTTTATCAAGAAAGGATATTTGTTAGCATTAGGGATTGTGCTTAATATGATCTTTCTTTAGTCATTGCTTGAAGTATAAGATTGGAGCACCAAGGCCCATTATCTTTGAATGATAATTTGCAATACTTATTGAGGAATCTGAAAGATCTGAATTAGACGACACTAACTTCAGCTCTAAAAGATCCTACCCAAGATCCATGCTCGGCCACGCCTTCTATGCTTAAGGACGTTGCGGATATGCCTTGGATGAAGCAAATAAACAATCTAGTTGTAGAGATCCATTCACTAATGTCGGATCACAAAAAAGGAGTTGTTGAAGTTGAATGCCTGAATATTAGAACTTCAAAGGAGCTTGCATAACAATATTTTGAGTTGTTTGAATGCTTCTTTCACACTAATCATTCAAGGTAAAATATTTTGTTCTTAGAATTTTAAAGATTGCTAAACATTTCGCCTAATATGGTGATTAAATCTTCTTAGTCCGGCTAATCGACCAATCAACTTTGCAACTCATGGTTGCTAATCAAACTCCCTGGACATTACGGCTAATAGCCGTCTAATGTTAGTAGATTGGAATAATGACAGTCCTGGGATGACTGAACCATGAGTTCTTAATTGGGACTTCACTCCTATTTTCTTTAGATTGTCATTCACATCACACCTCTAGACACTGATTCATATAAGATAGATATGTTTATTTTCAACTTTAATCGAGTGTGTTCTCTTTCTACTATAAGAGAGATAATTAACTATGAATGCTTGCGTCCATAGGAAGTAGAACCCAGATCTAAATAAACCCTAACGTAATGTTAGGAGAAATCTGGTTGTATATATATATATATATATATATATTAATCTACCTCATGAAGAACGAACTCCCTGAACATCCTATAAAGATGGCACGGAGGTTTGCAAGGGTATTTTTCTTGAGCGATCAATGACATTGTAGGTATTCAATGCATTAATTATGATGAAGTTAATCATGCTGGTGAACTGCTTATTTCCTTCTCCCTAAGTGAGTGGTAAGATAATGATTCCTTGTGTTCCCTTCTTTAGAAAAGTCGAATAAGGGTCTTGAGGTTAGTGTGAGGTGATTGTCCCCTAAATTCATTTTTCATGATATTTTTAAAGATTATTTTAACTAAGCTATTTGTATTATTAATATATTCTCAATTTGGTAAATTTTGATTAGTGTTGTCACTATAATCACATCATTGTAGGGATTTCCTTCTGTTGGTTTATCCACTTTTGTGAAAATGATTGGACTGATTTCAACATTCAATTGTAATTTTCATCCAATAGACTTGTCATAAACAAAGTCATTTGAGGCTAGCTTGGTGGGAAGTATCTTCTCTGATTTCTCTGATAACAGCAGGCACTACATCTATGATATGAATCATTTGTGCTGGAACTAGTTAATTGATAGGTTCTTTTTTGGGTGATATCTCATCTCCTTATACTTGAATCCACAAGAATGAGTTCTTCGACTTTAACTACTTTAATTAATTTCTCTATCAAATTTCTTAACTGTCAGAATTCCTTTTTATCATGTCCATAGTCTTTGTGATAAAGTATATATGCGTTTGAAAAAATCTTTATTCTAAATGGCCTCAACTAATTCAAGCATGGTGACTCTTAAAGAAAGGTAATGGGTGAAGAAGTGCTTGCACCCAAACCTTATCTTGTCTTTTGACTCCCCTATTCACTTCAAAAGGGATTTGATTCTCCATAAGATGAGCTCATCTTTTATTTTTCTCCTATTGATCTGATCTAATAGGTAAATTCTTTGTTCTCTTAGAAAATGCGGGAATCTTTTTTTCATCATGTTTCTTTCTTGATCTCTTGCATTGCTAGATTCATAGTTATATTTTTCTGCATTTATATGATTATTGGTGAGCTCTGATAGTTCAATAATGATCTGTGGTTACTGAAGACTAAGAGCATAACAGAATGGTCATTCCCTTGGGCTATGAGTTAGAGCAGCCTAAGCGATCACTGGCTCTAAATCTTTTACCTCCAGCATCTTATTTTAAAAATAAATGAAGCTTATGAGTGATTTGCTTGGTATATACTTCATTTGCAAATGAGTTTATGAGTTCTTCATTGGCTTTTGAGTACTAGCAAATTGAGTTAGGTAATCACTCACAAAGGCAGGTAAGTGAACCACTTAAGAGTTGACTCCATGAAGATTGTAAAGAATAACCTACATTCTATGCAATCGTTAACATTTAGTGAAGAAACTGTTAATTCAAAGTAAGCAATATGGTTGATGAGGTTAGTCTTATAGGAATCAAGAGTTGGGATTTTAAATTTCTATGGTGATCTAGCTTCACCAATTCCTTTGAAAAAAAAGTTCTCCAATTGTTAGCCTTCTTCTAATATTTCTTTCTTCTTAGTGTGAGATCCTTCTTCATTACTAGGGTAATAAGTTTTGTCTCATTATCAAGAATAGATATGGATAGCAATGCTTGTCTCTGTTGGCCTCCTGCTACTGATTGAATATAAAAATCTTGTTTGTATTTTTAATTCTAGGAGTAATTTTAAGAATTCATTTCTATTGTACTTTGAATTATTATTGTTATTCTTATTTCAAACTCAACCAATTGTCTTGCGGTTACAAATTATAGGTTGTTTTCCATATTAAATGAGTCTTTCTTAATTGGATTAACTTCTTTATATACTTCTTTCCTAGTATGTATTATGTTTCTTGCTCATTGTAAAGTCTATGAACACACAATACAGAGAGAAGTGTGAATATAGAGAGAAAAAGAAAAGACAAAAGGCTTTGGAAGTTTTATTATGAAAACTTTGCACCGGTTATTGTGATCTCTTTTAACATATTGACCTTTTATTTATAGTTTTAGGTCTATATGTAGTCACATATTTACAATTTTTTATGATTTAAATGTATCTACTGAATTTTTTTAAAGGTTAAATATGATAATAGATATTCATTTAATGTATTTATCTTTTATTGATATACCAACATTTTAAACTGTGTATCTTTAGGTGGTTATTTGTGGCTTGGTTCTTATTGTTGGAGTTTCTTCCTCAGCAATGGGCACCTACTCTGCAATCTCCAAAATCATAGATAGCTTGCGTTGATCTCAATTCTCAAAGTCTAGTGCTATATGTATCATTATTTCGTAAATTAAAAAAAAAAAGCCATTGGAACTTTATCATTATCTTGTGCTATATGTATCATTATCTTGTTTTGATATATATGTTTGTTTATTTTCTTCATTTTTTTTATTTAATGAAATTAATTCAGTACTTCAACCAGGTTCCTTGCTACATTACTTTAAATTTTGAAGTCTCCAAGCATAACGAGCGAGATCAAGCGATCCTTGAACGACATTGAGCCTTGGATCGACTGGCTCAAAATCAGCTCAAGATCGGCTCATGGCTCAAACCATTCGATTTCGAGCCAGCTCAACTCATATTCTAATCGATTTAGAGCTGGCTCGTTTTGATTTCAAACCGATTCGAATTGAACATTTAAAATTCTTTTTTTTTTTATGGTTTGATTTTGTTTTGAAATTTATTAATTGAAGATTTTCAGTATAATGCATTAACACATGTAAATAATTTAGGTGCTTTCTGAGATCAGTCTTTCTATTTTTATTTATTTATTTTATTTTATTTATATTTTAATTTAAAATAAAATATATTTATTGGTTTTATTTATTTTTAAATGCTAAAATTATTTAAAAGTTATTATGAGTATTTTAAAAATAATGTGATTTTAAAAAAAATAAAAATACACAAAAAATTTTTAAATAATATTAAAAAATAAAACGAAAAATAGAAAATAAAATAGAACTCAAACAACCATTAATAATTAAATAAAAAATAGGCGTTTAATTATAGGAATCAATATTATGTCATGATATCACAGACTAATTGAAGTGTAGAGTAAATGGTGAGTGTTTATGAGTTCAAGTGCACACAAAATATAAGAGAAAATATTATTCATAATTTTAACAATTTAATTCACAAGCAATTAAAACAATTTCTTGCAAGTAAATAAATATGCAATGAGGTAAAAAGGTGCAAGAATACTATGAGCCATTTCATGATTTGACTCTTCCTAAAGCTTGTATTTATGCCTAATTCATGACCTCAAACTAGGACTCTTATTAATTAATGGATTATGTGGGATCACTTTATTTCTTTATTATTTATTTTAATTATATTATAATTTAAAATAAAATATATTTAATTTTTAAAAATACATGGTATATATATATTTATTAATTATTTAAAAAATTATTTATGTGATAATAGTGACATTGTTAGTGGATAAATAATGATGGATAGTGGGGTGATGGTAGTGATAATAATAGTGTTGAATAGTGTCAATGGTGGCTGACAATTAGGTTTGATTAGAACTAGTAGAAAATGGAAATTGGTGATGACAAATAAAGATTTTTAATGATGGCAACTAATAGTGATAGCAAATGATTAGTGATAATGGGTGACAATAAACAGTAGAAACAAGCAACAACTATAATAGCTATAATAATAATAATAATTATTATTCATATTAAAAAATACTTAAAACATATAACTATTATTTGAAGTATTTTTTTAAATTTATTTATTTTTAAAAATAACAATAAAAAATACATAAAAATACATTTGGGAACACTTTTAATTTTTTTTTTATTTTCTATTTTTGTTTTATTTTCTTTATATTTTGCTTAAAAATAAACTTATTTGATTGTATTTGTTCTTTTTAAAAACACTAAAATCATCTTTTAGATATTTTGAATATTTTTAAGAACACCATTATTTATTTTTGAAAACAAAAAATAAAATTACATAAAAAATACTCAAAATAAATATGTTTTCAAAAATAACATAAAAATAAAAATAAAAAATAAATTTGATCCCAAACAACCCCTAAATTAATTTGTTTTGTAAAAACAAAAAACAAAAACAAAAAAACAAAAAAAAAAAGCAAAAAGGTTTTTAAGACAAATCTCAAGATAGCCTTGTATTTCTTCAATTATCATCTATTAACTTATAGGCTCATATTGTCACGACCTGGCCCGGGAGCTTGGAATACCAAGGCGGGAACAGACGGTCGGACGGATAAAATAAAATATTTCTTAACATTGTCAATCATAAATAAAATCTCCAATCTTCAATCATAAAAGAGCCACTACAAATCACAAATAATTATACAATTTGTCCATACTTAAATATTCTACAAAGTTCAGGAGAAAACACACTTTAAACATAACTCAACATGACATAATTACCTATCTCCCTCAAGTTCCTACTACGATAAACATGACTTTCCTTCTATCACCATTTAATTAAGAAGATTTCTAAAAAAGATTAAGCAACTAATAAACGAATATAATTCTGGTGGGTCAATTATGCTATTACACTAGTAAACAAGAAGAAAGAAAAACTGCATGCATGCTTTTCATGCAGTACATAAAGAGATATGCTCAAACAATCAAACTTATGGGAGGTAGGTATACATAAATATTTATCAGTAACATATGGGGGTCGATATACATAAACATTTATCAGTATCATATGGGGATCGGTATACATAAACATTTATCATATAAACTTTTACTCTTTAGTTTTATCATCCTTCCAAGAGTCACCATCGAAATACTCATTCAAAGAACAAGTATCTATTACCATTGTCATTGTCATTTGCCAATTTCATTGGCCCTTTTGAATCATTTTGTGCACAGGTACATTGCGTCCCCAGCCAGTACCATAAGGGGTGAACTCCAGTTTCAACATACACATTCATAGCATACAATTATACCACTATGGATATTAATTCATGATTAACAATTAAATGAAATTTTATAAAATGATAACGACAATATGATCTAGCATTCGTTATTATCCAACATGAAGAAACAGTAGCTACATCGCAGTTTAAGAAAAGAAAATCAAAAATTTGAATGAAAAGTCATAATCATATGAACATGCGTTTCATCATAAAAAAAATTAAGATATTTTACCATAAATGTAAGAACATAATTACCCTTAAATTACGGTTTCCTCTTGAATCTCCTTTCTTTAATGCTTCCTTCCTTAATTGAAATTCCTATAGAATCAAATATTAATTTAATCAATACTCTTTTAACCTCTTACATATAGCTTAGCATAGTTTAAGATTTTTATTACATTTGAAATTATTTTTATGTGAGGGTTTAACACTTAATTACTTAAGCGTGATTCATCCAACATTCCCAATTTACATTTCTTGCTTAAATCTATGAACCTAAGTCAATTTATAAACCCTAAATTAAACTTGAAATAATAAAATCAAAGTTAATAACATTAAAATCAAATTTTTAATTAAACACATACTTAAATAACTCATTTACTTACCTTTCTCTCGGTTTCCCACACCCGTTCGAGCTTCTTCTTTTCCTCCCATGCAGTCCGATCACAACACCGGTTATCTCCTCGCAGAGCTTCTCTCGGTCTTGCTAAGCCGTCGCTTCTTTTCACCACGCGCGTGCTCGCTCTTCCTCTATCGATCCGTCCGTGCTTCCTCACGCACCTGTGGCCGACTCTCCTTTATTCCCATCAAGGCTTGGCGTCGTTCTCCTCCTTCCTACGATGCCCAAAATTTGAAATCTCCTTATCCTTCCTCGATCGTCGACCTGCGGTGCACGGGTATAGCCTTCTCCTTTTCTCCCCTCTCTGTTTTGGGAATTTGGTTTGATTTGTCGAATCCTCCCTTTGATCCCTTTCTTCTTTCTTTCCACGCGGTTATAATTTCTTTTTTTCCGTTATTACAATCTCTCTCCTCTTATAAAAATTTTGTCCTCGAAATTAAATGACATTAATAAAATACACATTTAATTAAACAATTGAGGATAAAGTTCTATTTTCCTTCTCTCGTAGCTTCTCGATCGATCCATGTTTTCATTACGGACAAATGGAATTTCCCTATTCCCCAGTTGCTTGACATCATAATCTATAATTCTTTCTCTCCACAAATGTGAGATCAGGTTGAATATCAATAGGATCAATAATCTTGTTGGTTTCATCAGTAATATATTTTTGCAGAAGAGAAATATGAAACACATTGTGCACTCCTTGCATGTGAGAAGGTAAAGCCAGTCTATAAGCCACTTTTCAATTCTTTCCAAGATTTTCTATAGACCAATATAGCGTGGGCTCAACTTTCCAACTTTGCCAAATCATTTTATACCTTTCATGGGGCTGATTTTAAGAAATACAAATTCTCCCACTTCAAACTCTCTCAGATGTTTAGCATCATAATATTTTCTTTGCCTATCTTGAACAGCTTTTAATCTATCACGGATCAATCGATCTTTCATGGCTTCCTCTACATCCAATGATTCTTCTTTCACTGTCTCCACCCAATGGTGTTCGCATTTTCTTCCATACAATGCTTCATAGAGCCATACTACTTGCTTGAAAGCTATTGTTGTAAGCAAACTCAATCAAAGGCAAATGAATTTCCCAATTTCCTTAATCAAGGATACAAAGCAAATCTTCAAGTGTTTGAATTGTTCTTTCTGACTGACCATCAGTTTGAGGATGAAATGCAGTACTGAAAGTAAGCTTCGTACCTAAAGCTTCTTGAATTTTTCTCCACAGTCTAGATGTAAATCGCCATCCCGATCGGATATTATAGATTTTGGCACACCATGTAACTTCACGATTTCATCAACATATTTTCCTTTTCAACGACATCATTTTGATAGATATAAAGTGTGCAGATTTAGTCAACCTATCAATAATAACCCAAATAGTATCGCATCCTTTTTTGGATCTAGGTAAGCCAACAACAAAATCCATAGCAATATCATCCAATTTCCACTCGTATCGGTAGGTCGTAAAAGTCCACTTGGCCTCTAATGTTGACTTTAACCATCCATGATTGACATTTATAAACAAATTCATTCACTTCTTTTCATTCACGCCACCAAAATATTTTCTTAAGATCGATACATTTTGCTACTGCATGGATGAATTATATAATTTGAATGATGTGCTTCATGTAAGATATCTTTCCTCAAATCTCCAACATTTAGAATGCAAACCCTACCATGATACTTCAGTAATCCCTCTTCATCGATTTCAAAATCTTCTGTATGGCCTACTTTACCAAATCTAAAATTTTCTGAAAGTCATCATCTTGAGGTAGAGCATCTCGTATTTTGTCTTTCAAATTTGATTATATAGCCATTTTATTTAACAATAAAATATGATTATCTGTAGATTTAATAATTGAAATTTCTAATTTTTCTAAATCTTTAATCAATTCCTCCTGTTGAGAGATCAATCAATAAGCACTACCAGATATTTTTCTACTTAAAGCATCAACAACTACATTTGCCTTCCCCGGATGATATTGAATATCAAATCATAATCTTTAATGAGTTCCAACCATCTCTTTTGCCTTAAATTTAGCTCCTTCTGAGTAAAGATATATTTCAAGCTTTGATGATCAGTGAAAACTTCATGCCTTACTCCATATAAATAATGCCTCCAAATTTTTAATGCAAATACCACTGCTGCTAGCTCTAGATCATGGTTGGATAATTCTTTTCATGATTTTTCAATTGCCTAGAAGCATAAGCAATCACTCTTCCATTCTGCATAAGTACACATCCCAAGCCTCTTAATGATGCATCACTATAAATTTGAAATCCTTCTGTCCCTGATGGAATAGTTAATACTGGTGCAGTCATTAAACAATTCTTCAATTTTTTGAAAAGCCTCTTCACACCGACCATTCAAATTTGGCTTTACGTTAGCCTTGATAGTGGCATGATCAACCCAAAATCTCGTAATATCCTCAAACCGACTTACTGATAGTAGTGGTCTCCCATTCATTATTTCGACTTTACTCGTACTTAAACCCCTTCACTAATCATGTGCCCCAAGAATATGATGTTATTTAACCAAAATTCACACTTTGAAAACTTTGCATACAATTCATTTCCAGAGCTTGTAAAATAATGTGAAGATGGTTTTCATGAGCGCTTCATCTTGAATAAATTAGAATATCATCTATGAATACAATCACAAATGAATCTAAAATAGTTTAAAGATTTTATTCATGAGATCCATAAATACAATGGAGCATTTGTTAAGCCAAAAGGCATCACCACAAACTCATATGCTTTGTACCTGAATGCGCTTTGGTATATCTTCTTCTTTGATTCTCAACCGATTATAACATCTTAAATCAATCTTTGAAAATAAGCTCCTTCTAGTTGGTCAAAGAGATCATCAATTCTTGACAATGGATATTTATTCTTCAATGTGAGTTTATTAAGCTCTCTATAATCGATGCATAGCCTTAAGCTCCCATCTTTCTTCTTCACAAATAATACAGAGCTCCCAAGGAGATGTGCTAGGCCTGATAAATCCCTTCTCTAACAATTCTTGTAGCTGATTCTTCAACTCTTGTAATTCTTTAACCGCCATTCTATATGGTACTTTTGCTATAGGTTTTGCACATTGAATTAAATAATTAGAGAAATCTATCTCTCTGACTGGAGGTAAACCTGGTAAATCATCTAGAAAGACTTCTGGATACTCTTTTACTACTGGTACATCATCTATCTTCTTTACCTCTTTAGTAACATCGATAATTTGAGCAAGAAACCCTTCATAGCTTTTTGCTAGTATCTTTTGAACTTTTAAGCAAGACACCATCATAGTTAATACTCTTTTATGCCCCACGAATTTGAATTCTTCTTTTCCGTGAATATTGAATTTGATTATCTTTTTACAACAATCTATAATAGCATAATGTTTAGATAGTCAATCCATTCCTAAAATCATATCAAATCTCTTTATAAAATTTATCATCTTCTTAATCTTTGATTATGATCATACTTATATCCTTAAATATAATCACATGCAAATCTTTCGATACCACTCTTGTCACGACCTAGCCCGGGAGCTTGGAATACCAAGGCGGGAACAGACGGTCGGACGGATAAAATAAAATATTTCTTAACATTGCCAATCATAAATAAAATCTCCAATCTTCAATCATAAAAGAGCTACAACAAATCACAAATAATTATACAATTTGTCCATACTTAAATATTCTACAAAGTTCGGAGAAAATATATTTTAAACATAACTCAACACATAATTACTATCTCCAGTCCCTCTACGGTAAACATGACTTTTCCTTCTATCAGCCATTTAATTAGTTAGATTTCCTGAAAAAGATTAAGCAACTAACAAATGAATATAATTCAGTCAATTATGCTATTATATAGTAAACAAGAAGAAAGAACTAGTATGCATGCTATTTTTTCACACAGTACATAAAAAAATATGCTCAAACAATCAAACCTATGGGAGGTAGGTATACATAAACATTTATCAAGATATGGGGTCGATATACATAAACATTTATCATCATGTATACATAAATATTTATCATATAAACTTTTACTCTTTACTTTTATCATCCTTCCAAGAGTCAAAATACTCATTCAAAGAACAAGTATCTATTATCATTTACCATTTTATTTCCAATTTCATTGGCCCTTTGAATCATTTGTGCAATATGCGTCCCAAAATATGGTGAACTCAAGTTTCAACAGGCACATTCATAGCATATAATTATACCACTATGAACATTAATTCATGATTAACAGTAAATCAGTGAATTTTATAAAATGATAACATGATAATATGATCTAGCATTCAGGTTATTATCCAACATGAATAAACAGTAAGCTACATAATAGTAAGCTACATCACATTGCAGTACATGAAAAAGTCATAATCATATGAACATGTGTTTCATCATAAGAAATTAAAGACATTTTTACCATAAATGTAAGAACATAATTACCCACCTTAACTTGCAGTTTTCTCTTGAATCTCTTTTCCTTTAACGCTTCCTTCCTTAATTGAAATTCCTATAGAATCAAATATTAATTTAATCAATACTCTTGAACCTCCTATACATATAGCTTTAGGTTTAAGATTTTTATTACATTTGAAATTATTTTTCGTATGTGAGGGTTTAACACTTAAATACTTAACTGTGATTCATCCCACATTCCCAATTTACATTTCTTGCTTAAATCTATAGACCCTAAGTCAATTAATAAACCCTAAATTAAACTTAAAATAACATTAAAATCAAAGTTAATAACATTAAAATCAAATTTTAATTAAACACATACTTAAATCATTTACTTACCTTGTATCTCTGGTTTGCCCTAAGACATTTCGAGCTTCTTCTTTTCCTCCACGATAGTCTCAACAGTTATCTCTCCTCGTAAGAGCTTCTCTGTCTTGCCTAAGCTTGTCGCTTTCACGACGCCACGCTCTGACTCTTCCTCTACTTCATCCAGAGCTTCCTCATAGGCATGGCATGTCGACTCTCCTTATTCCTGCTTGGTCATGGTTCTCCTCCTTCTTCCCGTGACCCAGAAATCTCTTATCCTTCTCACGATCTGAGGCAAGCGGGTAGCTTCTCCCTTCCTTTCTCCCTCTCTCAGTGTTTTAGAATTTGGTTTGGTTTGTCCCCTCCCCTTTGATCCCTTTCTTTCCTTTTGTGCTAACGCAGTAGTTATGAAATTTCTTTTTTTTTTTCGGTTATTACACATATATCCCTTAAAATTTTCCTAAAACATTTGAAAAATAACACAAAACTTGTCAAAGGTGCCAAAGAAATAGGTGTTAACTAAGGGGCTATTTGGGATCACTTTCTATCTTTTGTTTTTTTTTTATCTTCAATTTTTTATTTTTTTTATTTTTGTTTTATGAGAAAACAAAAACATGTTTAGTTGTTATTTTTTTTAAAATTTTAATGAAAAAAATAAAATAATGAAATTAATTATTACTCTAAAGGGCTTCTTGTGACCACTTTGTGTTTTTTATTTTTTAAATTTAAAAATAAAATAAAATATGCTTGATATTTTTTTATTTTAACATAAAGCAAAAAAAAAATGTTTGGGGACATAATTAACGATGATAGATGTTTATCTGCTTTTATTCGAATTGAATCAATATAATCGATGATCGATGAAAGTGTACAATTTGAATCATCGTTGAAATAACTTAGAATAATCGTTTATAAAAAGAACTTAGAAAATTCAAAATGTAAAATCTATTAAATAAGAATTTTACTGATTGATTATAATAAAATCATATTATAAATCATCGCTGATTTGAACAATATTATTTTGATCATTGCTACTTAAAAATATCTAATAATTGCAAGATAAACTAAATGCATTTGAAGCTTGAAATATTACAAAGAAGAAGACATTGTAAGAGTTGATACATAAATATGAAATATAAAATACCTATCATTTAAATTCTTAAGATAAAATTTATGAAAAGATAAAATATATTTTAAATAATATTGATGAAAGTTAAATTATTATTATTATCATTATTATATAATCAAATTAAATTTAATTAGAATCAATCAAAAAATAATATATAAATTCATATTTATATTATATATATTATATTGTGCTAAAAAAATGGTTGAATTAAACTTTATAAATAATGCATGCGAAAACCAATTGGTGAATAAAACTTTATGCCTTGTTGAGAAATCTAAACATACAAATATATTTGAAGAGAGCGAAATTACAGATTTATGTGGAAAACCCCAAAAAGAGAAAAATCAATTTTGTAAAATGTTCCACTATATATTTTGAAAAACAAATTTTAAGTTTTCACGATAATAGATTACATAGTTGTATGTGAAAGCACCAAAAAATCAATTAAATTAAATAATTACTTTATTAATATGCGGTAACATAAATAGAATAGTGAATAATACTCATTAATAGGATCATTGATGCAGTAAATGGCTTTGGCAGCAGCGTGTGTGGATTATACAATAGTGATGTGGCGGCCGGCGTGAAAATCAACGGTAAGGCGTGCGGTGTAGTTCAGCGGCAACGAAATAATTCTGCCTCTCAAAGGCAGTGTCACGGTGGTGACTCGCGGCGGTCAAAAGGACCAGATTTACGGCGGTGAGACGGCGTTGTTGATGAACAACTTATTATTTAGACTAGGTAGTGGCCGTGCGTGTGATGGCGGCATGCATATTCGTTATGTTGCTTTCTTTCCTGAGCTCTCTCTCTTTGAGCTCCTCTAATAATGAAAGACTATTTATAGATTAGAGGAGTGACATTTCTGTAAATACATGCAAAATCTAAACTACTCCATCAGTTAACTCAAAATGATTCTCTTGATTATATGATGTATTTTAAGTAATTGAATGCTCAAATGAAGTCAAAATTAGGAGATCATGGGCTTGTTTGCCACAAGACTCGATTTGACTATAAACACTCTTATTTACTATATCACAAAATTTTTTAATTATATTTTAAGTGCTTGATTTGGGTTAGTCTTATTTGATTCTTTTCTACATGATTGTGCTTTGAAATTTTAGTGTTCATAGTTTATTTTGGATGACATAATCTCTATCATCTAAAAATATATGTCAAATAGTTGAAAATAACAACTTCTTCAATGAAATTTGCGAGTTCATTAAACTTTGCGTCACATATAGTTTGAGAGAATAAATCTTCTTAGATGCACAAGACAGGGCCGCAGGTAGATGCTATTGGTCAAGTTCTGAGGCTATTAGAGCTGCTTAATGGCGCTCTTTGATGAGAAGCGCATGAGCTGAGCAGTGCAAACGCCGGTGAGTGAGAATTTCAAGTTTTTTAATTAAATGGCTCGCAAATGCTAGCCATAATGAGGAGAGAGATTTTTTTAATTAAATGATTGTCAAATTGACGTCATAATGAGGAGAGGTGTTTTTTTTTAATTAAAAGACTAGCAAACATCAACCATAATGAGGAGAGGATTTTTTTTAATTAAATGGCTGACAAATGCTAGCCATAATGAGGAGAGGAGTTTTTTTAATTAATTAGCTGGCAAATGCTAGCCATAATGAAGAGATGAGGTTTTTTTTAAATGGCTGAAAAATGCTAGCCATAATGAGGAGAGGGGGGGTTCTTTTTCAATTTTTTTTAATTTATTTCCTTTTTGCCCCTATAGTGGATCTATAAAAACCCCCCATAGGGTCAAGTAAGGAGACAGTTTTCTCCCATATGCTCTAGTGTTCTTCTACTTGGATGAAATTATTTACCAGTTCGATAAAATTTTTTTGAGTGGCTTTGACCTTCAAAAAAAGGTCATTTGTTTTGTTGATTAAGACTGTAGTTCATATAGGCTCTGGTTTTCCAAGTTGTCCCCGTTTGATTGGCCGGTTTGGGCGATCAAGATTTCATCTGAGGCTCGATTTTCCCTCGAAAGAGGTCAACATCATGTCGACCATGTTTGGGTGATCGCCCGTAGTTCATACGATGAGGCTTTGGTTTTCCCTCGAAAAGTATCCTGTGTTGAGTTTGGGCGATCAAGACCCGTAGTTCATACGACGAGGCTTCGATTTTCCCTCGAAAGAGGCATCAACTATCATCGTCAGACCGACTGGGTTTGGAGGCGATCAAGGCCTGTAGTTAATACGACGAGACTCCGATTTTCCCTCGAAAGAGGCATGAACTGTCCTTGTCAGATTGACTGGATTTGGAGGCGATCAAGGCCTGTAGTTTATAGAAAATTGATTTTCTTGAAACTTCAATAATTGACAACTGCCAAGGTGGTGGGGAAGCATTGATTATGAATTATTCCTCAAAACTCGATTAATTTGAGTCTCATGGTGACTATGGAAGGGTTGAATCGAATATGCTAGGGATTTTTGACCCATCCGAGGTTATTTGTCAAAGCATTACTTGATGATACTAATCTGTATGAAAGAGGTTGAATTGAATCTACTGAGGATTTTTGACCATCTGAGGTTGTTAATCAAAGTGTTACTTGATGACATTAACCTGTATGGAAGAGATTGAATCGAATCCGCTGAGAATTTTTGACCCATCCAAGGCTGTTTATCAAAGTGTTAATTGATGACATTAACCTATATGGAAGAGGTTGAATAGAATTCGCTGAGAATTTTTGACTTATCCGAGGTTATTTGTCAAAGTGTTACTTGATGATGTTAACTTATATGGAAGGTCGAATCGAATCGAAGAATTTTGACCCATCAGTTATTTGCCAAAGTATTACATTAACGTATGAAGAGGTTGAATCGAATCCAGAATTTTGACCCATCTGAGATTGTTTGTCAAAGTGCTACTTGATGACGTTAACCTGAATGGAAGAGGTCGAATCGAATTCGCGAAGAATTTTTGAACCATCCGAATTTATTTATCAAAGTATTACTTGATGCCATTAACATGTATGGAAGAGGTTGAATCGAATCCATTGAGAATTTTTGACCCATCCGATGTTATTTGTCAAAGTGTTACTTGATAATAACTGTATGGAAGAGGTCAATCGAATGCAGGATTTTTTCATCGAGGTTATTTGTGAAAGTATTGAACATTAACGTATGGAAGAGGTCAATCGAATCTTGAATTTTTGACCCATCCGAGGTTGTTTGTCAAAGTGTTACTTGATGATATTAACCTGTATGGAAGAGGTCGAATCGAATCCATCAAGGATTTTTGACTAATTTGAGGTTGTTTATCAGAATTTTACTTGGTGATATTTAACATATGTGGAAGAAGTCAATAGTTTTAACTCTCATCCATGGTTATTTTGTTAAGGTATGATGTTAATCTGTGTGGAAGAGATTAAACATTTTGATTCTTCTGAGATTATCTATCAAAGTATTATTCGGTGATGTTAACCTATGTGGAGTAGGTACAAAGTTATGACTTATCTGAGGTTATTTGTCGGAGTATTACTTGATGATATCTAACCTGTGTGGAGGAGGTCAAATCAAAACATTCGTTTGAGGCTGTTGCCAAAGTTGCTTCTTGACCTTTGCCTTATTTTCCATGAGTATGACTAGAGAATCATAATTTGCAAAGATATCTCTTCGGTTTATCGCAATGATATCGAGGATCATATCCAAGAAGCTCGTAATCATATTCTTGATGTTGAAGTGAAGGACTTAGAGTGCCAATATTTGGAGGAAGGCTTCAGAGATTCTAAAAGATACTTTGCTCATTAGCGGGGCTAGTATTGAGAATCTATCTCCTCAAGTATCCAAGACCTTGATTTAGGAGATGAAGAGTGTCATTTTTCATAAGTATTATTGACTTGCTTCTAGAACTAATATCCAGAATATTAATTTGGATGACCTTTTAAGATTAAGAGTTGCCCCCCCAGTTTTCAAGAAAAGCTAAAGGATTGAAGTTTGATGAATCTTCATTTTTCTTATGTGTTCCTCAAGAGTAAGAATTTCTTCACCATATAGGTGGTGTGTTCAAATAAAGTTGTTATCAACCATTGTGAAGATGTAAAGGAATGTTCTCATAGTCAGCTGCGAAAACCAATTGCGATAGAATAAAACTTTATGCCTTAGCCTTGTTGAGAAATCCAACACACACATAGATATTTGAAGAGAACGAGAAACTCCAGGATTTTTATGTGAAAAAATCTGAAAAGAGGGAAAAACTTATAAAATATTACTCTATTTTGAAATACTAAATTTAAGTTTTCTCGATAATAGGATTAGAGTTGTATGTGAAAGCAGCGAAAATCCTAGAATCAAGTGACAATATTATCTCTTGTGTATTGAATGGTTGGTAATGACATAGTGAATACAATGACGATGATGATCGCACTATCGTGGTGGTAAAAGCCATGATGATAGCTGGCGTTGGTGGAATAATAACAAAGTGGCGATTGGCGGCGGTGGTCAGCAGTAAAGCTAGAGACCAAGGAGTGGTCGGCAATGGCGATCGATGTGGTGCCGATAGTCTGGCCAGCCATGGCAGCGGTGATAGATGTGACGCCATTAAGGGATCGGTAGCTTCGGTGATCAGCATGGTTGGCGATGGAACAATACCGGTGGTTATGGCGAAAGCGGATGATGGCTGGCGAGCCATGATGTCACGATGATGATGGCGATGGCGTAGGGACCATCACCAGTAGATTATGCTTGGAGGTTCTTCAAGCCTCGGCTCTCTTTCTTTGGCGTCCCTCATATGAAGAATGAGGGACTATTTATAGATTAGAAGTGGCTTCTAAATACATGCAAAATCAAAGTCAATCGATCAGTTAAAATGATTTTCTTGATCATATATATTTTAAGTATTTGAATGCTCAAATGAAGTCAAAATTAGGAGATCTTGGGCTTGTTAGAGATCAAGGCCTTCGATTTATATAAGCACTCCTTATTTAGGAGTTAACTGATATCGTAAAGTTTTCAATTATAAGCGGGTTAAGTCTTGACTAAGAATCAAATTGCTTTCGACATCAATATTCGTGATTCGACTAGTGAAATTTTCAGTGTTATATTATACACATGATATATTAAAATTAAACTACTATTATCCTACATTTAAGATAACTCTTATTAGATTAAATTAATTTAAATTAATAATATTATATAATATAATTTTAAAAAAAATCAAACCAAATTTTAAAAATCTGAAAAGTATGACCTAGTATTTTAAAAACAAAGAAAAATAGGTTTTACATGCTTTAGTATTTTTGAAAACAAAAAACAAATGTTTAAAAACAAAATAAAAATAATAAAAAATAAAAAAGATAAACAATCATATATATATTTTTTCTATTTCTTAAAAATTAAAATTAAAAACAGAAAACATAAATTGATACCAAGCACAACAAAGGGCTCTGTTTGGAATAATTTTTATTTATTTTCTATTTTTATTTTTAAGAAATAGGAAAAAAATAAAAACTATGTTTGTTTATTTATTTTTATTTTTGTATTTTTAAACAATTTTATTTCTTATTTTCAAAAATATTAAAAACATGTAAAATCTATATTTTATTATTTTAAAACATCCCAGTCACACTTTTCAAATTTTTAGGATTTTGAGTTTGATGTTTTTGATTTATTAATAATTATTATTTAAAATATATTTATATTATCTCATAAATTTTATCTTTCTCATACATCTTAAATATGTATATATATATAGTTTATATTTCATGTTCATACATTGACTCCTATAAATGAGTGTCTTTCTTCTATATTTTTAACATTTTAAATTTATTGTCTTGCAAGCGCATTTCTCTAGTAAGATGGTGAAATATAATATTAATATGCGCATTGTGGCGTTTGTACTTTCGTTTGTATTGTAATTGAATTAACTATGAAATATTCTCGTTTGATAGATTTTTATATTTTGAATCATTCTAATCTATTCACTTTAGTAAAGAATATTATTTGGGTTATTTCGATAATGATTAAGATGATTCAAATCTTATTTGCACATATCACTTCCATCAATCATCGATTCTATTATATTTGATTCGATTTGAGCGATAAAATAGACATGTAAGTCAACATCCATCATCCTCATTTGTGTCTTCAAACATAATTTTATCTTATGTTTAAATAAGAAAATATCAAACATATTTTTTATTATTTTAAAGTTAATAGAAATAAAAATATAAAATAAATAAAACAAAGTAATCCCAAGCGACCCCTTTAAGTAAAATAATCAATCTCAGTATTTTATGTTTTTTTATTAAATTTTTTGAAAAAGAATAATTAAACATGTTTTTTGTTGTTTATTTTTAAAATAAAAAATTCACAAAAATTATCAAACATATTTTTGTTTTCATATAAAATAAATGCAAAAAAAAAGGAAACATAAATTAGAAAGTGATCCCAAACAGCCCCTTGTGTGGCTCTAATGGCAACAGGTTTACGGAAGTTTTGACAATAACAGTTTTGATAAATAAGTTGAAAACTTAATTTTTTTGGCAGAATTTATAAATATATATAAATCAACAATATAATATCACATATGAAAATTTATCTAAAAATTAATTGAATATAATGAAATCATTAAACACAAATTCATTTAGTAACATAATTATAAAACTAATATTTAATTAACATATTTAACATAATTTGATAAGATCACTACCATGCATAAAATATATAAATCTAAAATAAATCTGCCTATATGAGAACACCCAATTGTTGTATGTTAATGATAGAGAAATTAGTTCAATAGATTGAATTTAAGGCTTGATAAAAAAAATTAACAAAATTAAGCATATAAGGGCAAATTCAATGTATATAATGGAATACAAGGAATCAAATGGACTTGTTAATACATAAATATAATAAAACCCATAATGATGAGTCCATTAAGAATATCATCATTGCATATAATAATATTTAAAACAATTTATACATAATTAAACATGGAATACATCATGCAAAGGGAAAATTTACCCAAATAAGACGATTTTAATATGAGTTTTTATTAATTATATTTGTGTTCATCATTCATGAGACTAATTGATAAACCAGGAATTTTAAGTGTTAGAATTACAAATCTAATACATATTTAAGTACTAATGACAATCTTACCACTAAACTTCAGAAACCAAAACTAAATAGGAAAAATAAATTTATGTAATTATTTTGAAGGCCAACAAATAATTATAAGTAGTTAGAATATATTAAATTTATTTTACTTTACATTTTCAAAATATGTTGGAAATAATTTGCCATTTTTTTCTTGAGAAATAATAAAGTGGGGCACATTGCATTTGATTCCTATTTTTTTACAAAAATGAGCTTTTACATGCACAATCACCTTAATCTTCTATATTTACAAATTAATCACCTTCAATCTTAATTTTTTAAATTGACTTTAAAATATTGAAATTCATAACAAAAGCTCAACCCATATTTTTCATTTTTATAAAATTCTCAAAGATTTGATTGTGACACATGCAGATACATAGATTCGATAGTTCAAAAAAATAAAGAAGATGGTTAAATTGTAAATACACATGTATTAAGTAGTTGATTTGTAAATTTTCCTTAAAAAATTGGTGTGTGCACCAAATGGTTTCCTGGATGGCAAGAATTACTAGATGGCCGCCGGAATTGCTAGATATTAATTGTATTTTGTAAATTTTTTAAATTAAATTCTACTATAATATTCATTTTTTACCCACATGTGTTTTTCTTGATTATTTTTGCCATTGTAACCCAATGTATGTAGAGATTATATTTCTACCAAGTCAATCAAATTTTGTGTTATTTTGCCTCTCTTCTCCTCTCCTACATCTTAGTTCTAACAAAAAATTAGAAACAATTGTAGGCTAATCATAAAAAGAACATGAAAGCTTCTTCGTTCTCAAGTCACATTATTAATATATGTTAGTCTCCATGGGCTAATCATACTGACAACATAGTCCTTACAGGCACTACCAGTCGCAGGAGGAGAGCTCTGGTGGAGAGGCAGTCGGTGTCTCCACCATCACACTGCTCCACTTGGCCTCCATCACCTGTCCAAGTCCCTCCTTCCGTAGTCCCTATCAAGGTACAAAGTTTGCATATGGAGAAATGACATCTTCATTGGTGATCCGGCTACAACCTAAGAATCCCACTCCACCTATTCCACCCATTGAGGTGAGGTTGAGCTCTCCCATTCAACCTTCCACCTCAGCCATGGTAAAGAGGGAGTGGCGACCCAAAAGCGTCATAGTCGCTCCACCACCACAACCATCAGTAGAGGAAGAAGGGGATGTCAGTGCAGTCCCCATGGCAGTTGATCTTCCTAGGGATGGTACTCCATCAGTAGGCAGCGTATGGCACATAGATTTATATGAGCATAGTCCTACAACCAGTCATTAGCTGGTCTATGTCCCAGTACAACTGGGTAGAGTGGGTGATCGTTCACTAGATGACATCATAAATAGTTACTTTACTGAGATCAGCAGATGGGTGGGAGTGATCATTCTAATTGGGAAGAGGGTAGAGTAGATTTTGACCCTGATGAAGATGACCTATTAGAGGACTCAGCAGAAGTTCATATGGTCGATACTCAAGGATCCATCCATAGAGACTATCAGTGTCAAGAAGGTGTTATGGTTGAAGAAGATGATGCAGTTAATTCAACCCAACTCCTCCTTTAGCAGCTCAGAAGTACAAGCAGATCAACAAGATAGAGAAGAGGGTTGAGGATTTGTTGGCAACAGTTCTAGTAGTCTAGAACTAAGCTCCAGTTTCACAGCCTGGTCCATAGAGGTCGATCGATTCAACTCTTACATATATTAGATCTTATCAAGAGTACATCTCCCGTGGATCAGGATAGTGGTAGTTTGCATACGAAGGTCATAGACAATACCTCTGTGCATGAGAAGGACATTAAGCAGATGATGGAACAACAAGTGAAAAAGCATTGACATAAATCCTAGGGAGCTCATCCATTCCAAAAGGAAGACCTTACCTGGAGGAATTCGATATAGTCCAATAGGGATTTGTGCCACCATCCTTTAAAAGTTTCGATGGTAGTGGGAACCCATGAAAACATATGACATTTCAGAGCCGGCTGTTACAATGTTGGTGGCAGCAATGCTTCTCTTCCACCTTTTCATTAGCAGTCTGTCAAGTGTTGTATTTGATTGGTATGCCAAACTACCCAATGGTTCGATGAAGACTTTTGCCAAGTTGGAGCAACTCTTAATTAAAAGCTTTGCTGGAGTCCAGCAGAGGGTAACTGTGGGCGACCTCGTTGTGGAGAAGCAAATGCCCAATGAGTCCCTTGTTGGTTACATTCTCAATTGGCATAACCTGAGTATGAAGTGTGAATCATAGCTGTCCAAATATCATGCCTTTGAGATTCTTCTCAAGAATATCCATGGCCAGGCCACCTTCATGCTCAAGGATTTTACAATCAAAATATTTGAGAAATTAATCAACAAGGCGGCTAGTCTGCAATAAGAAGACAAATAGTTGCCCTTCCAAGTTCCAAGACCAATCATCCAAACCCAAGCCACAGAAGTTATTTGAGAAGAAGCTATGGGACAATGGTGTTAGTGAATAAGGGGAAGCAGCCAGTTAGAGTTCAGTATGAGAGACCACGAGCTCAACAGCCTCCACTGCCTCCACAATAGTACACTCAGCAGCGGTATTCATATCCACCACTAGATAGCTACTATCTACCTACTCTTCTGGACAAGTTAAATAAACCCTATACATTCAAGAGGGAGGTAGTCAGGAAGATCTTTAAAAATCTCCTAAAGAAACCTAATTTCAAGCTACTAGAGCCTAAGTGGCTGGAGGAAGTGGGCAAGAGCGATGATTCTAACTTTTTTCTACCACCATATGTTAGGCCATGTCTTAGAAGATTATATCACTTTCAAAGACTAGCTTGAGCGTAGCTACAAATCAGGTGCCATAGTTATCCCTAAGGAATACTTGTTAGAATAACCATCTAGTTCTATTATAGTAATCCTTAGGGATACTTGTGATCCTCTTAAGACAAAAGAAGGCTGTGATATTTTTTTATCTCAAACCTCTAAAAAGATCATCTCTAAGATCAAGAAACTTTCCTTGCAGGTGCCTGAGGTAGCTTAAACCTCTAACACCAAGGAGAGTTTGCAAGTTGCCAAGGATGACTCAGAGAAGGTGGGAGCTCTGCAGCAGTAGCAGCAGTCCATACTTGCCCGAGATAGGCTAGTAGCACAACCACCATCCATGTCCCACACTCCCTCCATCGTTGCAGCTACTTCTTCTTCTACTCTCCTTCTATTAAGCATCAGATAAGGGCATCATCAAATCTCTTATTCCACTTACTTTACTTGATTTCTATCATGTACCTCCACCTAAAATAAATCAATGAAGAAAACATATTATACTTATATCTTGTCTACTTTTGAAGCTCTTGATTTTATTTCTATTGAAAACTCTTCGAGTCTAAATAATATTACTTTAGTAGTTCTGATCTATTCTCTTTTGATTCAGAATCAGACTTTCCTTTTCTGAATCAATCAAGTTCACCCATTGAGATTGACTTGGAGTCACTTTGAGGGTCCCATAGGAGAAGTTGTAGGTATACCCGACAAGCGAGTAGAAATTTCCACCAACCCGCCAAATGAAGTCACCAAAGTCAACCTCTGTAGTGGAAAAGTTCTACCTCTTAGGGTAGCACCTCAGGATAAGGGTAAGCAAGTCATTGGTTCTAGTTAGCAGATAGCCCTCCACAGGATGCTCCAACTATAGATATGCTTATGGAGAACTAGCCCAGTTGACTACAATGTCCTTGCTCATCTTAAAAAGTTGTCAGCTAAGTTAAGCATATATGACGCCCTTATCTTATCTAAAGAGATGAGAGAATATCTAATGAAAACTTTATTTGATCCTGAGATATGCTTGGCATAACTGACCACTATTGGAGAGGAGACACACTACTTGAATGACACCTTGGGGGTTACATTCAGCAATGAAGATCTACTTCTAAGGATGATCAAGCTACAATTGCCCTCTTTACATTACAGTAGATGTTGATAGATTCAAGCTATATAGAGTTCTGGTTGACCCAGGCGTATCAATAAATATTATGAGCCTCAGAACCCTTTCCTACTTGAGGATCGACATCTCTAAACTCTAAAAAGAAAGGATGATGTTGAGAGGATTCAATGAACAATGCGAGAGGGCCTTAGGCTCCATAGTGTTACCTTTGGAGATCGATGATTGGATGATTGAAGCAAAGTTTCACATTATAGATTTAGATACATATTTCAACGCTTTGCTTGGGAGACCATGGATACATAAGAACAACACGTTCTATCAGATCTACATAAGTGTATGAAATTTGTGAGAGGTGGGATTTTCTATTGTGTCAAAGGAGATCTCAAGCCATTTACACTTCATGAGGTCATCATATATGAGGATACAACTTACTACCTCCCTCAAACTAACAAGTCTGCCCTCGTGAGCTCAGTAAAAATCCACATATAATAAAAGAAAAAAAAAGAAAAGAAAAAGAAATAAAAAAAGAAAAGAAAAATAAATGAAAATTGAGAAAAAGAGGGAGTGAGAAGTAGACTTGGAGGAGGAAGTGGAGCTTAAGATTAAATTCCACCCACAATTCGTTACTCCATTTGAACATATGGGTAGGATGACCCGACCTCCACCAGGAAGAGGAAGAGGCCAGTTCAGAGGTAATCCCAAGGGTAGAAAACCTCCTTATTGGCCACCCAATAGGAGATATATCCCAACTACCAATAGTATATCCATATATACTTAGAATCTAGTTCAGAGGATGAGTCTTATATAGTAAGCACACCAACCAGCATTTCTTAGCAACATATTCCTTTGGAGGTGACACTTAAGCCAGATAGCGATGAAGATCGGGCTCCAAAGCAAAGCGTAAGTGTATCCAAGTCTATTTGTGAAATAGTTAGGCATCATTGGGAATGTTAGATCTAACCCACTTTTCTCACAAAAAGTTGAGAGTTTGGTAGTTAAGGAAGCCCTTAAATCATCCATAGATGTTAAGACTCAGAGGTTCTTTTGGGAGCATCATCCTCAAGTCAAGAAGTTAATGTAGAACTTGAATATGATTCATATAAAGATTTAATAGAATTATCTTTTGATTGGTACTCGCCTTGCGTTCATAATTTAACAAAGAAAGGGCTAATCCCACATATTTGGTCAAAGTATATGTTAGGTTATTTCAAAAGAATATGGAAGAATAAATGAAAAAGCTTTCAATCAAGATTGAGACTAAGATTGAGGGTCCAGTCGATGATGACGATTACTACCTAATCATCACCAATCATTTGGAATCTAATAGGTTTCAAATCATATTAACTCATATGAGGAGATGTGCTTAGAAATGTCAGATGGTCTAGATGATTTTGAAGTTAAAGATGCACCACCAGAGTTTAAAGAAAGAGATCAAGTTAACCATCGATGAGCTTAAGGAAATCAATTTAGGAACTGAAGGAGATCCACGCCTGACATACATCAGCTCCTTATTGAATGTAACTAAAACCAATGAATTAGTTAGGCTATTGATTGAGTTTAATGACTACTTTGCATAGAGTTATGAAGAGATGGCCAATTTATTTCCTGACGTAGCATCCCACAAACTAGCAATAGAGCCTAGTGCTAACCCTATCAAGGAAGCTCCTAGATGCATGTGATTAGACATTGAATAGCAGGTCATTTTTGAAGTTAAGAAACTGATCAATGATGGTTTCATCCGGGAAGAAAAATACCCTAGCTGATTTGGCCAGTGTCATCCAGTTAAGAAAAAATGACCAAATTCACATATGCGTTGATTTTAGGGACTTAAATAAGATATGTCCAAAAGATGAATTTTCACTACCAATCACACAACTGATGGTGGACATTGCCTCATCTCATGCAGTCTTCTCTTCAATGGATGACTCATCTAGATATAACCAAATAAAGATGGCCCCCGAAGATGAAAGAAATACTACCTTTCAAACTCTGATCAAAATTTACTGCTATAAAGTCATACCTTTCGGCCTTAAAAATGTCGGTGATGCTTACCAGCAGGCCATGACTCGAATCTTCGATGAGCTCATTCATCATCAAGTCAAATGTTACATCGATGATCTCATAGTCAAAAGTAAAGAAAAGGAAGATCATCTCTTTGACTTGAGAGTAGTTTTTGAATGGTTAAGATAATACAACCTTAAAATGAATTCCTTGAAGTGTGCATTAGAAGTAGCTTAGGAAAATTCCTTGGTTTTGTTGTCCAACATTGAGGAATAGAGATCGATCCGAAGAGGATTAATGCAATATTAGAGATGTCACCTCCTAAAAGTTTAACTCAACTTAGATCATTTCAAGGGTGATTGGTTTATTTAAGATTCTTCATATCAAACTTATAAGGAAGATGCTAGCCATTCTGAGCACTTGTCAAAAAGGATTCCAAGTTCAAGTGGGATGACAAGTGTCAACATGCCTTTGAGGACATCAAGTACTACCTGATGATGCTGCCAGTTCTAGCAACCCCTATCCCGGACAAGTCACTCATACTATATACTGCTATATTAGATGACTCCCTTGGTGCTTTGTTGGCTCAAGCCAATGATGAAGGGAAGGAAAATGTGCTCTACTACCTCAGCCATTGTGTAATCTCTACTAAGCAAACTATCCACCCATTGAGAAGCATTGCCTAGCTTTAATCTTTGCATCCTAAAAGCTACCACATTACATGCTTTCTTATATGGTTAACTTGATCTCTAGAATTAATCCACTACAATATCTCATGACACGACCGGCGCTATCCGGACGGTTGACACGTTGGTCCATGATTTTATCGTAGTTTGACATTACTTTTGTACCCCTTCGTACAGTGAAAGGATAAGCACTCATGGATTTCTTAGCAGCACATCCACTTTCAGCTGAATCTCCGCTTAGTGATGACCTCCTCGATGAGCAAATCATGAACTTGGGGGACACTAGCATTTTCTCCTTCGAGATTATTGATCTCACTTTTGGAGTGAGTTCTCAACTTTCTCATCATAGATTTAGAACTCTTATTAATCCTAAGAGCTCCTTAGTCCTAAGACACATCAAGTGATTAGAACATTTAACCTCAGCCTAGAGACTTAGAAGGGTTAGCCATAAGGATAGGTTATGCCTGAGGGGATTTAGGGAAACTTGCCTACCCTATGGATTAAACCCAACCTATGATTTCTTTCTCAAACCAAACCTCAAATTCATACCAAATATAAACTAAATCTCCAAGTTCATAATCAATTCCATAGTCAAATCCAAGCTCAAAATTCCTCATAAACTTCATGATTGAATTGCATAGCCTTAACCTTAGCCAAATCCAATTAAATTGATTTTCTCAAAGATCAATTCAATTTCTCAATTATTTATCAAATCCAAATCCAAACTCAATTCCAAATGATTGGAACCCAAAATCAAATCCAAGTCCAAATTTCCCTCTTAAGCCATATGACCTACCTTCATAGCCTTAGCCAAATCTCCCTAAATCATCTTAAAATTAATTGATTTCTTTATAAATCAATTACTCCTCTATTTATATTCATAAATATAAATGAGATCTATACTCAAATGACTAAAACCAAATCAAACTAAATTGAACCAAACCAAAACCCAACTTAAGCCATATGGACCTACTTTCATAAACATAACTAGATTTTAACCCAAATCAACCCAAAATAAATTGTTTTTTCATAAATAAATTATTCCTTCATTTATATTCACAAATATAAATGAAACCCACTTTCCAATGATAAAAAATCAAACTAAATTGGTTTCCTTCTTATCCCTTTTGACCTACATCCATAAGCTTAGTCAATTTTTGTTTCCAAATCACTGCAAACTCAAGTAATTTTCTCATGAATCATTTATATCTTCATTTATATTCATAAATATAAATGAAATATAAATTTAAGTAGCCAAACCAAATCCAAAATTAAACTAAAATCCAATTTATACCCTTTAAGACATTTTCTTGGATTTAACCCAAATCCACCTAAACTAAGTTGAAATCAATGGAATTTCTTTTGAATCAATCATTCCTTCAATCTTCTAGCCAAATATAAATGAAAACTATAACTATCAAACCAAACTCAAGTCAACCCAAGTCAAGCCAAGTTAACCCTTTGAACTTAAAAATTTTAAATGAGCCAAAATCTATTAAACTCCAAATTGGTTGCAATTGGATTTATATTTCAATCCCATGCTCATATATAAGTTCAACTAAACTTGAATCAAGCTAAAATCAAACCAAACCAATTGACACATTTAGGTCCACTTGACCCAAAGTGGCCTAAAGAACCATTTTAAGCCAAGTTCTAGTCCAACCCAAATTGGATTAAACCAAGGCCATCCAAGCCTCATATCATGATCAACAATCATCCTAGGATGATCAGTCACCTCAATTGGGTCAAACCAAGCTAACTTGGTTCTTTGACCACGTTAACATTTAGCCCAAATAAAACCTAAGCTAGCCAAAACCTACCATACACAAAATTGATTGAAACCATTGATCCAAACTAACTCATTATCAATGATTGAACATGACCAAACCGTCAATTGAGCCAAACCAAGTCCAATTGGCCATTTGACCCAAGTTAACCCAAATTGGCCTAAAGGATCAAATGGGTCAAATCATAATCTAACCTAAATTCATTGCAACCAATGACTCAAGTTCATTCTAAATTGATTATTGAACTTTACCAAAGCCATAATTGAGACCAATTTGACCAATTGGTCAACTTGACCCAACCTAGCCTAAATTGACCTAAAGGGTTAAATTGGCCAAAATCAAATTAAATCCAAATTGATTCAAACCAAGATTACATGCATCTTCAATTAGCCAATTGAACATAAATCAACACATAACCCAAACCAATTTGGCCAATTTTGGTAAAATTGGTCAACTTGACCCATTTGACCCATTTGATTCCAAATGAGCCAAAATTAATTCTAAGCCAAATTAAATCAATTTGAACATACCAAAACACTTTAAATAATCATTTGAACCTAACCTAAGCCTTAGTTTGACCCAATTTGACCAATTGGTCAACCTAACCCATCATGATGCAATGTGACCCATATGACCTAAATTGAGCCAAATTCCTTGAAACCAAGTCATGACCCATTGGGACTTGATCAAACACGACCCAAACCTACTTGAGATAAGCCCAAAATCAGCTAATCCCAATTGAAGCCAAACCCAAGGTAATCCCTCTTGGAAATGCCATCCCACTTTTGATCTTACCCAAAAGAGAGCAAAGTCCACTCTCCCATCACCTTTGGTAGCCACCCATCACCCAAATAGGGACCTACCTAGCTAGCTCAATCTAAGGAGGCTAGAGTTGCTTAAATCCCATCATTTGATAAGAAATTTCATCCATCCACTTGAAAAGAGAAAAAATGGTTCAAAACTTGGGATCCTACCATTATTTAGCTCAAAGAGCTTCCCCAAGAAAATAACATTCCTACCCTTCCTTTGAGCTATTTGGATTGAAAAATATCAAAGTTAAGCAGATTTTGGTGAGGGTGCATTGAAGTTTAGTGATCACGATGTTCTAAAGCAAAGCAAAGGTTCAAACTTATTCCAAGGCCTCCTCTCACACCCAGGAGCTCGCTCGGATCTTCATTGACACCAGAAATCATCTCCGATGAGATAATTTCATCAAACTTTAACCAACCTTAAGGAGCTTTATTTGTGGTAATGTATGCACGATTTTAGAAATTTCTCTTAGATTACCCTTACATTTTTTATTTTACGTCATCCCCACGCATTTGGAGTGATTTTTGGCGAAGATCGCCAAAAAATCAAGCCTAAAACAAAGTTTTTCATTAAATTTTTTCACAAAATTGAAAAAAATCTTGCCCATAGTGTACCGCCTTTGCCGATCCCGCCATGCCGATCTCCCATTCAGGGAGATAGACGACTTAGATCGCATGAATTGCACAATTTTGATCAGCGTATCATGCTGCTCATATTGTGTGACTCATGCGGATCGATCTGGACCGTCTGATCCATGATCAGATGGTTTGAAATGATCTCGTTCCCTTCGTTTCTCCGCTCGTCCGTTGATGCGGCACCGTGCTAGCTAATCACGTGGCGCCGCATGGCACAACATGCCACACGAAATTGTGTGGTGCAATCGCACGGTGCAGCATGGCACTGCATAACCACGTCAGCACCACGCGGTGTTGACTAGTTTAAGTGGAAAAATTGTCTATTTTTTAAAAAAATTATTTAAATTTCCTGAAGCTTCAAAAATTCATAGAAAATAAAATACTTACCGAAAATTTGTAAATAAGGGCTCGTGAGATTCATCTTTTCAAGAAGAATCCAACAAATCCAAAATTGCCAAATTTCAATGAATACTTAGAACTTAATTTGAGTTTTAGTGAAAGTTAAATTTTATCATTTGCTCTAAAAATATAAATTGGATTGAATTGAATCTTTCAGCAATTGAACTAAACTTAAAATACACCAACCATAAAAATTTCATATTAAAATGACTTCTAGAGTAAAAGATATTGAATTTTGAAGCTCAAATAGTTTATTTTAATAAAATAAATTAATGGACTTTATGAAAATTATCTTAATGGGTAAAAATTTCTAAAAAGCATAATAAATCATAGAAAAATCTAAAAAATGCAAATGAATGCTCATTTTGAAGGTATTTAAGAGGAAAATTTAATAAAAATATTTTCAATTAGATTTGAATAGTAAATAGAGTTTAATTAGAGTTTAATTAAAAACTTAATTAACTTAATTACTCTCTAATAATTCAAGTAATTGATCCTAAAATTTTTGAGATTATTTGAGAGGATGAAATCCCCTCCTCTAATTTTCTTCGGATTTATTACTAGCTAAATTAGAAGAATTGATTAATTAAGCCCTAATTATCTTCTTAACCTAATTAAGGAATAATTAAGCATATGAATAGTATTTAATTAACTATTTGGATTCCCTAATTACTGTTGAAGAGTAAGGAGACTTAGGGAATTGGATTGGGATCTCCCTCGTAATCTTTTCCCTAAGTTTCCCGCTCTTTTCAACCAAAATGTTAATTAATGATTAATTAATTAATTAATGACTTAATTGGCTAAAATGAAACCCAAATAATATTAAATCATGCTTGATTAAGTAAGGGGTTTATGGAATTAGGTTGGGACCTCTTTCTCACCCTTTGCCCTTAAGCCCATCTCATTTCAAAAGATAATCAATTAACTTTGGAAATTAATTAAAGAGAAAAGAATTAATGGATTAATCATTTGATTAATTAAATTAAAGATATAATTAAATCTGATTTCTCCTAATTGATCCATGGGTAGAGCTTTAGGTGCTCAATAACCTAAAGAGGTTCATTGACATCTTGATTAGCTCATAGGTGTGAGAAAATCAAGAAAGTAATTAAGTGAGTTTCTTAAGCCTGATGAATAAATGATTATGAGCTAATTACATTAGGCCCCTTTCATTTCATAGGAGCATTGCTATTTACTTTTTAATTTATTTTCATATCATATTAGCTCATAATCATTTAATTAATTACCTTAAGGTAATGTAGGTAAGGGTTTAATTAATTGATTTAATCTATGCTTAACTTAATCAATTCATAAAATCAATCTAATATCTTTCCCTTAAATTAAATTAACTTACATATGGGGAATGAGATTAGGATTAGGAAATCTTTCTCACATCTCTTAAATCAAATCAAATGTGATATTAAAAGAGACATTAAGAAACTTTGGTTTATTTTAATTAAGATTATTTAGTATGATTGTCCTTAGGAATTAGTTGGATTGAATGAAAGTATGTGCTTATTTTTCTTAATTTCTTTCCAATCATATTAAAATGTTGTATGCCACTTGATTCTTGCATTCATTTCTTCAAAAATTAATTAAAAATAAATGATTTCCTCTATGTCAAGCTTGCATGTGTTGATTTAAATTAATATTTATGTGGCTATTATCACTATTAAATCCAAATCTATTTTTCAAATCTTATGAATGAATGATTACATATGCTATAAATGCTAGTTATAAACACATAAGAAATTCAAATGATTATAACTTAAGTGTATGAGGTTAAATTCTTTTCTTTCATTCATATATTGATTTGTGTAAGTAAGAATGTTAATGGGTATTTAGTCTGGACATCCTATGAATACGAGGCTTTAAGTAGCCCAAGGAAGTCATTTGATTACCTCACTTTCCTGGTTTAACAACAACACGTACTCCATTTGATTTCATTCTTACATATTTCAACATTAGAATTTAAATAAGACTTTACTCCATGTGCATAAACCTTTTCAATTAAATAAAAGTATAACTTTTGCATGGTTTTCTCTCCTTTATTTATGTATACATTCATATGTATTTGAGAAAAGAAAATATTTAGTATGGACATCCCGGGAATACGAGGCTTTAAGTAGCCGCAAGGAAGTCATTTGATTACCTCACTTCCTTAGTTAACATTGCCATGTACTAGCTTATGTCTCTCATACATGTGTGTGTGTACTTAATTATGGAGTTAAAACCCCTCTTTATTTTACCAAAATACATGCATATGCAATTGTTTAAATGATAGAATTAATTAATCATGTAATTGGAAGCTCTCTTTCTTACATTCATGTGCAAAATTACATGTGTTTGAATGCAAATGGAATTTAGTCTGGAAATCCTGGGAATACGAGGCTTTAAGTAGCTCCAAAAAAGTCATTTGATTACCTCACATTCGTGGTTAACAATGACACATACCTATTTAATTTCATTCCTATGTATTTTTGTATAAGAATCTAGATAGATCTTTAAATTAATATGATAAAATAATTCAATCAAAAGAAAAGTATAAATTCTAAATATACTTATTCATATTCATCATTTAAGTGTGCCAACACATATTATATGTATATATATGTTTAGGAATTAGTCATATGCATGCTACATATGATGGAAAGAAATGAATAAACTTGTGTTATGTGATAGTAATTAGGTCCAATTAATCTTAAGATGCATTTCTTATTGAATGAGATTATTTAAAGTGAACCTAAGCCTAGGATTAACTAAAATATTTAATAATCCATTCACTAAATAGAACAAATTAAATTAATATACTTTAGAAAGTGGCTTAGGGTAGGGATGAAAGAGAGCAATTCTCTTTCCTCTCTTTATAACACTTAGTTGCTAAGTGTAAGACATATGAAACAAAAGAAAATACTAAGTAAAATTCTCAAATCAATTAAGTCACTTAAAAGTGAAATCAACCTCTTATGACTAAACATCTTTTTTACATTTAGAAAATTATAACCTTAATGCTTAGTTAGGACTTACCACACAAGTATTAACACACGCATTATAATTAAGTCACCACTTTTAGTCCTAAGTTAGGACGATGTATGTTTGGTGTATATTTTATTTTGTGATGTAATATTTTAGATTGAATGGTGTATCTTTAGACTAGATGGTCATGATTAATCATATTTTGCAGGGATCATGTTAAGGGACACTTAAAATAAATATAAATGCTCAGGTGTTGCTTAAGCCCCTAAGCATAATCCAAGTTAGGATAGGTGGGTTTAGTTACCCATGTGCATGGTGCTGAGTCCAAATTATAAATATAACTACTTAGGTTATACTATGTGTTTAGCTAACTTCTATTTTGCAGGTGTAGTTAGACTTACTTTTCTTATTTTTTAATATAATTTTGCATTAGAAATTAGGATTAATGTTATAGGGGATTATGATGACTAGTGGCTAGAAGGTTTTGTCCTGAGAGGCCCTGTGATGCCTTTGAAGCAAGCAAATACAAAATGAAGAAATGAAAGAGATTTGAAGATAAGAAGACCCCCATAACATTTATTCATTTGTATAAATTGTAATTATTATTTCATATCTGGTTGTATAGAGCTCGCTACCCATTTCTCGGGGTGATCGTATTCATTATTATTCTTTATGTTAGATTTATAAAATTATTTGATGTTTTATTTATAATTGTGCAATATAAATGACATGCCTTTTTCTAGTTTATTTATGAATGTTGATTTAATGTGTGGCCTGGATCTGATTAGGCTCTTAAGAAAAAATAAACTTTCTACCCCAACTATAACTCATAACTAAAGTTTTAAAATAATTCATAACCTCACACAAAGCCTAGGAATTAAACCAATATAATCAAAAAGATTTAGCAACCCCTTAGCTGAATGTTGTATGCTTGAATATCATGCATCCATATTGCTTCACACTTGCCAAGAGAGGATTTCCATCCTTGCACGATAGGAAAATACTTGACCTTTGAGGGTCTCCTATATGATAGAAACTACCTCTTTCTCTTTGATTTAGCCAATAACCTTATTTCAGCATGCATTTATACATATAAAATTCTTATGGCTTTTGTCAAAATGAAGAGTCAAAATCAAATAAAAATTGAAAATATTTTCATTAGACTAAGTCATTACTCATACCACTCATGCTCTAGTCTCTTAGGGAGTGGATTTACGGACCTTAATTTATTTCTAAATAATAATAACCTAACCATCTTAAATTATATGATTTGCATACATGGTTTTAAAGTATAGGAGGAGTTAGCTGGCTACCACTCCAGGCAGTTATAAGTCCAACAGTTAGTGGTTTACTCTCTCTTGTGGAGGTAAACCATATACCGATTTTCAATTAGATTTTGATCATGCTTTAGCTTATGCCAAAGTTCCCTAGATTTAGGATCCGAGGTGGCTGTTTCTTTTAGGCTACAAGCATAAATTCTCACCTCTCAGATATTTCCACAATATTGTATTATGAGATTATAAGCCCTAACAATCTAATAAAATTCAACTCAAATAAATAATCCTCCTCAATTTCAAACATACAAAGCCAAACCATATGATAGATTGGAATGCTCACTATGTTTCCTTGTATCAAGAACATTCCCTCCCTACTCATCTTATTTTGGCTCTAATAAAAAGTCTCTCCTTTTTGATATATTCTATTTGATTTTCTAACATAGCCAATTTATTAATAGTCTTATCGTTGAAATCTTTACAGACAATAATTGCCTACTTTAATCTAGAGTATTCCTAAGGAACTCACCTTCCTTAGGATGTAATTAACTATGGGGACTTACCCCCATAAAAAATTTTAGAACCTGATCTAAATAAACCCCTACTTTATTCATCCATGTAAAGTAGGGAAAAAAATCTCTGGTATATTCGAAGACCCATCATGCCTTAGGAGTCCTTATTAGGTGATTAGGTTCATTGAAGGGTGATGCCTCTATCTTTCGAGATAGTACATTATACCTCAATGTCGTACCCGATCACTTCAATAAGTAGACCTTTAGATCTGCATGGTGTTCCCCATATACATATCAAAAATAAACACCTTTAGATCCCCTTTTTCAAAATAAAATCAAAACAAGCAAGTACTTTTGAATTCCATTTAACACACCCATATTTGTTAAATGGAAAATCAACCCCCAAAATCAAAACAAATCCACAAACACATAAGTAAGTTCCATCATAACATACCCAAATTTATTTTGCATGGAACTCACTTTCAAAACATCAAAGCACAAGCACGTATATTTGAACTCTATTTGACATACCATACTTGTCAAATGAGAGTCTCCTCCCCTCCCGTGCCCGGGATCACATCAACACAAATCAAAAACACTTGGCTCCTACTTAACATACCAAATTTGTTAAGTGAGAGCCTCATTTTTAAATCAACACACATATCAAAGACACTTGGCCCCTATTTAGCATACCAAATTTGCTAAATAAGGGTCACATTTTCAAATCAAAATAACAAACATATATCAATCACATTTGGCTCCATTTAACATATCAAATTTGTTAAGTGAGAGTCTCATTTCAAATAAAATATATATCACACACATAACAAATAATCATCACAAGCTAGGATATTTTCACAAAATTTTTGAACATTCAATTGAAAATCCTTCTAGCATACCAAATTTGCCAAGTAAAGATATTCTAAATCAAACTTTCAAACAAAATACAACATACATTCAAATCAAAATTTTTAAAAAAATAAGACATACAATGCATATATATTTCTAAAGTCTCTCTAAATATTTGATCCACACTAAACCTACCTAAATTGGTTGAGTATAGGTTCCAAATCAAAATCATATGGGAAAGTCTCTCCTCATATATCAAAAATTTAATGAACCCCACTTAGCATACCTGATTCTATTGAGTGTGGGTTCAAATTCTACATATAATCTAAGGGTCAATGATTGAAGACAAATACTAAAGCAAGGGTTTGACTCTGTTATATTTCAAATAAATGCAAGATTTTTTTAGCCTTTCTCAACGCCGGTTCATCATGGCTCACAAGTTTATTTTCTCCTTCTCCCTCGGTGTAGATCTCCTTGGATCAAGCCAATCTCATGACCGCGCCACACATTTTACTTTGGTTGTGGCTTTGAGGGGTCTTGTGTGAGGGAGCTCACAACTATGTAGAGGAGGAGGGATATACCATTCAACTGCTTGGATATTCCATTTGATTCTGAGTTTCTGTCATTGAAGAGGAAGGCTTTTACACCCGATCAGTGCAGTACACCACTTTAGTACACCATTCAGCTTTGCCATTGCTCCAGTGAGAGCTGCTACCTCCTCTTTAGTCACCCCAAAGAGGAAGACTATCTTAGCCTCTGAGATAATCTATCCCACCTTGAGGTTGGTTCCAATTATCACTTTGCTCTGCTCACCCATACCCAACACCGCAATAAAAATCAAAAGATTAAGCGGAATCATGAGTGAGTAGCTAGAGAGCTCGATGCTGTTTACCATGTAGCTAAGGAGGGTTCTCCTTGTCAGACCTTTACACTTCTGTGTGGTAGTAAGTTTCATCCCTCTCGGTCTCAGATGGAGAGGAAGACTACCGGAGGATTGTTATATCACCTACACCACCAGCATACCATGAGACACTGGCTAGAGAGCATAAGAGGCCCTACGCTAGTCTTAGATTGTTCTAGTCAAGAGCTACAGATGCTCGACTGGTACTTATTTATTTGAGATCCATGATCCTTAGGAGTGTTAGGAGTTGTATCCACAAGGAGAGAGAGCCATGGAGCTCGTATCGCCGATGGGCAAGAGGTAAGTATGCTGTGGCTAGCCTACTCCGATGGATTTCCGCCACCCCTATTAGGGTTGATCATTTAGACAATATTATTCTTACACAATCTAGTGTAATAGGAGATCTCTAGTTGAGGGATAGTTATTGTTGCCATCACACCGCTCCCCTCGCCGTCCATCATCACCAGTTCAACTTACAACATCTACCACCCTTTCCAAGATTCAAAACCCGCATCCGGGGAGAGACCATCCCCACTGGTGATCTAGCTATGGCCAAAGGATCTTGCTCCATCCATTCCACCTGTTGAGGTGAGATCGATCTCCCCTGCTCTACCTCTACCTCAGCTGCAGTCAGGAAGGAGTGGCGACCCAAGAGCATTATCATCAAGTCACCACCCTACAGAGGGGAAGAGGGGGAGTGGACACAGAAATAGTCCCCATGATAGTTAATCCTCCTAGTGAGGAAGTCTTGATAGTAGGTAGCATCTGTTGCATATAAATAGAGGAGCATAGTCCTATGACTAGCAGTCAGTGGGTGTTCATACCAATCCAACCAGCCATAGTATACCGATCGATTGATGACATATTAGCATACTACTTTACTTAGAAAAAAGTGAATTTTTAGGAGTGATCATTCAGATTAGGAGGAGGATAGGGTCTGCTTTGATCTTGATGAAGATGACACGTTGGATGACACAACTGAGGTGCACATGGTTGATACACGAGGATCCTTACAGCGGGATCAGCTTAGTCAGGAAGGTTCCATGCTCTAGGAAGGTGACACTTCTCACTCATCTCAACACCTCCTCCACCAGCTCAGACAGAGGGATGATCACATTGAAAAGATGGAGAAGAAAATTGAGGAGTTGATGGCAATGGTCTCATCATTGTAGAACTTAGCCCTAGTTTAACAACCTTCTCCTATGATAGTTGACCGTTCAAAGTTGGTACATACCTTATAGCGTCTTAGGTTCACTTTCACAGAGGATGATGCTAGTGGCTTGCATAGGAAGGTCACAGATGGAATCTCCATGCATGAGAAGGATGTAAAGAACATGGTAGAATGATAGGTGAGGGAAGTGATGTTGTAGGCCAGGGAAAGCTTATCCATTCTAAAAGGTAGACCATACTTAGAGAAATTCAATGTAGTTCAATACCCCAAAGGTTTTGTGCCGCCTTCCTTCATGATTTTTGATAGCACTGGGAACCTGCATTAGCATATTGTATATTTCAGAGCCGGTTGCTGCAACACTGGTGGGAGTGACGCACTCTTATTCAGACTCTTTGTCAACAATCTAGTAGGGGTTGCATTTGATTAGTACGCTAAACTGCCCAACAGTTCGATGATGACTTTTGATGAGTTGGAGCACCTCTTTATCAAGAGGTTTGTTGGAGGTCAGCAAAGAGTGACTGTAGGTGACCTAGTTGTAGCGACATAAATTCCCAATGAGTCCCTTATTGATTATATTCTCAGGTGGCACAACCCGAGCATGAAATGTGAGCCGAAACTATCCGAACAACATGCTATTGAGATTCTTCTCAAGAACATTCATGGCCTGGTCGCCTTCATTCTTAAGGGCTTTACCATCCAGACATTTGAGAAACTAATTAACAAGGCAGCTAGCCTACAAGAGGAAGCCAAATAGTTGTCATTTCTCGACTAATCATCTTGGCCCAAGTCGTAGAAGGTGTTCGAGAAGAAGCTAGGGACAATTATGTTAGTGGATAAAGCAAGCCGAGTCCAAGATGAGAGAGACCCCAAGCTCAAGATCCTTTGCCACCCATGCCACCACCTTGACTATCATATAGACACCTCACAGCCCATTCCCACCTCAGCTTATCCAATAGTACTCCTATCCCCCCATGTTATTACCCACCTACTCTTGCTGATAGATTGAATAAGCCATATTCATTCAAGAGAGAGGTAGTTAGAAAAATCTTTAAGAATCTCTTAAAGAAACTCAACTTTTATTTACCAAAGCCCAAGAGGCCGGAGGAAGTGGACAAGAGTGATAATCCTAACTATTGCCCCTACCACCATATGGTTAGTTATGTCTTAGAGGATTGTATTACTTTTAAGATCTGGCTTGAGCATAGCTACAAGTCAGACACTGTACTTATCCCCAATGAATACTTACTAGAACAACCATCCAGTTCTATTAGGGTAATTCTCGAGGATACCTGCGATCCTCTTATGATAAAAAGAAGATTGGGATATTTTCTTGTCTTGAACCTCTAAAAAAGTAGTTTTTAAAATCAAGAAACTCTCTCTAAAGGTATCTAAGGTAGCTCAAACCTCCAACATCAAGGAAGGTTTACAAGTTGTCAAAGATAACTTGAAAAAGGTGACAGCCTAGTAGCAGCAGCTACAACTCACCATACTTGCCTGGGATAGTTCAGTAGCTCAACCACTGTCCAAGTCTAGCACTCCATCCACCATTATAGCTACTTTTTACTTCCTCTGCTAGCTCCTCTTATATTTCCAAGAGCATTATATCAGGGGACAAGGGCATTAAATCCCTTAATCTACTTACTTTGTTGGATTTCTATCATGTACCTCCACTTAAAAATAAATCAATGAAGAAAGGATATTTTACTTACATCTTGTCCACTTCCGATACTTTAAATTTTATTCTTGTAAAACTCTAGTCTCGATCCACTATCTTCTGATTTAGAATTAGACTTTCTTTTTCTAAATCAATCAAGTTCACCTCTTGAGATTGACTTGGAGTCAACTGACTTCGAGGATCCCATAAGAGAAGCTGTAGGTATGCCTGATGAGAAGGTAGAACTTTCCACAAGCTCATCATTCCATGAAGTCACTAATGTCAACCTGCATAGTGGCAAAGTTCTACCTCCTAGGGTAGCACCTCAAGATAAGGGAAAATAAGTCATTGGTTCTAGTGAGTAGATAACCCCTCCATAGGATGCTCCACATATGGATATTCTTGTGGAGGACCAAGTTAAAGTTGATTACAGTGTCCTAGCACACCTTAGAAAGTTTCCAACTAAATTAAGCATATATGACGCCCTTATCTTATCTAAGGAAATGAGCAAATCTCTAATCAAGGCTTTACTTGATTCAGAGATATGCTTAACTCAACTGATTGCTACTGAAGAGGAGGCACAACACTCGAAAGATAGCCTAGGAGTTACATTCATTGATGAAGACCTACTTCTAGGGATAACCAAGCATAACCACCCTCTTTATATTATAGTGGATGTTGGCAGATACAAGCTATCCAGAGTTCTGGTTGACCATGGTGCATCAGTCAACATTATGAGTCTAAGAACCCTTGCCCACTGTGGAAAAAATTCATATGGGAGTCGCCTTTCAAATCTGTGGTGAGGAAAGAAAGAGAAGACCTATAGAAATTCATCTTTCTAGGATGCCATGTGATCCAGATGTGTATTATTATCGAGCCAGTCATCAAGGAATAGTATACTATCTCAAGAGATAGAAGTCACTACCCTTTAATGGACCTAATCACCTCAATAAAGACTCCTAAGGACTATGGGTCTTCGGTGTACCAGAGATTCTTTTCTTACTTTACATGGAAAAGTAAAGCATGGTTAATTTTAAATCGGGTTCTTTAAGTTCTATACAGGGGCAAGCCCCCATAGCTAATTACATCCTAAGAGACAGGATCCCTTAAGAAAACTCTCGATTAAGGTAAATGATCGTTGTCTTCAAAGATTTCAATAGGAAAGGACTCAAAGGTTCAAGATCAAGATGCCCAAGATGCTAAAACTTGGTATCTCAAACTATCTTACAGTTGGGCTTCACATTTTTGAAATTTATTTAGTTTATTTGAGTTGAATTTTTCATTAGAAATTTAGGACTTATGATTCCTTAAAACAAGATTAAGGAAATGCCTAGGAGGTGAGGAATTAAGCTTAGGGCCCGCAAAGGTGAGAAGCAACTTCAAAACCTAAATCTATGGAGCTTTGGTGAGGGCCAAAGCACAATCTAAATCTAAGGCAAAAATGGGTAATTAGTTTGCCTCCATAAGAGAGGACAAATCACCTAACATCTTGGACTTACAACCTCCTTGAGGTGGCATCCTACTAACTCCTCCTATGATTTTAAATACAAGTAAGCAAGTCTTTATGCTTATGCAAGATAACTATGTTGTTATTGATTAGGAAGAGACTAAGTCCTTAAACTCAATCCTTAAAGAGACTATATCATGTAAAGGGCATGCTTCAAATGACCTAAATCGAATGAAATTTCAAATTTTATTTTATATTTATTTTGGAAAATTATTTTGACTCAGGCTAATAGGATTCATATGACTAATGCATGAGAAATAAGGTTATAAAAATCGAGAAGAGGAGGAGGTGTGTTTCCACCATGGCTCTCAAAGGTCAAGCCAAGTTTCCATGGTAAAGGTGAAAGCCCTCCAATCAAGAGTGAAATAAGATGTTGTTGTGCATGATATTACAAAAGAAATGCTCATCCAGCTAAATGGTTGCTAATTATTTTATCTTGATTTTAAACATAAGCTTTAGGTGAGGTTATGAGTTGTTTATTTTTAATTTGAGTTTTTAAGTTTAGAAAAAGATTTATTTTTCCCTAAAGAGCCTAATCCACATCCAGTCCATACATAAAATAAGAAAGAAACTAGGAAAATCATGCCACTTAATGCAAAAGCTAAACAAATCATCAATCAATTTATAAAGCTAATCACAAAAAGAATAAAAGGCTGTTGTGGTTGGGCACCACTGCACAAATCTGAAAATATCAAATGTGGGTAGCCGAGTTCTACCCTTATACAACCTAGATTATAAATGAATTAAATTATAATTAATCAAGGAATTCATTATTATGGGGGTCTTCAAGCTTTATTCTTCTTTCTTCTTCTCTTCTTCTTCTTCTTCTTCTTTTCCTCTTTCTTCTTTGGTTCCTTTTTTTGGATGGTTTGAAGGTAGATACTCCAAGGCTTCACATGGTACATAAGATAGGATCTTATGACTAGTACTCATCCTAATCCCCATACAATCATTCCAAAATCCTATTTGTATAAATTTACATGAAAAAAAAGAATGGAAATCTAACTAACACTTGCAAAATAAAGGTTGGCTAAAATAATCCTCACAAATCCCAAGCATGTATATTGGACTTATCACCCCACACATGGGTGACTAAGTCCACCTAACCTATTGGATTATGGTTAGGGGTTTAAAGCACCTACAAGCAAAAGCATTTATCTTTTTATTTATGATAGCACCACCTTAAGCACAATCCCCTCCATAAAATAATAGTTAGACTAAAAAATATCCTGTCATTCATTCTATGAGCATACACCCTAACATACAGTCTAAAACAAATATCACAAAATAAAAAAAATCAAACCATGCACCGACTTAACCTAAAGCTAGAAGTAGTGACTTAGGCTAATGTGTGTGCTTTGAAGGTTTGTGTGGTATGCTTAGCTATGGCTTTAGGTTCAAATTTCCTAAGTGTAAAAATATGTTCAAGTTAGAGGAGGGCTTCATTTAAGTTGTTTAATCATTTTGGGTTGATTTTATTTCATGGTTTGATTTGGTTCAAGTGAATCCTACAATTAATTACTAAGTTATGAAGAGAGGGAAAGAGAGCTTCTCTTTCCTTCCCTAACCTAAGTAATTTCTAAAGTAGATTCACATTTTAATTTTATTTAGGTGAATGTTTTGATTAAATTATTTAATTAATCCTAAGTTTAGATGAACTCTAAACAACCTATTCACAAAGAAAGGCATTTTTAAGATTAAATAAAATGAATCAAAATTCACATAACACACATTACTTCATTTATTTCCCAACATATATAACATGCATATGGATGGACCCTAAGCATATATATATACATACAAATGAGAATATTTAACACACTTTATGATGCATGCTAAGTAATCCATTTAAGGAAATTTAGAAGATTAAGATGCATGATTTTTCTTAAGTAGAAAGGGATTTCCTTATCCAAATTTTCACATACACACATTAAGTAAGAAAGACATAAGTGAGTACAGTGCCATTGTTAACCAGAGGTGTAAGGTACAAGACCTACTTAGGGCTACTGAAGGCCTCACAACCTTGGGGTTGTCCAGACTAATATACCACTTTCCTTAAATACAAACATATGCATAAAAGAAATGAAATAGAAAAGGAGAATGCAAAATTTGTATTGATGGATTCATTTTATTTATGCAATTTATGTATGCAAGTATAGGTAGCCCTTCTTTAGTGATAACATAGAGATGAATAGGGTATGGAATTAAGTAAGTGTTAGGTTTTTTTTTCAAATAAACCCTACATCTTACCAACTCCTATTCAAAATTATGCTAACATAAAAGAGAAAGGAAACCTATGCTAAGCATACCTTTATAATCTTTCACATGCAAGCTCATAATTAAAATATAAATAGCATGCTTGTAGATTTGATATTTGATATATATGTTTTGAAAATAATTTAAATTTAGTAGTGATAATAGCCATTCATATTTCTACTTTAGCCAACACATGCAAATTTGACATAAAGTAAACAATTTCATTTTAAATTTGAATCTAAAAAATATGAATGCATGAAACCACATGACATACAAATTTAACATGTTGGGGAAAGATTCAAAGCATTGAAATCTTGTAAATGAATTATTTTAATTAAATCCTAAAGACATTCTTATAAAATAAGAAAGTTTAAAATAAATCAAAGTGTATTCAATGTGGATTTTGTTTAGTTTGAAGTTTGATTTAATTTTAAAAAGGGGAGTTGAGATTGCTGTTCCTAACCCATTCCCACAATTCCCACAAGTGTTTGATTTTTTTTGTTTGATTTTTAGATGATTAGATTCATTTTTTATGTATTAATTGGGTTAAGGTTTGAATTGAGTAACTTAATTACCCTTACCTACACCACCTTAGAATAATTAGCCAAATAATTATGAGCCAATGAGATAACCTAAAAAATATAAGGAATTTAAATTTTCAATACACCTAATAAGAAAAAAAGGCCTAATGCAATTTAGATTATAATTAAAGGTTAATTAAGCTAAGGGGTTTAGCTTAAGTAATTTCAAAACACACTTTGACACATATGAATTGGGCTTTGATTTTCTTAATTGAACTTAGGCTATTAAACACCTAAGTATCTACCCAAAGTAGATTAATTAAGTTCTTAAATGTTTTAGAATTTTTAGAAATTAATTAAGGGGATAATTAATGAATTAACCTTTAATTAAGAGAAGATTAAGGAGAGAAAAGGGGTTTATGGAATATATTAGGGAAACTATCCCAAAATTATTTCCTAAACCTCCTATTTACTGGATCTGACCTTATTCAACCATAATCATGGATTAAAACCACTAATCATATCCTAATTTTGCTTCATTACATAGGGAGGGTTAATAAATCCATATGCAATTCTCCTAATTAATCCTTCAATAAATCCCAAAAAAATTAGGGAAGGCAGAAGTCATCCGCTAAAATATACCCAAGAAGTTTGGGATTAATCATAGGATTAATTAAAAGGTAATTAAAAAAATGAAGTTTCTAATAAAGCCTAAAATCAAAGAAAATTATAATTAAAACCATTGAAATTTATTTTAAAATATTCTAGGTTGAATTATCTTTCGATAGAAATTTATTTCATATTTTTCTAAATTTTATTGAAAGAGTTAGGAATTTTAGAAGATCCCTAGATTAATTAAAATTAATTAAAGATCCCTAACTAATCCTATAGCTCCGCGCAACACGCATGTGGTCGAGCGCTTACACATGTCGCAAAGGTGCCACTACTTGTCAAATCTAAAAGGTAGCTGACGACGGACGTGCTTTGATCTCGATCGTCCGATAAAAGATCAGACGGCCAAAGATCTCCCCACGGATAGATAAAAGATTTTCTAAATGTGTGTTTAATCTTTGCCGCCCATCCAAAACATGTAGATGGACGACCATAGATCTATCCCTACCAATCCCTACAAAAAAATGGAGACTGTCCACCTTTGCAGCCATGATCTGAGCTTGATTGAGCTTGGATTGAATTGGAAATCAACCCACACCATCTAAACATGGGTATAAAGACATATAACAGTAAGAGCACCATGGAATTAAAATTTCTTTCACAAAGATCCACACCACATTGAGTTTAATGGTCAAAAAATGGCATACCTTGTTAGAGGTGATCACTGACACTTGATTCCATTGGAGAAGCTTTGTCTGATTGAGATGAAGCTCTGTTGAGATTTTGAGTCCTTGATGTTGAGTGTAGGGCTCTATGGACCAACGCCTCCTCAACTTGCTTGTGGCCTTGATCGAGCTAGCCTTCCTCTTACTTTGTGAACTTGAAAGAGAGCTTGGGTGCACTTGACTTGCCTCTCTGATGGAGTGTGCAAAGGGAATTTGGTGGAAATTGAGTATGGAGAAATTTAGCTCTTCGATTCTCTTCCCCTATTTTCAATGTTCAAAACTGAGGATAGAAAAATGGCTAAAGCTCTAGGAATCTAGGGATCACTCTCTGATGGCTCCTTACTCTCTCTAGTACTCAATCGAATGTGGAATTGAATAATTCAAATTGAATTAGGGGGAGTATATCTCCCCCTTGAAGGACCGAACGATCATAAGCCATTATGCCATTTTGATCCAATTAATCATAATGGAAAGGCTGTTTGAGCTATTAGGAGTGTGCACATGGTCAATTTGAGGCCTTGAGTGGATTGCCAACCTCCAATGTGCTTGAATTTGTGGGAGATGGATTTTGAATTAGCCATTTTGACCCATGGGGTCAAGTTTGATTTGGGGCCAATTGGGCTGACTCGAACCCATTGAGTTGGGTGCACCACTCTTCATTAGATCTCCTTGAGCTATTAGGAAAGCATCAAGTGGATATGAAGTGGGTATGACCAAATTACCTATGGATTAAGCCAAAATTTATTCTATTGAATAGGAGTAGGATGGTCATTTTGCTAATTTTCCACCTTGGATGTGTTGGTATATGGAGAAACTAGGTTTGACCAAGTTTCATGAGATTTGGAATTCATTTGATAGGGTTTGACTCATGTTGATCCATTTAGGCCAAAATGGGTCAACATGGGTCAAGTTGACCAATTGGTCAAATTGGGTCAAACCAAGGGTTGGGTCAATTTCATATGACCATTTGAAATGTTTTGGTGGCTTTGGTTTGATTCAATTTGGATTAGTTTAGAATTTGGCTCATATGACTTCATTTAGGTCAAATGGGTCAAGTTGACCTATTTGACCCATTTGACCTATTTGAGGTAGGTCAAGGGTAGGTTTAGGTTATGTTAGTCATATGGAGTGGAGTTGTATCTTTGTTTCCAATCAATTTTGGTTATGTTCAAATTTGGCTCAACATGACCTCTTTAGGTTATGTTGGGTCTAAGGTCAATTGGGATAGGTTAGGTCTAGTTGGCCAATTGAGGCTTTGGTCAAATTCAACAAGTGATTTGGATTGAACTTGACCCATTGGTTTCAATCAATTTGGCTTAGATCAAGTTTTGACACATTTTGACTTTTAGGTCAAGTTGGAATTTGGGTCAAGAATTGGGCTAGGTTACTCAAATGTTTGCTTGGTTCAAGTTCAAACATAGGTCATGAGTGAACTTAGATCAATGGTTTCAATCAATTTGGCCTAGTTTTGAATGTTAGGTTTCATTTTGGGCTAAGTGTTGACTTGGTCAACCCTAAAATTTGACCCAATTTGATTGATTGATCATCCCATGATGATTGTTGATCATGATGAGAGGATATATGAGTTTGGTTTAATCCAATTTGATTAAGATTAGAATTTGGCTCATAAGGGTACTTTAGGTTACTTTGAGTCAAGTGAGCCTACAGTTGTAGCAGCCCCTATCCCGGGCAAGCCACTTATCCTTTACACCGTTGCATTGGACGACTCCCTTGGTGCTTTATTAGCCCAAACTAATGATGAAGGGGAGGAGCTCTCTACTATCTCAGTCATCGTCAGATCCATGCTGAAGTAAACTACCCACCTATTGAGTAATATTGTCTAGCTTTAATCTTTGCATCCCAAAAGCTATGGCATTGCATGCTCTTTCATAAGGTAAACTTGATTTCAAGAATCAATCCACTGTAGTATCTCATGACAAGGTCGATGCTATCTAGATGGTTGGCACATTGGTCCATGATTCTCTCGCAGTTCGACATTATATTTGTACCCCTCATTGCTATGAAAGGACATACACTAGTAGATTTCCTAGTAGCACACCCACTTCCTACTGATTCTCCGCTTAGTGATGACCTCCCCAATGAATAAATCATGAAATTATGGGACACTAGCATTCACCATTGGGAGATGTATTTTGATGGTGAAACTTCTTTCAAAAAGGAGAAGAACCACGATCTACTCTTCCAAGAAAGGCAGGGGTAGGAATAGTTCTTCTAACTCAAGACTGTGATGTCTTGAGATTCTCATACTAGCTCTCTAATCCATGCACCAACAATGAAGCTGAATATGAGGCTCTGATTGTTAGTTTAGAGTTAGCTATTACAGTGTGTGTCAAAAGCATCAACATCTACAGGGATTTTTAGCTGGTCATCAACAAGATTGTTAGGTCCTATAAGGTTCTAAAACCCAAGCTTCATTACTACCACGAGTACACCATGAACCTGTTGGCCCAAATTCCTGAGGTTACCATCTACAAGGTCCCTCGAGGAGAGAACAAAGTAGTAGATGCTTTGGCCAAACTTGCCATGGAATTGACATGTCTGGAAGATGAGTCCATTCCAATTAGGGTCCAAAGAGACAAGTCTATCCCTTATTGACGTTGAACTGCCGAGAGACATTCTCTTGAAGGGAGTTTGCTAAATAAAGATGAGATGGATTAGAGGCAACCATTCATAGATTACTTGAACACAGGAAAATTACCTTAAGAGAAATCATAAGCTCATTAGATGAAATAGAGAGATCTCTCCTATGCTCTCTTGGATGGCACCTTATACCGACAGTCTTTTGATCTTATGTGGTTACACTGTTTAGACAAACACAAAATCCATAAGATCATGACCGAGCTACATTCAAGTCTATGTGGAGCACACCAATCTGGCCCGAAGATGAAAGCAAAGATCAAGAGACTAGGATACTACTGGCCTTTGATGATCATATACTGCATGAACGTAGCTAGGAGATGCCATCAATGTCAGGTGCACAGTATGGTCCTACATCGACCATCCAACATTCTACATCCTACATTGGCCTCATGGCCATTTAAATGTTGGGGTACTAACATAGTGAGCCCTATCGATCCTCCTCCTTCCAAGGGTCAACAGTTCATCCCAGCTGCCACCGACTACTTTTCCAAGTGAGAAGAGGCAATCCCACTCAGAGAGGTCACAGCTCAGTATGTGCTCTAGTTTTTTAGGAAACATATCATATATAGGTTTGGGGTGCCTCGATGAATTATTTCTGATAATGGTACTACATTCAAGAGCACCAAAATCAATTTTCCAAGGAGACATAGTATAAATTAGAGATATTCCACCATCTACTATCCCAGGGAAAATGGCCTAGTAGAAGTATTCAACAAAACTCTCATATAGATACTGAAGAAGACACTTGATGATAACAAGAGATAGTGGCATGAGTAGCTAGTTGAAGCTTTGTGGGCATACCACACCACATACGAACTCAACTCAACCCCATTCTCCTTTGGTTAAGCCGTCTACCCAAGTGCAACTCCCATCATTAAGGATAGCAATGGGTAGTAAAATCACTACAGAGTAGAATGCAAAGTTTTGTTTAGAAGAGCTCGAAGGTTTGGAGGAGAGACGCCTATGGGCGTGCCAGAACCTTGAGTTATACAAAGCCAAGATGATTCAGGCTCACAACAAGCTAGCCTGCCTTAGAGCTTTTCAAGAAGGAGGGCTTTTTTTAGTTCTAAGGAGACTAATTGTTACCCATCGAAAGATGAGAGGCAAGTTTGAACCCACTTAGGGAGGCCCTTTTATCATAGAGAAGGCCTACCAAGAGGATCTTATCAACTTATTGATTGTAATGGGGAACACCCGATGCTTCCAATTAATGGGCTGTATTTGAAGAAATACTACCCATGAAATCATGTTTGAAAATAATTATCATCAAAAATTTTATTCCAATTCATTAAAATTTTCTCTTCAATCAAAGCATTATTTTCTTATTTGTGAATCCACCACAAAGTATTTAAGGTAGCTGTAAGAGAACCCAAGAGGCATCCTATCCCTCTTTCATAATACGAACATAAATTAAACACGATTCCCCAATGGTACTAGAATAGGTGTGAGAGAACCCAAGAGGCATTCTACTTAAACTAGCACAACTAGGATAGGTGTAAGAGAACCCAAGTGGCATCATGTCCTCTTCAAACAAAAACACAAATACAAAGACAAACACATATCTTTTATCTCGGGCTATTTTGATGTGGGACAAGTCCCCTGTGGCACTCACTTCTTAGTTGCTCTAAGTTGGGCTGACATACTATCTTGCTAGTGTGTCACCCTAATGATCATTTGTTAGAGGATATGAGTCCCCATGCTTTCTTCCTAACTTGACCATTGCAAACCAACGAGCCTTGTTAATTTGGTGAGCCTCACTGGGTAGTCAGTAAGCTATCTCATGTTGACATCATTTAAGAGGATGTAAGCTTACATGCCTTCTTCTTGGACTAGCCATCATGCACTGACTATGAATATATTAAAGGTTTAGGATAAGTCCCCCAGTGGCTCCATTCCTTTTGACTACTCTTGAGTTGATATAAGTCCCCCAATGACATTCACTCAGTAGTCACCTTGGGTCGGATAGCACATGTCAAGCCAAAGACAGAGTATCCCGACAATCAGTTCTATTGTAGGAGGATGTGAGTCCCCTATGCTTCCTTCCTAGGCTGATTGTTGCAAACCAATGGGTACTTTAAGTTGGTTGATGTTACTCACAAAGGACTCCTCAATGGATACACCACTTCATGTGAGTCCCCACGCTTTCTCCTTGAGTTGGCCACCAAATACCTATAGATATTATCTTCTTCAGGGTTTTGGATAAAGCTCTTAGTGGCCCCTCCCCTATGGGCACTCTACTTGGATCACATTCTTAGCGACTCCATTTAGACACAACCCAGGTTACTCTTGGACTAGAAAGTCCCCCTTTCCTATGAGCCACCCCTATGGTTGGAGAATTTCATGGATATTCACCTTGGACCAAGAATTTGAGATGTCAGCGATATAAGCTCCTTCTCAGTATGATCCCTCAAAAACTAGCAGGGTCCATGATAAATAATTAAAATAAACAAACAAATCTATTCACTTGTGGATTAGAATTCGAGCCCCGAGTGGCCTCTTTCCCAAGCAGGCATCCTATCATTAGGGCAGTGTCAGCAGAACTCCCTATAGGACTTGCCTGACTACACTTTAGTTGAGATAAGTCACCTGGTCGGCACTCTTTCTATAGTCACTCTTAGTTTGGGTTCAATCTATTTTGCCACAAATAGGTTGCTCCGACAGTCATTTCACTTTGGAAGATATAAGTCTACAACACATTCTTTCTAGCATGACTATCACAAACCTAAGAGTAATCCGGTCATATATTACCTTGCTAATGTGCCCTGGTCCTTTATTCAGAAAGATGTGAGTCTGCTTTCTTCCCCGAATTGGTCAAACCAAAAGGCACCCCTTTGATAGTTCTCCCATGGGAAACTACTCCTTTGGATTGAAATCAAGTAGGTAAAGGATGACATGTCCCTTAGTACCAACCGATGGGATCCATCAAATATAATTAAAATGAAATTAATTATCTTGAGTGATTTAAGTCCCCGACATTCACTCAAAAGTGCCTAAGGTTGGGTTCAATCCGTTGCCTAGCCAGCAGATCACTCCAATGACTTATCCCTACTTTAGAGGATGTAAGTCTACTACACTTTCTTCCTTGTACAACCGCTACACACCGGAGGCAACCCCTTCAATTGGATAGCCTTACCATGTGGTTGGTAGACTACCCCTTTGGATTGGTAAATCTAAAGTAATCCAAGGCCGACATGGCCCCTACTCAGTGCGGTCCACTGTAAACCGACAAGGTCCATCTCAAAATTCAAAATTTAAAATCTAAAACAAAATTAACCCTCCTCCCCAGTGGAGTCAAATTAAACAATCAAATCGCCGCTCCCATATGCAAATCTTTTGATCTCTCTACTGAGTCAATCATAACCCAACTGCCTTTAAGGTTCACATCTTTTATCCCTGATTCCAAATTTTACCCCTAGTGGATTTCAAACTTCATCCCCAGTGGATGACTTGAACTGCTTCCCAAGTGGAAGGTTCACATGCTCAATCCTATTCTCCTTCACTCTTATGTCTGACAAGTGAGTTACATTGCACTAAGATCTTGATTCCTTCTACACCTCGATTAGAAGTAGATCATTTCGTAGTGCTTGATCGCTCAAGCATTTATGATCATCTCAAATAATATGCAATGCCTTGTCACACACACACTATCAGCCAATTTGTTGACCTCACTTTTGGAGTGAGCCAACTTCTCCATCCTGATAAGGACTCAAACACTAAGATTTCTTAGTCTTAAGACATTTCTGAAGTGAACACTTAACCTAACCCTAGAGACTTAGAAGAGCAAGCCATGGAATAGGCGCCTTAAGGGTTTTAAAGACTTGCCTACCCTATAGCTTAAACCCAATCCTTGCTTCCCTTCTCAAATCAATTCCAAATTAAATCTTAAATCAATTCAAACTCAATTGATTTTCTCAAATCATGAACCAATTATAAATCAAATCATAAATCAATTCCAAAATCCAAATCATAAATCAATTCCAAATCAAATGAATGAAACCCATGATCAACCAAGCCTAAACCAACCCATGACCTAACACAATTAGGTAAAATGGGTCAAATTGGTCAATTTGACCCATTTGACTTAAATGAACCTAAATGAATCAAAACCAAATATAAACCAAATTGAACCAAACCAATGATACCCATAGGCTCCAAATGATCATTTGAACTTGACCTAGCCCATGGTTTGACCTAATTTGACCCAACTTGACCTAAATGGGTCAAATTGAACCAATTCAAACCAAATGAACTCAAATCACTTAAAATTTGGCCCAACTCATTTTTGAATCATTTCAAATTTGTTCAAATCAAAATCAAGGCTAAATGACCATTTTACCCCTAGATCAAAGGGTATTCTATGACCAAATTCACTTGGACTTGGTCATTTCTTCTCAAAGCCACTTGACATCCTCCTAGTGGTCCACATGGATACCAGGAGGGTGGTGAACATGGCCCAATGAGCTTGGGTCGTCCATGACCAACCCAAGGCCAAACCGACCCCTCCAATGGGAATTGAACACTTAGATCACCCCATGCACTCACCTAGCAGATGGGCAATCACTCTCCTTCCCTCCACTACCTAAAATGAATCACATGGGATGCTAATAGCCTAAATCGACCAACCAATCTCATTCCCACTTATCAAAAATGGAAACTCTACTCTTCACCATTCGTGACAGAGATATACTCCCTCATTCCCACTCAAACAAGAAGCACTCAATTTGATTGAGCTCTAGGAATCAAAATCAAGCTTCCCTAAGCCATTTCCAAGCTCCATTGAATTCTCTTTCTCAGTTTTCCTCAAATCCAAAATAGGGGAGGCCCATCCCATTTCCAAGTCACTCAATTCTCCACCAAAATTAAATTAAGCTTGCAAGCACCATCAAGGACTTTGTCGAGCTAAATCAAGTTGTTTCCCAAGTCACCAAGCCATGGGAAGGAGGAATTTGATCAAAGCCAAATTGCCATTGAAGGGGAGCTTGGTCAACCAAGCCATCCACTTTAAATTCAAGACTTGATACCTTCAATAGGGCTTTGTCTCTACTAGACGAAGCTACCTCCTCCATTGGAAGCATCGGTGATAGCCTCCATTGAGGTATTGCTCAAAACCGATCTTAGAATAAAAATTGCTTGGTCCTTTGTGAAGAAAATTATAATCCATTGAGATCTTGACCATTGGATTTATTACTTTTGCTTCCTCAAATGTGTGGGGTGAGTTTGAGAACTCCATCTGAGCTTGGGTGAGCTCGGATCGAATGATGATCAAATGGATGGCATCCATCTCTCGCCGCTCGGGAGGAGATAGATCACACACCGTTCATTTTGTGTGATTGGAACGGACGGTTATGATTAAATCATGATAGATCTCCCTTTAATTTAAGTCTAAATCATATGATTAATTGCGGCCATCCAATCTTAGATCGGTCTGCTCATTGAGAAAGTGCATTCGCCGTCGGCTGACTCAGCGGTGGATGTGATAACTTAAATAACCTATCCCGTCACACTATGTGGAAAGTGTACTGCGTCAGCCGCCAAGTGGCTCGATAGGATTAGGGGTTTAATTAGCTCTAATTAATTCATTTTTAATGATGAAACATCCAAAATTTATAACTAATTGTAAAAAATCCAAAAAATACAAACTCAAGTTTATTTTAAAGAAAATTCAAAGTAGAATAAGATAAAATTAAGTTTAATTGATTTTAAACAGTAATTTTCACTCAATTTGGGTTTTATTGGGATGTTATTAGGCTAATTACTCCTTAATTACTTCAACAACTAATTCCAAATTTTTTGGGTTAATTAGTGGGATGACCTTGCCTCCCATGATTTTCTTAGAATTTATTATTGGATTAATTAGGGGAATTGCTTATTTCATCCCTAATCACTTCCTTAATTAATTAAATGATTAATTAATCTATTAAATAGTGTTAAATTTATTAATTAAGCTTGCTAATCATCATGAAATAGTGAATGGACTTAGAGAATGAGATTAGGATTTCTCATCCAATCTTTTCACCTAAGTTTATTTCATTTGGATAAATACTTAATAAATTTGCAAATTAATTAATGGATTAATCACCTCATTAACTAATTCAGTTAATTAAATTCAAAACTAAATCACTCAAGAACTTAATCACTTAATTCTTGGGTAGATTCTTAGGTGTTCAATAACCTAAGAGACTTCAAAGGAAACTATAATCAAACTACATGTGTAGGATGGTTATGAAAGTACTTAATTAAACCCTTTAGCTTAATTAATCAATAATTATGAGCCAATTGCATTAGACCCTTTACTTCTTAGGTGCATTGCTGATTTAAATTCTAAGTGGTTGCATATCATATGTTGGCCCATAATTACTTATTTAATTATGTTAAAGTGGTGTCGGTAAGGGGTAATTGATGGATTTAATTCATACCTTAACCTAAACAAAATATAAAATTAACCTAATTGATCTAAAATTAAACTAAACCAAGTCACACATGGGGAAATGGGTTAGGACTAGCAAAATCTTTTCACATTTCCTAAGTCAAATCAAATCCAAAATATAAAAAATAGAAATCTCTTTAAAGAATTTTGATTCACTTTAAATGATATTATTTTATTATCTTTAGGAATTAATTAGGGTGAATGAAGTCATATGCTTACATCACTTTATTTCTTTCCAAGCATGCTAAATGTTGTTTGCCAAATGAAATCATGCATTCATCTCTTTTAAAAAAATATCAATTAAATAAAATGTTTCATATTATGTAAAATTGCATGTGTTGGTTAAAGTTAAGAATATGAGTGGCTATTATCACTATTAAACCAAAAATTATTTCCAAAACCTATAAATTAAACATTATGAATGAAGTAATGCAACTTATAAGTACTTATAAGCTTGCATGTGATTATAGCATAAGATGTGTTTTATGTTATTTTTTTCTCTTCCCTTAACATGGATTTAAATAGGATTTGCAAAGTGTATAGTTCATTTGAAAGGAACACAATACTTGATTAAATCTATTCTATGCATTTCAATGTTATGATTTAAGAAGGATATTCACATTTACCCGTGTAAATTATTCAACCAAATCAAACAAATATCTTTTGCATGATTCTTCATCCATTTATTCCTCTTTGTGCATTTACGTGTATTTAAGAAAAGTGGTATATTAGTCTGAAAATCTCTGGGCTACAAGGCTTTAAGTAGCCCTAAGTAGGTCTTGTACCCTACACCTCTGGTGTAGAAAATAATGGCACCGTACTCACTTATGCCTTTTATATATGTCGATGTGCATTTAGTTAATAGACGAAAAATCCCCTTTTTCTACATAATAAAAACATGCATCAATGGAACTTCCAAATTTTCAAATCATATCTCTTAGCATTCATCATCAAAGTGTGCTAAAATTTACATTGCATATATAAGTATGCTTAGGATTATTCATATGCATGGTATACATGGTGGAAAGAAATAAATGGTTGTGTGTCATGTGGTAGTAATTCACCTTAATTAATCCTAAGATGCCTTTCTTATTGAATAGGGCTATTTAGAGAAAATCTAAACTTAGGGTTAATTATAACACATAATAAAACATTCATTAAAGGAAATTCATCAATCAATCTACCTTAGAAATGCTTTAATGTAGGGTTGAAAGAGAAGTTCTCTTCTCTTTTCTTCTCTTTACAACATTTAGTAACTAAGTGTAGGTTCATTCAAACCAAATCAAATCACTAACTAAAATTGATAAATCAACTAAATCATTTAAAATGAAACTATCCTCTAAATTAGGAATTTAACCTTAAAGCCTAGCTAAGACATGCCACACAAGCCTTAAATGGCACATACATTAGGCTAAGTCACCATTTCTAACTCTATGTTAGGGTGGTGCATGGTTTGATGTCTGGTTTTATTTTATGATGTAGTGTTTTTAGACTGGGTGTTAGGGTGCATGTGTGTAGGTTGGATGATAGAATGATATCAGCCTAATCATATCTTTTGTAGGAGATTGTGCTTAATGGGTGCTGTAATAAAAATATAAAATACTTTTGTTGTGCAAGTTATCTATACCTCTCAGCATGATCCAAATTTGGGTAGGTGGACTTGGTTACCCATGTGCAGGGTGCTAAGTCTAAATTATTCATATAACTTGGATCTAATCTCATTAGCAGGTTTAGTTATATTTATATTTCCCTTTTTGATGTAAATTTTGCAATTGAAATGTGGAATGAATGTTATGAGAGAAATAAGGTGAACATTGGTCATAAGACCATGTCTTATGTGCCATGTGAAGCCTTGGTGCAAACCACATCTCAAGTCAAATCAAAAGAAAGAAAGTAATGGAGCAAAATTAAAATGAAGAAATGAAGAAAGTAAGAAATGAAGAAATGAAGAATGAAGACCCCCATTACATGAATTCCTTTTAATTATAATTATTCATTTGTAATCCGTGTTGTATAAGGTAGAACTCGACTACTCAATTTTCTTTTCAGGTTTGTGCGGTGGAGCTCAACCACATCGACATCTTATTCTATTGCACTAATTTTATAAATTGATTGATATTTTATTTATGATTGCGCAATTAGGATGGAATGATCTTCCTAGTTTCTTCATTGTTTAATGAATGGCTTGGATGTGAATAGACTCTTAAGAAAAAAAATTATATTTAATTAATCAACTTAAAATTAAATTAAATAACTCATAACCTCACCTGAATCCTAGGACATAAATCAAGATAATAAAAGATTTAGCAACTCCTTAGCTGAATATTGTATGTCTCACATCATGCATAAATCATATTGCTTCACTCTTGATAATGGAGGGCTTCCATCTTTGTGAGAGAAAATGGCTTGACCTTTGATAGCCATGGTGGAAACACACCTCCTTCTTTCTGATTTTGGCCCATAACCAATCTTCTCATGCATTAGGCATATGAAATCCCATAGCATGTGTCAAATTAAAATATCCAAAAATTAAAACTTAATAAAAATTTGTACTAGAATAAGTCATTTATTCATGCCCTTCATGATCTAGTCTTTTAGGGAGTGTGTTTTAAAGACTTAGTCTCCTTTCTAATAAACAAAAACCTAGCTATCTTGCAAAGCATAAGACTTTCTTACATTTATTTAAAATCATAGGAGGAGTTAGTTGGCAGCCACCCCCCAAGCGGTTGTAAGTCCAACAGTAGGGTGATTCATTCTCTCTTGTGGGGATAAACCATATACCCATTTTCTCCTTAGATTTAGGTTATGTCTTGGTCCTCACCAAAGCTCCCTAGATTTAAGATCTGAGGTTGTTGTTTCCCTTTGCGGGCTACAAGCATAAATCCTCACCTCTTAGGCATTTCCATGATATTGTATTATGGAATTGTAAGCCCTAGATTCTAATAAAAAGTCAACTCAAACATATAATTCTTCTTAAAATTCAAAAATATAAAGCCCAACCATTGGATAGTTTGGGATGCTTATTAAGTTTCCTAGTATCATGAGCATCCCCTACTCATCTCCTTTTAGTTTCGATAATAACTCCCTCCTTTTGATTAATCCCACTTGATTTTCCAAAAATAATCAATTTATTGATAGTCCTATCTTTGAAATCTTTGGATATAATGATCCTTTACCATAATCGAGAGTATTCTTAAGGAATCTCATTCCTTAAGATGTAAATAACTATGGGGGCTTGCTTCCATAAGGAACTTAATGAACCTGATTTAAAATAAACACTATTTTATTATTTCATGTAAAGTAAGGGACTGGTACATTCGAAGATCGATTGTCCTTAGGAGTCCTTATTAGTTGATTAGGTCCATTTTAGGATGGTGACTCGAGATAGTACATCATTCCTCAATGTCGCACTCGATCACCATAATGAGTACATCTATGGATCACGTGGTGTCCCACATCATTCTCCTTCTCGAGGAATAAATACACCATATTAAGGCATAAATCTTTATCCAAATTTTAATACAAGGATACATATGAATGGGATTAAATAAGTATGTATCGTTGTTAACCAAGGAAGTGAGATAATCAAATGACCTCCTTAGGACTACATAAAGCCTCATATTCCTGGGATGTCCAAACTATATACTTATTATCATTCAAACATATGTAAATCTATATAGGTATTCAAGAGAGAAAATATTACCTTCACATGCTTAAGCTATAAACACATGAAAATCCTATATATTCAAAACTACTATCATCCCAAATATTATTATCAATTTATAACTTTTGAAAAATAAATTTGAATTTATTAGTGATAGTAGCCACACATATAATAAGACTAAGCTAACACATGCAACCTTACATAAGTGAATTCCATTTTGATTTTTGAAAATATGAATGCATGAATTCACATGATATACAACATTTAAAGTGATTGGAAAGGAATAGCCAAACAATCCCACATAATTCATTCAACTACACTAATTCTAAGGAAATCACATTAAATAAAATCATTTAAAGAAAACCAAAGTTTCTTTTTAATTTTATTTTAGATTTTGATTAAGCTTAAAAAGAAGAGACCATTTGTTATTTTTATCACATTTCCATGTTAGATCTCAATCTGCTTAAGGAAAGATAATTGTGGTGAAATTTTTTTATATCTCATGCCTTTATCTATCCCTTTTGGAAAGAGGATAAAAGAAAACAAAACTATAACCTCGCCTTTATCGAGACACCACATAGATCCACATATGTTCTTATTTGGGTGATTGGGTATGATATTGAGGAAATGTGTACTATCTCGAAAGATGTAAGTTACCACCCTACAATGGGCCTAATCACTTGAATAAGGACTCCTAAGGACTACGGGTCTTGATATGTACCAAAGATTCTTCCCCTACTTTACATGAAAAAGTAAAGCAGGGTTTATTTTAAACTGAGTTCATTAAGTTTCCTATGGAGGCAAGCCCCTATAGTAATTACATCTTAAGGAACATGATTTCTTAGGAATACTCTTGATTAAGGTAAATGATCATTGTCTCCAAAGATTTCAAAGACAGGACTATTAATCAATTGGTTTATTTTTAGAAGATCAAGTCAGATTGATCAAGAGGAGGGAGTTATTATCGAAGCCAATGGAAGAGAAGTAGGGGATGCTTATGATACTAGGAAGCCTAGTTAGCATCCCAAACTATCCTATGGTTGGGCTTTATATTTTAAAAGTTTGAAGAGAATTATTTATTTTGAGTTGAATTTTTATTTGAAATCTTGGGCTTATAATTCCATGACACAAGATCATGGAAATTCCTAAGAGGTGAGGATTTATGCTCATAGCCCACAAAGGGAAGTAGCAACCTCTAAACCTAAATCTAGGGAGCTTTGGTGAGGGCCAAAGCATGACCTAAATGTAAGGCCAAAATGGGTATTTGGTTTACCTCCACAAGAGATGATAAACCACCCGACTATTTGGACTTACAATCACCTGGAGGTGGCTACCAATTAACTCCTCCTACAGATTTAAATACATGTGGGCAAGTCATATACTTTTGCAAGATAGCTAAGATATTATTTATTTAGAAAGAGACTAAGTCCTTAAACACACTCCTAAAGAAACTAGATCATGCAGGGCATGATTAATACCTTAAATCTAATGCAAATTTTGTTACATTTTATTTTTAGTTTTTGGATTATCAATTTGACACAAGCTTATAGGATTCATACGCCTAATGCATGAGAAATTTGATTCTGGGCCAAAATTAGCAAGAAATGAGGAGTGTTTCCACCATGGCTCTCAAAGGTCAAGCTAAGTTCTCTGGCATGGGTGAAAGCCCTCCAAATCAAGAGTGAAATAATATGCTTTTCATGCATGATATGAGGAAGAAAATACATTATCCAGCTAAGGGGTTGCTAATTATTTTATCTTGATTTTTATAACTTAGGCTTTAAGTGAGGTTATGAGTTGTTAATTTTTAGTTTTGAGTTGATTAATTGAATAGAAAATTTAATTTTTTTCTATGAGCCTAATTGTCATCCAGGCCATACATCAAAGTAAGGAAGAAACTAGGAAAATATGTCATATTAATGCACAAGCTAAACAAACATCAATCAATTTATAAAACTAGCACAAAAGAATAAAAAACCTTTTATGGTCGGGCTCCACCACGCTAACCCAAAAAAAAAGATGATAAAAGACCTTTTATTATGTTTTTTAATTAATCATAAGTTTAGAACAACTCAAAACAAACCTATTCAAAGAGAAAGGCATTTTAAGATTAAGCAAAGTGAATTACTACCACAAAATACATAACACTTTATTTCTTTCCCAACATGTGTAACATGCATATGGATGGACGCTAAGCATATCTATACATGCAAATGGAAATGTTTAGCATGCCTTAATGATGAATGCTAAGAAATGCTACTTAAGAAAAATTGGATGCTTCATGATGCATGATTTGGTTATGTAGAAAAAGAGATATTATCTTATCCATTTTCATATGTACATTTACAAGTATGAAAGACATAAGAGAGTACGGTGCCATTGTTTACACCAGGGATGTAAGGTACAAGACCTACTTAGGGCTACTTAAAACCTCACAACCTCGGGGTGTCTAGACTAATATACCACTTTTCTTAAATACATGTGCATGTACAAAAAAAAAGAAGAAGAAGAAATGCATGTGAAGAGAATCATGTAAAAAGTTTATGTTTGTTTGATTTTGGTTTGATTGTTTAGTTTACATGTGTGATGTGGAATTCCTTCTTAAGAAATGACATAGGTGTGTATAGGAATGGATTTAAGAAAGTGTTATGTCCTTTTCAAATGGACTATATACCTTGCAAATCCTATACAAACCTATATTAAGAAAAGAGAAGGAAAATCACATAACACATTTCATGCTATTCACATGCAAGTTTATACGTACTTATAAATAGCACACTTTTCATTTGTAATATTTGATTTCTAAGTTTTGAAAACAGTTTTGGATTTAGTAGTGATAATAGCCATTCATATTCTTACTTTAGCCAAAACATGCAATTTGACATAAAGGAAACATTTCATTTTAATTTGATTTTTTAAAAGACATGAATGCATGATTTTCATTTGACATACACACTTAGCATGCTAGGAAAGAAATAAAGTAATGAAACCATGTAAATTCATTCACCCTAATTAATTTTAAAGACACTCCTTTGGAATAAGATTATTTAAAGTGAATCAAAGTTGGCTTAAAGAAATTTTGATTTGGTTTTGAGTTTGATTTGAATTTTAGAAAATGTGAGCAGGTTTGCTGGTCTTAACCCATCTCCCACATGTGTATGTTATTTTAGTTTAATTTTTAAAACCCTTAAGTGGATTTTATGTTTACTTAGGTTAAGGTGTTCATTAAGTTCATTAATTACCCCCTACCTACACCACTTTAACATATTTAACCAAATAATTATGAGCCATTGTATGACATAAAATCACAAGGAATTTAAATTAGCAATGCATCTAAGAAAGAAAAGGGGCCTAATGCATTTGGCTCACAATTAATGATTAATTATGCTAAAGGGTTTAATTTAAGTACTTTCATAACCCTTCTCACACATATGGGTTAGATATGATTTTCTTAAGCTACTTAGGTTATTGAACACCTAAGCATCTACCCAAGAAGGCAATGATTGAGTTCTAGAATGTTTTGAAAGTTTTATCATGTTAATTAAGTAGGGCAATAGTGGATTATCCCTTAATTAAATTTAGATTAAGGAAGGAAAAGGATTTAGGGAATGAGGAAAAATACCCCAAACCCATTCCATAAACCTCCTCTTCACTTAAAAAAAGTTTAATTAACTTAATCAATGGATTAAACCACTATTTACATGCTTAATTAAGATTAATTACATTAAGAGAGTGATTAAGGATTCATTAATTAATTTCCTTAATTAACTCATCAACAAATTCCAAGAAAATTAGGGGAGGTAGATATCATCCCACTAAATACATCTAAGAAACTTGGAATCAATTAATGGAGTTATTAGGGAGTAATTATGGTTATTAAATTTTTAGTAAAACCTTAACTAAAGAAAATTCACTATTTAAAATCAGCTAAAAATAATTTTATTGAATTCCCCTCTAAATTATCTTCAAAATGCATTTTATTTTGCATTTTTTTGATTTTTCTACATTTAGTTTTGTAATTTTGAAGTTTCTATCATTAAGGATTAATTAAAATGCTAATTATATAACTAATCCGCCGCCACGTAATGGATATGCACTTTAGACATGGCATGACGGGATCGATTATTTAAGTTGTCACATCCAATATCGCGTTAGCCGATGATGCTATTCGCTTTCTCCTCGACTATCCGATCAAAGATTGGATGGTCAGGATTAAGCCTGCGGTTCTTAAGGGATAAATTGAAGGATCCTACGTGGATTAATCAGGACCGTCCATCCAAAATGCATGAATGCACGATCCATGATCCGTCCCTGAGCTCGCCTGCAAGAGAGGGCAATCGTCCACACTTTAGGGCTTGATCCGAGCTCGATTGAGCTCGGATTGAGCTCAAACTTAACCCACACCATCATCATGCAATGATCAAGACATCCAATAGTTAAAATGCAATGGGGTGAAAGTTTCTTTCATAATGGACCAAGAACTCTATACCTAAGCTCGATTTTGATCCATACCTCACCGGAAGCTATCACCGGCATTCCAAATCTTCGAGGTAGCATTGTCTAGTGGGCTTGAGGATTTGAGGGCTTGAGGTTGAATGGATCTTTCTATTGACCAAAGTGGGCTTCAATGGCTTGCGGCCTTGATCAAACTCCACTCTTCTATGCCTTGAGAACTTGGATGAAGACTTGGGTGAGCTCGATTGGGTCCCCTCAAGGTGCTTGAAGGAGGAATTAAGCTCTAGTGGAGAATTGAATGAGATGGAAATTGCCTTGAGCTCCCCTATTTTTAGCTTAAGGAAACTGAGAATGGAGAAATCCAAATGGATTTAGGAAGCTTGGACGAGCTTGGGAATTCCTTCCTACTCAATCAATCAATGCAAATGAAATGAATTAGGGGGAATATATCTCCCCCTAGAAGGATCGGACGACCGAGCATGGCTTTGCTATATCGATCAAATTGATTCTATGGGTTGAGTTGGTTAGGCCATTTTGGACACCATGTGGTTCGGTTTGGCCAAAGGGAGGTAGTGGAGAAGTTTCCATGTGCCAAATGAGGTGGAAGAGTGATTCCCATGTGCTCATTTTGAGTGGGGTGGTCAATTTTGGCCTTAGGTTGGGTTAGGCTGACCCAAACCCATTGGGTCATGTGCACCACACTCACTAGTGTCCACTTGGTCCACTAAGAGGGTGCCAAGTGGCCATGAATAGGATATGACCAAATTCTAAGTGGAATTGGCCATGGGTTACCCCTTATCCTAGGGGTAAAATGATCATTTATCTTTGATTTCACATTGGGCAGATTTAGAATAGTTTGAAATTGGGTTGGTCTAAATTTCAAATAATTTGAAGTTGATTTGATGTCATTTGGCTCATGTTGGCCCATTTAGGTCAAAATGGGTCAAGTTAGCTCAAGTTGACCAATTGGTCAAATTGGGCCAAACCAAGGGTTGGGTCAAGTTCATATGACAATTTGAAATGTGTTGGCATCATTCGTTTGGTTCAATGTGGTTTTGGTTCATTTGATTTTATTTAGGTCAAATGGGTCAAGTTGACCAATTTGACCCATTTGACCTAATTGGGTTAAGTCATGGGTTGGTTTAGGTTTGGTTGGTCATTTGAAATATGTTGCAAGCTTTGGTTTCAATCAATTTTGGTTTGGTTTGATTTCAGCTCAATTTAACCTTTTAGGTCAAGTTGGGCTCATGGTCAATTTGGCTAGTTGGGTCTAGTTAGCCAATTGAGGCTTTGGTAAGTTCAATAAGTGATTTAGAACAAATTTGACCAATTGGTTGCAATCAAGTTAGCTTAGATCAAGATTTGACACATTTTGACTTTTTAGGTCAAGTTGGGTCAACTTGGGTCAAGCAAAAATGATGACTTGGTCAAGTTCAAACATTGATCATGAATTAGTTTTGATCAATGGTTTCAATCAATTTGGCCTATGGTGGATTTTGGCTAGTTTGGGTTTCATATTGGCTAAGTGTTGACTTGGTCAACCCTTAGGTTTGACTTAGTTTGACCCAATTCGAGTAATTGATCATCTCATGATGATTGTTGCTCACAATGTGAGGCTTAGGTGGGCTTAGTTCAATCCAATTTGGGTAGGATTAGAATTTGGCTCATAAGGGGTAGTTTAGATCACTTTGGGTCAAGTGAGCCTAAGTGGGTCAATTGATTTGATCAAGACTTGATTCAAGTTTGGTTGAACTCACATATGGACTTATGATTGAAATATAAATCCATTTGCTTTTGATTTGAAGTAAAATGGGTTTTGATTCATTTGACAATTTCAAGTTCAAAGGGTGAACATGAGTTTGAGTTGGGTTTGATTTTTGAATTTAGTTTTGGTTTGATGATTAAAGTTTATGTTTATATTTGGTTTCATGATTGAAGGATTCATTGAATCATGAAGAAAAATCAAGGGTTTGTCTTGATTTGAGTTTGATTTGGCTAAGTTCAAGAATTTGACTTGAAAGGCTTGAATTTGAATTTGAGTTTTGGATTTAGTTTTGGTTATTTGAATTTATATTTTATTTATATTTGTGAATATAAATGAGAATATAAATTGGTTAGGAGAAAATCGCTTGAGTTTGAATTGATTTGGATTTAATTTGAGCTAAGTCCATAAGATGGGATCAAAGGGACTTAGGAGAGATTTTAGAATTTGGAATTCAATCATGGGTTTGAATCATTTGAAATTGATTTGAGGTTTGTTTTGGAATTTAAGTTGATTTGAGTTTAAGGTTGATTTGAAGTTAGAGTTTGACTAGAAAGACGGAAGTAAGAATTTGGTTCAAGTTATAGGGTAGGCAAATTTTCCTAACACCCCTAAGGCATGACCTACCCCTATGCCTAACTATTTTAAGTCTCTAGGGTTAGGTTAAGTGTTCACCTAATCACTAGAAGTGTCTTAAGACTAAGGAACACTTAATGTTTAAGAGGAGTCCTATGTCTAAGATAGAGGGGTTGAGAGCTCATTCTAAAATGAGGTCAACAATAATTAAATGACTTTTATAGTTTAATTAAGTTGAATCATGAAACGATCCATTCAATTACCTTTCCTATGCTTTTTTAATTTGATCAACCATTTATCATGAGACACAAATGATATGAACATGATAAAAATAAAATTATAATGCTCTTAAAGGACCTAATGCAATTGGCTCATGATTAGAGATTAAATAGATTAAAGAATCTAACTAAATACTTTTATGATTTTCTCACACTTATGGGTTAATCATAATTTTCTTAAGGATCTTTATGCTATTAAACACATAAAAAGGAACCTTTAATTTAGGTGTTGATTATTTGATATGATTAATAATTTTAATTTGATCTAACTTGGCAATTAATTAATTAATTAATTTCTAATCAAGTTATGTTTTAATTAACTCTCTTAAAGAAATGAATTTGAAAAATTAATTAGGAAAGAGGTCCTAACTACCCTCCCTCATCATCTCATTATTAATTAATAATTATTGAATTTAAATTAATTAATTTTTACTATTTAGAACTTTAATTAATCATTAAATTAACTAAGAGAGTGATTAAGGTTGGGTTTTTAATTTCCCTAATTACATAGCTAATAAATCCCAAGAAAATCATTAGAGGCAGGTCATCGCGCCAAATCATCATGCCAAATTTGGTATTAATTTCCCAAGTAATTAGTGCTTAATTAAGCTAATTAATAAAATACTCAAACCTTAATATAGCCTTAATCACTATTCAAAGCCCAATGGAATCATTTTTATTAAATCATCCTCTATTTTACCTGTCCAAAATATATTTATTTCCATTTTTTTGAACTTTTCTACAATTAGTTATGATTTTAGAAGTTTTAGCCAATTAAAACATATTTTTAAGCCTAATTAATCCCTAATATCATTGGCACCATGCGGATGGCTAACGTGATAGTGCTTTCCATGTGGTGTCATGGGATTGGCCACTTAAATCATATGATGGTGCGGGGTGGTGGTGGCACGCATCCCTTTCATCCCCACTGTCTGATCTAAGATTAAATTTAGCAGATTAATCATAGCTGTCCATTCCAATCATGTGGAATGGACGACAAGATGATCCTTCTTCCCCCGAACGATAAAAAATGGACACCGTCCACCCTACCCTACTCGATCCAAGCTCATCGGAGCTCGTGGAGGCTTCAGATCGACTCCAAAATCTTCAGGGAAGAGATCTAGAGGGATATAATGGTGGAAATTACACGAGAACATGATTTCTTTCACAAGGAATAGAAATATTAAAAATAGATAATTTTCCAGAATTTATCTTGCCAAAGCTCAAGACCGGTAGTTAACCAACCGAGGTAGCTTCATCTTGAAGAGACGAAGCCCTACTAAGAAGCTTGTGCTTTGCCTCCTCACCGGTAGCTCGTGACCAAGAGTCATCAGAAAACTCATCGGTGTTGGCCTAGGAGTGGTCTCCAGTGCTCGAATCGATTGGGAATCGATTCGTTTCTCCTCACTGGAGCTTGGTGAAGGTGTGTGTAAAGGTAATTTGAAAATGGTAGAGTTTGGAGGAGGTTGGATGGAGATTGGATCTGTCCTATTTCAGGCTTAGCATTTTTGGCCATGGGGAGAATCTAAGAACTTGGGGAATGCTTTGGGAGACTCACCTGGAGTTGCTTGTGTGATGAGGATGTGTATTGTGTGGAATGAGATCGATTGGGGAGGAGTATTCTCTTCTTCCCATCTAAATTGACAACTTGGATGAATTTTGCAAATTGCAAGTGTCCAACCCAAGGGCGTGGGTGGGAATATGTGAGGTGGCCGGTTTGAGTGGCCAAGGAAGTGGGCTGCCAAGTGGTGGCCCTGGTTTCTTATGTGTACTAATGGGAGGAAGTGGGTTAGCTCACCTCCACTAACTAGACCTAACTTTTTTAGTGGTCCTCATGTCCATCATGTCCATTTGGAGGTGGTAGAAAGTGTGTTTGACCATCCAAAATTAGGGTTTATTCCATTTAGGAGGCTTTACCCAATGGTTAATGGGTCAAATTGGGTTGGACTTAGGTTGAGTTTAATTTGGGTTGACCCATGGTGAGCTAAGGATGGGTCATGCCAAGTTTGAATGAGCTTGGTTTGAGTGGGTTTGGCTCAATTTGACCCATGTAGGTTAGGCTTGGTTGGGTTAAGTTGACCTATTGGTTAAATTAGGTCAAATAAAAGCTTGGGTCAAGTTCAAATGATGGTTTGGGATGCCTTGGTTCAATTGGTTTGATTTAATTTGGATTAGATTTGAATTTGACCCATATGGGTTCATATGGGTTAAATGGTCTAAGTTGACCAATTTGGTCAAATTGGCTTGGGTTCGGTGTCGATTTAGGTTCACTTGATTATTTGAATATGATTGTAGGCTTTGATTTCAATCAATTTGGATTTAGAAATAATTTAGACCAATTTGACCCTTTAGGTCAATTGGCCAAATTGGCTTGGGTTAGGTGTCAGTTTAGGTTCACTTGATTATTTGAATATGATTGTAGGCTTTGATTTCAATCAATTTGGATTTAGAAATAATTTAGACCAATTTGACCCTTTAGGTCAATCATAAATGGGTCAATTGATCATCCAAATGGAGTCATTGGTTTCAATAATTTGGGCTAGAATTTTATTTGGCATGATTTGGTCCTTTAGGTCAAATTGGGTCAACTTGGGTCAAAGGGGCACTTTAAGTTAATTGGGTCAACTTGATCACATGACCAAATTGACTTGGCTTGACCCAATTGATTTGATCAATCAATCAATATACAGAGATGGTTTGGTTCAATCACCAATTTGGGTTGGATTGGAGTTTGGTACAAATAAATCCTTTAAGTGAGTCAATGGGTCAATTTGACTCAATTGAATTTAATTAATGGAAATTAGTTTATCCAAGGTGATCAATCATCATGGAAAAGAATTGATCCAATCCAATTTGGGTTGGATTGAGTTCAATTTGGTCAAATTGGTTACTTTAGGTCAAGTGGACTAATTGGGCTAAATGAGTTGGATTAAGTTTTCTTTGGGCTGAATTAAGTTCGATGATTGATTTGGAATTGATTGATGGCTTTGATTGTAATTGATTTGGGTTAAATAGAATTTTAGCTCATTTGGACATTTTGGGTTCAAATGGGCTAACTTGGGTTGATTGAATTGATTTTGGCCATTGGGTTTGATTGGCTTGATTGTAGAGTTTGGAATGAGGGGTTTGAATGGTTTGAGAAAATAAATTGAGTTTGGCTTGATTGAAAGAGGTTTGGGGTCAAATCCATAGGATTGAATCATGGGGTTTATATGGTTGATTTTGGCTTGGAGTTTGGATATGAGATTGGATTCAATTGGTATTGGTTTGATTTGAGGTTTGGTTTTGCATTGATTTCAAGTTGGTTTTGGATTTAAGGTTAGGCATACTTCATGGGTTTGGCCATAGGGTAGGTAGGTTTCCTTAGTGCTAATTCATAGCCTAATCCTAAGGCAAATCCCCCTAAATCTCTAGGTTTGGGTTAAGTGTTCACCTAACCACTAGAAGTGTCCTATGATTAAGGAAGTCTTAGTGTCTAGAACACTCTCAGATTTAAGATGAGATGATTGAATCCTCACTCCAAAAGAAAGGTCAACAAGGATATCTAAGTTTAGTATTAAAGTTAAGGCCAAGATTCATACTCTAAAGAAAATTCCTCCCCTAGTTAATGTTATGGAATTAAAAGTTTTCTTAGCAATGTAGAATTCTTTGGGAAGTTTACGAAAGACTTTTCTAAAATTTCTAAACCCTTATGTAACTTGTTATAGAATGATGCACCATTTGAGTTCACCCCTCAATATTTATAGGCATTCATTTTATTAAAGCCTAAACTTATTCTAAACCTATTATTGTGACAACTAATTGGAATAGTCCATTTGAACTCATGTATGACACTAGTGATGATGTTATATTTGTAGTACTTGGGCAAACAAAGGATAAAATTTTTCTTGTTATCGATTATGTCAATAAAATTCTTAATAAATCTTAGTTAATTATTCTACTACCATAAAAAAATTACTAATTGTAATATTTGCTTTTATTAAGATCGGGTTCTATCTAGTTAGTACTAGAGTTATAATGTATACAGATCATGCAACTATAAAGTATCTTGTGAAGAAGAAAAATGCTAAACTAAATGATTAGATGAATTCTTCTTTTACAAGAGTTTGATTTAGAAATTAAGGATTGGAAAGATATCTAAATTATAGTACCTAAATACTTATCTAGACTTGATGTAGGAGAAGAATTTACGTAGTTGAGAGAATAGAGAAAAATTTGCCAATAAGTAGTTGTTTGTTTATAAACATAAAGTTATTTATGTGTAGACAAACATTATAAATTATTTAGCGAGTGAGATCTTATCTTATGAGTTATATTATAACAAAAAGAAGATGTTTTGCATTAACTTTGATTTTAATTTTGGGATTAGCCATTTCTCTATAAGAAATGTTTAAACTATATTATAAGGAGATGTGTCCTAGATGATAGGATAAATAAAATTTTGAGATTATGTCTTGATTCTAAGTATGAGGACATTTTATAGAAAATAGTATGACATCTAAAGTGTTGTAAAGTAGATCTTATTTGCCTACCCTATTTAGAGATGCTAATGATTATACAAAGAATTATGATACATGCCAATGAATAGAGAACATAGTAAAACGTCATGGAATGCTTTTGAATTACGTACTTGAGGTTGAGATCTTTCATGTTTAGGAATTAATTTTATGAGACCTTTTATTCCTTCTTCTAGAAATGACTATATTTTAATTATTTTAGATTATGTTTTCAAGTGGATTAAAACTATAACTATTCATTGGAATGATTCTAAAGTTGTTTTAAAATTCTAAAGAAAAACATTTTCACTGGATTTAGTACATTAAGAGTCATTATTAGTAATGAAGCCATCAATTTTCATAGTAAAAATTTAAAATCAATTTTTTTTTTGCAAAATATGATGTAAAGTATAAGGTGGTTATAGGTTATCATCCCAATCTTGTGGTTAAGTAGAAATATTAAATAGAGATATTAAAAGAATTTTATAAAAGACTATATGTCCAACTAAGAAAGATTAGTCAAATATATTAGATGATGCACTATGGGCTATATAATAGAATTTAAAACATCTATTGGTAAGTCTCCTTATAAATTATTATTTACAAAAGCTTGTCATTTACCTTTAGAATTAGAACATAAAGCATACAATCAAGAAGTTAAATTTTGATTTGAAAGATGTAGAGAAAATGTTATTTAAATTAAATGAATTGGATGAGATTAGAATAAGAGATCATAAAAATGCTATAATTTATGAAGAAAAATAAAATAAAAAGATGGTATTATAGAAATCTCTTTAAGAAGCAATTTGAGCTTATATAATAAGTATTATTTTTTAATATTAGGTTAAAATTATTTCTCGCAAAATTATAATCTAGCTTTTAGAGACATTTTATTATTAAAGCATATGTACATGGTGTTGCAGATATTTTAAACTTGTATCAAACATATTTTTAAGTTGAATAGTCAAAGGCCTAATCATTACATTGGAGGTAATGTAAATAAGCTTAAAGAGTTGATTAAATTCATTAGTTCTGAGGATAAATGAGAAATATCTTAATCAAGTTGAGGACTATAAACTAGGTGTTACTTAGGTTGCAACCCAAGGCATGAGCCAAACCCAACTAAACCAAGTCCAAGCCAAACTAAACTTGGCATGACTCACCTTTAGGCTCCTTAAGACCAACCCAAGTGGACCTAAGCCTTGATGAATCTGGTTCAACCTTAACCAAGTGAACCAAGCCTCTTATAAATGCCAAAATCTAAATATAGCAAAGTCTACTTACCCTTTTCGGCCAAGGCAACACCTCTAACACTTTTAGAGCTCACCCATGCTAACTCAAGCTGATCCAAAAGCTACTAGGCTCAACTATTGATCATGATGAAGTCTCCTTCACCATGGCTAGGAACCAAGGGCTGTCCACTAAACTCCTCCACCCACTACATGGAAGTATACTCCCTTCCAAGGCCCTAAACTTAGCACACACCCTCATAAAACTCCTAAAGCTAGTTTCAAGGAATCCTTAGAGCTCCTCGAGCACCTAATCACTGACAAGGCCAACCCCACTCAAACATGATCGCCCCTAACATTCACCTCTACCACACCTTCACTCACATTAATTAACTCTTTCCACACCTTGCCCACACCCAGGAGAACTCAAATGAATTGAGAGCCATTCAATTCAAACACCAGAGGTAGGACTTAGATCAAGCTTCGGCGAGCAGCTGTGGAGCTTGGTCTTAGATGCAACTAATAGGGAATCAAGTGACCATCTTATCAATAGATTCACCACTTCAAAGTGAGTTTACATCTTACATTGGATTGTTAGTCTTTAGCTCTGATGAGGTAAATTCCTCATACTAATAAATCAAGCCTCTAAGTGTTGGTGCTTTATAAAGAAAATGTGAATCACATGTGAAACAAGCCATATAATGTGTAGGATTCCCTCTTCTGATGGTTTTGGAATCACTACCCCTTTGATTCGATCTTGGTTGACTCAAATCAAGTCATGAAAAGCAAATTATGTTCATCTTTCTCTGAGTAAGAAGATGAATCACGGGTCATTCATTCCATGTGATAACATGACAATGACTTAATCACATTAGAATTAATTGATTTGAATCCTTTATGTCGTGAGATTAATCTCTATTGTTCCATCATCAATTGAATTAACCTAATCACTTAATTTAAAAATAAAAAAATGGTATAATGGGTGTTTAGTGCTTAAACACTTCTATTAAACATTAGTGCGCCTTTAAATAATTATTAGGACATATGTTCATAATTTTCAAAAAATCACAACTTATGATAATTAATTAAATAAATGATTTAATTGCCCGAGAACTTAGAAAAATCATAACAAATCACATAATTTCAAAAAATGAAAAAAAACTTTTGTATCTTTGTTTAATAAATAAATAATTAATGAAATAAAAATTACTTAATTAGTTTAGGGTATTTTGAGAATAATTGCTCAATTATCAAAAATTAATTAGTGTAATTAATGATTATCTATAAGCCCAAAGGTTTGTGGATCATTATTACCATTGTTGTGCATGTTTAGAAATTTTGTAATATTTTCTAAGCTTATACTTAATGATTATTTACATTTTAAGGGTTAATTTGGCTTAATTTTGGTAATAATTAACAAATCATAAAAAATTAAAATCAAAAATTTAACTTAGAACTCTTTAATCAATTGAGAGATATTAGAAAAATTATAATGAAACCTAAGCTAATTAACTTCATTAATTCACCCTAATCACCTTTAACTAATCTTTTAATTAAAATATCTTAAACTTAAGTTGAACTTTGATTATGTATGTTAATCTTGGGTGTGATGAACTTGTTAAGTGGACTCCATGAAATGTGATCATCCTTGTTTAGATTTAAATCAAATTCATCATACATGATTTGCATGCATATATACTTAGTTGTTAGGTAGTTTCAAAATTTTCTCTCTTTAATTTCAAAAATGCATAGCATATAATATAAAAATTGCAAAAATCAATTTTTATGTCATATGGTTATTCAAATTAGCATTTATTATCTATTCATATAGAATCTTATGCTTGAAACAATCATAAGGTATATCGGCTGCACACCCGAGGGCATGAGGCTACTGATCCAAAGGAGGTTTTATTATCTTTCCCCACTGGTTTAATAATGTCAAGTGCCTATTAGTTGCTAGAAATTAGGCATAAGAATCTCATACATGTATAATACTTTATAAATATTAAATATAAATTTGAGTAAACTTAAGAAAGATCATTTTCTTCCAAGTCCTAAGAATAGATACCATCTATATACATCATATAAACTAAATAACCTAAGGATGATTTATATAGCAAAGAGCTACTTATCATGTTTAGTCACTCTCAAAGAGGACACATAGTTAAGGTAGGATTTTGCTTAAGTCTTTAACTTCTTTAGGTTTGGGCTCAGGTGAGATGGCTCTCACTATAAGTAAGATTCATCAAACTCCATGCTCTTTACAACATTAATACAACCTAAACATAAACTAGAATTCAATTTAAAATTTATACCTATGACATTAATCACTCTAATTAGAACTACCTAATAATAAATTATAATTTGTTTTCAAATTACAAGCCTTTACACACACATTAGCATATTAAACCACAAATCTTAGACTTAAGTTAGGATGATATTTTAATGTGATGTATTGATTTTTTTTGTGGTATAGTTTTAGGCTTGATGTTAGAGTGTATGTTCATAGAATGGATGTTAAGATAATGCTTTCCACAAAGAAATGTACTTAACAAAAGGAGACACTAGAATAAAAATTAAATTAAATTAAATGATTTAGTTTGTAGGTGTTGTTTGCACCCTTAAGAATATCCCATTAAGATAAATGTGTTTGATACCCACTAGTGATAAGGCCAAATGTATGAAATATAAGTTTGGTGTGTATGTGTTATGTCTAACCTCAATTTTATGATTTTTATTAGGACTTTATTTTAAAATTTTAAATATAATTTTATATTGAAATTAATATTAGAGCCATGGAGTTTAGGATGAGATGTAGCTAGAAGGCATAGACCTAAGAAGCCTATTGAAGCTTAGAGCACTAAACACTTTGAGAAAAAGAGATGAAGACCCCCCATTGGCTTTCTTTTATTGTAATATTTATTATAAACAAAGCTATAAGGGTATAACTCACCTACCCATTTTCTTCTTTTATTGGGGTGTATGGTGGAACCCATTCATATCAACCTTTTTAATATTTTAATTTGAATTGATTATTTTGGTGGTTTACTTTAATTGTATAATAAAAATGGCATACTTTCATGGGTTTATTAAAGTGTGATGTTATTGTAAATGACCTGAATTTTGTTAGGTTCTTTATAATTTAATTTTTGTATCCCAATTAAATTAATTAACTCAAAATTAAAGTTAACATAACTTGCAAGATCACTTTAATGATTTAGGAACACTTAAGTTTGCAATGAATGTGTAACCATGAGCATCTTGTTTTTTCTTTGTTAAATAAAGAGGATATTTACTTATTATATGATAGGGGGGATTACAGGACCTCTAACATCAACCCCCTTGAGAGGAGAATACCCTTCTTGCTAATTGACCCATAACTTTTTTTCATCTTGCATGTAGCATATTAAATACATAAGCTTGAGTCAAATATGAGAGTATAAAATCGATAAAAAGATATAATTTTTATTGTATTAGCTTAAGACATTATTTATACTAGTCATGATCTTAGAATCCTAAAGAGTTATTTTAAGCTCTTAGGTTTTCAGTCCTAATAAATAGTAGCCTAGCCATCTAGCATATTATATGAAACTTAGCCATATGATTTTAAAGCATAGGTAGCGTTAGCTATCTGTCCATCCATGGATGAATAATAAAGGAGGTGGGGTAAGTTCACTCTCTAGTGAAAGTGAATCAATATATCCTAATTTTCCTCTCGTTACATAAAGTCAAGCTCTTGGCTTGTGCTAGAACACTTTAGTTTAAGGTTGTTTGTTTCTCTTTTGTATGGATGTAAATCCTCACCTATTAAGCATTCTCTAAATCTTTGTTATTGGGACATAATTTTTTTTAACTTTCATCTTAATATAAATCTCAATTTCAAAAATTTAATGCCCATCTATAAGGTAAACTGGGGCACATTTTAGGCTTCTTAGTATTATAAGTGCCTCCCACTTATCTTTCTTTATAATTTGTTAAGAACTCTTTCTATTTGAGCTTTCCCATTACTTCTAAAATTACCAATCCTTTGCTTTAAACATAAAATATATAGTGATATTAGCTGACCACTTTAATTAAAAGTTTTCTTAAGAGATTCTTATCCCCTAAAATGTAATTAATTATGGGTTCTTGCCCCTATAAAGAACTTAAGAACACATCCTAAAATAAACCTTTTCTTACTTTATCCATGTAATGCAAGAGAAAAATCTCTGAAACGGTAGACCCATCAATTTAAGAGTCCTTATTAGGTGATTAAGTCCATCATAGAATGATCCATCTATCTTTTGAGAAAGTGTTTCATCTCTTGATGTTGTACTTGATCATTTAAATAAGTCCCTCAAGATGTCACATATTTTTAAACACTACAATTAATTAGAACTAAATGTTTTAACTTCATTAAAGAAAATAATATTATGATTATTTAAATATGGAATGGTAACTATTTATAACATCAATTAGCTAAAATTCATAGGAATCAATTATATTTTTATGGAGCACTAAAGAAATATTAGTTTATGTAAGAATTTAAAATATTATAGTTTAATTATTTTTTATATTTAATAATTAAATACGCAAGACTATTGTTCATTTGGAATTCTTATTTAATAATTTTAAATTATAAAAGTTTTCAATCAAATAAGTTTAATGATTTAAGAAAATATGTAGGATTACATAAAGATAAATAGTGATTTGAGTTTTGAGGTGTTTGATAAGTGGAAATTTTATTAAATTATTATGTGTTTATATGTATTTTTTATATTTAATTCATCTTAAGTTGGGATTTATTTTCATATTTTTAGCATACTTGGCAGAACTTCTCATTTAAGATAAAATAAACACAATCAACATCTTCAAGGACAATGCTTAGGCGCTATGCAATGCTGCACCACATTGCCGAAGATGGGTAAATTAGCTGTAGAGATAAAGAATCCAATGCCATAGTGCTAAATCAAGTGTCAATGTGCTATAATTAACATAGATTTGGATGTCAAGATAGAGAACCTAATGCCTTGGCACAATCAAATAAAGTATTATCCAAAAGAAATTTAAAAGTGCATGAAAATAATAAGCTCAATCCCTAGGTGTTAAAAGACTGCGTGTGATACTAGATCCCTTCATTTCAAAGCAATAAGATAGAGTGTTTAGTATTGCAGCAATACAATTGGGCATTGCAATGCTACGACCCAACAAATTCAATTTTGAGCATTTTTCAAAAGTTAATTTGTGGAGTTATAATTGGAATTTTAGAACAAACCTTGGAAGGATGTGTTCAATGCCAAAGAAGTTGAGGGTGGCGGTATAAAAATATATATATTTGTGTATTTTATGGGATTTCTTAGGTTTTGTTTTTTCTTTGAAAGTGTTTTTAGTGAGACTTCTTAAAGTAAATGCATGATATGAAGTGTGTGGACATGATTTCATTTAGGATATCAAGGAGATGAAGATATTAACTATATGAGAGGGATTTTGTATTGCAATCTTTCCCTTTTTTTATGTGCTTTCAATAAATCCTATGCAGTTTCATGATTTTTGTTTTCATTTGTTTCTTAAAATGTTGAATGATGCATTTAAACTATGAATTTATAATAAATTTGTGCCTTTTTTTAAAAGTTTTATGTTGATTCTGAGATAATTTTTGTATTATTATTATTTTATTATTTTACTTTTCTCATGCTTAATTTAGTTATGGACTAATCAATCAAATCTTGAAATTTAATGTGGTCTATTAATATCAAGAGACATAAAAGTAATAATTAGAAAAGTAAATATATCTTTTTTAATACATAAGAATATAGTATTTAAATATTTGCAATTATTGATTTTATAAAATTATGATGAGGGACAACACGTAGATCTTAGGGTGGTACTTATTGAAATAATTAAGTATAACATTAATGAATAATAAACTATCTTGAAAGGTAGAGATATCACCTTATGATAGACTCAATCATCTAATAAGGACTCTTAAGGCATCAGGGTATACATGTGCTAGAGAGTTTTCTCCTACTTTACATGGATGAACTAAGATAGAGTTTATTTTAAGATAGGTTCTTAAGTCCTTTATAAGGGAAAACTCACATAATTAATTACATCTTAAGAAAAAATTTCTTAAGAAAACTCTTAATTAAAGTGATTGGCTAACTTCTCTATGGATTTCAAAAATTGATATCAAAGAATTAGTGATCGTTGAAAATCAAGTGGGAGAGATCAAACATGAAAAGTTATTAACAGAATCTAAGGCAAGATAAGTAAGAAGTGCTCATGATACTAAGAAGCCTAATGTAAGCACTCTAGTTTATCGTATGGTGAAGTTTTATATATTTCTTTTTTGAAATAAGGAATTATGACTATTTTAGTTGGTATTTATTAGAAAGCTATGACTTATATTCCAACAATATGAGGTTTTAAAAATACCTAAGAGGTGAGGAATTACACTTCTAACATAGAATAAACATGTTACCTTTGAACTTATGTCAAAGTGCTCTAGCACAAGTTAAGAGCTTGACTTAATTCTACTAGGGGAAAATTGGGATTTGTTGGCTCACTCCCACTAGAGATAGTGAACCTATCTTGACTCTTTTGGACTTATAATAACCTGAAGTGGCTGCCAAATAACACCACAAATGAGTTAAAACCATGTGGCTAAGTCTTATGAATGTAGGATAGTTAAGCTATTGTTTAATAGGAAAAAGTCTGAAGTCTTAAACTCACTCCCTAAGAGCTTAGATCATGGTTGGTATGAAATATGTCATAGACTAATGTAATAAAAAGTACATATTTTTATTCATTTTGACAATCAATTTGACTCTGGCCAGGGTGGACAAATATTCTTACATGCATGACAAAATAAGATCATGGGTCAATCTGCGAGAAAGGTCTTCTTCATTATAGAGGTTGTTGTCAATGATCCTACACTCCCCTTATCGTTTCAATGAGTGATTATCTTCTATATTCAAGATGGAAGATGATATGTATGCATGGTGTTATCTACATTCATCACATACCTATGACATAAAGTTAATTTTATTGATTAATTCCTATGATTTTATTATGAGGTTATGATTTGTATTAATTTTAAGTAAATTATTTATTATAATTAGATAGAAAACTTAAAATTATAAAAGGCCTAATGAAATAAAAGCCAAAATCAAAGTAAACACATCAATCAATCAATATTAATAATAATAATAATAATAAGCTAGTGTAGCTAGTTTTGTTATACACCTCAGAGAAAGAAAAAGTTGGTTTGCCAAGCTCAACCCTTATGCAACCCAGATTATAATTACAAAAATGAAATTAAAGTAAGAAATGGGGTCATCATCTTCACTTGAATTCCCAAGTCTATGCCTTCTAGTGCTCATTCTAAAGCCCCATGGCTCTAATCCTATTATTACAAAATTACATTTGATCTTCCAAAAATAAATTTGAACTAAACCTATAAAATAAAAGTTATAACATACATACACACTAAGAAATTATATATCATACAATTAGATTTAAGACCCATGGATGTCAAGCCTGCTTATTTTAAGGGCTATGCTGAAGGTGGAACAACACCTATAAGTAAAAGTATTTAGTTAATTTTTTTAATTATAGTAGTCCCTTTAATTAAGCACAACTCCCTATAGAAAATATTATTAGTCTAATAAATAATTCCATACCATCCATACTAATGCACAAAATAATCCTAACATCTAGTCTAAAATATTGCACCACAAAATAAAAAAAATTTGATACATCACTACAAAACACCGACCTAACCTAAATCTAAGATCCATGACCCATCAATCTAATGTGTGTGCGAAGGCTAGTGTAGTGAGGCAAAGCTAAACTTTAGTATTGAGTTGTGTGTTAATTGATAAGTTCAAGTAATTAGCCAAAATGTGATTTTTATTCAAGTATTTAGTGATTTAAAGAAATGTATTTTTTTACACATTCAATTTTATTTGAATTAGACTTAGTGTTTTAAAGAGTATGAATATCCATAAGCTACACATAGAATAAAACTTATTCTTTTTCAATACCCTACCTTAAGGTTAAACATAAAGATGTATTTTATAATTTTTAGTCCTTCTTAATGAAGTGTTAAGACTTTTATTAATCCTTAATTTGAATTAAACTTAAATGAAATTATAATCATATGAAAGACTCTCAAGGTTAATAGGAACAAGAGATGACTTAATGATATCCTCCAACACTTTATCACCATAATTATTCATTTTATCTAAAATATCTATTTTATTACTTTTTAATATTTTATTTTGATAAAATTATGTATTTATTCTATCACTTTAGTATTCTATTTCAAAATAATCATATATTTATTTTATCACTCTAATATCCCATCCTTCAATAATAATATTTTATGTATTTATTCTATCACTTTAGTATAATTTTTAATATTTTATTTATTTCATCATTTTAATAATTCATTTTTAAATAATCATGTATTTATTGTATTATTTTAATAATTCATATTTTAAATAATTATATGTTTATTTCATTATTTTAATAGTCATTTAAAAATAATCATGTATTTATCTTATCATATTAATAATTCATTTCTTTAAAATAATATACATTTTTTAAGATAAACATGAATATTGACAAAATAAATTTTTAAAATAATTTAATGATATATAAAGTCCAAAAAAATGATTTATATATTTTACATGTATTTTTCTACACAACTTTTCAAGTATATGCCATTATTAAACTAGGGAGATGAGGTGTCTGAGACCTCCTTCGAACCAATAGCCTGAGCATTCAACAGGCTACTCAGGCTCTGATTAGTGATCATTCATAATTGTTCAATTAATTAATTGAACAATCTCGAGACTTTCTAAATACTCGATCATTAAATGAACAAGCTTGAGCTCCATGCTCGATTCGATTATGATCATAAACATTATCATTTAAAACTTATTAAAAAAGAAACAAAGCTTAGTAGTTTATTTTATTTCATTGAATATAACAAATTTTAATAATTTGAGATACCTATTTGTATATGCTATGTTTTGTAGTGCAAAGAGGAGATGAAGAAAATTCCTTTGCCTTGAAATATCATGATTTCAATCTTTGAAACTTTTATAAATTTATTCTAAGTTAGTGTATTATCATTATGTCTATTGTGAACATTTTATAATGTGACTCTAGTTACATGTTAAACATTTGTAGTTGGTTTGTTATTGTAATCTACAAGTTTAATTCACATGGTAGAGATACATCTATAAAACTTGAGGCAAATAGTGGGAATTGGGGATGAAGGCAATGATGATTAAATAGAAAGTTGCTTTAAAGGATCTATATTTTAATTATAGTTTCCTTCTCTTCAAGCATTGTTGGTAGTCATTATATTGAAAATTTATTATAATGTATTTATGATGAAGGTTTCTTTTGGAGGATCAAGATTTTTTCAATATAATGCTTGTTGTCCTTGTCTTTTAGAGTTTCTAAAACTATTATATAAAATCACTATCATAATTATTATATATGATGATTAATTTGACTATGAGCTTGAGCCAATTCTCCTAAGTTATTTGAATGTGTAATATTTATAGGAATCTATCATATTTGGCTTTGTTTAATTCAATCTATAGCTTTTGAAAATTTTTTTGATCTATAACTTTTTTTGATACATTATTTGGCCTTTTGGATTCAATTTAGCCTATATAGATTTATTATAAAAAATAAGTGGTTTGTAAAATTTATTTGATCTATGGCTTATTTGATTAATTTATAATTTGTAACTTTTGGAAGTTGTTTGATTTGTAACTTGTTTGATGCAATTTATGGCTTATGTATTCATTTTATCAGGCTTATGGACTCATTATCAAATAATCAGGCATATATATTTAATATCAAATAATCGGACCTATCCATTCATTTTCTTCTGATTTATGTTCGGTGAAGGTGAATGAGAGCAACTACACTTTTTAATATGCTATCAATTGATTAAGGTAATTTTCATTTCTGACAGTTATTTTCTTATTATCTTAGATTTGAGTTGCGTATTACATTACTGCATCAAAAGTATTAAGAAAGAAATTATTATTCACTAATGAGTGGTTGTTTAGTTGATAAACATTGATGTCAAATTTTATTTATTTTCTTATTACTCCTATATTTGAATATATACATTGCAATAATTAACAATGTCTTTGTAAGTCTTTCACTTCATCTAACAAGATAATCTTAAATTCTCTAAGGAAAAGAACTCATTTACTCTTGAACACAAACTACTTGTTTATGCTCATTTTTATACTTGTTTTAGTAGTTCTTCTAGTGGCATATTCATTTAAAAGTAGATTTGTTCTTTTTATAAGTTCAACAAGTAGCTTATTTATTAGCTAAGGCTCGATTAGTTTAAAAATAAGTAGCTCAATAATGATGCTCATTAGTCTGTTTGATAAACTTATAAATTTAACAAACAAGTAGCTCGACAAAACTACTCATTAGGCTCATTTATTTACCAAACAAGTAGTTTTAACTGCTCGATAAGGCTCATTTAGTTAGCAAATAAATAGCTCAATAATACTATTAGTTTAACTACTTGATAAAGCTCATTTTATATTGATAAACAAGCTATCAATAAGGGCTTGATTATCAAATTATGAACCAAACATGAGCCAAACTTGAACAGTCTCTATGCTAAACGAATCAAGATTGAACATAAAGATTGAAGCTCGATTTGAGCTCAAGCTCAACTTATGTAAATGAGCTCAAGCTTGAACACATATGTTGACTAGACTCATTTCAATTGTAGCCTTAGAGATATTCTTGAAAGTAAGGGATATCAATTGAATGAAGTGAAATTTAATATCTAGTTCTCATATCACTTTTAGATATGCAAAAAACTCATATATTGACTAACTTTCATTTTTCTTCAATTTTCAATCAAATACTGCTCAAGTGATTTCCTTCAATTTTTTTGTATCTAATTCCTTTCTATATGACATATCAAGAATTCCTTAAAAATCACCTTTTAATCAAAAAATTTCTTAACATGCTATTGAACATTATGAGGTTTTCATTGCAGTTTAGTTTTTCTTTAATATAAACTCTATAGTTTTGCATGAGAGTACTCTTGTTGATTATTATTTTACTTAGTTGGCTCAATTTATTTATTTATTCATGATTTGCTTATTTTTTTATATTTTGACATTAATAACCTTATTTATTCTTCAACTGACTTGAAAAGTTTCTAATTGCTATAATAGTGAGACTTAAAATTTTTGTGATAAGAAGTTATATCAATAAATAGTCATTAATATGGAAAGATCTACTACTAATGTTACAAGTGAGTTGAGAGTATTAAAGAGCTTAGGCAAGCAGTTATATCAACCAATTTTTACCATCTTCAAGGATTGGTCCTTAAGAAGGTTTATAGAACTTGAAATATTCCATGATAATTTTTGAATGGATAATTCAAGCAATGACATGAATAAACCTTGATTGTATTTAGGCTATAGAAAATTCAAGCAATAATATGAATAATTCAAAATGGGTATAACTCTTAAATAAGAGGATAAGAAAGAGTATGTATAATGGACTTCTAAAATCCTCTTCACTAGCTCTATCACACATCTAGAGTTAATAATATCTTATCAAAAAATAATTTAAAGTACATTTGAAAGTTACTTTACAATAATAATTAACATAAATTAACTAAAGTTTACTTTTTCTTATTATTGATCTAATTTTTAATTATGATATTTCTAGAGTTTGACAAAAATTTAATCATACAAATTGGCATTTAATCATATTTTGTTAAATGATTATATTTTAATAAATTGAGATTATTATTAGAGTAAATTTTATGTCTCTCTTTTTAACAGACTTTATGTTATCATCAATATATTATAAATTATAATAGATTACTATTCTATTTGTACTTATAGTTTTTTGTTTTTGTTATTATGAAGTTTTTCTTCATCTATAAAAATTAGAATATTTGAGAAGCTTTTTTAATTTTTTTCAAATTTGTATAGGTTTCCAACAAATTTTTGATGGATTTTTCATCATTAATGGGCTGTTACGAATTATCATTAGGCTTTCCAATGGGTAAGAAATTTCTGACAATAGAATTTCTAGTGGATTTTCGATGGAGCCAACCATTGAAAATTTCTAGCAGAAATTTTGATAGAGTGTTTTATGGAAATTCTATAGGGAATTTTCGATGGAAATTCCTTCATAGTGGATTTTCCATAGGTTACTCCATTAGGTCATTGGGAAAACCTTTCCAACAGATTTTTTTTGATGGATAATTGAATGTTGGAATGTATTTCCAACCAAGTTTTATATGAGTGAATTCATCATAAATCCATTAAAAACATGGAATTATGATGAATTTGGTTGATTTCCATTGAATTTTTCTTTTGAAAATTCACAATTTTTTTGTAGTGATACATAGAGGTTTCATTCACTTCAATCAATTTTAGAATTACAAATATTTTGACTTAGATAATAAGAATTTTATTTTTGATTTAACAATAATAATAATACTCATACTACCTATATATCATGCACCTTAAGAATTTAACTTTAAACATGAGTATGATGAATTAGCCATACATTCATAAGTGAATAAAGAATATCAAATAGATATCTTAAAGTGATCCACTTAGGTTATCAAACCCTAAAGTCTTTCATATAAAAATAATGCCATTTAAGCTTAATCAACATTTCATAATTAATACATATTAATTAATTAATTAAATATATTGAAGAGAGATCAAATGATGGAATTTTCTCCAACCCACCCACCCTCTAGTTATTTATTAGATTTAAGAGTGAAATGGTAATTTTAATGAATTAATTAAATTTTATAATTATTTAACCAATTAATATGCAAGAGATCTTGAAAATTAGTTAGACATAATTATTTAATCCACAAAAATGCAAAATAACATGGAACGTAAATAGTAAAAATTTTCAGGCATTTGGGCTAATATTTTATGATTAATTAATTAATTAAAGAAGATCTTCATTAGGCAATAACATTTAAAATACCCAAAACTATTTGGGGATTTTAATTTGTTTGATTAAATTTTTGTTAACTAAGCATAAAGAGGATTCATTTAAAATTTTTAGGGATTTGTGCAGTTAATTTTGAATTTCCTAAGTCTTGGGTAATTACTCTTAATTTCATTAATTTAAGCATTTTTTATTAATTAAAGCCTTTCCCCTTCCTTAATAGTGATTTTGAGAAATAATTAAGACCATGTTGACCTCACTTTTGGAGTGAGGATTAATCATCCCCATCTTAGATCTAGAAACCTTTAAGACACTTAAATTTCCTTAGTGCTAAGAAACTTCTAGTGATTGAAGGGACACTAAAACTTCAGCTTAGAACTTGGAAGGCATAACCCTAAGCTCAGAGTCCACCTTGGGACAAATAGGTTTCACGTATCTTATGACCTAAACCAAGGCAAAATGCCTTTTTATTCATCCAAACTTAAGCTCATGTAGATGGAGCTAAACCAACCTCAAACTTATTCAATTAATCTTGATTGAATTTGATTTTCTAATCCAAGATGCAAGCCAAACTACCTTGGACCTTAATCCAAGTTAACTCCACCATGATCCTATAACTCATTCAAACCCATTCAAGCAAACTAAATCTAATTTGATTCCCTCAATCACTCCAATTATTCATTAGATCATTTCAAGCCGCTTCAACACTTACAATCAAACCAATTGAACCAATGGAAGGTGACCAACCCAAGTTAGCCCATTTGACCTAAAAAAGTTTAAATGAGTCAAAACTAATTAAGCCAAAATTAATTATAATCAAAGCCACCAATCAATTTCAAATTTATCATTGAACACCCCCCGACCATCCATAAACCCAATTGATCCAAGATGGCTTGACCAATTTACTTGACCCAAAGTGACATAAAAGGGGTAATTGAACCGAACTCCAATTAAACTCACATTAGATCAAATCAAGCTATCCAATCCCATCATTAATGATTAAAAATTATTATTGAACACTCTACTACAATCAATTGAACCTAATCAAGCCAATTGGACCCTTTACATAAGTTGACACAATTTGACCTAAAGGGTCAAATTGAAACAAATCAAATCCTAAACTAAATTGATTGAAAGCAATGCTTTCAACCAATCACTAATTCAATATTAAACATAATCCAACCTTCAATTAGATCCAACTTGGTCAACCTAACCCAATTAGCCCACTTAGCCTAATTTGACCTAAAGTGTCAAATTGAACCAATTCACTCCACAATTCAAATTAATTCAAATCAAATATGACACTCAATCAAATTGATCAATTAAACATAGACCTAACCCATGCTCAAGACAATTTGGTGAATTTGGTCAAATTGGTCAACATGACTCATTTGACCCAAATTGAACTATATGAGCTAAATTAAAATCTAACCCAAATTGAATCAAACCAATTATAGTCATTCACTCAAGATGACCAATTGAACTTACATAAATCATTATTTTGATCTAATTTGGTCAAATTGGTCAATTTAGACCAATTAAACCCATTTGACCCATATGGGTCAAATTCAGCCAAACCCATCTAAACCAAGCCCAAACCCAACCAAACTTGGCATGGCACATTCTTGGGTCACCATGGGCCTACCCAAGTGGGCCTAACCCATGGTGAACCCAGTTTGGGTCAAACCCATTGAACCAAGCCACTCAAATGGGAGACAAAATCTCAATTTGAAGGGGTTCTCCATCACTTTACCCCTTGGTAGTCACCTTTGGCTCTTCTTGGACAAGAGGACTACTGACCCAAGCAAACCTAAAGTTGTTGGGATTAGCCTTTGGCCAAGAGAGGGTGAGTTCACTCATGGAAACCCATTGGTCTACATAAGGAAGAGTGTACACCTCATGCCAATCCACTATACTCCCTCATCCTCAACCATCTCAGCAGTCCCCTACCATCTCCAACCACCTACCTTGGTCGGACGGACCGGCTGCCAAAGGCTGAACCAATCCCAGCCCTTAGTTCAGTTGGGAAGGAGAGTATACTCCTCCCAATGAATTCAAACTGCGCATAGACCTTCTCTAGAGCATTCCCCACAGTCTCAAACCTTCTTGTGAGCTCCTTCTGCACTCCACCGCCAGCAAGAACAACTCCCAATCGAACCTAAGAACTCCATCCATCCAAGTTTTCTAAACCTCCACCAAACCAAAATTAACTCTTTTCAGAACTTTACCTCGCTTTAGTGAAACAAAGCAAATCATTTCCCCAGCGATTCGACTGTTGGAAGATGTCTCAAGACCAACTCTAGTGAGCTTCATAGTGATGTTTGATCCATAGAGAGATTGGTGGGGAAGCAGCTCGTGATCTTCTCAATAGGGCTTCCTCTCTTCAAAATGAAGTTACCTCTATCGGACTGCCTATAGCTCTTGCAAGGTAAAATTTGACAATCGTAGCTTCAGCCCCTAGGTGTTGATCTTTTTTTAAGTGAATTGTGTTTTTGTGCAATTTTCATCATATGATCCATTTAAATTTATTTCCTAATAGTTTTGGAGTCAATTTCACCATCGAACAAGCTTCGTGAGCTCAGATCGAATGATGAAAGGCAAACAGCATCCGACTTTCGGTGCTCGTGGGATGATGAATCATCAAACGTCCATTCCACATGATTAAAATGGATGGAAGTGATTAATCACGCTAAAAATCTTGATTTAACCTCTTTGAAATTAAGAGATTAATCTTGACCGTCTGATCCGAGATCAACTAATGAGACAAAACTCCGTCCACTATCACTAAGTCAGCTGGTATGTCGGACAATTTAAGTAATCAATACGAAGTGCCATGTTGAAAGTGCTACCACATCAGCATCTACATGACAATGATAGCTTAAAGGGTTAATTATGCTTAAAATTTTATTAAATGACAAGAACTTTAAAAAATTAAAACTAATTATAGAAAAATCCAAAAAAATACAAATCAACCTATTTTAGAAAGGTTAACATAGGAGAATTTAAAAAATATAATCCCTAATTTATGTCTAGTGAATTATGCTTAATTAAAGTTTAAAGTTTAGGCTAATTACCTTAATTAAGGCCAAATTATTTTGTAAAATTAATTCTAAATTTGGTGGGATGATTTCATGGGATGTCCTTTGCCTCCTATAATTTTCTTGAAATTATTTGCCCTATAATTTAAAGAATTTGGAATTTCAATCATAATTACTCTCATTAATTAATTAAATAATTATTAAAATTGATAAATAATAGAAATTAAATAATAAATGATAATTAATTATTGTGAGCAGTGGGAATTATGAGGAAAAGTAATCAGGACCCCTTCTCCAATTATTTTTCTAAATGTTTTTTTAAGAGGGTTAATTAACATGTGTAATAATTAGGGATTAATTAAAACATTAATGATAAAATATAAATCAAATAAAATTAATTAATTAGTTTAGATAATTCAAACATAATCCATTAATTTTCCTTTATGTTTTTAATAGTATAAAGTTATTAAAGAAATTATGATCAACCCATTGGTACAAGAAAATTATAAGATTGCTTAACTTAGATTCTTTTCTACTTTAGTATAATTAACTCTTAAGCATGAGCCTAATTGCATTAGATTCCCTTATTGAAACTTTTACTTTTCCAAAAGCATATCATTGAGGGATTATGATCAAGTAGTTAATTAAATTAAAGAAGTTTAAGGAAAGGTAATTAAGTTGATGTGCTTAATGACTTGAACATAATCAATCTATAAAACCCATTTAACTATTTTTTTAAATCTATCAAATCACCAAAATGGATGGGGTAAATACTAAATATCATCTCTCTTCTTTAGGTTTGAACAACTTAAATATCAAAATCAAACCTTATAAGAACTTTGATTAGTCTTAAAGAATATTTATTTGGCTTGATTGTCCTTAGGACTTAATGTAATTGAGTATATTATGTGGAAATGTTTAATTACTTATTTCTAATCATTATAAATGTGTATGCCTTTTGTTTCACATGTTCATATTTTTCAAAAACAAAAGAGAGAGAGAATCAAAAGAATATGGTTGCATTTAAGTTGCATGTGTTGGATAAATATTATATAGTGTGGCTATTATCACCAATAAATCTCAAATTACTTTCAAAACTTATAAGCTAATGATTTAAAATTTAAGTTGATGTTGGTTATAAATGTTCAATAAAGTTTACATTTAGTTATAATTTAAAGATGGTAAAGGATTGATGGTTCATGTGTATGTTTACATATGTTTGAGTTGGCAAGTATATAGTATGGACATCCCGGAAACATGAGGCTTTAAGTAGCCCCAAGGAGGTCTTATATAATCTCATTTCCTGGTTTAAGAATGGCACAAACTTGCTTAATTTCATTCATGTGTATGCATATTCTAGAATTTGGGATAAAACTTTGCTTTACATGAATGAAAGATTTGCTTTTATATACCCTTTGCATGATTTTCATTTATATGCTTGTGAATATGTTTGCATATATTTAAGTTAGCAAGTATATAGTTTGGAAATTTTGGGAACATGAGACTTTAACTAGCTCCAAGGAGGTTTTAGATAATCTCACTTTCCTAGGTTTGGCAATGGCACGTACTTGATTAAATCTCTAATACATAACTATATATGCTTTACTATGAAATGGAATCTTTTTTTCTACCAAATTGATGCATTAATTATCAACATGTGTACAATATATATATATATATATATATATATAATCAAATATCAAATATCATGAATAATGAAAATGAAGAAGTGGGTATGCTATTGATGATGGAAGCATGTAGGGAATGTTATTCATGTAATAGTGATTCCATTTTATTAATAATAAGATTCCTTTTATGTTTGAATAAGACTCATTAAGACTAACCCAAACTTAGGCTTAATAATAGATGCTTATGAATTGTTCACTAAAGAAACCAAAGCCTTAATAATATGCCTTTAGAAAACAACTTAAGGTAGGATGAAGGGGGTCAATCCCCTTTCCTTTCTTCATAATAATTAGATGCCGAGTAAACATTAAAAGAAATAAGAAAGTGTAAATTAAAATTAATCAATTTATTCCAAGATTTGAAGTGGAATCTCCCCTATTTTTAACTTAAAATAATTATTAACTTTAGATAATTACACTTTTAAAGCTTAGTCAAGACACACCACACTAAACCTTAGCAAACACATTATAATGCTAAGTCACTAGTCCTAGTCTTAGGTTAGGCTGGTGTATGTTATGGTATAATGTTTTAGACTGGATGTTAGGATTATTTATGCTTAGACAGGAAGTTAGGATTGTTTGTGCATAGACTGAATGTTAGGTCTCTAGTAGTCAATCAGATTACTGGGTCTTATAAAGTTCTGAAGCTCGAGCTCCATCACTACCATAAGTACACCATAGAGTTACTAGCCTAGATCCTGGAAGTCATAATTTATAAAATCCCCCGAGGAGAAAATGTCATAGCCAAACTTGCAAAGAGTTGGCATGTTTGGAAGATGAGTTCATAGCAATAGTGGTTCACAATAGACAAGTCCTACCTCTCATTGATGTTGAACTCATCAATAAATACACTCTTGAAGGGGAGGTTACTATTGTCAAAAAGGATGAAGAGCTAGATGAAAGACAACCCTTCATTGATTATCTAAATAAAGGCAAACTACCCTAAGAGAAATCTCAAGCCCATTAAATAAAGTAGACACTTTCTTATGCCTTCGAAGAAGGTGTCTTATACCAACGGTCCTTCGATCATATGTGATTACGCTATTTAGACAAACATGAAGCCCATTCCATGCCCTTAAAAGCTAATAAAAGAGGCTCACCATCCATGGAAAGAGAGGAGGGGGAGTCTATTCCCTACCCCTTTTCATTCCAAAATGTCCACCATGGCAAGAGATGAAGGAGGGGACCCTTCCCCTGGCCTCTCACCATCGGCACGCCAGCGAACAGATAGAAATTGAGCTCCAATCATGGTGAAATCCATAGGAGGGGTTTTCTCATCAAATTGAAGCTTCCAACATGTTCTAGATGTCAGGGCGACCTCAAACGAATCTCCACCCTGACCCATCATCGACGGTGAGCCAGAAAATGACTACTAGAAAATTGAACCAATGTTGGTCTAAGGATCAATCCATAGGGAGGAAAGTTGTCAAACTTCTCCCACACCTTCATCGAGTTAAAGCGAAGCTAATGGAGTCAATTCTATCATCGGTGATCACTGAAATCAAGGTACACTACCTCACCAAGCCTCTACGTAGTCAATTTTGTCCTTTTTGAAGGAAATTTGATCCCCAAGTGGATCAAACCATATGGACGGGTTGTAAATCAATCACTGATCATTTTGTAAACAAAATAATGATGAAAATCACTGACGATCACCAAAAATTGAGCAAAAATGGCGGACAGCGTCTGTCTCTCATCGGCAGATCGCGGGATCTAATCTCCGTCGTCCGATCCTTCTATTAGGAATAGACGACTGTGATTTAGGTGGACTCTTTGATTTAAGCCATTAAGGATGTTGCAGATCAATCCAGACCGTCCAATCTTTGATCAGATGGTTGAATATCATCCCACATGGCACCACTTTTGATGTGGATGCCATGCAAGATTCGTGTGGCCCACTCGTACCATGTCATGTGGTGAAGGCTCCACGGCCTACCATGTCATCCCACCATCTTAAAATGGCTAAATCCCCTTAAAAATAAATTAAAAATCTCAAAATTTACAAAATTCATAGAAAAATAAATATAAATCCAAAAAAAATGCAAGCATAAGCTTTATGGATTCACTTTGATGAGAGGAATCTATAAAAATTAAAATCTCCCATTAATTTTGCATATTTTAGTGTTAATTTGGGTTTAATTAAAATGAATTAAACCATAATTACTCTCAAACCATTAATCCAATTTAGATGAAACTTTGGGGAACTAAAATTTATGTTAAAACACACCTCAAGAAAAAGTTTCATGAATTATTGCAATGTAATTCATGAGAAATAAAATTCCAAATCCTAAACCTCCATTTTAAATTAAATAAATTAATATGAAATGAATTAATTAATGAAAATGAACCAAATAACCTTAAATTAACTTAATGAACCTTAAATAACATTAAAATACTAATGAAACTCATCCAAACTTAATAAATCATAAATTGGCTTAATTAATCAATTAAATGAATTAAATAATTCAAATAATTAATTAAAGTTAATTAAATCATATTAAATCAACCAAATGTCCAAAATTATGAATGAACTCTCTTTGGAAACATCTTTCAGAGAAGAATCAATGAAAAATAATATCCTTAAATGACCTTCATTAAATTAGGCTTAATTTGGGTTTTAATGATAAAAAACTTTAATTATACCCTAATTATGAATCTAGTTAAGATGAAACTTTGGAAATATGAAACTGGCATATAACCCCACTTGCTATAAAAATTTTAAACCCAATAGATCTTTGGATTCATAATTATTGAATTTCCAAATTCCTAAGTCAATATTAATCAAATAATGAATAAAGAAAATTCATTAATCTATTAAATCATGAAGCAACTTGAATTAGTTTCAATCAAACATCAGAAATACTTAGGAAAGTTATCCAAACATCCTAAGTCAAAGAATTTAATCAATTACATACTTAAGGATTAATGAAATTAATAAATCATATTAAGAGTAATTAAACCTTAAGTTAATAAATTCATAATTAAACAACCTGAATCAAATCAAATGAAATCAAACCTTAACCTAAATACTCTAAGTTAACATGAATCAAACTAAATGAAACCAGCATAACTTAATCCAAAACATTAATACAAATCAAATGAAATAAACTAAATAAATTAAATGAAATGAACCAATTCAATAAAATCAAATGAAATAATTCAAACAAGCTAAATTGAAAACTAAACCAATAATGAAAAATAAATTAAATTTCCAAAGAAAAGAGTAAATCCAAATTCAAACAAAATAAATGGAATAAAAAAGATTAATTTAGATATTTAAGGATCTTATTTAGACTTTTGTGATGGATTTTCATCTTAGGATGAAGATTTCATTTCATTAGGAGTTAGGATGTAGAATAGGGTGAGTTCCATCCAAAAATGGAATCCATTCTACTTTTCATTCTTAAAAACCTAAACATCACTTTAACCAAATAAAGTGGAAATAAAAATGGAAAAAATTCATTAAATCATTTGAATTGAAACTACCCAAAGGTAAAATTCAAACAAACCCAAACTCCAACTTGAAACTTAAACTAAAGATGCCTAGCAAAGTCTTGCTACATAAGCCTATTCTCTTCAAACACTAGATCATTAGGTCACGGACCCTAGACTTAGGTTAGGCTGATATGTGATTCTTTATTATTCCTTATGATGTGTTGTGATATGATGTGCTTCACATGTCTTCATGGAGTACTGTTTTAGATTGCATGTCCCGCTAGACTAGATAGTAAGATGTTATTTATAGATCTAACATTATCTTCTACACGGGGCAATGCTAGAAAGGATTGTTATCATAAATAAAAATAAAAATGTTATTTCTTGAAGGTATGCTTAAATCCTTAAGCATAACCCATTTGACAAGCGGGCTTAGCAAGTAGCTGATGTTAAGTACATATGTTTGTGAAATATAATTGTTGTGTGTTATTTGTAGTTTGCTAATATTTGTTTTGTAGGGCTTAGGAATTAATTTTGAAATCAAAATATAAATTTGAACTTAGAATTAAGTCAGGATCTATGGGGCAGAAGCTGCCCCTACTAGAAGATAGGTCCAGTGGTCCCCAGTGAAGCCCAATGGATGTCCCTGAGGAATAAGACTATCTTGGAAAGAAGACCCATAGAATTAGACTTGTAGTTCTGGGTCGGGTTGTATAAGGGTAGAGCTCGACTACCCATTTGCCTTTTATTTCATGGTGTATAGTGATACCTGGCTGCATTGGCCTTTTTCTTAAATTAAATTGGCTTAATTTTTTTTTGGGTGCACAATAGAATCAACATGCTTTTTTAGGTTTCTTTATATGTTGTGCTTTCCTGTGAATGAATTCCTAGACAATTAGGCTCATAGAAAAAACTAAAATTTATACCCAACTTAAATCTAAACAACTAAAACAAAACTAAAGAAGACTTGAAACCTCACATAAGTTAGAGCCTTAGGCAAAACATAAAATCAATTAAAAATAATCAAGTTTTGAAACCATGAAATCATATTGCTCCAATCCTTAAATTGGGTAATTTCTCCCATTCCACATAAGGGACATTTGACTGTGAGGATGACCACCTTCTTGGGGAAGCCTGCCCTTTATATTAATTTGGCTCATGTCCATTTCTAATTGCATGACATTAGGCATAAAAATGCATACCCGAGACCTCAAATAAATCTTGAATCAAAATATTTAAAATTTTGAAAAATGTGCATTAGTTTGATGCATTTCACACCCTATATTATCTTAGGGATTAAGGAGAGGTTGATAGATTTCTTTCTTAAAAATGCAACATCCCAGCCATCTTGCATTCATGAGACATAGCATCATGAATTTAAAATACACTTAGGTGGTGTTAGCTGGCAGCCCTCTCCAGGAGGGTTGTAAGTCCAGAAGAGTCAGGGATAGGTTAGTTCCCTCAAGTGAGAGGAATGATCGATAATTCCCAAAAATAAAATTTAGCTGAGCATCTGACATGTGTCAAAAGTACTTATATAATAGGTTTTGAAGCATCCTTTTCAGAAATAAGTCTTCAACCATAGACATTTCTGAGGTCTTATGCTACTATAATCTAAGTCCTAGACTTCTAAGAAAATGTCAACTCAAAATTTAAATTAAATTCTAAAATTTAAAGCTTAATTATAGGATAGTTAAAATTTCTATTGGGAATCTCAGTATCAATAGGCATTTCTAACTTCATTTTATTTTCCCTCCAAATGAACTCTCTCCAATTTGAACCAATCCAAATTGAAATTACAAAAATCAATCCTTTGAGAACCAACTTAAAAATCTTTAGAAATAATAATTTGTTTCTTTAATCGAGAGTATTCTTAGAAGAGACCCTTCTTAAAATATAATTAACTATAGAGGCTTGCCTATATAAGAAACCATGAACCCAGTTTAAAAATTAAATCTGTTTTACCATGTAGTTCAGGGGAAAAATCTCTAGTACACGAAAGACCCAGTAGCCTTCGAAGTCTTTTATTAAATGAGCAAATTCATCATAGGATAACATGTTTATCTTTAGAGATAATATGCTTATTCCTTAATAATACATTTGATCATCCAAATAAGAAATTCTTAAACTCTGTGTGGTGTCATAAATTTTCCCCACACAATCTACATCTAACTTTAGCCTTGTGGCCATTCGAGTGTTGGGGTATCAACATAGTGGGTCTGATTGATCCTCCCTCATCCAAGGGCCACTGATTCATTCTAGCAGCTACAGACTACTTCTCCAAGTAGGCGGAGGAGATTTCACTCATGGAAGTTAAATCTTAGCACATGCTCTAATTCTTTAGAAACCATATCGTATATAGATTTGGAGTGCCCCGTCGAATCATATTCGATAATGGTACCGCTTTCAAGAGCACCAAGATCAATAACTTTGCCCTAAGCCATGACATATATTGGAGGTACTCTACCATCTACTATGTGAATTGTTTAGCTGAAGCCTTCAAAAAACCCTCATCCAAATACTTAAGAAAATGCTTGACGATAATAAATGATAGTGGCACAAGCAATTAGTTAAAGCTTTATGTTTGTACCGAACTACTTACATGACTCCATTGCTATCTACCCTATTCTCTTTAGTGTATGGGTTTGAAGTTGTTCTACTTAAAGGTTCAGCTCCCATCCCTATGGATAGCTGTGGGTGGTATAATCATGATTCAGCAAAAGGCTAAGCTGCAGTTAGAAGAGCTCGAAGGTTTGGAGTAGAGACCCTTGCGAGCATATTAGAACCTTGAGTTGTATAAAAAAAATGGTTCAAGCTCATAAGAAGTTGGTCTGCCCTAGAGCTTTTTGAGTCAGAGAGCTTGTCTTAGTTCTAAGGAGACCAATTGTAGCTTATCGCAAGATGGGAGAAAACTTTGAACCTACTTCGAAAGGCCCTCTCACCATAAAAAAGGCCTATAAGGGTTGCTCTTATCAACTCATCAATCATAAAGGTGAGCACCTGATGCACCCAATCAATAGGCTTTACTTAGAGAAATATTATGCATGAGCAATATTCCAAATAATTTTTCATCAATAAAAAATTTTCATTTTCTTCAAATTATTTTCCATGTTAAAGTATTTTCAATTACCAAACTCTTAATGCATTTAGGGCAGGTGTAAGATATCGTGAATGACATCTTATCCCTTATTAGCACAATATTAACACAAAATTGCACACAAACAAAAAATTCTATCATCTTAGACTACTTTGAATTGAGGTAAAACCCCCAACGACCCTCACTTAGTAGCTGCTCTAGTTCAAGTTCAATTCACTACTTGGCCAGTGAATCACCCTAGTAGTTATCCATTTCTAGAAATATGTGAGTCACCATGGTTTCTTTCTAGCTTGATAATTGCAAATCGATGAGCCCCCTTTGTCAACTTGATGTACTTCACTGTAGTTAGTAAGTCATCTTGATAGCTAATCATGTTCATGGAGATGTGAGTACTAGTCTTTACTAGTTGGCTATTATATATTGATTAGGTCTAAATATATATAGTTCATGATTAGATAAGACCCCTCTGGCTCTTCTTCCACTTAACTACTTGAAGCTTAGATTCAGTCCTCCTTTATGCTTCCCCACTTGGTAGTTGCCCTAGGTCGGATAGTAGCTGCCTAGCTGATGATAGACTATCTCGATGATTAGTTTTGTTTAGAAATATGTGAGTCCCTAATGCTTTCATCCTAGATTGATTGTTGCAAACGACAGGTACCTTAGGTTGGCTGGTGTTCACCTTATTGATGATAACCCACCCAGTGGATAACACAATTCAGAAAGATATGAGACCCCAAGCTTTCTCCCTAAGCCGACCACTGTATACCTACAGGCTTTATATTTCAGAGATTAGGATAAGATCTCTAGAGGCACCTTCTCTGTGAGCATTCTATTTGGATTAATCTTCATGACCCCATCTAGACATGACCAGGTTACTATTGGATTGGACAATTCCCCCTTCTTAGTAACCACCCCTTTAGTTAGAAGCTTCGTATTGCAGATGTACAGACTATCCCATGGATTAGTAAATCTAAAATAGGTCAAAGCCCATGTGGCTCTTCTTAATGTGGCCCATCGTAAACCAACATGGTCCACACTAAATAAATAAAATAACATTTCTTATGGATTAAAATAGACCCCTTGAGACACCTCTTCCCAAGCAGACATCCTATCTTTTTGGGCAGTCTCAGCAAAACTCCCTATAGGAATCACCTTGACTATCCAAGCTGAGATAAGACCCCCAGAGGCCCTCACTTGGTTGTCACCTTAGGTCGAGTTTGATTTATTATACAATCAACGGTTACCCAATGGTTGATTCTGCTTTGGAAGATGTGAGTCCCCGAGCTTTCTTCCTAGTTCAGACATTGTAAACCGATGGGCAAGTTGGATAGTCTATACTATGCGGTAGACTCCCTTTGAGTCAATAAGTTTATGGTAAGTTCAGGCTTTTGTAGCCCTTCCTTAGTGCGATTTATCGCAAACCTATAAAGTCCATATAAATTCAATAATCAAACATAACACAAAATCAACATGAATTACCAAAGTTAAATAAAAATTCATCAATTAAATTGATTAACCAAACTATATTAATTGAACCAAACTAATTCTAATACAAATCTCATTCACCTTTAACAAGGCCCTCATTCAAGCCCTCGACATGATTCAATCCTCAACAAACCCATCTTTATGTATCTGATGCAAAGACAAATTCCAAATCATCATGCCTATCAAATCTACATTCTTGTCCCCGGAATGGCTCGATCCCCAGTAGGGTCATCCTTTGTGTCTATGATGCAAAACTAAACTAAAAATAAATTAAATCAATGCAGGCAATTTTTCTCCCATGCCCCTAGCATGAAATGAATCAAACTGATCACATTAGGATCCTAGTTCCTCACACCTCTCTGTTTAGGCTTGCACAACCTTCATTAATATTCTTGACCTTCCTGATGCTTTTGATCATCTTAATCAGTGCCAATACTTGCGATGTGCTTTGTTAGTTACACCACACCTATTTGTCCTTTTGTTGACCTCACTTTTAGAGTGAGGATTAATCCTCCCTATCTTAGATCTAGGAACCTTCTAGACACTTGGATTTTCTTAGTTCTATGACACTTCTAGTGATTAAGGAAACACTAAAACTTAAGCTTAAAGACTTAGAAAGCATAATTCTAAGCTTAGAGTCTAGCTTGGGGAAAATAGGTTCCACTTATCCTATGGCTTAAACTAAGACTCATACATATTCACTCATCTAAACTTAAGCTCATATAGATTGAGCTAAACCAACCTCAAACCTATTCAATTAATCTTAATTGAATTTGATTTTCAAATCCAAGCTCCAAGCCAAACTAACTTGTACCATAATCCAAATTAACTCCACCACAATCCTATAACTTAATTCAAACCCATAAAAGTAAACTAAATCCAATTTGATTTTCTCAATCACTCCAATTATTCATTAGATCATTTCAAGTCACTTCAACACTTACAATCAAACCAATTGAACCAAAGGAAGTTGACCAACCCAAGTTAGCCTATTTGACCTAAAAGGTTCAAATATGTTAAAACCTAATTAATCCAAAATCAATTACAAACAAAGCCACCAATCAATTTCAAATTTATCTTTGAACACCCCAACCATCCATAACCCCAATTGGTCCAAGATGGCTTGACCAAGTCACTTGACCCAAAGTGGCATAAAAGGGGTAATTGAACTTAACTCCAACTCATTAGTTCAAATCAAGCCATCCATTCCCTTCATTGATGATTATAAATCATTATTGAATACTACACTACAATCAATTGAACCTAATCAAGCCAATTGGACCCTTTGACCTAAGTTGACCTTTGGCCTAAAGGGTCAAATTGACCAAATAAAATCCTAAACCAAATTAATTAAATCCAATGCATCCAACCAATCACTAATTCAATATTTAACATAATTTGACTTCAATTAGATCTTGGTCAACCTAACCTAATTAGTCCACTTAGCCCAATTTGACCAAAGGGTCAAATTGAACCAATTCACTCCACAATCCAAATTAATTCAAATCAACTATTCCACTCAATCACTAATGATCAATTAAACATAGACCTAACCCATGCTCAAGCCAATTTATTCAATTTGGACAATTTTGCCAACATGGCCCATTTGACCCAAATTGAATCAAATGAACCAAATTCAAAACTAGCCCAAATTGAATCAAACCAATTGCACTCATTCACTCCAAATGACCAATTTAAGTCACCCAAATCATCATTTTGATCTAATTTGGTCAAATTGGTAAACTTAGCCTAGTTGAACCTAATTGACCCATATGGGTCAAATTGAGCCAAACTTAATTAAACCAAGTACAAACCCAACTCAACTTAGCATAACTCATCCTTGGGTCACCATGGGCCTGTCCAAGTGGACCCAACCCATGGTGAACTTGATTTAGGTCAAACCCATTCAACCAAGCCACTCAAATGGTATAAAATCCCCATTTTGAGGGGTTATCCACCCTTTTACCCCATGGAAGCTACCTTTGGACCACTTAACAAGGACCACTGACCCAACCTAACTCAAAGTTGTTGGGCTCAATCTTTGGCCAAGAGAGGGTGAGTTCACCCATGACAATCCATTGGTCTACCTAAAGGAGAGTGTACACCTCATGCCAGCACACTACACTCCCTCAATAACCTCTCCCACCATCTCACCACCCACTAGGCAGTGCCAAGGCTGAACCAATCCCAACACTTGGTTCAGTTGAGGAAGAGAGTATACTCCTCACAATGGATTCAAATTGAGCACATACCTTACCTAGAGTATTTCACACAATCCCTTACCTTCTCCTGAGCTCCTTATGCACTCCACCAATGGCAAGATTAGCTCCTGATCGAACCTGAGAGCTTAGTCCATCCATGTTTTCTAAACCTCCACCAAATCCAAATTAACTCTTCCCATACCTTCCTCACTCCTGAACCAAATAAATCATTTCGATTTGACCACGAAGGCGTCTCAAGACTCAATGAGCTTTACAGTGGTGTTTGGTCTGTGATCGGTGGGAAGGTAGCTCATGATATTCTCAACATGGCTTCACTTTTCAAGATGAAGCTACCCCTATCGGTAGACCGCCAATCTATAGCTCCGGTGAGGTAAAATTTTGGCAATCGTAGCTTTGGCCCCTAGGTGTTGGTCTTTTTTTTGTGATTTTTGTGATTTCTTGGATCCCTTATCATTTTGGAGTCAATTTTGTTCAGACAATGGGTATCATCTTCTAATGCTTGTGGGATGACAAATCATCGATCATCCATTTCACGTGATTAGAATGGTGCCATGATTAATCATGTGAGAAATCTCAATTTAACCCCTTTGAAATTATAGGATTAATCTTGATCATCTAATCTAAGATCGAAAGATCGAGACAAAATCACCTTCACTACCACTGAGTTTGCTACTTGGACAATTTAAGTAACCAATATTATGACACCATGTGGACAGTGCTATCTTGTCAGCATCTACGTGGTGCTGATGGTTTAAAGGGTTAATTAGGCTTTAAAAATATAATTAGATGGCCAAAACTTCAAAAAATCATAACTAATTATAGAAAAATCTATAAAATATAAATAAATCCATTTTGAAAAGGTTATATAGATAAAAATTAAGAAAAATAAAATCCCTAATTTATGTCAAATGAATAGTGCTTAATTGGGGTTTGAAGCTTAGGCTAATTATTTTAAATAAGGAAAAATTATTTGGCAAATCAATTCCAAATTTGGTGGGATGATTCCATGGAATGTCGTTTACCTACTATAATTTTCTTGGAATTATTTGCCATGTAATTTAAAGAATTTAGAACTTTAATCCTAATTACTCTAATTAATTAAAAAATTATTAAAAATGATAAATAGTTAAAAATAAGTAATTAATGATAATTAATAATTATGAATAGTATGAGTTGTGTGGAGAAGTAATTAGGATCTCTTCTCTAGTTATTTTTTTTCAAATGTATTTCTTTAAGAGGGATAATTAACATGTGTAATACTTAGGGATTAATTAGAAAAATTAATGATAAAATAAAAATCAAATAAAAGTAAAAATTAGTTTAGATAATTCAAACATAATCCATCAATTTCCCTTTAAGTGTTTAATAGCATAAAGCCATTAAAGAAATTATGAGTAACCCATTGGTATGGGAAAATCATTAGAGTACTTAACTTGGATTCTTTCCTTCTTATATATAATTAACTCTTAAGCATAAGCCTAATTACATTATATTCTTTTAGGTGCATTGCAAATTTTACTTTCTTAAAAGCATATCATTGAGGGCTCATGATCAAGTAGTTAATTAAATAAAGAATTTTATGGAATAGTAATTAAGATGATGTGCTTAATGACTTGAACCTAATCAATCCATAAAATCCATTTAATTATTTTCTTTAAATCTATCAAATCATCAACATGGGATGGGGTAAATACTAAGTATCATCTCTCCTCTTTAGGTTTTAATAACTTAAATATCAAAATCAAATCTTATAAGAACTTTGGTTAGTCTTAAGAAACATTTATTTGGCTTGATTGTCCTTAGGCCTTAATATAATTGAATATATTTTGTGGCAATGTTTAATTATTTCTTTCTAATCATTATAAATTTGTATGCCTTTTGTTTTACATGTTAATATTTTTCAAAAAAAAGAGAGAATCAAAAAAATACGGTTACATTTAAGTTGCATGTGTTGGATAAATATTATATGGTGTGGCTATTATCTCTAATAAATTATAAATTACTTTTAAAACTATAAGATAATGATGTAAAATTTATGTCGATGTTAGTTATAAATGTTCAATAAAGTTTACATTTAGTTATAATTTAAAGATGGTAAAGGATTATTTTGTCTTCATGGTTCATGTGTATGTTTACATATGTTTAGGTTAGCAAGTATATAGTCTGGACATCCCGGGAACACGAGGCTTTAAGTAGCCCCAAGGAGGTCTTAGATAATCTCACTTTCTTGATTTAACAATTGCACATACTTTCTTAATTTCATTCAAGTGTATGCATATGCTAGAATATGGGATAAAACTTTGCTTTACATGAACAAAAGATTTATTTTGATCATGTATTTAAGTTAGCAAGTATATAGTGGACATCCTGAGAACACGAGACTTTAAGTAGCCCTAAGGAGGTCTTAGATAATCTCACTTTCCTGTTTTATCAATGGCATGTACTTTCTTAAATCTTTAATACATGACTACATATGCTTAACTATGAAATGGAATCTTTCTTTCTACCAAATTGATGCATTAATTATCATCAAGTGTGAAAAGAAATATAAACATATACTGTATGTAAAAATATATATATATTAAATAAAATATCATGAACAATGGAAATGAATAAGTGGGTATGCTATTGATGATGGAAAGAAGTAGTGGAATATTATTCATAAAATAGTAATTCAGTTTTATTAATCTTAAGATGTCTTTTATGTTTGAATAAGACTCCTTAAGACTAACCCAAAGTTAGGCTTAATAAAAGATTCTTATGAATGGTTCACTAAAGAAACCAAGGCCATAATAATATGCCTTTAGAAAACAACTTAGGGTAGGGTTTAGTAGCCTTCCCAATGTCCCTGTTGTTCTTTCTTGGGCTGTTGTTGAGTACACTTCCTTTGTTAACTTTTTACTCGCTAAATTTGTGCGAACCTAAATCTGGTTTCTCTTGTCTCATTGATCTCCCTTGATTCGGTGGATGCATTGATTGATGGGTTTTCGATCAACCTCCTATTAGGTTTGCTCATCCGTTATCAGATACTTTGGGTTCTTTTTTGCGATGGGTTTTATCCTTTCCCGCTTTGGATTTCTTTTGGGTTTTAGCATGTTCTTATTGTGGTGGGATGGGCGGTTCGACCCTTTGAATCCTTCCTTTTGCTATTCTCAACCTAATACCTTCGGGTTTTCTTTGGGATCCTTAACACTTTTATTTACTTTGAATGGATGGAATTATGATCTGTTGGTAATTCTTGTCTTAATTCCAGACGGTGGATTACTACTTTGCATGCGATTCGAAGTTTTGGCTCTTTGGGATCAACTATCACCTACTAATGATGTTGACTGCTTGATGAACTTTGCTTTAGTTTTATTTGCTATTTATTTTAGCTGCTGCTGCTTTCTTTGGACTTCCTCCTACCCTACTTACATGATTGGTGTTTGGTTGTTATTATATGGTCACTAGACCCTTGCTCATATGCCTTCTCTTTTGATTATCCGTTCACCTGGTTTGTCGATACCAAAGGATAAAGTTGTTTTCCTTTGATTGGGATTTTGTGTCAAAGCACCCCTATGTTCAATGGTTTGGAATTAATTAAATTTTGGTTTTTGAAGGTTTGCTGCCATGGTTTTTTATTGATTTGGTTAATTATTTTCCATGGATTTAGGTGGCTGTAGCCTTTTACTGCTGATTCCATTTCCAGTTTTTTTCTTCCCGCTTTTCTTTGTATTGCCGCTATCTTGCAAGCTTCGGGTCTTGACTTCTCGACTTCAAATTATTGATTGCTAATGAAGTCTCTCCCACTTGGTACCATTGTTACATTAACTTTTTGATTATCATTGATTGGATTAGTTTGTGGTGGGGTGCTATCATTGCCCAGCAGGTTTGCTCATTTTTCTCTTTGCTTTAGCTTACATTTACTCGTTGCCATTTCCTTTGGCAAACTTGGATTATGGTGTATCGCTAACCTATTTATATTTATCAAAACCTTGTCGAATGGATTGGGTTTAATTTTGGAGGGTGAATCATATTCGTCATTATTTATATTATAATCCTGCCTTTATTGGGTTTGTGATGTTACCTTCTTGGATTGGAGTGTCATTTCGTAAGAGGTACTATAGTCGATGTTTAGTTGTTGTTTTAAGATTTTGATGTTTGTGGATTTGGTTTATCGATTAGTTGTCTCGACTCGTCTTAACCGTAATATCCCTTTAGTCTAGTATTGTGCAAATCACCGCTAATCAACTGTTGATCTTAACCTATGGTTTGTATACTCTCAATGATTGTTATTATGGCAAGCCTGTGGGGTATTTCTGCAAGAATTGTGGGCTGAATTGGGATATTGTTGCTGCTGTTATGAATGTTCCTTATGTGGTAGCTTTTCTGATTTTCACTGATCGGATTTGTCTCTGTTGGGGGGCTGACATTATCCTATATCTCTTAATATGCTCTTACTTTATTTATAATTTTTTGTAGTAGCTTAGGTGGACTTTGTTACCTTTCATTGACCGTTTCTTAATCCCGATTACATGAGGTTACTTTGTTTGGCTTGGTTCCAGATGTTTCATATGATTATGGGTTTTAAAAGTATGCCCGATGATTATCTTTGTATGTTTGTTTTGGCCATTGGTGTCAGGCAAGCCTATCAATTATGGTATTATGTTCTCCCTTCGTTTTGGCCGTGGTAGTGGCTTTAGTCAACTTCTCGTTGTCTTTTACTCTTGGCTATTTTTGCCTTGTTTTCCGATTCTCATATGAATCATATTTGGACACCCAGTTTTTTATCTTATTTTATTTTATGGATGCTTCTTTATTTCTTTGGCTTTCTGAATGCTCATGCTATTTATCTCCTTTCTCTGATCTGCTTCACCTACTACCTCGGTTCTGATTTGATGGTGCAGTCTTATGAGATGTTTTTTCAAAAAAAGTGGTATTATGGCCAGTTTAGTCCCTTCTGTCTTGTGTTTATTTGCTATCTTGTTCCCTAGGCGATTGTTGATATTATCCAATGGTGGCCTTGAATCTTTCTATTGGCCGCTCTAACTGTCTTTTAAGGTACCAATATTGGTTGGTTATCCATTTCCGTGTTGAGCTATGTTGTCTTCCCTTACTATTGTCTTTCTACACATCAACTAGGGATTGTTTCACGGTTGTTTTCGAAGTTTCATTTACATATCATGTGATTGGGATGCTTTTAATTATAGGCTCATTGACTTATCTAACGATTTCAAGTTGTCTCCTCGAACTAATTTCTTTGTTGGATATGGCTATTCATGAGATTGCTAAGATGGCTCATTCTCTTATGTTAATGTATTCTCATGTCAAGATGACTATATTGATGATAATTTTCTTGAATGAGACTCCTTATCCTTGACTCTTAGCAAATACCATATATTTTAGATATGATTTTTCTTAGGTTTGCGTGTAATAAAGCTCACAAGAATATCAATAACGGATGCTACCTTCTCACGTTTGTTGGCTATGATGGTGATGATCTCACTCCCTATTGGTTTAGTAGCTCATGTGATGTAACCCTTCAAGTTTGGATGCTCATACTTGCATCAGAAAAGGATGTGATTGAGCTGAGCCTTCTCTATCACAATTCTTACTTTCATACTCATAGTATATTGTTTTCTTCAAACTTTTTTTGTCAGATACCTTAACTGTTCTAATATTCCTCTTATTATAACATTGCGTGATTCTCTCTCCTTTTGTGCCGATTATCATGCATTCCCACATCCTCCGTGGCTTTATTCTTACTTTAGCTTATTATGTTAATCATCTTGTATCTTTTGATTGTTTTATGCTTTCTTTTACTCTTGGATGTACTTAGATAGGATTTACTCCTTAGGTGATTGTAGCTCTTTGGCGAGTTGAGTTTATCCCCATTTAAGGACCTTGTAACCCTCTTTTTGTGGCAATAAAATACCCCTACATGGGACTTCCCTAAAAAAAAAAAAAAAAAAAAAAAAAAAAAACTTAGGGTAGGGTTGAAGGGGGTCAAACCCCTTTCCTCTCTTCATAATAATTAGATGCTTAGTAGACATTAAATGAAACAAGAAAGTGGAAATTAAAATTACTCAATTTATTCTAAGATTTGAAGTGGAATCTCCCCTAATGTTTTAAACACCACACTAAACCTTAGCAAACACATTAGAATGCTAAGTCACTAAACTTAGTCTTAGGTTAGGCCGATGTATGTTATAGTGTTGAGTTCTATTTTATGATGCAATATTTTAGACTATATGTTAGGATTGCTTGTGCATAGACTAGATGTTAGGTCACTAATAGCCTAATGATGCCTTCTGTAGGGATTATGCTGAAGGGGCCACCATAATAATAAGTAAATATAAATGATCTTGCTTGCAGGTGTTGCTTATGCCCCCTAAGCATAATCCAATTAGGATAGGTGGGCTTGGCTACCCAAGTGCATGGTTCTAAGTCCAAATATTTAAAATACAATTGCTTCACTTACATGTTTGATTAGCTAATATTTTTTGAAGGTATAGTAAGATTGTGTTTTTCATAAATATGTAATTTTTGTAATTGGATTAAGATTAGTTCTATGGGGTTTAGGATGAGCAATGGCTAGAAGGCAAAGACTTGGGAGCCCTGTGAAGCCTGAAGCAAATTAATCTAAATGAAGGAAAAAAAAGATAAGATATTGAAGAACCCCATAACATATATTTTAATTATAATATTCAATTCTTATTCAGGTTGTATAAGAGTAAAGCTCGGCTACCCAACTTCTTTTCTTTTTCGTGGTGTACAATGGTACCCGGCTGTACTAACCTCTTATTCTTTTATGAAATTTATATGTTTGATTATTATGTTTAGATTGTGTAATATAAATGGTATGATTTTTATAGGTTTCTTAAAGTGTGATGATTTGATGTGTGGCCTAAATGCGGTAGGCTCTTTAGGATAAAATTAAAATTTTTACCCTCACTAAAAACTCATAACTAAATTTTAATACAACTCATAATCTCATTCTAAAGCCTAGGCCCTTAATCAATATAAATAAAAGATTTAGAAACCCCTTAGCTGAATGTTGTATTTTATCACACCTTACATTTCATATTGTGCCACTCTTGAATAAGGAGGGTCTCGACTTTTACACGATAGGGGATATGCTTGACCTTTGAGGGAGATCCCTTGTAGTGGAGGAAAACTTCTCTAATTTATTTAGCCCATGACTTGAATTTATCATGCATATAAGCATAATTGTCCCAAGCCATGGTCTAAAATAAATGTGTCAAAATGATTTAAAAAGTTATAAATTTTGCATTAGTCTTGGTCATGTCTTCATACCAATCATGATCTAATCTCTTAAGGAGTGAGTTTAGGATTCTAACTTCTTTCCTAATTAAATAATAACCCAACTATCATGCATCTACATAAGATCAGCTTACATGGTTTTAAAGCATAGGAGGTGTTAACTAGCAACCACTCCAGGTGGTTGTAAGTCCAGAAGAGTTGGGATGTACCTATTCTCTCTTATGGATGTGTGGCAAAAATATTCTTATACATTCCTTGCCTTCATCTATCCCCCTTCTTTCGAAAAAGAGGATAAATGAAAATAGAGATATATAAAAATACACGCCTTGTTGGGATGTCACATAGATCTGCAGATATTCTTATTAAGGTGATCAGGTACGATATTGAAGAGAGGTGTACTATCTCAAAAGATAGAAGTCACCACCCTACAATGGACCTAATCACCCGAATAAGGACTCCTAAGGATAATGGGTCTACATATGTATCAGAGATTCTTCTCTTACTTTACATGAAAAAGTAAAGCAGGGTTTATTTTAAACTGAGTTCATTAAGTTCCCTACAAGGGCAAGCCCCCATAGTTAATTACATCCTAAGGTCAATTAAGATAAATGATCGTTGTCTCTAAATATTTCAATAGGTAGGACTATCAATCGATTAGTTTATTTTGGGATATCAAATAGGATTGATCAAATAGAGGAAGTTATTATCAAAGTCAAAGGAAGATAAGTAGGAGATTCCCACGATGCTAGGAAACCTAGTGAGCATCTCAAACTATCCTATGGTTGGGCTTTATATTATTTAAATTGATTTAATTTATTTGAGTTGAATTTTTTATTAGAAATTTAGGGCTTATGATTCCACAAGACAAGATTATGAAAATGCTTAAGAGCTTATAGCCCATGAAAGGGAGAAGCTAAATCTGGGGAGCTTTGGCGAGGGCCGAAAGCACAACTTAAATCTAAAATGAAAATGAGTATTTGGTTTACCTCCACAAGAGAGGACAAACCACCCGACTACATGGACATACAACTGCCTGGGGGTAGCTACCAACTAACTCTTAAGATTTTAAATTGATGTAGGCAAGTAATATGCTTTATGCAAGATAGTTAGGATGTTATTTATTTACAAAGAGGCTAAGTCCTTAAACTCACTCCCTAAAGAGACTAGATCATCTAAGAGTATACTTCAAATGACCTAAATCTAAAGCAATTTAGATTTCATTTTATTTTCATTTTTGGACAATTATTTTTGACTCAGGCTAATAGGATTCATATGCCTAATGCATGAGAAATGAGATTATTGGCCAAAATCAACTATAAGGGAGGAGGTGTGTTTCCACCATAGCTCTCAAAGGTCAAGCCAAGTTTATCTGGCAAAGGTGGAAGCCCTCCAATCAAGAGTGAAAATAATATGCATTTGTGCATGATGTTATAAAATAAGTACTCATCCAGCTAAGGGGTTGCTAATTCTTTTATCTTTATTTTAGCCTAAGCTTTAGGTGAGGATATGAATTCTTTATTTTTAGTTTTGAATTGTTAAATTTGTTAAAAGATTTATTTTTCCCTAAGAGCCTAATCCACGTCCAAGCCATAAATAAAGCAAAGAAGAAACTAGAAAAAGGATGTCACTTAATGCACAAGAAAAATAAATTATCAATCAATATATAAAGCTAATCACAAAGATAAGAGGCCATTCTAGTCAGGTACCACCGTACAAACCCGAAAACAAATTGGGTAGCTGAGCTCTACCCTTATACAATTCGAATTACTAATGAATTAAATACAATTAAGTAAGGAATTCATTGTTATGGGGGTCTTCAAGCTATATTTCTTCATTCTTTTTTTCTTCTTTCTTCTTTTTTTCTTTTTTCTTCTTTGGTTCCTTCTTTTGGATGGTTGAAAGTTGATGCTCCAAAGGCTTCACATGGTGCATAAGATGAAATATTATGACCAATATTCATCCTAATCCCCATAACAATCATTTCCAAATCCTAATTATAAAATTTACATGAAAAAGAAAAGTAAATCTAGCTATCACCTGCAAAATAGAGATTAGCTAAACAAACCACACAAATCTCAAGCATGTGTATTGGACTCATCACCCCACACATGGGTTACTAAGTCCACTTGGCCTATTGGATTATGCTTAGGGGTATAAGCACCTGCACAGCAAAAGCATGTATATTTTTATTTATTATAATGCCCCTTAAGCACAATCCCCTGTAGAAGACACTAGTTAGAGTAAGATCGCCCTACCATTCAATCTATGCACATACACCCTAATATCTAGACTAAAACATATATCACAAAATAAAAGCAATCATCAAGCCATGCACTACCCTAACCTAAAGCTAGAAGTGGAGACTTAGCCTAATGTGTGTGCTTTAAAGATTTGTGTGGTGTGCTTAGCTATGGCTTTTAAGTTATAATTTTCTAGGTGTGAAGAATGTTCAACTTAGAGGAGGGTTTTATTTAAATAATTTAATTATTTTGGGTTGATTTTATTTCTATTTTGATTGGGTTCAAATGAATCCTAGAATTAATTACTAAGTTATAAAGAGAGGGAAAGTGAAAAGAACTTCTCTTTCCTTCCCTAACCTAAGTAATTTCTAAAGTGGATTCATGTTTTAGTTTTATTTAGTAAATGTTTTAATTAATTATTTTAGTTAGTCCTAAATTTATATGAACTCTAAAAAAACCTATTAAAAAAGAAAGGCATTTTAAGATTAAATAAAATGAGCTAAATTCACAAAACATACATCACTTCATTTCTTTCCCAACATGTATAACATGCATATGAATGAGTCCTAAGCATATCTATACATACAAATGAGAATGGTTAACACACTTTATGATGCATGTTAAGTAATTCATTTAAGAAAATTTGAAAGTTTATGATGCATGATTTTCATTAAGTAGCGAAGGGGTTTCTTATCCAACTTTCACATACACACATGAAGGTAAGAAAGGCATAAGTGAGTACAACGTCATTGTTAACCAGAGGTGTAAGGTACAAGATCTACTTAGGGCTACTTAAAGCCTCACAACCTTGGGGTTATCCAGACTAATATATCACTTTCCTCTGTTCCAATGACTTGTTTGCTCTAGGGTAATGGAAGGTTCTACCTACACATCAGGCTCACCTACAGCTTCTCCTATGGGACCCTTGAGATCAGATGATTCCAAGTCTATCTCAAGAGGTGAACCTGTAGTATTCAGAGTAGGAAAATCTAACTCTGAATCAAAAGTGGAAGATTGAAATTGTTATATTTATTTTGACTTGAAGAGTTATCATTAGGAATAGAAGAAGACAACTCATCAGAAGTGACACAGATGTAATTTAAACTAGCTTTATTCTTCAATTTCTTGGATTTGTTTGGAGGTACAAAGTAAAAATCAAGTAAAGTGAGTGGAGTAAGGGATTTGATACCCTTATCCACTGATACAAGAGTTCTACAAGTAGAAGAAGAAGAACTAGTTGAAGTGGAGGAAGTTGTCGGTGTGGAAGCTACAAATGTATGTTGGAGGCTAGGCTCGTTCGGTGGTTGCGCTACTTGGCTATCCTAGGCTAACACATGATACTCTGCTTCGCCACTGAGCTCCCCTTTCTTGAGTAGGCACTGAGACTTGCAAACCTTCCTTGATGTTTCTTGATCTTGATCTTCTTAGGATTTTTGGATAAAAAAATATCCTAACCTTCTTTAGTTTTAGAAGGATCACATGTATCTCCAAGGATTTATCTAATAAAACTCGATGGTTGTTCCATAAGGTATTCCTTTGGGATAACTATAGCACCGGTCTTGAAGCTATGTTCAAGCCAGTCCTTAAATGTGAAGCAATCCTCTAAAATATGGCCTAGCATACGGTGGTAGGGATAAAAGTTTGGATCATGACTTTTGCCTACTTCCTCTGGTCTCCTAGGCTCGGGTAGCTAAAAATCAAGCTTCTTTAAGAGAATCTTAAAGATCTTCTTCATTACCTCCCTCTTAAATGAATAAGGTTTGTTAAGCTTATCTAGAAGAGTAGGTGGACCATAGCTACCTGACGGCAGGTATGTGTGCCACTACTGCTTGTGGTATGGTGAGGGAGCGGTGGTGGTTGTGGAGGTCAGTGGGAGGTGGGGCTACCTCGATGGTAAAGGAGGTGGAGGATGCTAAGGTCGTGGTCTATCAGACTGATCTATAGTTGGCTGCTTCCCCTTATCTACCTTGTCACTACTCCAGGTTTCTTCTCATAGAACTTTTTTAGCTTTGCTTTAGGCAAATGATCTTGAAAAGGCAACTGTTTGGCCTCTCCTTGTAGACTAGCTGCCATGTTAATTAGCTTCTCAAATGTCTTGATAGTGAAGCCCTTAAGCATGAAGAGCCATGGATATTCTTTAGAAGAATCTCAATGGCATGATGCTACATTCTGTTTTCATACTCGTTATGCTATCAATATAATCAACAAGGGACTCACACGTTGTTGTTATACAATGAGATCACCTACAGTAACCTTTTGCTGAGCTCTAACAAACCTCTTGATAAATAGTTGCTCTAACTCAGCAATGTCTTTACTTAATCGTTGGGTAGTTTAGCATACCAATCAAAAGCAATCCCTGCTACGTTACTAATGAAGAGGTAGAAAACCAAAGCGTTGATTCCACCGATGTTACAACAACTGGCCCTAAAGTGTACTATGTGATGCCTTGTGTTTCCACTGCCATCAAAGCTTTTGAAGGAAACTTCTGGTAGGGTCTACCCTTTGGAACCGATGATCCTCCCCGGGCTTGATCTAATGCTTCCTTCACTTGCTGCACAACCATGGATCTCATGTCTTTTTCTTATATTAAGGTGCTTTCCACTACCTTCCTATACATGCTAGTGCTACCTTGCTCAACGGAAGGTATGGTCTTGGCTGAGTCCAAGACATGCACTAACTTAGGCTGACTAATGTCGATTGTAGTAGGATACACTCCTGGCACTTGTTCCTATAGTACTGAAACTACTACTAACAAGTCCTTTAGCTATCATGCCATCCTATCTATCTGCTCATCTTTTTGATTCAACTGATATCGCAAGTGTTGGGCTGATTGGGCAATGATCAACCTCATCACCTTCCATGGCCTGCTGCTCCTTGAGGAGAGATCCTCTGGTATCTACCATACAGAACCCTACTGAGTCTCCCAATAAATTATCTTCGTTGAGGTCAAAGCTAACCTTCTTCTCATCTGACCAATCATACACCAAAATCTCCTTCTTCTCTACAAGATAATGTGCTACTATCTCCTCTAGAGAATGATCTATATGAATAGGAACAAATGATCTTGGCTAACTGGTCTGATCACTGTTGTGCACTGAGAGGCAGCGGACCTCGCCTGTTGTTGGGGAGTCAATCCTATGAGGACTATACTCACTAGATAAGAGACAATCCTGACTACCACTAGCTATGAGAGGGATGACATTCCTAAGAGATTCCACGATCATTTATGAAGCTAGGCTATCATCTGCTACCTCTGAATAACTGCTACCATCTCCACATCCTACTAAACTGGAAGAGTTGGTGAAGGGATGACCATTATGCTTTGGGGTCGCCACTCCCTCCACACTACCACTGGGGTAGAAGGTCGAGCAGGAGAGCTCAGCCTCGCCACAATAGGCGGTGTAGATGAAGTAGGATCCCTTGATCATAGACAAATCACCAATGGGGTGCACTTCTCCCTGAATATGGCTTTCATGGCCTTTGATGGAACTGGAGATGTTGTGATGTAGACTGGTGATGGTGAATGGGGGAGTAGAGTGGTGTGATGGATACACCACCGACTCTCTATGAATAGGAGCAATCCTCTTGTGATGACTGGCCCCAGTAAGTAAGATGATGTCTGCATGGTTGGCGTAGGTAGCACACCTAGCTGGAAAATTAACAAGTGCAGAAGTTGTCGACTAACGATTGAACCTCTGCCTCTCCCTACTATTAATGTGAGCAGATGTATGGGCCTCTCTGGCCCTCTCCTGATGAATATGTTTCCCCTCACTGTGAGGGATAATGGATCTTAGATCAAATTGAGCTCCGAACTCTGAATGTTTGTAAGCTCCGCCAACCTGGGGCAAGACTGATAAGAGGTCAACATACGACCTCCTACTCCGAGTAACTGATGGCTGATGCTGGACCACTGGCAGAGGTGATGTGTGAATCATCCTAACATCTTATTTATCTGACCCAGAGAGAGGATAAAACTGGTTTGATGTAAGTGGTGAAGTCAAAACAAGAAACTCCTCAACAGCTAAACCGGCGACTGCCTCCATCTCCCTGGAAATCCTAGTGTGATACCACTTGATCATGCAGTTTTTGTTCTTTCACTATGTTTTGGTAGGATGAGAAGAGTGAGAGCTGGACCCATACTCAAAAGTAGGGAACATAATCCCTGAGATCAGGGGAGCTTACCCTTAGAGGGTACTAATGAGAGGGTGGTAGCCCTCACGGGGTAACACAGAAACCATGGCTGGGGCATTGCTGGTACTATCACTACTGAAGTTGGTGGGACTGCTGTTGCTTTCCTCTTCAATGAGGAGATGTCAGAATTAGAAGGTAGATCAATCTAGATGACTGGCTTTTTCCTAGCCACCATGGTGCTACTGATAGTCATGAGGGGAGTGCCTCACATGTGATCCTCATTCCCTCAAATCCCCTACCAAAATGGATAAGGTGTGTATGATCCAATCGGGGGAAGTTGTCCTGGTCCAAGGCCAAATCCATTCCATGAGGGAAAGTGAATACAAACTTCTGTGAGCCTGCCATTTCAGATCAACTATAAAAACTAAAAGACTGAACTGTAGCTATAGTGTAACTGAGAATCTGTAATTGGAAATGAGCTTGGATCATATTTCTGTCTTTGTTTATTTTTGAATTTGAATTAAAAGTTTGAACCCACATCCAACATCTTGGAAGTGTTAACTAGGGTTCAAATGAATTTGAGAAGATTTAGAAATTTGATTGAAAAGAAGAATTTTTGAATATGAATCCAACTTCAACAAATTTGGGTATGTTGAAAGATGGATTCAAATATATTTTAGGAGGATGTTTCAATAGGTTCATGTTTGTTTGAATTTAGATTTTTGATTTGAGGACCCTTATCTTTAACAAATTTGGGTATGTTAAAGTAAGGGTCAATTGATTTTGTTTTTGATTTCATGTATTAAAATTTGACTTAGAAAATTTAGTATGCTAAGTAAAGTGTTTCGAAAATTTTTTTTTTTTTGTTGAATTGTTGTTTGATTTTGAAAATTAAAATTTCCACTTAGCAAATTTAGGTATACTAAGCTAATAACCCAAGTGTGTTTTTTTTTATTTTTGAAAATAGGATTCTTAACAAATTTGAGTATGCTAAGAAGATCCTAAGTGTTTCATTTGTTTTTTGATGTTTTGATTTTTTTTTTTTTGAAAAAGTAGGATCCTTAGCAAATTTTGATATGCTAAGGAAAACCTAATGTGTTTCATTTTTGTTTTGATTTCTTTTTGATTGAAAGTGCAGACTTTACTTTAGCAAATATGGTATGTTAAAGATGAAGTTCCACTTAATTTAGTGAAATGTAAATTTTACTTTGCAAATTTGAGTATGCTAAATGAAATTCCAAAAGATGTGTTCAAAATTTTTGTGTTTTGATTTGGTTTTGAAAATGGAAACTTCTCTTTAGCAAATTTGGTATGCTAAAGAATGAAGTTCCAAAGATGCTTAAAAATTTTTTGTTTTGAATTTGGAGATATCACTTAGCAAATTTGGTAATGCTTAACAAAGTTCCAAATGTGTTTGAAAATTTCTGGTTTTGAATTTGGAGACTTCACTTAGCAAATTTGAGTATGCTAAATGAAGTTCCAAATGCATTTGAAAATTTTTTATTTTGAATTTGGAGACTTCACTTAGAAAATTTGAGTATTCTAAATGAAGTTCCAAAAGTGTTTGAAAATTTTTTATTTTTGAATTTGAAAACTTCACTTAGCAAATTTGAGTATGGTAAATGAAGTTCCAAATGTGTTTAAAATTTTTTTGATTTTGGAATTTGGAGAATTCACTTAGCAAATTTGAGTATGCTAAATGAAGTTCCAAAAGTGTTTGAAAATTTTTTATTTTTGAATTTGGAAACTTCACTTAACAAATTTAAGTATGCTAAATGAAGTTCCAAAAGTGTTTGAAAATTTTTTATTTTGGAATTTAGAGATTTCACTTAGCAAATTTGAGTATGCTAAATGAAGTTCCAAATGTTTTTGAAAATTTTTGATTTTGGGTTTGGAGACTTCACTTAGCAAATTTGAGTATGCTAAATGAAGTTTCAAATGTTTTGAAAATTTTTGGTTTTGTATTTGGAGACTTCACTTAGCAAATTTGGGTATGCTAAATGAGGTTCCAAATGTGTTTGAAAATTTTTGATTATATGATTGTTAAGTTTCAACTTTTCAAAGGAAGACTTCTATTCAACAAATTTAGGTATGTAGGAATGGAAATCAATCATATTTTTGAAATGTAAATTTTTTGTTTTGTGTGTGATTATTGCTTTTTGAAAGAGGGAATTCCAACTTAATCATATATGGGATATGTCTAAGTGGGGTTTCCAAATGATGTTATTTTTATTTAGGAATGAAATCTTCATTCAATAATTTTTTGTATATAAATAAAGATGTTCATATGTGCTTTTGAAAAATTTAATTTTATTTAAAAATGAAATTTTCATTCAATAGGTGTGAGCACATTGAATGGAAAGGTTCATGTGCTTTTGAAAGTTTTATTTTTGATTTTGATTTTGACTTTTGGAAAGATGATTGTTCATTTTATTTTGAAAATGAAATCTTCATCAAAATGAATTGAAGGAAGATGTTCATTTGTACTTTTGGAAAAGATTGTTAATTTTACTTTTGAAAATTCCTACATGTAATAATTATGAGAATTGTTAAATGAGGGTGATTTAAGAAAATTTTTCTAGAAAATATTTTATTATGCACATTTTTTTTTTGAAAGAGTGCTTGTTGAAGAGTAAGACTTTAATGAAAAATTTATTTTGCCTTTATTATTTTTTAATGAACCTTTTGTTATCATAAAAATGATAAGGTGGAAGTCTTTAAATGTTTTCTTTTTATTTAGATCTTTTTATTTTTACCCATTGGAGAACCCAACGGGGGTTTTAAGACCAACACGAAGTGAGGTCCTAAAACCTAAAGATGTTGGCTAACTCAACTTAAGAATGAAATAAGCTAAGTGCCAATGGAACGAAAGATAGTCTCAAATTCATACCAAAGTACAAACCCACTATCAATACTTGAAGACAACAATCATTTACTAAAGATGGAGAGAGGAACCATCCTCAACGGAGTCGCCAAAAAAATCTATGGTGAAAAATTCTTATACATTTCTTGCCTTCATCTATCCCCCTCCTTTCAAAAAATAGGATAAATGAAAACAAAAATATATAAAAAATGCATGTCTTGTTGGGATGCCACGTAGATCTGCAGATGTTCTTATTAAGGTGATCGGATATGACATTGAGGAGAGGTGTACTATCTCAAAAGATAGAAGTCACCACCCTACAATGGACCTAATCACCCAAATAAGGACTCCTAAGGATAATGGGTCTGCATATGTACCAGAGATTATTCCCCTACTTTACACGAAAAAGTAAAGCGGGGTTTATTTTAAACCAGGTTTGTTAAATTCCCTACAGGGGCAAACCCCCATAGATAATTACATCCTAAGGGATGGGATCCCTTCAAAATACTCTTTATTAAGGTAAATGATCGTTGTCTCCAAAGATTTCAATAGGTAGGAGTATCAATCGATTAGTTCATTTTGGAAGATCAAACAAGATTGATCAAAGAAAGGGATTTATTATTGAGGTCAAAGGAAGATAAGTAGAGATACCCATGATGTTAGGAAACCTAATGAGAATCTCACACTATCCTATAGTTGGGCTTTACATTTTTTGAAATTGATTTAATTTGTTTGAGCTGAATTTTTTATTAGAAATTTAGGGCTTATGATTCCACAACATAAGATTATGGAAATTCCTAAGAGGTGAGGATTTATGCTTATGGCCCATGAAAGGGAGAAGCAACCTCAGAACCTAAATCTATGGAGCTTTGGTAAGGGCTGAAAGCACAGCCTAAATCTAAGGCAAAAATGGATATTTGGTTTGCCTTCACAAGAGAGGACAAATCACCAGACTGCTTGGACTTACAATTGCCTGGGGGTGATTGCCAACTAACTCCTCCTACAATTTTAAATTCATGTAGGCAAGTCATATGCTTTATGCAAGATAGTTAGGTTGCTATTTATTTTGACAGAGACTAAGTCCTAAAACTCACTTCTTAAAGAGACTAGATCATGTAAAGGTATGCTTCAAATGACCTAAATCTAATGCAATTCAGATTTTATTTTATTTTCATTTTTGGACAATTATTTTGACTTGGGCTAATAGGATTCATATGCCTAAGGCATAAGAAATGAGATTATTGGCCAAAATCATCGAGAAGGGATGAGGTGTGTTTTCACCATGGCTCTCAAAGGTCAAGCCAAGTTTCTCTAGCAAAGGTGGAATACCTCCAATCAAGAGTGAAAATAATATGCATTTGTGCATGATGTTATAAAAGAAGTACTTATCCAACTAAGGAGTTGTTAATTCTTGTATCTTGATTTTTAGCCTAAGCTTTAGGTGAGGTTACGATTCTTTATTTTTAGTTTTGAATTGTTAAATTTGGTAAAAGATTTATTTATCCCTAAAAGCCTAATCCACATCCATGCCATACATAAAGTAAACAAGAAACTAGGAAAAAGATGCCACTTAATGCACAAGCTAAACAAATCAAAAATCAATTTATAAAGCTAATCACAAAATCAAAAGAGGCCATTATGGTCGAGTACCACTGCACAAACCTAAAAATAAATTGGGTAGCCAAGCTCTACCCTTATACAACCCAAATTACAAATGAATTAAATACAATTAAGCAAGGAATTCATTATGGGGGTCTTCAAGCTTTATTTCTTCATTCGCCTTTTCTTCTTTCTTCTTCTTTTCTTCTTTCTTCTTTGGTTCCTTCTTTTGGATGGTTGGAAGGTGGATACTCTAAAGGCTTCACATGGTACATAAGATGAGATCTTATGACCAATGTTTATCATAATCCCCATAACAATCATTCCAAAATCCTAATTGCAAAATTTACATGAAAAGGAAAAGTAAATCTAGCTAACACCTGCAAAATAGAGATTAGCTAAACAAACCACACAAATCCCAAGCATGTATATTAGACTTATCACCCCACACATGGGTGACTAAGTCCACCTGACCTATTGGATTATGCTTAGGGGTATAAGCACCCGCACAGCAAAAGCATGTATATTTTTATTTATTATAGTGCCCCTTAAGCTCAATCCCCTGCAGAAGACAATGGTTAGACTAAGAAGCTCTACCATTTAGTCTATGCACATACACCCTAACATCTAGACTAAAACATATATCATAAAATAAAAACAATCATCAAGCCATACACTGCCCTAACCTAAAGCTAGAAGTGGTGACTTAGCCTATTGTGTGTGCTTTAAAGGTTTGTGTAGTATGCTCAGCTATGAATTTAAGTTAGAATTTTCTAAGAGTGAAAAATGTTCAACTTAGAGCAGGGTTTCATTTAAATGATTTAATTGTTTTGGGTTATTTTATTTTATGTTTTGATTGGGTTCAAATGAGTCCTAGAATTGATTATTAAGTTATAAAGAGAGGGAATGTGAAGAGAACTTCTCGTTCCTTCCCTAACCAAAGTAATTTCTAAAGTGGATTCATGTTTTAGTTTTATTTAGTGAATGTTTTAATTAATTATTTTAATTAATCCTAAGTTTTGATGAACTCTAAACAAACCTATCCAAAAATAAAGGCATTTTAAGATAAAAAAAATGAACTAAATTCACAAAATATACATCACTTCGTTTCTTTTCCAACATGTATAACATGCATATGAATGAGTCCTAAGCATATCTATACATACAAATGAGAAAGTTTAACATACTTTATGATGCATGTTAAGTAATTCATTTAAGAAAATTTGAAAGTTTATGATGCTTGATTTTCATTAAGTAGAAAAGGGGATAAGACTTTCACATGCACACGTGAAGGTAAGAAAGGCATAAGTGAGTATAGCTCCATTATTAACCAGAGGTGTATGGTATAAGACCTACTTAGGGATACTTAAAGCTTCGCAACCTCAAGGTTGTCTAGACTAATATACCACTTTCCTTAAATAAAAGCATGTGTACAAAAGAAATGAATGGAAAAGAAAGAATGCAAAAATTGTATTAGTTGATTTATTTTTGTTTATGAAATTGCAAGCATAGGTATCCTTCTTAAGTGATAGTATAGGAATGAATAGGATATGGAATTAGGCAAGTGTTAGGTTCTTTTCAAATGAACCATACCCTTGCCAAATCCTATTCAAAACTATACTAAAGAGAAGAAAAGGGGAACCTATACTAAGCACATCCTTGTATTTTACTCACATGCAAACTTATAAATAACATATAAGTAACACACTTTCAGTTTTGATAATCGATTCACATATTTTGAAAGTAATTTGAATTTAATAGTGATAATAGCCACTCATATTCTTACTTTAGCCAACACAAGTAACTTGACATAAAGGAAATATTTTCATATTAAATTTGATTTTTGAAAAGCATGGATGCATGAAACCACACAACATACATATTTAACATGTTGGGGAAGAATTAAAGTAATGAAAGCATGTAAACATATTCACTTTAATTAAATCTTAAAGACAATCTTATGAAATAAGAAAGCTTAAAGTAAATCAAAGTTTATTTAATATGATTTTGTTTGATTTTGAATTTGATTTAATTTTGAAAATGTGGATTGAGTTTGCTGTTCCTAACCCATTCCCACATGTTTTGACATTTTTTGTTTAATTTTAGATGATTAGATTCATTTTAGATTTTGATTAGGTTAAGGTATGAATTAAACATGTTAATTAATCTTACCCACACACTTAGCATAGTTAACCAAATAATTATGAGCCAATGAGATGACATAAAACCTCACAAAAAATTTAAATTTGCAATGCACCTAGGAAGAAAGGGTCCTAATGCAATTTGGCTCATGATTAATGGTTAATTAAGCTAAGGGGTTTAACTTAAGTAATTTCAAAACACACCGTTGAGTTTTGATTTCTTTAATTTAGGTTCTTGAACACCTAAGCATCTACCCAGAGTAGATTAATTAAGTTCTAGAAAGTTTTAGAAATTTTAAGAAATTAATTAAGAGGGTAATTAGTGAATTAGCCCTTAATTAAGAGAGGATTAAGGAAGAAAAAGGAGGTTTAGGAAATAGCTTGCAAGAAATACCCCAAAATTATCCCCTAACCCTCCTATTCACTGGATCAAACCTTAATCAACTTCAATAGGGGATTAAAACACTAATCAAACCTTTAATTATCCTTAATTACATAAAGTGGGTAATTAGGAAATGCATTAGAAATTCTCCTAATTCAACCATCAATAAATCCCAAGAAAATTAGGAGAGGCAGATGCCATCCCCCAAAATATACCCAATAGGTTTGAGATTAATCAGTTAATTAATTAGGGAGTAATTAGCAAATTAAGATTTCTACTAACACCCAAAATCATAGAAAGATACAATTCAAAATCCATTAAAACCAATTTTTAGAATATTTTAGATTTAATTATATTTTAGTGGAAATTTACCTCATATTTTTCTGATTTTTATTTAAAGAGATACAAATTTTTGAAGTTTAGAGGTTTAATTAAATTTATTTAAAACTCAATTAATCCCTTAATCCAACGGCGCGCCACATAACGACTGAGTCAGATGCGCTTTCCATGCATCACACAATGAGCGCCACTTAAACATCTTGTCATAGCACGCGTGGCGGCAGTGCTACGTGATTTTATATCCATCGTGCAATCAAGGATTGAACGGCCAAGAATTAACCCATAGTTTTAAAAGGTGAATTATGATTTAAAATGTGCATCTGATCTCGATCGCCCATCCAAAACATGTGGATGGACGATCAAGATCATCCATGTTCTTCCCTGAAGAATAATGGAGACCGTCCACTTTCAAAGGGAAGATCTAAGCTCGATCAAGCTCGGATCAGAATGAAATCTTGCCCACACCATCTAACCCTAATGGCAAGCCTATCAAACGATCAAAATCTTATGCCATTAAAATTTCTTTCACAAAGGACCAACCCACATGTAGTTGAGTGGTCAAAAAATGTCTAACCTAGCTGGAGGTGATCACCGGTGCTCGATTCCCTTGGAGGAGCTTCGTCTGGTTGAGACGAAGCTGTGATGCAAGTATTAGCACTTGAGGTTAAGTAGATTGTTCTATGGACACCTCCTCCTTAGCTCCCTTGCAACTTTGATGGAATTAGACCTTCCTTGCCTTTGGAACTTTAGAGAGAGCTTAGCAAGTCTCACTTGGCCCTCTGTGGGAGTGCAAAGGTAATTGGAATTGATTTGGAATGTGGAGAAAGTTTGACAAGCTATGGAGCTCCCTATTTTCAAAGGATGAAAATGATGCCAAATTCAAATCCCTTTAGAGCTTAGATCACTCTAAGATGGCTCCACACTCTCCTTACTCAATCAGTGAGGAAGTTAGAATTGAAGTGAATTAGGGAGTATATATGTCCCCATGGATCGGACATTTTGCATTGTTTTCCATTTTGATCCAATTGCCAAGATTGAAAGGGCTGTTTGAGCTATTAGAAGTTTTCACATTGTCAGTTTGGGCTAGGGAGTGGAGTGGTAACCTCCCATGTGCTTCAAATTGAGTGGAGGGAGATTTTCCATATGGCCAATTCAAGCCATGTGCTCGATTTTGATCTTGGGTCAATTTAGGTTGAGCTAAACCCATTGAGTTGGGTGCACCACCCTCCATAAGGTCTACTTGACCTATTAGGAAGGTATCAAGTAGATATGAAGAGGGCTCGACCAAATTCCCCATGGATTTGAGAAAGTTTTTTCTATGGCCTAGGGGTAGAATGGTCATTTAGTTGATTTTCGAATTTGAATATGTTGGGTATATTGAGAAAATGGGCTTGGCCAAGTTTCATTAGATTTGGAGTTCATTTGGTATGGTTTGACTCATTGACCCATTTAGGTCAAAATGGGTCAACATGGGTCAAGTTGACCAATTGGTCAAATTGGGTCAAACCAAGGGTTGGGTCAAGTTCATATAACCATTTGAAATATTTTGGCAGCTTTAGTTTGATTCAATTTGGTTTAGTTTTGAGTTTGGCTCATATGACTTCATTTAGGTCAAATGGGTCAAGTTGACCAATTTGACCCATCTGACCTATTTGTGCTAGGTCATGAGTAGGTTTAGGTTGGGTTAGTCATATGTAGTGGATTGGTATCTTTGTTTCTAATCAGTTTTGGTTAAGTTTAAATTTGGCTTAACAAGACCCTTTAGGTCAAATTGGGTCAATTGGGCTAGATTAGGTCTAGTTGGTCAATTGAGGCTTTGGTCAAATTCAACAAGTGATTTAGAATGAACTTGACCCATTGGTTTCAATCAATTTATCTTAGATGAAGTTTTGACACATTTTGACTTCTAGGTCAAGTTGGGTCAAGTTGGGTCAAGTGGCCAATTGGGCTAGGTTAGGCTCAAATGTTGACTTGGTCAAGTTCAAACATAGTTCATGAATGAACTTAGATTAATGGTTTCAATCAATTTGGCCTATGGTAGATTTTGGCTATGTTGGGTTTCATTTTGGTTAAGTGTTGACTTGGTCAACCCTTAGGTTTGACTTGGTTTGACCCAATTTGGGTGATTGATCATCTCTTGATGATTGTTGATCATGATGAGAGGCAGGTGAGTTTGATTCAATCCAATTTGGTTAGGATTGGCTCATAAGGTACTTTAGGTCACTTTGGGTCAAGTGAGCCTAAGTGGGTCAAATGGCTTGGTCAAAGCTTGATTTGAGTTTGATTAAATTTGTATGTGGACTTATGATTGAAGTATAAATCCATTTGCAAGTGGTTTGAAGTCAAATGGGTTTTGATTCATTTGACAATTTCATATTCAAAGGAAGAATATGAGTGGATTCAGGGTTTGATTTTTGAATTGAGTTTAGATTTGGTCATTGAAGTTTGTATTTATATTTGGATTCATGATTTTAAGATTGATTGAATCATAAAAAAAAATCAAGAGTTTGGCTTGATTTGAAATTGATTTGACTAAGTTCAAGATTTTGACTTGAAAGGCTTAGGTTGGATTTTGAGTAGATTTGAGTTTGATTTTTGGAAGTGGTTTTGTTTGTTTGAATTTATATTTCATTTATATATGTGAATATAAATGAGAATATAAATGGTTCATGAGAAAATTTCAAGGATTTGAAGTGATTTGATCATGATCTAGGCTACTTCTTTTAAGAGGGAATTTAAAGGACTTAGGAAATTTTTGGAGTTTGGAGCTTGAATTTTGGATTTAGTTTGATTGATTTATATTTATATTTTATTTTTAATGGGAATATAAATGAGAATATAAATGAGTTATGAGAAAATCCCATGAATTTGAATTGATTTGATCATGATTTAAGCTAAGTCCTTAAAGAGAATTTAACGACTTAAGAAGGATTTTAAATTTGGAATTTAATTTTTGGATTTGTATTTATATTTTATTTATATATGTGAATATAAATGAGAATATGAATGAGTTATGAGAAATTATCATGAATTTAAATTGATTTAGATTTGATTTTGGATAAGTCCTTAAAAGGGAAATTAAGGGACTTGGGAATTTTTATGAATAGGAATTTAAATTTGGAATTTAATTTTTGGATTTGATTTGATTGATTTATATTTATATTTCATTTATATATGTGAATATAAATGAGAATATAAATGAGTTATGAGAAAATCTTATGAATTTGAATTGATTTGATCATGATTTAGGCTAAGTCTTTTAAGAGGAAATTTAAAAGGACTTAGGAAATTACTTGGAATTTAGAGCTTGAATTTTAAATTTGATTTGATTGATATATATATTTATATTTCATTTATATATGTGAATATAAATGAGAATATAAATGAGTTATGAGAAAATCCCATGAGTTTGAATTGATTTGATCATGATTTAGGCCAAGCCTTTAAGAAGAAATTTAAAGGACTTAGAATTTTTTGAGTAGGAATTTGAATGTTAGATTTGATTGATTTATATTATATTTCATTTATATATTTGAATATAAATGAGAGTATAAATGAGTTATGAGAAATTCCCAAGAGTTTGAATTGATTTGATCATGATTTAAGCTAAGTCTTTGAAAGAAGATTAAGGACTTAAGAAAGATTTGGACTTTGGGATTTCAATCATGGATTTCAATCATGTGGGATTGATTTGAGTTTGGAGAAAATCAAATAAGATTAATTTAGAGTTTGACTTGAAGAAGGGAAGGTGAGGAGTGGTTCAAGTTAAAGGTAGGCAAATTTTCCTAACACCCCTAATGCATGACCTATTCTTATGTCTAACTCTTCTAAGTCTTTAGGGCTAGGTTGAGTGTCTACCTCATCACTAGATGTGTCTTAAGACTAAGGAACTCTTAAATTCCAAGAGAAGCTTTATGTCTAAGATTGAGGGGTTTGAGAGCTCATTCTAAAAATGAGGTCAATAGTATGTAAATTGTGATATCTTATTTTCCCGATTAGACTTAGGACATGCTTCTAGCTTGTGCTAAAGCATTTTAGATTTAGGTTCCAAGGCTACTTATTTCCTTTGGGCTACGAGTATAAGTCCTCACCTTTAAGTGTTTCCATAATCTTGTGTTGTTGAACCATAAGCCCTAGCAATCTAATGAAATAATAATTTAAACAAAAGTAAATTCTCTCTTTCAAAAATATAAAGCCTCATTATATGTTAGATTGAAGCACTTACTAGGTTTTCTAGTATCAAGGGTGCTTCCTACTTATTCTTCTTTGGAATCGGTAAATAAGTCTTTTAATTTGAACCTTCCCACTTGGTTTCAAAAAGTACCCAATTCATTTATGGTCTATATTTGAAATCTTTGGAGATGCTTATTAACTACTTTAATCGAGAGTATTCTTAGAAAATTCTCATTTTGCTAAGATATAATTAATTGTGGAAGCTTGCATCCATAGGGAACTAAAGAACCTACCATAAAATAAACCATGCTTTACTTCTCCATATAAAGTAGTGGAAAGATCTCTAATATATGTAGACTCATCTGCCTTAAGAGTCCTTATTAAATGATTAGATTCATTATAGGGTGATGCTTCTATCTTCCGAGATAGTACATCATACCATAATGTCGTACCCGATCACTTCAATAAGTACCCCATAAGATCTATGTTGTGTCCCTATGACCCCAAATTAAAACACCACAGACCAAAGGTCCTAATAAATTTATTTTATCACCATTAGGCCTCTAATACATTTTTGATCATTCATTATAATTTTTTAATTTTCTAATTAAATTTATTTAGTAATTACCCAAAATGGCTAATTAAGGCTTGATAATATAAATGTCCAAATGTATTTATCTAATTTACTTGAGGTAATTTTGGGAAGCTCTGAGGTCATCCTGTAGAATATTCACCAAAATTTCAAGCCAACTAGAAAAGTAATTAAGACTTAATTAATTCATTAATGAAAATATATCAAATTCTAATTACTCACTATTTGCTTAATAAATTTTAAGATTTTATTTTTCTAGATTCTCCTCTATCTAAATTTTATAATAAATATTTATTTAAAATTTTATGAATTTTTCTATAATTAGTATTTAATAGTTATAATTTTATTCATTTAAATCTATTTGAAACCTTAATTAAATGATTTACACAGTCAACACTAGCCGTCCATGCTTTATGTGCGTGCCATGAGATTGTTTATTAAATAAATCCCATATGGTGGTTAACTTGGATGGCAACTCAGATGGTTTTGTCATGAGCCATTTGATCAAAGATGAAATGCTTAGATTAATGTTACAATTTGAAAGGTATTAAATTTGAATGTCTAACACAAATTAATCATGATCATCCATTCTAATCATACGAGATAGACAGCTTGTGATTCATCATCTTTCTTCGATGAGAGAAGAATGTCATTCACCTTTTGCTACTTGATTTTAGCCAACCAAGACTCATTTCATAGTCAATTTGACTGCCAAATGATCACAAGGTGAAAAATATAAAGACTCATATGGCTTAATCGAACAAAATCACATAAATTCTTCACAAAAGACCAACACCTAAGAGCTTTTTCTACAGTTTTGAGAAATGTACCTCATCATAGCTAAGAATGACATTGAAACAAACTGAGTTAGCTTTGCCTTGAAAATCAAACCTAATGAAGTCCCCTTGCATTTTGTCCCCCAATTGTTGAAGTCCCCCTTTGCATTTTTGTCATTCACTAGTTTCCACTATTGAAACCAAACACTATTGGGAGTTCATCAAAGGTTGATTGAACTCCTATCTCCAGTGCACAAATCAAGTGGTTCTCAATTCATTCTTGCTTGGTAGAGTGTGGGGTACGTGTGGGAAGAGTTTATTAGAGTTTTAGGATGATTTATGAGGATGGATGTTTGGGGCATTTAGACAAAGAAGTGGGTTGGTCTCACTAGAGATCGGGTGCATGGGCTAGAAAGCTTGAGGATAGGCTCGGGAGGCTTGTGATGGTGTGTGTTAAGTTTGGATGGTTGGGAAGGTGTATACCTCCCTCATTTGAACCACCCATTTAAGTTGGTTCAGGCCATAGCACCACCCAAGTAGTGGGCAGGCCCAATTTTGGCTTTGAGATTGATTAGGTGGACTCCATCTAATGTCTAGAAGAGTTTGGTGGCTAGAGGTGAAAAGGATAAGTGAACCAAAGACTATCTAAGGTGACAGAGACTTCACCTTGGTCAATGGCTAGGCAAACAAACCTTGTTGGGGAGAGATCAAGGCATGCTAAGGTGGCTTCCTTAGCCAAAAGGAGGGGTTAGACCTTTCTATTTTGAGATTTTATCCTATTTGAAACATTTAGTTTACTCGATTTGGGTCAGAATAGGGTTCATCTTGGGCTGTATCAACTTGGGCAGGTCAAGGGACATGCAAGGATAAAGCATGCTAAGTTTAGTTGGGTTTGGATCATTTGGACTCATGTAGGTCAATTTGAATTCAATTGGATCAAGTTGACTATTTGTCCAAATAGGTTCTAAGGGGCTATTGGGTTTTGTTCAAAAGATGATTTTGAACACATTGATGCAATTGATTCAATTTTAAGTGGATTTGAATTTGGCTCATATGGGTCCATATAGGTTAAACGGGTCTAGTTGATCAAGTTGGTCAAATTGGCCAAATTTGGTGCAATTGAAGTTGTGTCATGTTCAATTGTTCATTTGGAGTTGATTGTAGGCTTTGATTTAGTTTAATTTGGTTTGGATTGGGTTATGGTTAAATTTGACCTTTTTGATCAATTTTAGCTAAGTTTGTCAATTAAGCTAAGTTGATCAAATTAACTTCAATTGGACATTAAGGTGTGTTAAATAATCAATTTAGAACTAATTGCAAGTGTTAATTCAATCCAATTAAAATAGGATCAAGGGTTGGCTCAATTTCACCATTTAGGACAAATTGGTTCAAGTTGGGTCAATTGAGTTTAGTTGGTGGTTGGAGCATGACCAATAGTCATCTTAGGATTGATTGCAATAATTGGCTTGGTCCAATTTGAGTTAGAGGTTTGGCCTAATTTGGCCTTTTAGGTCAAAATCGATCAAGTAGGGTTAAGTGGGTCATATAGCCAAATTGACTCATCTAGTTTCAATTAGGTGTTGGAACATGATAAACAATCATTTTACATGTGATTATAGAGATTGGTTTGGTTTGGTTTGATTTAGGTTAAATTGAATTATGGTTCAATTTGACCTTTAAGGTCAAATTAAGCTAGGTTGGGTCAAATTAGATATTAATTGGTCATGAGGAATGTTCAAATATGTGGTTAACATGGTTTTGGAATTTTGGGTTGACTTAATTTGGCTAATATTAAATTAGAATTGACTTTGTCCCTACAGGATTCAATTAGGTCAACTTGGGCTAGATGAGCCAATTGACCAAATTGAATCCTAAAGATGCCTCAATCATGCTCAAATAAGTATTAGAGGACTTCGACAAGTTAAATTTCAAATGGTTTGAAGAAATTTTGGGTTTAACCATGTTAGGCCCAATGGGTCATATTGGTTATCTTAGTCAATTGACCAAATTGAACACCAATCGAATATTATTTAAATTTTGGGATTTTGGGTATCATCTAATAAATTGGGTTTAATATATAAGGTTTGGCTTGTAATTAGAATCATTGGGTTCCACCTAATCTGAGTCAGGGTAAACACTTAGAGTTGAGCCTTATGAGTCTTCTATGCATTAGGTTGTGTTCTCCCAATCACTTGAAGTGGCTTTGATCTAGGTGAGGAAACCTTAGTTCCTATACTAAATCCTAGGTCTAAAGAGTGGTGGATGCCACCCTCCCTAAATGTGAGGTCAAAAAAAAAGACCACCCTCGCCCACCCCCATAATAGATATGGTGTAACAAATAAGATACACCTCACGTATTGGTGTTGACCGAGCTAATCAAAAGGGCTCTAAGGGTACCAAGAAAGGGAGCTATACCAAACTTGAAGAATAGACTAATATTGAAGATCAACTATCCCTCCAACCCAAAAGTTGAGGTTTCCAAGTGTAGGAAGTTTAAGGGCAAACATCCAAAATGCCTAAAGTGGATCATAAGTTTGAAGGCTTGTAACCCAAATATATCGATATTTTAGTTTAATAAGATAGAATTCAATAAGAGTGGTATTGTCCAATGGACATTTGAGAATATTCCCTTGAGTGTAAGTTTTTTTGGTTATGCTAAGTGTGTTAGGGAGAGCCTCTTTAAGAAAATTTGGTTATATGTTATTGAGAAGATATGAGAAGGGTGTTCATAAGGATGACTTTGAAAGAGGATCAAGGAAAGATTCCTTGAAGATGAGTCATAAGTTGGTTAAGAAGATAATATTTGGGAGAGACTACCTAATAATGTGTGAATATGTGTGAATTATAATGAGACAAGGGGATTGAGAATTCTCCCCAAGATGATTAAAGAATGTATAAGAACCCTATCAATATCACTGGGCTAAGAGATAGTGTACCCCTTCAGAGTACTAGTAAAGGGGCCATTAGGGTGTGATCCAAATCTAGAATAGTCACTCAGGAAAAGAGCCTTGGAGGTTTGATCTTAACTCCAAAATATGTATACGTGTATAGGTGGACCCTATAGATGTGTGATGAGCCACATTAAGAAGGAGCCATTAGGGCTTTGACTTGCCTTAAACTTACTAACCCGTAGGGATGGGTTGTTTATTCATGGAGCAATGCCATCCAACCTAAGGGGAAACTATTAAGATAGGGAAACTTGGTGTTATCCAAACCTAGAATAATCACTCATGAAAGGGGTAATGAAGGCATCATCAGAACCCTAATCATGTATATGAACCCTATTAGTGTGCATTAGCCACACTAAAGAGGAGCCACGAGGGTTTGGCCTACCTCTGATTTACATACTCTAAGGGATATTCTACCAGTCATGTAATATAGTTTATCCAACCTAAGGATTTCCCATTAGAGTGTGATGGTTAAATTAGGAAGAAATATCAGAGACTTATATCCTCTTTAGGTAGAATCATCCACCAAGGTAACCTGCTAATTGCATAGTAAGTCGAGCCTAACCTAAGGCGACTACCAAAAGGGGGTTGTGAAAGCATGATCCCAGCTTGAAGTAGTCTAATGTGTGAGTTATAACTAAGAAAGGCAACCATATGAGCCTCTCATGCCAATCCTAGATGTGCTACTCAAAATATGCTGCTACTTTGACACTCCTACACCTATTTTTAATAGCACTAGAAATGAATTCTATATGTAAGGTGAGACTTTAACTTGATATAATCTAAGTGGGAATGAGATTTTGGGAAAAATCAAATGATTGAAATATTTCAAGAAGATTGAACCCATTCTCTATATATCAAATATAAGAATATAATTTTATTGATAAAATTTATTTTTAAAAATAATCATCCATAATATTTCTTTAGATATAACTCATTGATGGGAAGCATCGATGTTCTCTTTTTTGGTTGATCAGCTGATATAACCCACCCTAATAAGCCTTTTCTATAATGTAAGAACCATCCCATGTTAGTTCATACTAGCCTCCCATCTTACAATAGGCCAAAATTGGTCTCTTAATAACTAAAATGAGTTCTCTAACCTAAAAAAGCTCTTAGGCAAACCAACTTATTGTGAGCTTGAACCATATGTGTTTTTATAGCTTGAGATTTTGACAAGCATGGAGGCATTGCACTTTAAGACCATTGATCTTTTCTAACCGTAGCCTAGCATTTTGTTTAGTTGTGATCTTGTTGCCTTGGAAACTCTTGGCAATGGTAATTGAATTTCTAATAAAAGAATGCTTCAGATTTAAATGCTAAGGAGAAGGGAGTGGATTGGCTCAGAGTCTTAAATGTGGTACGAAAGGCCCACAAGGCTTCAACTAACTGCTTATGCCACTATCACTTGTTGGTATCAGGTGCTTCTTTTAGGATTTTGATGAGACTTTTATTGAAGACCTCTGCTATCCCATTTTCCTGAGGATAGTAGATGGAGTACTTCTTATTTATGTAGTGTTGTCTTATAAAGTTATTGATCTTCACGCTTTTGAAGTTGGTGCCATTATTAGATGGAGGTACACCAAATCTATAGATAATATGGTTCTTGAAGAACTGATGAACATGGTGAGCCTTGACTTCCCTCAAAAGGATCACCTCTTCCCACTTTGAGAAATAATCTATCACTAAAGTCATGACCCTTATAAGAAGGAGGATCAATCAGGCCAACTATATCTATACCCAACACTCGAAAGGCCGCGAAGTTATTATCAAGTGAGGGATGTTGGGTGGTTGATGTAGAACTACTCCATGCACCTAACATTGGTGATAATGATGCACCACATCTATGCAATTTGTAATCATTATAGGCCAATAGTATGCAAATCTTGAAATTTAAGCTTTCACCTTCAAACTAAATTGATGCACATAGTATTGAATGTACATCAATAATAATTTTTTGGTCTTCATGTTTATCTAAATAATATAACAACATGTGATCAAAAGATTATTGGAATAAAGTGACATCAATAAAATCATAGGATAATGCTCTTTGTTTGATTTGATCAGCTCGAGACTTCCACATAAATATTCAATGAAAAACTATCTCCAATCAGCCTCCTCATCTTCTTTGGTGGTGGTAACTTCCCCTTCCAGAGGTTGTTTATTAATGAGTTCAATATTGATGGGAAGTAAAACCTCGCTATTGTGTACATTTATCAATATGGACTCATTATCTAGACAGTCCATTTCCTGAATAAGTTTTGTTAAAGTGTCAATTATGGTGTTTCCATCTTAAGGAATTCTACATAGGGTTACCTATAGAATTTGTTTTAACAACTCCATGGTGTACTTATAATATTGATGGGGATTAAATTTGAGAAGTTTGTAAGTTTTAATGATCTAGTTGACCACTAATTGTGAATCTTTGAAGATGTTAATGTCTTTAATTCTTAATGAGATGGCCAACTCTAAACCAATGATCAAAGCTTCATACTTGACCTTGTTATTTATACAATACTCTAATAGATGATATGAATAAAAAAAATCTTATTTTCTAGAGTTAAGAAGAATATTTTTATTCCATCTTTACTTAGGAGGATGGGTTGTGATTCATCTCCTCTTTGAGAGGGAGTCATACCATCAAAGTATAACTTTTAATGGTGGCTATTCACATTCCCTAAACTTATGATTTGCTCATCAAGGAGATCATCATTTAGAGGAGAATCTTCTAGAAGAGGGTGCTACTAGAAAGTTTATTTATGCTTTGCCCTTTTACAACATGAAGTGGTATAAAGGTATAATAAAACTATAATAAGATCATGGACTATTGTGCTAATTTTCCAAAGTGCATTGGTTGTGTCATAAAGTATTTTAGTGGATTTATGATAGAAATCAGGTTGATCTTATGAGAGAGCAAATAGTTCCTTCATTTTTAGGAGACTAATATAAAGGCTAGGCAATGCTTCTCAATGGGTGGATATTTAGCTTTTAAAAGGATTAAGTGATAGGTCAAGTAGTAGTGCATTTTCTTTCCATCATCATAGCTTGGCCCAATCAAGCACCAACAAAATTCCTTAATCTGTTGTATAGAAAAAATGAGAGGTTTGCTTAGAATATGAATAACTAGCACAAGAGGCATCATCAGATATTGTTAATACTTTTGCATGTTTGCACTTTTGAATGTGTGTTGGCACTTATCCTCAGGAATCCTCTCTGTCTATCAGAGAGGATGAAACTGATTTTTTGTAACCAGTGGTGAAGTGATCGAGGGAGACTCATCCATGGATGACCTATCTACTGCCTCTAGCTCTCTGGCTATCCGAGTGTGCAACCGTTTGACCATACAGTTCTTGTTCCTACATTGGGTGCGAGTAGGATGAGATGAGTGCAAGCCCTAAAACCAGCGAAATCTTACCCATGGAGGGTACATATGGTAGGGTGCTAGCTTCGCACTAGGCCAACATGGGCAACTCTAGGACAAACTACAACTGGAAATGGCACTGCCAGTACTGTCGATACTGTAACCACTAAAGTCTATGGTACTTCCACAGCTTTCCTCTTCAATGAGGAGACATCAATCATATGGTAGTTCATCTAATGACCTCTTCCCGCCACCTTCTTCCTACTAACTGGTTGGGGAATGCCCTCACAGTGATCTTGGCCCCAAATCTAACCAAGTGGATCAAGTGGGTATGGTCACGGGAAGTCACCGATCTGCTAGATCTATACTGTGCGGGAATGTAAAGACAAATTTCTAGGAACCTACCATTGCACTAACTATAGTAAACTGAAATTGCACTATACTGAGTAAAAATAATCTATAATGAGAATCAAACTTTTGTCAATTTTCTGTCTGCATAGATATTTTGAATTTTGAAAATTTGAACCAACATCTAACAACTTAGAAGTGTTAATTGAGATTCAAATAGATTTGAAGAGATTGATTGAAAGAGGAATTTGAATATGAATCCAAACTTCAACAAATTTGAGTATGTTGATATGGATTCAAAATTTTTGATAGGATGCTTCCATAGGTTCATTTATGTTTTAAATTTGAGTTTTTGTGATTTTGAGGACCCTTTCCTTTAACAAATTTCGGTATGTTAAAGTAAGGGTCAAATGGTTTTGTTTCGTGTTTGATTGTTTTGGAATTTTACTTAGCAAATTTAGGTATGCTAAGTGAAGTAAAAGTGATTGTTTCCTTTTTATGAATTTTCTTTCTTTTTTGAAAATTTTGGAGTTCTTAATTAAAAAATTTAGGTATGCTAAGTAAAGAATCCAAGTGTATTTTGTTTGATTTTGAAAATAGGATTCTTAACAAATTTAAGTATGCTAACAAAATCCTAAGTGTTTCATTTATTTGGAATTTTTTTGATTTTGAAAGAGGGTAGGATCCTTAGCAAATTTGGTATGTGAAGGGGATCCTAAGGTGATTCATTTTATTTTTATTTTTGAAATGATTGAAAGTGGATATTCAACTTTAGCAAATTTAGTGTGCTAAAGATGAAATCCCACTTGGTTTTGAGAAATGGAAATTTCACTTAGCAAATTTGAGTATGCTAAATTAAATTCCAAATGGTGTGTTTGAAATTTTGATTTTGTTTTGGCTTTCAAAAATGGAAACTTCTCGTTAGCAAATTTGGTATGCTAATTGAAGAAGTTCCAAAAGGTGTTTGAAAATTTTGATTTTTGGATTTGGAAGCTTTACTTAACAAATTTGGGTATGTTAAATGAAGTTCCAAGTATTGTTTGAAAATTTTGAAATTTTTGGATTTGGAGAGTTCACTTAACAAATTGGGTATGTTAAGGGAGGTTCCAAATGTGTTTAGAAAATTTTGAAATGTGATTGTTGATTTTGAATTTTTGAATTTGGAAACTTCACTTAGCAAATTTGATTATGCTAATGAAATTCCAAAATGAGTTTTGAAAAATTATTGAATTTTGGGATTTGGAGACTTCACTTAAAAAATTTGGGTATGTTTAATAAAGTTCCAAATATTATTTAAAAATTTTTGAAATGTGATTGTTGATTGTTTATTTTGAATTTGGAAACTTCACTTAGCAAATTTGATTATGCTAAGTGAAATTCCAAAATATTTGAAATTTTTTTTGAAATATGATTGTCGATTTTGATTTTGGATTTGGAAACTTTACTTAACAAAATTGGGTATGTTAAATGAAGTTCCAAAATGTGTTTAGAAAATTTTGAAATTTTTTTGCATTTTGAATTTGGAGACTTCACTTAACAAATTTGGGTATGTTAAGGGAGGTTCCAAATGTGTTTAGAAATTTTGAAATATGATTGTTGATTTTGATTTTGGATTTGGAAACTTCACTTAGCAAATTTGATTATGCTAAATGAAATTCCAAATGTGTTTAAAATTTTTTTGAATATGATTGTTGATTTTAATGTTTTAAAAAGAGGACCTCCATTCAACAAATTTAAGTATGAAGAATGGAGATCAATTTTTTTAATTTTTTTATGAAGTATGAAATTTTTTGTGTGTGATTGTTGATTTTTGAAAGAGATGAATTCTAACTTAAAACATATGTGAGATATGTTTAGGTAGGATTTCCTAAAAAAGATATTTTATTTTTTAGTTGAGAATGAAATCTTCATTTAATTATATTAAATGAAGGTATTCATGTGTGCTTTTTAAAAATTTTGATTTTGTTTAACAAACTTTTATTCAATAAGTGTGAGTGTATTGAATAGAAAAATTCATGTGTGCTTTTGAAAATTTTATGATTATGATTGTGATTTTGGAAAAGATGATTGTTCATTTTATTTTGAAAATGAAATCTTCATCAAAGTGAATTGAAAGAAGATGTTCATTTGTACTTTTGGAAAAATTTTATTAGTTTTATTTTTGAAAATCCCTACATGTAACAATTATGACAATTGCTAAATGAGGGTGTTAAAATTTTGTGAGAAAATATTTTATTAAGTGCATTTTTTTTTTGAAAATGTGCTTTTTGAAAAGCAAAGTTCTTTATGGAAGATTTATTATTTTAGGATGAACCTTTCCTTATCATGAAACTGATAAGGAGGAAGTCTTTAAAAGATGTTTTCCTTTTATTTTAGATCTTTTCATTTTACCCATTGGAGAATAATGGGGTTTTAAGACCAACAAGGAATGGGTCCTAAAACCTAAAGATGTTGGCTAACTCAACTCAAGAATGAGCTAAGTGCCAATGAAAGAAGGATAGTCTTGGATTCATACCAAAGTACAAACTCCCATCGATATGCAAAGACAATGATCATTTACCAAAGATGGAGAGAGGAACCATCCCGTGAGTAAAAAAATATGTGGTGAAAAATCTCTTATGGGAGTCACCTTTCAAATGGGGAGAAAAGAAAGAAGAGACCTTATAGAAATTATTGGTAAGACACCACAGATGATGTACTTATTCAGTGTGATCGATACGCCATCAGAAAATAGTACTATCAAAGAGAAGTCACTACCCTTTAATGGAACCAATCACCTCAAGGACTCCTAAGCTTGATGGGTCTGTATATGTAGAGATTCTTCCCTACTTTACATGAAAAAGTAAAGCAGTTTATTTTAAATCGGCTCAAGCCCTCATAGTTAATTATATCCTAAGGGATGATCCCTGGAAAACTCGATTAAGGTAAATGATCATTATCTCTAAAGATTTCAATAAAGGACTATCAATGATTGGTTTATTTTGAAGATCAAATGGGATTGATCAAAAGAGGGAGTTATTATCAAGCCAAAATGGAAATAAGTAGAGATTCCCATGATGCTAGGAAACCTAGCATCTCAAACTATCATATAGTTGGGCTTTACATTTTAGAAATTGATTTAGTTTATTTGAGTTGCACTTTTTATTAGAATTTTAGGACTTAAGATTCCTTAACACAAGATTAAGAAAATACGTAAGATATGAGGAATTATGCTTATGTCCCATAAAGGTGAGAAGCAACCTCAGAACCTAAATCTAGGGAGCATCATGAGGCGGAGCAACCTAAATCTAAGAAAAAATGGGTAATGGTTTGCCTCCACAAGAGATGACAAACCACCGACTTTTGGCTTATATCTGGGGTGGCCGCCAATTAACCAACTCTATGATTTTAAATACATGTAGGAAAGTCTTTATGCTTATACAAGATAGCAAGGCTGTTATTATTTAGAAAGAAACTAAGTCCTTAAACTCACTCCCTAAAGAGACTAGATCATGTAAAGGGATATGCTGGCCTAAATCTAATGCAATTCAAATTTTATTTTTTATTTTTCTTTTTGGAAAATCATTTTGGCTCAGCCTAATAATATTTCTATGACTAATGCATGAGAAATCAAATTATTGGCCAAAATCAGCGAGAAGGGAGGAGGTGTGTTTCCACCACGACCCTCAAAGGTCAAGTCGGGTTCTCTGGCAAAGGTGGACACCCTCCAATCAAAAGTAAAATAAGATGTATTTGTGTATGATATTATAAAGAAATGCATCCATCTAAGGGGTTGCTAATTCTTTTATCCTGATTTTAAACCTAAGCTTTAGGTGAGGTTATCAGTTATTTAGTTTTTATTTGAGTTATTAAGTTGGGTAAAAGATTTATTTTTTCCTAAGGAGCCTAATCCACATCAAGTCCATACATAAAGCAAGGAAGAAACTAGGAAAATCATGCCACTTAATGCAAAAGCTAAATAAATCATCAATCAATTTATAAAGTTAATCACAAAAAGAATAAATGGTCATTGTGGTTGGGCACCACCGCACAAACCCGAAAATATCAAATATGGGTAGAAGCTCTTATACAGATTACAAATGAATTGAATTACAATTTAAGCAAAGGAATTCATTGTTATGGGGATCTTCAAGCTTTATTCTTCTTTCTTCTTCTTCTTTCTTCTCTTTTTCTTCTTTCTTCTTTGGTTCCTTCTTTGGATGGTTGGAAGGTGGATGCTCCAAGGCTTCACATGGTGCATAAGATAGGATCTTATGACCAAAGCTTATTCTAATCCCCATAATAATCATTTCAAAATCATAATTATACAAATTTTTACATGAAGAGGAAAAGGGAAATCTAGTTAACACTTGCAAAATAAAGGTTAGCAAAATCACACCACACAAATTTCAAGCATGTATATTGGACTTATCACCCCACACATGGGTGACTAAGTCCACTTGGCCTATGGATTATGCTTAGGGGTACAAATCACCTATAAGCAAAAGCATTTATATTTTTATTTATGATAGCACCCCTTAAGCACAATCCCCTGCAAAAAAAATAGTTAGACTAAGCATGTCCTACCATTCATTCTATGAGCATACACCCTAACATCCAATCTAAAATATATATCACAAAACAAAACATAACATCGAACCATGCACCGACCTAAACTAAAGCTAGAAGTGGTGACTTAGGCTAATGTGTGTGTTTTGAAGGCTTGTGTGGTATGCCTAGTTAGGGCTTTAGGTTTGAATTTTCTAAGTGTGAAGAACATGTTCAACTTAGAGGAGGGTTTAATTTAAGTTATTTAAGAATTTTGGATTGGTTTTATTTCATGTTTTGAATTTGGTTTAAGTGAAACCTACAATTAATTACTAAGTTATGAAGAGAGGGAAAGAGAAGAGAACTTCTTTCCTTCCCTAACCTTAAGTAATTTTCTAAAGTAGGTTCATGTTTTAGTTTCATTCAGGTGAATTTTTTTATTACATCTTTTAATCAATCCTAAGTTTACAAAAACTCTAAACAAACCTATTAAAAAATTAAAGGCATTTTAAGATTAAATAAAATGAATCAAAATTCACATAACACACATTACTTCATTTTTTCCCCAACATATATAACATGCATATGGATGGACCCTAAGCATATCTATACAAAATGAGAGTAGTTAACACACTTTATGATGCATGCTAAGTAATCATTTAAGAAAATTTAGAAGTTGAATATGCATGTTTTTTTTCTTAAGTAGAAAAGGTTTTCCTTATCCAAAATTTCACATACATACAAAAGTAAGAAAGGCATAAGTGAGTACAAGTATTGTTAACAGGAGGTGTAAGGTATAAGACACTTAGGGCTACTTAAAGCCTCACAACCTTAGGGTTGTCCAGACTAATATACCACTTTCCTTAAGTATAAACATGAATATAAAAGAAATGAAATAAAAAAGGAAGATGCAAAAGTTGTTTAATGAATTCATTTTTATTTATGCAATTTATGCATGCAAGTATAGGAAACCTTTCTTAGGTGATGGTGTAGGGATGAATAGGGTATGAAATTAAGTAAGTGTTGGGTTCTTTCAAATGAACCCTACATCTTACTAACTCATATTCAAAACTATGCTAACATAAGAAAGAAAGGAAACCTAATCTAAACAAGCTTTTATAATCCATCACATGCAAGCTTATAATTAAAGTATAAGAATAGCACACTTTTAGATTTCATATTTCATTTATAAGTTTTGAAAATAATTTAGATTTAGTAGTGATAATAGCCACTCATATTTTACTTTAGCCAACACATGCACATTTGACATAAAGTAAACAATTTCATTTTAAAATTTAAGAAATGAAATTATGAATGTATGAAATCACATAGCATACAACTTAGCATGTTGGGAAAGATCCAAAGCATTGAAAGCATGTAAACAAACTCACTTCACTTAAATCCTAAAGACATTCTTATAGAATAAAAAATTTTGGAATAAATCAAAGTGAATTTGAAAATGATTTTTGTTTAGTTTGAAGTTTGATTTAATTTTAAAAAGATGAGATGAGTTTGCTCTTTCTAACCCATTTCCACATCTATTTTGTATTTTTATTTAATTTTTAGGTAATTATATTCATTTTTATGCATTGATTAGGTTAAGGTATGAATTAAGTGACTTAATTAACCCTTACCTACACCACCTTAGAAGAATTAACTAAATAATTATGAGCCAATGAGATGACATAAAACCCACAAGGAATTTAAATTTGCAATGCACCTAATAATGAAAAGGCCTAATGCAATTTGGATCATAATTAAAAGTTAATTAAGCTAAGGGGTTTAGCTTAAGTACAATCAAAACACCCTTTCACACATGTGAATTGGGTTTTAGTTTCTTTAATTAAACTTAGGCTATTAAACACCTAAGCATCTACCCAAGGTAGATTAATTAAGTTCTAGAACTTTTTTTAAAATTTTTGAAAATTGATTAAGGGGATAATTAATGAATTAACCCTTAATTAAGAGGAGATTATGGACATAAGAGGGGGTTTAAAGAATAGCTAAGGGGAAATGCCCCAAAATTATTCCATAAACCTCCTACTTGGATCCGACTTTAATCAACCCTACTCATAGGTAAACCATTAATCACACCTTAATTACATGAAAGGGATAATTAGGGAATGAAATAGCAATTTCCCCAATTGAGCCCTCAATAAATCTCAAGAAAATTAAGAGAGGCAGAGGTCATCCCCTACAATGAACCCCAGAAATTTGAGATTAACTGATGACCTAATTAAAGGATAATTAGCTAGTTAAGATTCCCAAAGAAACCCAAATTCAGAGAAAAGAGAAATTCAAAATCCATTGAAATCATTTTTAAAATATTTTAGATGAAATTATCTTTCAATAGCATTTTTCCTTTTATTTTTCTAATTTTTCTAGAGGGAATTATAAATTTTTGAAGTTCTTTAGATTAATTAAGAATTAATTAAATATTTAACTAATCCCTGATTAATCCTTGGCTCACGACACGCGTGGCGTGATCGCACTCTACATGCATCGCAGAGGGACAACTTAAGTTATCACTTCACAAAGGCTGACGCCGCTTATATTCCTACCGTCCATCAAAGATGGAGAATTCATTTTAAAAGGATAATTATTTTACTAAACATGCTAAATAATCTTAGCCATCCATCTAAAATGAGGATGTGATGAAGTTCTTCCCGAGGATCAATGGAGACCCCATGATCCAGGGGAGATCAGCTCGATCTAGCATGATTGGAAAGAAATTGTACCCACACCATCTTAGCACAATTACAAACCTATCCAATGGTGGATTTCACATGCCATGAAAATTTCTTTCACAAAGGACCAACACCTCAAGCTAAGTGGTTGAAAATCATACCTCAGGTGATCACCGGCACTCGAGATCGATGAGGTAGCTTTGTCTAGTGGAGACAAAGCCATGTTGAAATTCCTGGGCTTTGGTATTGAGTGGATCAATGGATGGACCACCGCCACTTCACTTGGGCTTCATCTTTGATTGAATTGAGTTCCTCCTTATCTGAACTTGGAGAAAGCTTAAGCAATTGACTTGTCCTATGGAGTGTGCAAGAGTAATTGGAAGGAGATCAAGTGTGGAGAAAAGTGGTTAATGGATTGAGTTCCTCTATTTTTGCACTGTGCAAAATGAGAAATGGAGAATTCAAATCCTTCTTAAGAAGCTTGGGAATACTCTAAGATGGTTGCTCTGGGTTCCTAAGCTTCAATCGATAGAGAGTGAATTAAAATTTCATTGAATTAGGGGGAGTATATCTCCCCCTATGGCAATCAGATGGATGAACCATGAGTTGCCATTTTGATCCAATTACTGAGATTGGAGAGGTTGTTTAGGCTATTTTGAGTGTCCACATGGTTGGTTTGACCAAGGAATGGATTACCAACTTCACATGTGCTTGAATTGAGCTTAAGAGGGAATTTGAAATTTTAATTTTGAGCTAAGTGTTCGAGTTTGTTTTAGGGGTCAAATGGGCTGACCCAAACCCATTGGATATGTTAGGTAGGTGGAGAAACTAATTTGACCAAATTTCATTAAATTAGGGAGTATATCTCCCCCTATGCCAATCAGATGGATGAACCATGAGTTGTCATTTTGATCCAATTATTGAGATTGGAGAGGTTTTTAAGCTATTTTGAGTGTGCACATGGTTGGTTTGACCCAAGGAATGGATTATCAACTTCCCATGTGCTTGAATTGAGCTTAAGAGGGAATTTGAAATTTAAATTTTGAGCTAAGTGTTCGGGTTTGGTCTAGGGGCCAAATGGGCTGACCCAAACCCATTGGATAAGTTGGGTAGGTGGAGAAACTATATTTGTCCAAGTTTCATTGATTTGGAATCCATTTGATAGGGTTTGGCTCATGTTGACCCATTTAAGTCAAAATGGGTCAACTTGGGTCAAGTTGACCAATGGTCAAATTGGGTCAAACCAAGAGTTGGGTCAAGTTCATATGACCATTTGAAATATTTTGGTTGGTTTGATTCAATTTGGTATATATTTGTTTTGGCTCATATGATCATTTAGGTCAAATGGGTCAAGTTGACCATTTGGCCCATTTGATCTATTTGAGGTAGGTCAAGGGTGTTTAGGTTAGGTTAGTCATGGAGTGGATTGGTATCTTTGTTTCCAATCAATTTGGTTAAGTTCAATTTTGGCTCAACATGACCCCTTTAGTCATGTTGGGTCTAAGGTCAATTGAGCTTGGGTCATAGTTGGCCAATTGAGGGTCAAGTTCCACAAGTGATTTGGGATGGACTTGGCCCATTGGTTTCAATCAATTTGGCTTACATCAAGTTTTGACACATTTTGACCCTTTAGGTCAAAATGGGTCAACTTGGGTCAAGTGGGCCAATTGGGCTAGGTTAGGCTCAAATGTTGTCTTGGTCAAGTTCAAACATAAGTCATGAGTGAACTTAGATCAATGGTTTCAATCAATTTGGCCTATGGTGGAATTTGGCTATGTAAGGTTTCATTTTAGGTTGAGGTTTGACTTGGTTTGACCCAATTTGATTGATTGATCATCCCATGATGATTGTTGATCATGATGAGAGGGATATATGAGTTTGGTTAATCCAATTAGGATCAAAAGTTGGCTCATATGGGTACTTTAAGTCACTTTGGGTCAAGTGAGCCTAAGTGGGTCAAATAGCTTGGTCAAAGCTTGATTTGAAGTTGGTTGATCTTGTATAAGGATTCATGATTAAAATATAAATCCATTTATAATTGGTTTGAAGTCAAATGGATTTTGATCCATTTGAAAATTTCATATTCAAAGGAAGAAAATGAAGGGGTCTTCGATTTGATTTTTTTTGTTTGGGTTTTGATTGATTGATTAAGGTTTGGATTTATATATGAGCTCATGATTGTAGGATTGATTGAGCCATGAGAGAAATTCAAGGGTTTGGCGTAATTTGAAAGTGATTTGGCTAAGTTCAAGATTTACTTGAAAGACTTAGATTAGATTTTGAATGGATTTGAGTTTGATTTTTGGAATTGGTTTTAATTGTTTGAATTTATATTTCATTTATATATGTAAATATAAATGAGTATATAAATTGATCATGAGAAAATTTCAAGAATTTGAAGTGGTTTAATCATGATTTAGGTTAAATCCATTAAAGAGAATTTAAAGGATTTAAAGAAATATTTTAATTTGAAATTTAATTTTTGGATTAGATTTGATTTATTTATATTTATATTTCATTTATATATGAGAATATAAATGAGAATACAAATATATTTTGAGAAAATCCCATGAGTTTTACTAGGTTTGATCAAGGTTTAGGTTAAATCCATTAATGGAAAAATAAGGGATTTAAAGAAATTTCAAGGATTTTAAATTTGGAATTTAATTTGAGAGTTTGATTTGATTTATTTTTATTTATATTTAATTTATACATGAGAATATAAATAAGTTTTGAGAAAATTTTATGAGTTTGAACTTATTTGATCAAGGTTTAGGGTTGATTTTGGCTAAGTCTTTTAATGGAAAATTAAAGGGACTTAAGAAAATTTTCATCAATTGATTTAGAATTTTGAATTTGATTTGATGGGTTTGAATTTATATTTCATTTATATATGAGAATATAAATGAGAATATAAATGGATCATGAGAGAATCTCAAAGATTTGAGTAGGTTTAGATCATGATTTTGGTTAAGTCCTAAGATTAAGGACTTAAGAAAATTTGGACAAGAATTTAAAGATTTTCATCAATGGGTTTCAATCATGGAATTGATTTGAGTTTGGAGAAAATAAAATAGAATTGATTTGGGGTTTGACTTGAAAGAAGGAAAATGAGGAAAGGTCTAAGTTAAGGGTTGGAAATTAACACCCCAAGGCATGACCTATTCCTGCTAACTCTTCTATATCAGGCTAGTTGAGTGTCCACCTAATCACTAGATGTCTTAAGACTAAGGAACTAATTCTAAGAGAAGAATCCTATGCCTAAGATGGAGGTGTTGAGAGCTCATTCTAAAAATAAGGTCAACAAAGGGAAATATGGTGGTGTGACTGGAAAAATCAAATGTTGGTGTTGACTAAATGATCAACAAACAAAGATCAAGCACTAATAGAAATAATATATCCTAACCAAGGAAAGAAAGAATATTAGTGCAATTTCTACTTATGTCCAAATAATAAGAGGAACCTTCCACTAAGAAGTAGGTTCAAGTCATCTACATGGAGATGAAAGGTTTAAGATTTGAATCACCGAGGAGAGATCTCAATGGGAAGGGTTGAATTTATTAAATGGTTTTTTTAGGATGAACCCTATTGGTTTGTAATGGTTGTCAAAAAGCCATGGAGGAAAACCTAACATTTCAATCCAAAGGAGTAGTCTACTAAGCACGTAGTAGGACTAGCCAACCAAAGGGGAAAATGTCTTTTGGTATACAATAGCCAAGTTAAGAAGAATGCATAGGGACTCACATCTTCCAAAATAAGAGGTCAGTGATCACCAGGCAGATCAAACCAACCTAGTCAATTGAGTGAATTCCATTGGGACTTAAATCAGCTCAAGAATAGTCAAGGTTGATTTCATTTTTAAATTTATTTATTTTGATTATGATGGATTCAATAGGTTTGTAATGAAGAGCCAGGAGGCAATGGAAGCCTACCTAACTTAGATTTACCACCAAAGGGAGTACTACCAACCACAAGTAGGACTATCCAACCAAGGAGAAATGCCTTTTGGTATATAATGGTCAAGTCTGAAGAAAGGGGGACTCACATCTTTATATAAAACCACTAGGAGATTGTTGGGCAACAAATCAAACCTGACCTAGGGCAGACTATTGAGTGAATGCCACTAGGGACTTAGATCAACACAAAAATAGTCAAAGATTAATTTCATTTTAGGTTTTTTTAATGGATTCCACCTCACATCTTTACTGGCTGGGCAATGAAGCCTACCATACTAACAAGGTGCTCTTTGGTTTGCAATGATCAAAAGAGAAAGGGGGACTCATATCTTCCAAATATGACCAATGGGTGACATACTAGCATGGCATGTAACCAACGAAAGCAATGAGTGAGTGCCATGGGACTTGCTCCCACATCAAGTAGTTTGAGATAAATTTGTGTTTTGTATTTTGTGCATGTGTGAATAAGATTAGGGACTCTTACACCTACCTAAAACACACTAGGGAATTATGAAATGATTCCATGTTGATAACAAGAATTCTACTAAGAAAGGATGTGCTTGGGCTCTCTCACACCTATCTATACTAATCAAAATAAGATGCCTCTCAAGTTCTCTTACACCTATTCTAAAAGCATTGAGATTGTGTGGGAAAGAGGATAGGATGCCATGGACACTTACACCTACCCCAAACATGTCACAGCATGATGCAAGATAAGAAAATAATGCTTCCAAAGAAGAGAAGATTTGAAGAATGGAATCAGATTTTGTTCTTTTTATTAATGATTATTTTCAAACAAGTTTATTTCATGGGTAATGTTTCTTCAGATAGAGCCCATTAATTGGAAGCATCGAGTGTTCCCCTTTACAATCAATAAGCTGATAAGATCCTCCGTAGCCTCTCTATGACATGGGGGCCTTCCCAAGTGGGTTCAAACTGCCTCCCATCTTTGACGAATCAATTGATCAGACTACAAGTTCTCCTACTGAAAGACTTAGTGCACTTGTTGTGAGCTTGAATCATTTTGGCTTGTACAACTGGAGGTTTTTTGGCATACTTAGGCACTCTCCAAACCTTCAAGCTCTAACTTTGCATTGCTATATGTGATCTTGTTATGCTATCCTTAGTGGGAGTTGAACTTAAAGAAGCTTCAAACCCATATAATGGGGTGACCGAAGTTGGAGTTCTATGTGATGCTAGCTCACAAGGCAACCAACTCTCGCTCCACCATCACTTATTGTCATTAAGAGTCTTCTTGATCCGGATGAGAGTTTTGTTGAATTTTACTAAACTATTAGCTCTAGGTAGATGGTGGAGTATCTCCAATCTATACCATCTTTGGCAAAGCTATTGATCTTCATGCTTTTGAATGCAATACCATTATCGATATAATTCATCGAGGCAAACCTATATATGATATGTTCATGAAAATCAAGCACATGAAGTGAACTCTTGAGTGGGATGACTTTCCCACTTGGAAAAGTAGATAGCTAAGATGAATGATGCCCCTTGGAAGAAGAAGATGGATTGATCCACTATAATGTCAATACCCAACACTCAAATGGCTATGAAGCCAAAGGTGTAAAATGTTGGGTGGTTGGTGGAGGACCATACCGTGCACCTGACATTGATGGCATCTCATAGCTATATCCATGCAATTTATGATCATAGAAGGTCAGTAGTATCCAAGTCTTTTGATCTTTGTCTTCATCTTCAGACTTGATTGATACGCTCCACATAGACCTGGATGTACCTCAGTTACAATCCAACGGGCTTCATGTTTGTCTAAATAATGTAACCACATCAAGTCAAAGAGGGGAGTGGTGCCATCAAGAAAGAGCAAAAGACTCTATTTCACTGATGAGATTCTCTGAGGTAGTTTGTGTTCAAGTAATCTATGAATGGTTGCCTCCAATCCCTCCTTGTCATTTTGGCAGAACCTCCCTTCAAGAAAGTATCTCGATGAGTAAATCAATAAGGGACATGCCTAGTCTATTTTAACCCTTGAAATGGACCCATCGACATGCCATCTTTTGGCAAGTTTTCCAAGGAATCTCTATTCTCTACGTGGAACCTTCTAGATGGTGACTTCAAGAAGGGCCAATAGCTTCATGGTATACTCATAGTAATGAAGAAGCTTGGTTTGAACTCTAGGACCGCAATCTTGATGACCAACTGAGAATCCCGAAAGATGTTGATGCTATTGACACTGATAGTGATGGCTAACTCAAGACTAGAAATCAAGCCTCATACTTAGCTTCGTTGTTGTGCAGGGGTTGAAAAGATAGTATGAGAATTTCATCACATTATAGTTTGGAGTTAGAAGAACTATTTCTACCCCTATCTTTCGAGAATAGATCGTGTGCTTCACCTTTAATAAAAAAGACCATCAAAAAATACATCTACATCGGTGAAGGCTTCCCCAAGTTCATGATTTGTTCATTAGAGATCATCACTGGAGAATGTAGGAAGTAGGTGTGATGCTAAGAAATCGCTAGTGCCCTTTATCACAATAAAGGGGTATAAATGTGATATCAAACTGTAGGAGTATCATGGACCAATGAGCCAAACATCTGGAAAGTGTTGATCATGTTAAGAGGTACTGTAGTGGATTGGTTCTTAAGATCAAGTTCACCATATGAGAAAGCATATAGTGTCGTAGCTTCTAGATGCAAAGATCAAAGCTAGATAATGTTTCTCAATGGGTGGATAGTTTGCTTCAGCAGAGATCAAATGACAGCTGAAGTAGTAGAGAGCACTCTCTTTTCCTTCATCATTGACTTGGGCCAACAAAGCACCGAGAGAGTCATCCAATCGAGTGTAAACAATCAAGAGCTCATAAGAGGGGCTAGAACTACCAAGTATTCTTTGATGTCTTCAAATGCATGCTGGCACTTGTCATCCTACTTGAACTTGGCATCCTTTTTGATAAGTGCTAAGAATGGTTTGCATCTCCCTGATAAGTTTGAGATAAAGCATCTTAGATATGCCATCCTTGAAAGGATCTGAGTTGAGTTAAACTCTTAGATGTATTTAAGATAGTTTTAATCTTTGGATCTATTTCTATTCCCTGTCAAACAATAAACCCATGGAATTTTAAGCTACTCAATGCACACTTCAGATTCTTTTGAGGTTATATTATCTTAACCATTGAAAACTACTCAAGTCAAAGAGATGGTCTTCCTTTTCTAAGCTTTTGACTACTGGATCATCAATGTAGCACTCAACCTAATGATGGATGAGTTCGTTGAAGATCTGAGTCATGTCCATTGGTATGTAGCACCAGTATTTTTAAGGCTGAAAGGCATAACTCTATAACAAAAGATTCTGATCGAGGTTCAAAAAGTAGTGTTTCTTTCATCTTCATGAGATATCTTGATTTAGTTATATCCAGATGATCCATCCATGAAAGAGAAAACTATATGATATGAGGCAATGTCCACCATTAACTCTATAGGAAGAGGAAACTCATCCTTAGGACATTCCTTGTTTAAGTCCCTAAAATTGACGCAAATGCAAATTTGTTCATTCTTCATCTTAACTGGGATGACACTGTGGGTGGAATGTGATATGCGAGTCCATTTCTTCTTTAATTCCCCTTTCTTTCTCACTTGGACTTTTCTATTTCTTTTCATTTTCTTTAACTTTTCTTTTTCATTTGCATTTGCATTTGAATTTTGTCCAATTCATGATAAATAGTGTTTTGAGGAAGATAGTAGGTTGCATCCTCATAAATCTCAACCTCTTTAATTAAAAATGGCTTTTCCTCGACTCACATCAATTTCATCTTTTATGAACTTGATGCATTGATGAGGGGAGGATGAAATGATCTTGTTATGATGTATCCAAGGCCTACCAAGCAAAAATGAAAAAAGTATTCGAATCAAAGATGTAGAACTTGGATTCAATTTTCCAGTCACCAATCTCCAAAACACTATAGAACCTAATGCCCACTCGCCTTGATCATTGAATCTTCTCAACATCATTCTATCTCCTCAGAGAGTAGATATGTTGATCTTCAAATAGGAAAGAGTCTTTAGACTCATAATGTTCACCGATGCACCTGAATCCATGAGAACCTCAGAGTCAACTCCATATCGTAATGTATGGGGATGGTTGTCTCCAAGTCCCCGTAGAAGGTCTTCATTTGTGGTATATCCTGCTTCCTCACCTATAACGGCCAACCGAGCTAAGCAGGGATCAAGGAGGGCCTTGATTAGTGATTCCCTCATCTCGGATAAGACAAGGGCATCATATATGCTTAGCTTAGATGGAAACTTTCTTAGATGAGAAAGGACATGTAGTCCACCTTTGGTCTTCCATAAGCATATCCAAGGGTGGAGCATCTGTGGAAGGGCTTCTTGATCTTACCAATGACTTGTTTCCTCATCTGAGGAGGTGCTCTAGGAGGAAAACCTTGCCACTATGGAGGTTGACTGCAATCTGAGGCAAGGTGGCAAGTTCTACCTGCACTTCAAGCTCACCTCTCGTATGGGACTCTTAGAATCGGATAATTCCAAGTCTATCTCAATAGGTGAATTCATAGTATTCAGAGTTGAAAATTCCAACTAATCAAAAGAGAAGATCAAATTGTTATAATTAATTAGACTTGAAGAGTTATCGAATAGAAGAAGATAACTCATCAAGAGACAAGATGTAATTTAAATCATTCTTCAATTTCTTGGAAGTATTTGGGGTACAAAGTAGAATCAAGAGTGAGTGAGTAAGGGATTTGATGCCCTTATCCACTGATACAAGAGTTCTACTAGTAGAAGAAATAGAAGAGCTATAAATGGTAGAAGTCAGGTGGAAGCTACAAGGTGGAGTCGACATAGTTGGTGGTCGTGCTAAGGGGCTATCCTCACACATGTTGTTCATGTTGAGCTCCCACTTTCCTAGAGTTGGCAGGCAACTTGCAAACCTTCCTTAGTGTTGGAGGTTTGAGCTCAAGCACCCTACAAGAAAGCTTCTTGATCTTCTAAATTATTTTCTTAGAGGTTTTAGATAAAGAAATGTCCCAACCTTCTTTGGTTTTGGTAGGATCACTGTATCCCCAAGGATTACCCTAATGGAATTGAAGGTTGTTCACAAGGTATTCCTTTGGGATAACTACAGAAATCTTGAAACTGTTCAAGCCAAGTGAATGTGAAGCAATCCTCCAAAATGTGGCCTAGATATGGTAAGGGTGGGCAAAAGTTTGGATCATGACTTTGCCTACTCTCCCAGCTCAGTAAAAATTAGTTTCTTTAAGAGATTCTTAAAGATCTTCGATCTCCCTTTAAAGAATAAGGTTTGTTTAACTCTATCTAGAGTAGTGGACCATAGCTACCGGCGGTGATATGCATGCCTTCTGGTGGTATGGTGAGGCGGTGGTATGTCGGGTCATGGAGGCTACGTGGAGGCCTAGGGGTCATTGGTGGTGGCAAAGGAGGTGGAGGCTTGAGGTCATGGTCTGACCGATCTCTAGTCTGCCTTGTCAACGCCGCTACTGGTTTCTTCTATAGACTTTGGATTTCTACTCAACCGATTTGAAAAGGCAAGCTTTGGCCTCTCCAGACTAGCCTTGTTGATTAGCTTCTCAAATATCTTTATGGTGAACCCATAAGCATGAAGGTGATCAGACCACAGATATTCTTCAAGAAAATCTCAATGGCATGCTATTCAAATAGCTATGGTTCACACTTCATACTCAGGTTATGCCATCAAAAAATATAATCAACAAGTGACTCACCGTGAGTTATATTACAAGAGATCACCTACAGAACCCTTCTAAGCTCTAGAAATCTCTTAATGAAGAGTTGCTCTAACTCAGAAATGTCTTAACTAACCATTTAGTTCATACCAATCAAAAGTGATACGCTCTAATAAAGAATCTAAAGAGTAAAGCATCACCACCTGTTGCAACAAGCCTAAGTGAGCTATATGCTACCTCATTCCCACTATCATAAAGCTCTTGAAGGAAGGAGGCAAAACCCTTGGGATATAATTCCTCTAGGGGAACCCGATGATCCTCCCTGCTTGAACCAAAACTTCCTTCACCAGTTGCTCAACCATAGATTTCAAATCTTTTTCATGTATGGAGGTACTATCCACTACCTTCCTATACATACTAGTGCTACCTTGCTCAATGGGAGGTAGAGTTCTAATTGGGTCTAAGATATGCACAAAGCAATTGACATCATGCTAGATGAAGAGGAGCTTACTCAAGAACACTATGCTAACAAGTCTACAATTGTTGCCATCCTATCAATCTACTCGCCTTTTCCGCCTTAATCTGAGGTGATGGGTTGATTCATGGTGTCCTTGATCAACCTCATCACCTTCCATGGCATGTTGCTCCAAAGAAGAGAACCTGTCAACCATGCATACCCAAATCCCCATCAAGTCATCTTTGTTAGGATCAAGCTCTCTTTCGGACCATGCACTAAGATCTCCTTCTTTTCCATAAAATAGTGTGCAACTATCTCATCTAAGGATCGATCTAACTGGTACAAATAAATTATTGGTGATCATATCATGCACCGAGAGGCACAACACGAATTGGGGAGTCAATCCATGGACTTGAAGAATGACACTAACTAAATGGTTGTAGGTAACAATCTAGGATGATCTCTACCACCGCCGCAAATCAACTATCATCCGGAATATCTATAATCATCACCATCTCCGATCCAAATGGGTGGAGTTGGTGAAGGAACTACCACGATGCTCACTCCTTCACCACCAGGCAGGTCAAGTAGAGAGCTCCCCTACCACAATGGGTGGTGTAGGAGGAGTAGGATCCTCAAGTAGGATCACCAACGGGTATTTTTTCCCGATGCGCCTTCATGGCCTAGATGGAATGCAGATGAACAACCGCGATGGTGGATGTGGGGGTAGAGGGGGTGGAGACATCACCGACTCTATGAAGAACGCCTCATGGTGGGTGGGGTCCATGAGGAGAATACTATCGATGGTCGGGTAACGAAAGAAATCAACCAAAGAAGAAAGACCAATGACTGAACCTCTGTTACTCTCTGCTAGTAATGTGTGATCTATGGGCCTCATGGGCCCTCTTCTGATGAATCTGCCTCCCTACGCTGTGGGGGATAACATATCAAAGATTGAACTAGGTATCAGACTTTAAGCATCCATATGCTCACCTACCTGGTGTAGAATAGAGCAGGCTGTACAACTCTCCTCCTAGAAGCTGTAAGTGCACCACTGGAGGAGGTGACGAATGGATCCTCTTGGCATCCTCTCTATCTGATCCTGAGAGAGGATGAAATTGGTTTTGTAACTAGTGGTGAAGTGATCATGGGAGACTCATCCATGGCTAACCTAGCTACTGCCTCTAGCTCTTTAGCTATCCGAGTGTGGAATTCAAAAGGGCGAGTAGGATAGGATGAGTGCGAGTTGGACCCATACTCAAATGTGGGGGAGGCAAGCCAAACTGGGAGCCTACCCTTGAGGGTGAGTGGTGGTAGCTGCACTACAACATGGGCAACTCTAGGATGAACTAACTGAACTAGATGAATCGTGAATCACAGGTACCACGCCTCTTCAATGAGGAGACATTGAAATCAGATGAAAGGTCTATCCTGATGACGCCTACCACCTCCTTCCGCTGACTGTGAGGGGAATGCCCTCACAAGTGATCCTGGCCCCCTCAAATCCCTGGCCAAAGTGGATCAAGTGGGTATGGTCTAGGTGAGGGAAGTCAGCCTGATAAGACATGATCCATACCATGGGGAATGTAAAGATAAATTTTGGGAAGACATAGCCAGTAAGAACCAAATTGCACTATACCGTGAAAAGAATTTGTAATGAGAAATGAACTTGCATCTATTTTTTTCTCCATAGATTTTGAATTTTGAATTTTGAAAATTTGAACCCACATCCAACAACTTGGAAGTGTTAAGTGGGGTTCAAATAGATTTGAAGAGATTGATTGAAAGAGAAATTTTAATATGAATCCAAACTTCAACAAATTTGAGTATGTTGAAATATGGTTTCAAAATTTTTGATAAGATGCTTCCATAGGTTCATTTATGTTTTGAATTTGAATTTTGTGATTTTGAGGACCCTTTCCTTTAACAAATTTGGGTATATTAAAGCAAGGGTCAAATGATTTTGTTTTGTGTTTGATTATTTTAGAATTTTACTTAGCAAATTTAGGTATGCTAAGTGAAGTAAAAGTGATTGTTTTTTTTGTGAATTTTGTTTTATTTTTTGAAAAAATTGGAGTTCTTACTTAACAAATTTAGGTATTCTAAGTAAAAAATCCAAGTGTAATTTGTCTGAGTTTAAAATAGGATTCTTAGCAAATTTAAGTATGCTAAGAAAATCCTAAGTATTTCATTTGTTTGGAATTTTTTGATTTTTGAAAGAGGGCAGGATCCTTAGCAAATTTGGTATGCTAAGGGGATCCTAAGGTGTTTCATTTTATTTTTGTTTTTGAAATGATTGAATGTGGAGATTCAACTTTAGCAAATTTGGTATGCTAAAGATGAAATCCCACTTAGTTTTATGAAATGAAATTTTCACTTAGCAAATTTGAGTATGCTAAATGAAATTCCAAATGATGTGTTTAAAATTTTGATTTTATTTTGGTTTTGAAAATGGAAACTTCTTAGAAAATTTGGTATACTAAGGGAAGAAGTTCCAAAAGGTGTTTGAAAATTTTAATTTTGGAAGCTTTACTTAACAAATTTGGATATGTTAAATGAAGTTTCAAGAATTGTTTGAAAATTTTGAAATTTTTGGATTTGCAGAGTTCACTTAACAAATTTGGGTATGTTAAGGAAGGTTCCAAATGTGTTTAGAAAATTTTCAAATGTGATTGTTGATTTTGAACTTTTTAATTTGGAAACTTCACTAAGTAAATTTGATTATGCTAAATGAAATTCCAAAATTTGTTTTGAAAATTTTTTGAATTTTGGGATTTGGAGACTTCACTTAAAAATTTTGGGTATGTTAATGAAGTTCAAAATATTATTTCAAAATTTTGAAATGTGATTTTTGATTTCGATTTTAATTTTGGAAACTTCACTTAGCAAATTTAATTATGCTAAGTGAAATTTCAAAATATGTTTGGAAAATTTTTAGTTTTGATTTTAAATTTGGAACTTCACTTAACAAATTTGGGTATGTTAATGAGGTTCCAAATGTGTTTAGAAAATTTTGAAATATGATTTTTTGATTTTGATTTTGGATTTGGAAACTTCACTTAAATATTATGATAAATGAAATTCCAAAAGTGTTTAAAAATATTTTTGAAATATGATTGTTGATTTTAATGTTTTGAAAAGAGGACCTCCATTCAACAAATTTAAGTATGTAAAATAGAGATCAATTTTTTTTTTTTTGAAGTATGAAATTTTTTGTGTGTGATTGTTCATTTTTGAAAGAGAAGAATTCTAACATAAAACATATGTGAGATATGTTTAAGTAGGATTTCCTGAAAAAAGTTATTTTATTTTTTAGTTGAGAATGAAATCTTTATTTAAGTTATATTAAATGAAGGTGTTCATGTGTGCTTTTGAAAATTTTGATTTTGTTTACAAATGAACTTTTTATTCAATAAGTGTGTGTATATTGAATAGGAAATTTCATGTGTGCTTTTGAAAATTTTATGATTATGATTGTGATTTTGGAAAAGATGATTGATCATTTTATTTTGAAAATGAAATCTTCATCAAAGTGAATTGAAAGAAGATGTTCATTTGTGCTTTTGGAAAAAATTTATTAGTTTTATCTTTGAAAATCCTACATGTAACAATTATGATGAATTGTTAAATGCATAAAATTTTGAAAATATTTTATTAAGTGCATTTTTTTTTTTGAAAAACAAGTTTTTTATGGAAGATTTATTATTTTAGGATGAACCTTTCCTTATCATGATAAGGAGGATGTCTTTAAAGATGTTTTCTTTATTTTAGATTTTTATTTTACCCATTGGAGAAACCAGCGGGGTTTTAAGACCAACAAGGAATGCGGTCTAAAACTAAAGATGTTGGCTAACTCAACTCAAGAATGAAATGAGCTAAGTGTCAAGAAAGAAGGATAGTCTTGGATTCATAGTACAAACCCACTATCAATATGCAAAGACAACAACCATTTTCCAAAGATGGAGAGAGGAACCATCCCAGTGGAGTGAGAAAATTTGTGGTGAATAAATTTCTTATAGTCTCCCAAATCTATGTAAAGAAAGAAGAGACCATATAGAAATTCATCTTTGGTAAGATGCCATATCCGAGATGTACTATTTTGGTGATCGATACATCATCAAGAAATAGTGTACTATCTCAAAAGATAGAAGTCACTGCCCTTTAATGGAACCAATCACCTAAATAAGGACTCCTAAGGATGATGGGTATGTATATGTACCAGAGATTCTTCCCCTACTTTACATGAAAAAGTAAATCAGGGTTTATTTTAAATTGGGTTCGTTAAGTTTCCTACATGGGCAAGGCCCCATAGTTAAATTACATCCTAAGGGACCGGATCGCTTAGGAAAACTCTCGATTAAGGTAAATGATCATTGTTTCTGAAGATTTCAATAGGGAAGGACAATCAATCGATTGGTTTAATTTTGAAGATCAAATGAGATTGATCAAAAAGAGAGAGTTATTATCAAAGCCAAAATGGGAAATAAGTAGGAGATGACCACAATGCTAGGAAACTTAGCAAGCATCTCAAACTATCCTATAGTTGGGCTTTACATTTTAGAAATTGATTTAGTTTGTTTGAGTTGCATTTTTCATTAGAATTTTAGGACTTAAGATTCCTTAACACAAGATTAAGGAAATGCCTAAGAGGTGAGGAATTATGCTTATGGCCCACAAAGGGAGAAGCAACCAAAAATCTAGGAGCTTGTGAGGGGTGTGCACAACCTAAATCTAAGGAAAATGGGTAATTTGGTTTGCCTCACAAAGAGGACAAACCACCCGAGCTTGACTTATAACCTGGGGTGGCCAACTAACTCCTCTTGATTTTAAATATACATGCAAGTCTTTATGCTTATGCTAGGGTATTATTATTTAGAAAGAGACTAAGTCCTTAAACTCACTCCCTAAAGAGACTAGATCATGTAAAGGGATATGTTTCAAATGACCTAAATCTAATGCAATTCAAATTTTATTTTTTTTATTTTTTTTATTTTCGACAATTATTTTAAATCAGGCTAATAGGATTTTATGACTAATGCATGAGAAATCATATTGGCCAAAATCAAGAAGGAGGAGGTGAGTTTCCACCATGACCATCAAAGGTTAAGCGGGTTCTCTGGAAAAGTAAGAAGCCCTCCAATCAAGAGTGAAATAAGATACATTTGTGCATGATATTATAAAGAAATGTTCATCCAGCTAAGGAGTTGCTAATTCTTTTATCCTGATTTTAAATCTAAGCTTTAGGTGTGGTTATGAGTTGTTTAGTTTTTATTTGAGTTATTAAGTTAGGTAAAAGTTTTACTTTTCTCTAAAGATCCTAATCCACATTTAGGCCATACATAAAGCAAGAAAGAAACTAGGAAAATCATGCCACTTAATGCAAAAGCTAAACAAATCATCAATCAATTTATAAAGCTAATTCACAAAAGAATAAATAAATGGCCATTATGGTGGGCACCACGCACAAACCAAAATATCAAATGGGTAGTAGATCTACCCTTATACAACCCGGATTACAAATGAATTGAATTACAGTTTAAGCAAAGGAATTCATTGTTATGGGGGTCTTCAAGCTTTATTATTCTTTCTTTCTTCTTCTTTTCTTCTATTTTTTTTTTTGTTCCTCCTTTGGATGGTTGGAAGGTGAATGCTCCAAGGCTTCACATGGTGCATAAGATAGGATCTTATGACCAATGCTTATCCTAATCCCCATAACAATCATTCCAAAATTCTAATTATACAAATTTTTACATGAAGAGGAAAAGAAATCTAGCTAACACCTGCAAAATAAAGGTTAGCTAAATCACACCAAATCCCAAGCATGTATATTGGACTTATCACCCCATACATGGGTGACTAAGTCAGCCTATGGGTTATGCCTAGGGGTATAAAGCACCTACAAGCAAAAGCATTTATATTTTTATTTATGATAGCATCCCTTAAGCACAATCCCTTACAAAAAGAATAGTTAGACTAAGCACGTCCTACCATTCATTCTATGAGCATACACCCTAACATCCAGTCTAAAACATATATCACAAAACAAAACATAACATCAAACAATGCACTGACCTAAACTAAAGCTAGAAGTGATGACTTAGGCTAACGTGTGTGTTTTGAAGGCTTGTGTGTATGCTTAGTTAGGGCTTTAGGTTTGCATTTTTTAAGTGTGAAGAACATGTTCAACTTAGAGGAGAGTTTCATTTAAGTTGTTTAAGCATTTTGGATTGCTTTCATTTCATGTTTTGATTTGGTTTAAGTGAAACCTACAATTAATTACTAAGTTATGAAGAGGGAAAGAGAGAGAACTTCTCTTTCCTTCCCTAACAAGTAATTTTCTAAATAGGTTCATATTTTAGTTTCATTTAGGTGAATGTTTTGATTACATCTTTTAATCAATCCTAAGTTTAGACAAACTCTAAACAAACCTATTCAAAAAGAAAGGCATTTTAAGATTAAATAAAATGAATCAAAATTCACATAACACACATTACTTCATTTTTTTCCCAACATATATAACATGCATATGGATGGACCCTAAGCATATCTATTCATGCAAATGAGAATAGTTAGCACACTTTATGATGCATGCTAAGTAATCCATTTAAGAAAATTTAGAAGTTGAATATGCATGGTTTTTTCTTAAGTAGAAAAGATTTAATTTATCCAAAATTTCACATACATACATGAAAGTGAGAAAGGCATAAGTGAGTATGCATTGTTAACCAGAGGTGTAAGGTACAAGACCTACTTAGGACTACTTAAAGTCTTGCAACCTCAGGGTTGTCCAAACTAATAAACCACTTTCCTTAAGTATAAACATGCATATAAAAGAAATGAAATAGAAATGGAAGATGCAAAAGCTCTTTAATGAATTCACTTTTGTTTATGCAATTTATAAATGCAAGTATAGGCAACCTTTCTTAGGTGATGGCATAGGGATGAATAGGGTATGGAATTAAGTAAGTGTTGGGTTCTTTTCAAATGAACCCTACATCTTACTCTCTTCAAAAATTATGCTAACATAGAAAAGGAAACTATGCTAAACATACTTTATAATCATCACATGCAAGCTTATAATTAAAGTATAAGAATAGCACACTTTTAGATTTGATATTTCATTTATAAGTTTTGAAAATAATTTGGATTTAGTAGTGATAATAGCCACTCATATTTTACTTTAGCCAACACATGCACATTTGACATAAAGAAAATAATTTCATTTTAAATTTTAAGAAATGAAATTATGAATGTATGAAATCACATAACTACAACTTAGCATGTTGGGAAAGATCCAAAGCAATGAAAGCATGTGAACAAACTCACTTCACTTAATTCCTAAAGACAATCTTATAGAATAAGAAAATTTAGAATAAATCAAAGTGAATTTCAAAATGATTTTTGTTTAGTTTGAAGTTTGATTTAATTTTAAAAAGGTGAGATGTGTTTGTTGTTCCTAACCCATTCCCACATGTGTTTTGTATTTTTTTAATTTTTTAGGTAATTAGATCCATTTTTTATGCATTGATTAGGTTAAGGTATGAATTAAGTGACCTAATTAAACCTTACACACCTTAGAAGAATTAACTAAATAATTATGAGCCAATGAGATGACATAAAACCCATAAGGAATTTAAATTTGTAATGCAACTAATAATGAAAAGGCCTAATACAATTTGGTTCACAATTAAAAGTTAGGGTTTAGCTTAAGTACTTTCAAAACACCCTTTCACACATATGAATTGGGTTTTAATTTCCTTAATCAAACTTAAGCTTTTAAACACATAAGCATCTACCCAAGGTAGATTAATTTAGTTCAGAAACATTTTTTTAGAATTTTTGAAAATTGTTTAAGGGGATAATTAATGAATTAATCCTTAATTAAGAGGAGATTAAGGAGAGAAGAGGGAGTTTAAAGAATAGCTTAGGGGTAATGCCCCAAAGTTATTCCATAAACCTCTTACTTACTAGATCTAACCTTAATCAACCCTAATCATAGGGTAAAAACCATTAATCACACCTTAATTACTCTTAATTACATGAAAGGGCTAATTAGTGAATGAAATAGCAATTTCCCCAATTGAGGCCTCAAAAAATCTCAAGAAAATTAGGGGAGGCATAGGTCATCCCCTAAAATGAACCCTAAAAAATTTAGATTAATTGATGACTTAATTAAAGGATAATTAGCTAATAAAGATTTCCAAAGAAACCCAAATTTAGAGAAAAGAGTAATTCAAAATCCATTGAAATCATTTTTAAAATATTCTAGATGAAATTTTTTTCCAAAACATTTTTCCTTTTATTTTTCAGATTTTTCTAGAGGTAATTATGAATTTTTGAAGTTCTCTAAATTAATTAGGAATTAATTAAACATTTAACTAATCCTTGATTAATCCTTGGCTCACGGCGCAATGTGTGGCGGTGGCGGTGTGCTTTACGCATGCATGAGACAACTTTGTTGTCACCTCAAAAGCGATGCGCATTTATATTCCACGCCGTCGATTAAAGATGGGACGGTGAAATCCATGGTTTTAAAAGGATAATTATATTCTAAAGTGCTAAATAATCTCGTCCATCTAAAATGTGGATGGGCGAGATGAGCCAAGTTCTTCCACGAGGATCATCCATGATCAGGAGATCGAAATCGTGAGCCTATAGAATGAAATTATTCCCACACCATCTAAGCATAATTACAAACCTATCCAATAGTGGATTTCATATGCCATGAACATTTCTTTCACAAAGGACCAACACCTCCTAAGCTAAGTCGTCAAAAAATTCCATCCCTCATTGGAGGTGATCACTGGTGCTCAAGATTGATGAGGTAGCTTCATCTAGTGGAGATGAAGCCCTATTAAAATTCCTAGACCTTGGGATTGAGTGGATCAATGGATGGACCAACACCACTTCACGTTGGCTTTGGCTTTGATTGAATTGAGCTCATCCTTGCCTCTAAAACTTCAAAGAACTTAGGCAAATTTGACTTGACCCTCTGATAGAGTGTGCAAGAGTAATTGGAAGGAGATCAAGTGTGGAGAAAAGTGGCTAATAGATTGAGCTCCCCTATTTTTTTACCTTGTGTGAAAGAGAAATGGGAATTCAAATCCTCTAGAAGCTTGGGAATGCTCAGATGGTTGCTGGTTCCTAAGCTTCAATCGATAGAGAGTGAATTAAAATTTGATTAAAATAGGGGGAGTATATATCCTCTATGGCAATCAAACGGTCAAACCATGAGTTATTGTTTTGATCCAATTACTGAGATTAGAGAGGTTTTTTAGGCTATTTTTGAGTGTACACATGGTCGGTTTGACCCATGGAATGGATTGCCAACTTCCCATGTGCTTGAATTTAGCTTAAGAGGGAATTTGAAATTTCAATTTTGAGCTAAGTGGTTGGGTTTGGTCTAGGGGCCAAATGGGATGATCCAAACCCATTAGGTTGGGTGCACCACTCATCACTAAGTCCCCTTGAGCTTTTAGGAAAGCCTCAAGTGATTGTGAAGAGGGTATGACCAAAATACCAATGGGTTAGGCCAAAATTTGTTCTATGGCCTAGGGGTAGAATAGTCATTTTGCTATTTTTTTTTCCACTTTGGATATGTTTGGTATGTGGAGAAACTAGGTTTGGCCAAGTTTCATTGGATTTGGAATCCATTTGATAGGGTTTGGCTCATGTTGACTCATTTAGGTCAAAATGGGTCAACTTGGGTCAAGTTGACCAATAGGTCAAATTGGGTCAAACCAAGGGTTGGTTCAAGTTCATATGACCATTTGAAATTTTTTTGGCTTTGGTTTGATTCAATTTGGTATATATTTGGTTTTGGCTCATATGACTCATTTAGGTCAAATGGGTCAAGTTGACTATTTGACCCATTTGACTTTTTTGAGGTAGATCAAGGGTAGGTTAGGTTAGGTTAGTCATATGGAGTGGATTGGTATCTTTGTTTCAATCAATTTGGGTTAAGTTCAATTTTTTGACCCCTTTGGGTCATGTTGGGTCTAAACAATGGGCTGGGTTGGGTCTAGTTGGCGTGAGGCTTTGGTCAAGTTCCACAAGTGATTTGGGATGGACTTGACCCATTGGTTTCAATCAATTTGGCTTAGATCAAGTTTTGACACATTTTGACCCTTTAGGTCAAAATGGGTCAACTTGGATCAAGTGGGCCAATTGGGCTAGGTTAGGCTCAAATGTTGGCATGGTCAAGTTCAAACATAAGTCATGAGTGAACTTAGATCAATGATTTTAATCAATTTTGTCTATGGTGGAATTTGGCTATGTAAGGTTTCATTTTAGGTTAAGTGTTGACTTGGTCAACCCTTAAGTTTGACTTGGTTTGACCCAATTTGATTGTTGGTCATGATGAGAGGAATATATGAGTTTGGTTCAATCCAATTTGGTTAGGATCAAAAGTTGGCTAATAAGAGTACTTTAGGTCACTTTGGGTCAAGTGAGCCTAAGTGGGTCAAATGGCTTGGTCAAAGCTTGATTTGAAGTAGGTTGATCTTGTAAAAGATTCATGATTGAAATATAGATACATTTACAAATGGTTTGAAGTCAAATGGATTTTGATCCATTTGAAAATTTCATATTCAAAGGAAGAATATGAAGGGGTTTTGGGTTTGATTTTTTTTATTTGGGTTTTGATTGTTTGATTGAGGTTTGGATTTATATATGAGCTCATGATTGTAGAATTGATTGAACCATGAGAGAAAATCAAGGGTTTGGCTTGATTTGAAAGTGATTTGGCTAAGTTCAAGATTTTGGCTTGAAAGACTTAGATTGATTTTGAATGGATTTGAGTTTGATTTTTGGAATTGATTTTGATTGTTTGAATTTATATTTCATTTATATATGTTAATATAAATAAGCATATAAATTGATCATGAGAAAATTTCAAGAATTTGAAGTGGTTTAATCATGATTTAGGTTAAATCCATTAAAGGGAATTTAAAGGATTTAAAGAAATTTTTTAATTTGAAATTTAATTTTTGGATTGGATTTGATTGACTTATATTTAAATTTCATTTATATATGAGAATATAAATGAGAATACAAATAAGTTTTGAGAAAATCCCATGAGTTTGGTTAGGCTTGATCAAGGTTTAGGTTAAATCCATTAATGGAAAATTAAGGGATTTAAGGGAATTTTAAAGATTTTAAATTTGGAATTTAATTTGAGGGTTTGATTTGATTGATTTATATTTATATTTCATTTATATATGAGAATATAAATGAGAATATAAATAAGTTTTGATAAAATCTTATGAGTTTGAATTGATTTGATCAAGGTTTAGGGTTGATTTTGGCTAAGTCCTTTAATGAAAAATTAAAGGGACTTAAGAAAATTTGCATGAATTGATTTGGAATTTTGAATTTGATTTGATGGGTTTGAATTTATATTTTATTTTTCTATTGGAATATAAATGAGAATATAAATGGATCATGAGAAAATCTCAAAGATTTGAGTAGGTTTAGATCATGATTTTGGTTAAGTCCTTAAGGGAAGATTAAGGACATAGGCAAAATTTGGACTTAGGAATTTCTGATGAATTTTGACCATGGGTTTAATCATGGAATTGAATCATGGATTTCAATCATGGAATTGGCTTGAGTTTGGAGAAAATCAAATAGAATTGATTTAGGGTTTGACTTGATAGAAGGAAAGTGAGGAAAGGTCTAAGCTAAGGGTATGAAATTTTCCTAACACCCCTAAGGCATAACCTCTTCCTATGGCTAACTCTTCTAAGTCTTCTAGGGCTAGGTTGAGTGTCCACCTAATCACTAGATGTGTCTTAAGACTAAGGAACTCTTGAAATCTAAGAAGAATCATATGCCTAAGATGGAGGTGTTGAGCTCATTCTAAAAATGAGTTCAACAACCAACCTTCTATGACATGATCTGAGTTGGGTTAAAGTCTTATGAGGTGGCATTTCTAATATCACCTAGAACTTCACTGTCAATTTTAATCCACCAATGTCATATGATGAATCCAAGAAATTTCCTTGAAGGCACCTTAAAAGTACACTTCAAAGAGTTATTTTTAGGTTATACTATTGTAATCATTCAAAATTACACTCAAATCATATAGATAGTCTTCATTTTCTTTACTTTTAACTAGGAGATCATCAACATATCTTTCAATTTGGTGTTGGATAAATTTGTTGAAGATTTCTGTCATGGCATTGATACATAGCACTAGGATTCTTAAGGCTAAAGGCATGAATTTGCAACAAAAGATTTTTATCATGGTTCTAAACAGTATTCTTCTCATCTTCAGGTGTCATCTTGATTTAGTTGTAAAATAATCCAGCCATGAATGAGAAGATTGCATGTGAGGAGGCTATGTCCACCATCCGCTTCAGTATGGGTAACAAGAAATCATATTTGGGATATGCCTTATTAGATCCCTAAAATCAATGTATATGTGAATTTGACATTTTTTAACTGGTATGATGCTGGCTAACCAGATGAGATATGTCTCTTCTTAAATAAATCCAACATTGATTAGCTTTTTTACATCTGAAATGGCTTATTGTTCAATGACTAATCACATGCATTGAGGTGCTTGCTTTATGGGTATTACATCAAGCCATATTTTTAGCTTATGAACAGTAATGCTAGAAGCTAATCCAACCATTTTTTTATCATAACTACATATGAAGCAGTCTTTATACAATAAAAGCAGCTTGATTGAGTCATTAACTTCAAAGTTCACTCAATAATAAACTTATGATTATTGGCGGTGGGTCATCATTAATACTCAAATTGATTTCTTTTAGTTTATCCATGATTGACTTTATTTCATCCTCTAGTTCTAGGGGTGCATCCTTAACTTGGAGGTCATTCAAATTATCTAAAATTTTTAAACATACTTCTTCAAATGAATTAAGTTTGTCTATAAAGACCTTATTATTAAGTTATGATGACTAGCTAATATACATCATCATCTAATGGTGTAATTATGCCAAATCCAAGCCATGATCTTGATTGAGCTTTCTTAAGTTTCTTTTCTCATAGTTTTTAAGTTTTATGACTAGACCACATACAGGTATTAATCCTTGTTTCACTAAATTCTGAATATAAGTAGTACCAATCAAAAGGTAATTTTAAAGGATTCATCTTCAAGTTCTACATCAACTACTAAACCAAGAATAATGCTTCTAAATAAAACTTCTAAGGCTTAGAATCTTCATTCAGTTATAGTTCAAATTTACCTACCAAACCCTCAACATTCTTTAGGGAAAGTGATTAGAACTAGAGTGCACACATACTGGTTAAGCCACTCATATAAAGCCAACTTAGATATTTCATCATAGAGCTTGTCGTTATCATCCTTGTTGTTACCTTGCTAGGGGCCCCAGTCTTGATTGGTGTTTGATTCCATTATTATTGACTACTTTGCCTTCATATGCGAGAAGGTAGCTAGCAAACTAACTACATAAGACTCATCCTTTGAGCTGGATTTTATGTCAATGTATATAGTAAGGGGTGCTTGAGTTTGGGTTGGTGGCATATAGAATGGTCTTCCCCCTTTAATTTCTCTTCAAAGTCTGCTCATCTTCATTCTACAGAGGTCGGGTCATCTCACCTACTCATTGAAAAGAAGAGATAAGATGTGATTTGTAAGTGATGTCAAACTCTACTTCCTTCTCCAAGTCTTCTTCTCTTCTTCTTTTCTTTTCTTTTTTATTTTCCTTTTCTTTCTCTTTCTCTACTTTTTCTAGTTTCTCCTTCTGATTAATATTATTTTAAACATCATAAGAATACACTATGTGCTTTTTATGGAGGAGTAAGTTACATCCTTATATATCCATATCTCATGTATTGAAAAGGGTTTGAGATCCTTTTTGATGCAATACTCTAAACCATTGTACATGAACTTGATGATATACTAATGTAAGGAATATTGATAACATCTTGTTTTCATGCAGTCAATGTGTTCTAAGTAACGAATTGAAGGATGTATCATAATTTATGATATGAAGTTTACTTCAATCTTCAAGTCATTGATCTACAACAATGGCATTATTAAGCTAAAGGCCCTCTTATCTTGATCATTCAATCCTTTCAACATCATTTTATCAAAGCTAATCCTAGTAGAGTCAATCCTCAAGTAGCGATGGTTCTTAAGCTCATGATGTTGACTGATGCACATAGGAGCACTTTGGTCAATCTAAAGTTGTCTATATTAATTGAGGTGTATAGCGGCAATTATGAGCAATAGTTCTTAAGAGCAAGTCTTATCTGAAAAGGTAACTCTCAAGTCCTCTTTAAAATAGTAGGCTTCTTCTATTGTTGTGGAAGTAGTGATTAGCTGAGCTAAGCATTTTTCAAGATCTAGCAATACTTTGATTAAGGACTCGCTCATTTCCTTAAATAAAAAGAGGTTCTCATATTTTCTTTGCTTAACTTATCCATAGCTAGAGAATTTTGTGGAGAGGCTATCTGTTCATTAGAGTCAATGACATATTTACCCTTATCTTGAGGTGATATCCTAAGAGGTAGAACTCTCTACTACAGAAGGTTGACTTCGATGACTATTTCGATTGAAGGAGTCATAGTTATCAACCTACACAATGGAGCACCTAAAGCTTCTTCTAATAGATCTTCAAAGTTAGATCACTCAAACTTTATTGCAACAGGGGCACCCGGAAGATTTAAGATAGAGATACTATTAGATTCAAAGTCATTAATAAGAAGAGAATAATTAGAATCATTTTGATTATTAAGAATCAAATAGTTATCATTTTGAACAAGATCATCATATCATCAGGAAAAAAGAAGATGTAAGTGAAAACTTTATGTTTTCGATTTATCTGCCTGAAGCAATGTAAAATAAAAGTCATATTATGTGAGTGGCTTGACACCCCCATCCATAGATATAATACTTCTAGTGGTAGTAGGAGGAGGAACATTACATTGATGATCTTCTTTGCTATATCTTGGAGCTTGTTGTGGCGACTCTTGCTGGTTAACCTTCACAACTGGCAAACTTATTGGTGTGGAAGTTTGAGCTAGTTTAGGTAACTACAGAGAAAGTTTCATGATTTTAAAGATGATCTTCTTAGAGGTATGAGATAAGGAGAAGTCCCAACTTTCTTTATTCTTAAAAGGATTGAATCATATCCCAGAGATTACTCTGATAGAAATAGTGATGTGTTCTACTAAGTATTCTTTGGGTATCATAATAACTCTAGATTTGTAGCTTCGCTTGATCCAATCTTTGAAAGTAATTCAATCCTCTAAGACATGAGCCAACATGCAATGATAGGGGCAAAAGTTAATATCATCACTCTTGCCAACTTTCCCTAGCTTCTTGGGTTCAGGTAGCTAGAAATTATGCTTCTTAAGAAGATTTTAAAATTATTTTTGACCACCTCTCACTTAAATGAATAAGGTTTGTTCAACCTAAAAGTAATAGTATGTGGAATGTAGCTAAAGGCGCATAAATTGATAGCTGATATCACTATTATTATGGTCAAGGAGGTGTAGGAGGAGGTATAAGTGAGGCTATTGAGGTCTAGATCTCTCAAGCTAAATCCTCATGGGTTGTTTGCTCTCTACTATTGAGACTACCCTTTCTTACTTCTCAAATACTTTCTAGGGTTTGAGCTTGCACAACTGATCATAGAAGAGTAATTATTTAGCATCCCCTTGGAGGTTAACAACCTTATTGATCAATTTCTCGAAGGTCTTAATAATGAAACCCTTGAACATGAATGTTATAGGACCATGGATGTAGTTGTGAAGAATCTCAATAGTATGTTGTTCTGTAGTTGGGGTTCACATTTCATGCTAAGGTTCCTCCACCTTAGAATATAGTCGACTAAAGACTCACTAAGTTCTATTTTTTTTACCACTAAGTCTCCATGACTGATAAGTGTTAGAATTATAAAAATTTCATGTAATTATAATGCCTTTATCATATTTTATATGTTAAAATATGATTATTTTAAGTATATTTTGTATTGTAATAAGAACATTTTAAAAAAAAATTTAAAAATGAAGAAATTTAGGCCCAACGCCTAGGTGCGCCGTAGTGACTAAAAATGGACTAAATTGGATAATTTTATAATAAGGTTAGTACCAAAGTATCAAAAAGACTCAGAAGCTAAATGCTCATTTGGACATTTACATCAAGGTCAATGCCTAAATGCTACAAAGCAGTATTGTACCAAAGGCAAAAAAGTGAAGCAAAGGCAGCAAGCATAAGAGTAACTGATCAAAGCTATTTTTAGGCTATAAATAGGGACATTTCTATGGAAATTTTGGAGTATTGCCTTAGCAATGCTAGATTTTTATATGTTTAGTTCAAAGCACTCTTCTCTCTTATTGTGAATCTTAGATCAACAGTGGGAGGGCTTTGTTTCACACAGGAACTAAGTTCAACAATTAGAATGAATTTTAGGCATGGCACCTTGGCACTTAGGTAATGATGCTGTGGCACCATATTGAGTGTAAGAAACCTGAGAGCATAGCACCTCGATGCCAAGTATTCAGTGTGGTGGCACTATTGGGAAGAGTAGTAAGACTTCACTTCCCAATAGCTTGGTACCTCGGTGCTCGATTTTGGCATCATGGCATTACAGGGACAAGAATGCACATTTTGAACAGGAATTCCTGAGGAATCTAGCTAATTTTATAAAAATTTTGGTAGAGTAACATTTTGAAAACATTAGGTTCTCATATTTTAGTGCAATCCTCCCTAGTTATGGATCTAAGATCAATGAAGGGATGTTTCTTTTCTTCTCATACTAGAACTAAGTTCAATGGTGGAAGTTTTTCCTTCTTAACTATATAAATTTTAGAGATAAGCAGACATTCTTTTACTCTGAATCTAAGATCAATGGAGATACACCACTTCTATTTCTCACTAAATCCAAGATCGATGGTGGAATTTTGATCAGATCCAATTTTCAGCGATAAAAATTGTGTAAAAGAGGCATTATTTTAGAAATCTTTTACCTGGAGTGGACAAGAGATTGCTTTTATAGCGACCAGAGTCATTCTTGCATAGAGCACCTAGGGGGTGGGGGAGCAGTTTTCCCTCCTTATAAAGGTCTTTCCACTAATGGGGAGGTTAGATCTCGTGGGATGGGCACAATAGTTTTTTCTTACTTCTTTAAACTACAGATCATCGTTGCAACACGATGCTATTATGGCAAGGCCGCAATGCCATGCCATCAACTCTCCAACTAGATTAGAAGTTATCCTTCTATAAGGATTGTATATCACCTCTGTGCCAAGATCACAACACCGTGGTGTTGTGGCAAAAAAAATTTTATTTAATTTTTTGATGTGAACATGATCTCACTTGGGATCAATTTCATTTCAAAATGAACCAAACTAAATTATGGTGGTCAATATCATACCTCACCAACGTTAATCTTCAATGGTGGGGAAGTTTCATATACCTTTTTCTCAACGCAACGAAGCTTCGGGAGATGATTTTATGGAATGCCTCCTTTTGGACCGATGTAGAGATTAAGCACTGCCTCCTTTCCTATGGGATTGGTCAAACTCTGATTTGTCAGTGACATGTTAATCAGGGAAGAGGTTGTTCTCTTTCATTTCACCTCAGGAATGTGTGTGAATGCTTAGTTTTGCAAGATAAGGTCTCTCTCCTTCTTCTCTTATGTGGCCAAGAGATTTGTCCCTATGGAGAAAGAGAGTTGGTTTTTCCATGGTGATTTCCATTGTTGGAGGCTAGCTCTAAGAGGTGGTCAAATGATTGGGAACAATCTAAATTAGTTTGGAAGAGGAGTGGAGAAGGAATGGAGGAAGTATCTTATGTTTTGGCTTCATGAGGATTTTGGAATTGTCATCTTCCCAAGCTCCACATCATCTTCCATTGCACCTCTTGGCCTCATGACACCACCTCAACACCTCTTTAGTTTACTAATTGACTAATCAAATCAAACCATGGTTAGTTTAAAAGGTTAAGCTAAGTTCATTGGTCATTTGGTTTGAATTTGGTGATTGCATTTGATTTGATGTCAAATTACTTTAAGTGGTTTTGATTCTCTTTGTTTTGATTAATTCTTTTCTATTTTCATTCATTAGTGATTATCCAATGAATTTTGGAAGCCAATTAATTCATATTAAAGGAGGATTTGATTATGGATTTAGGCCAGATTTGGCAATTTGACTTCAATGGGTCAAATTAAGTTTAACTAGATCAAATGGCCAATTTTGTTTAATTAAAATGTCTTTATCATTTAATTGTGTTTAATCAAATATTTTATATGATTTAGATCAATTAATTTTACTTCATTTACATTTAATTTGAATTTATACTTATTTTGACCCAAATTGGGCTTAATGGATTAACGTGGGTTCAATTAGGTCAAATGACTAATTTAAACCTAATAATTGGTTAAAATATGTTTAATGATGATTTCAAAAGATTTTGATTAATTAATTTGAATTAATTCTAATTTAATTTAAGTTTAAGTTCCATAAGGTTCATTTAGGCTCATTTAGATTAAGTGATCTGATTAGCCTAATTAAGGCCTTATTGGATTTAGATTTGCTTAGATTCATGTTTAAATAAGTTCATTGATATTTTTAAGCCATTGGGATAACTTAATTTGGTCTAATTTTAGAGTTGACCTTTGACTTGGTGGGACCCATATAAGTCAACTCTGTGTATAATGGTTAACCATCTTTGACCTTCATTTGAATTTTATTTTAAATTCATTTATGTTTATATAATGATTTTAAGTTTTTTTATTTGATTTAATCTCAATTTCTTTTATTTGAATTCTCTTGGGTTTAAGAGGTTTTGAGCTTAGGTAGGTTAATTGGGTTAACCACCTCAATTACCTTAGTCTAAGCTCAGTGGAATTTAAATTTCAATTGAGATGTATTTAATTTATTCATTTTTTAAAATTCAAGTTTGGTTTGGGTTCATTTAAATGTAATTGGGTTAGGTCAAATCACAGAAGGATTCACTATGTCACTAAGTATAGTGTCAAAAGTGCTTAATCAAGAAGCTCCTAATTTAGGATTAGGTGAGTCTAAATTACTAGTTTAGAGATGATATTAACCTCATCCAAAAATGAGGTCAACACCGAGAGCAAGAGAGGGGGATGTGGAAGAGAGAAAAACAAAAAGAGCAGATAGTGGGCAGTTCTCCCTCTTCTTATAGAACTTTTGGATAACCATTCTTTTGGATGATTTTATGGAATGCCTCCTTTTGGACCGACGTAGAGATTAAGCACTGCCTCCTTGCTAGTGGGTTTGGTCAAACTCTGACTTGTCAGTGACATGTGAATCGGGGAAGAGGTTGTTCTCTTTCATTTCACCTCAGGAATGTGTGTGAATGCTTAGTTTTGCAAGATAAGGTCTCTCTCCTTCTTCTCTTATGTGGCCAAGAGATTTGTCCCTATGGAGAAAGAGAGTTGATTTTTCCATGGTGATTGTCATTGTTGGAGGCTAGCTCTAATAGGTGGTCAATTGATTGGGAACAATCTAAATTAGTTTGGAAGAGGAGTGGAGAAGAAATGGAGGAAGTATCTTATGTTTTGGCTTCATGAGTGGATTTTGGAATTGTCATCTTCCCGAGCTCCACATCATCTTCCATTGCACCTCTTGGCCTCATGACACCACCTCCACACCTCTTTGGTTTACTAATTGACTAATCAAATCAAACCATGGTTAGTTTAAAAGGTTAAGCTAAGGTCACTGGTCATTTGGTTTGAATTTGGTGATTGATTTGATTTGATGTCAAATTACTTTAAGTGGTTTTGATTCTCTTTATTTTGATTAATTATTTTCTATTTTCATTCACTAGTGATTATCCAATGATTTTTGGAAGCCAATAAATTCATATTAAAGGAGGATTTGATTATGGATTTAGGCCAGATTTGGCTATTTGACTTCAATGGGTCAAATTAAGTTTAACTAGATCAAATGGCCAATTTTGTTTTATTAAAATGTCTTTATCTTTTAATTATGTTTAATCAAATATTTTATATGATTTAGATAAATTAATTTTACTTCATTTACGTTTAATTTGAATTTAAACCTATTTTGACCCAAATTGGGATTAATGGATTAACATGGGTTCAATTAGGTCAAATGAACAATTTAAACTTAATAATTGGTTAAAATATGTTTAATGATGATTTCAAAAGATTTTGATAATTTAATTTGAATTAATTCTAATTTAATTTAAGTTTAAGTTACATAAGGTTCATTTAGATTAAGTGATCTGATTAGCCTATTTAAGGCCTCATTGGATTTAGATTTGCTTAGATTCATGTTTAGATACGTTCAATGATATTTTTAAGCCATTGGGATGACTTAATTTGGTCAAATTTTGGGGGGTTGACCTTTGACTTGGTGATACCCATATAAGTCAACTCTCTGTATAATGGTTAACCATCTTTGACCTTCATTTGAATTTTATTTTAAATTCATTTATGTTTATATAATGATTTTAAGTTTTTTTATTTGATTTAATCTCAATTTTTTTATATGAATTCTCTTGGGTTTAAAAGGTTTTGAGCTTAGGTAGGTTAATTGGGTTAACCATCTCAATTACCTTAGTCTAAGCTTAGAAGAATTTAAATTTCAATTGAGATGTATTTAATTTATTCATTTTTTTAATTCAAGTTTGGTTTGGGTTCATTTAAATGTAATTGGGTTAGGTCAAATCACAGAAGGATTCACTAGGTCACTAAGTATAGTGTCAAAAGTGCTTAATCAAGAAGCTCCTAATTTAGGATTAGGTGAGTCCAAATTACTAGTTTAGAGATGATATTAACCTCATCCAAAAATGAGGTCAACACTGAGAGCAAGAAAGGGGGATGTGGAAGAGAGAAAAATAAAAAGAGGAGATAGTGGGCAATTCTCCCTCTTCTTATAGAAGTTTTGGATAACCATTCTCGCTTCTTGGGTGATTTTGACCCAACCATTATACATGACGATCATATGAGACAATGACATAAAAGAAGTTTGATTGACCTAAATTTCTTTAATACAAACAGAAGTTGAGCACTATATGCTATAGTAGACTACCTCTCTCGAGCTTCATGAAGATGCTGAAGGGTAACTTCCTAGTCATGGAGCATCCATCTGAACAATCATCTTCTATAGCTATGATAGCCTACGACCAATGATCTCCTCTCTAATAAATATTGTCTCCTCAATTGTAGCTCTTTGAATTTAAAGATTTGTCAAGGAGTTCAATCTATGCTCTAAAAAGATCTCTCTAGTAAAATCTCAATTCTTTAAATTTATGCTCTAAATCTTGGTAAATTAGGGAGACTTGATGCAAAGTAATGCTAATGAGGTCTCTATGGTAGTGATTATATCTGACAAGATCTCATGATAAGTAGTGTGTAATGAGAATAATCTAAACTTAACATCTTTGTATTGGGATTCTCAAAGTTGTAGCTCTCATATTTCAAAACACAAGATAGCAGCATAATCTAATAAAGAATTCACTTCCACACAGAAGCCAGAAAGCTCAAGTAAAACTTCTAAGTCAATGCTTAGAAGCAGGTGTCATAGTGTTGTCACTGTATGACATAGGCACTTTGAAGAATCAATGTAGTGTGTTTGAAGGCCTAGGCATGTCCAGAAGAAAAAGCATAAGATCTTTAGACAAAATAATTATCTTTGAGCTGTATAACTCAAAATGAGAATAGGGTTTCTTCTGCATAAGAGTCAACATCTGAGGAATCATTTTGGGTGGCACTCACCATTGCCCAAGTTGAGTTCGATAAGAGTGGCTCATGGCTAGTCATCAAAGTGTCATATTCCTCTATATATGGGTCCTCTCAATATGCACATAATCACTGCTAATAGGTTAAGCATACATTAGGGAAGCTGAACTAGTATTTGTTAATAATACTAAGGTTACATCACTCTCCATCTGTTCTACTGGTCGCTTAACTGCTACTGGTAAGATGGGAATATAAGCAGAATCAACCACCCTTGCTACCCATACCATAACTATCTGATAAAATATTGTGAATATCTCTATCATCTCTCTCTTGAATGGATGAAGCCTCTTATCATCCCTTCTAGTGGCTACTACTCATCTGATGATCTCTTTAGAGCATGAGTCGCATATCACAAGGAATCCAAATGTTCTACCAATCTAGCTCTCCCCAATTTGTGACTGTATATGCAAAAGTTTGGCTCCAATAAGAAAGAAAAGGTATGGCAGATCCATAGTAATCATAAGTGGCTAACTCCTGTGTTAGCCTCTTATGGAGCTACACAAGCCAGAACTAGACCCTAGGAAAGTAAGAATGCCCATGATGTAAAAGCTGCAGCTAAATGAATAGATAGTGGGAGTATCTTCAAGGAATGTGTATCTATTATATCCAATATTTGTGGTAGTCCATACAGTGAATCTGTATTATCTAGCCACTCTATTAGAATGTATCCCTCCAAGATCATAGACTCAAGATGTTGGTAACAAAGCAATACAGGTCTCAGCTTAATAAAATATTTTGCTATGCATCTATATTCTAACTTTGATAATAGTAAGGGTGTCTCTATTAGTAAGAGAATCTCAAATCTCTGTCCAAAACTCTAAATAGGCAGGATATTAAAAGATGATCTATGAAAGATCTAAAATGATTCATCATGCATAATGGAGCAAACATGAAAGTTTAGATCTGATCCTTATCTGAGGTGATTGTAGCTCTACCCAACTTCATAATCAAAGGGAATCACTATCCTTTGAAGTAAGGTGGCATCTCAAGGCAAATGAAAGCTCTTAAAATATGTGCATGAATCCATCTATATAAATAGTGTCAAGAAACATCTATATCATACCATCATGAGTCAGTCATAACGCTCACTCTACCTAATAAGTAGGCTAACAATGCAGGTGCTAGTGTTATCTTCTCGCCATGAACAAGAAAATTGACCATCACTAGATTGGAAGGATGAAAAAGTCTATAGTGACTCAAAAACACAAAATAATGCAAGTAAGTGGCAATGAAGGGCACTAAAGATAGCTCATTGTCAACATCCTATGCTAGGATACATCAGGAGCTGGTTCTTTCTTCAAGCTCAAATCTAACACTGAAGGACTTTCAGATGAATGAAATCTCACGTCAAATAAATCATCCAATCATGTGAAATGAGGTGAACATATTTTTGAACTGAGAAAACTCTCGAACCATGTATCTAGAGTAATTGTGCATCATCATCCACAACTGAATCTTCCTCTATAAATAATCTCTGATAGTGAGTAGAGAATAATGGAGACCTAAAAAATATACATAACCGCCTCTCTTATGCTAGCCAGCTAACTGACATTGAAAGAGCTCATGATCTAGAGGAATACACTCCTCATAGGGAATGCCTATAACAACGAGGCCTACCATATATCATGTATGTTTTTCAAAGTAATTATCATCTTATGTGGACCAATCCAGTGGGTATTGGTGATCCTATCCAAATGATCTACTATGCTTTAGAACCAACTAAATGGAAGATAGTTGTAGTCAGAAAGTGATACATAGATTTTGTTATATATGCCAACTCTTCTGAGGATGGTACCATGTATTTATAGATGATGGCATGACCAGTATATGTAGCCACTAACAGTTGACAAGGGTGTGCCTAATATTGACTTGGGATCCTAATCTTCCATCTCATGATATAATATGTGATAATCCAAAAGCTGATTGTACTATAGAAGGAGCAGTATCTACAACAAGCTAAAGTCAATCTTAATCTCCAAAGCTAAGGTGATTTGTGACCTACTCTAAAAGAACATCATTCATGTGTCTCAACTTTAAATTGATCACCTAATCAATGGAATCATGACTTGATGGAAGCTCTAAAATAAAAGGTAGAAGGTTTGATGATCGAGCAAATAAATCCTCAAAAATATCCCTGCCATCAACATATCTTGATGTCATGATAGTGATCCTATAATCTAATTGAATAATGTAAATCATGGGCTTCAATAATGGCCCATATTTGCTCCTTAAAGTGAATAGGAGGCATATCATCTAGCCTTTTCCAAATAAATATTATAGCCAATCTATAATAAATCTAGATAAGAGAAGAATATAAATTTTATAGGCTTTATAAAAAGCAATAACATCTAAATTTACAAATGAGCACTGATAAGCTTTAATTCAATCTTCTCTAGTTTCATAGAGTTTAAACTTATATTTAGATTTAATCCTCCTTTGGAAGTATTGAATCCATATTTATATTTAGGCATGCCCTTCTTAGGTTTATTGGTTATATTAAGACTTAAATCTATCAATAAAGGTATATTAGGTTTAAGTTTAGGTTTAGATCTGACCTTTTTAGACATGATAGATCTAAGGTTTGGATAAAATCTACCTTTTGGGCATGATAGAATCTAGATTTATATTTAAACCCACCCTTCTTGGGTATGTTAGATATATTTAGACTTAAATCCTGTCAATATGGACATATTAGATTTAAGTTTAGGTTTATTTCCAGCCCTTTGGACATGATAGATCTAAGGTTTGGATTTAAATCCAGCTCCCTTTGAGCATGATGGAATCTAAATTTGGGATTTAGGTTCATGACCTCTTTGGCATGATGGAATATATATTTTGGTTTAGATCCAACTCCTTTTGGGTATGATGGATCTGATCTGGCCACTTTGGAAATCATGGAATATAAATTTAGGTTTTAGATCTAGCTCTTTTGAGAATAATGGATCTGATCTCACCTTTTTGGGCATAATGGATCTTAGTTTAAATTTAGATCTAGCCTTTTGGGCATGATAAATCTAATTTAGCCCATTTGGGCATGATGTATCTTAATTTAAATTTAGATCTAGTCCCTTTGGCCATGATGGATTTGATTTTTCTTTGGGCATGATTGATCTTAATTTCTATTTAGAAACCCCTTGCATGATGATGATCCCAATTATTAGGCATGATAGATCTTAGTTTAAATTTAGATCTGGCCTCTTTGACATGATGGATCTTAGTTTAGATTTAGATCCTACGCCTTTGGCATGATAGATCTAATCTACCCCTTTAGGCATGATAAATCTTAGTTTAAATTTAGATCTTTGGGCATGATGAATCTATTCTAGCCTTTTGGACATGATAGATCTTAGTTTAATTTTAGATTTTACCCTTTTTGGTTATGTTGCTTTTGTTTGAACTTAAATCTAGTTCCTTTAAATGTGTTGGATTTAAGTTTAGGTTTAGATCTAGTTCTCTTTGGGCATGACAAAATCTAAATATGGGTTTAGATCCAGCCCCTTTAGGCATGACTGAATCTAAATATGGGATTAGATCTGACACCTTTGGGCATGATAGATCTAAGTTTGAAATTAGATTCGGTATGTTAAAACATGATAGATCTAGATTTTGATTTAGATATGGTCCATTTTGGCATGATGGAATCTTAATATGGGTTTAGATCTTGTACCTTTTGGGTATGATGGATCTATGTTTGGATTTAGATCTGATCCATTTGAGACATGATAGATCTAGATTTGGATTTAGATTCAGTCCTTTTGAAACATGATAAATTTAAATTTTAGGATTAGATCCAACTCCATTACGCATGATAGATCTAGGTTTTTTTAGATCTAGCCCTATTGAGCATGGTAGATCTATGAGTTCCTCTTTGATGGAGAATTTTCTTGCATTATAAGGTATATAAATTCACCCCCTTTTGTGCAAAGGAATTTCCTTCTGGAAGAAAATATGATAGCTCTCTTTTTAAACTTGAATGCTAATAATGGCTTAGTGAAATTGTAAGCTAATCATATATTCCTTCAACTTAACTGAACTTCGAGGAGGTTGCTCGTACTCCTCAAAGAGTCAATATTTTTTGTGTTTCAGGTTTTTAGTTTTCAAGTTTTCCTCTTTTTCTTTGATTTAAGAGGCGTTAATGAAGAAGACTAATTATTATTTTGTCCCATATTAAGTAGGGGTATTATTGGATCAATTTGAGGTTTAGAAAATTCTTTCAATGAGTTTCTTCTATAGCTAGAAGAATGTTGATCATTCTTTCAGTCTTCTTTGAGATGAATGTCTCTCAACCAACATTTTTTTAAAAGAGTTGATTGTTCGCATCATCATCCAGGCCAACTATTTACATATCAACATTTCCAATTGATGATAAGTGATTCAGCCTTTTTGTCATCTTTGTTCCTGCAACAATTGATTTATTTCATCTTTCATGATTTAGAACTCTTTTGCTACCTAAATTGATAAAGACCTTCCATTGGTGGATCTCTAGGAGTGCATCTTAGATGACACACCCTAAAGCTTACTGAATAAATTAAAGTGGCTTGATTGATATTTCCTTCTTTGTAATAATTGTTAGGACCTTCCAAAAATTGGCCATTTAGTATCTTTAGACTAATGGGCTCGTTGTCAGTCCTCATCGAATGTTAGACTCCTATGTCTTGAGTTGGTGACTTGGCCTATCAATTTTTAACTTTTCTTTGAAGGTCTCTATTTCTAACAACTTTCAAAACTTTGTAGATCTTAGAGAAGTCTCCATCTACTTTGGCTATTTTATGAGATAGACTAAGTATATTTATTATAAAAAGACTTCTTTATAGTTCCTTCAGGTTATTATTTGTGGGTATATTTACTTCCACAAGTGGTTCATATTTTTATTTACAAAAAATAGGCAATCCTATAGCTCAATGATAAGAATTATATTTTCTTCTACCCCTCCTTGATAACTTGGTACCCGAGGAGGATGCCTCCTAGTCATGCTTTCCTGAAGCAAAGGCAACATCTTGTGGGATAATAGGCTCCACTGATTCACTACTATGTGGATTGACAATAATAGATTTTAGTTTAGTCTTAGCGACCATCTTATCGTTAGTAGGCCTCATCAGAATTGTATTTGACAGCCTATTAAATATAGAACCCCTTTTTGAGGTTAAAGTGTTAGCACTGCCTAGGATCATTGGGAATGATCATATTTGGCCTTTTTTTTTTCCTTTGTATGGAAATTTCTTGAATGTTTTTGACATTTTAATGCCATTAGTGATGGGAGGTCTAGTGGGTAAAAGCTGGACAATTTTAAAAATTGTTCCAAACTAGAGAGTAGCTATAGCACAACAAATATTAATCACAGCACGAGGGAATCTAATAGTAAACCTCTCTTAGATTAACAAAATAATATTCATCATTTTCCATTGATTTTTTTCACGCAATATATTTTAAATTTTCCAACCAAAGATGGCAACAGAAATAATCCCAGTGGAGTCACTAGAAATCTGATCGCTAAAAAAAAAATCTTTTTTAGAAACTCTCTACCATCTTTATTGAGATGGGTAGAAATTGATATATATTCAACCAAATTTCCCCTAACATTATGTTATGGTTTATTTAGATCTAGGTTCAACTTCCTATAAACACAAGCATTCATAGTTAATTACCCCTTTATCGCAATAAGAGAGAACTTTTGATTAAGGTTGGAAACAAATACATCTCTAATATGAATCGGTGTCTGGTGCTTCGTGTAACATGGCATAGATGATTATCTAAGGAAAATAATAGGGTAATCTTGATTAAGATTCCATGGTTTCATCATCCCGAGATTACATTATATTAGTCTACCAACATCAGAGGGTTATAAGCCATAATGTCGAAGGAGTTTGATTAGCAGCCATGGGTTGCCTCATTTTAGATACTAGAGTTTTAGTGTAAGATGTTTGCAAGAAAACAGGTAAATAGACTTTGGAATGCCATATGGATATAGATTGTTCGCATGGCAAATGTATAGATTGGCCATACATTTATTTGGAATGCCATATGGATATAAATTATTCACATAGCGAACGTATAAATTGAACTTACATCCATTTAGAATTCTATATGAATATAGATTGTTTGCTTCCTGAACGTATATATTGGACTTACATCCCTTTGGAATGTCATATGGAATATTCACATGGAAAATGTATATATTAGACTTACATTCCTATGAAATGTTTGCATGGTGAATGGATAGATCGGGATTGGGCTTACATCCTTTTGGAAGGCCATATGGAATGTTTACATGGTGAACATATAGATTGGATTTACATGATTTTGGAATGCCATATGAAATGCTCACATGGAAAACATATAGATTAGGCTTACATCCCTTCGGAATGACATATGGATTGTTCTCATGGCGAATGTATAGATTGGATTTACATCTATATGGAATGTTCGCATAGAGAACATATCTAATGAGCTTAAATCTCATTGGAATGCTAGCATTTTATAGATTATTCACATAGAAAACATACATATTAGACTCACATATCTTTAAAATGCTAGATTATATTTTAGGTGTTTGGATGGAAAATTAATATATTGATAGGATGTTTGCGTGGTAAACATTTCTATGGGTCAATGATGAGGTGCTGGAAATATACTATCATGGTAATGCTTTGGCATTATTAAAATGGTTCCTTGACCTTGAGTGATTAACATTGTAGCATTATAAGGTAGGCCTTAACCTTGAGAAATTAACATTGTAGCATTAAAAGGTAAGAATTCATGTCTTAAAAATCAGAGGATTCGGTGCCTCAGTGTTATAAGGCTAGCACTATAGCGCTATGGCATTGAGTTTTGAATAATAAAATCAGGTTGACTAATTGACTAGCGCCTAGGCTTTAATGATGTGCCATCACCATGCCAGTCAATGATCATTAGTTGAAAGACATAAGTTCAAAACCTAAGAACGCAGTACCTCGACACTAAGTTAATAGCTCTATGGCACTATAAATATGGCTTGGACTTAATTTTAAAGAGATCAACACCTCACTGCTATAATATGAGCATTTTGGTGATATCAGTTGGGTGCATAAGGCTTAATTTTTGAGAGTGTAGGGCCTTAGTGCTTAGATATCAATGCCATGATGTTGTCAAATGAGTGTCTAAGTTTAATTTTCTAAGGACTCAAAACCTTTGTTGAACATCAACACCCTAGCACTATTGGATGCATGCCTAAGATTTAAGATCCCCGAGAGCCCAGCGCCTCAGTGCGGGACCCTCTGCGCTTTGGTGCTATTTCATTTATGCCTAAGATTCAATACTTTTGGGAAATTTTAAAATTTTGGCAGCATAACTCCTTACTAATGCAAGATTTTATGATTTTAAGTACAAAGCACTCTTCTCCCATATCCTGAATCCATGATGAATGTAGGGAGGAATTTGTTTCACACCAAAACCAAGTTCACCGATGGAATGGATTTCAAAAATGTAGTGCCTCGACTGGGAAAATAACGCTAAGATGCTGTTATAAAGAAGTGCAACCTAAGAGGGTAGCATTGTGGTTAGTGTCATAGTTGTGATGCTACAAGTATGATATTAACCCGAAAGCTTAGCATTGTGGCATTGGATTTCTGCTATGAGGTGGAGCATCAAAGATTTCATTCTTGAGAGCTTTGTGATAAGAAGTCCATTTATTTCATTTTCTTAGATGTAAACAACAAGATTAACAATTAACTTATTTAAATTTTCACAATACATAGGTGCAATGTTCAAACAAAATTATAGAAAAATGTGGCTGCTATGGAAAAAAATTATAAAAAAAGATAGAACTCATCAAAAAATTAGCTTTGTGATAAAATTTTAGGAAATTTCATTTTCCAAAAAAATGCATAAGAAATACTGCCAAAAATGATTTTCTTGATCCATAAATGGATGAGAAAAATAGATGAATATTAATGACTGAATAAGTCAAACTAAAGCACAACAATAGATAATTCTATCTTACTTACTTGTGGATTGCTAGTGAAATACATAATGATCCACTAAAAAAGCCACTAGTGAGACTCTTGAAACATTCTACCACTGTGCATTACATGACAAGTTGTTTAAATATTTATGGATGAAAAACCCACTAAAATCTATACAATTTTTTTTTTTAAAAAAGTGCATTTTATTTTTGTTAGCTTGTATTACCTACTATATGAAATCACATCATAATACACTATATTAACTAGTAGAATCACATTACATTTAAATTGTAGATACATTGATATAAAATTAAATTAATTTTATAACATAAATTACATAGTATAGTACAAATTATTCTACAATAATGCAAAAAAAAAAAAACATAAATTCAATAGAATCACACAAATAGTAATAAATTTATTAACCCACTAAAATCTATACATTTTTTTTTTAAAAAAGTGCATTTTATTTTTGTTAGCTTGTATTACCTACAATATGAAATCACATCATAATACACTATATTAACTAGTAGAATCACATTACATTTAAATTGTAGATACATTGATATAAAATTAAATTAATTTTATAACATAAAATACATAGTATAGTACAAATTATTCTACAATAATGCAAAAAACATAAATTCAATAGAATCACACAAATAGTAATAAATTTATTAACCCACTCTTACTCATCGTCTTCCATTTCTTGATTCTCTTTATCCTTCTCCTCAGTTATTAGCTTTCTCTTAATTTTACTACCATATGGCTACCACATAAATATGCATCACTATCAAATGAGAGTTATGTCTTTAGCTAATACAACAATTTGTCTCTTTATCACCTGCTTAATCATATTTCTTAATGAACCAAATTTATGAGGTTTGCAATCATATGATATATCCTAGGAGCCTAGTACTTAAACTCCCCTTTTTTTCATTTCTCCTACTACTTGCCACCACAAATAAAAAATTAGCTCATTGAACAGATGGCTCTCCTTCAAATATTTGACTCTATATGTCTCTCAAATGTATGCATTAATCTTATACAAGAACTTTGTTAATAGTAATTACTTATTAATATTTAATATCAAGTTAATAACTTAATTAATTAAATCATATAAAAATATATATATTTTTGCCTCACCTAGTCAGTAGAAGAAACTTAGTCACCAATATGAAGTGAGCTCCCCATGCCACCATAGTTAGAAGTTCAATTTTAGTTATTCTGATCTTTGGGGTGTGCTCAAAGTTATCCTATGCTCCACATAACTCAGATAAAACTTTCTCTCTAATCCATAGAGGTCTCTTGTCAAGAAAAATTTAATTGATCATTATCTCACTCCAAGCTAATGATTCAATAACGCATCCCAATAAGATTATTGTAGATGTTCTAATAAAAGTGGATAAGTTCATTTTTTTTTTCTTATAAATTTTATAATCTTAGATATGGAGGATGGAAATCCAAAGTATATAACTATTTTGGATGGATCATTCCTTACAATTGGAAGGGAGCAAACTGAAATTAAAAAAGGAAACCTCGCTTAATAATTTAAGAAAATGATGTTATTTTAAGATGTATCAAGACATGAATAGTTAACAGCTACAAGAGAACTATCTGTTCATTACTAGAAAAAAAAAGTGCCACACTTCAACAGCCAATATAATCTGAAGAAGAAAGTCAAGATAATGGTAAAGTGGAAAAGTCAAAAAGTTCCAAAAAAATCACAAAAAGATTAATATTTTACTTCAGAAAATGTGGATTAACAAAAATTCAGGCTGAAAACATTAAACCAAGAGGCAATGCAATATTTTTGAACTTTCATTTACTTTGTAATTATTATTTTATGAATAGAAAAGAACATAGTTGAGTAAACTTTTGACACCAAAATTGTAAATTAATTTTAATATCAAGAAGAATGACTAGCACCTAGCACAAAGGGAAAAACTCTACCCACAATCATTTGGTGACTTGTTTATTCATTTTATTACATGTATTGAGTACAATGCATAATGTTGACTGAGTGTTGTTTTCTATTCATATTTTAAAGTTTTACATATTTTCATTTATTTCAAGGAGGGAGTAGAGAGATGAATGTTTTTTGTATCCTTAATAGTCCAAAATAATTTTATTTTATGATCCATAGTCCAAAATAATCTTATTTTATGAAAGTCTATGTTTCATAAATTGATATTTTACTTATTGTTTTTTGGAATAATTTGAAAGATTTGTATTATATTTATTTATGAAAATTATATCCTTATAATTGTTATTACTATAATGTTGCATTACATCTTCGCTATAGTAAATTGCATCATGTGTAGTTTATATTAGAGCTGCAAACGAGCCGAGCTGAGGCTTGTTCGAGTTCAAGCTAATTTATCATTTTTGAGCTCGAGTTCAACTCGAGCTCAATTCGAGCTTTTAGTATGGTGTTCAAGCTCAAGCTCGTTTAAAAAAATTTTGTTCGAGCTCAGCTCGAGCTTGTTTGCAAACTCAGCTCAAATTGGGCTTATCGAGCATGTTAACAAGAAGATGGTTTAAAGAAATAAACGAGCCTTAACCGAGCTTGTTTCACGAGCGGTATGTTGAGAAATATAAATGATACTATTTATGAACATATTTTAATCGAGGCTTTATCGAGCCGTAATCGAGCTCCTTAACAAGCTTGTTCATGAGCTTTAAATGATACTATTCACGAACATAAATGAACTGAACAATAACTTGTTCAAGCTTGTTCATTTAGCAATCGATTTTTGCAAAAGTATTCAAGCTTGTTCGGTTAGTTAAATAAACGAACATAAACAAGCTCTAATTGAGTGAGTCACGAGTAGCTTATTGAACGCTCGGTTCATTTGCAGCCCTAGTTTATATTATCTTAGTCAATCGAATAACACAAACTCCCATAGTCAATATAAAAAAATATTTAAGTTAATCATAAATTCTCAAAACTTTATAATATATGTCAATACCTTTAAAATGATAATGAGTATGAAAATATAAAGTAGCATGTCTTCATTTGAAAAATTGGGTTGTTACGTTAGTCATGTTAGGCCATAAAGAAGGATAAGAGGTATCATTTACCAAATAAAAGAAAAATTAGTGCAATTGGAATAGAGTAATCATCTGCAAGTATAATGGAATGTGGTGTTCTCATATACTCTCCACATTAGCTTACAAATTTTAATAAGATCTACAAAAGTGATTTTTAGTACCAAGCAAATCTTGGTTGGATCTTTGAGGTTTATAAAACTTCAAAAACTATATGTGTAAAGTAATTAAGAACTTATGGAGAAGAGCCACCCCGATGCTTTTTAGGTTTTCTCCCTCTTCCTCCTCCTTCCCTTAAAAGGTACGCTCTATTCCTCCAGCAGGTCTTCTCCTCACCCCCTTTTTGTTTTCTGACCTTTGGCTTCGGCCGGGGGTGAGAAATCTCTACCTTAACCATGAGTTCCACAGCCCTAAATCCCCTCTTAAACTCTTCCATCCCTCCACTTTCTACCTCGTCCCCTATCCCCTCTTTGCTGGGATCCCTAACCACCAATCCAAATCTAGTATTTGGAAAGATCTTCGAATGAATGAGAATTGCCAAGCTCTTCCACTTTCATACATTCCCTCTAGCAACACAACTGTTTCTTTTTCGGAGGAAGATATTACGGTTGGGCAGCAAGAATGGAATCTTGCTCTGATTGGCCATTCAATTGGGAAAAGACCCTATTACGGTTCCTTGCTTACAGCAGTAAAGAAAAAATGGAAGTTCAAAGGGAATCTTGAGCTTTTAACTATGGAAGGTGACTTCTTCTTGTTCAAGTTCACATATATGGAAGACTACAATCAGGTATGGGATAATGGACCTTGTTTCTTGAATGGTAGGCCTTTTTTTTTTTTCGAAATGGGTGTGGAATTTTCGCCCATCCAAAGAGTCCATCACCGAGCTTCCAATTTGGATTAAACTTCCTAATTTCCCTCCATGTCTTTGGAATGAAGCCGGTTTCTCCAAAGTAGCCAGTTGAATAGGGATTCCTCTAACAGTAGATAATCTTACGGCTTCTAAAGCTAGACTCACCTTTGCCCATATATGTGTTCAAATTAACACCTCATCTACTCTTCCTGACTTTGTCCCTGTCAATATGAATGGAATGGAATTCAATCAAGATATTCAATATGACTGGAAACCCTCTATTTGCTCTAAATGTTCTACATTCTCACATGACAATAATAACTGCCCTCTAAACCCCAATATAAGGGTAACCAACCGGGGTCGAAGTAGAAGTCGTGCCCCTCTTGGAGTCAATAGACAAGTATCTACATCCGGGAGGTCCATCTCCCAATCGAAGGATCCACTGCCAACTGATTCAAGTACATCCCTCACTCTTGAAACTCCTCTTCCCCAGGAAGTTGCTAGAGAAGATCAATCTCAGGTTCCCTCCTCCTCTATGACTATTAATGATCTTAACCAATCACCTATACTCTCCCCTCCAATTGAAGATTTAAATGAAACTGAAGTTGACCCTCCCTTTATATTGGTGAATAAAGATCCCTCTCCCCACCAGCAGGAAGAGAAAGGAGGCTCATCTACATACGGGGTAGTCACTCGTTCAGCGGCTATCTCACCTTCTCGGGTGACCATTCAGAGCGGTCAGGACAAAATTCTAAATACTCCTGGCAAATCACTTTCAAATCAAACCCAAATCCAACACCAAATAAAGGAAATAAGAAGAAGGGCAAAAAGCCCTCCTCCTCCTCTTCCCAATGACCCTTCCTATTATAGGATGTTGGAATGTGTGTGGCCTTTCTCTGAGGGAAGGAAGCACATCCAAAGAATTATCAAAGACCACCACATTGATCTGTGTGTTTATTGGAGACTAAACTTGCAGACTCTCCTTCTCCAACTCCCCTCTACCATAACCTCTCAATGTTCCAATCAGAAGCTAGTTACTCTAATTTTGAGTGTGCTCCGGGTGGCCGTATCTGGATCAAATGGAATTCAGAGAAAGTCTCCTTTAATCCTATTACCAAAGATAAGCAATTCATCCATGGATGTGTCTCGGTAATCCATCTTTCCAACTTACATGTGTTTATGCTGATAATGATGCTTGTGCCAGGGTCTTGCTATGAAATTCTCTCAAGGATATTGCTGTGACAATTAGCCAACCTTGGATTATCATGGGTGACTTCAATTGTATTCTATTTAGTAAGAAGAAATGGGTGGTAGTCCTTCCTCACTCAATAACTCACTTTATTTTAAAAGTTGTATAAATGATTGTGAGCTTTTGGAATTATCCAGTTATGGATTATTTTTTACCTGGTTCAATCAACAGTCAGCAATCCTATTTTATCCAAACTTGACAAGGTTCTTTGTAACTCCTGTTGGCTGGATATGTTCCCCCTATCCTGCTATAAAGCCCTTCCCCTCTATCTTCAGATCATTCTCCTTTGGTACTTTATCCTCAAACCCCTTTTACTTCTTGCAACAGGTTCCTTTTAAGAAATTATTGGACTGCTGATTCTAGCTTTATGGATGCTATCACTTTAGCTTGGAAATGTTACATTCAAGGTGATCCCCTCTTTGTTCTCTCCTATAAACTTAAGCAGGTAAAGTTGGTTTTAAAAAGGAAATTCTGGGAGTCTTTACCTCTTAAGCAGCAAATTGATACTTTGAGAAAAGATCATAAAATCATTCTAGAGAAGTTAGATAAAGATCCTAGTAATCACACTCTTATATTGGATGCCAAGGAAATCAAAGAAAAATATTTAAGTTTACTTCATAAGGAGTCTTTATGGATTAAACAAAGGGCAAAGGAACATTGGTTAACATATTCTGATGACGACTTGAAATATTTATATTGCTCTATCAAAGAGAGGAAAAACTCAAATCTCATTAGGGAGATTCAAACTGCTAATGGGACTATGTCTGACCAAAATTTGATAACTGAAGAGCTCTGTAAGTATTTTTCTTCTCTCTATAATTGCAGCAACTCTCTTGTCCTCCCCATTCAGGATATTCCAAAAGGTGAGTGCCTCTCCCCCTCTCAAGCGGCTGGTCTGGCTGATGATATCAATGATAAAGAAATTCTTGAGGCTCTTCATAGTATTAATGAAAGTAAGACTCCGGGTTCTGATGGCTTTAATTCTAAATTTTTCATCTCAACTTGGCACATTACTGGTAAACTCTTCTTAAAAGCTATACACCATTTCTTCAAAACCAACAAGCTCCCTCAAAAGGTTAAGCATACTCTCCTTACCCTTGTGCCCAAGATCAAACATTCTAACTTGATATCAGATTTTTGACCCATCTCCCTTTGCAACACATTATATAAGGTGATAGCTAAGGTTTTAGCTCTAAGATTGAAGAACCTTCTACCTGTCCTGATCAGTCAAACTCAATCGGCATTCATTAAAGGGAGGGATATTGCTGATAATCTATCTATGGCATATGAGATTTGTAATGAATTCAATTCTTCCAGGAACAATGGCTACTTTCTTGCAAAATTTGATCTTAAGAAGGCATTTGATAAGATCAATAGATATTCCCTAATACATAGACTTCTCATAAGGGGATTTCCTATCAGATTTATAAAGTGGCTTGAGGCTTGTATTATGGATGTTCCTTTCTCTGTTGTGATTAATGGGAATATTAAAGGCTTCTTCAACTCTTCAAATGGCTTGAGACAGGGCTGTCCTCTCTCTCCCTTCCTTTTCACTATTGCTATGGATACATTCTCCAAAATAATTGATCGGGAAGTCAATCTTTTTTATTATTCCCCATGCATTCAAGGTGACTGCAGCATTTCACACCTTCTTTTTGCAGATGATCTTTTGGCCTTGGGGGTTGCTTCTAATGATACTCTTCAATCTCTTAAGAATTCTCTTAAGACCTTACAAACTTATATGGGGCTGGAAGTAAATACTGAGAAATCTTCTATTTGCTTTTCTAATAATTGCAAAAGGGTTGATGTGCTCTTAAATACCCTTGGGATTAAACTGGGTACATTCCCTTTGAAATACCTTGGCTTACCTTTGGTTATTGGTTCCATTAAATTGGTTTACTTTAATAATTTATTTGATAAGCTTCAGGCTTGGCTGGCTGGATGGAAGTGTAAGTTCCTCTCATTAGGAGGCAGATTTCAATTACTCAGATCATCGGTTAACAACTACCTTGCGTATTGGTTCTGATCTATTGCTATACCAAAAGGTATAATTAAGCGAATTTGCTCCTTCACGGCTAAATTCTTCTATCATTCAGGTGAGTCTAACAAGCTCCATACCATCTCTTGGAAACAAACCTCACTTCCTAGACAAAAAGGGGGTACTGGTATTATCTCAGCCTCCTCTCTTAATCTGATGTGTAAGCTAAGAATATTATGGAGGATTTGCAATGGTGAAACATTATTTGCTAAATGGTGTCAATCAAAATATATCTCTTGCTGGAACCCTTCACCAGGTAAACCATCCCCATTATGGAAGTCCATCATGAACATAGTAACTAGTTTTAAAGATAAATTTATCCTAAGTATAGGAGATGGAAAGAAATTTTCTCTCTTTCATGATGCCTGGTGTGGTGTTTCCCCCCTCTCATCTTACTTAGGACCAAATGGTCCTCATATGTTGGGTCTTTCCTCCAACTCTAAACTTAGCTCTATAATTGCTAATGGTCTGGAATTTCCTCCTTCTCTTGTGGTGGCATATCGATCTTGTAAATTCTTTCAATTCATATCTCTGGTGGAGTTGATTCCATTACATGGTATAATAATAAATCTCCGACAAATAAAGACTTCAGGCAAGCGATCTTTGAACATATTCCTAATGTAAGTTGGTCTACTGATTTATGGTTCAAAGGTCATGCAATTAACTATGCATTATACTGTTGGTTAGCTTTTTTGGGTGGTCTAAAAACCTCTGAGGTGCTGGAAAAATGGGGATTGAGTCCGACTATAGAATGTTGTCTCTATCATTCTGATTTGGAATCACATTCTCACCTTTTTTTTGAATGTCCCTTCTCTATGAAATTGATAAGACAACTGATTCCTAACGGTCAATTCTTCCTAATGCAAGCTTCATTACAGCAGATTTTGAGTAGTGTGGTTGACTCTACGAATAAAGTGATTAAAAGATTGCATTGCTTAATTACTGCTATAATGGTCTATTCTACATGAAGGGAAAGGAACAATAGACTTTTCTCCTCTAACCCTTCCTTCTTTGTGTCTTTTTCTGGATTGATTAAAGAAAGGGTGGCAGCTAAATTAAGAAGATGGAAAATTAAAGATTCTTGGACATTACATGTTCTCGACCTTGTGAATCACTGGGTACCAATTTAAACCTCCTTAAGTCCTGGCATTTTATGAGGGTATTTGGTTTCTTGTTGTCTTGTGTTCTCTGGTTGGACTGGACGATGATGACCAAAATGGAAACTCTATTTATATGGGAACCTGTATTGATGGTCTTCCTAGCAACCCCCCATCTCTATTCGGAATATATGAGGGTCGTTCCTATCTTGCTGATATTTTTGGATGATCCAAAGGATGGCTTCAAAGGCAACTGCAGGTTTCCAATTGCTATCTGCCTGATTTCTCTTTTTTGTTGGTTGTCGACGGTTCTTTTGGTATTTTGTGGTCTGAGTCCTTAGGCTACTGTCTACTTCTTCCTCTCTGTGCTTTGTTTATTTTGATTGTTTTTGTTTTGGGTTTGACCATGAACTCTTAGGTTTCTGGTGAGGTTTATGGCCTTACTTAGTTCTCTTGATTTTTCCTGGGGTCTTCATGGCTTCAACCTGGTCTTTTTCTCTTGCCCTTCTCTGTTTTTGGTTTTTACATTGTAATTATCTGTTTTCTCTTTTGGATATATAAATTTGGGCTAAGCCCTCAATTTCTCCAAAAAAAATTAAGAACTTATGAAATTAGGTTAGTGTTTGAGTTATACTGTTTATATAGTAATAATGTAGCTCTTCTTGATAACAAATGGTGTATAAGGGAGCCAAAGTACAATAGTCAAAATAACTTTTGTAATGGGTAAATCTATAAATAATATAAAAAATTATTTTTCTCAGCATCCAAAGATATTTTGAATGAACAACAAGCTGTGTCATAATTTTTTTAAAGTTTTTGAATTTGGTGTTTTGTGATTCTTCCTTTTTTTTGCTTAATGTTGAGCAAAGATCTAAAATGGGAGGTGTTTAATAGGCACTATTATAGTAGTATTTTTCTCATATAAAATTTTGCATTTTGTAAAATTTTCACTTAAGTTTAAGAAATTCACTTAATTAATTAAATTTCTAATTGATATAAAAACTCAATCTTTGAATAATTTCATGAGAAAGAGTGATTGGGACTATCCTATTAAAATACATTACAAATCATAGAGAGCTCATGCATCTATGCACTTAACTTAGTGCCTAAATACCAAATTAGTCTTTCAAGCTCCTAAAATAAGTTGAATATATATTTTTGTAAATGCTTAATGGCCAATGACTTTGTCCTAATGCCCAAGGGACTTACTTGACACCCAAATATGATGCCTAAAAATTCACCATAATTTTTTTAATAATTATTTGAAGATGGGTCAAAATTTGAGAGGTGAAGTGAATAGTAATCCTTATTGAACTACTTTCAAGGATCATATAGATATTTGCATTGGTATTATGTAATCCCTTAGATCCCTTATGCTAACTTATAAAAATTTATTAGTATTAAATTTATCTCAAACATTATGTTAAATTGTATTAATAAGTTAGTTTAAATTATTAAGAGAATAAAAAAATATGCCCTTGGATCTTATTACAATAAAGTTGTGATAGTTAACTAATTTGATGTATAAGAATCCTTTTGTAAAAATTCTATGAAAATCTAATCCTTGAAATTTCATCTTTGTTATTAAAGTGCTTAGTTATTTATATCATATAATATGTTGATCTGTCTTTGTTTATTGTTGTTATTCTTTTTATTTTTACATCGACCTTACATTATTTTGGTCATTAAATAGAATTAGAGCCATTACAATTTTTTTAGCAATACAATCTCTATGGATTGATACATTTTACTTCTCACTTTATTTCTTGTGATTGAGCACTCTAGATTGTGTGTTTTAACTTAAATTCTATGCTCTTTTAGCAATTGAGACAAATTTTCTTCTCTTATTTATTTTTGTACCTCTAATCATCAATCTCTCTTACTTCAAAGTTTTATGTAGCCAAAACTCTTGAACTTTGTAGCTTATATTTAATTGAAAACAAAGCTTTTATCCCATGTGACTATGTAAATAAAGTTTGACCAATGGTAAAAGTTAGTGCTATTCTTAGAACTCACAAGATTGTTGGTAATATAATGACCCATTTTTCTTGCACTCCTTCGACTTCTTTCTCAAAAGATTTAAAATCAATTTGTTGGTAATTTCCACTTGCCCAAAAGTTTATAGATGATAAATCGAAACAAATTTGAGATAAATTTTATAACATTAATAAATGAATTTAATTTTTTATATGAGAATTGTGGCCATTATTAGTGATTATTATTATTGGAAGATCGTATCAATAAATTATTATTTCCAAATAAAGTTGTGAACACCTTCTATAGTCATCTTTGCAAGAGCCTTTGATTTAGTAAAATAGTAGATCATCATGAATATGAAGTTCCTTTGATCACTCGATAGAGAAAAATGGCTTATTAAATCCATTCTATAAACAACTAAAGGCTATGGGCTAAAAATTAGTTGTAGCTTATGAGAGGGTTAGGGTTGCATTAGAGCTAAATGTTGACCCGACCACTCCTCTTTAAAAACTCAATTACATCTTTTTTTAATATTTGTCCTTTAATATCTGTCTTTAAATTCTATATCCAAAAGTTTTTTTCTCCTGATTCATAACTATCTTTATCTTTGTTTAATATGTCAAAAATAGATTTTATTTGGAAGGTTGTAAAAGTTAAACTTATGTTCACCCATAAGAAACTATAAGGATTAAAGGATTTTAGTAATATATTATTACTGGTTGATAGGTAATTAGAGCTCATGACAACGAAGTCAAAACTCAATAAGCTAAAATATTAGGTGTAAGAACAAATCAAAACTCTTGTATGTTTTCAAAAATGGAGAGGGAGATCAAGTCTCATTGCCAATTTGTTTGGGTTGTGAAAAAAATGTATTAACAAGATGACAAAGTCTCCAAATGAAATATTTCACATGAAGAGATGATAAAAAGACCCTAAATGAGGCTTCTATATTTAATCAAAACTCATGATAAATATTCATAGACATGTCTTCATGCTAATAAGAAAATCAATGAAAAATGTTGGTTAACCATTCTCCCAAATGGATGAAGCTTTCTATAGTTAATTACACTCGAGAACACCTCCACAAGAAACTCTCAATAAGTGAAAATATGCCTTTATTTTTATTTATTTTTATAGGTTTTCCAAAGAGAACTTGTGACTCAATAATTATTAGCACAATAAAAATATTTATACCCTAGTTATTGATCCAAAATGCTGAAGATGAATTGGTAAACAATTGAGACAATAGTCTAATATATAGAAGGCCTATATGATAATAATCATTGAGCCATCAAAGACTCAATAAATAGTATGATAGGATCAAAGAGGTAAGTGATAAAGTGAAGAGATCAAGGAAAATGTAAGAACAACCTTAATCTCAAGCTATCAAGCCCATGGAATTTTAGTTTAAGAAGATAGTTGACCCAACTCAACCTTAAGATGCTCTGCTAACAACTATGAATTGCATCATCTAGAGTAGGCCTCATGACCTTGAACAAATAAAAAAACCTAAATATTTTAGAGATAGGATTTATAAGAATAAGGGTGAAAAGATGCAAGACTCGTAATCTTTATATTGGTAAATAAATGCCTACGAAATGAAAAAAATGAAATTTGCTAGCTATACACAATTATAGCTACTCAACTTTAGACTTGAAATATTATCTGGGTCAAGCTCCCATTACCTAACATATTATGACTCCCTAAGTTTAATTGAAACTATACTTACCAAAAGCTTTATTCAAATAGATATGACAAGCTATGCAAGTAATATGTCCTTAAATGAAGACCTATAATAGAAGCTTGACTTGGCCATATTATGAATGTGTGCTAGTATTAAGAAATTTTGATTACAAGTTGACTCTATCTTATACCTTCTCTATGAGCTGTAAGAGAGCAAAAATAATTTAAAATATTTGTCTAGTGAGAGCCTTAATTTTAATTTAAATATATTTTCTTACTTTATTTTAAGTTGTTTAACATTTCATTAAAGTTGATAGAAAATATTTTATGTTATAAGCCAAATGTAGAGTTTATAGCCAGACAATCACAATATAATAATAAAGCAAAAATAGCATATAGAGCAAAATAAATAAGTCACTATGATGTGATGTCAATAAAAAATAGGCAATTGGTTGATGTAGCTTAACAATCTACTTGTACATATCAATAATAAAAATTAAAAAGGGTAGCCAAGTTCTACACAACAAACTCATACAAATTTAGTAATAAAAGTATAATTTTAGTTTCCCTCTAATCGTAATCCTTCTTTTAGCTCAAATTATATGACTATTCAACAAGGTTGGATCATCTTGTATAAGATTAAAAAAAAACTTAATTTGTACTTTTATATATATATATATATATATATATATATATATATATATATATATATATATATATATATATATATATATATATAATTCTAAAAAAAGTGCAATAGAAGAAGTATCCTAAGCTATATGGAGCCATTATAACACACAAAAAGCATCTTATCATAGAGTGAAAACATATATATATCATAGATTAATACAATATTTATATTTTGACCCCTATAAAAAGTAAAATAAATGGTCTTACATCAAGCACCTACAAAAAAATGTTTTTATCTTAATGCAACAAAACAATCATAGCGGTGCAATGCATCACAAAACAAATAAACAAACATAGCAACCAATATCATAATTTAATCACACTCAAGTAATCTCATCTCAAGCAATCAAAGATTTAGTGCATCAAAACGACCTAACTACATCCTCTCTATGCCAAGTAGAAATAAGGTTCTGTAATATATCTACTCCTAAGTGTGTGCAAAGGTCGATGTATCCTAAGGTTATAAACTAAGTCATTTGTGTTTTTCAATTAAGTTATGGCTTTATCACTTTAAAGTGAATCAAAGTGATAGGCTTCAGCCTAATTAAACGTATTATTTGATCATATGAGAATTGATAAATATTTTTTATTGTTAGATGAATCACCATCTAATAATAATAATAAATTAATCATAATCAAGTTGAGTGTTGGTTCTATAACACATATTCTAGTCTAAAGCACTGGCATTACTATGTATGCTTATGTATGTATCAATCTGACAAAATTAGTTAAAACCACCAACTATCAAGTTGAGGATTCAATTAATCAAGCAAGATATGAACACTTGAAGACATATGAGTTCTAAACCAATGACATAATGTTCAAATTAGAGTGTGGGGTAGTATGGAATAGATATTGTACATTCAAGAAGAGAAGGATGGGCCAAAGTACAAGGGTATACTTGGAACCCAATAGTATTCACCTATAATGTTTGACTTAACTACAGAATGACCTTGTCAAAGTAATATGACTTAATAGGTAAAATGTTGACCGAAGTTATATTGGTCAAATTCAAAATGAACTAGTATAAAGGGAAACCAAATTCATAAAAGAAACTTAACATAGTCATAAGAAGATAGCTATGTCGCAAATGAACTAAATTATTTTATGATTACTCACCCAAAATTGTCTTAACTGAGCAAAAATGGTAGAGGAGATAAAGAAAAAGTGTTAGTTAATACTTAATCAACTAATTAACTATTAATGTTTTGATAAGGATATGATCATAAAATTAACTCGAGGAGGAGGGATAATATTCATATGGTTAATACATTAATTTATAAAAATGACTATATCAAAAATGATTTTCTATCATGCTATGAGTGATCCTAAATGTGTGTTCCACACTGAGTTAATTACCTACTCAAGCAACCAATCTTTATGCATAGACATCACAGTAGATGGAGCTTATTGATTTAGCTAGTCCCATGAATAGGAAATGGGTTGAAATCAAATATAGTCACGTTTAGAACTACAATGCTAATGAACATGATGAATTTTCTTATCCTTGTGTGTATATGCATGCTCAAAAGGATTATTCATATAGAGTGTTCTACAATTTATATTTAAATCATTCATGGCATACTTGACATTAATGTCATTTATATTTTTTTATTTAACCAAAATTTGATCTTGCAATATATGGAGAACACATAGAAGGAAAATCTAAAAAAAAATTTATTAAATTTGATGAATATTTTGAATTTGAAGAGGAGCCCTTTTATGAAAAGAATAAAAGTTATTTATAAGTAAAAAAAGTAATTTTAACTAATTTAAAGATATTTAATATTTTTATTTTATAATATAATAATGTAATATTCAAAAAAATTATTTATATTAAATAAATATTTGGTTCAAATGGCTAGTCACTTAGCTAAATCAAAGACAACATAAATGGCTCCAAATATATTCATAAGGGCTAGCAAGTATTCAATATTAAAAATAGCTAATGTTTGAAAAAGCATAGTAATTTCAATTTTAATCAAAAGTAGGTCATATAACCTATCAAATTAAATAAAAAATTCGAAGTAATCTATTGGAGTCATAATCAAATCATATTTCATTTATTATAAAATCACTTTTATCAAAATATTAATTTTTTATATATTTTTATTAATTTTAATGTGACCTCTAAATTTGTTTCATAAATAAAATCAATCATACATGACAAAATAGACTAATGTGAAGTACAATGCCACGAGAATTGATATTAAAACATCTCGATACTAATTAAAATTGATCTAAACCTTCTCAATTCAAGAAATGTGATTGCTTAAATGCGCTTGAAACATAAAAAGTAATCAAATGAATCTTGGTTCATCAATTATTGATCAATCAATGATTAAAATTAATTTTAAATATTATTATAGCTGTAATTTGTGACGACTTAAACTACCATTCAGAAATTATTTCGTTGTTGCCAAAATATCAAAATATATCAACGAACGATTAATTTTTAATCTCGTAACTTGATTTGAATAACGTCGTAGAATTTAATCCCAAAATCACTTGCCTTAGTTGTCAAATACTCGATCAAAATGGATATATCCATCACGTTCAGATCATCAAAATTATCTTGAATTGATACTCATATTTCCTAAGTTCATCACATAAAATTCGTTAAATTTTGCATGAATTAAGAGATAGCAGTATGCATTTAGAAGAGACGAATGAAAAGAGAAATTAATATAAATGGTAGCTATTATCAATTATTATTGGAATATACCGAGGAGGAAAATTTTTTAAATTACAAATGTAATTTAAATTATATGTAATTCGCATAAATTTTAACAAAATCTACTTCCTCTTCATTTTTGTAATCTGCCGCGCAATCATCGAATCACATTAGCCGCCCTTTGCCCTATTTGGTGCCACCATTCGGCCAATTAGAAGCTACAGTCAGCAATTTTTTGAACTCCACAATCGAGGCCCCTCTGTCTGTCGATTCTCCCTTCCTCTCTCTCGTTCGCGAGCAGTCTAGCCCGTCCGATCTCCCAGCTCCTCCGTCTATTCCTCCCAACCGAAGCCGCCCGTCCCTTCCTCCCAGCCGAAGCACTTCCTCCAGCACCGAATGGCTCGCTTACTCCCTCTCTTCCTCATCTTTCACTCCCGCTCTCTCCCTCAATGTCGCACCTCTACCCGGAGGAAGCCGATCACACCTCATCTCACTGTTTCCGGCTCAAGATCGTAGACCTTCACCCTTTATCCCTTGCAATCTTCTGTTCCGATTCCCAGCAACCTGCCAGCTCTCAAAGCCGGCCCGTCTCCCTCTCCCTCTCCCTCTTCCCTGTGCCTTTACTTCTCTGTTACGTGCCTAGATTGGCCCACTTTCTAACCTATTTTCTCAAAACCAAACTTCAGCTAAAGTAAAACAGAAAGGGCCGCATATTTGGTAGGATTTTAAGTATTGTATTGGCCAGTGCTTATATCTTACTATCAAAAGAATATTTCCCTGTTGTGTTTAGAAGAAACAGATGAGAAGTGGGTTTTCGGGTTTTACAACAACAACAACAACAACAACAACAAGCCAATCCTTAGGTGGGCATTTCATGAATCCTTGTCTATTTGTCTATTATTGTCAAATTCTCATTAATTCAAGTATACTAAGATCATTATTTATACATCTTAACCAAGTCTTTTAGGTCTACCTCTACCTTTCTTAAAGGCAAATCTAATGCATCAACTCTCCTAATAATTCATGGACGACGCTTTATGTGGCCAAACCATCTAAGCGACTCTCTTCTCTACCTGGAGCTACTCCAACTTTTTCCAGAACATACTCATTTTGCATTCTATCTCTAGAGTAAAGTCTCATCCACCTAAGCATCCTCATCTGTAACTTAACTTAGTCTTATGCTTCTCTTTTATTAACAACTAAGTCATTGGTCTTACCACCATCTTATAAAATTTTCCTTAAGTTTAAGTGGAACTTTTCTATCACATAATAGGCGATGTATCCACTTCAACCATCCAACTTAATTCTACTAATAACATCTCCATCTATTTCACCATCATTTTGGACAATAGAGCCTAAATATCAATGCTCACTCTTATTAATGACTTGATCACCTAAGTCACAACACTATCACTAAAACTTCTATAACTAAAATTACACTCCATATATTCGGTTTAGATCTACTTAAAAACCTTTAGACTCTAAAGTTGACCTCCATAATTCAAGTTTTGGACTCCCTCTCTAGTCTTATCAACAAGAAGAATCATCAAAAAGCATACACCAAGGTACATCTTCTTGTAAATGCCTCGTAAGCACATCCATAACTAAAGTAAAAGATAAGGGCTTAATGTTGATCCTTGATGTAATCCAAGAAATAGAAAAATATTTTGTCAATCCTCCTTGTGTTTGGACACAAGTACGACTCTAGTATCTATCCTTAATGACTTGAATATAACCAATATTAACTCTTTTCGTTTCTAGAACTCTCCAAAGAACATCTCTTGAGACTTTATCATAAGCTTTCTCTAAATCAATAAATATCATATGTAGATCCTTCTTACTTTCTCTATGCTATCAACCCTCTTAACAAATGTATAGCATCCATAGTAGATCTACGGCATGTGATTGTGAAACTTACATCACATCGTAACTATGCTCAATTACTCTCTCCCATAATTTTAATGTATGGCACATTAACTTAATTCCTCTAATTTGCACACTCTTGTGCATCACCTTATTTTAAATATAGGAACCATAGACTCTTTCTCCACTCATCGGCATCTTTTTAGTCTTTAAAATAACATTAAAAGATTTGTAAGCCAGAAATTCCTTGATCTCCTAAACATTTCCACACTATTGGAATATTATCCGGTCCTGCTTTTCCACATTTCATTTTCTTTAAAGCTTCACTAACTCAGTTACTAATACTGACGATAAAATGAAATTCTCTATTTTTAGGGTATTAAGGTTGCTAAAATCAATCGTACTTTCAGATCCTTCATTGAAAAGTTTATCAAAATATCTCATCCACCTATTTTCAATATCTTTTTAAGAAAAGTACTTTATTATTTTCATCCTTAATACCCACTTGAACTATGTCTTTACTTCTCCTATCTCTTTTAACTTATACATACATCTTTCACCTTCTTTGGTATCTAATCTATTGTATAAATCACTAAAAAATTTTTTGCAATATATATTTCTTTCTTAGAATCTCAGCCACTTTATATCTTTCCCAATTCTCAATTTTTTACATCTAAACCAAGTTTTATAACAATACTTCTTATTTTTTTATCTTTTCTTGCACACTCTGACTCCACCACCAACTATTCTTATTAAAAGAAGCTTTTCCTTTTGATTCTCCAAGCACATCTTTAGCAACTTGCTTAATTTCACTTGATATTTTTTCCCACATAATGTTAGCATCTTTATGAACAAATTCTAATATCTTGTAGCTTGCTCTTAAAATATTTTTATTTGTGTTCTTTAAGTGTCCCCATCTAATCCTAGGACAATAATTTAGTTTATTTTTCTCTTACAACCTTTCATCTTAAAAAAACTAATAATGATGTTGGGTACTTAAAATTTCACTTGGTATGACCTTACAATCTTTACAATTTAAAGCGATCTATTTTTCTTATCAAAATAATCAATCTGTGTTTTACTAGATCCATTTTATAAGTAATAATATGTTCATCTCTTTTCTTAAAAAAAGTATTATTATAAAATCATAAGTTAAAGCAAAATCTAATATAGTCTACCTTCTTCATTAGTAACTCCAAATCCATAACCACCATGAATACTTTTAAAATCTTCTACTACTCTACCAACATGTCCATTTAAATCTCCTCCAATAAATACTTTTCTTCAAGAGGTATCTTTTGTATTAATCCCTAATTCATTCCAAAATTTTCTTTTGCTTACCTCCAAGCCTACTTGAGACACTTATATACATTGATAATCTTAGTATCAACAATAATCTTTAAAGCTATAATTCTATCTCCACATCTATTAATACTTATAACATTATCCTTCAAACTTTTATCTATAATCACACCTACACCATTTCTAGTTCTTTTACTATACCAAAGTTTAAAACCTAAACTATCAATCTCCTTCTCACCAACCCATTTAGTTTCTTGAACACATAAAATATTTATCTTTCTATGAACCATAATATCTATTAATTCCATTAATTTACGTAAGAGTACCTATATTCTAAGATCCTAACCTAATTCTAGTTTCATGGACTAACTTTGCATCGTCCAAAATGTGGGGAACTTGCTTATTTAACACTACAGGCCGATCTAGCACATTTTTCACTTTTTCAAGCCATACAACCGCCGCTTCGGGGCCTTCGCATTAACACAATGATTTAAAGGATTCATGTCATGATTATTTCGACAAATTTTCTGGTCCGACTACCTAACGACCCTCCACTTTTGCATCTAGACTTGGGACCGGCAATGGTAGTGTTAGTGATAAATCCTGTCTAAATTTATGCTAAATCTAATTGGTAACATTTATGCTAAATCCTGTCTAAATTTTTGTTTCTATTTGGTTACCAGATAGCCACTTTGTTTGGGACTTGTTTTTTCTTGTTTTCATAGGATTTAGGATAGTCTTTTATTGCTTGTTTAGATGGAAAATTCTATTTACTCCTATTGATTGTGGCTTTGTTATTGGATTATGATAAGACATAGAAATGATAAGCTTTCAATGTCTTTAAGACTTGGTGCAGCCATTTTGTTGATTGGTATAATTTTAGTTAGATTCAACTCGAATTATGCTATCAAATCAATAGCTTTAAAGTAAAATGAGGATTGGATTTCATATGTGTGGAATCTAAGATTGCTCATTTACAAATTTTCAATTATTAAAAGTTACTATTCTGTTGTTTCAAGTTAAAGTTGGGTTAAGTTCTGCATAGAACATATTCTGATTTTAGTATTCTAACACTTGGAATAGTTTTAAAATGAAAGGACGGGTGCAGGGTATTAAGACCCACATAAGCTAAAGCTTACATTTTTCTATTGTTTGGCAGCATTGACATTGAATGTTATATGACTCTTGCCCAATATGTTGCTTCCAAACAGACCATCATATTGCATGAAGTGATATTTATTTTGTTCTTTTATTAAGGTTAAAATTTCATTTCGTTATTATGGTTAAAACAAAGTTGGTAGGGATTAAAAGCCTTAAAATATATAAGGCATTACTTTAATTCTTTGGTAGAGAAATGAAGAAACAATGTTTGGATCTCTTTATGGTTTAATGTAGTCATCTTTATTGTTTATATGACTCAATTCAAATGCAATTTAAATTTTATATCAAATCAAATATTTCATTTAAGTATGGTAATGACATTCCAATCTTTATGGGATTTAATATTACTCCCTTCATATTTTTAAAGGCTGAAGTTTGTTTGCATTTTATTATCAAATTGTCATTTTGTTTGCTGAATTTGAGGAAGAAGATAGCATCTTTGATATTAAATATGAAAATGGTGAAATAGAGCTTATATTTATTGAAGATTTATGTTATAGTTTGTTATTTAGTACATTTCAAAAGTAAATTTCAGATGAAATGGTAATGAAAATCATGATATAGCAAAAGATTTCACATGTACTTCAATCTATTGCATATGTGAATAAAATTTGCAAAGAGTTGTTTAAGCACATGTGCACATTGTTCCAAAGTGGTAGAAAATTTTATTTTGAATTTAGTATTCATGCACATTATTTCAATGTGGTGGAGGAACTTACTTTAAATTAAGTACTCGTGTATATTATTTTAATATACTGAAGAAATTTATTTTAAAATAAGTATTTGTGTATGTTGTTCTAACGTAGCGGAGAAATTTACGTTAAAATAAGTATTTGTGTGTGTTGAAGGTCAACACGAGGAAATTATTTGATTTCCCTTTCACACAAGTGAAATTGAAGGTATATGCACCGTTTTCTTGGCATATGGATATATATATATATATATATATATATATATATATATATATATATATATATATATATATATATATATATATATATATATATATATATATATATTATTATTTCTGTCACTTATTATGCATGTATTTTTTGGTGTGGTGAGAATGCCTAGCTTTCTCAAAATAGCTTTCGATGTGGGGATGATGAAATATGCACTTATAGTGAATGATGAAATAGAATCAAAATTGATTCAAATTGTAAATGAAATCATCTTGAATGTTTTAAGCTCATAATATCTCACTCAAATAAAATGTAAAGGGGCGGAGAGAATAAATTTTGAAAGGAGGAAAATATCTCTTTATTTATAATTGATCTTGGCTTAACATTGATTTTCTTTTATATTAATGGTTATTCATGACCATTAAGAAAAAAAATTATGAAGTCAACAAATATAATGCATGATGGAATATAAAGTCAAGGTAAGAGGAGTTATATATAAAAAGTTATGAAGCTCATCAATACAAAGCTATGAAATATGGATGGTATTGAATGCAAAGAGATTGAAAATATGAAAGATTTCTCATTCTATGTGCCAAGGCTTGGGGAGTAATGGGAATTTGTTAGTTTGCATGTTATGATGATGAAAACACAATAAGTGACTTTGCATTAAATTAAAAAAAATTGCATTAATTTACATGTCATGAAATAAGGAAATTCATTAAATATTCTAGCATGTGAACATTAAGAATGATTGAATATCAAGCCATGAAATTAAAGGAATTTGTTAAATATGAAGTTAAGGGAGGGAGAAGTTTCTTCTTTTAATGGATCATATCACATCATATTTAAAAATTAGTTGAAAAGGGGGACAAAGTCATTAGGCCCATTAATGTGAGCTGTAAAATGAGCATGATGTCAAGTAAAGAATATGGGGAGAAGTTTTTTTCTTTAATTAATTGGAGTACACCTTATTTGAACTAAGTTAAAAATAAAAAAAAATGGGGAGGCTCATTGAATGGCATGTATTGAAATGTGAAACTTTCAATAAATGATATTTACATAAAATGGAGATGATTTATGTGTCATGAAAGTATTGAGATCCATGACACTTAAGTTTGAAAGGAATGAAACTCATTAAACATGAAAATAATAAATTTTTTTGGATGTATATAGGAATTTGAATGATGAAAGCCTTCATGTGCTTTATAAAATATCATCTCTTTTTTTTTTACTTTATTCAAATATTTGGTGTGTGTATATATGCACACTTGAATGAAATGATTTTATCAATGTCTCAAAGCAATTTGACACTTTGTTTTATTAGCTCAAAGCTTATGCATGCTCCCAAAATAAACAATGACAAGTAGAAAAAGCTTACATGTAGTATGAAAGGGTTGTATGTTTGATCTTATTATATTAGAGTGCATGCAAATATTCAAATAAAGTAAAAAAGATGTTTCACTTAAGCCAACCATTTCATGAAAAGATTCAAGAAAGCTAGGCTCATGTATGTATCATGAATTATTCTTACGTGTGGGTTTATAATTTTGAACTTCATGACAAGTGTTTGATGGAATGACTCATTATGCATATTTCAAAATTTATTATATTCACAGACAAATATTAAAACTAGATGATTTCCATGCTTGCATTATGAGTCAATATTTAGTTTAAACACTTGATTCATGCAATTATTTGAATGAGTCGAGCTTATGCTTTACAAAATAGATTTACACTTGATTTATAGCAAACATTTGAAAGAATCAAATTTATGTTCTACAAGACAGTTTTATACTTGATTCATGAAAATATTTGAAAGGACTAAGCTCATATATTACAAAATAGATCTACATTTGATTAATAGCTTTTGAAATACACCTATATGCTTAAATGAAAATGGCTTCATTGCATATAATTTTAAGTGATTCTTTATTTTATTCACTTGTTTGCAAACTCATGGAAATTCTATCTAAAATGAATGAATAGATATATACTATTCAAAATCAATCAATTATTTGCATGTGTCCCGATACATGTGACAAAAAGCTAAACTTAGTGTCTGAAAATGTGCACGATTGATTTCCAGTTGGGTCTACAGACTAGGCCCAGGTTAATAAAACTTAATGATATTGTTATAGTTTTTTTAACTTGGAAAAATCTCATAGAAACTAATTTTGTCATATGATAGTAAAGTGGTTATCTCTTAATTCTCCAATGATGATTATGTTGATTGTAGGATTCAATCTGAGAGGGTTATTATTGTTCAAAATTTTAAAGTATTGATATTAAATCACCTCAAATTCAAATTCATAAATACAAACCCTAGACCTAATCCGTTACGCTTAAAGTAGAGTTGACAAAGTCTACTCCAGTGATGGTTATGTTGATTAGGATTCAACCAGTGGGGTTATTATTATTTAAATTTTAAAAATATTTATGTTAAATTGTCTCAAATTCAAATTTATGAATACAAGTCATAAACCTAATCCTTTGGTGGTAAACAAGCACAGTCCACAAAGTCTACCCTAATGATTGTCATGTTAAACATTTCAACTGATGGAGGGTAATTATTGTCCAAATTCTCAGAGTATTTATATTAAATTATCTTAAATACAAATTCATAAATATAAATTGTATACCCGATCCTCTACCAACAAACAAGTAAAGTTGATAATGTCTGCCCCGATGATAATCATGCTGATTGAATATTTCAATCGAATGGGTTATAATTATCAAAACTCTTTAAAGCTTCATGTCAAATAATTATATGTTTAAATCTAAATCAATTATAAAATGAATGTTTAAATTAAAATTTATTAATTGAATGAAATTAATTATTTAATTTTGAAGTTAAAAAAAATCTATCTATCAATCACATTTATTTGTCGAGGGTGACAAATTAAGAAATTTTTTTCTTACAAAGAGTCAATGTCAAATCAAACACATCACCATGTTCACACTCAGATAATCTCACATCAATAATGTCATGGCTCATGTCCTCTGTCTACATAGTTTTGCCACCAAATGACACTACATAAATTTCTATTACAACTAGAGCCTTTTGACCAAGTGGTTTGCCACCAAATGACATCATTAAATTATAATCACACTTGTAGCTCGCATATCCTCAATGGCTTTCTTTTCTGAGGTAAAAAGTTATATGTTAGCTAAAGTTGACTTATATTTATTCTCATAAATAAACATCATCTCAAGTCTACAAGGATACCTTGGACGACGTGACATATGGCTCTTGATAAAGATTTTTCAATCAGGTTGGGTTGATTATATCCTCTAACTAAGTAGATTAGGGATCATGACAGCCTAGAATAACAGAACCATGGGATCTTGATCGGGCGCATCACCATTCCTCTAAACATATGCTTGAAATTAAATGATAAATTTCATAAATTCTAAACTCTACTCACTACTACTATACGCTAACCAATTAGTGATATGTCTACTTGTCTTAATCTAAAGTTCTCTCTCAGTATTGGAGGTAATTAATTATAAGTACTTGTGCATATAGAAAACCAAGAACCGGTCTAAAGTCCTTGCAAAATGAGGGAGAAATCTTTAGGTAGTTTATTATCTACAAATGCATCTGCCTTCTAAAAATTTAACTGACATTAATTCAAACTCTCTTCATCGAGAGCTCGGTGGAGAATTTTCGGAGCTCACATTTAAAATATAATAAATGATTTTTAAAAATATGAGATAATTTATATATATATATATATATATATATATATATATATATATATATATATATATATATATATATATATATATATATATTAGTTATCATTAAATTTTTAATTATATTAGATAAACTTTTAAATATATATAAACTAGTTACACTCAATAATCATGATTAATTATTATTTATTATTTTAATAATTTGAATGTTATGTATGAAGCTTATAAAATATTTTAAATTTGTGAAGTTGTATATTAATTAGTTATGAATGATTTATTTATATAAATTTAATTTCATTATCAATAATTAATAATATATAAAATAAATTAAGAAAATATATTAAATTGTGAGGAAACTAAATCATGAACTTCTATGGACTTCTAAGTTACTTTCAAATGTATATAACATGAAATATTATATTTTGACTCTAAACTATCCATCTTGATCTATCTTACATTCTTATATACTTGCAATTAGATTAAACATATGTTGTGAGTTGTATAGGCTATATAAATAATAATCTCGCACATCTTCAGAATCAATGTATCTTATATACTTAACACATATATTAAAACATCAAAAAAAAATATTTGTTATCATCAAAATTAATAGAAAAGAATATGAGACTCATAAAGCAAGCTTGTATGTCAATAGGTCTAGGCTGAGTGTCTAAGGCAAACTAAAATGTCATTTTCTTTTTTTTATTGGGATTATATTTTGTGGATCCAACCACATCAAGCTCTCATTTATTATTTTATTAGTTTGTTTAGAATTATTTGATATTTGTTTACTTTTTACTTACAATTTGGATCCAACCACATCAACTTCTCATATTCATTGATTAATCTATTTATACGGGCATCTTTAACTTCATTAATATCTTCATAAGTAATGATTAATTTATCTTAAATTTCTTTGGTTGTATTAAGCATAGAAATTCTCATATTGTCAACGAGAAGTAAAACACAATATAAGATATTATAAGCCTTGGTATTTACTTCATCTAATTCTCTTTCATAAGAAGACCATTTATCAAATGGTTTATGAACTTTCAAGCTATTTGTTTCAATTGTCAGTGAATTGGGTTTTCAAAATATTTTTAAATTAAAATTTAATTTTAATGCTTTGTAGAAAATTTAATTTCAAAAGATTATATTTTATATAGCTCAACAATAACAAACAACAATAAAAAAGTTAGAAGTGCAAAAAAGTAAAATAGAATACATAGATTTTTATGTACAAACCTAAAAATTGACCTACATCTACATTTAGCAATCCAAGATAAGAATTCACTAAGTTGAAGTCGAGATTTCAACAAATCTCTCATACTCTCCTTCACGAATAAGTACAACCTAGCACGGCACTTTTCTACACGAGCGAGTACAACCCAACATCGTACTTTCCTATACTAGCAAATACAACCCAAATGAAGTACAAGAAAAAGAAGAGAAAAGATACAAAAGATCTAACTCTCAATTTAAAAATATTTTGCACTCACAACCCAACTAAGCCAATATTAAGACAAATGATAAAAGAAAGAGGTCACTTCTTATTTATTTACTATTAAAGATAATTGCAAGGTTTTGTATGAATGTTAGATGCAAATAAGAAAAGAAACTTGAATTTATTTTAAAAGAGATGAAAGCTTAATATCAAAGCAACTTAAAATGATGTATTAAAGCACCACACAATAATGATTTGAATATTTGAATGTTAAACCAAAGACAAATAATCAATGTAACTTGTGTTATACAATAAACAAATTGATATGACAAATTAGATCAAACAAGTTCTCTACAAGAACTATGTTGTATGCAAATAATTAAAGGATTTGTAAATGTAAGCTTAGTAATCACTTGTATGGAACTTGAGACAAAGTAAGAGATATCTTCCACTTAATGATATATGAATTAAGAAAGACAAGAAGAATATATTTAAGCACAAAATCTTTAATCAATCTAACTAAATAATTCGGCCAAGATGGAATACACTTAGCACTTAACTTTCTTCATGCATACCTTGATTGAATATTTCAGCCAAGAAGATAATTAAAGTAGGATGAAGAGTTAAGCACCTTTGTAAATAGATAAACTTTTGTAAGCTTTCGGTCAAGGGATTATTTCCATCAATCCTCAACACAATCTTTTTCAAGCGAAGAGAAGGAATGATGAAAGAGTTGTAGCACTTGAATTACAAGAATCTCTAAGAGAATTGTATAGCAAGGGGTCGAACAAGAGTGAGGAGGAGCTAATAAATTGTAACCCTAAGTCTAAGCCACTTTAAATAGAAAAGAAAGGCTAAAGGGGTCGGCCAAGCATGATAGAGTTGGAGGGAAAAATTATTTATGAAATAATTTGATTTTGATTACACAATCAAATCAAAGAAGTTATAATTTTATTCTTGATGATTTTCGGCCATGAGAGAAAGAGGAGGGAATTTAAACTATGTAGTAATTTTAATTTTTAATCTAATGTAATAAGAAGAATAGATTGGATCGGCCAAGGCAGAGAGGGAATTTCAAGCATGGAAAGTATTCAAATTTTGAATGAAGGATTTCAATCAAATAATGAGGAATTCTATGAAGAAGATTTTATCCAAAGATAAAATTATGTGAGAGAGATATGTATGATAAAATACAATTAATCATACCAATCAAATGAAACCATATTAAAAATAATAGAGATTTTGGGCCAAGAATGACAAGGAGAGGGAATTCATTTTACTTTGAAATAAGGATTAAATTTGAATTTAATTTATGATATGATGAATATAGTATGAATCAATTTGAGCAAGATTTAATAGATAATAATATGAATTAGTTCAAATAAAATAAATATGAGAAAATCCAAAGGATTTCCGGCCTACACTATTTTTCATAATTAGGAAGAACTAAAATCAATGCATTTAATTAATTTAAATCCAAGATGATTAATTATAATTCTTTTAAGTAATAACATTATTTAAAATAATTTAAATAGATTTATTGTGATCGGTCGAAGCTAGTTCTTTAAAATGGATTTAATAAAAATGGTAAGTTTAATAAATCAAAGCTTAATTGAATTTAATTTTGAATTAACTTAAAATAATTCAATTAAACTCCAGTTAGCTGAAATAAATTATAGTATGGATAGCCAAAATATTTCAAAAGAGGCTAAAATCAATTTTGCATTGATATGACAATGAATATTCAAATTAAATTCAAAATAATTTAAAATCAAAAATTCAAATGAATGAATTTTTAAATTTTAAAAAATGAAGTAATTATTATGAAAATAATTTGAATAAATTTCACATGATTTGTTGACCAAAATTCTATGAAAAAATTCAGCCAAAACATTATTGGGATGATAATGGTGATAGGAGAGAAAATAAGAGAATAGCAGAGAGAAAAGAATAATTAGAATAATTTTATTGTTATGCAAGAAATAAATGGATATTAAATATGAATATACATGAAAATGATTTAAGGAAGTATGAAATTAATTTATCTTGCTTGAAAGCACATTAAATGATACTTAACTCATGTACTTAGTTTATGTTATCCAAAATGGATAATTAAAGGAATAATTAAAGAATAATGTAATTTTAATATGTAGAAAATATGGATAAATTTAAGTAAAATATTTTAGAGTAACTAAACCATTAATTTTATTTTATGCAACTCTTTCTTTATCTTATTATTATAATTTTAGAAAATTTTCAACTAGTTTAAGTCCAACAAATTAGCTTTTCAAATTGAAGAATCTAAATTTAAAGAATTTTCTTGCATCTTTGTATTTAAACTAATTAGTAGTGTTTGAACATATGTTTATTATCTTCAAAATCAATCTCAAATGAGATGAGGCTCATGAAGTCAACAATCTCTCCTTTTTTATGATAATAAATTTATATTGGTATTAGATAGGGATGAAGGTGCAAAGTGACCTTACATCAACCTTTCAAAATAAAAATTGCATTAAAATAAATAAATAAAATAAGTAAACAATTTAAAATAATTTTACAAGCTTAAAATAATTACAAAAAACTCCCCCTTAATTTATGCAACATAAATAAAAAGACCAAAATAATTCTTTCTCCCTTTTTTGTCAACATCAAAAAAATTTTAAATATGACATAGATGGATCTAGCATACCTAACTTGTATCTCAGAGTACAAAAACATTCTTCATTAAGAGGTTTTGTGAAAGTATTAGTAGTTTGTAAATTTTTACTAATTGTGGTGTTTATTTTTAGATGTATGGGGACACCTAGAGTACTTTATTGTGATCTACAGGTATGATATACTATGAAGATAGACAACACCTTCAATGGACCTAATAATGACTCCTAAGGCATGATGGGTCTTCTAATGTACCAGAGATTTTTTTCTCTACTTTACATGGATGAATAGAGCAAGGTTTATATCAAACCGAGTTCTAAAGTTCCCTATGGGGCAAAGCTCCCATAGTTAATTACATCTTAAGGAAGGTGAATTCCTTAAGAATACTCTCGATTAAAATGGACAATTATTGTCTCTAAAGATTTCAAGGATAAGACTATCAATAAATTGGTTATATTTGGAAAATCAAATGGGAAAGATCAAGGAGAAGACTTATTATCAAAGCTAAAGAAAATGAGTAGGGAATGCTCATGATAATAGAAGACTTAGTGAGCATTCCAATCTATCCTATAATTAGGCTTTATATGTTTGAAATTGAGAGAATTATTTGTTTGAATTGAATTTTTATTAGATTGCTAGGGCTTATAATCCATCAACACAATGTCGTGAAAATGCCTAAGAGGTGAGGATCTATGCTTGTAGCCCGAAGGAAATAGCAACCTCAGATCCTAAATCTAGGGAGCTTTAGCAAGAGCTAAAGCACGACCTAAATCTAAATGAAGATGGGTATATGGTTTACCTCCATAAGAGAGAGTAAATCACCCGACTGCTAGACTTATAACCGTCTAGAGTGGCAGCCAGTTAACTCCTCCTATGTTTTAAATTCATGTGATCAAGTCATATAATTTTGCAAGATAGTTAGGCAGTCATTATTTTAGAAAGAAACTAGTCCTAAAATCCACTCCCTAAGAGACTAAAGCATGAGTGGTATGAGTAATAACTTAGTCTAATGCAAATCTTTTCAAATTTTATTTGATTTTGGACACTTCATTTTGACCTAGATCATAGGATTTTTGTATGCCTAAATGCGTGTTGAAATAAGTTATGGGATAAATCAAGAGAGAAAAGGGTGAAGCTCTGTTAGTAAGAGTTGCTCTCAGAGGTCAAGTCCCTATATGTGTAAGGTGAGGCCCACATTTTGCAAGAGTGATTCAAGATGATATATGATGTGAGACATACAACATTCAGCTAAGAGGTTGCTAAATCTTTTAATTATCTAGATTTAATGCCTAGGCTTTATGTGAAGTTATGAGTTATTTAGAAATTTAATTATGAGTTATAATTGGGTAAAAGATTTTCTAAGAGCCTAATTGGATCCAGGCCACATATTAAGGCATCATTCATAAAGAAATTATGAAAATGCTTGTTATTTCTATTACATAATTTAAACATAATGCCAATAATTTTATAAATCTAATGCAAAAGAATAAAAGTAGTGCGATTGGTACTATAAAAGAGAAAAAAATGGGTGAGCTCTACCCTTATATAAACTGGTATATGAAAAAATAATTATAATTCACAAATGATAAATGCTATGTGGGGTCTTCAAATCATCAAGCCTCCATGTCTCCTTTATTTCTTCCATCTTTTCTTCTTTGTTTTGGTAGGCTTCAAGGCATCATATGGCACCCCAGGACTAAACCTTCCAGCTAATGTTCATCTTTATCCCCCTATAATACTAATCCTAATTCCTAATGCAAGATTACATAAAAAAATAGAAAAAGTAAATCTAACTACACCTACAAAATAAGTGCTAGCTAAACACACATACAATCCAAGCAGTTATATATATAATTTGGGCTTAGCACTCTGCACATTGATAATCAAGCCCACCTGCCTTAATTTAGATTATGCTTAAGGGCTTAAGCAATCTACAAAAGAGAGTATTTATATTTATTTTAAGCACCCCTTAAGCATAATCTTGTAGAAAACATGATTAAGCTAATCATAGTCTAACATCCAATCTACAAAACATACACCCTAACATCCAGTCTAAAATAATATATGATAAAATAAAACATACATCATACTATGCATCATCCTACATAAAGCTAGAAGTGGTGACTTAATTCTAATGTGTGTCTATTAAGGCTTCTGTGGTATGCCTTAGCTAAGCATTGTTATGATTTTCTAAGCATGAGAGTTTATTTAATCATAAGAGGTTGATTTCACTATAAGTTGTTTAATTGATTTAAAAATTTTACTTAGTATTTTCTTTTGTTTCATTTGACTTACACTTAGCAACTAAGTGTTATAAGAGAAGAAAATGAGAGGTTTACTCCCTTTCATCCCTACCTTAAGTCATTTCTAAAGCACATTAATTTGATTTAGTTCTTTGTAATGAATGGCTTATTACGCATTTTTTTAAATTAATCATAAGTTTATGTTCACTTTAAATAATCTTATTCAATATGAAAGGCATCTTATGATTAATTTGATTGAATTACTATCACATGACATATGTTCAACCATTCCTTTCCATCACACGTAACATGCATATGATTAAGTCCTAAGTATACATACACATACAATATGTTTTAACACACTTGAATGATGGATGTGAGTATGTATATTTAAGGTTTTTATTTTTCATTTGATTAAATTATTTTATCATATTAATTTAAAGTTCTATCTAAATTCTTATACAAAAATATATAGAGATGAAATTAAATAGGTGTCATTATTGACCAGGGAAGTGAGGTAATCAAATGACCTCCTTGGGGCTAGCTAAAGGCTCGTATTCTTGGGATGTCCAGATTATATACCATTTGCATTCAAACTATATGTAAATTTGCATACATGAACATAAGAAAGAGAGCTCCAAGTCATATGATTAATTAATTCTATCACTTGAGCAATTACAAATGCATGAATTTTGATAAAAGAGAAGGGGTTCTAATTCCATAATTAAATACGCACACACATGTATAAGAGACATAAGCTAGTACATGACATTATTAACTAGGGAAGTGAGGTAATCAAATGACCTCCTTGGGGTTACTTAAAGTCTCTTATTTCTAGAATGTCCAAACTAAATATTTACTTTTCTCAAATACATATGGATGTATACATAAATAAAGGAAGAAAAATTATGCAAAAGTAAGATTTTTATCTGATTGAAACATTTATGCTTATGAAGTAAAGTTTTATCCAAATTCTAATGTTGAAATACATAAGAATGAAATCAAATGGAGTACGTGCCATTGTTAAACTAGGGAAGTGAGGTAATCAAATGACCTCCTTGGGGCTACTTAAAGTCATATTCCCGTGATATTCATGCTATATACTTATTAACATTCTTACTTGCATAAATCAATACATGAATGAAAGAAAAGAAACTTCACTTCATACACTTAAGCCATAATCACATATATCTCCTATGTATTTATAACTAGTATTCATAGCATATGTAATCATTCATTTATAAGCTTTGGAAAATAGATTTGGATTTAATATTGATAATAGCCACACATACATTAATTTAAATCAACACATGCAAGCTTAAAATAAAGGAAAGCATTTATTTTAATTAATTTTGCAAAAGTTGAATGCATGAATCAAATGACATACAACATTTAATATGATTGGAGAGGAATAAATAAACATAAACATATGATTTCATTCAATTAAATTAATTTTTGAGGATAATCATATCAAATAAAATCATTTAAAGCAAACCAAAGCTTTTTAATGTCATTTTTAATTTCAAGTTTGATTTGATTTAGGAAATGTGAATAGAAGTTTGTTAATCCTAATCTCATCCCATGTTTGTAAGTTAATTTGATTTAATGAGAGGTATTCATTTGATTTTGTGGATTAATTAAGTTAAGATATGAATTAACTCAATTAATTAACCCTTACCTATGTAACCTTAATGTAATTATCCAAATAATGGTGAGCCAATGTGATATGCAAATGAATTGAAAAGTAAATTAGCAATGATCCTATAAAATGAAAGGGCCTAATGTAATTAGCTCACAATTATTGGTTAATTAAGCTTAAGAACTTACTTAATTACTTTTATGATTTTCTCACACATATGTGCAAATCATAATTTCATTAAATATCTTTAAGCTATTGAACACCTAAAGATTTATCCATGAATCAATTAAAGAAAGTAATATGTGATAACATTTTTGGTTTGATTAATCAAGTCATTAATTAATCTATAATTTCTCTTTACTTAATTTCCTAGGTTTGATTAATTATCCTTTGAAATGAAACGGACTTAAGGGGAAAAGGTTGGGAAAGAGGTCCCAATCTAATTCCATGAGTCTCCTCATCCAATTAAACATGATTTGATATGTTTTGTATAATTAAGTGATTAATTAGTTAATTACTCTTTAATTATCATTTCTTAAAGAAAATGAGAGGGGTTTAGGGAAAAGAGATTGGAAGAGGTCCCAACCTAATACTATAAGCTCCTCATTATTAAATAATGATTAAGGAATTTAATTAGTTAATTAATTACTATTTATATTCTTAATTATCACTTAATTAAGTTAAGAAGGTAATTAGGGCTTAATCAATCAATTTTTCCAATTAATCAACTAATAAATTCCAAGAAAAATAAGAGAGGCAGAGGTCATCCCCCTAAATAATCTTAGAAAGATTGAAGTTAATTAGTTGATTAATTAGAGAGTAATTAGGCTAATTAATTTTTTAATTAAAACCCAATTAAGCTTGGGTTATTGTTCAAAATAAATTAAAGATAATTTTAATGGATTCCTCTCTAAAATACCTTAAAATAAGCCTTTTGTTTGTATTTTTTGGATTTTTCTATGATTTGTTATGAATTTATGAAGTTTTAGCCTTAAAAATGGATTAATTAACCTTAATTAAGCTTAATCCCGTCGGTGCCAGGTGGTCTGTTGAATCAGCGTGCTTTCCACATGGTGCTACAGGATTGGCTATTTAAGTTATCACATCCGAGGTTGACTCAGCAGGCGGTGGGATGTGGTATTGATCTCCGCCATCCGATCTCAGATTGGATGGCACAAATCAAACTCGCGGTTAATAATGTTTCGAATCAAATGGATCTAGCATGATCTAATTATAGTCATCCATTCTGAACACGCAAAATGGACGACATGTGATCTATAAGCTCGCGAGCGATAAACGACAGAACATATCTGCCATTGATCGCTCGATCCAAGCTCACCCTAGCTCGGATTCACTCCAAATCAACCCCACACCTTCGCGAGGGATCCACGAAGATCCAATGGCTAAGATCGACTCACATGCAATTTTTTTCACAAAAGACCAACCCATTTTAAGCTAAAGCTTCGATTTAATGGATTTACCTCACCAGACCTACGACTGGTTGTTCACATGCTTGAGGAAGCTTTGTCTAATTGAGATGAAGCCCTATTGAGCAACAATTGGAGTAGTTCCAAGTGGATTGCTTGGTTAGCCAAGAATGGTGCTTTGGATGCTCAACTTTGATCGAAGTCCATCCTCCGATGGGCTTGGAGCTCGAGAGAAGGTTTGCTTGGCTTTGATGATGTGCGTGGAAGATGTGTGCAAGAGCAATTAGGTTTTTGGTTAAGAAATGGAGAAGTTTTAATCAAGGATCAGTTCCCTATTTTGGCTTCTCTCGGGAAGGAAAAATTTGAAGTGGGGAGGGCTTGGAATCGCTCAAGAGCTCACAGGGGGATTTGAAAATTCCTTAGGAAGGTGAGTTGAATCGTGTGATTTCCTGTGAATTGAGGGGGTATATCCCTCAATTGGATAAGGTGGATGGATGAGATTATCTCCCATTTTTTGGCCGGCCAATCACCGTCAAAGAGCCAAAGTTGTCCCCATCAGGTCCATGTGAGTGGAGGAGGGCTTGGTAGGTGGCTCAAGGCTTGATGTGGGCTGATGGCTCTTCCTTTGTCCATGGGGTTCGGTTTGAGAGGTAGGTGAGTTAACTCACCTCCCTTTGGTCCATGGTGGCCTAGCCCACTTAGGGTGGGCTAGGTGGCTAGGTGATACCCCATTTGGGTGTTGATGGCTGCCAAAGGAAAAGAGGGACTAGACTTTGCCAATTTTAGCAAAATTCCACATGGGTAAGCATATCCAAGGGAGATTTTCCTTGGGTTTGGCTCTAATTGGGTTTGGGTTGACCAAGGATGGGTTTGGGTCGGGTTAGTTCGGGTTCCAAGGTCCCATAGGTTGGTTTTAAGGGTTTGGCTCAATTTAGGTCATATTGGGTTGGGTTGACCAATTGGTCAAATTGAGTCAAACCAAGGCTTGGGTTAGGTTTAAGTGGTTTCAATCAATTTGGCCTAGGTTTGATTTTGGCTCATTTGGAATCAAATGGGTCAAGTTGACCAATTTAATCAAATTAGCCAAATTGGGTTGGATTGGGTGTTGGTTCAAGTTCAATTGGTTAATTGAAAATGATTGTAGGCATTGGTTTGAATCAATTTAGATTAAATTTAGATTTTGGCCAATTTGACCCTTTAGGTCAATTTGGGCTAGGTTGGGTTTGGTTGACTAATTGGTCAAATTGGGCTCAATTATGGCTTTGGTCAAGTTCAATAATCAATTTAGAATGAACTTGAGCCATTGGTTGCAATCAATTTAGGTTGGATGATGATTTGACCCATTTTGGCCTTTTAGGCCAATTTAGGTCAACCCAAATGGCCAATTGGACTTGGTTTGGCTCAATTGAGGGTCAAGTAATGTTCAATCATTGATTATGAGTTAGTGTGAATTAATGGCTTAATTTATTTGGTGTATGGTAAGTTTTGGCTAATTTGGGTTTCATATGGGCTAAGGGTTGACTTGGTTTGATCCAATTTAAAGCAATTGATCATTCTACAGTGATTGATGATTATGGTATGAGGTTTGGATGACCTTGGTTCAATCCAATTTGGGTTGGATTAGAACTTAGTTTAAATGGGTTCTTTAGGCCACTTTGGGTCAAGTGGACTTAAATGGGTCAATTGACTTGGTTTTGACTTGATTAAGATGTAGTTGAATTTATATATGAGTTTAGGATTGAAATATAAATCCAACAGCAATCAATTTGGGCTATGATGAGTTTCAATTCATTTGGAATTTTTAAGTCAAAAGGGATAAGTTGGGCTTGACTTGGGTTGATTTTAATTTGGCTATATGATTGTAAGTTTCATTTATATTTGGATAGATGATTGAAGGAATGATTGACTCAAGAGAAATCCCATTGATTTTGGCTTTATTTAGATGGGTTATGGTCAAGTCCAAGGAATTGGCTTAAAGGGCTTAAATTGGGTTTTGATTTGATTTTGGATTTGGTTTTGGCTATTTAAATTTATATTTCATTAATATTTGGATATACGATTCAATATATGATTGACGTATGAGAAAATCACTTGAGTTTGGAGTGATTTGGAGGCAAATTTGGCTAAGCTCATGAAGGTAGGTCAAAGGGCTTAGAAGAGAATTTGCTTTAGTTTGATTTAATTTCTATCATTTGAATGTGGATTTCATTTATATTTATGAAGATGATTGAATATATAATTGATTTATGAGAAAATCAATTGCTTTTGAGTTAGTTTGGGTTAAGATTTGGTTAAGCTCATGGAGGTAGGTCCATATGGCTTAGGAAGGATCTTAGTTTGATTTTATTTAGTTCAATTTGGTTTTGATCATTTGGATATGAATTTCATTTATATTTGTGAAAATAATTGATGGAATAATTGATTTATAAAAAAATCAATTGAATTTGATTTGGTTTGAAGGGGGTTTTGGCTAAGCTTATGAAGGTGGATCATATGGCTTAGGAAGGATTTCGGAACTTGGATTTTATTTTGGGCTTCAATCATTTGGAGTCAAATTTAGATTTGATAAATGATTGAGGGATTGAATTGAACTTTGATAAAATCAGAATTGGAATTGAATTGGAGGATTTTAGGAATTTGATTTGATCATGAGGTTGATTGTAGATTTTGTAAATTTCATTTTGAATTTGAGGTTTTGGTTTGAGAAGGAGAACACCGATTGGGTCTAGGCTATAGGATAAAGTCTCCTTAAGTCCGTAAGGCATAACCCACTCATATGACTATCTCTTCTAAGGCTCTAGGCTTAGGTTAAGTGTTCACCTAATCACTAGAAATACTAAGGAACTCTTAGTGTCTATAAGATTCTTAGATCTATAATGAGGAGGTTGAGAACTCACTCTAAAAGTGAGGTCAACACTAACAAAATCAACAGCAACATCACCTTTCCTAACATGATCTAATGAAATAATGTTCAATTTTATATGTTTGGTTTGAGAATGTTGGATAGGATTTTTTGTTAAACTGATTGCACTAGTGTTATCACATTTAATAGGAATGTGAGCTAGTTTAAGTCTAAAATCTTCTAATTGTTGCTTCAACCAAAGAACCTAAGTAACAGAGCTTTCGGCAACTATAAGTAACACCGACATTGTGTTATTTAAGTAACTCAGCTTCAACAGTGGAAAGAGAAATGGAGTTTTGTTTCTTAGAAGATAAGGATACAAGAGATGGTCTTAAAAATTAACATGTTCCTATTTGCAAATAAAAATGAAATAAATTAAGTATCCCGAATTGGGGCGCCGCAGCGCTATCGCCACCTTACAAAATCTAGAAACTCCAACCGCCCATGATGGTTGTCCATTTAAATAACACAATGTCATGTTGTGATCCGACATCGAGGCACTGTTATGATAGTCTTCATTTTTAAAAGCAATAAAACTACAATTCTTGCCCCAACAAAGATAACCTCCCAGGGGGGAGCGGGGGAACGGTTATGGAGCGAAAAATAACGCTAATGGCGGGAATGGTTTTCTAAAAAATTTATAAAAAGGGGAAAATTTCCCCCATTCATTTTCTTCTTCTTTTCCACTCACTCTTTCTTTAATCCACCTGCCCCATTCTTACTCATGGTCTCCTACACTTTCACAATGCACTTTTTACTATTACACGAAAGCATTTTTCTCATGCATGAGACAAGATTGAAGCCTACTACCGTTAACTAGTCAAAGCTTCTGGAAATGCTTTCTTTATGTAATTTTTCTCTAAAAGAAATTTAAAATATTTTTACCATCAATCTTGGATCTGATGAGAAATAAAAAGGCTTATCTCCATCGATATTGATCCTGGGTTAAAAAGAAAGCCCATTGACCCAAATTTCAAAATATTGAAATCTGAAGATTTTCGCTGTTGAACTTAGTTCTGGTAAGAAGAAAATCCCTTCTTCTATTGATCTTGGATCTAGAACAAAAGAAGAAGAGTGCTTTCATACTAAATAAGAAAAAATCTAATAAAATATTATGCAACTAAATTTTTATAAAAAATATTAAATTCATCAAAAATTTGGTTCAAAATAGAGTTCCCGCTCTACGGTGCCGAGGAACTAAGCTCTCGGGAATTAAATCTTTGATGGTTTGTCACATAGCATGAGGAGACAGATATTTGCACCGCAGCACTAAGCTCTCGTTGGTATCATTCTTACAGCATCATGGCACTATATCTCAATGCCACAGTACTAAGCTCTCGAGTTTCACCTCTTAAACACAACGTCGTAGCACTATTCTCCCAGCATCGAGGTGCTACACCCTTAAATCTATTCCATTGTCAAACTTGGTTTCGGTGTGAAATAAAATTTTCCTCCAATGATCTTAGATCTGGAATAAAGAAGAAGGGTGCTAATGCACTAAAAATCATGAAATCTAGCACTACTGAGGCATTATCATGCCAAAATTTCAAATTTTCTAAAAGACTATTAAATCTAAGGTAGGAAACAGCATCATGACACTATGTGCCAGCTCTGGGTGCTACACTCTGAATTTTAAATCTCAGGCAAGCATTTAACAATGCTATGGCACTAATATTCCAACACCAGGGCATTGAGCTTTTGGAAAAATTAAATCTTAGCGTTGATGAGACTAGCACCAAAGCATTGGGCTCTGAAGAAAATTTAGCTAGGTGCATTCTGACAGCCTCAAAGCATTGATGTTCTTGTGCCAAGGTGCAGTAGTCCTCGGAATCTTGAACCATAGGCGCACATCTGACTATCCTGAGGCACTAAGCCCTTGGGAAAAATTAAACTTCGATACTCATCTGATAGCGACATGGTGCTGATATCTCAGTGCCAAGGTGCTGCATTATCAAGAAATTAAGCCTTAAGCACCCAATTGATAGTGCCAAGGAGTTTATAACATTAAGCCAAATCATATTTATAGTTCTACAGCACTACACAAGTAGCGCCGAGGCACCGACCTCTCAAGTTTTGAACTTTATTTTTCAGCTTAATGGTGCTGAAGTGCTAGTTCGGCAGTGTTAAACCCTTAATGTTATTCATTTAGAATGGAAAAATTACTTGTTAGATCTTTAAATCCTAGAGCATTTCATATAGACAAACATAAAGGTATAGAGATAAAAGAACATTTTATTAACATAAAACATCTATCACAAAAATTTACAATAAAAAGGAGGAAAAATACAAAAAAAATAGGGAAAACTAATAATCAGTAGTCATCATCATCCTCCTCCTTCTTCTTATTCTGGCTCTGGTGAGGTTCTCACGTAAGGTTGATAATAAGGTGTCGTAGGAAAAGAAGCCTAATCTAACTCGCATGAAAGCAATCTTCAAACATGTGAACAAGTGAGGTATTAAACTTAGTCATGTATGAAAACTGCTGCTGCTACTGACTCATATGATTGTCAAAATTTTTTCTCCAATTCTACTGCAGTAGATTTGTCTCCCCAATCTTTTTTCTTAAATATGAGACCTATTCTCCAATTTCTTAGAGTTGCTCATTTAAAGTCTTGGAGGATTTGGGTCTGGACTGAGGGGCATGTGAGCTTTCTCTCACCTTAGTCTTTGAGTCAAATCCTTCAATTGATCTCTTAGTTAAGTGGGTTTTTTGTATAAGAAATTCCTCATCAGACTCACCCTGCGCCGCCACAACACATAAAGAATAAATTAAAGAAGGATGACCATACCCTATGGTAATATTACCTTTAAGCATATTACAAATAGAATTATAAATAATACTCCCCATATCATAGTAAAGCCCTTTTGAATTACAAAATTCAAAATGACTCTATCCCTAGTTTCCTCACTGATATTATCAGTGGGCATTAACTTGACAGAAATGAAATAATACCAAGCTTTGGTTTCAATAGTAAAGTGAGTGATAGAAAAATTAATAATTTTATCTTCCAGTCTATTTCACTAGACATTAGAATTTCTAACAGTGAAAATTAAAAATTTCATTAAAATGAAAATGATCATTATAATATAAAATATATTGATTGTAATCTACATCCCATAAATTGTAATGTGCATCATAGTACTACTATAAAAACTTACCAGTTTATCCTAGATAAAAACTCTATTACTTTGGTGCTCCTTCGTGTTGGTAAAAAACTCACACACCATAGGGACAATGTAATATACACTGTCGTAGGCCAGCTTCTCCTAGCCTCACTAATTGATAATCCTCTCCACACTCCCTCCCGGATTAAAGAAGCTCCTATGGGATAAGATGTTTGTGTAGGAGAGCATAGTGGTATCTTTTTCTCGACATTAACAAACCTGTTAATGTCACTAATAGCTGCTCTTTTCTTGTCCTTGCTAATGTACATGACTAACATGTTGGCTTTCCTAAAGTAAAATAAAAATTAAAAGAGGTAAAGACACAAGGGAACTCTAAAAAGAAACCAAAGCTCTTCATAATGAAAAGTTTTTAGCCTAGGGGTCTTATTTATAGACTAGTCTTAATGCGGTGATTCTTTATCATCAAGGCTAACTCGATTTTAAGATGCGAGATTGGTAGCATAGATCTAAGTGTTGATTACCCAATCAAAAAGGTTATTGTGCTGGTCAAAAAGAGCACTTATTACTATTTATGATAATTAATTTAATAACTAATATTGTAAAAAAAGCGAGGTAGAACATTGATGTAGTGTCGCTGTGCTCCGACACAGTATTGTTCAAGAGTTTATCCTTTTTCATAAATGCCTATCTTTCTACCAAATTCTCTAAATCTACTTTTGACTAGTGCTGCGGCATGAAATGCAGCGTTGAGGCACAAGTCAACTGATCAATCTGATTAAACTATTTCAATCTCATACCATCTTAAGCATTGCAGCGCTGGCCTTATAGCACCAAGGCATTGAACCCTCAGGTTTTAAGACATGAATTTCTATCTCATAATATTGCAGTGCTAATTACTCAATGCAAAAGTGCCACTTTAACAATGCTAGGGTGCTACCATGATAGCGCCTAAGTGCGATATTGCTAGTGCCAAGGCGATGAACCTTGGAACCACAAATTAATGTTTTACGATGTAAACATCCTACCAATCTATATGTTTGCCATGTAAACACTTAAATGGGATTTCAAATGGATGTAAAACCAATCTATTTGTTTTCCATGGAAATGACCCTTTAAACCCTAATGGCCTTCTAAGAGATGTAATTCCAAACCATATATTTTCACCATTCAAAACTTCTACAATCCTGTTGGCATTCTGGATGTAAGCCCAATTAATATATTTGTTCGCTATGCACACTTTGATGACATTTGAAAGAGATGTAAGTCCAATCTGATGACTTTCTAATTGATGTAAGTCTGACCCATGCTTGTAATGCAAGCACATAACCTTACTAACATTCCAATGAGATCTAAGTCCAATCTATCTATTTTCCATGCGAACACTTATATGGCATTCCAAAGGGATGTAAGTCTAATCTATCCATCTTCATGCGAACACTTATATAACATTCCAAAGAGATGTAAGTCCAATCTATTCATTTTCCATGCAAACGACCTTGTTGGCATTCCAAAGGGATGTAAGTCCAATCTATATGTTTGCCATGCAAACACTTGTATGCCATTCTAAAGAAATGTAAATCCAATCTATTCATTCATCATGCGAACACCCTCCTAACATTTCAATGGATGTAAGTCTAATTTATATGTTCGATGTGAACACCCTTATAGTAAAACTCTAGCCTACTCGGGATATTTAGGATGAGGCAACCCATGGTTGGTAATCAGACTCCCTAGACATTACAGCTAGCCCTCTAATGTTGGTAGGTTACAATAATGTAGTCCCAAGATGATAGAACCATGGGATCTTGATCTGGACTATTCTCTTATTTCCCTTGGACAATCATCTATACACCATTAAACACTGATTCATATCAAAAGATATATTTATTTTCAACCTTAATTGGGAGTACTCTCTTACTATGGTAAGAAGGGAAATTAACTATGAAGACTTGCATTCATAGAAAGTAGAACCCAGATCTAAATAAACCCTAACATAATGTTAGGGAAAATCTAGTTGAATATATATCGATCTTCCTCATAAAAAATATACTTCTATCCATCTCAATAAATATGGTGGAGAGCTTCCTCAAAGGTGCTTTTTCTAAGCCATCAGTTCTTGATGTACTCCTCTATCCACTTTACAACCTACAAAGTCAGCATCAAAGTAAGCAATCGAATCACATGTAAGTGAATTTTTATGATACCATAATCCTAACCTAAAAGAGCCAATCAAATAATAAAAGATACTATGGACCTCACTTTTGGAGTGAGTTCTCAACTTTCTCATCATAGATCTAGGACTCTTGTAGACACTAAGAGCTCCTTAGTCTTAAGACACTTCTAGTGATTAGGTGAACACTTAACCTAAGCCTTTGAGACTTAGAAGAGTTAGTCATAGGAATAGGTTATGCCTTAGGTATTTAGGAAGACTTGCCTACCCTATAGCCTTAAAACCAATCCTTGCTTCCTTCCTCAAATCAAACCTCAAATTCAAACCCAAATCATAAATCCAATCCAAATCAAATGATTGAAGCCCATGATTAAATTCAAATTCCAAAAACCCTTCTTAAGCCCTTTGATGTTATCTTATGGACTTAGCCTTAACCAAATTCAAATCAACCTCAACTCAATTGATTTTCTCAAATATCCATTCAATCTCAAATCAAATCCCAACCCAAATTCCAAATCAAATGATTGAAACCCAAAATCAAATTCAAATTTCAAAATCCCTTCCTAAGCCATATGAACCACCTTCATATGCTTAGCCAAAACTCGCTTAAAATCAAATCAAACTTGGTTGATTTCTTTATAAATCAATCATTCCTTTATTTATATTCACAAATATAAATGAATCCAAATTCAAATAGCCAAAACCAAATCAAACTAAATCAACAAAGACCTTTCTTAAGCCATATGGACCTACCTCCATAAGCTTAATCAAATCTCAACCCAAATCAACCCAAATTCAATTTATTTATTTATAAATCAATTATTCCTTCATTTATATTCACAAATATAAATGAGACCCACCCTTTAATGATCAAAAATAAATCAAACTAAATCAATTCCCTACTTAAGCCTTTTTGAACTACATCCTTAAATTTGATCAAATTTGCTTCCAAATCACTCCAAACTCAAGTGATTTTCTCATGAATCATTTATATCTTCATTTATATTCACAAATATAAATGAAATATAAATCCAAATGCCCAAAGCCAAACCCAAATCAAATCAAATTTCCAATTTTAGCCTTTTTAGCCAATTTCTTGAACTTAACTAAATGATATCAAAATCAACTCAAAACCCATGGATTTCTTCATGATTCAATCATTCCTTCAATCATTGTTCCAAATATAAACACAAAATAAAATTATCAATTCAAATCCAAGTCAACTCAAGTCAAGCCAATCTTGACCCCTTTTGACTTGAAATTGTCATATGAACAAAAATCCATTTGACTCCAAACTAATTGCAATTGGATTTATATCTTCATCCTAGGCTCATATATGAGTTGAACTAAAGTTGAATCAAGCCAAAACCAAACCAATTGACCCATTTAGGTCCACTTGACCCAAAGTGACCTAAAAGACCTTTTTGAGCCAAGTTCTAATCCAACCCAAATTGGATTGAACTAAGCCCATCCAAACATCATATCATGATCAACAATCATCCTAAGGTAATCAACTACCTTGAATTGGGTCAAACCAAGTCAACTTGGTCCTTTGACCAAGTCAACTTAGTCCTTTGACCAAGTCAACCTTTAGCCCAAATGAAACATAAACTAGCCAAAACCCACCATATATGAAATAGATTGAAACCATTGATTCAATCCCATTTATAATCAATGATTGAATATAACTAAGCCCTTAATTGAGCCAAACCAAGTCTAATTGACCATTTGACCTAAGTTGACCCAAATTGGCCTAAAAAGCCAAAATAGGTCAAATCATGATTTAACCCAAATTGATTGCAACCAATGGTTCAAGTTCATTCCAAATCACTTATTGAACTTGATCAAAGCCACAATTGAGCTCAATTTGACCAATTGGTCAACTTGACCCAACCTAGCCCAAATTGACCTAAAAGGTCAAATTGGTAAAAATCTAAATTAATTCTAAATTAAACTAAACCAAAGCCTACAATCATTTTCAATTGACCAATTGAACATGAACCAACCTAACCCAACCCAATTTGGTCAATTAGTCAACTTAGCTCATTTGACCTATTTGAATCCAAATGAGCCAAAATGAAGCCTAAGCCAAATTAATCAAAACCAATTAACCCAAACTCTTCAAAATATCATTTGAACCTAACCCAAGCCTTGGTTTGACCCAATTTGACCAATTGGTCAACCCAACCCAACTTGAACCTAAATGAACCCATTTGACCAAATGAAGCCAAACCACCCCAAACCAACCCATGGGACCCTAGGAGCTAGCCAAACCCAACCCAAACTAGTCCAAATCCAAGTGGGACCCAATCCAAGGAGATTAACCATTGGACAAGCCTCCCCACATTGGATTCTTTCAATAAAAAGCCAAGTCCACTCTCCCATCACTTGGGCAGCCATCCAAATGCCAAATGGGGAGCACCTAAGCTTCCTAGCCCACCTTAGAATAGCTAGGATCATCCATGGACCAAAGGGAGTTCACCTCCTCCCCTCTCAAGATAAATCGAGCAGCCAAAGGGACAAGCCAACCCAATCTCCCCATTTATTGCCTTGAGCTCCCTGCCACCACTTCCTCCAACCCTAGTGTGCCACGTGGAGCGGCGACCCTATGATACCTCGATGGAGATGAATTGATGGAATTATAGGGATGGATCACGTCTATCCATCATACACGATTGAGGGGCATACTCCCTCAAGAGCAAAAATTGTCACGATTCGCATTCTTTGAGTTTCTTGAGTGATTTTGAAATTCCTCAGAGCTTCCTAGAGCACCCCAAGCCTCCCTCAATCGGTGATTATTCTCTGCATGTGAAATTGAAATAGGACACCTCCTTTGATTCATATTTCTTCTCCATGCCATCAAACTCAAATTCCTTATGTGTGCACCTTCACCACACCTAATCGAAGCCAAGCAAATCATCTATTGAGTTCCAAAGCCACCGGAAGCCATACTTCGATCAAGACCGCATGCCAAATAGGAAGAGCTTGGTCCATAGAGCAAACCACCTCAAATCAAGGCTCTAACAGCTCAATAGGGCTTCATTTCTACCAAACAAATCTACCTCAGTCGATCCCACCGCCGGACATTAGCTCCAGTGAGGTAATTTCTCAAAATTGATCCTTATATGCAAAATGGGTTGGTCTTTTGTAAAGAGAAATTTTATGTCATGAGATCTTAGCCATTGGATGTGTTTATATCCTCCTCTTGATGGTGTGGGATCATTTTGATCCCAATTTGAGCTCGAGTCAAACAGGGAAAGACAGCTACTCACGAAGGAGACGGATCATGGGTCATCCATTTTGCATGATTGGAATGGATGACCATGATCGAATTGCATAGAATCCCTTGATTTTTTCCTTCAGAACTGTGGATTTAATCATGGCCATCCGATCTTAGATCGGACGGTCCACGAGAAAGTGCATCCCGTAATTGAATGTAACGATTTGACAACTTAAATAGCCATCCATATGGAAAAGCGTGCGTAATAGGCATGGCCGATTAGGGATTTAATTAGGTTAATTAATCCTATTTTTAAGCCTAAAACTTCCAAAATTCATACTAATCCAAGAAAAATTCAAAAAAATATAAAGGGGACTCATTTTAAAGATATTTCAGATATAAATCCATTAAAATTATTATTAATTATATTTGAATAGTAATTTCTACTTAATTAAGGTTTAATTAAAATTTTTTTAGCTAATTACTATGATTAGTTATCTAATTACTCTCAAACTTTTCAGAGATTTTAGGGGATGACCTGTGCCTTCCCTATTTTTCTTGGAATTTATTGGATAGTTAATTAGGAAAATCAATGGATTAAGCCTAAATTACTCTCTTACCTTAATTAATGTTAATTAAGCAAATGAACAGTAGATTAATTTATTAATTAAGCTTATTGTCCTCTGAATAGTGGGAAGTCTTAGGGAAGTGGTTTGGGTTCACTCCTTATAACCATTTCATTAAGCCTCCTCATTTGTTTCAAATTAATTAAAGCTTAAGTAATTAACTAACCACTTAATTAATCAATTAAAATAAGAGAGAATCTAATTATTTTAGAGCCTAATTGATTGTTTGAAATGACTTGGGGATTGGGATTGAGGCCTCTTCTGATCTCTTTCCCTAAGTTAATTTCATCATTCTAATTAAAACATAATCAAAGGATCTAATTAACAAATTAAGGGGTTAATTAAATTAATTTAAAACCTAATTCATTCTTAACTTTGTTTAATCAACCTTGGGTAGTTCTTCAGATGTTTAATAGTCTAAAGAAGTCTAATAAAATTATGATTAGCTTACATGTGTAAGAAAATCATAAAAGTAATTAATTAAATCCCTTAAGCCTAATTAACTATTAATCATGAGCCAATTGCATTAGGCCCCTTTCAATCCATAGGAGCATTGCTAACTTACTTTTCATGTGGTTGCATATCATGTCAGCTCATTATTAATTAGTTAATTAAATTAAGGTGATAAGGGTTTAATTAATTGATTTAATCCATAGCCCCAACAAATAAAGTCATAAAATCAATTAAATCAAATTAACCCACAGATGAGGAATGTGATTAGGATTAGTAAACCTCTTTCACATCTCTTAAATCAAATCAAACATGAGATCAAAAATGGCTTTAAGAAACTTTGGTTTACTTTAAATAAGCTTATTTAATGTGATTGTCCTTAGGAATTAGTTGGATTGAATAAAATTACATGCTTGTGTTGCTTTACTTCTTTCCAATCATGTTAAAAATGTTGTATGTCACTTGATTCATGCATTCATCTCTTTAAAATTAATTAAATAAAATAATTTCCTTTATGTCAAATTTGCATGTGTTGACTTAATTAGAAATATGTGTGGTTATTATCACTATTAAATCTCAAATGTATTTTCAAAAGCTTATTAATGAATGATGAAATATAATGAGACTTTAGTTATGTATACATAAGAGGTGCATGTGAGTATAAGCTTAGTGTATGAAGTAAAGTCTCTTTCTTACATTCATATGTTGATTTGCATAACTTTGAATGTTAATGGGTATATTAGTCTGGACATCCCGGGGACACACGACTTTAAGTAGCCCCAAGGAGGTTCCTACCTCACTCCACCGGTGCAGAATAATTGTTCATTCTTATGCATTTTGGCATTAGAATTGGGGTAGAGCTTTGATTCATTTGCACAAATAAATCAAATAAACCAAATTTTACTTTTGCATGGTTTTCTATTCTCATAATTGTTTATACATTCATATGTATAAATGAATAGCGGGTATATTAGTCTGGACATTCCGAGGATGCGTAGCTTTAAGTAGCCCCAAGGAGGTTCCTACCTCACTCCCTTAGTGCAAAACAATGGTGTTGTACTTGCTTAAAACTTTCATACATTTAAATGTGTGTTTAGCTAATGAATGAAAACCCATTTTCTCTATTAAAAAAAAAAAGACGTGTATTCATATCTTGTTCAAGTGGTTGGATTAATTAATCATAAGATTTAGGGATCTTTCCTTATACTTTTGTATAAGAATTTAGATGGAGATTTAAATTAATATGACAAAATAATTCAACCAAATGAAACATCAATTCCAAGTATATGTGCTTACATTCATCATTTAAATGTGCTAAGATATAAATAGCATGTATAGGTATGTTTAGAAATTAATCATATGTATGCTATATATGATAGAAAGAAATGAACAAACTTGTATCATGTGATAGTTATTCATTCTAATTAATCTTAAGGTGCCTTTCTTATTAAATGAGCTTATTTAAAGTAAACCTAAACTTAGGATTAATTAAAATATGTAATAAGCCATTCACTAAAGAGAATTGATTAATTAATTAATTTTCTTTAGATGTGACTTAAGGTAGGGATAAAAGAGAGTAATCCTCTCTTTCTTTCTCTTTATAACACTTAGTTATTTTGTGTAGGTCAAATGAAACAATAGAAAACACTAAGTAAAATTTAAAAATCAATTAAACCATTTAAATTGAAACCACCCTTTATAATTAAATGTCCTTCATACTTAGAGAATGACAACTCTAAAGCCTATTTAGAACATACCACACAAGCCTTAATATACACACATTAGATTAACTCATAATTTCTAGTTTTATGTTAGGGTGATACATGGTTTGATGTATGTTTATTTTGTGATGTATTATTGTAGGCTGGATGTTAGGGTGTATGCTTCGTAGATTAGATGTTAGCCCGTGATAAGCCTAATCATATTTTCTGTAGGAGATTGTGCTAAGGGGCGCTTAAAATAAATATAAATGCTCTCTTTTGCAGGTTGCTTAACCCCAAAGCATAATCTAAATTAGGACACGTAGACTTGGTTACCCATGTGCAGGGTGCTAAGTCCAAATTATGCATATAATTGCTTGGGTTGTATGGTGTGTTTAGTTAATACATGTTTTGTAGGTGTAGTTAGATTTTCTTTTCCTATTTTTAATGTAATTGTCCATTAGGAATTTGGTTAAGTGTTATGTGGGTTAAGGATGAACATTGGCCATAAAGTTTAATCCTAGGGTGTCATGTGATGCCTAAAAGCCTACCAAATCAAATGAAGTAAATCAAATAAAGAAATAGCAGAATCATGAAGACTTGAAGACACCCCCTATAACACTTATCATTTGTAAAATATAAATATTATTTTATATCGGGTGTATAAGGGTAGAGCTATACCCATTTCCTTTTCTTATGATTCCCCTACTTTATTTTTCATTGGGTTTATAAATTATTTGATAAATTATTTACATTGTGCAATAGAAATGGCTTGTATTTTTTTAGTTTCTTCATGTATGATGATTTATTGTGTGGCATGGATCTGGTTAGGCTCTTAGGAAAAATTAATTTTTTTAACCCCAATCACAACTCATAATCTAATTTTTTAAATAACTCATAACCTCATTTAAAGCCTAGGTATTAAATCAAGATAATTAAAAGATTTAGCAACCCCTTAGCTGAATGTTGTATGCTTAATATCATGCATATTATATTATTTCACTCTTGCTAAGAGGGTTTCCATCCTTACACGATAGGGGAAGACTTGACCTTTAAGAGTCTACTCTGTGATGAATAAATCTCTTTCTACCTGATTTAGCTAATAACATAATTTCATCATGCATTTAGGCATATAGAATCCCATAGCCTTTGTCAAAATGAAGAGTCAAAATCAAATAAAATTTGATAAATTTGCATTAGACTAAGTCATTATTCATACCACTCATGCAGTAGTCTCTTAGGGAGTGGATATAAGAACTTTAGTTTTCTTCTAAATAATAACAGCTTAACCATCTTGTAAAACATATGAGTTGACTACATGGCTTTATAACATAGGAGGAGTTAGCTGGTTGCCACTCTAGGTGGTTATAAGTCCAACAGTTAGGTGGTCTACTCTCTCTTATGGAGGTAAACAATATACCCATCTTCACTTAGATTTAGGTCATGCTTTAGCCCTTGCTAAAGCTCCCTAAATTTAGGATCCAAGGTAGCAATTTTTCCTCAAGATACAAGCATAAATCCTCACCTCTTAGGCATTTCTATAATGTTGTGTTGTGGAATCATAAGTCCTAGTTTTCTAATAAAATTTTAACTCAGATACATAATTCTCCTTAATTTCAAACATATAAATCCTAACCATATGATAGTTTGGAATGCTCACTAGGTTTTCTAATATCATGAGCATCCCCTACTCATCTCATTTTGGCTTCAATAATAAGTCTCTCCTTTTGATATATCCCACTTGACTTTCCAAACATAGCCAATTTATTGATAGTCCTATCTTTGAAATCTTTGGAGATAATAATTACCTACTTTAATCAAGAGTATTCTTAAGGAACTCACCTTCCTTAGGATGTAATTAACTATGGGGGCTTGCCACCATAAGAAACTTTAGAACCTAGTTTAAATAAACCTTACTCTATTCATCCATGTAAAGTAGGAAAAAAATCTCTAGTATACTTGAAGACCCATCATGCCTTAGGAGTCCTTATTAGGTGATTAGGTCCATTATAGGGTAGTGATTTCTACCATTTGAGATAGTGCAGTATTCCTTGATGTTGTACCCGATCACCTCAATAAGTATACCCTCAGATCTGCATGGTGTCCCCCCCTCCCTATATACATATAAACTAAAAATAAACACCATGAATTTTTTTGGCGACTCCACTGGGGATGGTTCCTCTCTTCATCTCTAGTAGACAGATAATTGTTGTCTCCAAGCATTGATATTATACTTGTATTTCGTATGAGCCCAAGCCTATATTTCCTTCCATTGGCACTTAGCTTATTTCAATCTTAAGCAAATCTATTCAACATCTTCTAGGTTTTAGGACCTCACTCCTTGTAGTCTTGAAACCCTATTGGGTTTCCCCAATAGGTGAAAATAAAATTAACTAATAAAAGGAGATGATAAAAATTTAGAACCTCCTTACCACTAGCTTGGTGAGGCAAGGTTCATTCCAATATTTAACAAAATAAGCTCTTTTGTAAAATGTCACCTTCCAAAAGCACTTTTTCAAAATTCACATCACAAAAGATCTTTTATAAAATTCTTAAGAAATTTTTAAAAAGCACAAAAACCTTATCTAATAATCCCCATGATTATTACATGGAGGTTCTTTACAAAATCAAAATCAAAATCATTTTTCAAAAGCATCTTTTTGAAAATAGTTATCTTTATTCAACATACACAAATTTGTTGAATGAAGATCCTATCTTCAAATAAAATCATAGCATAAAATTGAAACTTCACTTAACATATTTCACGTATGTTAGAGTTGGAGTTTCTCTCTTTTTCAAAAAAAAAAAGCACACCTTTGAAGATAACCACCTTCATTCAACATACTCAAAATTGTTGAATGAAGATCCTATCTTCAAATAAAATCATAGCATAAAATTGAAACTTCACTCAACATATTTCACATATGCTAGGGTTCAAGTTTCCATCTTTTCAAAAGCAAGAGATCACACACATGAAATCATGACATATTTTGGACTCCATTTGACATACCCAAATTTGTCAAATGAGAGTCTCATTTCTAAAATTCACAAAAATAAATTGAATTCTATTTAACATACCCAAATTTGTTAAATAGATTTTCCTTTCAAACAAATCATAATCACATTTGATTTCTACTTAACATATCAAATTTGTTAAGTAAGAATCTCATTTTTGAAAAAACATATCACATTTGATTCTTACTTAACATACCAAATTTGTTAAGTAAGAATTCATTCACAAATTATGTAACATTTGATTCCCACTTAACATACCAAATTTGTTAAGTGAGTGTCATTCTCAAAATATAAATCATATCATATTTAGGTTCTACTTAATATACCAAATTTATTAAATAGAAGTCTCATTTTAAAAAGCAAACAAACACAAATCATAATCACACCTGGTTCCTACTTAACAAACCAAATTTGATAAGTAAGAATCTCATTTTCATATCATAATCACACTTGACTCCCACCTAACATACCAAATTTGTTAAGTGAAAGTCTCATTCACAAACACATATCAAACACATTTGGCCTTTTCCTAACATACCAAATTTGTTAAGTAAGAAGCCTCATTTCAAATCAACATATGTCACACACACAACCAATCATCACAAGCAAAGATACTTTCACAAAGTCTTCAAATATATAATCAAAACCTCTTTTTAGCATACCTTTGTTAAGTGAGAATCTTCCGTATCAAAATTTTCAAGCAAGATACATAACACAAATATCTTCAAAAGTCTCTCCAAATATTTGAACCCCACCCAACCTACTTAAATTGATTGAGTATGGGTTATAAATCAAAATCTTATAGCAAAGTCTCTCCTCCAAATATCAAAAATCTCTCCAAAATTCAATGAACCCCACTTAGCATACATATATTTGTTAACTGTGGGTTCAAATTCCAAATCCAGTGTAGAAGTAAATGATTGAACATCAAAAGCGACTTAATTATATTTCAACAAAAGCGGTGATTTGGTGTAGTCACAGCTTCTAGTGATTGCATGATCATGGCTTTAAGTTCATCTTCTCTTTCCCTTCTAGTGTTGATTTATCCTTGGATCAGGCCAATCTCACTACTGATGCCGCCAACCAGATATATTTCGATCGTGGCTTTGAGGGGGTCTGTGTTACTTGTGAGGGGAAAGTCCTCACAACCATTAGTAGGGAGGAGGTGGCAGGACAGGCGCCACTCATCCGCTTGGATATCTCATCGATTAGTTTCCTCCAAGAGGAAGGCACGGTCTTCCCATAAGTGCCAATTTGTCATAGTTGTTCCTTGCCATAGCTCCGTGAGCTACTACCTCTTGGTCACCCAGGGAAGGCTATCTTAGCCTCTGAGATAGTCTCCTCCACTTTTGAGGTAGGTACTAGTTCCTCTGCCTTGCTCACTTGTACTGACCATAATAAAATTAGAAGATTAAGGAGCATGAGCGGCGACAAGAGCTTGATCTTTGCTTCACACATAGTTAAGGGTTCTCTCATGAGACCTCTCCATTGAGTGGCGGTAGGTTCCACCCCTCTCAGTTAGATGGAGGAAGATTAGAGGATTGTTGCTTCTCCTCTACTACTAGCATTGAGAGACCAGCTAGGAACTAGGAGGCCCTATGGACTTAATTGTTGTAGAGCATCTGATTTTCAGTGCAGTACCTTATTTAATTGTGATCCATGATCCCTAGAGTGTTGGGGTCGATCCATAAAGAGAGAGAGAGTCATGGGCTCGCGTCTCTGCAGGGAAGAGAGAGTGAGGTATGCAGATCAACACCTCACTCTAATGGATTTTCTTGATCTTTGCCCAGTCAAAGCTGATCATTCAGATAGCATTGTTCTCACCTGTACAACCCACCACAAACAAAGATCCCTGGTTGAGAGGCAGACGGTGTTGCCATCACACCGTTCCCAGTTATCCACCATCATAAGCGACTCCTCATCTACCACTCGCCAAGATTGCCCCATCAGGGGAGAGACCTTCCCTGGTGATCTATGGTCCAGATCCCACTCCATCCATTCTCATCCCACCTTGTGGTTAGGAAGGAGTGGCGACCCAAGTGTGTCATCGTTGCACCACCTCCACCATGAGAGATAGAGAGTGGACATGAGACAGTCCTATGATAGTTGATCCTCCCAATGAGGAAGGCATGGCATGGCGGCTCCGCATTGGGCAAGGAGCATAGTCCCTACATGCATCAACATTTATGCCAAGCATAGTAGATGAGTCACTAGATGACATATCAGCCAATTACTTTACCGAGAAGAGGAAAATTTTTAGGAGCGACTGCTCTGATCTGGATGAGGGTAGGGTCAGCTTTAACCCTGATGAGGATGGCATGCTAGATGATACAGTTAAGGTCCACATGGTTGATACTGGGGATCCCTGAGAGATCGACCAAGAAGGTAAGCTCGAGGAGGGTGAAACTTCTCACTCCACTCAGCACCTCCTCCACCAGCTGAGACAGAGGGATGATCACATTGATCAGATGGGGAAGAAGATTGAGAAGTTGATGGAAGTGGTTGCAGCATTGCAGAACTCAGCCCCAGTTTCACAGCCTTCTCCAATGATAGCCGACCATCCATAGTTGGTGCATACATTTGAGCATTCTTGGTTGCACTCCCAGAGGATGATGCTTTGGTAAGCATAAGAAGGTTGGATGGCACATCCATGCATGAGAAGGATATCAAGCACATAGTAGAGCAATAGTGAAGGAAGCTATGGTGCAAGCCCGGGGGAGCTCATCTATTCCAAAGGGTAGACTATACCAGGAGGAATTTGATGTAGTTCAATGCCCTAAGGGTTTCGTGCCACCTTTCTTCAAAATCTTTGATGATAGTTAGAACCCGCATTAGCACATCACACATTTCAGAGCTAGTTGCTACAAGGCCGGCGGCAGTGATGCATTATTGTTGACTTTTTTCGTGATTTAGCGAGGTTGCATTGGTATGTAGATTGGTAGGGACTTTCTTGAGTTAGCACCTCTTCATCAATAGGTTTATTGGAGATCATCTAAGAGTGACTGTAGGTGATCTTATTGTAGTAACACAAATCCCCAATGAGTCGCTTGTTGATTATATTCTCATGTGGTGTAACCTGAGCATAAAATGATAGTTACAGCTGTCCTAACATCACGCCATTGAGATTCTTCTCAAGAATATTCATGGCTCAATCACCTTAATGCTTAAGGGCTTTACCATCCATAAATTTGAGAAACTAATTAACAAGGAGCTATAAGAAGCCAGTTGCCCTTTCACCAATCATCTTGACCCAAGCTGAAGGTGTTTGAGAAGCCGGGGATAGTTGTTGGTGGATGGGGAAGCTGATAGTCTAGTATGAAGACCTTGAGCTCAGTAGCCTCCTTTTCTACCTCTCTGCCACCACCTCATCCATACCATCACAATGGCCATTCCTCATCCACCTACCTAGCGGTATTCCACCCCCAGGTAGCTATTACCCACCTACTCATGCGATAGATTGAATAATCTATATTCATTCAAGAGGGAGGTAGTTAGAAAATCTTTAAGAATCTCTTAAGAAACCTAACTTTTTAGAGCCCAAGAGGCTGGAGGATGTGGGCAAGAGTAATGATCCTATTATCCCTACCACAATTAGTCATGTCTTAGGGATTGTATTATTTGGGACCATCTTGATAGCTTCAAAGTGTCATAGTTATCCCAAGGAATACTTATTACAACCTTCATTATTGGGGTAATTCTTGGGGAAACCATCCTCTAAAGACCAAAGAAGGTTGAGATATTGCTTTATCCCGAACCTCTAAGAAAGTAGTGTCTAAAATTAAGAAACTCTCTCTACAGGTCCCTGAGGAAGCTCAAACCTCCAACTCCAAGGAAGGTTTGCAAGTTGTCAAAGATAACTTGAAGAAGGTGGCAGCCCAGCAGCAGCAGTAGCAGTCCACCTTACTTGCTCGAGATAGTTCAGTAGTGCAACCACCGTCCGAGTTCAGCACTCCATCCATAGTTGTTGCTACTAATTCTTCCTCCACTAGCTCCTCTTCTACCAAGAGCATTATATCAGTGGACAAGGGCATTAAATCCTTACCCAACTTACTTTATTAGATTTCTATCATGTACCTCCACCTAAAAAGAAATCAATGAAGAAAGTTTTCACTTACAACTTGTCCACTTCTGATACTTTAGATTTTATTCCTCTTGAAAACTCTTCAAGTCTAGAAAATAATAATGATAGCTCTAGTCATTCTGATCCACTCTCTTGATTGATGGACTTTCCTTTATGAATCAATGGGTTCACCTCTTGAGATTGACTTGAGTGACGACTTTGAGGATCCCATAGGAGAAGGTAGGTATACTATAAGAAGGTAGACTTTCCACAAGTTCATCATTCCAAAGTCAGAGTCAACTTTGCGGTGGCACAAAGTTCTACCTCCTAGGGTAGCACCTCTCAAAAAGGGTAAACAAGTCATTGGTTCCATTGAGCAGGTATCCCCTCCACAAGATGCTCCACTTATGGATATGCTTATGGAAGATCAAGTTAAGGTTAATTACAACATCCTAGCATCTTAGAAAGTTGCTAGCTAAGTTAAGCATATATGATGCCCTTGTCTTATCCAAAGAGATGAGGCAATCTCTAGTCAAGGCTCTTCTTAACTCAAAGATATGCAGCTTCTACACAAGAGGAGGCACATAGCTCAAGGACATCTTAGAGTTACATTATGATGAAGACTTGCTTTGAAGACCAAGCATAATCACCCTCTTTATATTACATGGGTGGTGGCATCTGAGGATATCAGAGTTGGTTGACCAAGGTAGCAACATTATGAGTTTAAGAACCCTCGCCTACTTGAGGATTGATATCTCCAAACTCCAAAAAGAGAGGATGATGCTGAGAGAATTTAATGAATAAGGCGAGAGGGCCTTAGGCTCCATAGTATTTCCATTAGAGATAGATGACTAGAAGATTGAAGCCAAGTTCCATATCATAGACTTGGATACATTTTTTTAATGCTTTGCTTGGGAGACCATGGATACATGAGAACAGCATAGTTCCATCTTCTCTACATCAGTGCATGAAGTTCATGAGAGGTAGAATTGTGTACTATGTCAAAGGAGATCTCAAGCCCTTCACAGTTCATGAGGTCAGGATATATGAGGACACAGCCTATTTTCTTTCCCAAAATCAACAAGTCCATTCTGTCGAATCTAGTCAAGATCCCCAAGAGGGACAAAAAGAAAGAAAAGAAAAAATTAAAAAGAAACTGAAAAAGAAAAGAAAAAAAGAAAAAGAAAAAGAAAGTAAAAGAGAGAGAGACATAGACTCGAGAAGATATAGAGCTTGACATTAGATTACACCCACAGTTCGTTACTCCATTCAAACATATGAGTAGCATGACTTGAAATCCACTAGGCAAGGGTAGAGGACAGTTTAGAGGTAGCCCCTGAGGTGGAAAACCCCCCTATTGGCCACCCAATAGAAGGTATGCCGACAGAGTACACACATAGACTTAGAATCTAGTTCAGAGGATGAGTCTTTTTTATGGTTAGCACAACCCTCTTCAGTGGATCCCTTTAGGTGACATTGAGCATAGTGATGAAGACGGGCACTAAAACAAAGCATAAATGTGTCCAAGTTTGCATATGAGATAGTCAAGAGTCAGTTGGGAACCTTAGCTCTAACCCCACTCTCTTTCTAGAAAGTTAAAGGTTTGGTAGTTAAGGAAGCCCCAAAGTCATCCACAGATGGGAAGACCCAAAGATTCTTTTTGAGAGCATTATCCTCAAGTCAAGAAGGTGATGTAGAACTTGAGGATGATTCATATAAAGATCTAATACAATTACCTTTTGATTGGTATTCACCTTGTGTTCTTAATTTGGCAAAGGAGGGATTAATCCCACATACTTGGTTTAAACACAAGTCAAACTACTTTGAAAAGTTATGGGATAATTAAAGCAAACATCCTCAATCAAGACCAGGACTAAGATTCAACATAGTGGGTCCAGTTTATAATGGAAATTATTGCCTAATCATCACCAATCATTTGGAATCTGATAGGTTCTTTTCAAATCATGCTAACATATGAGGAGGTGTGTTTAGAAACTTCAGATAATTCAAATGATCTTGCAGTTAAAGATGCACTGCCAGAGTTCAAAGAGGAGATCAGATCAACCATCAACGAGCTCAAAGAAATCAACTTGAGAACTGATGATAATCCACGTCTGTCATACATCAGTTCTTTGTTGAATGAAAAAAGATGACTTAGTTAAATATTGAGTTTAAGGACTTTGCATGGAGTTATGAAAAATATTTGGTTTATCTCTTGACATAGTAGTCCATAACTAGCAATAGATCTAATACTAACCTATCAAGCATCTCTAGATGCATGCTTAGAAAGATATTTAGTCATTTATGAAGTCAAGAAACTAATCGATGCTGGCTGCATCAGGGAAGAAAAATATCCTACCTGGTTGGCTAGTATCATTCCGTTAAGAAAAAGAATGGTCAAATTTGCATATGCATCGATTTTAAGGATCTGAATAAGGCATGTCGTAAAGATGAATTTTCACTACCAATTGTGAAACTGATGGTGGACATTACCTCATCTCATGTAGTATTCTCTTTCATAGATGGGTCATCTGGCTACAACCAAATTAAGATGGGCCCTGAGGATGAGAAAACACTATTTTTCTAACCCCGATCAAAATCTTTTGCTATAGGGTCATGCCTTTTGACCTTAAAAATGTCGGTGCAACATACCAATGGGCCATTACTTAGATCTTCAATGAACTCATTCATCATCAGGTTGAATGTTACGTCGATGATCTTGTAGTCAAAAGTAAAGAAAAGGAAGACCATCTCTTTAACTTGAGAGTAGTTTTCAAATGGTTAAGATAATACAAACTCAAAATGAATCCCCTGAAGTGTGCATTCAGAGTAGCTTCAGAAAATTCCATGGGTTTGTTGTCCGACATCATGGAATAGAAATCAATCTAGAAAATCAAAGCTATCTTATTAATGCCACCCCCTAAAAGTTTAACTCAACTCAGATAATTCCAAGGGCGATTAGCATATCTAAGATGCTTCATTTCCAACCTATCAGGGAGATGCCAGCCATTCTAAGCACTTGTAAAAAAGGATGCCAAGTTCAAGTGGGATGACAAGTGCCAATATGCTTTTGAAGACATCAAGTACTACCTGATGATGTTGCCAGTTCTAGCAGCCCCTATCCGGGCAAGCCATTGATACTATATAGTTGCATTAGATGACTCCCTTGGCACTTTGTTGGCCCAAACCAACGACGAAGGGAAAGAGAATGCACTCTACTATCTCAGTCATCATCTAATTCTGACCATCTATTGAAAAGCTTTAGCTTTAATCTTTGCATCCCAAAGCTACGATTACATGCTTTCTTATAAGGTAAACTTGATCTCTAGGATCAATTCACTGTAATATCTCATAATGACATATCTTATCGGAGTTGGCGCATTGGTCCATGATTTTATCACAATTTGACATCACTTTCATACCCCTCAGGTGTGGTGAGGACAAGCACTGTTTCTTAGACACACCCACTTCTATTAATTTTTATGATGAAGACCTCCCGATGAACAAATCATGAACTTAGGGACACTAGCATTCTTCAGATGTATTTTGATGGTGGCTTCCTTTCAAAAGGAGAAGAACCATGATCTACTCTTCCGAGGGGGAATAGTTCTCTAACTTGACCATGATGTGATGAGATTCTCATATCATCTCTAATCCATGCACCAACAACAAATGAGAGTCAATGCCTGGAGTTATCCATTACTATGCATCCATAGTATCAACATCTTGATTCTCAACTAGTTATCAACCCAAATTGGGGCCGTTAAAGCTAAGCTCCATCTACCAGTATATATGGAGTTATTGGCTCAAATCCTAGAGGTTACTATTTATAAGATTCCTCGAGGAGAAAACATTATAGCAAATGAATTATCCAAACTTGCCAAAAAGTTGGCATGTCCGGAAGATGAATCCATACTAATAAGGGTCCAAAATAGACAAGTCTTATCCCTTATTGATGCTGAACTCATCGAGAGATTCTCTCTTAAAGGGGAGGTTGCCATTGCCAAAAAGGTCGAAGAGTTGGATTGGAGGCAATCATTCATGGATTATCTAAATATGAGCAAACTACCTCAAGAGAAGTCATTAGCACATCGAAGTAGAGAATCCTTTCATACGCTCTCAGATGGCACCTTGTATCAATGGTCCTTCGATCATTTATGGTTACATTGTTTGGACAAACATGAAGCCCATAAGATCGTGATTGAGGTACACTCAAGTTTATGTAGAGCGCATCAATCTGATATGAATATGAAAGCCAAGATCAAGAGACTAGGATACTACTAGCCTTCGATGATCACAGACTGCATGGGCGTAGCTAAAAGATGCCACCAATGTCAGGTGCACGGTGTGGTCTTGCACCAACCACCCAACATTCTACATCCTACATTGGCCTTATGGCCATTTGAGTGTTGGGGTATCGACATAGTGATCAATCCTCTCTTCTTCATTTCCAGACTACTTTTCCAAGTGGTGGAGGCAATCCCACTCAGAGGTCACATCGGCATGTGCTCCAGTTTTAGAACCATATGTATATAGGTTGAGTGCCTCGATGAATTATATCGATAATGGTACTACATTCAAGAGCACCAAAATTAAGCTTTGCGAAGACATAACATAGATTGGAGATATTCTATCTATTAGGAATAAGCAAGTTTCAATAAAACTCTCATCTGAATATTAAAGAAGACATTCGACGACAACAAGCGGCAGTGGCATGAGCAGTTAGTTGAAACCTTGTGGGCTTACCGCATCATATACACAACTCCAACTCAATCTACCCCATTCTCCTTAGTGTATTGGTTTGAATCAGTTCTACCATTAGAAGTCCAACTCCCATCATTAAGCATAGCGTGGGTAATAAAATCACAACGGAGTAGAATGTTAAGTTGCAGTTAGAAGAGCTTGAAGGTTTGGAGAAGAGATGCCTCCGGGCATGCTAGAACCTTGAGTTGTACAAAGCCAAAATGATTCAAGCTCATAAGAAGTTGGTCCATCCTAGAGCTTTTCAAGTAGGAGAGCATGTTTTAGTTCTAAGGAGACCAATTGTTGCCCGTCAAAAAATGGGAGACAAGTTTGAACCCACTTGGGAAGGCCCTTTTGCCATAGAGAAAGCCTATTAAGGAGGATCTTATCAACTTTTAAATTGTAAGGGAGAGTGCCCAATGCTTCAAATCAATGAGCTCTACCTAAAGAAATATTATCCATAAATCTTATTTCAAATCAATTATCAATAAAATTTTTTCATCTTAAACTCCATCTCTTCATATTGGTTAGGAATATCTTTGCTTGCGAATCTACCACGTTGTGTTTAGGGTAGGTGTAAGGAACCCAGCGTCTATCCTTTAGTCACAACACCACAAACTACACATAATTACATAAAATAGACATATCTTTTTGTCTTGATATAATGTGGATCACTCATTAAAGCTCTAGGTCGGTAACATGCTACCTTGCTAGTGTGTCACCCTAGTGGTTACTTGTCTGGCGGATGTAAGTCTACAAGCTTTCTTTCTAACTTCATCATTGCAAACTAACGAGCACCTTATTAGTTTGGTAGGCCTCATTACATGGCCGGTAAGCTACCTCATATTGACTTTGTTTAAGAGGATGTAAGTCTAACGCTTCCTTCTTGAACTAGCCATCATAAACTAACTAGGTCGAGTATATTTGAGGCTTAGGATAAGTCCCCCAGTGGCTCCTTTTCTCCGCACTTCAGGTCAATATTTACGGACTCCCACTTTGTAGTCTCCTAGTTGGATATCTCATGATGTTATCCGATCATTTCACAGTGAGATGTAAGTCTACAAGCCTTCCTCTCAGATTGATCATCGTAAACTGACGGGCACCTTAGGTTGGTTGGTTATCTCCATGCTGATGATGACCCACCCGGTGGATACACCACTCATGGTAGATGTAAGTCTATAAGCATTCTCCCGAAGTTGGCCACCGTATACCTATAGGCTTTTTTTTTACAAGGTCTTGGATAAAGCCCCTAGCGGCACCTCCCTGTTGGGCACTCTATTTAGATCATGTCCTTAGCGACCCCATCTAGACACTACCCCAGTTACTCTTGGATTAGCTAGTCCCCTTTCCTAGTAGCCACCCCTGTGGTTGGAGAATTTGTCACTTGGATATGTGATTCTCTGGTCGGTAAGTTTGAGAGAGACTAGGCGATATATACCCCTTCTCGGTGTGTCCTGCACACCACACCACACAAACAAATAAACAAAATAAATGCATATATCTTCACTTGTGGATTAGGAGCAAAACCCTTAGTAATACCTTTTCCCAAATAGGCATCCTATCTTTAGGGCGTGTGAAACTCTATAGAATCGACTACTTTTGAGTTGAGATAAGTCCCAGTTGGCACTCTCTATAGTCACCCTTAGGTCAAGTTTGACTTTTGTGCCACCAACAGTCACCCCTGGTTGTCGCTTTGGAAGATATAAGTCTACATGCATTCTTTTCACATGACCATTGCACGGCACCTTAGGTCAAGTTCGATTTGTTGTGCTATCAACCGATCACCCTAGTGGTTCCTTGTTTAAAAAGTTGTAAGTTTACAAGCTATCTTCCTAACTTGACCATTACACACCAAAAGGCAGCCCTTAGGTTGGTTAGCTCTACCCCTCGGCCAGTAGACTATCCCTTTGGAGAGAGGACTTGCCTGATATTAACCCCTTCGTTGTAGATCCATCACATCGATAGGGTCCATCTAAAATTAAATTGATCTTGACTATTCTTGAGTTGATGTGAGTCCACAGTGGCATTCTCTCAATAGTCACCTTAGGTCTAGCTTGATTTGTTGTGCTATCAACTGATCACCAGTGGTTCCTTATTCAAGAAGTTATAAGTTTGCAAGCTTTCTTCCTGACTTGACCATTGCACCTTAAACCCCTTAGGTTGGTTGGTCTACCGATGGCGGTAGACTATCCCTTTATTTGTAAATCTATACGAGGCTATATCCCCTTCTTGGTAGATCCATCCGCAAAGTCCATTTTATCAAATCACCATCCTTCCCCAGTGGAATTCAAATTAAATCCATCTTATCCCCAATGGATCTGAGCTCATATCTCTAGTAGAAGTGCCCTTAAAACCAAATCACATCATCCCCCCAGTGGAGCCTCAAATCATCAATAAATTAAATTCTCATCCCTAGTGGATGCCCAATTAAATCAAATCAAATTCTCCCTCATATCCTCTCCCTAGTGGAGCCCTCATAAAATCAAACTAAATCAAATCCATATCCCTAGTGGATAATCTGAACCTGCTTCCCTAGTGGAAGGTTCATGCACTCATCCCCAGCGGATCTTTTCTCCCCAAGCTATATCAAAATCAAATTCTTATCCCTAGTGGATAATCTACTGCTTCCCTAGTGGAAGGTTCACATACTTGATCCCTTAGTGGATCCTCCTTCCTCTCTTATGCCCTTGGCATAAGTTGAGTTGCATTGCACTAAGTACATCTTGGGTTTAGGAGTATATCATTTTTGCTAGCGCTTGTGATCCTTTGGACGTTGTTGATCGTCTCGGTCAACACCAATACGTGCGGTGCGCCTTGTCAATTACACCATACCTATTGGGCTCCCTTTTATTGACCTCACTTTTGGAGTGAGTTTCAACTTCTTCATCATAAATCTAGGACTCTTACAGATACTAAGAGCTCCTTAGTCTTAAGACACTTCTCGTGATTAGGTGAACACTTAACCTAAGTGTAGAGACTTAGAAGAGTTAGCCATAGAATAGCTTATGCCTTAGGGATTTAGGAGGACTTTCCTACCTATAGCCTTAAACCCAATCCTTACTTCCTTCCTCAAACCAAACCTCAAATTCAAACACAAATCATAAATCTAATTTCAAATCAAATGATTGAAGCCCATGATTAAATTCAAATTCCAAAAACCCTTCCTATGCCCTTTGATTTTATCTTATGGACTTAGCCTTAACCAAATTCAAATCAACCTCAACTCAATTGATTTTCTCAAATATCCATTCAATCTCAAATCAAATCCCAACCCAAATTTCAAATCAAATGATTGAAACCCAAAATCAAATTCAAATTTTAAAATCCCTTCCTAAGCTATATGAACCACCTTCATTTGCTTAGCTAAAAATCCCTTTAAACCAAATCAAACATGGTTGATTTCTTTATAAATCAATTATTCCTTCATTTATATTCACAAATATAAATGAAATCCAAATTCAAATAGTCAAAACCAAATCAAACTAAATCAAATTAAATCAAGACCTTTCTTAAGCCATATAGACCTACCTCCATAAGCTTAATCAAATCTCAACCCAAATCAACCCAAAATCAATTGATTTCTTTATAAATAAGTTATTTCTTCATTTATATTCACAAACATAAATGAGACCCACTCTCCAATGACCAAAAATAAATCAAACTAAATCAATTCCCTACTTAAGCTCCTTTGACCTACATTCTTAAATTTGGTCAAATTTGCTTTCAAATCACTCCAAACTCAAGTGATTTTCTCAAGAATCATTTATATCTTCATTTATATTCACAAATATAAATGAAATATAAATCCAAATGGCCAAAACCAAACCTAAATCAAATCAAATTTCCAATTTTAGCCTCTTTAGCCAATTTCTTGAACTTGACTAAATGATATCCAAATCAACTCAAAACTCATGGATTTCTTCATGATTCAATCATTCCTTCAATCATTGTTCCAAATATAAACACAAACTACAATTATCAAACCAAATCCAAGTCAACTTAAGTCACCCATGTTGACCCTTTTTGACTTGAAATTATCATATGAACCAAAATCTATTTGACTCGAAACCAATTGAAATTGGATTTATATCTTCATCCTAGGCTCATATATGAGTTCAACTAAACTTGAATCAAGTCAAAACCAAACCAATTGACCCATTTAGGTCAACTTACCCAAAGTGACCTAAAAGACCTTTTTGAGCCAAGTTCTAAACCAACCCAAATTAGATTGAACTAAGCCCATCTAAATCTCATATCATGATCAACAATCATCCTAGGGTGATTAACTACCTTGAATTGGGTCAAACCAAGTCAACTTAGTCCTTTAACCAAGTCAACCTTTAGCCCAAATAAAACCAATCTAACCAAAACTCACCATATACCAAATTGATTGAAACCATTGATTCAAACCCATTCATAATCAATGATTGAATATAACCAAATCCTTAATTGAGCCAAACCAAGTCCAATTAACCATTTGACCCAAGTTGACCTAAATTGGCCTAAAAAGCTAAAATGGGTCAAATCATGATTTAACCCAAATTGATTGCAACCAATGGCTCAAGTTCATTCCAAATCACTTATTGAACTTGACCAAAGCAATAATTAAGCTTAATTTGACCAATTGGTCAACTTGATCCAACCTAGCCCAAATTGACCTAAAAGGTCAAATTGGCCAAAATCCAAATTAATTCTAAATTAAACTAAACCAAAGCCTGCAATCATTTTCAATTGACCAATTGAACATGAACCAACACCTGACCCAACCCAATTTGATCAAATTGGTCAACTTAGCCGATTTGAACTATTTGAATCTGATGAGCCAAAATCAAACCTAAGCCAAATTAATCAAAATCACTTAAGCCAAAACTCTTCAAAACATCATTTGACCCTAACCTAAGCTTGGTTTGACCCAATTTGACCAATTGGTCAACCCAACTCAACTTGAACCTAAATGAACCCATTTGACCAAATGAAGCCAAACCACCCCAAACTAACCCATAGGACCCTATGAACTGGCCAAACCTGACCCAAACTAGTCCTAGATCACACCCCAAACTAGCTAAATCTAAGTGGGACCCAATCCAAGAGGATTAACCATTGGACAAGCCTCCCCACATTTGATTCTTTTCATAAAAAGCCAAGTCCACTCTCTCATCACTTGGGCAACCATCAAGTGCCAAATGGGGTGCACCTAAGCTTCCTAGCCCACCCTAGAATAGTTAGATCCAATGGGAGTTCACCCTTCCCTCTCCAAATCGAGCACCCAAAGGACCAAGCCAACCTAATCTCCCCATATCTTGCCATGAACTCCTTGCCACCACTTCCTCCAACCCTAGCATCCCACTTGGAGCTGATGGTGACCCCTCTGATGCCTCGGCTGATGTGAATCGAGATTCGTGATGGATCCCATCCATCCATCACACATTGAGGGTACTCCTCAATTGAGGAGATCATGATTCACATTCTCGAAGTTTTCCAGTGATTTTAAAATTTCAAAGCTTCCTAGAGCACCCAAGCCTCCCGATCCATTTCTTTCTCAAAATAGAAAGAGGACACCTCCATTTCGATTCATATTTATTCTCCACTCCATCAAACTCAAATTCCTTGTGCATGCACCTTCACCACAACTAATCAAAGCCAAGCAAATTATCCCTTGAGTTCCAAAGCCACCATATTGATCAAGAGAATGCCAAATAGAGGAGCTTGGTCCATAGAGCAAACCACCTCAAATCAAAGCTCATGTGGCTTCATTTCTACCAAATGAAGCTTCCCACCAACATAGTAACTCCTGGTGAGGTAATTTCTCAAAATGATCCTTGATGAAAATGGGTTGGTCTTTGTGAAGAGAATGTTCATGTCATGAGATCTAGCATTGGATGTATGTCTCCTCCTTTGATGGTGTGGGATCATTGATCCCAACTGAGTGAGCTCGTGAGAACAAGGAAAGACGGGTGATGTCCATCTTTGCTACTTGAGAGATCCGCTGTCCATCGCATGATTGAATGGACAATCAAATCATTAGAATCGATTTTTCCAACTATGATCTAATCATGGCCATTTGATCTTAGATCGATCCACGAAAGCATGTACGTCGTGTCCCAATTTTATAAACTTAAATAGCCCATCTCAACGCAATGGAAAACAGTGTCAGCCAATGAGCCATTAAGGATTAGGATTATTAATTAATTATTTTAAGCTAAACTTCAAAATTCATAACTAATTAGAAAATCCAAAAAATATAAATGAGGGCTCATTTTAAAGGTATTTAGAGGAATCCAAAATTATTATTAATTTTGAATAGTAATTTTTACTTAATTAAGGTTTAATTAAAATTTTAATTAGCCTAATTACTCTAATTATTTTTCTAATTAATCTCAAACTTTCTAGAGATGTTTACGGGGATGACCTCTACCTCCTTTATTTTTCTTACAATTTATTGGATAGTTAATTAGGAAAATCAATGGATTAAGCCTTAATTACCCTTCTACCTTAATTAATGATAATTAAGTAAATGAATAGTGGATTAATTAATTAATTAAGCTTATTATCCTTTATTAATAGTGGGAAGTCTTAGGGAAGTGGTTTGGGTTCACTCCTTATAACCATTTCATTAAGCCTCCTCATTTGTTTCAAATTAATTAAAGTTTAAGTAATTAACTAGCCACTTAATTAATCAATTAAAATAAGAGGGAATCTAATTATTTCAGAGCCTAATTGATTGTTTGAAATGACTTAAGGATTGGCATTGAGGCCTCTTCCTTAATCTCTTTCCCTAAGTTAATTTCATCATTCTAATTAAAACATAATTAAAGGATCTAATTAACTAATTAAGGGCTTAATTAAATTAATTTAAAACCTAATTCATTCCTAACTTTGTTTAATCAATCTCAGGTAATTCTTTAGATGTTTAATAGTCTAAAGAAGTCTAATGAAATTATGATTAGCTTACATATGTAAGAAAATCATAAAAGTAATTAATTAAATCTCTGAAGCCTAATTAACTATTAATCATGAGCTAATTGCATTAGGCCCCTTTCATTCCTTAGGAACATTGCAAACTTACTTTTCATGTGGTTGCATATCATTTTGGCTCATTATTAATTAATTAATTAATTTAAGGTGATGTAGGTAAGGGTTTAATTAATTAATTTAATCCATACCTCAACCTAATTAAGCCATAAAATCAATTTAATTGCTTTCCATTAAATTAAATTAACCCACACATGAGAAATGGGATAAGGATTAGCAAACCTCTTTCACATCTCTTAAATCAAATCAAACATGAGATAAAAAATAGCTTTAAGAAACTTTGGTTTATTTTAAATAAGCTTGTTTAATATGATTATCCTTAAGAATTAGTTGGATTGAATGAAATTACATGCTTGTGTTGCTTTACTTCTTTCCAATCATGTTAAAAATGTTGTATGTCACTTGATTCATGCATTCATCTTTTAAAAAAGAATTAAATAAATAAAATGATTTCCTTTATGTCAAATTTGCATGTGTTGACTTAATTAAAAATATGTGTGGCTATAATCACTATTAAATCTCAAATATATTTTCAAAAGCTTATTAATGAATGATGAAACATAGTGTGACTTTAGTTATGTATACATAGGAGGTGCATGTGAGTATAAGCTTAGTGTATGAAGTGAAGTCTCTTTCTTACATTCATATGTTGATTTGTATAACTTTGAATGTTAATGGGTATATTAGTCTGGACATCCCGGGGACGCATGGCTTTAAATAGCCCCAAGAGGTTCCTACCTCACTCCCCTGGTGCGGAACAATGGGCATGTACTTGTTTGATTTCATTATTATGCATTTTGACATTAGAATTGGAGTAGAGCTTTGAATTAATTACACAAATAAAACAAATAAACCAAATTCTACTTTTACATTATTTTCTATTCTCATAATTATTTTTACATTCATATGTATTTAAGAATAGCAGGTATATTAGTCTGGACATTTCGGGGATGCACGGGTTTAAGTAGCCCCAAGGAGGTTCCTACCTCACCCTCGTGCAAAATAATAGTGTCATACTTGCTTAAAACTTTCATACATTTGAATGTGTGTTTAGCAATTGAATGAAAACCCATTTTCTCTATTAAAATAAAAGAGACATGCATTCATATCTTGTTCAAGTGGTTGTATTAATTAATTATATGATTTAGGGCTCTTTTCTTATGCTTTTATATGAGAATTTAGATGGAGCTTTAAATTAATATTATAAAATAATTCAGCCAAATGAAACATCAACTCCAAGTATATGTGCTTACATTCATCATTTAAATGTGCTAAGATATAAATTGAATGTATAGGTATGTTTAAAACTTAATCATATGCATGTTATATATGATAGAAAGAAATGAACAAACTTGTATCTTGTGATAGTAGTTCATTCCAGTTAATCTTAAGGTGTCTTTCTTATTGAATGAGTTTATTTAAAGTAAACTTAAACTTAGGATTAGTTAAAATATGTAATAAGTCATTCATTAAAGAGAATTGATTAATTAATTAGCTTTAGATGTGACTTAAGGTAGAGATAAAAGAGAGTGATCCTCTCTTTCTTTCTCTTTATAATACTTAGTTGTTTTGTGTAAGTCAAATGAAATAAAAGAAAACACTAAGTAAAATTTAAAAATCAATTAAACCATTTAAATTGAAACCACCCTTTATAATTAAATGTCCTTCATACTTAGAGAATGATAACTCTAAAGCTTAGTTAAAACATACCACACAAGCCTTAATACACACACATTAGATTAAGTCATCATTTCTATCTTTATGTTAGGGTGGTGCATAGTTTGATGTATGTTTATTTTGTGATGTATTCTTATAGAATGGATGTTAGGGTGTGTGGTTCGTAGATTGGATGTTAGGCTATATTAGCCTAATCATGATTTGTGTAGGAGATTGTATTAAGGTGCTTAAAATAAATATAAATGCTCTCTTTTGTAGGTTGCTTAACCCCTAAGCATAATCTAAATTAGGATAGGTGGACTTGGTTACCCATGTGCAGGGTGCTAAGTTTAAATTATATATATAATTGCTTAGGTTGTATGGTGTGTTTAGCTAACACTTATTTTGCAGGCGTAGTTAGATTTTTTTTCTATTTTTGATTTAATTATGCATTAGGAATTTGGTTAAGTGTTATGAGGGTTAAGGATGAACATTGGCTAGAAGGTTTAAGCTTGGGGTGCCATGTGATGCCTAAAAGCTTACCAAATCAAATGAAGTAAATCAAATAAAGAAATGGAGGAAGCATGAAGACTTGAGACTCCCCCATAACACTTATCATTTATAATTTGTAATTATTCTTTTATATACTAGGTTGTATAAGGGTAGAGCTCGGCTACCCATTTCCTTTTCGGGTTGTATGGCATTACCTGACCGCACCGGCCTATTATTCTTTTGCATTGGGTTTATAAATTATTTGATGATTTGTTTACATTGTGCAATAGAAATGGCATGTATTATTCTAGTTTCTCATGTATGATGATTTAATGTGTGGCATGGATCTAGTTAGGCTCTTAGGAAAATTAAATTTTTTTACAATAATCACAACTCATAATCTAATTTTCTAAATAACACATAACCTCATTTAAAGCCTAGGTATTAAATCAAGATAATTAAAAGATTTAGCAACCCTTTAGTTGAATGTTATATGCTTAATATCATGCATATCATATTATTTCACTCTTGCTAAGAGAGGGTTTCCATCCTTGCAAGATAAGGGACTTGATCTTGAGGGTCTCCAATATGGTGGAAAACACATCTTTCTCTGATCTAATAACACTATTTCATCATGCATTTAGGCATATAGAATCCCATAGCCTTTATCAAAATGAAGAGTCAAAAATCAAATAAAATTTGATGAAATTTGCATTAGACTAAGTCATTATTCATACCACTCATGCTCTAATCTCTTAGGGAGTGGGTTTAAGAACTTTAATTTCCTTCTAAATAAGAACAGCCTAACCATCTTGTAAAATATATGACTTGACTAAATGGTTTTAAAACATAGGAGGATTTACTTGGATGCCACTCTAGGTGGTTATAAGTTTAGCAGTCGGGTGATTTACTCTCTCTTGTAGAGGCAAACAATATACCCATATTTGCATTTAGATTTAAGTCATGCTTTGGCCCTCGCTAAAGCTCCTTAGATTTAGGATCTGAGGTTACTATTTTCCCTCTGGCTATAAGCATAAATCCTCACCTCTTATACATTTCAATAATCTTGTGTTATGGAATCACAAGTCCTAGTTTCTAATAAAATTTCAACTCAAATACAAAATTTCTCTCAATTATAAATATATAAAGCCCAACCATATGATAACTTAGAATGCTCACTAGGTTTCCTAGTATCATGAACATTCCCTACTCATTTCCTTTTGGCTTCAATAATAAGTCTCTCCTTTTGATCTATCTCACTTGATTTTCCAAACATAGCCAATTTATTGATAGTCCTATCTTTGAAATCTTTGGAGACAATAATTGCCTACTTTAATCGAGAGTATTCCTAAGGAACTCACCTTCCTTAGGATGTAATTAACTATGGGTGATTGCCCTCATATGGAACTTTAGAACCCATTTTAAATAAACCTTACTCTATTCAACCATGTAAAGTAGGTGAAAAATCTCTGGTATATTCGAAGACCCATCATGCCTTAGAAGTCCTTATTAGGTGATTAGGTTAATTATAGGGTAGTGATTTCTATCTTTTGAGATAGTGCACTATTCTTAATATCATACTCAATCACCTCGATAAGTACACCCTCAGATTTGTGTGGTGTCCACCCCCCTGCCCAATATACATATAAACTAAAAATAAACATCACATATACGCTTTGTTATAGTTAAATGTGATTTTTTCAGAGTAGCCTAAAAATGAGCACATGAACATATAAAAAATATAATGTCATGTCTACTAACAGCAAGATATAAAAGTGAACAAATAAAACTCCTATAAACCGTTTGATCAACTGGTTTCTCAGATTCATCTAAATCAAGCTCAATGAATGGGCTCAAGGGAGTCGAACTAGATTAAAATCTCTTCATGTCAAATATTTCTATTAAATTATTTATATACTTAGTTTGATAAATAAAGGTGTCACTTTCAAGTTTCTTCACTTGAAGACCCAAAAAAAATTTACTTCACCCATCATACTCATTTCAAATTCTTTATACATTAAAGATGAGAACTCAACGCACAAAGATAAAATATCATCTACATAAATTTGCAAAATGATCAAGTCATAAGCTAATTTTTTTTATGAAAAGGGTGGTGTGTACTCTTCTTTTTCTAAATTCATGGTCAATAAGAAAGCTACTTAATATCATACCAAGCTCTAGGAGCTTGCTTCAATCCATATAAGATTTTCATCAATTTAAAAATATGATCAGGAAACTCCAAGCTTTCAAAGCCGGAGGTTGTTCACAAAAATATCTTGATCTATAAAACCATTTAAAAATGCACTTTTTAAATCCATTTGAAAAAGTTTAAAGTCTTTATAATAAGTATAAGCAATGTGCAGTCTAATAGCTTCTAGTCTATCTATAGGGATTTTTCAAACTCAATCCCCTCAACCTGAGTTTACACTTATGCAACCAATTTAGTGTTATTTCTAACAATGTGTCTCAAGTCATCTAGCTTATTCCTAAAACCCATTTTGTTCCTATAACATTATGGTCTTGAGGTTTAGGGACTAATTCTAACACATCATTTCTTACTAACTGATTTAATTCTTCTTCCATAGCTACAATCCAATAGTGAGCTTCCAAAGCTTTATCTACTGATTTTGGTTCAGTTTTAAATAAGAATATATAATGATTAATCATTTCCTTGGATTGCCTTATAGTTATAACTCCTTGGGAAGGATCTCTTATAATCAAGTCCTTGGGATGATTCTTAATAAATTTTTATTCTTTGGGTAAAGAATTATCTACATTTTTTTTCCAAATTTATTTTCTTAAACTCATCTACCTCATCTTCAATCACATCATCTCTAATATGATCTAGAGGATTTTCATTAAATATGACATGTACATATTCTTCTACAATCATTATTTCTTTTATTATAAATTCTATAAGATCTACCATTTATAGAATAACCTAAAAAGATACCATCAATAGACTTACTATCAATTTTTCTAAAAAATCTTTTTCATTATTTAAAATAAAGCATATACATCTAAAGATATAAAAGTAACTAAACTTAGGTTTCTTACTAAAGAACAGCTCATATGTGGTCTTGTTTAAAATAAGTCTTAAATAGACATGATTCATCACATAACATGTAGTGCTAATGGATTCAGCCCAAAAATACTTAGGCAACTTATAGTCATCTAACATATCTCTACTCAACTCAATTAAAATCTTTTTTTTTTCTTTCTCAATACCATTTTTCTGAAGAGTTTTGGGAGCATAAAAATTATGTTTAATACCAAACTCATCACGAAAATCCTCAAAATATTTATTTTCAAATTCACCACCATGATCAAATTGATTTCTACTAAAAGACTGCTATCCCTTTGAATATGTTTAATAAATTTTCTAAAAGATTCAAAAGCATCATTTTTATGAACTAAAAATATGACCCACAAAAAATCATCAATAATAACGAAGCGATAAAACTTTCATCCCAAGTTTGCAATACTAATAGGACCAAACAAATCCATATGTAGTAATTATAAAGGTCTAGTTGTAAAAATAATATTTTTGTTTTTAAAAGAATGTTTAGAATGTTTGCCATGAATACATGCATCATAGATATAATCAGTATGAAAATTCATTTTAGGTAACCCATATATAAGGTTAAGTTTTATAATTTTATTTAAAGAATGCATATTAATGTGACATAATCTTTTATGCCATAACCATACATTATAGTAAAATTTTAAAGCATTGTAAATTTAAATTGGTATCACATGCATTTTTAAAATCAATAAGATAAATATTTATATATCTATGACCTACAAGAAAATATTTTTGTTATCCCTAATGCATAGAAAGAGGCATGGAAATTAACATTTAGTTTTTTATCATAATTGATTAATAGAAATAATATTATGCTTTAAACTTCAACAAAATAAATGTTATCTAAAGTAATTTAATTTTTAGAAACGTACCAATACTAATTATTTTTTCTTTTGAGTTATTACCATAAACTACATACCCTTCTTCACAAGGTTCTAAAATAGAAAATTTTGATTTATCACCTGCCATATGTCTTGAACATCTATTGTCCAAGTACCACATGCCTTCTTTAATTTTGCTTTGAAGGCATTCCTACAAAAAAAATCAGAGGTTAACTTTTAGAACCCAAACATATTTGGGTCCATATCCCAAAGAAAAAGTATGAAATGAATGTTGTGTTGTATGTATTGCTTTTAGATTTTTATTTATAGGTTTCTAAAAAAAGTTTGATTTAGAAAATGTTTGAGATCTACGTGCATGATAATCAAAAGATACATGACCTTTTTTATTGCAAAATTTCATGTAACTTTGTATTTGCATAATGTATATTTTAAATGATTTTGATGCAATAGAAGATTTATTTTTAATAAATTTAACATGGGTGTGTAACTATTGCAGGTATTCAATTTTGCATGAAGTAATAAATTTTCTTTTAGGATTTTCTATAAGTACAAATTGATCTATTAAAGCAACATTCTTAGCTTTCAGCTCACTACATTCTTTTTTCAAAGATGAAATATGCATTTCTAAGTTTTTCTTTCTTTTTCTAAAGCATTGAATTTTCTTTTCAATTTTTTGTATTCATGTGCTAATTCATTTAATGCATCATCTAATTGTTCAATTTAAACTTCTTGACATAGTCGTTTGTAGTATCCATATTTACCATAAGACATAAATTTATTTCTTCCTTATTTTAAGAAAATAATGAATTTATTACTTAAGAAAACTTACATTGACTATATTTACCTCTAATGTATGGTAAATTGAGCATGTCTCCTATGATAAAGGGCCTTAGGCTAGACAAAATAAAGAAGGAAATTGAAGTGTGTTGCTTAAAAGCCCCAATTCTAGTAAGATGATCTGACGGTCTAGTCCCTTCTCAGTTGATGTAAAGCCTAATGTCTTTAAGATTGATAAGTTGATGTATTGAAGCAATCTGGTAAATTCAATTCCAATAAAGTTCAGTGATACCGTTTATTATGTTAGCAGCCAATTGAAGTCAGTTTCAATCCAACATGGGTTAGTAAATGTTTGAGCAATCTTGACAGCAAAAAGTAGACCCATCAGCTTCAGAATATAGTGCTTATTAGATTGCAAGGTTTATGGAAAGTGTAGATAACAGGGCCCTCCTAGTCTCGAACTATGCCACCTAACCTAGCAATGTTCAAAAAGGTTGAAAGGAGCCATCACAATTAATCTTAAGCCAAGGTGGTTTTGGCTTAATCCAGAAGACCGACTTACCTAAATGGTAGGTTGGATCAGCAAGAGAATTCAGTTTGGTAGGTTCCTGCTTCAGCCTTTTGTAATGGATAGTCTATTGGATATGGCTGAGAATTTGTTGAATAATGGCTTTAGGTGTCTTTGGTTTGTTATTATGCTTGGTTTCATTTTTTATCTAGCCAAATATACCACAATGAGATGATGAGGGGAAGGGGGAGTTTTGATTGCATTTGAAGGTGCTTAAACTTATCTAAGTTAGTCCATGAGTTGAGGAATTGAGGGAAGTCTCTTGGATGTTGTACAATGTCTTCCTCAAAATGTGATTAGAGTTTAGACCAAATAATTTTGGCTTTATGACAATGAAGGAAAAGGTGTGTTATAGTCTCCTCTTCAAGATAGAATTGACATTTAAAAGCTAGTTGATTACCTTTTTTTAAGGTTATCTTCAGTAGCCAAAGCACTATTAAGGATTCTCCAACATAGAAAAGAGATTGTTGGTCTGCAGTAAGGAGGCCATATTGATTGCCCCCAAGAGTTAGGAGTGGAATTAGTGGTTGCTTTGTAGATTTTTTTATGAGTGATTTCCACCCTTGTAGTTTTAATACAATCTTATCTTTAGCATTTAAATTCAATGGAATGTGGATAATTCCTTCAACAATGTTTTTTGAGGAGTAGTTAAAGTAGCTTATTTTGATTCCATGCAATAGAGCCTTCCTTATTAAGAAAGAAGTCCTTTTAACCAACCCCTTAGATGTTAGCTTGATTCTATGGTTAGCTAATGGTTCATCTTGATACCAAATATCATTCCACCGTCATCTTATTGCCATATATCTTCCATATAATAAAGGTTTTTTCCGTAGGGAATTCGAAATTTAGCTTCAATGGGATAGACTTTCTGACAATATTTTGCTAACATAAATTGAGCCAAAGAGTTGATTTTTGCCTCAATTTAATCTAGAACTTCATGGAGTTGCAATTGATAAGGCCCTTCAATGATTTGAAGCCCAGCCTTCCATATGGTCTTTCGATTTACATGGTCTTCTCCATGCAGTCCAATGATAACCTCTCCCATTTCCTCTCCAAAGAAAAATGTTGAAGATGGATTTTATTTTCCTTTGGGTATGGATAAGTAATTGTGTTGATTAGAGACTATGTAAAAGGATGGAAGCTAAGATACTTTGGATGAATGTAAATCTACCTCCATAAGATAACAAATGATTTTCCCATGATTGTAGTTTTTTCTGCAGTTTGGTAATGATATCAGTGAAGAAACTCTCATGGTTCTACTTGTATAGATGGTATACCTAGATATTTGATAGGGAAGTATCCAGTGTTGAGGCCCATAGATTCTCATATCCATTTGCTTGATTTCTATTGATTTTGTTGCTAAGGTAGATGAATGATTTGTCTTTATTAATATGCATTTCTATTGCTTCCTCAAATTGTTGGTTGGAGTGTTGTATATTCTTAATGGATGTCTTTTTTCCATTGCAAAACATGAGTATATCATCAAAAATTAGGTAGGATATAAGGAAATCTCCTATAATAATGTATCTAGTGGATGGGTGGTTGCAAATCAGATTGTTGAGAATTTTGAAAAAATAATCCATTGTAATGATGAATATAGTTGGTGAGAGAGGTTCCCCTTGCTTCAATCCCTTAGTGAATCTGAAATAATCTGCTTTTACACCATTAATCAAGACAAAATAGTTGTTGGTGATTGTTTTCATAATGATGTTGATGGATCAATAGTGAAGCCATTAGCATGTAGTACTTGTTTGATGAAGTCCCATTGGATGGTGTCAAATGCTTTGTGCACGTCAAGTTTGATTGCTAAGTTTTGTTCTTGCATGTGGTATTGAGGCCCCTGAGCATTTTTTAAGCTAGTAATATGTTGTCACTGATATTTTGCTCTTGATGAATGCACTTTGGTTGGGGGAAATGAGATTGGGAAGGGTATGATGTAATCTAAGGCAGGTGATTTTACTAATGATCTTGGTGATAGTGCTCGTTAGGCTATGGGTCTAAATTGATCCCATGAGTTAGAAGAGATCTGCTTAGGAATGGGGATAATGGTGGAGGAGAAGAAGAATTTTGGTACATAAGGGTGAGTAAAGAAATCTTGGATGGCTCATATGTTTTCTTTTTAATAACATTCCATGCAAATTGGTAGAATATAGTGTTGAAACCATCAGGGCCTGGTGCTTTGTCAATAGAGAATGAGAAGACAGCTCTCTCTTTTTCTTCATCATTAGGAATATGGATGATGTTGATTGTCCTTATTGAGGGATAAAGATCTATTTAGATTTTGTTGTAATTCAAAATGTCAGGTGCTAATAGATTCTTGAAATGAGCAGCACAGTCCTCTTATTTTTCAGTTGGACATAAAGCCATCTATTATGGGAATTTCTGATTTTGGATATGGTTATTTGCTCCTTTCTTTTTTTAAGAAGTGCATGGAAGAATTTTGTGTTCCTTTCCCACTCAATGAAGCATCTCCTTATAGATTTTTGAGCTCATAGGCTTTCTTCCATTTCAATTTTTATTCTAGATTATCCAATGCCTTATAAGAGCCTCATTAGATTTCTCAGTGTAATTAGAGTTGATTTGGTCTTCCAACATCTTGACTTGTTCTTTAGCTTGGTTTAGTTGAGTATACAGATTAAGGAAGGTTTCTCTATTCTACTTCCTAAGTTTTAAAGCACATACCTTATGGAGCTTATAAGTTAGGCCCAACCAGTGCAGTCTTCATTAGTTTTCCAACAACTATGGATGAAAAGTATGAAATCTCAATGTAATGCCCACATGTTATAGAATCTAAAAAAGGATGATTTAGTTTGTCGAGGGGTTGATATGTGTATCAGCAAAGGGGAGTGATCAGAGGTGGCTCTTGATAGATGAGTTATGTGAGTGTCCTGCATTTGTAACTTCCATGGGATATTTAATATCACTCTATCAAGTCTCTCATGTGTTTTTCCTCTTCTCCAAGTGAATGTGCTACCATTATATCCTGCATCAGATAAATTGGCTTTGAACGATTTGCTCCATAAAATTAGCCATTAGTGCTAGCTTTTTTCTTCAGCTGAGGTCAACATGTTAAAGTCTCCACCAACCAGCCAAGGTAGAGTTAGAGTGCTGCCAATCAAAATTAGGTTGTTCCATAGTTCCCTTCTTCCTCTAGTGGAGCAAGTAGCATAAACTGAAGTGTTTCCTAAAGTAACATTAGTATGGATGAATTGTGAATGGTTAATAAGAATATCCACCTAGTATAGTGCCTTCCACATCAACCCGATCTATTTCTTCCTCTATAGTGTCAACACTAGATTCTTTAGAATCTGAGTTAGCCGAAAGTGCTCTTTTCTTTTCTTTGAGGCTTTTTTATTTTTCTAGATTTTCTTTCTTTCTGCCTTTTTTCCTTTTCAGCAATTTTCCGGACATTCACCTCTCACATGTCCTGATTTCTTACAATTATAGCAAACTATTTCTTCAACTGCATTCAATTTTTAGTAGGCAATTTATGTAATTTAAACTTTTCATACTTGTGCTTTTTTGTTCAGATCAAATTTCCCAACTTCTTTGAAAGCATAACAATTTCATTACTGTCAACTTCTGAACTTGATGTATTCTCCTCACAAGTGTCTTCCATCTACAAAGCAATTAATTTTCCTTTCACTTTCTTTTAGAAAAAGTCATTTTTCCCATTATACTATAACATATTCATGAGCTATCAATGAACCAAGAAGCTGATCAAGTGTATATGTAGTCAAATCCTTTGCTTCACTGATTGTAGTAACTTTTGCATCCTATTCTTTTGAAAGCATCTTAAAATTTTATAAATCAAATCTTGATTTTTATACCTTCTACCAGGAGAATGCAATGTATTAATGATTTTCATGAAACAAGTATACATACCATAAATGCTTTCATTTGATAACATGTGAAATAACTTATATTCATGTTCTAATCTATTTATATGGGCATATTTAACTTCGTTAATACCTCATAAGTAAGGATTCATTTATTCTAAGTTTCTTGGTTGTATTAAGCATAAAAAATCTTATATAGTCATTGAAAAGTAAAGCAAAATATAAGATATTAGAAGCTTTAGCATTTATTTCATCTAATTCTCTTTCATAAGAAGACCATTCATCAAATGGTTTGTCAACTTTCAAGCTTTGTTTCAAATATGGGTGTGTGATATTGATGTGTCAATATATGCCACGTACGAGAATCTTGTCCATGAATAAAAATGTTAATGCAATTTTTCTAATAATTAAATGAAACATTATCAAGTAAAGAAGATCTATGTGTGGACTATCCTTCAGGTAGTATACCCTTAGGAAATAGTTATGCTAGTGATCTTACTCAAGGATATTAAGCCATAAATTAAGTCGAGGCATTGATACTAATTGTTATGAAGCTATTGCACCCAAGATGGGAGGGGGGAGGAGGGTGAATTGGGATATCTTCCACTTAATGACATAATCTTTTTCTATAAGAACTATGTTGTATGCAAATTATTATAGGATTTGTTAATATAATCTTAGTAATCACTTTTATGCTAAGAGATATCTTCCACTTAATGATTTATGAAATTAGAAAGAGAGGGAGAGCATATTTAAGCACAAAATCTTTAATCAATCTAACTAAATAATTCGCCAAGATGGAATACACTTAGCACTTAACTTTCTTCATGCATACCTTGATTGAATATTTTGGCCCAAGAAGATAATTAAAGTAGGATGAAGGGTTAAGCACCTTGGTAGATAGATAAACCTTTGTAAGCATTTGGCCAAGGGATAAGGAATGATGAAAGAGTTGTAGCACTTGAATCACAAGAATCTCCAAGAGAATTCTATAGCAAGGGATTGGCCAAGAGTGAAGAGGAGCTAAGAAATTTTAACCCTTAAGCCGCTTTAAATAGAAAAGGAAGGCTAAAGTTTTTCGGCCAAGCATGATAGAGTTGGAGTAAAAAAATTATTTAGAAAATAATTTTATTTTGATTATAATATCAAATCAAATAAGCAAGAAGTTTATTCTTGATGATTTCTGACCATGAGAGAAAGAGGAGGGAAGATTAATTAGGTAGTAATTTAAATTTTGAATCCAATATAATAAGGAGAATAGATTGGATCGGCCAAGGCAAGAAAGGGAATTTCAAGCATGGAAAGTATTTAAAATTTGAATGAAGGATTTCAATCAAATAATGAAGAATTCTATGAAGAGAATTTCGGCCAAAGATGAAATTAACTATGAGTGAAGGTGTGTGTGTGTGTGTGTGTGTGTGTGTGTGTGTGTGTGTGTGAGAGAGAGAGAGAGAGAGAGAGAGAGAGAGAGAGATGATAGAATCCAATTAATCATACCAATCAAACGAAACATAATTAAAAATAATAAAGATTTCAACCAAGAATGACTAGAAGAGGGAATTTATTTTAATTTGCTTAGAAAATAATATCCCAAGTATGGTGGTTAGCCAAGATTGATTCCAAATAAGGATTAAATTTGAATTTAATGCATGATATGATGAATCAATTTGAGCAAGATTTAAGAGATGATAATATGAATTAGTTCAAATAAAATAAATACAAGAAAATCTGCATGATTTTCGGCCAACACTATTTTTCATAATTAGAATGATCTCAAATCAATCCATTTAATTAATTTAAATCCAAGATGATTAAATATAATACTTTTTTAAATAATAAACCTTTATTTAAAATAATTCAAATAGATTTAATGAGACCTGCCAACGCTAGTTCCATAAAATAGATTTAATTAAAAAGATAAGTTTATTAAATCAAAGAATATTTGAATTCAATTTTGAATTAACATAAAATAATTCAAGTAAACTCCAATTAAGTGAAATAAATCATGGTATGGTTGGCCAAAATATTCCAAAAGAGGCTAAAATCAATTTTGCATAGATATGACAATGAAAACTCAAATTAAATTTAAAATAATTTAAATTCAAAAATTTAAATGAATGAATTTTTTAAAAATTTAAAAATAAAGTAATTATTATGGAAATAATTTGAATAAATATCTCATGATTTATTAACCAAAATTCTATGAAAATTTTGGAAAGACATTGTTTGAATGATAATGATGATAAGAGAGAAAAAAAAAGAGAATAGGAGAGAGAAAGAATAATTTGAATAATTTTATTCTCATGCAAGAAATAAATGGATACTAAATATGATTATGCATAAAAATGATTTAATGAAGTATGAGATAAATTTATATTGCCTGAAAGCATATTAAATGATACTTAACTCATGCACTTAGTTTATGTTATCCAAAATGGATGATTCAAGGAATAAATAAAGAATAATATAATTTTAAATATGTATAAAATATGGATAAATTTAAGTAAAATATTTTGAAGTAAATAAACCATTAATTTTATTTTATTGATCTCTTTATTTATCTTAGTATTGTAAATCATAGAAAATTCTCAATAAGTTCAAGTCCAACAACTTCAATTGACTGAGAATCTAAATTTGAAAAATTTTCCTGCATCACTTGAATTTAAACTAATTAGTAGTTTGAACATATATTTATTATTATCAAATTCAATCTCAAATGAGATGGGGCTTGTGAAGTCAACAACTAGGACATGATATTGCATTGCATATTAGAGTCATGTCCATTCAATAAACTTAAAATAAATTTGTAATGTATTTAGCATAAGAGCATTGCATACTTTGTATACTTAACATTAGTGGATAGGCTATGATTCTTCTTATTATATAATAGCCATACCTATCTTATATATGCATATGGCTATACATTATGACTTTAAATTGATTAGGTGGGTTAGATGTCAATCTTTTTAGGCAAGATTGTAAGTCCAAAAAAGTCAATCCTATTTCAACTCATGTGAAGTTGGAATCTATTAGTCTATTACATATCGTTAGGCTAAGTTTGAGGAGCTACATGATAATAGTTATCACCTTAGTTTATATTCTGAGTTTGATAGTTTCTTTATAGATACATCATAATTTCTCACCTCTTGGGTGTACTCAATAGTGTTATGCTAATGAATTATATACAAATGATCAACTTAAAACAAAATAAATTCAAGAGAAATTTCTATAGCACACAAACAATTCTTATATATTTACATATATAACACAAAGTTTGATATTTACAAAATATCACTTTTTTTATGCAAAAGTGATGCATTTCACTTTTAAAAAATTAATAATGATACTATTTTTGATGTAATATTAAGATTAGGTTATTATTTAGATAAATATAAATGGCCATTATATATGTAAATATATAAGAATTGTTGCCATGTATATAAATGTCTCTAAATATAAAGGCCAACCTCAGAGTAGTTTAGAGTACTACTAAGCTTCTTACTATTATGTGCTCTTGACTTTTCTTTTCTTGGTTTCCAAAAATAATTATTCCAAATTTAAGCTCAACCCAATTAAATTCCAGCATAATAAAATCCTTGATTTAAACTTTGAATCATAAAATTATTCATCATTATTTTAATTGAGAGTTTTTTTTTAATGGTTTGCACTCTTATGATGTAATTAATTATATAAACTTGACACTATAGGGAACTTGCATCCCAAAATTCAAATAAACCTAAATTTAAATTAAAAAAATTACGAGAAATGCATGTCAAACAAACTTTAAAACCTAGTTTTGTTATTGTATTTTAATCTATAGCACAATAATATTTCTATCTCTTCAGACCGTATATCTAAATGTTGCATTTAGATACAACAATAAGAAAGTCCTCTTTATTTTAAATCTTCAAATTTAATTGATAATAGTATTTCTACCTTTCGAGATAAAATTTTCCCACAACACTAACTTTAGTAAATCTTAAGGCAATTAAATCCTGAAAAATATTTGATATGTTTGGCTATTAATTTCATAATTTAAGTTTATTAGTTTAAACAATATTTAATAATAATTATTAATGATGAAATTAAAATATGTTACACAACTATATTAACGAGCAATTATAAATATACCGTCTAACAATGAGAGCATCTAAATTCTAAGAACAAAAAATAGTCACAGAAATTACTATTTTTTATCAATTAATAATTATTATTAATTAATATATGCATGTAAAATTTATTTGAATGATCATTAAAATATTAATTAATTATACTTAATATAAATAATATTCTAATTAATTATTAATTAATTAATTATATATAATAATTTTAATGTAATTAATTGATTAATATAAATTATTGGTGGCATGCCAGGCAGTTGGGTGATGACCAACTTAGGTGAACTATGATGATAATGGCTTAAATGACTTGTAGTAGTTGAAAGAAATTTTATAATATATTTGAAAATTAAACAATCAAATATATAAAACTAAATTAAAAATAGAATTCAAATATATAAATGGATTATATTGCATTTAAAATGAAGCTTGTTTTTAAAACTCGTGTATTTACTTTAGATTATGGCTAATTAATAGTCCGCTCGAATTCGGCTCATGTTGGTTCATTTACAGCCACACCGCTGCTCTGAGCGTCATCGGTCTCTTGGGCTCCGTCGGAGTTATCCGCCTCTTCAAAATAAAATTGGAGAAGATAAGCAGAGTAGAGAAGAAGGCCGCTGTTTTCTCCGAAGAATCCGTCCATGGAAGCGGGAAGGAGTCTCCTTTCTACTACTCCTTCCATCTCGAGAACCCACCTCAGACATCCACTCTCCCCTTCTTCAGGCACTCTCCATCCCTTTCATTAGCCACTCACTTCTCTAATCTGTTCTCAATCGTAGCTCTTTTTCAATTTCTCTATTTCTATTCCCTAACTGTTTAGCTGAAAATAACTCATTTTGAAGAATCAGACATTTGCAGTAATTCTGAAGACTTCAATCCTGCTACTTTAACGTTTTTTTTATATATATATTTATAGTTGCAATGTTGTTTTTGGTGCCAAAATTGTTTCTTTTTATTGCTGATTCTATTTTTTTTTTTCTTCTGAGTTAGCTTCTAGCATTCGAGTGTAACCCTTTGCTATGAATGCATGAAAGTTAGGTTCTTTATTATTATTTTTTGGGAAATTTGAGAGTTGTGTTCAATTTAATTAGTAATTATAAACCATATACAAGGCCAAAACCCAATGTGTTAGTTCTTATAAAGCAAAAGGCTCTCACCTTCAAAAACCAAAACTAGTTTCAAAAATGAACCCAGGTGAAACATCAAAATTAAAGACACTAGGAATATGGAGCGAATAAGGTAGACAGTGTTTCCTTCTTGAGCGGACCCAAGGTTGAGGGGAAATCCATGCCTAAACTGCCTAGTAAGGCCAACTGAATTATTCTCATGGTAACAAAGGAGACCCAATCCTAAGCCAAAATGGGATCAAGTAAAGCCGCAACAACCAAGCAGCCTCAAGTTGCACCAAAAAGGAAGAAAGTCTGCATTCTAGTATTCATCATTCCCCCAAGAGCTGAGAGCAAATCATTGTAGAAGGATCCCACAAAGCAGTAGCCACTGGCCAAAACAAACATATGATCCACAAAGCTGAGAAAAACAGAGTCCCAAAATCATCAAAATTTTGAGTGAAGATGAACAATGTTGGAATTTGAAGGTGCAGTCTTCAATCAATGAGTTGTGATTAATGATTGCACACAATTCGGGGTACCATATTCTATATTTTCTCTTATAGGTGGATATCCTATAGACTAAGATCATGCTTTGAGTGTGTTGACGAACTTGCCTTGGGATCAAGATGTTAGTCATGTTTAGTGTTGTATTTCTCAAGAAGGTATGTCACTTTATATGTTGGTCCAAATTTGCATCATGGTTGCTCGTAATATTATCCAATAAGTCCATCAAAATTTTCCAATATTGAATACAAAACTTCACTTTAATGCAATCTATTCAAAATAGCATTGTGATTCAAGGGTTGAATATTATATATTATTTTATTCAATTCAGGCCAAATAATATAAAACATGTTATTGATTGTAAGTAAATTATTTGTGTGCTTGAGATTGAGATTGTTGAATTGAATTCAAAGCATCCAACCACAAAAGAAAAGTTTTTGATGGTTTCATATAGAATATGAAATGGAAAAATAAAATTGAATGAGTCTCATTGCTAGAATGGTGAAGAGAGCACACCAATTATTAATAATCCTCTAATCGATAAATCATTTGTTGTGTTAATTCTTTGAGTACAGGATGTCAAGTATAAATAATATTTTTGGGAGAGTATTTTGTAAGCCAAATAAATTTAATCTGTTGGACTACATGTAAATAGAGTCTTCCCCATCATGAATCTAAACCTCCAAGATAGTCTTAGATGAGTTAAGATTAGAGAGTTAGAGAGATGCAATCAATTTCAATTTACCATTTTCAATAATAGATAATAAAACGACTTTAGATTTAATATTAGATATTGAGAAATATAAGTCCTCAACAATCATGGGTCAAAAAATAATTTGATGTAAGATTTGTCACCCACCTTTTAAGTTAGAAAGCTATGCAACAAGGTAAAATAGTCTCAGGGGATCAATTGAGGGTGAAAGGAGGAATTATAATTGTGAGACTTGATAGTTCTATAGAGATCATGCCACCACTGGTTATAAAGAGTATATTTATTAAAAGCATTCTAAGGAACTCATTTTGTAACAATTATTTAGAGTAGAATTGGAAGAGGAAACAAGAACATCATTTTTTTAAAAATGAAGAGTGATGTCTTTGCAAGCAATACAAATGATTTTTCTAGAGGATTCATTACCGAAAAGAATTATCAATAATTAAACATTAACATTCTTGATAATTCTTTTAAAATAGAAATTAATCTAAGCCATTAGGAAATATAATTTTAAATTGCGCACTTAAATTGTTGTTGTTTGTCAATAAGAAATAAATTATTGATTTCCAACCATCCATTTAAAATATAATCTTCTCTAAAAATGAGCCACAACCTTTAGTAAGGAGCTAATTAGAGGGTGACCAAATGCTTAATGAGAAGAGATGTAGATTGTAAGATAATTAATAACACTTTGTTAATTGTTGAGGTAGCATAATTGAGTTAGCAAAGGAGAAACTTATTTCTCCTTGTTAATTTATGTCATAAATATGAAGGAACCTTGAAAAACAATCATTGAGATTGACTAGATTATCTATATTAGTTTTCCCAAAAATAAGCTCATTAACACAAATTAGATGATAGATGTAGATTTACCCATTAGTGATAGGTGAAAATGATGCATCTCACAAAGGTCATCCATAAGGGAGGAGAAGACATCTATGACCAAAGTGAAGAGTTAGGGAAAAAGAGGGTAGGATTGACTAAGCTTTTGGTTGAGTTGAAGAATCCACATAGAGAGCCATTAAATTAAAAAAAGTAATGAACATTTAATGATCATCATTTAACCCAATTAATGGTATGATGAGACATACCTTTATCATAAAATCCTTGAAGTAAAAAATTATTGATTAACACTATTAGAGGCTTTATGAATGCCAAACCTCTAGATTCTTACTTAAAGACTTTATAAAGACTACTTGATTATGATTGATGATAATAGGTAAAATAAGAGAGAGCTATTGTGCAAGCCACTTAATAATGCCTTATATAATGCATTATAAAGAGAGATTTCATTTTATAAAAGATGATAACTGCATCTAGTTTATGAGGCTGATTTAAGCTTTCCCACCTTGAAGAAATGTTGAATAATAGAGATAATTTGAGAACTACTAGGTTACGCACAACAATGAAAAAATTAAAAGTGAAATCATCTAAGATAATCAAGAAGCTTTAGCTTGTTGGGAGATCCAAGTATATTTTGCAAAATTAACCTTGATGATATAGTTTTAGCTTCATCAAGTTGAGATTGATTATGAGGAGAGGACTACGAGAGAGAATAGATCTTGGATTGCTCTTGCTTATGGTATCTAGTAATAGTAGATAGCTAGCTCACAAGTATTGTTCAAAGGGTTAACTCTAAGAGCTGATTTATTAACTTAGAGTTTCTATACATGATAAAATGGGAACATCATAAATTAATCACTACTAGGCAGAAAAAATAATCTCTATAAAATAGCATTGAATGACTAAAAGTTTTTATTGAGAAAGCAATGTTGCATATTAATAGAGATGTTAATAGCAATCCACAGAGGAGAGTGATCACAAGTAAGAGGAGATAATTTGTAATAAGTTAAGAGGAGAGAGTTTTTATTATTAGATGAAATTAATTAGGGTTTGGTTTAACTTAGCACAAATATAATCATACAACTAATTGTCAAATCAAGGAAAAGTAAAGTTTAGTGCTAGACAGTTCAAGAAGACTCAAATGGTAAATACAATCATTGAAGTCCATCAACCTGTGAGGGAGGATCACTCTCTCTTCACTTTAGTATCGATGTATAGGTCGCCGTTGCTGTGCCGCTGAATCGCCGTCGCTGTTAAAAATGTTCTGCCTGCTAACTAAACGAGTAACACCTAACGTATTATTTCAAGCTCGATATATAAATGAAATAATCATTTACAATCATCGATCATATTTCGATTTAGCTCAAAATAAAAATTTATATTATATTATATTATATTATATTATATTATTATTTATTACTATTATTATTTTTATTTATTACTATTATTATTATATATACATTCGAACACATATACATATCCCAAATATGAGTATGACTTAGTGGTTAAAATTTTTGTTATACAAAAGATTGGCCCAGGTTCGAATCCTCCCTCATACAGATTTTTCGGATTATTACATTTACCAACACGACAACACCTAACAAAGCAATTTTTAAACGAAAACACTAATAAATTTCGGCATTTTCAAACACGAAGTAACACAACAAAATAATTTTCAAACGAAATAACAACAAGGGGCTCGCCCAAGCTCACTCGCTTACACCCCTAGATGTAATTGAAGTCTCCATGACAATCCAAGGTTCATGAATTTTGCTTAAAACACCCATAATTTTCTTCCATAGATAAATCCTCATCGATGCAAACTCTATCACAATAAATATAAAAGAGATAGTAGACGATAGTGTAATCTTGCATGAATAAATTTGTTGTGAGTAATGAATGGGAATGAGTTATTGTGTTGATTTAAAGGGTGAAGAACTTATCTTTTCATTAATAAATATATTATAAAAAGAGATAGAATCTTGAACTCTTGTCAAAATTATTATAGTAATCTTTTCATGAGAATAAATGAAGTATGTATTAATTCAGTTGATCAAGTAAGTCATGGTTTTTAGCTTTAGTTTTCTTGAGATTAAAGAAATTTAACTTCTTAGAGAGTACCAACATATAATAGTTTAGAATTTTGCCATTAGAATGGAAGTCTCTAACCTTCATCAACTAATGGACACCAAGCATGGTATGTCTTGATAAATAGAATGCAACCAAAGAGATATAACTAGTAATAGACAAACATCACAAGCCCATTAGGTAGCCAATAGCGCACTTGGGTGAGGAGTTTTGGATTCTTTAAAGGTATTGTCTAGTTGGATATAAGTGGAGAGACTATTGACAAAGAAGTTGCAGATGAAGGAGAGGGCAAAGAAGTCATTTAATTAGGAGAAAGATTAAGATTAGGCAATTAGGTGAAATAGATTAAGTATGGAGAAAAGATATGACAAACATGTTAGTCTTAGGATTATTATTATGCACAAGCTGTTGATACTTTTTCTTATGAAAATGTAATTACATGATGTGCAAGGAGGTTGGTACTTGGACCAAAAACCATCCTATTCCCTCGATACATATTAGTCCTTCCCCAATGGTGTGAGAGAACAATGATGTTAGTTGTATAGGAGCTAAGAAAATAATGTAGTGTGTATCGCAAAATTAAAGGTGGAAGATGAAGGTGGGTAAGCTTGTTAGGTGTGAGGAGATGTTGGAGTGTCTTTTGGATTTGGTTTGAGGGTTGGAAAATTTTAAATAAGATTTCTTATTGAGAGTGCTCAAAAGGTGGAACAGGTTTCATTGGTGTGTTGTTTTTAGTGGTTGACTTTATGTGAAGTCTAAAATGGGATTAGATTGGGAGATATGATGAATGTGAGTTTTTCTTGAAATACTTGGGATGTTACGAAGAAGGTTTAAGAGTTTTTTGGGTTGGTTGTGTGGAGTTGCTGTTTATAGTGGATGCAAGGCTAGATGAGTGAATTTGAATAGATTTGATGAAGCCTAAATATTTAGTGAATTATAGTGAGAGTGTAAAAACTAAAACGGCAACTGCAAATCAATAGAAGATAATATAAATGAGACGATAACATCAATAAACCAAATTAATATGCAAAATAATAGTGTAGATAAAAAAGAATGCTCCATGCTTGGAACTAAGGTGTTATCACCAAACAAACCATCGAAGGAAGAAGAGAATGTCAAACTAGTTTCAACTCTTCAAAACTTTCTTTATGATAGCAATATTGGCACACGAACTCACATTACAAGTACTTAAGAATACAAAACATCACAAGAAAATGAAAGGATGGTTGATCTTCTTAGTTGTTATACATGAAAATTATCTCTAAGCTTCATAACTACTTGTAAAAAAATTATTACTATTACTAATGTAATGAATAAAGCTCCATTGGAAGATAATACAATATTTTATATTTTTTATGAGGCTCTTGAATGAACGAACATGCAATTGACTTTGATTTCGATGAGTAGGCAAGGTGAGGTGACAATGTGTTGTGGCAACATTTGACTTTCCACTTGGACTACTGTTTAGCTCATTTGATACTTGATTTTTGACATTCTCATGCCATAACTAACATCAATTTATTAAAAGAAAAATCAAAATTAAAAGAAGTAAAAATCACATAGATAATTCAAGAGAGCTAAATGTCTTTTATCCTTAATAGAAAACTTTATAATTAGCTAACATGTCCTGTGTCAAAAAATATGTAGAAGAATGAGATAATGAATTACAAATGATTTAAACTTATGGTTTCCAATTATAAATTACTTTCTAAGAAATAATTTGTTGCCCAATTTTAGTGAGATTTTATTTAATAAAGGGGAGGAAAGAGAGTTAAAGACAGACTTTTGCAAAAGTTAGCCTCGACTTCAAACTTGGGCTAATAGATAGCTAATGATATGCCAATTTTATTAGTAATTATTAATATTTTAGAAGTACTCTAACAATATAATGGCAGGTCTAGAAACTTAATCCACAGAGGGATGGAAGAGAAGCTTCTTTGATAGGTTTAAATTTTGGAGTTTATTTCTTTAAGATGACTGTCTTATCATTAACAAATCAAGTTGCTTTAGTCCACAACAATTCCAAATTTTCTAAATAAGAAAAATTAGAAGAGAAAAATCTTCAATGAGAGTAGGAGCACAACTTCCAAAATTTGTGGTCAACGAAGAATAACGAATCATATAAGTGGTGTTTACCAATAGTGTAGCTCACTAGAGAAAGCTCCTATTCCTACGCCCTGTCATTGAGCTCGTTTTGGGAGAAAGATACTTTCAACCTATTAAGAGGGGATGCTGAAGATGTCCTTTGAAGTGTTGGAGAGATGGTTGTGGCTTTGAAAGTGATGATAAATTTGCAGGTGAAGAGGATTTGAAGGAGAATCAGGGAAGCCATAGGTAGTTGGAATAGATTCTGCTGAGAGAAGGTACCTGCTAGGAAGTTTTTTGTATATCTCTTTGATTGGCAAATTAGAAACCAATGAGGGAAGGCATAGGGAAATGGAGCATGTCTTCCAACTAACATTGGAGGTGGGGAGAGGTAGAGGATTCCTTAGGTGAACTTGAAGAATTGTTCATGCCAGGAGAAGGGTCAAAGAGAGTGGAAGAAAATGATGGTTGAAGGCTCCAATAGAAAAAGAAACCCTTTGAGTCAAGAATGAACTGGAGACCTTTCAAGACTTGTCATAGAATCAGGGAAGCCATAAGCAGTTGGAATTGATTCGGATGAGACAAGGCATTCGATAGGAAGATTTTTGTATAGCTTTTTGATCGGCAAATTAGAAGTCAATGAGAGAAGGCATGGAGAGATGGAGCATGTCTTCCAACTAACATTGGAGGTGGGGAGAGTTGAGAATCCCTAGGGTGAATTAGAGAAGCCATAGGTTGTTGGAATGGATTCAGATGAGAGAAGGTACCCACTAGGAAGTTTTTGTATAGCTCTTTGATTGGTAAATTAGAAGCCAATTAGGGAAGGCATGGAGAAATGGATCATGTCCTCCAACTAATGTTGGAGGTGGGGAGAGGTTGAGAATCCCTTGGGTGAACTTGAAGAAATGTTGGGGCCAGGAGAAGGGTCAGAGAAAGTGGAAGAGAAAGATGGTTGAAGGCTCTAATGGAAAAAGAAACCCTAGGAGTCAAGATTGAACTGGAGACCTCTCAAGGCTTGCAATATTGCAAAGTTAGTTTCTTATGTTTAGATGTGGTAGATAAGGTGGGTTAGTGCTAATTAAAGATTGTGAGAAATAGACATGTTGTATGGGCATGAATTGTAGAGGGCAATGGATGGACTGATAAGACAAATAGAATTAATGTCCAAGGAATAAGAAGGAAAAGGGTTAGAACTTAATGTAACTTGTACAGGTTAAAGTTAGCATCTCATGTAATGCTTAGTGTAATTGTACAAAGAATGCATCTTTGCAGGGCTGACACAGATAGCTAGGATGATGGCAATGATAAGGACGATTCTATACTATTTTTGGTGATAACGAGAATGCCATATTAGGATTTGTCAATGTACTAGGCTTGCAACTGTTTCCTGCCTGATTTAATTGGAATATAATGTGGTATATTTACATCTGTTTGTGAAGAAATGAACTAGAGCTTGTAGCTTTGATATTATCGGAATATATTTGATTTGAGCGGTGTAGTTCTTATTTTACGGCCATTGTTGTTTACTTGAGCTGTACTTCTTTGGAACCAGGGATTGTATGTTTTAATAACCTTATAGGATTAGGCTGCATGAGTTTGGAAACTGTTGTTGTTGTTGAGCATGACCAGATTATGTTTTTTATAAACATTATTTTTGTTACATCCTTAGCAGTTATCAGAATTTTATAGTATAAGAAGCAAACCTCTTAGTTGAAGCAAGATCCTGGCTAGAATTCTTCAATCCAGAATCCCGCAAACTGAATAGGCGCTGCATGATTCTTCTAGCAGATAGTCTAGAATAGATTGCTAATAAATCAAAAAACATATTCAAATCATTGAACGAAGCTATAGTGCAAATCTTGGTGACAAACTCAGTTTTTTATTAAGTGCCTGTTTGGAATCAATTTTGTTTTGTACTTTTTGTTTTTGTTTTTATGTTATTTTAAAAATATATTTGTTTTAGTGTCTTTTTTTAATTGTTTTTATTTTTTATTTTTAAAAATATGCAAGACAACTTTTAGATATTGAGTGTTTTTTTAAATAACTATCACAACTTAATATATTTTATTTTGAAACAAAACAGAGACAAAACAAAAAATGAAAAATAAAATTAATCCTAAATGGCCCCTAAGGATTTTGGTTGAATTTATTTAAAGAACTGCCTATTTGCATGTGTACCAAAATTGCTTGAGTTAGGTTATTTCGCTCCTTTTTTATTCTTATTGCAATTATGAAACAAAAATGTACATTTGCAACAGACACTTTTCCCCTCTTTGAAAGCAATTTCCTCCTTTCTGAGTCATCAGCTGTGATGCTGCATGGTCAAATAAGCCGAGCAATTATCAGCACTCCAATAAAATCTGCAGCTCGACATTTCCCTACATCTATTCTCGCACAAGAACTACATAATGGCTACAACAATTCTTATGCGGTCCAGGAAGAAAAAGTGGCCCAGGTAAAGGTTGCTGCTAACTTTCTTGCACTAGAATGCTTAAGAAATAAACTTTCATAACATATATGGTTTTGCATACAAGCACAGCTTCTTTTTGTTATTTCAGTTATCAATCAATGTAACTCCAAATGAATGACTAGCAGCTATCATCGCTTTACAGAACAATTTTCTCTACTACATGTAACAATTCCAGACAAAGTCAACCACGTAAACAATGAAGCGTATGCTTTTTCATTCACTTTATTATCATAAGTTCCTTAGAATAAGCAGCTGTGGTGACAAAGATTATGGATGGAATGTTTCCCATTTATGATCACATATGTATTGTCTAATTTAATTATAAATAAATGTTCAAAATGATCTTTAAAATATATAGGCTTTATTTGTTTTTACCTTAGCTTATTAATCTTAAAAATTTTGATCCTTCCATCATCACAGCCTTGTCAAACAGATGGAAGCTTTCAAGCTGGACTTTTCTTTCAAGCAAGTATAATTGTTTTAATTTCATTGAACTGCTTCTTTGGTGATGAAGCTGTCATCATATCTATTACAAATGTTAATGTTTGAGTTAAACTTACTGTGTTTCTTATCAATGTTTTGAGATTACAGTTTTGCTTTTGTTGAGCAATGTATAAATTGGATTATGAAAAGCTATAGTTTCACAGAGCAGCAATGAAATCTTTATAATTATATTAATCAATAGGTTTGGTACAATGTGGAAGAGGTCATAGTAGACTTTATTATATATCTTATTCAAGGTTTTGAACTAACTGTGTTGTTTATTCTCAAGCTTGGTGTTTCAATGTTATGTTGCGCTTGAACATAAAAAATAAAGTATGTCATTTTATACTGAGCTTGAATATCTTTAGTTGACATCAATTTGTATTTCTTTGTCCACATGGTGAGAAAGTCTAGTTTAATTTGTTTTCAGTGGGAATGCTTGCAGTTGAAACTTTTTTTTTTTGGATTTAAGACCAAATCGGTCTCTCAACTATTTATAAAGGACCAATTTAGTCCCAGACTAAATAGGAGGACCAATTTGGTCCCTTGACTATTTGATTAGGGACTAAATTGGTCCTTCCGTGATGCAATATGTAAATGAAAATGAGAAGTGGGGTTTATTAGTTATCTACTTATTTTTATTTTTTTATTCCGAAAATGCCTGTAGTATTCATTATTTCTCTATAACTTTCCATTAAAATATAAACATAAGGACTACCTCCCCCGATTAAATAACCAAATTTCTCTGTTCGGGATTAAATTGGTCTTTCATAAATAGTTGAGGGACCAATTTGATCTTAAACCTTTTTTTTTTGTTGCTCAAAGACTGCTACTTAAATTCAAGCTCCTGAAACCCAATAGAGAAAAATATTTTATTTAAACTTGCATTCTCTATTTGTATGCGATTTATTTTATGTTTGGGAATATGGAGGTGGGAATATGGAGGAAAAGTCTTCCGCCTAGAGCTCATCAACTGAAGTATAAACAGTTGATAATATATTTAAACATTTGGTTCTCATGACGATCTTACTCAATTACACATAACTGAGTGATGGAAGGGCCAAAATGGGATAATGCCGAGCAGTGGGACATTGATCAGCTCTTGTGTTTGTTTCATTACCTTTCTCAGTGTCCCACCTCTCTTGGTTGGCCCAAGCTGCCCTCTCTCAAGACCCTTAGTTTGGTGACAAAGGGCATGGGCTACATAGATGTTAGAAATGCCCTCTACATGAAGAAGGATCCTCTTGAAGACATTGGCATTCTAGCCCTTTTTGTTAGTTTTTTTGGCATTGTATTGTTCGTACTGTTTGTTTCTTTTTGTGCATATGTAGGGAGGCTTGGCCTCTATTTTTTGCGTCTCTTTACTTTTAATGTAATCGTAACTTTTTAAATTTTAATGCAATTTGTACAGTTTCAAGGAAGGACCAAAATGGTTAGGATTTAATAAGTTCAAGGATTAATCTTGACCCTAAGAAAAGGCTGAATATAAATAATATAGTGACAATTTAGCAATTTGCTGAAAATAATAAAAATATAAAGTTGTGTCATAGATTGCATTCTCTACCAAAAGTGATGAGAAATAAGTACCTCTAGACACCCCCTGCCACAAACCAGGAAAATTAAGTGTCTGCAAGGTCATGTAAATCATTGCATTAACCTTTAAGAAATTGAATGATTTTATTGTTTATATTATTTGCTTGTTTATCTTTATTTAAGCTGATTATATACTTAGATTATGTCTTTTCTCTTAAAAATGATTTTTTGCAACTCAGTCATGTTTCCTTCGTTCTGAAATTGGCTCTCTTAGGAGAGGTGAATGCCATGCCTTGAGATTGATTTGATTATGCTTTTTAGCTGTTTTAATCATAAATTATTAAGATCCGAGAGCTCCAATTATTTTTTGATAAAATTAATATATTAAATTTAACCAACAGACAATGCTGGATGTGCAAAGTATGGAGGATAGTTCTCTTTCTTCTGATGAGAGAGAAAAACATCAATTTGACCTGTATTTGAAACACCTGGAACGCAGTCTACTTTGTCATCCAGGGTTATGGTATTCGTAAGACAAACCAGGCTTCTATCTGTTGTTGTATGCGTAAATCAAATTTTCCTGGCAAAGTGTGTGTTTGTTTGTTAACCATCTTCTATCCTTATTGTGTCAGATTTTTCGCCGCACACAATTTGGAAAATCCTGTCATGAGAACCACAGAGGTAATCAATAATAAACAAGCCGGTGTGAGTGCTGAACTGATGCAAACAGAACAGGATATTATAAGTGCTGTGAGTCCAGATGATGTTCTAGAACTTGCTAGAAGAGCCTTAATGGCTTCCCGAGATGCTGCATCATTAGCAGAAAACTCTAACGTCTTCCTACATGAGCTTGCAGAAAAAACTATGGTTCCAAGGTTTGTCTCATGCTCTCAATAGCTTTTACTGGATCATTTGACATTAAGCTATAAATATATTGTATTCCTAAAATAAAATTTTTTTGTCTTTTATTATTATTATTCTTATATTTGGATCTTAGTGAATCTATTAATGAAAGTATGATCGAGGAAAAGAAAACAGTTAGATCAAGAAAGCTTTTGGAGAGGAAGTCTAAGAAACGAAATGTTTTGAAGAAGTCAAACGATGTTCCTTTTGGAACTTCTACAACCATGGGCACTGATAAAGTCAAGAGGATAGAGAAAACATCTGACAATAACGACCCTTTAAGATTGTTTTTGTGGAATCCTGAGACAAAGAAGCTGTTAACGATTGCAGAAGAAAAGGATTTATTTGCTCAGATACAGGCATATCTTAGCAGGATGAGTAGCAACAATTGTACTTCTTTCTGATTGTTATTGTTTTTTTTGTCTTGATTTGTTCTAAATAGAAATTAAATTATTAGGATCTTATGGGAGTATATGCTGTAAAAGAAAAGCTTCACATGCAATTTGGCCGTGAACCAACACCGATTGAGTGGGCTGAAGCTGTTGGAAGGAGCTTCCATGATTTGCAGGCCTGCATTTCTTCAGGAATCCACAGTCGAAAGAGGGTGATTTATGCTAATTTTCGCCTTGTTATCCATATTGCGAAGCAGTATGAAGGAAAGGGTCTTGACATTCAGGATCTACTGCAGGTTGACTATCTTGTCTATTGTCAACTTTATTCATTTTTCTATTTTGTATCTGTTGGCCTGTCAATATCTTTTTATTTTTATTTAATTCTAAGAAAAATTTGGCTGTGCCTGCTATCTTTTAAAAAAAGTATATCATTTTTCATACTATTCTTAACGTGTAATGAGTTACTCTTCTGCCACACTCGTTCCTAAACAAATTATTTGGCCTGTAAGAACCTAGATTGAGCTCAGTGTCCAAGTAATGCTTTTAGTTTTCATTCACGTAAGAGCACATTTGGTTCCTTGTAGATAGAAAGTATAGTTTCAAGAATAATGATTTTGTTTTTGATCATTTTAAACTTGAGATTGAAATCATCACATTTGAGAGGCTTTGATGTAGTTTTAGAATTTAGAATCAATTTGTATGTTGACCTATATCCACCCAAATGTGTATTTTGCTAAATCCTTAATCTTTTCAAAATATGTTTCTAACTTAAAGCAATCATATAGTTTATATACTTCATCTGGAGGTTATTATTAATGATGGCCAGTAGGTTTTAACTTACATTTTAGATTCTACACAAAATAATCATTTATTTTGTTATTGATGGGATTGGGAAAAAAAATCATGCGTTATTGTAGGAAGGAAGTATGGGCCTTATGAAGAGCGTGGAGAAGTTCAAGCCAAAAATTGGATGCAGATTCTCAACATATGCATATTGGTGGATACGCCAATCAATCAGGAAAGCCATTTTCCAGCATTCTCGGACAATCCGCTTGCCAGTATGTTTTATTATTATTTTTTTTGATCCGTACTCAGTGTTTCTCCATCTTTCTTGAAACAACGCAGTTAGCTTTTGCAAAGCTTTTTTTTTTTTCTTTCTAGCCAACTTCATAGCTGCATTGTCTGATATTCAGAGTCTTAGTTCATGTTTTGTTATGATGGAAATTTTTTTTGACTTGGTTTTTATTTGTTGTTGAATGCATGCTTCCATTAACTAGAGAATCCTTTCGTAAGAATCTCCATAATCGTTATTCACATTAAAGAGAAAAGAGAGAAGTAGATGACTAGGGTTGGGGTTAAAAATCAAAAGTTCATATCTTTCATTTGTTCACATATTATTTGGAAGGCATAATACTCATCTTGGTTGAGGAATCAGCCTATGTTTTTTTTTTTTTTTTTCATATATTAATTCGTTTGGAAGCTAGATTCATCATAATATTCTTGAAATATTATTGCAGGAAAATGTGTTTGCAGAACTGAAAAGAATTAAAGATGCAAGGAGAATGTGCTTACAGGAAGGCCTGACTCCTACAAATGAAGAATTGGCTAAACGAACTGGTATGCATGTCGGCAAATTAGAAAACCTGTTGAAGATCTCTAGAAATCCCATTTCAATCCAAGGTCATTCTTGGGTGGATCAGGACATAACTTTTCAGGTTTGCTTCTTTATTTGGATTTTGTATCGTGCAATCTTATACTTGTATAATCTACCCCAGGGGGTATTTGAAAGATAAGATGATAAGGTGTCTTCTTGAGTTGAAAATCTTCATGAGCAAAGGTTACTTGCATAATGCACCAACATCGACACTACCCTATGGGAGGCTGAAAGGCAAGAGTACTTGGACTGTTTCTAGAAGCATGGAATTTCATCAAGGCATTATTTTTAGATATGAGATTATTTTAAGCAATAAGGTAATTGCATTATATGACATAATGAGGGTCATGTTGGGCACATTATAGGAGACCACACAAATTATATTAATAAAACCATAAAAGATTTAACTTAGATAGTAGTGTTGAGTGACATTGGGTGATCAAGTCATTAAAAAAGTGAGCGTTTCAGATATCTAGGCTCTATTGTTCAAAATGATGGTGAAATAGATGGAGATGTTTTTAGTAGAATTCAAGTTGGATGGTCGAAGTGGAGGAATGCATCTGGCCTGTTGTGTGATAGAAAAGTACTGCTTAGACTTAAAGGGAAAATTTTATAAGATGATGGTAAGACCTACAATGATTTATGATGCAGAATGTTAGCCAGTATAAGATAAGCATAAGACTAAGTTAAGTATTGCAGAGATGAAGATGTTAAGGTGGATGAGTGACTTTACTCTTAGAGATAAAATGTGAAATGAGTATGCTCGAGAAAAGGTTGGAGTAAAAGTAGAAGATTAGAGAAAGCCTTAGATTTGGCACACATAAAAGCATCTCAGTCCTACGATGCCAGAGAGAGTAGATGCATTTGATTCGCCTTATGTTTAGAAAGGTAGAGGTAGACCTAAAAAGACTTGGTTAAGATGTATAAAAAATGATCTTAATTTATTAGAATTAAATGAAAATTTGACACATAATAGGACACAATGAAGAAGAAGAATTCATGTAGCCGACCCCACATAGTGGGATAAAGGCTTGTTGTTGTTGTTGTTGTTGTTGTTGTTGTTGTTGTGGTAGTGTTGAATGACATGATGGTCACTACGCATGATCTACACAATTAATCCTCTTCATTTCTTTACATTGCCATACAAATTATAGAAGTTTTTATTTATAAATGAATCAAATTTAATGAATAGTTTAAGAATAAAATATGTAATTATGAACTTTTAAATCTTACATAGTATCTTCCATTATATTTCATGGTCTTCTAAATTATTTGCTATTAATAGAGGAATCAAATTTTGACCAAGTAAATTTAAGCATAAAAAAGATAATTATATACTTTTAACCATAACCATTGAGATAGTGTTCACGTTTATTTTATAGGCTTCATGATTTTATTCTTTAGTATATCTTTTTCTAGGAGATCACTATCTTAGGAGTTCATGGCATAAGCACACTTAATCTTAGATTTATTAATGAAATTTAACCATTACATCAAAAATAAAATCGATTTTTAGAATTTCAATTTTATTGTAATTCAAGGCCATATAATGTCTTATTTAAGGAATTGGCATCTTTATTAATCTCCATGCACATAATTTAAAATTTTTCACCAAATAGGAGTTTAGAGATTACTCTTACAAGTACCAAAAATGGTTCCCACCATGTAACAATTTTTGCCAAATGGGTTAAAGAGATGGCTTCTATGGTATAGTACTTTTTCCAATATGACACAATTTCCAATCTTTCCGCTAATTGCTTTAATACCACTTATGACAACTTAAATTTTTATCCATCGAGATATTGTTTGCATTGGGCAAAGCATGCCTCAGTTATATTCTCTTATTATAATCTCAAAGGAGGCCATCCATTTTAGATTACTCCAACATGCGTATACTCAATTATGAACTTTCTAATAAAATTCTAACCAAAATACCAAAGGACTCCCTGATATTTAAGGATCTAACTTCGAGATGTCTCACATAAATCTTACACAATATCTTCTAGAATCTTTCATGAACTTCAAAATTGATCATCTTTTGGATGGTCTTGACCAAGATATTTGTCTTGGACCACAAACTAAAAAATTGGCAAAAAATTTTGGATTTTAAACTTCCCATTATGTTCTTTTTGGGCTTTACTAATCTCCTTTGATTTGTTCATGAGTACAATGATTTGAAATGGTCCAATGCTTTGTCCCCATTAGGTGGAATGCTTTAGGAAATAGTTGTTATACTTTAATATGCACACAAAATCATGCAGACATTTTTTTTATAAAAATTGATCTCAGTTTATTAGAATTAAATGAGAATTTGACACATTATAGGATATATTGGAGAACAAGGATTCATGTAGCCGACCTCACATAGTGGGATAAAGGCTTGTTGTTGTTGTTAACTCTTATCTATTGAGGTAAAATATCGCTCCCTCTATAACAAATTTGTATTTTTATCTTTTTCCGATAGACATTGATGACTAAATAATCCAATTGAAGTGCCAATAAGAATGTTGTAGACTTATAAATCCTACATAAAATCTTCTTTAACCTTTGACAAACTTCTAAAATTTATCTATATTTGGCCATCAATCACCTTGATTCTTAATCCAACTGCTAACAAAAAAAAAAAGATTTATTTTCTAATATTGTGATGATATCTCATGCAGGTATAATGATTTTAATTTTGCAATGGTCTACACTCATTCTTATTGGCATTATTTAGCTAGAATTTTTTTGACATGTCTCATCACCTCCTTTAAGGAGAATTTTTTGTTCTGCACATAATTTTCTTAAACTTTCATTTCCTCCTAATATTTTTGCAACCTTTTAAATATGTAGCTTCTTCTTTTTATATTCCTCTACACCATTATAATACATTAGAGTAATATTATAATTTAATGAAGTACGCCGATTTAAGCCCAAAAAAAGAAATTTAATGCTAAAACATTAAATTTTATGTATTGAAAAACCATGAATAATACGCTTTAGCCTTTCTTTGTAAATCCAAAGACACACAAATATTTAAAGAGTGAACAAGAACCTGCGATTTTAAAAATCCTGAAAGAGGAAAAATCATCGACTTCAACAAAAAAAAATTTTCTACTATATATTTGTTTTGAGACAAATTTTCTCAATACGGATTACGAATTGTATAAAAAGTCCGATAACTGAGTGAACAACAAAATTATAGTTTGGTAGTAGAATGTAAGTAGTAGTAATGAACAGGTTAGTTAAGCCGGATGAATGAGATTTAGCAAGAATGAATAAGAAAGAAGATGACAATGACGATTGACTTAATCGACGGCCAGCGGTCGTATTGGCAGAGTAATAACATACGACGGGCGATCGGCTTCAGAATTTCGGGATACCCACGACGATGGTCGACGTGACGACCGGTGGTAATGACCGACGACGATGGCTGACGGCCAGCGACCCATGGTGCCGACACGAAGCCGGCGACGGTTTACGATCGAATGAATGGTACGAATGGTTGGCGGCCAACGAGGGTGGTAGCCGAAATGCAAGACGACATGCCGGGATTTTCGTTTTGAGCCTCTTCTCTTAGACCTCCCCATGTAAGAGTGAGGTTTATTTATAGATTAGAAGACATTAATACAAGAAAATTCAAACCACTCCATCTGACGCTTATTGCCTCGATCATTGACGATTTTTGTATATTTGAACGCTCAAATAAATGATTATGAGATTTTGGTCAAAGACGCCGATTGACTATAAACACATATTGTGAAACATTGATATCGCAAAATTTTCAATTATGCGAGTTACTTGATTCGTAATCGATTGCCGACATCAAGATTCGTCTTAAGAATTTTCATATCAGTTTTAGTGATCTTCTAAAATCCTATATTTTTATTTGGCTTCTTAGACATATAAAGAAGTTTGAGTTATTTAAAAATACCCCTTAATAAATTTCTTTTTGGTTTATTGTTTGGCCCTTTAATTCATCTTATATGCATAATGCCGCAAATTGATTCAGATCTTCCGCTGCTTGAGATAAAGTTTATTGATCTCCAAATATATATATATATATATATATATATAGAAAACATTTAGGGCAAATAATATTATTTTTTATTCGCACTTAGCTTGTCGTGGTGTGAAGTCGCTCTTTCTCTATAGACGTTCTATTTTGTTCTGCTAAATTTTTTTTTTATGGCTAGCAAAATATTCATTTTACCTTATTGGCATATAAATAAATTTCATAAATTTAATTGAGCAAATATATTAAAATCACTGAAGATCGAACGCAATATCATGCATATGCATATTGGAGTTGTAACATCTCGATCGCAACCAGAATCGAGATGTCCTTCAATCGCAAACTTGATTGAGTCAATGTATTCAGATATTAAAATCAATTAAAGTTGATATTTTTTTATCAATCAATTAACATTCGTAATGAAAAATCAGTCAAATAATTGATTTCACGTATATCGAAGTTAGAAGGCCTCGATATTATCCAAATGCACTCCTTTTGCGAATCCCTCTGCTTGACCCCAGCCTTCCACGTCTCCCATCGTCCATCCCGTCTCCAACCTCTCAGCCGGCTAATTAACCCATCCCGTCTCCCGCTTCGCTTCCTGTAGCTCCGAACCCGTCCAACCTTATCTCCAGCCGGCCATCCTCATCCCATCAGCCAAGAACTCGAGCTCTCCTATACCCGGAAACCACCAATTCTCCCATTGTTGACCCGAGCCATCCCGTCAGCCTTCCTACAGCCTGTCACCTGCTTCCCTCATTCCACTGAAAACTCTTCTTCCACCCGTCAGCCAATCTCTCATCCTGTCATCCAATATTCCCCTCGTCGTCAGTCAACCTCAAATACCGGCGATCCACATCGTCGCCAACCAATCTCCCGCCGGCAGTATTTCTGTCTCTGATTTTGCGACAGTACTCAAGTCGGGATCATCTAGCCACCGATCAGTAATTTCTCCATCCAACTAGCAATCTCGTAAATCTTCCAATCTCCTGCTATAGTACCCGACTCCAAGAATCGTGCGAGATTGGAATCTTACTGCTACAGTACCTCGCCGACCGACTAAGCCAGAATCCACGCCAGATCCCGCCGAATCATCTAGTCTCCCGCCATCCCAACTGGTCGAACCAAACCACAGTAATCCCGCCTTTCCTCAAGCATCAAATCCTACTATCCTAATTTCTCTAGCTACAGTGACCAACCAACTTCTTTTCTCACCTGAATCAAACCAGTTAGCTGACCGTCCAAGCTATTGCAATCTACATCTCTTAACCAATCAAAATCAGTCAACAATTCCAATTTGATTGAAATATTAAATTTAATTTTCTTACCTATTAGCTAATCAAAATCCCTTCCTCATATTTGTCTTGAAATTTATGTCATTAGCATTGTCGTCACTCTGATTTTTGTGTTGAAGGTATAATGCAGTAAAATCCTAAAAATTTTAAGTACTTGTTCCTGTTGTTCTAATCTGGAGGTAAAATTTGTGAAATTTAAGTACTAGTGTGCTGACATGCGACTTTGCAGGGAAATTTGTTGATATTCTTGTATGTGTTCTGAAAATTCACCACTGACCTCTCGATGAAGAGAGTTTGATTTAATATCAGTTAAATTTTTAGAAGACAGATGGAATAATAGATAAGACTACCCAGAGATTTTGCCCTCGTTTTGTGAGGACTTTAGATCTCTGTTTCTTATAAAGGTAGCATATATAATTACACTAATCATCGAGGAGAACTTTGATTAAGGCTAATGTTAGATCGCTAAATACATACAGATAAGAATAGCTGTGGAGTTTTGAAATTTAGATTTATAAAATTCATCATCATTAGCTTAAAACGGATGGTTGGGGCGAACGATGACGCGCGCGATCAAGATTTTATGCCATCCCTACCCGTACCCTACCTACTTAGAGATATAATGACTAACCCGACCGGGCGATCCTCAGTGGTCTCGCAGCGAACCTCAGACCTGGTATTTTTTTACGAGACAAACTTAAGTCCACCTTAACAAGATTTTTTCCTATCAAATATACCCCATGATTTACAACTCAAAGAATCATCGAGCATATGCTACGCGATCGTAATATAATGGTATTTACAACCACTGATCAAAGCGACTCTAATCAGAATCAGACATTAATAAATAACCGCCAAGTCACGAGGACGCGGCCACATCCTTACTAGATTTAGATTGAAGAAATAATATAATCACAGATTGATTTTACATTAGCTTCTTTATAAGTTAAAATTTTCTTAATTTATCACCCTCGACAAACAATTGTATAAGGTAGGTTGAATTTTAAGTTTTCTAACTTTATGATTTTCATTTAATCATTTTGAGCTTAATAATTCATCGATTTCTCATTTGGATTGATATTTAACATATATTAATTTGATTTGAAATAACAATCACGTTTTGATAAAAGTATTCCCTCCAGTTGAAATCTCTATTCAACATAGCCATCATTAGGGTATAAGTTTGCTTGATCTTTTAGTTTATTATTTCAGATCATATCGACTCTATTAATTTAATAACAAAGGATCGATGCTCATAATGTAATTAAATTTTATCGATGCTTTTAATAAGTTAGAAATATTATAATAGATATTAGATTTTTGGTTTTGTTAACCCTAATTCTATCCCAAGACTAATCGGAATCAACGCGCAAAGATCTCGCACTATTAAAAGTTTAAGCATTTTATCATGCGCTGTAAGTTTGTAACTAATTTGGAAAGATCAAATTGAATTAAAGATTGTTTTATATTTTGTAGCAATGCCTCTTTCAACGACGCACAAGTTCTAAAAGACTAATTGAGTGATAGTTGCTCCATAATTTATGCAAAATTAATATATTTGAAGACTATTTAGAATTTAAGCCAACGTCTTCTACCTGCTTCTAATTTTATGTTGCAAATTTGACAGCATAAAGTGTTTCAACTCTTATTCAATTATTTAGATTAATATTCATTTATTTGTATTGGATAGACATCTAACTTATTGTAGATTATTGTCAGTCAGATGATTGTAAGTTCAATTTTGTCTCAACAGCTTGGCCATTATATTTAGTTCAATTATTGATCTTATTACTCATTTAAGATTCAAATATCATTCTTTAACTATTTCCTTTTCATTAATTATTAACCTCTGCTAATTTAAATTTCGCAGCCTCTCAAGATCATCCTCACATGCGCTACTGGAATGCTAGTCCTACCATGCTTAAGAAAAGATGATAACAAGTCTTACCGCAGCCTTTTAGTCCTCTAAACCTACAACGCTTAAGAAAGCGTCCATAGGCCTTCAATATCTATATTTGAAATGAAATTGCCTCACGCCATCCCCTTATAGGGGTTTCTTGAGTCTTGTCTTCCATCATGCTTAAAGCATGCATGATAGGTGTCTTCGACGAAGTGATTCTTCTTTTAAAAGATTTATATAGGCCTTCAAACCTGTGTAAAGAGCATCTTGATTTCCTCGCCATGCTAAAGCAACATGCACAAGTACTTATATCTAGCTAATATGTGTAATTGTATTAAAGCATTAGGTACAATAATTTAATATACAACATATATGGATATTTGAAATTCGAAGAATCTCGCGTCATCTCGTGAGAGGGCGAGGAGGGCCTTCCCATCAGTTTAAGCGTGTATAGGTGTCTTGCCAGCACCGAATTCTCTTGCACCTTACCATGAAAAGCGTCGCGAAGCTTCAAACTGTATAAGAGACATCCGATTTCTCGTCATGCTGAAGCAATATGCACGAGTACTTATATCTAGCAAATTTTTTCACTGCGTTGAAACAATACAAATAAGTATTTAAGACTACAGTATCTCTTATCATTTTACTTTGGCAAGCACATTGGGGTAGGATAATTAGAACATAAGTCTCATTGCTCCAGTCATGTTAAAAAAACTTTCTCTGCCAAGCCAACTTCTTTGCACTTTAAAGCGTGAGTCAGAAGGATGGAAGGAAACTTGCAGGTGTGATTGAATCTGGTTTTATGCTACATATTGCATCTTATAGAACCATTCTGAGGCCTCATTCTTTAATCCATTCTAAACAAAACTAGATATCATTCCATTCCAAGTCACTACATCAGCTTTTGAAATCATATCGAACAACATATTCACATTACTCAAGCACCTACATTTAGAGTACCTTGCTAACAATGTGTTTGCTACCGAAATCTATAATTAGGCTACCTCCGAAGCTCATCATCCATTTGAAGAGCTCCAAAGCATTTTAGAATCCACATATCCATCCATCATAACTTTCCACAATACCCAATCTATTTCAGATATTTCATCAAACACCTTCCTTGTCTCTTTTACAACACCGTTTTCAGCATACATCTTTATCAAAGACATCCTTCTCTATTCTCATCAGGTAAGTCATATGAATGTGATTACCTAAACCAGTGGCCGATAAGGCATAATAGGATTTAGTCACATAAGGAAATGTATACTTATCAGGGAAGATTTCAGCATAGAGCATCTTGAAATAGAACAATAAATTGAACTCAACCATGGAGAACACATGGAAGAGGAGGGGACTACAGGAGAAATGAGGGATCTGGGTTTCATGGCATTGTAAGATAAGGCAGGCTGACTGGGAGTGAGCGGGAGGGAATATGGCTATGCATTGCAGAGATGAATGGGAAGGAGGGTGAACCCAGCGGATTTGACTTGTCCGTGTAAGAGAGAGGCTTGAGCGCTCGAGATGGGAAGAAGGGAGTTCGTCGAGAGAGAGAGGAGGATCTGAGCGAGTTGAGTTGCGCACATGGAATGTCTCCTTAGGGTTACATGTAAAGAGGTATTTATAAATACATCTTTGCTTAAATGTCTAATTAACCCTAATTTGGGCTTTTACGACAGCATCATTATATGGTTAATATATATATATCGAAAGTTATTCGATGTTCGATCAGGTGAGTCGTTTAAATCATTTGGTTCAGTTAGAATTCAGTCAATTTTGTTTAGTCGTCTTCGAAGCTTTCGACATTTCAGACTCATTTAAATTGAGCGTGAATAGTCTCATTTGAAAGGTTTCGACGTTTCACGGCGTTTCACAAGCGCGTTTGGGCATTCTCGACCTCCGACTCGATATGCTTATAGGCGTGTCGAGTTCCTTCGACGCCGGGCGATGGTCATTGTGTATATTATGATCAATTTGAATCATCGATAGCGAAGTTTCTTCGTCGATCGAGGTTTCGGTGATTTTGATGTCAGGTCATTTCAGTATGATTTGCTTGTTGTATTTGAAACCAATCGACTTCGTTTTATGAACTCACTCGACTGATGTGACATACATGGAGGTCAACATTGTACAAAAAGAATCTTGAAGACTTTAATTGTTGATCTTATATCCAGTGCAAAATGAAGATCCTCCTCCGTCAATCTTGGATCCAGAGTAAGGGAGAAGAACGTGTTCCCGTTAATTACATTTTAAACATTTCCAATATCCAAACTTTGCCGAAATTTCAAAAACTTTGAAATCTGAAGGTCTCCATTGTTGAACTTAGTTCTTATGAGATGAAAAATCCTCCCTCTATTGATTTTGGATCCGGAGCAAGAGAGAAGAGTGCTTGCTGCACTAAAAAATTGTGAAACCTAGTATTGGTAAGTTGAAATGTTGCTGAAATTATTTAACTTTGAGCTTAAATTAAATTAGAACAAAAGGGGATAATGTAAAATAAAATCATATTTGAAGTTTTAGATTGAAAATCAAATTGATTTCCCAAATTAAATTCAAATTATCAAATTTGAAAATAGTGACAGATCTTCTAAATTTGAATTTAATTGAAATCAAAATGAACAGGATGCTCACTATTAAATATAAATAAAGCATCTTTTTTAATATTTGAATTAGCTTAAAATCTATAATTGAAATAATCAAAGGTAAATAACAATTGGCTATGCTATTGAAATATACAATTTTTTAAAATATTTGGATACTTGATAAAAGCAATTAAAATGAGTTGATTATTTTACTAATAAATATAAACTTAGCATTTCAATATCTCATTTTAATCAATTTGGAAGATGATCTGATTGAATATCTGACTAGAGCATAAGAGATCTTCTTGGGATTATGATATAGGTTTCAAATATGAACCCAATCCAAATGAGATTTGCAATATGATTGAAGCATAGAGCTTTTAAATATAAATGCAATCCAAATAAATTTATAAAGCATTTATATTGATTTTAATCACTCAATGTTGAATATAAAGAAACTCTCAAATAAATATTAGACATAGCCACAATTCATTTCCAATGAATTGAGGATGATCAAAGAATTCATTAGAAATTTATAAAGAATTTGAACGCTTATCAATAAGCATAAGAAATAGCTATAAGTCTCTCAAGTTTAATTACTAAAGTAGCAAATACAAATTGTGATATGTTATTTCAAATTACAACATAAATCTAAAGTGCCTTCAAATGCCCACTGGATCTGCACTACATTCATACTTAGTAGATAGAAGGCATTGATTTAACTTCTAAATGAGCTTTAAGTATGTCAATCTTGCACAAATTATGGAGTCAAAGTGTTTCAGAATTTATGCAATCATTTGAAAGAGACAAATCATTGTACAAAATATAAAATAATTTTCAATTCAATTTGACTTTCTCAAAATTTGTACAATTATTTTAAATCACCCGCATGAGTCCCGACACAATGATAAATACTTAAACTTAGTGTTTGAAGATACTTCGTGGGTTAATATAGAATACATATGAATCGTCCTACATGTGCTCCAATCAATGTATTACACATTTAATCATAAAGTCCAAGAATACTATGTAGACTAAAAATTCAGATCAATCTAAGTTTTTGCAAATCTCATTCAACCAATCCAATCATTTTTCATATAAAGGTAAGAGTTGGCAAGATTGGTTTCAAACATAGTATACCTGATCTTTTGTTAAGCAGAGTTGGCAAGATCTACCCCAATAATTGTTGTGTTGATCGAGAATATCAACCAGAGGAGTCATTAAAGTATTTAAGATGTTAATATCCCATCATCTCAAACTTAAGTTCTCAAAAATGCAAATCTAGATCGAATTCTATATTGTTAAATTAATAGAGTTGACAAAATCTAGAACTATAAGCTAAATGATCAAGCAAGCTTAGCCCAATGATGGCTATGTTAATGAAAATATCAATTGGATGGATCATTATTATCAAAGTACTTAAGATATTAATATCCAATCATCTCAAATTTAAGTTCAGTAAATTTCAATCTAAGGGAATGCTATTATCAAAGCTATTTGAATTTTAAATTGAATTAATATAAAATTAAGCTTTAGTTAAATGCAAATTCAAGTCAAATGAAATTCATTCTTTAAATACCTAAAATAAATAATTCGTCCATTCAGCCGTTATCATTTGTTAGGGATGACAAATTAAGAAAATCCTAGCTCATAAAGGAGCTAATGTCAAATCAAATAAATTATTATGTTCAAACTCAAATAATGTCATGCTAATAAGGGTGTAGCCAGTGACATCTGTCTACGTGGTTTTGCCCCTAAATGACATTGCATAAAATACGGTTATGATTAGTCTTTTGACCGAGTGATTTAGCCCCTTAAATGGCTCTGTTATATTACAATCACATATAATCTATGTTTCATGCTTCTTTTGAGTTATGAATCATAAGTATATTTGATAGCGTAAAACTTTGTCGGTAAGTTAAACTTAAGATTATTTTCTTAGACACATATCAACCTATGTTTACAAGGATTATTTTGGGACGATTCATGGTAACAAAGATCTTTTCGTAGGGTTGGATTAATGACCTCCTACGACTAAAGTAGGGATCACGACGGATGATGAAACCATGGGATCTTGATCGGGCACATCATTATTCCATTAATCATATGCTTTAAATCAATAAATGATGAATTTCATGAATTAATGATGCTCCTCTCTACTATCTGCCAAGCAATTAGCGATCATAACAATTGTCGAAAATTCTCTCATTCTTGGGAGGCGTGATTAACTATGGGTGCTTGTGCCTATAAGGAATTTAGAAGCAGGTCTAAAGTCCTCATAAAATGAGAATAAAATCTATGGACAGTGGCTAATCCACAAATCAAACAAATTCATCAACCTTTTGGAAATTTCGTTTGGCACAAATCCAAACTCTTGTTTCAATTGAAAGACCGGGCATGAATTTTCGGAGCCCACATTTCTTTTATGTTTCTCACCATACCTTTGTCAAGCTTCTATTTTATCCTCGCCTTTTTTTTTTTGCAAATTTTACCAATCTTTTCCATTGTTACAAGAGACTTTTATTTTTATAGTTAAACCAAACTCGAGACTAAATAATCTGATTGAAGTACCAATAAGAATGATTGTGGACTAAATAATCCTGTAACTTTTAATGATCTTCTAAAATTCATCCATATTTAGCCTTCAATCATCATGATTCTTAACACAATTGCTAACAAAAATCAAGAAATTTGATTTATTTTTTATAATTGTGATGATATCTCATGCGATTGCAATGATTAATTATGCAAAGGATAGTCTTTCGAAGCTGCAATAAACCAAGCTTTGATATACTTCTCTACCTACAGTCACTGCTCTAACTCCTTCCATTAAATCATTTGCTTGAAGAACTTCTCCAGAAAATGAAAATCAGACTAATCAAAATATCATTTTAAATGATGCTATCAGGAGATCACTGCAGACCCTGAGATCGAAATCCCAACAATCATCATTGAGAAGCAAATGATGAGAAAGTGGGTACACAGCCTTCTTGGAGCTCTCAGTCCCAGGGAGAGGAAGTTAATAAGACTTAGATTTGGCATCCAGTACAGTCAGCCAAAATCACTTCAAAAGGTAGGTGACATTTTTGGGATATCTAAAGAAAGGGTCAGGCAATTGGAAAGCCAGGCTCTGAACAAGATGAGAGCTTGTTGCAGAGACCAGGGGCTTGGGACATATGCAGAATTGTTGATGTGATTGATTCTTGTGTCCTATCTGTGCGTTATACACTTCAATTTGTTTTACTTGTTTACTTATGATGTACTACCATGTGCAATCCAATGTAAATACATGCATTTTAGTGATGTCCTAATTGGGGAGTTACTGATTTTATCTTTATTTGTATATCTATGAAACTTGGGCATTATAATTCATTTAAGATTTGGTTATTGTGATGAAATGAACTCTGATTTTTTTTTTCTTAGGGCTGTTTAGTTGCATGTATCTAAGAACATATATTATTAGGAGAAAAGATGTATGAGAGAAGAAGATGGCCCAAATGGTGGACAATTTGATTGTTTACTTTGTCTAAAACCTGGCCTCTATATATAATGTGTTATATAGTTGAAACAAAAGACGAAATGAAAGCATCTTAGTTAATTTTAAAATCTGAATATGGCAACAGTTCTTAATTTTAAAATCTATTAAATGCAATTTGTTACTTTAATATTTTTCAGAAAAAAGATAAGTGACTTATAACATCTTCAGTTTGGCTTGTAAATATTAAATAAATCAAGAATGTCAATTTTATTTTCAAATAAGGGTCTATTCAATTTTTTGGTCAGTCTGTTGGTGTTTAGGAATGAAACTCATATAGGAAGTGAATTAAACTCATCCACTGTAGGGTATGTTTCCTTGGCTAAAGCTCACCCAAATTGAAAATAATAAATAAAATCAAATAATTGAATGCCATGGTCCTCACCACCATCCTCGTGCACATCCTCATGCTACTACATTTCCTCTAGGCATGCAAGGCATTCTACTAATTTGATCTTAATCTATAATGCATAGATATGAATACACGACATAAACATAAGATATTTTTATTTTTAAAAATATAGAATACGGATATATATTGAATATAATATTATAATAATAATTAAAAATAATAAGTATAAATTTAATTATAATTTTTTATAATTTTAATTATTTATAATAAATATATCTTATTATTCTTTCTTTTTAGCTCACATCTCATTCTCTAAATTTTCAAAATTCTTTATAATAATTTAAAAATATAATAATTTATATTTAAAATATTTTTTATGAAATTTTAATTCAATTATTTAGGATATACGCGTATCCCTTTAATTTTTTAATATTATTTTCGATCACTTGCTTGGAATTGAGCTTGTGTAGGGTGTGTGGGATCGTGTCGACACATGCTCTGACTGATTGTCTAATTTTTAAAAATATCAATGCATAATAGATCTTAACAGAATGAGAGATTAAAGGACATCATACATCTCAAATTGAGTTATGTAGCTGAGACAAGACAATTTTTCATGAGAGCTTTTCATCGGCAATTCCAGAAATCTCTTGCACTGAAGAGTTTCCCTAGATCTCCATTTAACAAATTGGGATCAAGCCAAATTGGTCAAGTAGCCTCCCAATGGGGAGGCAATCGGGGAGCTTTTTAACAGTGGTTCATTTCATCCAAATAAAGCTACTTCGCGTAGGAAAACCATTGAACATCTTAGTTCAGTGCACTTTCCAGACTGGCATTTGCATCATCTGGCCCCATTTTAGTGGCCCAACGAATAGAATGTTGTGTGGAAAGAGCTTAAAAGAATTGAAGTACAATTGTTAATAAAGGAGAAAATTAAATGAAAATTTGAAAAATCAGATAGAACCATTTATAATCTAAAAATTATAAATGATATATTTATGAAATCAACAAACAGAGAACAATTCAAGAAAAAAAATCCTCTATTTTTAACCAACAATTTTAGATTAATTTTAAAATTTCTAAAATTTAAATTAATGAAATTAAATTTAAAACATGAATTAAAATAGCTTGAAATTTTTACAGAGAATTTCTTGAGGTGTTTTGCACCTCTAAGATATATTAATAGAAATTAAAATTTTAAACAAGAAATACAGGAAAAAAATATACATAATTAAAATTAAATGTGTACAAACTATAAAAATATCATGAAAAATATTTCAATCCATCAAATAAATAGAGAGAACTTAAGAAAATCATCTAACTTTCTAATCTTAATTAAACATAATTAAACATAAAAAAAACTAAATTAAATCAAGTAAAAAATATAACTAAACTTCAAAACCATAACAATTCACAAATAACTCAAATCAAATCCTAAAAATATAAACTAAATTTTATTAGAAAGAAATTTAAAACTAAAGTAAGAGATAATTAGAATTAAAATATATTAATAATATTTGAATTATTATAATTAGATAATGCAAATTCATTAAATAGATCAAATAAAATCTAAGTCAAACCAAATTAATTTTAAATTTATATAGATGGTCATAGAGGTTAACAATAAACTTTAGGAAAATTTTCATAATATTTGAAATAAATTTGATATAAAAATTAACTCAATAAATAATAATAATATATAAATATTATTGAATTATATTAAAGTAATTCTCAAATTTTTTTTGAGAGGTTCTCTTTGTTGTTTTATGGTAGAGAGAATTTTCTCATATTTTTAAAAAATTTCTAGTATAAAAATAATTAAAATTTTAAAAAATTATAAATTAATTCAAAATAGTTCCAAAATTTCATGAGAAACACACTTTAACATTTTTTGATCATGTAAAAGTTTTCATAAGTCTAGAAAAATATTTAAGATAATTTTCTTAATTTTTTATTAAAATATTATTAAATCGTAATCAAAATTAATTAAACAATAATAAAATCCAATAATTTTTATCTACAATGGTTTGAAATTGTTATGAAATGAATTCACTTTTTTTTATGAATGATGTGTTTCATAACACTTAGAATGCTTAAGTTTTGGGGTTCACCTATAAAATGAATCTTATTTGCCTTTATGCATTCTTGAAGACTCTTAAACAATTCAAACTTAAATAAAATAAAATTATTAAAATGGTGAATCACTTAAATTAAAATCAATCTTGGTTAAATTGAATATCAAACTAAAACTTAGAAACTTAAACACAAGGCGCAACTTAATAGGCAGATATCGGCATAACCTAATATATATATTAAAATGATTCATAGGACACAACCCATAGACCTTTAGGTTAGGGATGATAACTTTTAATTGATGTGTTGTGATGATATTATGTGATGTTTGCCTTAAGATAATTATAAGATATTTGTGTTAGGATAATTATATAATGATTGTAGACATTATTCGAACTAGACTAAAATTATTTTATTTAGGTGGTCAAACCTAATTAGAGGCAAATGATAAATATTTAAAGTAATAGATTTTCATGTAAGTGTTGCTCAAGAATTGATCTTAAATGCAAGGGCTTTAAACATTTTGTGATGTGATGATGAATGTTTGAATGGTTGCTTATTTTAAATATAACTACAAAACAATATTTATTTTACAATGTGGGGTTGTAATTTTTTGTTATTATTATTATCAACAATATTATTATTATTATTGTTATTGTTATTATTATTATTATTATTATTATTATTATTATTATTATTATTATTATTATTATTATTATTATTATTGTTGTTGTTGTTGTTGTTGTTGTTGTTGTTGTTGTTGTTGTTGTTGTTGTTGTTGTTGTTGTTGTTGTTGTTGTTGTTGTTGTTATTGTTGTTGTTGTTGTTGTTATTATTATTTTCTAGTTTTAAGAAATTATTATAAGCTTGTGATAACACTAAAGAAAATAGATAAGGATGAGCTTTCTAGAGGTGAAGCCTTGTGGCCTTTAGATTTAAAATAATCTAAAGATGAAGTGAGAAGACCCGCAGGCTGAGTTTATCAATTATAGGTCTAGGATGACCTATATAAGATAGAGCTCAACTGCCATTTATTTTTGTTTTATAGGATTATATTTTTTTGACCCAGCCACGCTAGCCTCTTTACTCTTATATAAATTGTTTAACTTATTTGTTGGGTGTTTACTTTTCTTGCATAATTGAATGAATGAAATATTTTGCTTATTATTCTACTTAATTTGTGATTTTTTATTAATTACCAGGATGAATCACAATAGGCTTGAAATTAAAATTGTATATTAGAATAAAAATAAAAAAATTGACATAAGAATAAAATCAAGTATAATCTCCTAGATTATGTCACCATATTGCATTCATTGTATTTTTATTTCTTGTTAGCATGCTCTATCTCCATTGCATAAATATGAACCTCTTGACCTTTAAGAGTAACAATTGCTTAAAGAATATATGTGCATACTAAATAGGACCAAATTAGGACATAACATTGCCTTGCATATAAAATTGAGTCTTAATCAACAAATAAATTAAAATAAAAAATAATGCATTTAGCTCAAGAACATTGAATATCTTGCATACTCTAGACTAATTTTTTAACTCTAGGTTTTATGTTATATTCTTAATTAATAGCATTCATACATATAACTAGACTTAATGATTTTAAAATACTTAGGTGGGTTAGCTAACATTTATTCTAGATAGGATTATAAGATCTGTAAAGTTGAGACTATTTCAACTTTAGGTGAAGTTGAAATTTATAAGTTATATTGCATGTCATTATATTAGGTTCAAACAACTACATAATAGTAGTTCTTAGTTTTGTTTATGTTATGAGGCTGGTAGTTCTCTTTTGGCCTACATCATAGGTCTTCACCTTTTGAGCTTATTCATATTCTTGAGTTAGTGAATTATAATTAGGTTAAGCTTATGACTTCCACAATTTTGGTGGACCATCCCACTCAAGAGAATGTGTATGATTGATAAGTTTAGGTTTATTTTAAAAAAATGAGATTACATATTTAATGATAATAATAGTTGATTGTCAAAATACTTGCACTATTCTTGAGTCAAGAGTGATTTAGATTAATTTTAATTTTTTTTCCCAAGTTATAATCTTAGATCATGTAATTGAGCATTTAGCATACTAATCAGAGAGCATGGTCAAGTTGATTGTATAATTTTGGTGCAGCTACTTCACATGATTGCACAAATTTTAATAAAATTACATTATATATTTGCATGTTTTTCAGTACTAATCAATTTGAGTTAATTTCATATTTGACCTATAGTATCCTTAGACATTAGTTTTAGAAGTTTGGCATGTGTATCGGGGCTGGTATGTTAATTTTAAATATTTTTGTAAATTTTATAGAATTTACTTATTTCTTAAAGCATTTGAATATATTTTGATGCAATGAGATTGAAAATAAAGTTTTCATGATGCATGCATGATTACATTCTTTAAGTCTTCTACATGCACATCGATAAAAGAGTTAAGCATAAAGTTATCTCGTGATGCATGCAAGCATTACATCTTATTTGGAGTCTTGCATAAACTTTAAATCATTGAATTAGGTGTGAGATTACTCCATAATAAGTATAAAATATTCATTTCATTTAAATATTTATACATATTTTAAAGGATTTGAATCAACTGAAAAGTTTGCTTTGTAATGCATATAAGGGTTCATTTTATTCAAGTATTTACACAAATTTCAAAGTAATTGGTTAGATGCTTGGTCACTTTTTAATATGTGCAAGAGATTCACTCTATTCAAGTATTTGTATGAATTTCAAAGCACTTGAGTTGAAAGAAGGATTACTTCGTAATACATGCAGAATGTTCATTTCAAGCTCTATTCAAGTTATGTTTGAACCCTTTTCGATTTACTTAATGATGAATATATTGCATTCAAGTGCTTATTTAAATGTTTTGTTTATGTTCATTGTTGATTTATAAAATAACATTCTTGCTCCTAAGCAAGCTATCAAATCTTTTATGATTTAGTTCTCTTAAATATGAACTTTTATAATTGATTCATTTAATGTGATATTTATCACAATCTCAAATATTCTTTTTATGAGTTAAGTTTCAATTTATCTTATTTTTTTTCACATTGAGGTTTAAGAGTTAACTTTAATTGTGCTAATCTTAAGTTCTTGATAAGTTTAGTTTATTGAAAATTTTGATAGTCTCTAGGCCCTATCATCTCATAAAGAGCAACCTTAGGAGTGATTAGCTTTTATTGCATTTAAAGAAGTGCACAAGATCAATGTCGTGAGACATTATGACCGAAAGAACTTCATACTCATTGCACATAAAAAAGTGTGTATATTCCTTCAAAGATACCTAAGCAAAAATATAAACAAAGGATTTCCTCGTCGCATTATAACTATGCACAAATTATTTTGCACATTTTTAGGCATTATTTTTTCAACTTATAATTCTTTTGATTTGACATCATCCCCATCTAGGTGGCTACTTCAAGAGTGTTGATTCTTCTAACCATTCTTAAAAAAATATTCATGATTAGTGTTATAAGACATCATGGCAGGAGGTCTTCATACCCTCCACACTTAAAATAACAGGCATAGGCTTTCATATATAAACCAACATAGATATTCCTTGCCACATTACAATAACATGCCTAAAAACTTTCTTTTACTCATTTTTTTTATCACCTTGGAACAATGTATACTAATACTTAAAAATTTTGAGATTTTTTATGTTTTTACCTTCACATATAGTGATGGCAAATGCACAATAAGATCTATAATCTACAAGGTGAAAAGATAGATTTTTTATCTCTTATTATTTTTTAATTTCATAGTTTTAAGAGGGAAGGGAAATGAGTTAGAGTGTGTTTGGTGGAGAGGGAAATCGTCTTCTGCCTACAGAAAAAGGAGGGAGAAAAAAATCTCTGTTTTAGAGACAAAATGAGAGGAGATGTTGAGAGAAAAAGAGAGGGGGAAGGAAAGGGTTGTTTGGTGGCTCGCCAACAGCTAGGCTACTACACAAGAAGGGGTAGAGAGAAATGACACAGGTTGGTGAGCAGGAGGAGGCAAGGTGGGGTATCGGCGTGCTGGAGGGGGACAGGTCAAGCGGCGTGCAGTGGAGACGAGCGACTTAGGAGAGGAGGGAGGCTCGGGGCCTATCGGTTTAAGGGAAAATGAGGGCTAGGGTGGCCAGCATGGTGTGTGGGAGAGAGGAGGGGAATCACGTGGATCTAGGAAGTTCGGCATGGGAGAGATCAGTGTGCAGGGAGGTGGTGGCTTGGGAGTAGTGATGGGCTAGGTCGATTTTTGTGGGCTTAGAGACGAGGGAGACCGCGTGCGACTTGCTGTCAAGAGAGGTAAAGTTGGAGTAGCAATGTAAGAAGGGCTAGGGCGGATGGCTCGTGCAGGAGACGAGAGAGAGAGAGAGAGAGAGAGAGAGAGAGAGGAGGCAGAACCAGGGAAGCTGGAGAGAATATTACGTACAGAATCTCAGGAAAGCTGGAGAGAATATTACGTACAGAATCTCGTATACAATTTTACATCCGGATATTCAATTATATTACATATGACAAAAAAAATTAAACACATAATTGATATGTGAATGTATCCGGACACTACACATAATATTTTTTTTGAAGCTAAGAGTTGGGCCGCATATGCAAGAAATAAAGAGGAGTTGGGATAGGTTTGTCATAGGTTTAATTTAAGGTATGTAAATACCCCTCATATTCAAACCTCCACTAAATAAAATTCTTCAAAATTGATTAACAGAATGAGCAAAGAAATTTATACGAATACATCTTTAATTACATTGGACATCTAGTTGAATTTTTTTTTAAATTTTTTTTAAACTCAAATGTAGAGAATGCTTAAATCAAGGACTTATGATGCATATTATGCCACAATTAGATGTAATGATTTAAACTAAAAATAGAGTCTTCATGAAAGATTAATGAGCATAAATGCATTTATTATTTTGGGGCATTTATGTACATTGTATAAAATTCTTATATATTTTTATATCTAATATCTAAACTTTAATATTTATATAAATAACCTCTAAATTTTTAATAGTACATCAAAAATGGCACTATCATTAACTTTTTTTTAACTAAATGCATAATTTCATATATAGGAAAAGTGTTACATTTATAAATATTAAAATTTAAGTGTTTGATATATAAATATATAAGAATTGTATGCTATGAATGTAAATCTTCTTAAATATAATAACTATTGATATTCAATACATTTAGAAAATGTTTAATGAAATTTACAAATCTCTAATCCTCATAAACTTAAATTCATGATGTTATTTTAAATACATTTTAAAATCATTAAAAATATCAATACCAAAAAATTGTTAAAATCCAAAATATGACGTATTCTTGGAAAGACTCTTTCATCGCATGCTCTTGCATGGATAATCACTTTATATGCATAAATTATTGCATTCATATACGCTTACTATATGTATTAAATTGTATTCAAATGCTAATGCATGCTCTCTTCCACATATTATTTGTAAGAACTTGGATGTTTGTATCTCGTTTGTAGCCTGTTATACATTTCTTACTTATAGGCCTTCTCATTATTTGTTGTGATTGGGTGCACATACTATACATGTATTGCTTTTATGTTGTCACCTATATATAAGTTTAGTAGGGCGAGCCTTTCAACGCTCTTCATTACCTCATGGGGTGAGTGACTCTTCTTTCATATCATATGACGGGAACATTCAATCATGTATTTATGACTCTCACTTTTTCTTATGATATTCAGATCCTTGGCGATCTAAATCATCTCCTATGATGTGAATCACAGTCCATTGGGTCCCATTAATGGCTACTAGTAAGCTACATATGTTTTGTCATATCATGACACCCACCAATATAGATATGGGCTTTAGATATTTACGAACTTCTAGGTGCTTTCTAACACAAAAAAAAATTTAAATACACTAAGAATGATATTATATTAAATCATATAAGACTTAACTATTTTGATTAAGCTCATAAAAATTTAGATTTTAAAAGAAAGACTATTAGCTTAGTCATTAAATGTCCTTGACCATAGATCTATTTAGCAAGCTCAAGGCATCATAGATCACCTCTCCTACTAACCTATCCTTCGGTGATCACATACATTAGCCAATGATTTAGTTTAGACAATCTTATATGATATTGAATTATCTGATGGCTTTCTTATATAGCTCTAGCCTTTTAGTTAGATGACCATGACTGGACTAGTAATTTTGTTATAGGTATGTTTTATAGTTCTTAGACTACATAGTAGGATCTTTTACACTCTTTGAATTTAGCTTAGTCAGTCGATTATAGGAGAACCTGTATTCATCTTTTCCTTTAGACTAGCTAGTGGAGAGCTTTAGATGCTCTTAACATCATTATGAGTTTCGTAATGACCCTCCCACTTAACTTATTACCTTGCCAATAACTCATTTGTGAGCCACTAGCTTGATCATAGGATCTTACCATTAACCTTAGGCTTAGATAGGTGGACTTATCAATTCTCTTATTTTAGCCTCAACTTAATGAATTATAAGTGAGCTAAATATCATTCCATCAGCTTTAAATGACCTTTTAATTAGTTAACAACCTATCTTAGTTTATCTTATAGGAACTTAAGCTTATTTAATGACTAAATGTTAAGTGATCCTCTTGGTCTTGAGACTGGCATGACCAACCTCATTTGTGCACCATGTTTATTCTTAAGATCTCTTAAAATTTATCAAGATTTAAACATTGGAAGCCTTGAGTATATGGAATGGAATTAAGTCCATTTTCTAGCACATGACCTTTATTCTTTTGACTTACATCTTAGGAGTCATCATTGGATCATCTTTCCCTTCTTCAACACCTCTTAAAATTTTCTTTAGCCTTAGATCCAAAGTTCGAGACTTGGAGATGGGTATATCGATCCCTTTATTTTCTTAAAATATTAGAGTTCTTGCTCTCTATTCCGTAGGTTTAAGGACCCCATGATAGCATGAACGACCCTTGATAGATTATCCATCACATTTGAGTTCTTTATAACCTTTTAATGGTGCAGTCTTAAGCCATAAAAAATATAATAAATTAATATGAATTATTAATAATTTGAATATAAATCTCCACTTGGTTGTTAAACATTGACAATCATCCAATCAAATCTACTCCTTTAATAATACATATTTAATTATATTGCACCATCATTAATTTAATATATACTAGATGCTAATCCATGTCCTTTATGAATCATATGGCTAAAGTGTAGTCATAATTTTTTTTAACTTTGCATATTATGATGTGATGACTTGATTTGGTAGATTCATTATTTCTTTTGATGCAAAGTAATTGTGTGCACTTGCACTTAGGTTGCTTAAGATAAAGAAATTTTTCTTTTTTTGCAAGTGACCCTACTTAAAATTTAAAATTATTTTACTTGTAGACGTCACAATGATAAGCTTAATTCCTAAGTGATTATGTCCAATCAGGATTAAAATATAGCATGGCACCAATTTGAGTTGGGCCATATGTGGCTTATATTAAAGCTTTTATGATGCAAACATATAATTTGTAGAGATTTATTTATTATTTTTTGTTTTTATTATGTACTTCTTAGTTCACAAAATTATGTAGGCATGTGGATTATTTCAGAAGACAAGAGGCCAACAATGATGATTAACAAGGTGAAGTTCAGAAACCAATATACTAATCAATTTTTATATTGTTTTAGGATTGCATTTTAATTATAATAGTGGACAATTATCTTTTTTTTTTATGTATTACAAAATCTAGCCACATAAATTTTTTTTTTTTGATTTATTATTGATTATTTACTAGTAGCATATTAAAAATTGCATGCCTAGACTTGTTAATTTATTTTTGTAGAGTGACCTAGACTTGGTGTCATTGGTAAGCTCTTATGATATTAATTTCTACTCTAAATAATTAATTGATTTATAATTAATCTAATTCACTCTTTTGAAAGTAACCATAGGTGTGCAATCATTGCTTAGATTACTTGGTATGTCCATTAAAGACATGCTCTTTAAAGTCAATAAAAACCTAAGATTGATGCACAGATATACTTTGCTTAGTGATTTTTCATGTTACTTTTTTTAACTCATCTACGTGTACATAACTAAATAAAATTTGCATTAGAGTTTCAATGAAGAGGTTATAAGACCCATTATTTATATATCTCTCTTACCATACCTTTAATTTACATAATAGCTAGCTTTAAGATTTTAATGTAATTAGGTGGGTCTAGCAATTGTTCTTTCCTGGTAGGATTGTAAGCCCAAGGTATGAGCATTCTTAGTCCTTTTTAGGGTTAATTTCTAAGCCCCATTTTAGTCATGGGTTGTACTCAATTAGTACATCTAGTCCCTTCTTTAAAGTTTGAGATTGGAATTTTTCTTACAATATTTAAACTCTTATCACTAGGCAAATTTTCATCTACTCGAAGTCATAAGACTTGCATATCAATGTCATTCATTAATATCTCATCATATGTTTAGCTATTATGTTCTATGTGATTGATTGTAATATCCTCTCTATGATGAGAAGATCATTTGAGAATTTCTTTTATTGGATGGAGAACCTCGATTAGAAAACCCATTACATAACCAACCTCAAAAGAGAATTAGCAAATATTCCTAATTAAGAGTGTTTCAAGTTGAAATTAATTATTGGGCTTGTACCAATGGAAACTTAATTATTAAAAATAAAATAACTCTATTCAATATGTAATGTTGAATAATGGAAATCTTTGATTTATTCAAATCACATATATTTTTGTCCTTTAAGTCCATAAAATGGACCATATTTTATCCTTTAGGTTAGCATGTTCTCCGATATATAAAATGCTCGAAAGACAACTACATATATGTAAGTAGTTTACTTTTATTAATTCTCATGTAGGAGCATAAACGTATGTGATCATTTTTATCCTTTATGATGGTATGATTTAATCTTGTTTAGCTCTCATTTCAATATGAGTCTCTCTCGAAGGTCACACTTGCTCCCTTTTTTGATACATAAAAAGTAGAAAGTTATTGACCTCATCTTTGGAGTGAAGATTGATCACTCTCATCCTGGGTCTAGGATTCTTCTAGACACTTAGGTTTCCTTAATGCTAGGATCCTTTCAGTAATTAAGGGAACACTAAACCCAGGCCTTGAGACTTGTAGGGCATGACCCTATGCCTAGAGTTTACCTTAGGACAAGTGAGCTTCACCCACCCTAGGGCCTAAATCGACTCTCATACCCATCAATTCATTTAAACACAAACTTATATGATTGAAACCAAACCAACCTAAACTCATTTGAATTCAATTAATCTTTATTAAATTTGGTTTCCAATCCAAGCTCCAAGCTAAATTAACTTGAATATTAACCCAAGTTAACCCACTTCAATCCTATAATTTCATTCAAATTAATTCAAGAAAACTAAACTTAATTTAATCCTCTCAATCACTCTAACTATCCAATGGATCATTTCAAACTATTCCCACACTTGTAATCAAGCTAATTAAATCAATTAGACTTAAGTAACCCAAGTTAGCCCATTTGACCTAAAAGGTTCAAATGAGCCGAAACCCAATCGAACCCAAATCAATTATAGTCAAATCCACCAATCAACTTCAAATTCATCATTTAATATATTCCAATCATCCATAGACTCAATTGGTCCAAATTGACTTGACCAAACCATTTAACCCAAAGTGACTTAAAAACCTAATTAGACCAAACTTCAATCCAACTCCCATTAGATCAAACCAAGCTATCCAATCTATGCATTGATGATTGTAGGTCACTATTGAATACCCACTATAATTAATTATACCTAACCAAACTAATTTGGCCCCTTAACCCAAGTTGATCCAAAGTGACCTAAATGGCTAAATTAAGCTAAATCATGTTTTAAGGCAAATTAATTGCAACTAATAACTCTCATCAACTACAAATTGAATATTGAACATGACTCAATCATCAATTAAAGCCAATTGAACCTAACCAAGCCAATTTATCCTCTTCACATAAGTTGATCCAAAGTGACCTAAAAGACCAAATTGGGCTAAATAAAATCCTAAATAAAGTTTGTTGAAACCAATGTTTTTAATCAATCATCAATTGAATATGGGACATGATCCAACCTTCAATTAAATCTAATTTGGTCAACCCAACCCAATTGATCTACTTAACTAAAATTGGCCTAAAGGGTCAAATAGAACCAAATCACTCTCTTATCCAAATCAATTCAAATCAACTCTTCCAATCAATCATTAATGATCAATTGAACATAGACCTAACATATGCTCAAGCCAATTTGTCCAATTTGGTCAAGTTGTTCAACATAACCCATTTAACCCAAATTGAACTATATGAACCAAGTCCAAATCTAATCTAAATTGAATCAAACTAATTGACCAATTAAACTTAATCAAACTTTCACTTTGATCCAATTTGGTCAAAATGATCAACTTAGCACAATTGAACCCATTTTACCTACATGAATCAAATTGAGCCAAACCCAACCAAACTTATCATGACTCATCCTTGGGTCACTGGGTCTGCCCCAGTGGTTCTAACCCATGTTGAACCTAAGTTGGGTCAAACCATTTAACCAATCCCTCAAAATGGGATAAAATCCCCATTTAGAAGGGTTCTCCACCTCCCCACTCCTTGACAGGCATCTTTGACTCTTTTGGGATAGAGGACCACTGATCCAACCTAACCCAAGATTTTTGGGTACAACGTTTGGCCAATATAGGGTGAGTTCACTCATGAGCAATCATTGGTCTACTTAAAAAGGAGTGTGCACTCCATAGCAGCCCACTACACTCCCTCAGCCTCTCACACATATTCACCTTAGCAGTCCCTTACCACCTTAAACCACCTGCTCTAGCCGTATGATTGCCAAAGGTTGAGTCAATCTCAGCCACTGGTTCAGTTGGGGAGGAGAGTATGCTCCTCACCATCCCTTCAAACTAACGAGAGACCTTCTCTAGAGCATTTTGAATAGTCCTCAAGCATTTCTCGAGCTCCTCATGCACCCTACCACCAGCAAGACCATGCTCCACCCAAACACGAGAGCTCTGTCTGTCCAACCTCATCAAAACTCCATGAAGTCAAATTAACTCTCCCCACACGCTCCCCAAGCCTCGATGAATGAAAATGAATTAATTCATAATCGATTCAACCACTGAAAGGCATCCCTAGACCAACTCCGATGACTTATATGGCAGTGCTTGGTCCACAGACCGATCGGTGGGGAGGCAGCTCACAAACTTCTCAAAGGCTTCATCTCTTCAAGATGAAGCTACCTCTGTTGACGAACTACCAATCTCTAGCTTTAGCGAGATAAAAATCTGGAAACTGTAAATTTGGCCATTAGGTGTTGATCTTTTTCAAAACGAATTATGGTTTTACATGATTCCACCATATGATCTTCTTAGATCTCTTCCCTGATCATTTTAGATTGGATTCCACCATCAAACGAGCTCCGACGAGCTCAAATTAAATGACATAAGGTGGAAGGTGTCCATCTCCAGGTGCTCATGGGATGACGGATCATCGGTCGTCCGTTCTACGTGATTAGAATGGACGACCATGATTAATCGCATTAGAAATCTTAATTTAATCCCTCCGTAATCATTGTATTAATCTCAATCATCTGATCCGAGATCGGATGGCTGAGACGAAACCGCATCTGCCGTCGTTGAGTCAACATCCACGTCGGACATTTTAAATAACTAATACCGTGGCGTTACGTTGAAAATGTTGCCACATCAACGTCCACATGGTGCCAATAGATTAAAATTACTTAATTAGGTTTTAAAATGTAAGTAAATAGTCAGTATTTCAAAAAATCATAATGAATTGTAGAAAAATCTAAAAAAATGCAAATAAACTCATTTTGGAAAGCTTAGACAAAGAAGAATTTAATAAAAATAAAATTCCTAATTAATATTTAATGAATAGTGCTTAATTAAGGTTTAAAACTTAGGCTAATTACTTTAATTAAGGTTTAATTACTTGGCTAATTAATTTCAAATTTGGCATGTTAATTCTATGGGATGTCCTCTACCTCCCATATTTTTCTTGGAATTATTTATCATGTGGTTTAAAAAATTCCAAATTTTCAATCCTAATTACCCTCTCTAAATGATTTAATAATTATTAAAATTAATGAACAATAAAATTATCTAATTAATGTTAATTAATTAAAGTAAATAGTAGGGATAACATGGGAATTAATTAGGACCCCTCTTTTAATTATTTCCAGATATATTCTCTTAAAAGGTTTAATTAATAAATCAAGAAAAATTAATAATGAAATGTAAATAAAATCAATTTAAGTAACTCAATTGCAACCCATTAATATCTTTATGTGTTTAATAACATAAAGCCATTAAAGAAATTTTGATTATCCTATTAATGTGTGAAGATCATAAGAGTATTTATCTTAAATTTGACTGTCTTTAATTTAACTAATCCTTAAGCATGAGCCTAATTGCATTAGATCTCTTTAAGTACATTGCAAATTTTGGTTCTCTAAAGCATATCATTGAAGGCTCATGTTTAGGTGATTAATTAAAGAAGCTTGGGAAAGGATGATCAAATTGATATAATTAATAAATTGAACTTAATTAATCCATAAAATATATTTAATTTTCTTCCTTTAACATATTAAGTAACCAACATGGGATGGAGTGAATTCTAAGTATTGTTTCCCCTCTTTAACTTTCAACAACTTGAATATTAAAATTGAACATTAAAGAAACTTTGATTAGACTTAAGGGATGTTTATCAAACTTGATTGTCCTTAGGTTCTAATGAAATCAAGTATATTGTGTGGTGATATTCAATTACTTCCTTTCAATTATCATAAATGTGCATGCGATATCCTTCATGTATTCATATTTTAGAGTTAAAATTATATGATTGCATTTTAATTGCATGAGTTGGACAAATGTTATTATATGATATGGCTATTATCATTAGTAAATCTCAAACTACTTGGAAACTATATGCTAACTATGAATTAAATAATTTGAAGCTTAAATCAATGCTTATTATAAATAATTAATTATGTGAAATAAAATGTTCATTTATTTATAATCAAAAGATTATAATTGATGGTTTTATTCTTATGTCCATATTTATGTATTCATGTATTTGAATTGACAAGTGTATTGTCTAGACATCCTAATAATATGAGGATTTAAGTTGCTGTGGTGTTTTAATTTGGAGCCGTATGGACACCACATAGATCTAAAGGAGTACTTATTGAAGTGATCGAGTGCGACATTACGGTATGATATATCATCTCGAGAGATGAAGATCTCACCTTATAATGGATCTAATCACCTAATAAGGACTCCTAAGGCAGATGAATCTATGTATATACCAGAGATCTTTCCCCTACTTTATATGGAGAAGTAAAGCAGGGTTTATTTTATGTCAGGTTCTTTAATTCCCTATATAAGCAAACTTTCATAGTTAATTACATCTTAGGAAATGGGAATTTCCTAAGAACACTCTCAAATAAAGTAATCAATAAGTATCTCCAACGATTTCAAAGCTAAACTATGAAAGGATTGAATATTTATGAAAATCAAATGAGGGAGTCCAAATAAGAGGATTTATTTACATATTCTAAATGAGGATAAGTAGGGAGCACCTGTGATACTAGGTATCCTAGTGAGTGCTCCAACCTACCCTATAGTGATGCTTTACATATTTAAAAAAGAGAATTTACTTTTTGTTTAAGCTGGAATCTTATTAGGATGCTAGGGATTATAGTCCATCAACATAAGATTGTGGAAATACCTAAGATGTGAGCACTTATACTCATAGCCTAAAGAAAATAGGTAGCCTCGTAACTTAAATCTAAAATGCTTTAATACAAGCTCAAAGTATGACCTAAGTTTAATAAAAAAAAATGGGATATAATGGTTTACCTCCACAAGAGAGGATAGACCCATCCCGACTCTTCTTGACTTACAATCGCCTGAAGTGGCCGCCATCTAACAGCTCATATGCTTAAAAATCATGTAAGTCAGTCTTATGTAGATGCAAGATAGCTAGGCTGCTATTTAATTAGAAAAGAAGCTAAAGTCTTAAACTCACTTCTTAAGAGACTAGATCATGATTGGTATAAAAATATGACTTAGATTAATGCAAAAAAATTATAATCTTTTACACCATTTTGACACATTCATTTTGGACTAAGACTTATGACAGTTATGCTTATATGCATGATGAAATAAAGTTATGGGATAAATCAGCGGGAGAAGGTGTTCTCCACTACAAGGGATCACCCTCAAATGTTAAGCATATCCCTTATCGTGCTAGAATAGAGACCCTCCTTATTCAAGAGTGACCCAAGATGATATGCATGGTGTGATAACATACAACATCCAGCTAAAGGGTTATTAATATTTTATTTATCGTGATTATGAACCTAGGCTTTAAGGTGAGGTTGTGAGTTGTATTAAAATTTATTTATGAGTTATTTAGTGAGGATAAAAAATTTAATTTTATCCTAAAGAGTCTACCGCATCCAGGCCACACATAAAATCATCACACTTTAAGAACCTTATCAAAAGCATGACATTTCTATTTCACAATCTAAACACAATAATCAAACAGATGAATTTCATAAAAGAATAAGATGTCAATGCAGCCAAGTACCACCGTACACCCTAGAAAAAGAAAAAAAATTGGGTAGCCGAGCTCCACCCTTATACAACCCAGATTATAATAGAATTTTTACAAATGAAATAAATGTTATTGGGTTCTTCAATCTCTTGTCTTTCTTAATTTCTTTCCTTCTTTTGGATTAATTTTGCTCCTGGCTTCACAAGGCCTCCTAGGTCTTTACCTTCTTGCCACTGCTCATCCTAAATCTCATAGCACTAATCCTAATTCCTAATGCAAAAATTACATATTTATAAAAAATAAAATCTAACTACACATGCAAAATAGACGTTAGCTAAACAAACATATGAGCCAAGCAATTATACTTCACATGTTTTGACTTAGGACCCTGCACTTGGGTAACCAAGCCCACATGTCCTACTTGGATTATGCTTAGAGGCATAAGTAACCTGTAAGCAAGAACATTTATATTTACTTATTATTACATCAGCCCTTTTAGCATAATCTCCTATAGAAAATATTATTAAGTTATTAATGACCTAACATGCAGTTTATGTATAAACAATCCTAACATCCAATCTAAAATATTATTTCATAAAATAAAACATAACACCACAACATACACCGGCCTAACCTAAAGGCTAAAATTGGTGACTTAGTATTCAAATGTGTGTGCTAAAGGTTAATGTGGTATGTCTTAGTTAAGCTTTAGAAGTATAATTATCTAAAGTTTAGGATGTTTAAGTTAATATTAGGGGAGAATCCACTTCAAATCTTTGAATGAATTGATTAATTTTAATTTACATTTATGTTTTGTTTCATTTGATGTACTTGATTATCTAATTATTATGAAGAGAAGAAAGGGGAGGTTGACCCCCTTCATCCCTATCCTAAGTTGTTTTCTAAGGGTATATTATTATGGCTTTGATTTCTTTAGTGAATCATTTATTAAACATTTTTTATTATTAAACTTATGTTTGAGTTACTCTTAAGGAATCTTATTCAAACATGAATTGCATCTCAGGATTAATAAACCTGAATCACCATTCTATGGAAAACATTCCACCGCTTCTTTTCATTACCAATAACATACACATTTCTTCATTTTTATTATTCATAGTACATGATTTAATACATATATTTATACATGTAATATATTATGTATTTTGGCACACCTGAATGATCATTAATGCATGTACTTTGATAAAAAAGAAAGATTTCATCCCCTAGTTAAGCATATATACACATTTATTAAATTTTTAAGCAAGTACGTGCCATAGTTAAATCAGAAAAGTGAGATTATCAAAAACCTCCTTGGGGATACTTAAAGCCTCGTATTCTAGGGATGTCTAGACTATATACTTACTAACTTAAATACATGTAAACATATACACAAGCATAGGAATGAAAATCATGAAAAGATTATATAATAACAAATCATTTTTTTATTTATGCAAAACTTAGTGACACGAAGAACAAAGTTTTATCTCAAATTCTAGCACATAAATACATATAAATGAAATTAAGCAAATACGTGCCATTGTTAAACAAAGGAAGTGAGATTATCTAAGACCTCTTTGGGGCTACTTAAAACCTCATGTTTCCGAGATGTCCAGACTATATACTTGTTAACTCCAAACATATGTAAACATACACATGAATCATAAAAATAAAATGATCCTTTACCATGTTTAAGTTATGAATAAATGCAAATTTTATTGAACATTTATAACCAATATTAATTTAAAATTTATATCATTAGCTTATAGTTTTGAAAATAATTTAAGGTTTATTAGTGATAATAGTCACACCTTATAATAATATTCATCCAATACATGCAACTTAGATGTAACCATATTCTTGTGATTCTTTCTAAAAATATGAATATATGGCACAAATGGTATACACATTTATGATGCTTAAAAAGAAGTGATTAAACATTGCCACATAACATGCTCAATTATATTAAGTTCTAAGGACAACCAAGCCAAATAAATATTCCTTAAGACTAACCAAGATTCTTATGAAATTTGATTTTGGAGTTTGAATCATTAAGTTTAAAGAGGGGAAATGATACTTAGTATTTACCCCATCCCATGTTGGTGATTTAATATGTTCAAAGAAAGTAATTAAGTAGGCTTTATGGATTAATTAGGTTCAAGTCATAAAACACATTAAATTAATTACCATACCCTAAGCTTCTTTAATTTAATTAACTACTTGATCATGAGACTTCAATGATATAATTTTAGGAAAGTAAAATTTGCAAATGCATCTAAAGGGATCTAATGCAATTAGGCTCATGCTTAAGAGTTAATTGGATTAAAGAATGAAAAAAAATCTAATTTAAGTACTCTTATGATTTTCCCAGTACCAATGAGTCAACCATAATTTCTTTAACAACTTTATGTTATTAAACACATAAAATAAAACTAATAAATTATATTTAAATTATATGAACCAATCAATAATTTAGTTTGATTTCTATCTTATCATTAATTTTCCTAATTAATCCTTAATTATTACATGTGTTAATTAACCCTCCTATGGGAATACATTTAGAAAAATAATTAGGAAAGAGACTTTAATTATTTCTCCTCACTATTCCCATTATTTATTGTGATTAATTATCATGAATTATTTTAATTTTTATTATTTAATAATTTTAATAAATATTAAATTAATTAATGAGGGTAATTAGGATTGAAATTCTACATTCTTTAAATTACATGGCAAATAATCCCAAGAAAATTATGAGAGACAGCACACATCCCATAGAATCATTCCATAAAATTTGAAATTAATTAGCCAAGTAATTAAGCCTTAATTAAGATAATTATCTTAAGCTTCAAACCTTAATTAAGCACTGTTCACTTGACATAAATCAGAGATTTTATTTTTTCTTAAATTCTCCTCTATCTAACCTTTCCAAAATGGATTTATTTGTATTTTTTGGATATTTTTACAATTAGTTATGATTTTTTGAAGTTATGGCCATTTCATTACATTTTTAAAGCCTAATTATCCATTTAAACTGTCTACGCCATGCAGACGCTGATGCGGTAGCGCTTTCTACATGGTGCCACAAAATTGGTTATTTAAACCATCCGATGTGGTAGCTAACTCAGTGGTAGCAGACGCGATTTCATCCCGGCCATCTGATCTTAGATCGGGCGACCGAGATTAATCCCGTGATTTCAAAAGGATCATATCAGGATTTCTAGTGTGATTAAACATGGATGTTTATTCTACTCAAGCAGAATGGACGACCAATGATTCGTCATCCCATGAGTGCTAGAAGACGAACACCGTCCTCTTTCTCCCTCTCAATCTGAGCTACCGAAGCTTATTCGATGGCGAAATCAACTCTAAAATGATCAGGAAAGAAATCTAAGAGGATCCTACAGTGGAAATCACATGAAATCATAATTCACTTCAAAAAAGACCAACACCTTGGGAGAAAACTACAGTTGCCAAATTGTTTCCTCACTGGAGCTATAGACCGACAGTCCATCGATAGAGGTAGCTTCGTCTTGAAGAGACAAAGCCCTGTTGAGAAGATCATGAGCTACCTCCCCGCCAATTGCTATGTGGACCAAACTACATCGCAAAGCTCACCGTAGTTTTTTTAAGGACATCTTCTAGTGCTCGGATCACTCGGGAAATGATTCATTTTGGTTCCTCGGAGTGAAGTGAAGGTGTGGGAAAAGTTAATTTGGGTTTTATGGAGATTTTGGAAGCTTGGATGGATGAAGCTCTCAAGTTCGATCGGGGGGTGGTCTCACCGGCGGTGGAGCGCACGAAGAGCTTGGGAAAGGGTATCGAATTGTACGAAATGCTCTGAGAAAGGTGTATGTTGAGTTTGAATACTCGGGGAGGAGTATAATCTCCTCCCCAGCTGAACTAAGGGCTGAGATTGGTTCAACCTTTGGTAGCCATCCGACAAGGGTAAGTGGTCAGAGGTGACAGGGGACTACTAAGGTGGCTGAGGGTGAGAGGCTGAGGGAAGGTAGTGGTCTATCATGGGGTGTACAACCTTCCTTAGATGGACCAATGAGTTTCCATGGGTGAACTCACCCTCTCATATAAAGGCTAAACCCAACAGCCTTGGGTTAGGTTGGGTTAATGGCCCTCTTATCTAAGAAGAGCCAAAGATGGCTATCATGGGGTGGGGAGTTAGAGAACTCATCTAAATGGAGATTTTATCCTATTTGGAGGGCTAGGTTCAATGAGTTTGACATAAATCAGGTTCAGCATGGGTTGGGCCCACTTGGGCAGGCTCATGGTGACCCAAGGATGAGTCATGCCAAGTTTGAATGGGTTTAGGCTTAGTTAGTTATGTTTGGCTCAATTTGGCCCATATGGGTCAAATGGGTTATATTGGATTAAGTTAATCAATTTGACCAAATTGGGTCAAACCTATGATTTGGGTGAGTTCAATTAGTCATTTAGAATGCATTCATGTAATTTATTTGATTCAATTTGGGTTAGATTTGAATTTAGCTCATATGATTCAATTTGGGTCAAATGGGTCATGTTGACTAATTTGACCATATTGATCGAATTGGCTTGAATGAAGGGTTTGTCTATGTTCAATTGTTCATTTGGGAATAATTGTAGGTATTGGTTTGAATTGATTTGGATTAAGGAATGATTTGGTTCAATTGGACCTTTTGGGCTAATTTGGGCTAAATAGGTTAATTGGGTTGGCTTAGTCAAATTGGTTTCAATTAATGATGATAGGGTGTTCAATAATCAATTTATAATTGATTAGAGGCATCAGTTTCAATCAATTTGGATTGAAATGAGATATGACCCAATTTGGTCCTTTAGATCAATTGGGTCAACTTGGGTTAAGTGGCCAAAATGGCTTGACTTGATCCAAGTGTTGCAATTGGGTAATCAAATATAATCAATAATCATTATGTAATGGATTGGATGAGTTGATTTAATCTAATTTGGGTTGGATTGGAGTTTGAATGAAATTGGTCATTTAGGTCCCATTGGGTCAAGTGACAAATTGGGTTGATTGGATTGAATTGGGTTGAGTTAGTGTTAATTAAGTGTTGAGAGGATTCAATGATGGATTTAGAGTTGATTAGTGGCTTTGATCATAACTGATTTTTGGCTCAATTAGGTTTGGGCTCATTTGAACTCTTTAGGTCAAATGGGCTAATTTGGGTTAAGGTCTGGGTTAATTTGGCTTGGAGCTTGGATTAGAAAACCAAATTCAATTAAGATTAATTGAATAGGTTTGATGTTGGTTGTATTTCATTTACATGAGGTTAAGCTTGTATGAGTGGATAGCCATTTTGGTTTAGGCCATAGGATAGGTAGAACCTATTTATCCTAAGGTATACTTTTGGAATAGAGTTATGCTCTCTAAGTCTCTAAGCTTAGGTTTAGTGTTTCCTTAATCACTAGAAGTGTCTTAGCACTAAGGACATCCAAGTGTCTAGAAGGTTCCTAAGTCTAAGAAAGGCTAATTCTCACTCCAAAAGTGAGATCAATAGTAGTCCCATGGAAGTCTTAGATAATCTTACTTCTCTGGTTTAAAATGGTTGCTTAATTTTATTTATGTGCATGCATATATTAGAATATAAAGTGAAACCCTTTTTTTGTCATTAACATTTACATAAGTAAAAGATATTTATACACAACCTTTTCATGATTTTATTCCTATGTTTATGTATATACTTATGTATACTTGAATTGTCAAGTACATAGTTTGGACATCCCTGAAATATGAGGCTTTAAGTAGTCCTAAGGAGGTCTTAAATAATCTCACTTTCCTAGTTTAATAATAGCATGTACTTGCTTAAATTTCTTATACATATTTACACATGCTTAAATATGAGATGAAATCTCTTTTTCTATTAAAATATATGCATCAACATTCAGTAAGTATGCAAAAATACAAGTACATTGCATGTATACTAAATCAAATATTAAAAAAACTAAAAAAGAGAATGTGGATATTATTGATAATGAAAGGGAGTAGTGGAGTATTATTTATGTGATGGTGGCTTAATTTTATTGGTCTTAAAATGCCTTTCATGTTTGGATAGGATTCACTAAGACTAATTGTTGACCTCACTTTTGGAGTGAGGATTCAATCTCCTCTTCTTAGATTTAGGAGTCTTCTAGATAATAAGACTTCCTTAGTCATAAGATACTTCTAGAAATTAGGTGAACACTTAACCTAAGCCTAGAGACTTAGAAAGGTTAATCATAGGATTAGGCTATGCCTTAGGACTTTTGGAGATTAACCTACCCTATAGCCTAAACCCAATCTATGCCTACCACTTTGGCCTAAACCAAACTTTAAATTCATTTCATCCAAATTTACATACCAAATTCAAATTCAAATTCCAAACCAAATGATTGAAACCTATAACCAAATCATACCAAACCAAACTTATCCTAAGCCCATAATTCAATCTTATGAACTTGTCTAAGATAAATTCAAGCCAAACCAAACTCAATTGATTTTATCAAAGTCAATTCAACTCTCCAATCAACTCATACCAAATATAGAATTAAATTTAAATCAAATCAAATCAACCCTTATTAAGCCATATGATTTGATCCTATGGACTTAGCCAAAATCCCCTTCAATTCAAATCAATTTCAATTGATTTTCTCATGAATCAATTATTTCTTCAATCATCTTCCCAAATATAAATGAAACCTATATCCATATGTCGTAAACCATACCAAACCTATTCTAAGCCATATGATTTTATCCCATGAACATAGATAAAATTCCATTCAAACCAAATTAAATTCAATTGATTTTCTCATGAATCAATTACTTCTCCAATCATCATCCTAAATATAAATCAAATCTACAATCAATTGAACCTAGTCCAAAATTAATTCAAGTAAACCAAACCTAACCCATTTGACTTGAAATATTCAAATGAGTCAAAACTCATTTGAACCCAAATAAATTACAATCAAAACTATAAATCAATCCTAAATCCATATATAAATCCAACTAAACTCAATTCAACCCAAAATTGATTCAACTAAATCCAATTTGGTCCACTTGACCCAAAGTGACCAATTTGATCTATTTGAACCAAATTTCAATCCTGCCTAAATTGGATTGAACCAAACCTACCAAAATCTCATATTATGATCATCAATCATCATTGATTGATCAATTAATATCAATTAGGTCAAACCAAGTCAACCTGCTCATTTGACCAAGTCAACTCACCTAACCTACATAAATCAAACTAGCCAAATCTCATCCTAAGCCAAATCAATTGAAACCAATAAATCATACTAACCTAAAATCAATGATTGAATATGACTTGATCATCAATTGAGTCAAACCAAACCCGATTGGCCCTTTGACCCTAGTTGACCCAATTTGACCTAACAGACCAAATTGGGTCAATCAAGATCTAACCTAAATTGATTACAACCATTGGCTCAAGTTCATCCCAAATTGATTGTTGAACATGACCAAAGCCATAATTGAACCCAATTTTGCCAATTGAATCCAATTGACCCATTTAGCCTAAATTGACCTAAAGGGTCAAATTGACCTAAATCCAATCCAAATCCAAATTAATTCAAACCAAAGCCTACAATCATCTTCAATTAACCAATTGAATATGAATCAACCCCTAATCCAAGCCAATTTGGCCAATTTGGTCAAATTAGTCAACTTGACCCATATGACCTATATAAATTCAAATGAGCCAAAAATAAATCCAAGCCAAATTGACTCAAACCAATTGAACCAAAATATTTCAAATACTCATTTGAACATGACTCAACCATTGGTTTGATCCAATTTGACTAATTTATTAACCTAACCCAACTTAGCCTAATTTGACTTACATATGTCAAATTGAGCCAAACTCACTTGAATCAAGCTTAAACCCATTGGGACCTGACCCAACCCACCATAAACTCACCTTGGGTCAACTCTAAACGAGCCTAACTTGATTTGAACCTAATTCAAGGCATTACCCATTGGTTTAAGCTCTCCACATGGGATCAAACCCAAAATTGGCAAGTCAACTCTCCTTCACTGGCCATCCACCTCACACCAAAAATAGAACCTAACATAGGTGGCTAACCCAACCCAAGTGGGCTAGGTCAACTATGGACTAAGGGGAGGTGAGTTAACTCACCTCCCCACACTTGACCGAACTCATTAGATCCAAGGAAGGAGGTAGCTGCCTTGAGCCACCAACCAAGTATCTCGCTAACCAAACCATGCCACATAGGATTGATCTTGACTATTCTAGCCCCCGAACGATAGCTGACCAACCAAAATAGAGGATACAATTTGAGCCATTCGATCTAGGGTGGGGGGGATATACCCCCTCATTTCGACTCAATTCGAACCCTTGAACCATTTGAGAGCTTTAGAGAGCATTTTCAAAATCCCCAGAGCGTTCTTCAAGCTTCTCAAGCCTCCCCATTGCTGGAATCCTTCAACCCAAAATAGGGCAAGCCATCCTTCGATCCAACTACCTCAACTCTCAACCAAACTCAAATTAACTTCACACACACCTTCCCCTACCTCCGTCAAGCGAGAACGAAACTCCTCCCAAACTCCACGATCACCAAAGGTGCTACTTTGATCGGCGTCCCTTTGTAAATCAATGGTTCATAGTCCATAGAGCCATCCGCAAGGAATTACAATGCATGCTACTCAGCAGGGCCTCACCTCATCCAAACGAAGCTTCCTCAAGCGTTGCACCACTGGTCTTGAGGTCTAGCAAGGGTAACTTCATTAAACTGAGCTTAGGACAAAATATTCTAGGCTTTTTCAAAGGAAATTTGTATGTCATGCGATTTTGACTGTTGGATCCCTTTGGATCTTCCTTGTGAAGGTGTGGGATCATTTTCGTGGTCATCCAAGCTCAGATCAAGCGAGGAAAGGTGAACGGCACCCATCTCTTATCACTCGGGGGACGATAGATCATGTGTCGTCCATTCCGTATGATCGAAATTGATGGTCATGATCAATCTGTTAGATGTAATCTCACTTTATCCTTAAGAACCACATGTATAATCTCTACTATTCGATCTTAGATCAAACGACAGGGACAAAACCATGTTCTCCGCTAGCCACATAAGCGCTAACTCGTACACATTTAAGTAGCCAATCTTGCGGCGCCACGTCAGCGCTTCGCGTGGCACCGATGGGATTAGGCTTAATTAATTTGATTTAATGATTGACTCTTTAAAAATTCATAACAAATTGTAGAAATATCTAAAAAAATAAAAATAAATACTCATTTTAATTAAAACTAATTTCAATTAATTTTGAATAGTACTTAAGATTTGATTAAGGTTTAAATAAAAACTTTAACTTAATTAAGCTCTAATTACTTAAGTAATTAATCCCAAACTATGTGTGTTGATTTAATGGGATGACTTCTACCTCCCATAATTTTTTTGGGATTTGCTTAATTAATTAGAAGAATTGATCATTTAAGCCTTAATTACTCTCTTAATCCACTTAATTGTAAATTAACACCTTAAATAGTAATAATTAATTAATTAAGCTCACTAATCATTGTCTAACAGTGCATGGACAAGGGGAATGGGGTTAGGACTTCTTTCCTAGCTTCTTTTCCTAAGTCCACTTCATTTTGAAAGAAAGCTAATTAATATGAAGATTAATTAAGGGTTAATTAATTAATCAAGTGGCTTCATTAATCAAATTAAAATTATGATTACATCAGATAATTAGTAATGAAATTAAAGGTTTCTCTTTGTATATTTAATAACATAAAGACCCTTAAAGAAATTATGGTTAGCCCATAAGTATGGGAAAATCATGAAAGTACTTAATTAGGTTCTTTAATTTAATTAACTCTTAATTATGAGTCATTTGTATTAGGTTCTTATAGGAGCATTGCAATATTATTTCTTCAATGTTCATGTCATTTGTGGCTCATAACTTCTCAAAGAAGTAGAAGGAAATTCATAAATAATTTGAGATTTTTGAAATTTTGCATCAAAAAAGAAATTTTGTTTCAATATATTCATGGGATTAATCACCTCTTAATAGAAACTCATGGCATACATACTTCTTTTGTTGATATATTATAACCAATTTAATAATGTTTATTTTTAAAATTTTTCATAGTAAATGCTGCAAAATAATAATAAAAATACTCCTTTTTTAATATTTTTTAAATTTGTACAATATAGTTATTGAAAGCTCATTTACTTTTGTTGACATTATAATAGATTCTACACTTAGCTAATAAATACATTTTATTATACTACTTATAGTTAGATAAATTTTGCACTTGATATTTTTATTCAATAATATTTCAATCGTGATACTAGAATTTCACTTCAAGTGATCTTAGAGGACTTGAACATTCAAAAATATTTATCATTGTAACATAATTCATAATTAATTAAAGTATGCAAATAATTTTTTGTTCTAAGAAAAAGATTGAATATACTTTTTTTTAAAACAAAGGTCAAAAGTGTGACTTAATTTTTAAAAATGACTGATGGTTTGCTTTTAATTTTAAAAAATACCGATGGTGTCTCTTTGTTTTAGAAAAATGGTCAAAAGTTTGCTTTTATTTTGAAAACTTTTTGATGGTTTGCCTATTTTTTAAAAAATGGCTAAATGTGTCCTTCACGCTAAAAAATGATCGATAGTTATTCATATTTGTATATGTTGAATTTATTTTTGGATGAGATTAATTTGAACTCTGAACTCAGTAATTAGGATATCCTAATCTCAAATAAGGATCTCTTAATTCAATGATTAGGACACTATATTTAGTGACCTACGGCATCATCTTTTGGTTTGATCTAACCTAATTAGCTTAGGTGGAATCACCCCAATCTTCCATTTTGAATTAAACTCAAATCAAATCTAAATGAATCAAAATAAAATCAAATTAAAACAAGAAAATCAAATCCAAAATCAAATCTAGACAACCCATTTGACATAGGTTTGACTTATGTTGGTCCCTGCTAATCAAAGGTCAACCCGTAAAGAATTTGACCAAATTAAATCATTCCAAATATCTCAAGTGATCAAATAAATATGATTGATCATAAATGTAAAGAAATTCAAATTCATTTATGCCTAAATTGGTTTAATTAGACCACTTAGTCTAAAATAACCTACATGAGTCCTAATGGGTTCAAACCCAAATAAAATTAAAATCAACTCATTTTGATTATTCAAAATTATTTGAAAATGATAATTAAACATAATTCAACTCACCATTGGGTCTAATTTGGTCAAATTGGTCATTTTCCCAAATGAAACCCAAGCTTAATCCATTAATCTCACTTTGGGTCTAATGGGTTCAAATTGAAATCCAATTAAAATTAAATAAAATAAATCACTCTAAATTATCTCACACGTGTGATCAAGCATGATCGGAGTCCAAACCCAATCCAATTGAGTCAAATTGGTCATTTGAACTCAATTGGAACTAAACTTAACCCATTTTGCCTAAATGGGTTAAAATGAAATGAAATTCAAAATCAATTCAAAATTAAATAAATTAATCAAATCAAAACTCAATCAATCAACAATTGAAAATGATTTAATCTAAAATTAAAGAGAATTAAATTAAAATCAAAACACTTTGAATCCAAATAGTGGGTTTGGATTCAAATTCCCAATTCAAGTCAAATTGGATTTTGACTTGAATTCAAATCTATTTGAGCTTAATATGGGCAGCCACCTATGAGTCCAAATTCTTTGATAGTGATGTAATAAACCATAAAATAATAAAAGAAAAATAGAAAAGGAATGGAAAAAGAAGAAAATTTTGAAAATGCATAAGAAGAAGGCAAGTCTTCCCCTCTTCCATATGCCTCATCCCATCTCTTGTCCAAAATAGATGAAAATGGTTGCCTTCAATTGAAGGCCCTAAGAAAAAGTAAAATGGGATTTTTATTTCTCCAAGGAAAGAAACTAAGAGGAAGAAGAAGAAGAAGAAAGGAAGGCTTGGCCAAGGGAAGAAAGCAAGGAAGAAGCTATCTTTCCTACCCAATACACATTCAATCTTGCTCACAAGGCCAAGGGGGATTGAATCCACCCCTTGGTCGGCCCTGCCACCACTGGTGGCTGTAATCTGGCCACCAAAAAGCCAGTAAAAGAGACTCTCAACCAAGCATGGAAAGTGAAGAGGGGGAGCCTATTCCCTCCCCCCCTTTTCATTCCAAAATGTACACCAAGGCAAGAGATGAAGATTCGGATCCTTCCCCCGGCCTCTCGTTGTCAGCACCCCAACGAACGAACAAAAACCGAACCTCTTTAATGGCAAAATCCATGGGAGAGATTCTATCAATAAATTGAAGCTTCCAACACATTTTAGATGTCAAGGTAAGCTCAGTCGAATCACCACGCCCAACCCCTCTTCGCCAGCAAGCCGAAAAAAGATCAACGTCACCCAAAAACTGAGCCAACGTTGATTTAGAGATCAATTCATGAGGAGGCAAGCCACCAAACTTTGTCCACATGCTCGTCGGGTCGAAACGAAGCTAATGGAGTTGAGCTATGCTCCTTCTCTAATCCTCTAGGCTGTTGGTTTTGGTCCTTTTTGAAGGGAATTTGATCCCCAATTAGATTGAACCATATAGATGTGTCCTAAATCGATGACTGGCCGATTTTGAGTTAAAATCATGATCCAATTTTCTAGCGATTAGGTGGAAAAGATAGACGGCATCTGTCTCTTGCCTGCGGGTTGCGGGATTTAATCTGAACCGTCTCATCCTTCTATTACGAATGGACTACCTCGATCTAAGTGGACGAATCAATTTAAAACCCTCAAGGAACCGCAAGATCGATCAGATGACCTAAGATCATCCCATGTGGCATGCTTTTGACGCGGATGCCACGTGAGATCTCGCGTTGCCCACTCGCGATGTACCACGTCAGCCCACCTTCTAAAATGGCTAATCCACCTATTTAATTAATTAAAAATCACAAAAAATTCAAAAATTTATAGAAACATAAATACAAATCCAAAAAAATGCAAACTTGGGCTCTATGGATTCATCTTGATGAGAGAAATTCATAAAAATTAAAATCCCTAATTACTTTTGGGTATTTTAGTCTTCATTAAAGTTTAATTAAAATTAATTAAACTTTAATTAATCTCAAACAATTAATCCAATTGAAATGAAACTTTGGGGAACCAAAATTGAAGTTAAAATACACCTCGGGAAAACTTTTCATGAATTATTACAATGTAATTCATGAAAAATAAAATTTCAAATCTGAAACCTCCATTTTAATTAAATAAATTAATATTAATGAAATGAATTAAGGATAAGTAATTAATAAACCTTAATGAACATTACAACACTAATGAAACTCATCCAAACTTAATAAATCACAAATTGACTTAATTAAGCAATTGATTGAATTAAACAATTCAAATAATTAATCATAAGTTAATTAAATTATGATAAATCAACCAAATGTCCTAAAATTATGAATGAACCCTCTTTGGAAACATATTTCAGAGAGGAATTAATAAAAAATGAAATCCCTAAATGACCTTCATCAATTTAGGCTTAATTTGGGTTTTAATGAAATGATTAAAACCTTAATTACTCCCTAATCATAAATTTAATCAAAATGAAACTTTGGAAACATGAAATTGGCATGTAACCCCACTTTCCATAAAAATCTCAAACCCAATTGACCCTTAGGTTGGGAATTGTTGAAGTTCCAAACCTTCAGGTCAAATAATGAATTAAGAAACTCCATTAATCCATTAAGTCACAAAATAAAATTGAAATAATCTAAATCAAATAGTAAAAATACTTAGGAAGTTTCTCCAAACATCATAAGTCAAAGAACTTAATCAAACTTAAGGACTAATGAAATTAAATCTTAAGTAAAAGAAATCATTAATGAAATAAAATATTATAACTTAAATTGCCAACACTTAATGAAATCATTAATCTCCAATTAAATTAATCTGAGAATGACCTCAAATCTTAGGGTAACATAAACTAAACCAAATGAAATCAACATAACTTAATTCAAAACACTAATGTAAACCAAATGGACTAATTCAAACAAAACCAAATGAAATAAACAAATTAAATCAAATGAACCAACTCAAATAAAATCAAATGAAATAATTCAAACCAAATTAAATTGAAAATTAATCCAAACATGGAAATCAAATAAAATTCAAACTAAATGAAATGAAAAGAATTAACTAAGATACTTAAGGATCTTAGTTAGACCTTTAGGATGAATCTTCATCTTAGGAGGAAGATTTCATTCTAATAGGACCATCTAAAAATGGAATTCATTCTACTCTTCATTCTTGAAAATCTAAACATCACATTAACTAAATAAAATGGTCCTAAAATGGAAATAAATCATTAAATAATTTGAATTGAAACCACCCAAAGGTAAAGTTCAAACAAACTCATAAAATATAAATTGAAACTTGAACTAAAGAAGCCTAGTAAAGACTTGCCACACAAGCCTATCTTCTTCACACACTAGATCATTAGGTCACAGACCCTAGACTTAGGTTAGGCCGTTCTGCAATTCTTTTATGATTCTTTATGCTGTGTTGTGATATGATGTGCATCACATGTTTTTGTGGTGTACTATTTTAGACTATATGTCTAGGATTGTTTGCCCATTAGCGTGGATGGTAAGATGTTCTTTCTTGATCTAACATTGTCTTCTATAGGGAGCTGTACTAGAAAGGATTGCTATCATAAATAAAATTTAAATAATATTGTTTCATGCAGGTATGCTTAAATCCTTAAGCATAGCCCATAGGATAAGTGGGCTTAGCAAGCAACCAATGCTAAGCCCGTATGTTAGTAAAATATAATTATTGTGTGTTATTTGTATTTTCTAACATTTATTTTGCAAGGCTTAGAATTAATTTTGAAATAAAAAATATAAATTTGTGCTTAGAATTTGGTTAGGATCTATGAGGTCTAGGTTAAGCAGGAGATGGTGCAAAGGTCCCTTGTGGAGCCCAATCAATGTCCTTGAAGAACGAGATGATCTTGGAAAGAACACCCATAGATCATGACTTGTAGTTCTAGGTTGGGTTGTATAAGGGTAGAGCTCGGATGCCCATTTATCTTTTCTTCCAGGGTCTACATAGTACCCGGCCGCATTGGCCTATTTTTATAAATTTAAAGTGGCTTGATTTATTTTAGTGTGCAATAGAATCAACCGCTTTTCTAGATTTCTCTCGTGACGATTAGGATCATAAGGAAAACTAAATTTTGTATCAAACTTAAATCCAAATAACTAAAACAAAATAAAAGGATAATTGAAACCTCAAATAAACTAAAGCCTTAGGCAAAACATAAAATCAATTAGAAACAATCAGGTTTTGAAACCATGAAATTATATTGCTTCAATCCTTGAATTGGGCAACTTCTCCCATTTCACATAAGGGGCATCTGACCTATGAGGATGACCACCTTTCTGGGGAAGCCTGGTCATCCTTGAATTGAGCAACTTCTCTCATTGCACATAAGGGACATCTAACCTATAAAGATGACCACCTTCCTAGAAAGAAGACATGTAGATCATGACTTGTAGTTATAGGCTGGGCTGTATAAGGGCAGAGCTCAACTGCTTATTTATCTTTTCTTCCGGGGTGTATAGTGGTACCCAGCCGCATTGGCCTATTTTTATAAATTTAAATTAGCTTGATTTATTTTTGGTGCACAATAGAATCAACCTACCTTTCTAGGTTTCTTTCTTTGTTGTGCTTTCTTGTGATTGAGTGCCTGAATAATTAGGCTCATAGGAAAAACTAAATTTTATACTAAACTTAAATCTAAATAATTGAAATAAAATAAAAGGAAAATTGAAACCTCACATAAACTAAATCCTTAGGCAAAACATAAAATCAATTAGAAATAATCAGGTTTTGAAACTATGAAATCATATTGCTCCAATCCTTGAATTAGAAATCTTTTTCCATTGCACATAAGGGGCATCTGACCTATGAGGATGACTAGGAGAAGCCTGGTCATCCTTGAATTATTCTAATCTTTGAATTGGGCAACTTCTCCCATTGCACATAAAGGTTATGTGACCTATGAGGATGACCACCTTCTTGGAAAGAAATAGATCATGACTTGTATTTCTAGGCTGGGCTGTATAAGGGCAGAGCTCGACTGCCCATTTATCTTTTCTTCGAGAGTGTACAGTGTACCCGGCCGCATTGGCCTATTTTTATAAATTTAAATTGGCTTGATTTATTTTTAGTGCGCAATAGAATCAACCTACTTTTCTAGGTTTCTTTCTGTGTTGTGCTTTCTTGTGATTGAGTGCCTAGACGATTAGGCTCATAGGAAAAACTAAATTTTATACCAAACTTAAATCTAAACAATTGAAACAAAATAAAAGGAAAATTGAAACCTCACATAAACTAAAGCCTTAGACAAAACATAAAATCAATTAGAAACAATCAGGTTTTGAAACTATGAAATCATATTGCTCCAATCCTTGAATTGGGCAACTTCTCCTATTGCACATAAGGGGCATCTGACCTATGAGGATGACCACCTTCTTGGGGAAGCCTTCCTTCTATTATTGATTTATCCCATAACTATTTCTAATTGTATGTCATTAGGCATAAAATGCATACCCAAGATCTCAAATAAATCTTGAATCAAAATATTTAAAAATCTAAAAAATGTGCATTAATTAGATGCATTTCATACCCTACATGATTCTAAGGATTATGGAGTGAGTTTAGGTTTATAGATTCATTTCCTAAAAATGCAACAGCCCTGCCATCTTGTATTCATGAGACTTAGCATCATGAATTTAAAATGCATTTAAGTGGTGTTAGTTGGCAATCTTCTCTTGGCGAGTTGTAAGTATAGAAGAGTCGGGGATAGATTAGTTCCCTCAAGCAAGAGGAATGGCCGATAATTCTCAAAATAGAATTAATTATGTCGAGCATCCAACATGTATCAGAAGCACCTATAGGTTCAAGCATCCTTTTATGACAACCTTTCAACCCTAGAATCTAAGTCTTAGACTTTTAAAAAAATCTAAATTAAATTATATGATAGTTGAAAGGTTTACTAGGAATCTCAGTATCAATAGACATTTCTTACTTCATCCTAATTGGCTTTTGAAAAGAACTCTCTCCAATTTGAACCATTCCCAATTGAAAATTCCAAAAAAAAAAATCAATCCTTTGAAAACCAACTTTGAAATCTTTAGAAATAACAACTTATTTTTTTAATCGAGAATATTATTAGAAAGAGATTCTTATTAAGATATAATTAATTATAGAGGCTTGCCTCTATAGGGAACCTTGAACCCAGTTTAAAATTAATTCATGTTCTACCTTCCATATAGTTCAAGGGAAAAATCTCTCCTATATGAAAGACCCATTAACCTAAGGAGTTTTTTATTAAATGATCAAATCTATTATAGGAAAACATGTTAATCTTCTAAGATAATATGTTTATTCCTTAATAATGCATTTTATCATCCAAATAAAAAAAAATTTAAACTCTATGTGTTGTCATAAATTTTCTCCACAATGTACATTTGATTAATGTTTGACATTGAGTAATAACCTTTTAAAAACTATTACTATAGATATTCAATTATGATTTTTCCCATTATATTCTGATGATAAGGCAAATATCATATTTTTATAGTGTAAAAGAAATGTTTGATTTCATTCTTAATAAAATTATTATACAACATTATCAATATATATATATATATATATATATATATATATATATATTTGCAAAGTTTGTAATTTATGTTCAACTCTTCGATCACATTAAAATGCAAGATTTTGATTTGAATTTTATATTACCTTTTTTGTATAGTTAATATTATTTTATTTACAAAATAAATTTATCTATCCTCAAAAGAGAAGCTAGTTTTGCTGATGTATATACCTAAAGGTTGTATTAGAAATACATGTAGCTACTTTTACATTTCCTAATTAATCTAAATTTACATAATAAAAAATTAATTTTAAAATTTAATAATGATAATAACTTAAAATAAGTGTAATGTATATGTATACATATAATTTTAAATCATATTTTATATATTAACTTTTGCAAATGAAAGGTACATGTTATAGTTTATGTGTGGTGAATATTTGAAATGCACTTATGTTTACCAAACATGCATGATAAATTAACACGAGGATAGCTAAACATCATGAAGATATTCTCCTAACCCACTAATCCCAAAATTGAACTCATGTGGTTATAAGATCACTTAAGCTCAACTAAGTTAACTTAAGAGATTTCTAATTAAAGTGATTAATGCAATTAGATGACATTGGACTTAACCAATAATTATCCCATGACCTTTTATTCATTAAGTGAATTAAAGTTTAAAAGAATAACTTTATGATTTTTATTATTTATTAATTATTTAATTTATTTATCCCTTCAGTTAATCCTAAAATTGTAACAAACCATAAAGCATAAGCCCAAAAAAATTGGGAAAATCACAAAGATGTGTAATGGCATACAAAACATACCATAAAAATTTCAAAGCATTCGAGCTTACATTTTATGATTAATTATACTAATTAAGATTCTAATGATTAAACAATACTCTCAAAGTACCCAAAGATCAATTGGGCTTTTGATTTCATAGAATTTCTCTCTATTAGATGAGCACAAAAGAAGGTTATTTATATTTTTTTTGGAGATTTGTACAATTAGTTATAAATTTTATAAGTCCTAGGCCACTTAATAAATTATTAATAATTAATTAACCGAATTAATGATGATTTTGAGATTTAGTTAGAACTAGGACTCTAATAATTTTTCTTAGGTATTTTCATGTTAAGCAAGTATGTTGGAACACCAAAACATCAATTTGTAAATTTATATAATTTCTTTAATTTAAAAATTAGGTTAATTAGATGATTAAGAATCCAAAATACATAAATCCTAATCCACTCTCTCAAATGACATGAAATTATTGTGAGGTAGAGACCATTGTTCGAAATGTTCTTTAAAAATTTTAAGTCATTGGGGTGAGCAATTTAGAATTAATTTTATAATTAAGGATTTCAAATAAATTTTAATTACTCTCTATCTAATGGACAAAGATTGCAGCTTTTATTTTTTTTCTTGATTCCCCTCAGTTTACTAAATCTAAAGAGTATATGTTTATATTTTTTTAGATTTTTTTATAATTAGTTATGCCTTTTCAAAGTTTTTCTAATTAAACCTATTATAAATCATAATTAAATTGATTTACACATGTAGTATAGAGTCAGCTGCACTTTATGAATGGCAACATGGGATTGGTTATTTAAATCATCCCCATGGAGCTGACACAAATAGAGACAAAGAAAATTTTCCATTTGATTAAAAATATAATAGCTCAAATTAACTGCACAATTATTAAGGGATTGAATCACATCTAATAATGTTATGAGATCACAACCATCCATTCTACTCTGTGGGAATGGATGATGCATAATTTGTCTCCTTTCTTCAACATGAAGCAAGCACTATTCACCTTTCACCATTCAATTCAAGCTAATAAATCTTGGATTATTGTTCCAATTGAAATCACAAAGGTTTTCTACAATTGGGTTCTAAAGAATTACGATATCAACAATGAAAGTCCTATGAGCTTTCTATGAGTTTAGATATATATCTCAATAGATCCAACATAAAGTGAATTTAATAATCAAGATAGCTTTGTCTAGTAGAGACAAAGCCCTGCTGAAAAAAAAATGCCCCTTTGCATTCTCATTGGCTACTCTCAAGACCAAAATGCTATCGTGGGTCACTAAAGCTTGGTCTTTCTCTAGCTTTTGATACTTGAATTAAGTCATTGCTCGACTAATTTTGATTTGTGGGAGTGTGGGGAAGATGTGAGAAACATCAATTTGAGTTAAGGGTAACGTTTAGGGTGTTTAGACTTGAAAGAGGCTAATGGTGGTTTGTATTGGTATGCAAGAGAAGCTCAAAGAACACTATGGACTTTCTCTAGGGATGGGAAAATGCCTCAAAATGCCTCAAACCATTCCAATACAGAGTGTATCAAGCTTCTCATGTGAACCCCCATTTTGGCATAGTTCAAGCATGGGGATATGGCTATGTAGTGGCCTAAGCTCGAATTGGGTTATGAATAATGAGATGGAGTTTCTCTAATGGCTAACCAAGTTTAGTACAGTAGCATAAAGTGAACAACCATGGTGAATGAACTAAGGGTTGTCTAAGTTGGTTTTGACCTCACCCTGGTCAATGGTTGGGCAAAGGATGAATCAATTGTGGGTGGGATAAGCAATGCTAAGTGGGCTGCCCAAGCCAAAGAGAGAGGTTGGGATTTACCATTTTATATTTTTGTCCTCATTTAGAATCTCGGTTCACTTAGTTTGGCTAGACATTCACCTTGGGTTGAGTCCACTTGGGTAGGTCTAAGGTGATCCAAAGATGAGTCATGCCAAGTTTAGTCGGGTTTAGAGTTAGTTTGAATGAGTTAGATTCATGATCAGCTAAAACGGTTTACACAAGTGCACGTGTTGTTCAAATAATATAATGATAAGTAAAGCATCGTTTTCACGAGAATCTATTTGAAAATTTTATTAAGTATTAATCTATTGTTAGCCTTGATTTTATCCATCTAAGTGAAATATTATGAACAAATTATATTTGATTTTTAAAAGTAATTTTTATAATTTTTATATAAAATAAATTTGTTGTTCTAATGATTAAAAATAGTACTCTAAAGTTGTACAATTTCGGCATGTATCTAGATTAACTATCATGTGTCGGGCATAGCGTCGTTGTGTTGGCCCAAATTTTTTTGCTTTATAAATTTGTAGTGTTTGGAAGATCATATATGTTATATTATCTATCTTTAGACCAATACAATCAAACCAATACTTTTAATTAGTTTTCTGCTTAGCGCTGATTAAAGTTTGAAAGGTTGCTTTTCCCCTTATCTCCCTTGAAGTAGTTGTAGGTCATGAAGATTAAGTATATTACACTAATACCTAATACTACACCCATTTCTTTTTCTCTAATGTTCTTCTAGGACTCTCTTGATGACTCTAGATCACTAGTTTTAACATAACAATTGACCAGATTGTAAGTAAATGAAGCTTAGGAAAAAATAAAATACATTTTATAATAGAAGCACGAACAATTTTCTTATATCATTTCATAAAGATAGTTTAATACAAGACAACGTTCAAAACATACACAAATTCAAAGTTTACACACTTATTTTAATATTTTAGGAAGTAAAAAAATAAATACAATATAGAAATATGTGTAGGAAATACTAAAAATATAAAGAAAAAGGAAAGAGCATACTAACAAATTTTCTCTATTTTTGTTGTGTATCCTTTTCATTGATCTTCTAATTTTAATCCTCCTCACACACTACACACACACACACATAGCACACAACATTTAGAGTGTCACTCACTAAGTGTTGTCACTGCACTCTCAAACACTCTCACTAGACTCACTCACTTGCCAAAAAAAACTCTTTAATACTGCTTAACACCCCTTTTTATAGTCATTAGGTTCCTCTAATAGTTTTCACTCCATTCTCTCTTGAAACTACTTTGAAAATCACTCAAACTGCTTTATGGATCTCTTGAAACTACTTTAGATAGGTCTCGAAGCTAGTTCTATAGTGCCTAGGTACTGTGATCTCTAATTTTGGCTTCAAATTTCTAATTATGGCACCTTGGCACTAGGTTTGGCATCTCGGCGCTACAAATCTGACATCGTGGTGTTATCTTCTCTATTTTTGCATAGCTTTTTCTTCTGTGATTAGCACCTATGGGTTGAACCATGATTCTACATTTTCCTTTTTTTTCTCTGATAAGAATTTACTTATCATAAACACTTAAAATTATGAAAATAAATTATAAAACATGTATTATCATTAATTACTTATCCTGAGGCAATCATATTAAATTTAATTAAACATTTCATATGAAATTAAAATTACAAAGACATGTTAATTTAATTAAACATTTCATATATCAAACATTTTAAACCCAAATCATTGCTTGTCCTCAAGTAATCATATATATTTTCATGAATTCTTAAATTTATTTGATAGCAAAGATTTTAAACATTAAAATTAGTAAATAATAATTTTAATTAAAGAATAAACTTACAAGACTCATTATTAAATATTGAAAGTAACTTAACTATAATAGCCTAATTTCTTACTCAAATTGATATTTCTTTTGAGCTAAGTCATTTTAGTACTTAATATTTACATAGTTAATTCTTTTAAATTTTATTTAATTTGACTATTATAAATAGTCATCATTTATTATTTAAATAATCATAGCATAATTTTCTCTTATGAATTTAGCTCATTTATTTACTTGATTAGCTAATTGGAAGAATTTCCAAGTATTATTATTATATGATACTCACGCTCAAGTGTTTTCTTGTCATCCCTCTTTTCTTTCTTTCTTTCTTTTTATAAAAACATGAGAAGTTCACCTTAGATGCTTGGTAACTCATACTTGTTATTGATGTTCATACTTTTTTATCTCTCTATATATCTAACATAATTCAAATGAATTATTATTTTTCACTAAATGGGTTAATCTTCTATTAATACTAATCAAAATTATATTATTAAAATATTAGTGGCATCTATTTATTTTAAGCTAATTAACACAATTCAATAAGAATCTCCAATGTGTCATGTCTATTAGAAATTTCTTAACTCATTTGAAATTACTAATTTTTATAAGAAATTTTAGTTATTAATAGTCTAAGTTATATTTCATTATTTAATAATTTTAATACAAGTTTTCAAAATAAAATATTATTTATTTAATTTTAATTCTAAAGTTTTGCTTATTAAATAAAATTTCAAGTTTCAGGAAATAATAAATAATTATCAAGGACAACTAATTCATATAAACTTTTAATACTAAAACAAAATAAATATGATAATTTAAATACTATATTGCATTAGTTCTACAAAGTGAGACACTTCAACTTTGTATACTCATAGACACTTCAACTATCTTTCCCACTCCCCCAAACTTATATACGACTATAATAAAACAATGAAACATACACAACACAAATGTCAGGAACTTTTCATTCTTTAATCTTCTTCTTATGATTATATCTCCTCTTTTTCTTCAATTTCTTTTTAACAAATATTTAGGATTGTAGGCACTTTCAACAACACAAAATATATTTTTAATAAACTTTCACACTATATACAATAATAACTCACAACTACAAATCACACAATTACACATCAAATCAAACAGTGCTTAGTTTGTAGTCTTCAGCCTGACTATACCAATGTTTTCTAATTTTAGATAAATCAATCTAAAGAGTACTTTATGTTAGCAAGCTTTCAATGAATTGCTTTTCTAATAATCCTCAAGATTTTTATCCACTCTTTTTTCTCATCCAAATTCTTAAAAATTATGATTAATAAAGATGATAATTCGCTTAAATAAGTATACTTTAAATTACTATGTAATGATTTTAACCCCAAACCTATTACATTTAAGATAGATGACTTAAGAGTATTGACAAACACACCTAAACGATCACATTTTTCTTTAAACTCTCTAGGGGTAGATCTAAGAAATGGATCATCCTCATTCTCTTGCACATCCTCAATTAAGGCTTGTTCTAATGAATTTTCGTTCAATGATATCTCCAAAAGTGATTATAAAATTTCATTGAGCTTAAACTTTTCGTTATTATCATTAGAAAATTTCATTGAACTAAAAGTATTAAAAGTGATTTCATGACTTTGAATTCTCATTGATAATTCCTTTTTTTTTGCATATATCATCGTCCTCCCTATTGTTAAAAAGGGTGTTCCTAAAATAATAAGAATCTCTTTACCTTCGTCTATGTTTAACACAATAAAATTTGCAAGGAATATGAATTTATTCACTTTTACCAACACATCCTTTATTATCTCCTTAGGATAAGTCAAAGATCTATCTGCTAACTGAAGGGCAATACTAGTAGGTCAGACTTCTATAATCGTAATTTCTTAAAAATAGACAATGACATCAAGTTCATACTAGCTCTAAGCTCACACAATACTTTCCCAAGGAATCTACCTTCTATAGTGCAAGGTATAGTAAAACTACCATGATCATTCAAATTTTCAAATAATGGTCTTTATAATATAGCACTATATTTTTCATTTAATACTACAATTTTATGTTCTCCCAATTTCTTTCTTTTTTGTAAAATATCTTTCATAAAATTTATATAAAAAGGCATTTGTTCTAAAGCTTCAACAAAAGGAACATTAATGGAAAGTTTCATAAGTTTAAGAACATGGGGAATTAGTTGTATAAATAATTTTGAAGTCTTTGAAACAAAGGTGGAGGTGCTCTCTCTCTCTCTCTCTCTCTCTCTCTCTCTCTCTCTCTCTCTCTCTCTCTCTCTCTCTCTCTCTCTCTCTCTCTCTCTCTCTCTCTCTCTCTCTCTCTCTCTCTCTCTCTCTCACACACTCACACATTTTCCTAAAGGCCTCTCTCTTAGCTTCTTTTCTTTTAATTCATCTTCTTTTTCTTTCTTATCATTCAAATCCCTTTTTCTTTTCTTTTTTTTCATCGTTCAAGTCCTCTATTTCAATTCTTCTCTTTTCTAGCTTCTTTCCACTTCTTAATTCAATGGTTGTATATTGTTCCTTACCCTTTCATTAGGACTAATTTATGTGTTACTAGGAAACCAATCATGGGGTCTATTTACAAGGTTGTTGCCTAAGATGAATTTCTAAGTTTCTAATAGAATTAGCTTGACTTTGTAATTGGATCCCCAATTGCAAAATAAATCTTCAAGTGAAAATTACTTTTCTTTAAGTTAATTTTGAGGAGGATACCGTATTGGAACTATAGGTCTAATATTTTTATTATTATTAAATACTTATTATTCTAATTTTTTATATTCTCAATTTGATAAAAATTTGAATTATTATTTTCCCATGATAAGTTAGGATGCTTCATCCAACTTAGATTATACGTACTTGAGAATGGATCATTAAATCTATTGGCTAAATAAATAAGTATTTCTACGATCACTAAACTAATTAAACATGAATGCTTCAGTACTCTCACCAATAACAATACTATGATTAAAATATTAGCTAACTCTAAAATAATCTATTTTTTAGAATTAAGTGGCACGGGATTTATGCTAATATTACTATAGATACAAAACAAATAAATAAACTAAAATTCTAAAACATAATATGTGATTACAAATATTTTTTATTAAATCAACTTTCACTTATGAAATTAAGTACAAGTCTAACAAAATTAATTACATAACTAACAATCATAATTCTAACAACTTACTACACTTAAATAATATTTAAATATAAATAATAAGTTGGATTAAAAATAAGCTAATCGCTTAATATTAACTAAATTAAAATTTCACTAGATCCCTTGCAACGTCGCCAATAATTTGACCAGCTAAAATAGTGTATATAAGTGAAAATGTCATTCAAGCAATATAATGATGAGTAGAGTATCATTTCCACAAGGATCTATTTGAAAATTTTATTAAGTATTAATCTATTATTAGCTTTGATTTTTAATCAACTAAGTGAAATATTAAGAACATCCTATATTTTGATTTTTGAATTAAATTTTTTAGAAGTTTAATATAAAATAAGGTTATTATTCTTATGATTAAAAATAGTTTTCTAACCATTTGTGCAATTTTAGCTTATATCTAGATTAAACTATCTTGTGTCAGACACTACGCCACGATGCTGGTATAATTTTTTGCTTTTTAATATGTAGTGTCAACTAGGAGTATATATGTTATATTGTTTATCTCTAGACCTATATAATCAAATCAATCTCTTTAATCCATTTTTTGCCTACTGCTATTAAATTTTGAAAGGTTATTTTTCTCCTTATCTCTCTTGAAATGACTACAAGTACTAAAAACTAAGTGTATCACACTGGCACTTAACACTACACCCATTTGTTTTTTCCCTATTGTTCTTCTAGGACTCTCTCAATGATTTTAGATCACAACTAGTTTTAATATTACAATTGGTCAAATTGTAAGTAAATTAAGCTCAAGAAAAATCAAATCACATTTTAAAATAGAAGCATGAATAAATTTCTTATATCATTCCACAAAGATAGTTTAATATAAGACAATGTTTAAAACATACACAAATTCAGAGTTCATGCACTTAGTTTAATATTTTAGGAAGTAAAAAAGAAAACACAATACATAAATATACATAGAAAATACAAAAAAAAAAAATACAAAGAAAAAGGAAAGAGTGCATCAAAAAACTTTCTCTTTGTTTGTTGTGTATCCTTCTCCTTAATCTCTTGATTTTAATCTCTCTCACACACTCCAATCATACACACACACACACAAATAACACTTGAGTGTCACTCTCTAAGTGCTATCACTACACTGTCACATATTCTCACTAGACTCACTCACTTGCCAAAAAACCTTTTAACAATGCTTAACACCCCTATTGATAGTCATTAGGTCCTTCTAATAGTTTCACTCAGTTCCCTCTTAAAATCGCTTCAAAAATTATTGGAACTGTTGAAACTACTCTGGTTCGGCCATAATTCCTCGACACTGATTCTATAGTGTCTTGGTGCTAGTTCAGTGCCTCAGCGCTAGTTCTATAGTTCCTTGTCATTGTGCTCTCTAATTTTAGCTTCACCTCATAGCTGGGCGTAGTACTGTGATGTTATTTGCTCTATTTTTATACAACTTTTTCTTTTAATATTAGTAATAATTGTAGCGCCTAGACACTATAATGTGATTCTGCATTTTCTTCCTTTTTTCCCCTAATAAAAAAAATTCTATCATAAACACTTAAAAATATGAAAAAAATTATAAAATAATAACTTTTTTACTTAGAAACACACGTTGATTTAACTAAACTTTTTACTTATCTATTCAATTTTGGTACATATAGGTAAATTTGGGTCAAGTAGACTAATTGATCAAATTAGACCTAAGGGACTATTGAGTCATGTTAAGTAATTAATTGGAATGTATAGGAGTGATTAGCTTCATTTAATTTGGCTTTGATTGGGTTTTGATTCTGTGTAGTTCATTTGGGATGATTTGGGTCAATTGATAAAATTAGATCCATGGAAATATTGGGTTTTGTTTAATAATCAATTTGAAGTGTGTTGGAGTAATTGTTTTGGTTTAATCTAGCTTGGATTGCAAGTTGACTCAATATGATTCATCTAGGTTTATTTAGGCTAAGTTATGCCAAATGGTCAAATTGGCTAAATTAGGCTCAAGGGTTTGTTGGTTCATGTTCAATATTAAATTGCGAATAAATTAGGGGAATTTGTTTATTCCAATTTGGTTTGAATTGAGTTTTGATTCAATATAATTCATTTGAATTTATTTGAGCCAAGTAAACCAATTAGTCGAATTTAACCCTAATTCTCCATGGGTTGTGTTCAATCATGTGTATATGATGAATATGAGGCTTTGGTTGTTTCAATTTAGTTTGAGTTGAATTCAATTTGAATTTGGCTCTATATGGTTCAATTGAAACAACTTGGGCTAAGTTAACTAATTGATCAAATTAACCCCTAATCAAACTTCAATCAAGTCCAAATAATGTTCCCAATGTTTAAGGAAACATCACAGTCAAGTGATTTTAGTTTGACTTGAGTTTGGCCATTAAGGTTGAAATAGGTCAAATTGAGTTAAGTGAGTCGATTGACCACTTTAAACTTTAAGTAGTCAAGGTTTGGGCAAGATTAGTGTTCTAGAAAACATTGGGTTGATGGGTTTGAAATCAAATTGGCTTGTGCTTGAGTTTGGGTCAAAGTGACCTAAATGGGCCAAATGGGCTAATTTAGGCTAAGTGAGTCAATTAACCTATTTAGAGACTAATTGGGCTTGGTTTGTGTTTAATATAGTTTAGTGTGAGGTTAAGATTAGTTTGGTTTGCTTTGATTTGGCTTATGGGAGTTTGGATTGGTTTGGGCATGGTGAGGCCTAAGTTAAGCCTTATAAGTCTTGGGTTTAGATTTGGTGTCCCCTTAATCACTAAGGGGCCATTTCAGATCACTTTTATTTTCTATTTTTTATTTTGTATTTTTATTTTATTTTGTTTATGTTTTGCTTAAAAATAAACTTGTTTGATTGTATATCTTGTTTTTAAAAATACTCAAAACAACTTTTAGATATTTTGAGTGTTTTTAAAAACAACATTTTTTTATTTTTGAAAACAAAAAATAAAATCACATAAAAAATACTCTAAACAAACATGTTTTTAAAAACAACATAAAATTAAAAATAAATAAATAAAAAGTGATCCCAAATAGCCCCTAAGCGTATCTTAGAGCTCTAGGGGAGGAGATCCTAATGCCAAGATTGAAATCCAAAGGCTAAGAGAGATGAGTGTCAACCTCACTAAAGTTAGTTCAACATCTAAGAATTGACAAGTTTTTATATTACTCTTCAGATGAATTTTTTTAGCCTGTAAAGTCTGTAAATGAATATCTTATGAGGTCAAATAAAGTAATATTCTTGGGATATCAAATTTCTAGTGCAGCATGTGATTCTTATAGTTATTTTATAAATTTGTTTATTTCTTATTTATGAAAATAATGGCCAAACAGCTACATAGGACCTATTAAATTGATCTTTATTTATTTTGTTATTTTAAGTAAGTTAATTGAAAATTGAATACATATACAATTGAGCATCTATTTATTTTAAAATTAAGTTTATTTTTTTTTTATTTTAAGTTGCTATTATATAATATAGTTATTTGCATCTATATTTTTTTTATATATTTTTGGTTGTGCAAATTTAATGTGCTAACTAATGACTATTATGTCAACGATTAGGTTGTAATAATTTTGGTCTTAATAAGAAATGAGCTTCTAATTTGAGTGTGATCAATTACTAACCAATCAAAAATATGTAGCCACTATAATAACAAATTAATTTGTGACCAACCATTTTACCATCAATCTTCAAATGAGATAAATCACAAAAAATACTCTAGAGCAAGCAAAGTTCATATTATGTCTTCAAAGATAGCCATAAATAATAATCTTATAGTGTAGGGATGCACTACATCCACCTCTTCCCCTTTAAAAAAATGGAGAGCACGAAAAGAGAAGAATAAATTATTTTTTGAATACCATTAAATTCCATTTAATTGTTATACATATGCATACATAGTTATGGAATTTTAATTTAAAAAGATAAAATTATAAGTAAATATATGATAATAATAATAATAATGTTCTAGTAATTAAGCCTATCTAAGAAAATATGTAATATTAATAACTCTATTATAATAATTAAACTTAAAATATTAGACAAATATGGAGTTCTAACTTCATCCTCCTTAATTTTTTGTTCGAAACTCCCTCCCAAGTTAAAGTTGAGAGAGAAGTGTTAAAATATAATTAAATAGTCAAGAGTAAGAATGATCGTTAAGTGGTTTGGTACATAGGTTTGTCAATCAATTGTTTGATCATATGAATAAAAGAATAGCTAGAAATGCTTAAATCTTTTCTAAAACAAAATGATAGTTAATTTTAATTTGTCTGGTGTAATGTGGAAGCCAACAATATGACTAAAAAGCTAGTAATCATAATGAATTAGAACTCATTAAGGGTGATTGATACGAAGATCTACAAGAATATATTTTAACCATTTTAACTAAAAAGTGTAACAAGATAATAATTTTATGCTTTTATCACAGAAGATTAGTTTTGTAGTGTTTAAAATGTGAGGACAACACGCAGATGTTAGGGGTTCTTATTTAGGTGATCGAATGTAGCATCAAAAAATAATATATTACTTTGAAAGGCAAAAATATCACCATATGAACAATTCAATTACTTAATAAGAATCCCTAAGGCTATGGGTTTACATGTATGAGAGATTTTTTCTTGTCTTATATTAGGGAAGTATGATTGCAAGTTCTCTACACAGGAATGCCCCCATAGTTAATTACATCTTAAAAGAAGGGATCTCTTAAAAAAAATTCTCAATTAAAGTTGTAGGCTAATGTCTCTATAGATTTTAATGTTTGTGCCAAGACTACTAAATATGATAGTCAAATGGGATAAATCAAATAGGAACAATTATTTTCGAACTCCCAAAGAAGTTAAGAAAAAAAGTGCCTAAATATTGGAAAGCCTAATAAGCACTCCAACCTATATTATGGTTGAGCTTTATATTTTTGAAAGTAAGATTTACTTTTTGTTTATTAATTAATATCATATTAGAATGCTAAGGGTTATATTCCAATAACACAAGATTATAAAAAATACTTAAGAGATGAGGACTTATTCCAATAATAAGAGAGAAATAAGATGGTTCAAATTCTAAAACTAAGATACTTTTAACACAAGCTAGAAGCTAGGCCTAATCTAATGAAAAAAAAAATAAGATTTATTAGTTCACTCCAACTAAGAAGTATGAACCTATCTTGACTCTTTTGGACTTATAACATGCTTGGATAGACCACTAGATAATACTTACTATTCTTTAAAACCATGAGTCAAGTCTTATAAAATGTGAGATGATTTAAGTTATTATTTATTAAAATAAGAATCTTAAAGCCTAAACTCACTTCTTGAATTTAAGATCATGGCTGACATGAAATACTTCTACCTAGTACAATAATTTATAAATTTTATGTATTTTAGACACTTAGTTTATTTGATAGGCTTGGGTATGCAATCATGTTTAAATGCATGTGATATTAAAAATAGACATAGGCTAAATCAAATTTGAAGGTAGACTTTCCAAGAAGATGGTCATCCTCATTAGATAAATGTCCCTTATATGCATTGGGTGAAGAGCTCATATAAGGATATAAGAATAATATTCATTATGGCTCTTAAAGACTATCATTTCTAGTTTGTTTTAGTATTTCTATCTAGAATTTAATAAGGTAAGGTTATGATTGCATTTATTTTTTATTTGAGTTGATTAAGTTTAGTTGGGTAGAAAATTTAATTTCTAAGAGTCTAATAAAATTTAGGCTTACACAACAATTATCATATCAACATAAAAAGAAAGTTAGAAAAATATAAAATTCTAGTGCATAGTACAAGGCAAACAATCATCAAACATTTAAATAATAGTATAGGACTTTTACAACTTTAAATGAGTAGTCGAGCATGTACTCTTATATAGCCTGGTATGCAAATAAATAAAATAATGCATGGCAATCTTCATATCTTCATCTTTATGGTCCTCCTTAATATGGGTTCATCAGGCACCATAGGGCCTCCTAGCACAAAACTTTCTAGCCATTACTCATCCTAAATCTCATGGCTCTAATTTTAATAATAAATTATAAATTATATTTTGAGAAACAAAATAAAATCCTAACTCCTACAAAATAAAGATTGGTACAAATGATAAATAAATAATCAAGCAATTATATTTCATATATTTAGGGTTAGCACTAGTGAGTGTCAAGCTATGCTTAGGAGCTAAAGCAAGTACTTATAAACAAACATGTTAACATTAAATTATTATAATGGCCCCCATTAAGCATGGCTTCCAGTAGAAAATATAATTAGTTCTAATAAGAATTCCTTAACACCTAGTCTAAGAGCAAATAAGTCTTTACATCCACTGTAAAATAAGAAAAATCATTTCATCACAATCAAACACCGCCCTAACCTATGTCTAGGATCGATGAACTAGCAATATAGTGTGTATTAAGGCTTGCATGATGAGTCAGTTCTAAGTATTAATGCCAGAGTTTTAGTTTGAGAATAAGATTTAATTTTTTTCCATTAAGAGGATTCAATTTAACTGATTAATAACTTAAAAATAGATTTTAAGTTGTAATTTAACTTGGGCTTGAGTTGAGTTTAATGTTTTAAAGAGTACAAGAAATAGTGGGCTCCACAAGATAGAGCCCGTACTTCCTTACACTATAGTCCTAATAAAGTGAACACCACACTAAATTCAAGTATGAAGATTCACTCAAAGGATCTAAGTTAAATGAGTTTAATAAATTCTAATTAATAGTGTATTATTTTAATTATCATATAAATTTTAAAACATCATCTCAAGAAACCAAAACATGCTGAAAAAAAAGGCTTATCTCAATTTAAAATTTACCATGAATGTACATAGGCGAATGAAAAAATCAATCGGCCACCCCTCATGCAAGTGGCATTAACAAACACCAACCAAGTGCATTGTTGCGCTTGTTGAATTTTTTAAACAAATAGAAATTTCTTTTATTAAAAAATTAAAATGATTTTATTTAAATAAATGCCTTAAATGCTTAAAACTTTGCTAAAAAAAATTCAACTTCTTAGCCTCCCTCTAACCAATGACTACCCCCAAAGGTGAGGGGAAAACATACACCTCATACATCTTTCTGTTTAGGTTTAGTTCTTTCTCTTTAAAATATGTTAAAAACTATCGAACATATACAATTCATTATTTCTTTTATATGCTATATTACTCCTTTATAAAAAGAGTTGATATTATCCATCATAATCAGTATGCATTCCTCCTCATAGTCATCAGTGCCTTTTACCAAAAGTCTTAAACTATCTTGAACAGAAAGAGTTATGAGTGATATCCAAAAATTGTTATTCTTAAAATAGAAACCTGGTCTTTCCGTTGAAGGAGGGTTGATTACTCTCATTTGGATGGATTGGGTCTTAAATAAGAAGATTTTACCCCATTTTGATGCTCCATTGTTCCCAACAGTGAGGTAACCACAAAATTTTGAGTAACTTATATACGAGATAATGATTGATCAACAACATATCCTTATTAGAGTGATGTGAGATAAAAAAAAAAAGTCTCCAAAAATATCATAAATTTGTCTATTATTTTGAGTTTTTTTATTTTTGAAGTAATTTTCTTGTTTTTTTTGGAATTTATCTTCAAAAATTGATCTGATTTTTTGTTGGACAATCATGTATATGAATTTCTTTTCTAAATATTTTCATCATAAAATTTTATCATTTTAATTTTTAAGAAAATTTAATTTTCATATTTTTTTTGATTGTGGAATTAGTTTATTTTTCTCATTATTTTAAAGATTAAATTAATAAAAAAAATTAAAATGCTTTATCAATATATGTAATGTTTTTTGCCATTATCATATTTTTTTTATATAAAAATACTATCATTTGATAGAGTAAAGAATTTATGAATAGCAACTTTATGTAATATGCACAAACAACCTTAGCCAAGTGGTTGAAAATCAAAGCTTTCAACTAAGAAGTCTTAGGTTCAATATCTTCATATGTGTTGTGTGTGTGAGTTTGTCATCAAATTGGCTCAAATGTCCAAAAAAAATTATATATAGTATGCCATTTTATTGATTGTAGAATTAAATAATTTATTCTAGCTTGTATGTTTATCAAACTAAGATTTTTTAGATGCTCGTACTATTATGTTTATAGTTTATATATTAAATTATCTTAGCTTTTACATCTAAACTAATTTTTATAATATAACATTTTATTTTTATTTTTATTTTTTTTCTTACAGATTTTGACTCCGCCACCAACTACTTTAATAATTAGAATATTTCCCTTTTGATTTTCTATTCTTTTTTATATATAATTTGCTTAATCTTGCACTTTTTCTCAACATCCTAAATCTTAAGATCTTGAAGCTTATTCTTAAAATATTTTTTTTAATGTTCTTTAAATACCCCCTTATGATCTTAAGCAATGCTTTAATTTATTTTTAATCTTTATCTTGTAATCCAAAATTAGTAGCCAATATTAGGTGTTTAAACTTTCATTTGGAATGACCTTGCAATTATTACAATAAAAATGAAATATTTTTCTTATAAAAATATAATCAATTTTTTTTTCTAGGTTCATTCTTATAAGTGATAATATGCTCATCTTTTTTTAAATAAAGTATAAACAATTACAAAATCATAAGCTAAAGTGAAATCTAATATACTACCATAAATGCTTTAAAAATCTTCTACCACTCTACCAACATATCCATTTAAAACTCCTCCAATAAATATTATTTTTTAAAAGATATTTTTTGTATTAATTCTTCTAGATCTTTCAAAATTTCTTATTTTAAGTATACGTCTACTTGAGGGTCAGAACCACTTATACCATTAATAATCTTAGTATCGACAATAATCTTTAAAGCCATAATTATATTTTTAATTTTATTAATTTTCATAATATTATCATTCAAACTCTTATCTATAATTACACTTACATCATTTATAGTATGATTCCTACCAAAATACTCAAGTTTAAAACCTAAACTGTTAATCTTTATGGCTTTCTCCTCAACTCATTTAGTTTCTTGAATTCATAAGATATCTTTTTATAAACCATAATATATATTAATTCTATTAAGTTACCTACAAGAGTACGTATAGTCTAAGTATATATCTTATTTTTAGTTTCATGGACTAGCTTATTTGCCTACATCTATCCATAATGTGGGAAATAGTGCTTATTTAACACTACACTCGAACGCTCATACAGTAGCCCTTATAAGCTTTTTATTTTATTCAGGCCATATAAGGTGTCACTTCCAAGGAATACGCTAGCATTAGCACGATGTATTAAAGGATTTATGTCATATTTTTTTTTGTAAGTTTTATGTTGGATGTTGACTACCTAATGCAACCCTCCGCTTTTTTCATCTAAGACATGGGACCACCAATAATACTTATGAGTTAAATAATAATAACCACCAATAATGCATAAAAAAATGCACTCTAAAATAATTATTCATGAGTAATGCCAAAAAAATTCTGATATATAAAAAGCATGGTGTTTCCTTCCTAAAGAGCTCATCATATCTTCTCCCAAACTTCATAATACTAGTATTATAGTGATGTTACATATTTAGTTATAATGTATTGAGCCCAAACATTGTAGAGCTTTATAGTGTTCTATACCCATCTTTAGTTTTCTTTTATGCCAATCTACCTTATCATATTTAAAAAGAAGCATCATTATCTTTAATCATATAAAAGTATCTTTATGAAAAAATATTAACTTTCCATGGTTGAGAAAGACAAAATCAACAAGAAAAATAATAGCACAAGTTTTCATACATCATCTTTCTTAGAATACATTAAGTTCTCCAATACAAAAATTTTGAAGTTCTAATCCCCAACTAAGTAGCTATCAAGCAACCTACATTTTTTTTATCATCTTTTATAACTCTTCATGAGATAGGAATTCCCCAAAGTGTAACCTGGTGACCACAAAAAATTCATTTATTTAAATATTTTGTTCTTCCCTTTAATGTTAAATATAATGGAGTAACTTTATATTATTAGCATCATGAACTATCCTTAATAATAGTCACTAAACTAGGGCACCAAAAAACTACATTTAGAAGCTCTAAAGAAGTTTCCAAATGAGGATCTCTTGGCTGTGATAATGAGGTCATAAGCCTCAGAATAATTAACTTGTTTCTCCATTAACCAACCATATATATAATTATAAAATTATAATGCCTCTCAATTGGTGTTATTACTTGACAAATTTGTACATATAACAAGTTGTGAGAAAATTTTATAGGAGGGGAAAAACTCACAAACTTTGAAAATAAATTTTATTCTAGTGATCAAATAAAATATTGAGAGTAATATACTATCTTCCAAGATAAAAATATTATTATGTAATGAATTCAAATACTAGAATAAAGAAGGTCTTTGTATTATTATACATGAATAAGACATAACAAATGGCAAACTATCTTGGGATATAGAGGTATCATTCTATTATTGATTTAGATATAATGGCTAGAAGAATTTTTAAAGTTTTCATGGCCTACATTTCCAATTATTTGAATTTAAATTTTATTCAGATTATGGGACATAAGTTTCCTTTAGAGGAAAGCTCCTATAGTTAATAACATCTTAAGAGCATGAACTTTTAAGAATACTCTCGATTAAAGTAGTTATGAATAATTTTATAATTTGTTCAAAGTTAATATTCATGATTTGATAATTCAGAATTTAAAAAAAAAAAATTAACTCAAATTCAAGAACATCTATTTTTAGGAGACCGAAGGGAAAAAAGTAGGAACACACAATATTGAGAAGCTAAATACTTAGAGGTGTCCACTAGTCAATTTAAATGAAAAAATTGAACCAAATTGACATTATTTGCCTTATTTGGTTCAATTTGCAAACTCATTATTCAATTTTCAATTGTAAATGATAAGCTATTTGGTTTTTTATTTTTTTTATTTTTTGGTTATGGTTAAATCAAATAAAGTAAAAAAAACCAAAATAGTTTTAAAAAAAATATAAGTATGTAATTTTAGTTGTAAATGGTAAGCTATCTGTATAAATTGATAGATGTATATTTGCCTAAAAATATTTAAATGTATCAAATTTATTAGATTGTGTTTCAATTAATTAATTCATAAAAAACAAAAAAAAATTATAATTTATATGTTATTTAATTTAACAAAAAATCAAACTGATTAAATCAAATTATAGTTCGATTTAGTTTGTTTGGGTTTATACCTTGTTTGGACGACTTGATTATTTTAAGTTATTTGATTTGATTTATTTAGTTTAACAAAAAAGTTTACTAAACTAATCAAATGAACACTCCTATCAATAATACTCCAAACTATCCTATAGTTGAGCTTTATATTTTAGTGTTTGAATTTATTTAATTTTGAGTTGAATATTTTATTACAAAATTGGGCTTATAATTCACTAGCATAATACTATTATGCGTACACCCAAAAGGTGAAGATTTATGATGTATTGCTATGAAAACATTTAGCCTCTTAATCTAAATTAAGTTGAGAATAATTATCAAGTAGTTACTCGAACATAGAGATTTCAATTCCATTTAAACCTTAAACAAGCCTCACTCGTTTAGATTAATAATCTTGTCTGGATGGACTACCAACAAACTCACGTAATCGCTTTAAAATCATGAAGTTTGATCACTTGCAAATGTAAGATAGGTAAGGTTATTATTTATTTAATTGATTTTTATTAATATTTTATTTTTAAATTTTTCAAAGAAATTTAAGAATATTATATGAATATAGAGTATTAAGATATGAATCTCATATAATTTTAAAGTTATTTTATTTAATTTGTAATTTTAATAAAATACTAAGTACTTTCTAGCTAAAGAATTTAAGAAAATATCAAAATAATTTCAAAAAATGAGACAATTTTATCTAACTTAAATAGTAAGAGAGACTTCGTATAAAATTTTGAAATTATTTTAATGTTTTTTAATATATTTTTTATGTTTTTAAAATTTAATTATTAATTATTTTCAATTTAATTTAATTTTTTCTTAATTAATTCTAAAAATCATTTAAACTTTTCAAAGATTTAACTTAACCTCAATAATCTTCTATTAAATTTTGAAACTAATTTAAGCTAAATTGGATTTTCTATGATTTATTTGATTAGATTTAATATTTAATTATAATAAATTGAATATTAATTAATTAATTTTAATTTTTTATTTTACTTTTCATTTTCTTTCTGTAAGAAGTTATTTTATATCGTTAAGATTTATTTTTCACTTATTTAAAAATTATACCATCTCTATTTTTATTTATTTTATTTAATTTTTTATCTTATGATTTATTTACATCGAGTTATGATAAGAGAGCTTGATAATCCCATTTTTAAGCTCTATTATTCAAAAAATTTATTAAATTAATCTTGATAATTATTGGCACTTTATATAATTTTTAAATTAATTTTTTTTATAATTGTTTGTGTTGTTTTATAATTTTAACTCTTTAAAAAAATTTGATAAAAACTGTTGGGAAAATTCTCAAAGGTGAGAACGACCTGAAAAATTCTTTATAAACTTTTAGAACAAAATTTATTTATAATTTTCTATTAATTTAAATTAATTATACTTTAGATTGTATTTAATTATTCCTAAATAATTCAAGATAATTTTTTATTTATATTGTAATTAATTATTCATTATTTTTTTATAATTAGTGAGTTTAATTGTATTTTTTGTTACAATTTGATTTATTATAATTTTTTTATTTTTTACATCATTTTTAAAATTTTCTTTACTAAGAGTATATTTAGGACAATTATAGTTATACGAAAAAAATAATGGTAAACTGTTGTAGAAGAAATTGTTGTTTGAAGAAGTAATAATAAAAAAAATTACAAAAAGTCAAATTGCATGTTTTTTTATTGTCACAATAAGCGGTCATGTCAGGTTAGAAAATATAAATTTTTTTAAATTCAGAATTTTTTAAAATGTAATCGAATCAATCTTGAAATGTAGTATGATCGACCGTGCATGATGCCATTTGAGGCATCACATTCTGCTTGTATTTTAAAAAATTTATGATGAAAAAGTTATATTTTTTAATCTTATTTGGCTAGTAGTAAAAAAATTATGATTTAACTTTATAAAAAAAATTATAAGTCTTATCATAATTTTCTAAATAGTAAGTTTTTTTAACATCTTTATTATTATTTTTTGAGACCGTTAAAGCTGTCTCAAAAAAAGGCTATAAATTTTATGTCAAGTCATAGCATCAGGAGCTAAATTGTTCTTCTACACCCGATGAATGGGACAATCTAGCTGGTGGTGGCAAAAATTGTATGATCAAATAAAATGTATTTCACGTTTAAACGGAGATGGAAGTATCAAATGTAATATGACCAAATCTAGACCGCTTATTTCAATCAAATAAAATGGACGGTTATCTCATTGTCTTCCACCTCACGCTAAGAACCTTTCCCGTTCGTTAGAACGGCATTGATCCATGGAATTGGGAGCAATAATGAAGAATCCCTTCACTGGAAAGGATCAATATCATTCACGTTCTCTATTTAGCGGTTAGATTAAGATAAAATTTAAATTTTCTTCACAAAGTGTCGATGTCGAGATGTATCAAGAAGTATTTAGGATTAGGTCAGTCCGGGAAGATCAAGTTTGCTTCGACCTCCTCCTGAGTCTCGTCTGAATTGGGATGAAATTACTTGACGGCTACAGTGCCACTGGAAGGTCGAACGCACTAGTTGACTGTGGCGACACTACGTTCATCAATAATTATTGAAGCCTTAGATAGCTATCAAGATGGTCAGCCGTGATGAGGTTGGTCTGTACAGCATCAAGGAGATTAAAACACGTCCAGAAGAAGTGTTCGGCACTAGATTAGAAGAAGCAGGTGGCCATAGATATCGTAAACCTTGAAATCACCCCTCTGGACCCACTCGGCACTTTTGCATGCATGGTGTAATCCGTGAGAGTTTCCCTCGTCGCCGGAATCTTGAATGCCAGAGAGTATATGCATACGAAAAATGCATCCCTTGATGCCATGCAAAATCCCATCATTACGCATCTTTTTGGTCAGAGAGGATGGTTTTGGGTGAGGGAATTTTGAACGTGAAAAGCTCTCTCTAACCGTTTTGAGGATTTACATAGGAAGAAATTTTTAAAGTCGACCGAGTTTAAAATTTTTTTAACAGATTCCACATTTACAAAAAAAATTTAAATATATATTGTCGGCGGGACATCTGCTGATATGGTGCCACGTTGGCACCATGTGGACCGGGGATCCGCCCACAATGCTAAAATCCATTTTTCATATTTTCACACTTAACGGACAAAAATGGCTAGCCATTGGACATGGATTAGAAGGTTTTTGATAGGGCTGCAAATGAATCAAGCATTTAAGAAGCTACTCGTGACTCGACTTGATTAGAGCTCATTTATATTCGTTCATTTAACTAATTAAACGAGCTTGAACACTTTTGTAAATACACGATTGCTAAATGAACAAATTTGAACAACTTTTCATGAAGAGTATCATTTAAAGCTCGCGAACAAGCTCGTTAAGGAGCTCGATAATGGCTCGATTAAGGCTTGTTCATAAACGATATTGTATAAGATTATTAATGATAATGTATAAGGTTCTATTAAGGCTCGATTAAGGCTCGATAATGGCTTGATTAAGGCTCGATTAAGGCTCGATAATGGGTCGATTAAGGCTCGATTAAGGCTCATTTATTTTATTAAGCGCAACGTTATGCTCGATAAGCTCGAGCTCACGAACAAGCTCGAACCAGATTTTTTTAAACGAGCTCGAGCTTGAACACCATCCTAAAAGCTCGAATCGAGCTCGAGTCGAGCTCAAGCTCAATAATGACAAATGAGCTTGAACTCAAACAAACCTCGCTTTCTCACTTGGCGGGTTCGTTTCATTTTCATTACCGTCGCCGATTCGCCGTTCGCACCGTCGGTAACCATCGTCGCCGGTCACCATGCCGAATACCGTCGGCCCATCATCGCCGGCCATATCCATGCGTCGTCGGTTATCGCCGTGCGATCTGCGCCACCATCGCCCGGTCGTTAGACCACCCGTGGTAATCGTCGTCGTCGGTTACACCGCGTCACGTACCGTCGCACATATCGCGGGTTGCCACCATCGTCTGGTTATCCTCGACCGTCACTTGTCCGCACCACCGCGCCACCACATCGTCGCGCCCCCCTTTCATCTGCATTCAGAGGCTTTTTATTGACAGATTTGACTATACGACGAAATTTGTTATTTCTGTGTTTTGTTGTATTTGTTAGTATTCTCAAAACAAAAAGTGCATTACCATGTTAGAAAATTTCTATTATTTATTTTTTTGAATCATGTTAAATAAGATATAGTTTCTCAAAAAAAAAAAAAAAAAAAAGGCGTAATGTTGAGGTTAGAACATTTAGATTATGGGTAAAAATTCTTTTTTTATAATGTTTAGGTTAATATAATATAAAGAATATGTTTAGACTAATAATTAGTAGTACTACTATTACTATTATTGGTATTATCCTTATTTTTGATATTATTACTATTATTTTTATAAACGTTAAATTATTTTGTACTTCTTATTATTGCTATGACTATTAATATTATAAATTTTAATATTATTATTATTCTATTTTTGCATAATTTTATTATTTATTAGTACTATAATTAATTTTATTAATGATAATTAGCTCTAGTGTTCATTTTACTAGAGAGTTATTATTATTTTAATTTCTAGTAACCTAATTTATCATTATTAATATTGCTAATTAGTATCATTATTATTATGATTGTTGTTATTATTGTTATTATAATTACTAATTATCATTATTATTATCATCATCATTATCATTATTATTATTATTGTTAATATTATCATCATCATCATCATCATCATCATTATTATTATTATTATTATTATTATTATTATTATTATTATTATTATTATTATTATTATTATTATTATTCTTATTATATTGTTTGTAGAAAATCGATTCGCGGTGAGTGAAAGTTTACTGCGCTTTGTGAAATCCACGATATTTAATGAGTGAAACAAGAAAACTTGAAATTTTATGTGAAAAACCGAAAATAGGAAAAACCACGAGGCTATAGAAATCTTCCACTATGTATTTATTTTAGTACTGAGTTTTAAATCGGATTACATGTATATGAAAAAGATAATGGAATCTCAAAATCAGCAACAAGATCAGTAATAGTGAGCAGTGAGGGGTCAACGGCCAGCGATGAAGGTCGTTAGGATGGTGGCCGGCGAATGGCCGTCGAGGATCGGCGGCGGTGGCGATGATGTAGTCGGCGGTGGTAGCCGGCGTCTGGTCGGCGATGATGACCAGCGGAGATTGGCTACGAGGATCGGCGTGGCGGCGGCCGGCTGGTTGGTAACAACGGGGTGGTGGCTGACGGTCGAGTGGTGGCACGATTATGCGGAGGATTTTTGCATTAGAGCTCTCATCTCCTGCTTGGCCTCCCTTCATATGAGGAATGAAATTTATAGATTGGAGGTGGCGTTTATGAACACATGCAAAACCCGTACCACTCCACTCCATCGGACGGCTGAAAATGATTCTTTTGATCATTTGATGTATTTTAAGTATTTTAATGCTCAAATGAAGTCAGAATTATGAGATCTTAGGCTTGTTAGATCCGGCTCATCGAGACGCTTCATTTGACTATAAACACTCATTGTTTAAGAGCTACTTTGGGATTTAATTGATATACAAAGTTTCCAATGATATTTTAAGTGTTTGATCTCGACCAGTTTCAACTTAGGATCAACTTGCTTTTGACATCAAGATTCGTACTTCGATTAGTGGTATTTTAAGTGTCATATCGGTTGACCTCCTATTTTTGGATGACATTATCTCAATCATCCAAAAATATATCATAATATTTGAAAATAGGAAATTGAAATTTGTCCATTAACCATATATTTTGAGAGAACATATCTTGAGCACAATTATGACCGAGCGGTGCAGATCAGCGGATGTATCGCGAACGCATGGGTGCAATTTGATTATGGATCTATCGGGACATTTAAGAGCGCTTGCAGGCGCAAAGTTTCGGGTTGGATTACGCAGAACGAGCGGCAAGGAATTGCTAGTGGGCTGCGCAGTTTTCTATTATTTATTTTTTTTTTTGAATCATGTTAAATAAGATATAGTTTCTCAAAAATAAAAAAAAAGGCATAATGTTGAGGTTAGAACATTTAGATTATGGGTAAAAATTCTTTTTTTATAATGTTTAGGTTAATATAACATAAAGAATATGTTTAGACTAATAATTAGTAGTACTACTATTACTATTATTGGTATTATCCTTATTTTCGATATTATTACTACTATTTTTATAAACGTTAAATTATTTTGTACTTGTTATTATTGCTATGACTATTAATATTATAAATTTTAATGTTATTATTATTCTATTTTTTGCATAATTTTATTATTTATTAGTACTATAATTAATTTTATTAATAATAATTAGTTCTAGTGTTCATTTTACTAGAGACTTATTATTATTTTAATTTCTAGTAACTTAATTTATCATTATTAATATTGCTAATTAGTATCATTACCATGTTAGAAAATTTCTATTATTTATTTTTTTGAATCATGTTAAATAAGATATAGTTTCTCAAAAATAAAAAAATAAAAGAATAAAAAAGAGGCGTAATGTTGAGGTTAGAACATTTAGATTATGGGTAAAAATTCTTTTTTTATAATGTTTAGGTTAATATAACATAAAGAATATGTTTAGACTAATAATTAGTAGTACTACTATTACTATTATTGGTATTATCCTTATTTTCGATATTATTACTATTATTTTTATAAACGTTAAATTATTTTGTACTTGTTATTATTGCTATGACTATTTATATTATAAATTTTAATGTTATTATTATTCTATTTTTTGCATAATTTTATTATTTATTAGTACTATAATTAATTTTATTAAAAAATAATTAGTTCTAGTGTTCATTTTACTAGAGAGTTATTATTATTTTAATTTCTAGTAACTTAATTTATCACTATTAATATTGCTAATTAGTATCATTATTATTATTATGGTTGTTGTTATTATTGTTATTATAATTACTAATTATCATTATTATTATCATCATCATCATTATTATAATAATAATAATAATAATATTATTATTATTATTATTATTATTATTATTATTATTATTATTATTATTACTATTATTATTATTGCTAGAAAAATGGGTAGAGTGAAAGTTCTGAGCTTGTTGTGAAATCCATACGAGATATTTAAAGAGTAAACAAAACTCAGAAATTTTTACGGAAAATCTCGAAAGAGGGAAAAACCCAATTAGCGGTAAATCTTACACTATGTATTTATTTTGGAGTACAAGTTTTACCAATACGGGATTACATAATTGTATATGAGAAGAGCGACAATGAAATCCCAAAATCGACAACAACATCATATAAATAATAATGTGAATTCGGCGATGAAGTCGTCAGGATGGTGACCGAAAATATTTATCGAGGATCAGTAATGATGGTGATAGTAGTCGGTGGTATTAGCCGGCGTCGGTGGTCGGAGATGATGAATAAACGATGGTTGATGATGATGGCCGGCGGCGATGGTTGGCAACGATGGCCGGCAGCGAGGTCAGTGTCGGCGGTGATGATAAGTGGCGAAATTGGCTACGAGATCGGCCGGTATGGCGTGGCCGTGATGGTTAATAACCAAGGGTGGTCGGTGGCCGAGTGATAACGATTATACGGAGGATTTTCAAGCATTAGAGCTCTCTCATCTCCTTGCTTGGCCTCCCTTCATATGAGGAATGATGGTATTTATAGGTGGAAGCGTTTGAATACATGCAAAACCCACTCCACTCCATGGACGGTGAAAATAATTCTTTTGATCATTTGATGTATTTTAAGTATCGAATGCTCAAATGAAGTCGATTATGAGATCTTGGGCTTGTTAGATCCTCGTGAGGCGCTCGATTTGACTATAAACACTCCTTATTTAAGAGCTACTTTGGGATTTAATTGATATCCAAAGTTTCCAATGATATTTTAGGTGCTTGATCTCGACCAGTTTCAACTTAAGATCAACTTGCTTTTGACATCAAGATTCGTACTTCGATTAGTGGTATTTTAAGTGTCATATCAATTGACCCCTATTTTTGGATGACATTATCTCAATCATCCAAAAATATATACGCCAAATATTTGCAAATAGGAAATTCTTCAATAAAATTTGCGAGTCCATTAACCATACATTTTGAGAGAACATATTTTCATGGGAGCACAAGATTATGACCATGGAAGCGGGTACAGGACCGCGGATGTATGCGGGTACGCGTGGGTGTAAGATTTCAGGGTTATGGACCCATCGGGACATTTAAGAGCTTACAGGCAAGGTTTGAGTTGGATTACGCGAGAATGCGTAGTGCTTGTCACGCTAATTTTGTAAGGAAAAGGAGGTCTGAGACTTTGCGTGGATCGAAACATGGATGGGTGGAAAGGTTAGACGAGAAAGGGTTGTTGGTACGGTTTTCGCGGCAATGGCGAATGGTCATGAACTAGTCGGCAGACCCCAGTCGAGTCGGCGTCCTGAGCAGTCCGCAGGCCGTGGATCAGACGATCCGTGGAGTCCTTGTGGAAGAAGGTGGAGTGTATGGCGGAAATTTGGTCATGTCGCTGAGATGCGTGTGGCGGTAGGGAAGGCGAGCCTCGCTACTGAGCAGTCTGTGGCCAGTCGTCTTGTGAGAAGGGTACAGGCCCTGCGTCGAATAAAATGTTCGTTTTTTCCCATTTTGGGCCATTTTGAGCGGTTTTGGATAATTTTGAGTGATTTTGACCTTTTTGCCCCTATAGAGGGTCTATAAAAACCCCCCTAGGGTCAAGGGAGAAGGTACACTCTTCATATACTGGAGTGTCCCTCTTTTCTTAAGAGGAGGACATTCGGGCGATCAGGCGAGTTCATGACAAGGCTCTAATTTTCTCTCGAAAGAGGTGTCACTAACCTCGCACCGTTTGGAGGACTCGTAGTTCATCTGGCAAGACTCAGTTTTCCCTCAAAAGAGGTGTCAACTGACCTCGTTGGACCGACCGGGTTCGGAGGCCATCAAGACCCATAGTTCATACGGCAAGCCTCCAGTTTTCCCTCAAAAGAGGTGTCAATTGACCTCGTCGAACCGACCGAGTTCGGAGGCGATCAAGCGCTACTCGTTGTGTCTCATTTTCCCTCGAAAGAGGCATCAACTACTCGTCGGATCACCGGGTTCAAGCAATCATCGGCGATAACCGTGGCGAGGTTGCAGCGATGGCGATGGTGGCCGGTGTCGGTGGTGGCAGTGACCAGCCAGCTGTGCGAGATAACCAGCAACATGTATGCTTTCTACGGATATGCAGCGATGAGTGGCAACAGTGGTGTGGTGGCCGGCGATAATGGTTAGCGGCCGTGAGTAACAGCAACGTGTAGCCAGTAATCAACGATGCGCAATGAATGTCGATAATGAAAGCAACGATAAATAGTACCACGAAGATTACTCAGCGATGTCGGTAGCAGTATCAGCAGCAGTGGTAGCGATAGTAAGCGATAGTGATTAGCGATGGTGGTTGGCAATGCAGAGGTGGCAGCAGATAGCAGCAATGAATCAGCAAGCGGCAGCGTCAGTAATCAGCGAGATAATAAACGATGATGGTGGTGACCAATGAGAGATTATTAGCGATAATTCAGCGATAGTGTTAGCGGCCGGCAGAGGTATTAACGGCAATGGCAACGCATAGTCAGCGATGCAGTAATCAGCGAGATAGCCAGCGATAATAGTGGTAAGCCGAGATTGGCGATGGTCGGCAGTGACCAATGATAATAGCCCGGCGATGGTACTGCGATAGTGATAGCCGGTGGTACGGTAGCGGCCGTGGCGATGATTGGCGGCCAGAGGTAATTGGCGATGTGATGCGGCAATGAGTCGGCAGTGCAGCGACGTCGGTAATCGTGAGATGGACCGGCGATGATGGTTGAAGGTGATGGCCGTCGATAATGACCGTCGATGCTAGTTCTACTTTTGTAGAAATTAGATTTCTTAAACTTGATGGATGGGTTAACGATTGACAATTGACAATCTGCCGTTAACTTGCATGTGAGGATAGAATCATCGGATTTTGACCCATCCGAGGTTGTTTGTCAAAATTTTACTTGATGACATTAACCTGCACAGAAGAGGTCGAATCAAATACGCTAAGAATTTTTGACCCATTCGAGATTGTTTGTCAGGGTGTTACCCGGTGACGTTAATCTGTATGGAAGATGTCGAATTGAATCCGCTGAGAATTTTTTACCCATCCGAGGTTGTTTGTCAGAGTGTTACCCGATGACGTTAGCCGAATTGAATCCGAGGATTTTGACTTTGTCAGATTATTTGTCGAGTGTTGCGATGGCGTTAACTTGTATGGAAGAGGTCGAATTAAATTCGCTGAGGATTTTTGACCTATCCGAGGTTGTTTGTCAGAGTGTTACTCGATGACGTTAACCTGTGTGGAATATGTTGAATTAAATCCGCTGAGAATTTTTTACCTATCCGAGGTTGTTTGTCAGAGTGTTATCCGATGACGTTAACCTATATGAAAGAGGTCGAATTGAATCTGCTGAGAATTTTTAACCTATCTGAGGTTGTTTGTCAGAGTATTACCTGGTGATGTTAACCTGTATGGAAGAGGTCGTGGGAAGTCCACCAAGAACCTTTTGACCTATCCTATGTATTAGCCAAAGTGTTATTTGACTTCTTACCTGTGTGGAGTAGGTGCAAAGTTTTGATCTATTCGAGGTTGTTTGTCAGAGTCTTTGCTCGATGACGTTAACCTGTATGGAAGAGATTGAATTGAATCCGCTGAGAATTTTTGACCTATCTGAGGTTGTTTGTCAAAGTATTACTTGATGACGTTAACATGTGTGGAGTAGGTCAAATCAAAATATTTGTTTGAACTTGTAGCCAAAGTTGCTCCTTGACCTTTACCTTTCTCATTAGTATTCGACTTGCTTCGATAATCAATTAGATATCAAGAATATTGATTTGGATAATCTTTTGAGATTAAGAGTTGCCCCCCAGTCTCCAACAAAAGATGAAGGATCAAAGTTTGAAGAATCTTCATTCTTCGCATGCGCTCCTTAAAAGCTTGAAATGCTCCACCACGCTGGTAGTTTTGATCTTGTTGGAAAACTTGGTTGTCATATATGATGAAATAATGAGAATCAGTTTCCCACAGACGGCGTCAAACTGTTGCGTGCTAGAAAACTAGTTGTGGTAGAGTAAAAGTTTACACCTTAGCCTTGTTGTGAAATCCAGCACACACACATGTATTTAAAGAGTGAACAAGAAAACTCTAGAAATTTTTACGTGGAAAATCTCGAAAAGAGGGAAAAATCACGGACTCATAGAAATCTTCCACTATGTATTTATTTTGGGTACAAGTTTTCCCCGATAATTCGAGTGTATATGAGAATGGGAATCCCAAAATTAGGCAACAGCAACTATATAGTAATGGTGAACAGCGTGGGTCAGCGACTAACAATGAAAGTCATCAGGATGGTGGCCCGAAGATTTTGAGGATCGGGGTGGTGGCAAGATGGTAGTCGACGGTGGTGACCAGCGTCGGTGGTCAGCGATGATGACCGGCAACAATGGTTGATGACGATGACCAACGACGAGGTGGCAAGTGGTCGCGTGATGATCAGCGGCGATCAGCAATGATCGATGTGGTACGGGGCGAGCGGCGGTGGTTGGTAACCAACGGGTGGTTGGCGATCGAGTGGTAATTATGCTTGGAGGATTTTCAAGCTATAAAGTTCTCTCTCTCTCTTGCCTCTCCCCCATGAGGAATGATATTTATATAGGTGGAGGAGTGATATTTACATACATGCAAAACCCGTACCACTCCACTCCATCGGACGGCTGAAAATGATTCTTTTGATTATTTGATATATTTTAAGTATTTGAATGCTCAAATGAAGTCAAAATTATAAGATCTTGGGCTTGTTAGATCCGGCTCGTTGAGACGCTCTATTTGACTATAAACAATCATTATTTAAGAGCTACTTTGGGATTTAATTGATATCCAAAGTTTCCATGATATTTTAAGTGCTTGATCTCGCCCAGTTTTTACTTAGGATCAACTTGCTTTTGACATCGAGATTTGTACTTTGATTAGTATTATTTTAAATGTCATATCAATTTGTTGTTGTTGTTGTTATTATGTATTACTTTAATTGTAATTATTATTATTACTAATTCAATTTTTAGACATTATCATTCTTTTTCATGTTGCTAAATGTTAAGATTTTTTTATTGGTATTGTTATTATATATATATATATATATATATATACTTTTTTATTATAACGAGTAGTATTAGTTTTATCTTGTAGTGTTATTAGCAACTTCTTATTTAATAAATTTTCAACTAAGCAAGTTTGACTACCCATTATTAATACGTTTAATAATTAATTTTAGATAATATAATAACAATGAGTCAACAAACATCGCATCTCATGTTATTCTATTATAGTGAACTAAATTTAGCTAATGAAGTTGCACCTAAGTATGCCAACGGTCAACATCGGCCAATTCTTATCGTAATACAATCGAGTTTTGACCAATTACAACGCAGAGTTGTACATGCTCTAAAATTTTATCCAATAAGGAGTAATATCTCTCTAATATACAGATTTCCAGTCAGTGAAGGTTTTATTGTAATGCATATTGAGGACGATGAAGTCACATGATGTGTTCTCTTAGAGGCTTCAAAATAAATCATAATTCTTTATGTCCAATTAGCTACAACTATTGATATCGGACCCAATCGCGTGAACATAATGCCCGAGACATTAGCTGGACCCTTATCACGGTATGCTACACCTTAATTCATTAAATTTTTTGGACCAGATCTCATGAACTTTCGGGTCTACAGGTATGTTTGAAATTTAACTATAACTATTTCATTCAACTCTAATTAATATTATCATTATAGTCCAGCATGTCATTCATGTGTGGAGCACATGCATACTCGATTTATCTTTGCCAAGGATGATGAGTGATTATGCTGCACAAGGATGGATATGAGACAATGAATAGTAGAACAAGAGCTAGTTCTAGTAACGATGACAATGATGATAGGATAGATGCACCACAGGATATGAAGCCAACTAAATAATGGATCATGATTTGCTTCGAACACGCTCTAGGGTTAATGTAGAAAATCTATAAGCTATGATCACTAACAATGAATATATGCAAACTTGTCATACAATCGAGGAATGATATAAGGGTGTCAATATTAATGGTGTAGTAAAAGATGTAAACAATCATTTGAAGGACTTATTCCTATAGAATTGGTAGAGAATATGATATTCCAAATCAAATCTAATTTATAGTGTACAATAAATGGGTGATGCATAGTAAATAATGTTGAATATTATTGTATTAATTAAAATAAAACTCATTTTTCATTGTGTTCACCACAGTCACTCATCTAGACCTTGTTAGTGGCATTTACATGCCGGTAGAAGTAAGAGGTTAGCAGGAGCATGGAAAATTTCAATGATTACTAGACAACACACATGTGCACATAGAATTTTGATAGGAGGACATTGATAGTGCACATCCAAGTTCATATGTCATTACATCCTACCGATCATACATTATTAAATAGACCTAAAGCTTAAGAAGATAATAGGACAAATAGAGGTTAAATTTAGCATACGCATTTCATATATGAAAGCTTGGGATGCAAGGAGAAAGGCTATTTGAACTATTTTTGGTAGTTGGGAGGAATCATATCATTTACTACTTAAGAAGCTGATGAATGCTATTTGTTGTGCGATGTGGTTCAATATATCAGATATAATCTGATAGCACAAACTATTTTCAACTTTATTTTAGTCCTTCGGTCTATCAATAGAGGGTTGAAGCTACTGTAGGCCAGCTAGATAGGACATTCCTCTTTGGAAAATATCGCAGGATGTTGCTTAGTGCTATCAGAGTCAATGCAAATAATGGTTTGTTCCATTAGCTTTCGCATAATGAGTTGTGGAGCTGGTTTTTGAGAACTCTATATAAGTTATTGGCCATTGTTGCATCGCGACTAAATCTATGTATAATATCTGATCACCATGTTAGGATTGTTCGTAGTTGTAAGGAAATATTTTCTTGTGCAGCACATAGGTTCTGCTTGAGGCATTTATGAGAGAACTTCAAAAAGCACTAAGGAAATGTGAATAAGTGATGTGAAAATCATCTGTCAAAAGATGTATTATGTCAAAAACACTGATGATATCTATGTTTTCAACCAACATATGCATGACATCAGGAATGTTAAACAAGAAGCATATGATTGATTGATTGCCCTAGATGTCACTAAATGGACTTTATTAGAGGATAGTGGATTTAAATATGGGTTAATGACAGCCAACACAATAGAATGCTTTAATATATGTCGATCATTCTGTGTAGACCTACTACCAAATGGGAGTTGTGCATGTGCTTATGGCAAACCACAAGCATACCATATGCCATGTGCACACGTTATGGTTGTCTTAGGTCTACAGCATGTCGATCACCTCTCATATGTTACACAGTATTACTCTGTAGAAGCCTTTAGGAATACCTATGCAGCTGAGGTTTACGTCATCCCTAAATGATCAACATGGCCAAAATTTGATACTAGTTGTGAAATCATTGAGTTAACACTGCCAAATTTCAAACATAGGGCCGAAAAGCCACAAATTAAAAGGTTCACAAATACAACGGATGAATGTGTAATACAAAGCAACCAAATATGCAGCTTATGTCCACTTATCCATTGAATCCTAAAAATATAATAGATCCACTTGTCCACTGAATCTTAAAAACATAACACGGTAAATTAACTGCTTAATTTCTTAATTTAATTTAATATAACCTTGACATCTTTGATTTTTTCCCATAGGCACGTTAACAAGTGAGCAGGGTAGATGGTGACATCATCGCCCACAAACATCCGAGGAGGTTGATTTGGGTCCAACAACACTAGATGTACACCCTAACATAGCTTCACTATGAGGGTCTCATAGAGTGGCTCATCTAGATGAGGCTTGCAATTTATTTTAAATTCATGCTTATGTAACTTTATATGTATTAATGTAATTCATTCTTAAATATGTACAGGGTACTATACTCAAGTCGAGCGCTTTTTTACTTATTGTTAGGGATTGGCCCTGCACTTGTCCATGGTTGATAAGGTGTCTTCGAGTGGTAGGTTTAGATTGTATTAGGCACTTACAGTATATCATATTAGATCACAACCTGTTGACTACATTGGCTAAGAGTAGGTCACCACAAACCAACACATTCCATCTGCCTATAGGTGAGATGACTGTCACGTACAAGATGTGGGCATACTTCTAGGGATTAGAGTAGATGGCCTAGATCTTATAGGACCTATAGTGGTAGGTGTTGGTAGGAGGCGGGAGTCATGGCCAGACTGTTGTGATGAGTTATTAGGCATCCATCTCATTCCAGATAGAGTGTATTATCATCCTGATGACCCCATAGTCAACATCACATTTTGCATGGGGCAATCAAAGGCACAAACTTGTGTACCACTTAAATAGCTTAGGTGGACCTTTAGACTTTGAGTCATATGTAAATAATTTTGATGAAATTACTTTTTGGAGGCATGTCCAAGCATACATATTATTTTTTCTAAGTTCTTTCCTAATTCCAGACACTTCGGAATCAGATTCACTTATAGTATTTACCCATCATAGAGGACCTGATTGTTTTCTCCTAGTACTCTATTGGAGCAATCATACTAGAAAATTTGTATAAGGAGTTGAAGGAGGGGATGATGTCTAGACAAGTGAAAATGATATGTTGTTTATATATGTTACAGGTTTGGTGTTGGTAGAGATTTCACGTCAACAAACCCACTCTTCGAGGCCCATATCCGACTGACATCAATAGGAGGAGTGTTAGATTCAAGTATATTCTTATTCTAGCAATTTAAATTTACATCATATCTTTCACTCCTAATAGGCTAATTATTACATCAATTGTAGGTGGAATGAGCGTCACATATGAAAGCAGGAAGCCAACCACATATGTGTCTATAGAAATGAGTTTGACGGCTTACGACAGAGTCAGGTATGTTTTGTTTTTTTCATACAATTTCATCAACCACTTCCTTATGTTGGTTTGACAATTGTTTATTTTTTTTAGATGACTTGGTAGCCGTATGGCCATTAGATTTTCTTATGTGTTGCATATTTATGCACTTATAGTTCTGGTGTTTGGGAGGTTAAAGTGCCATTGATGCACCGAGTTGAGTGGCACTTATCGGAGTGAGTAGCCAGACAGTTTGGTCGGGTGCCCAGAATAGACATGGAGCCGATGGAGGTAGGTATCCAGCGCATCGATGGTTGTGAGAATGATAGTGTTGACTAGATCAACTACCACCATGTATATTCAAATTTGAGATGACAGGGAGGCATATGTTACTGCTCACGATGACATAGGTATATATGCTGAGAGAGCAGTCACACGTTACATGTGGTGGTATAGATCATGGGCGACACTATACTTGGTTGACTTTTACAAATTTGTTGGATACATATTACCCGAGGTTACCTGTAGACTGATTAATGGTATGTTTGAAAATTTTTTTATTTATAAACAATAATTTAGCTTATAATTAAATACTTTATTGATCTCAATCATATTTCTCTTTACAATGCGAGTAGATTTTGGAGGCAGAGACATTTTGCAATCATACTTATGGGATCAGGATGATAGCCCGAAGCAGGGAGCCATTAATAGGATAGAGGAACTATGTAGTTGGATGTGGCATTTAGCGTACTTCTCAAATATTCCACCTAGAGCGAATGACTCGCCAGAGGATGTTGGAGCTACGGTTGAGTCATGTGGATTTTGGACCATCAACCTTTACTATTCTTATTTTTTTTCACGTACACAATACCACCATCTCCTACATACCCATCATGAATACCATACAACTCGTAATGGGGAGGATCATAGGGTGGCATATCTGGGCAGTCACCATTTACTCCTTCAGCATTCTTCGGGCTTGGACCTTGGTCTTAGGTGACCCCATACTGCGGCCCATCTATAACACCATAATATTTGCAGTACTGGATACTTATTACCACTCTACCACCTTATGGACACCAATTTTGGGGGGCTTCTACTAGTTCATAGCCACAGGAGCAACAGTTCATGACTTACCCTATACATCAGTCGACATCAACACTGGATGATACCCAGCTGGAGCACCCAAATCACCATAACTTGCGAGAGAGACCACGCCATACACCTGACCATTCCACTCTCGATAATGGAGCCATACCACCTAGACACTAACGTAGGCGATAGTTGGACTTAGGCTACATGACATGTATTGTACTTTTTTTTTATTTACATATGTTAGTATGTTGTACTAGACTTCATTTTTAGTTGTTATACTTTTATATGTGATTATGGTTTTAGTTTAGCAATTTGAGTTTTTTTTTTCTACAACCTATTTTTAAATATTTTCTTCTTAATATAGGAAAAAATCACAATTTTTAATTATGATATTTAGATTAATATATGTAACTATTTTGATAAATTTAATATCAATAATTAAAAGCATACTAATATCTTGAAATATTTAATCATTATAAAAAAATTCTTAGGAAAATATTTTTAACTTTATCTTTTTTTTTTTGAAAATCTTCTAACAAAATCAACAATTTTAATCCAAATAAATATGACAAATTTTAGGACTCTCAAAACTTATATATATTATGACAAAATTATTATTTAGTTTAATTATGAGCTAAAAAATTTTTATTAATTAATTTCAAATGAAATTCATTTGTTCATTAATAAAATAAAAATTTTAAGTAATAATTAAGTTATTGAACTTTAAATTTTATTATTTATATTAATTGAAATAATTAAATTATATAATCATAATGTTAATAATTATAATAAATATTATGAATTTTATATTTGAAATAAATATAATATAATGTTTCAAATAAATTATAATAATTAACAAATAAATATTAATAAATAAATTGTATAAATTGAATATTAACATTTATAATATATATTATGTTAATAAAGAATTAATAATAAATTAACTTTATTAATACATAAATAATAATTAATAGATAATTAATAAAAATTAATTTATTACAAAATTTTAAAAAAATACCTATTGTCTGTAACTAGGCTGCCCACATGGTGCCACGTCAGCGCCATGTTAGCAGCTAGCCGCTGACAATGTCGATTTAAATTTTTTTTTAAACGACAATTTCATTAAAAAATTTAAAAATTTCTTCTTTACATATATACTGCATAATTATTTTGTATTTATATATTTAATGTTTAAATTTTAATTTTTACATTTATAGCATCTAATTTTGTAATATCAAGTCAAAAATATTATGAGCTCTCACTTTTTTAAGTATAATATACATTTTCAAGCAAAAAAAGTATTAAATAATTAAATATTTAATTTGAAATATTATATATATAAATACATAAAATTGAGTGACATATACGTAAATCTTCCATTCACTTTTATATAGGTCAAGCCAAAAGGAGATTTCTTGTTTCTTCTTGATGGCAAACTTTGTTAATTTGGTTCTAGGTAGTATAAAAGGGCACTTTCTATCATTTGGGAATTTCTCTTATGGATAGAATGTGCTTGTCTCTTAGTGTTAGAAGTATTCAATTTAATCGATGCAAATAATCAGATTAATCCAATGGGTGGTTTAGGCTATTTTGAAATGTTTATGCCAATTTAATTGTGTTTGAAGGACTTCCATTTTACTATCTAAGCTACTAATAGGGAAGGATAAGGTTTTAAGGATATGATTGCACAACTAACCATTTATTGGGTTGGTTTAAATGTATTGGTTGAACTTAATTAGATGACTATGAATGAAATTATTTATTTTGGGTCCTTGTTTATCATCTAAGCAAATGATTAATCAAATTCAATTTTACTTAAGATTAATTTAATCATTATTAATCCAATATGAAATATTTATTTTTTGATTCTTGCTCAAACTATACTCTAACCTGGCTTGAACTTTGCTTGAATCATGGATGAATTTTGCAAGAACGATGCTCAAATCATGCTTGAGTGTTACTCAATTCATACATTTATATTGTTTTGAATATTCTCAATTCTTTCTCAACTTATACAAAAATCTTACATGAAACAAGCTAAAATCAAGCTTGAAAAATATTTTTTTAAAATAGTTTCTTTCATGATAGGCTTCAATGAGTAGTCCACAAATATAAGAGGGGTGACTTTATCTAAATAAACTTTTAGGTTTATTTCAACAAATAAATAAATAAATAAATTATAGTCATATTTCTTTATTATTAGGAGGCATATAAATTCAAATTTCTCATGAAAATAAAAATAAAAAGTACAATCAAATATATTGTAAAATTTGAATAAAAAAAATTATAAAAAGTTTACTTGGCATTAAAAGATGATTAATGTTTTTTTAACATTATATTCTAACATTTCTTATTATTTTTAGATATTTATGAATATAGGTGTCAATGTTGGACCCGATATGAAAACTTGCTTTGAACTTAAAATGAAAAACAGTGTAATATTCAGGGTAGGTTTGAGTTAGCTTAAATGACTCAAAAAATGTCAGGTTTAGATATGGTCATGTTAGTTTAGATCAACCTGAACATAATGATTTAATTATTTTATTCTTTTTTAATGTGCAACTTTTATTATAGATATGTTATTGAAAAATCTCTTAGTCTAAGCAAGAATCTTGATGTATGTGTTATTGAAAATCTCTTACAATCAAAATTTTAATCTTTCTAACTTTCTTTTGGCCATCATAGAGCCCATATAAACACATCGATGGGACCAAAAATAATCAAAACCTTAGTCAAGACTAGCCTAGATCAAGCTTTTAAAACATAACCAAAAATTTTAGGATATCATTTTGATCCTTGAATAGCTTCCAAATAAGGCATGCATATAATCAAATCGAGCATCTCAATGAGATGAATCTAACGAGCTCAAGATCTCATAATTATGACTTTATTGGAGCATTCAAATGCTTAAAATATATCTCATAATCAAGGGAATCATTTTGAGTCGTCCGATGGAATGGTTCAAATTTTTCCTATCTTTATAAGAAATGTTACTCTCATAATCTATAAATAGCTCATCATTCTTCACACGAGGAGACCTAAGCTAGAGAACTCAGAAACATAATCAGACCACCACCTAGCCACTGTCATCAGATCTCCACCGGCCGCCACCTCCGGTCACCACCACAATTGCCACCGCTTAACCTTCGTCAAATCACAATCGATCGCCGTTGTAGGTCACCGCCGACGACCGCTGTAGGTCACCACCGACCACCACCGCTGGTCACCATCACTAGTTTCCACTGTCCGATTGTCGTTGGATCACAGCCGGCCACCATTGTAGGTCACCACCGGCTGCCGTCGCTAGTCACCATCGCTAGTTGCCAATGCCCGAATCACCACATCATCACCGGCTGCCATTATCAGTCATTGCTGGTCACCACCGCTAGTTGCCACCATCTAACCATCGCCGGATCACCGATAAGCCACTGTCATTGGTCAATGCCACCCGACTATCACAACCAAACCACCATTGCAAGATTGTCATTACGGCCGCTGCTGACCGTTGCCCGACCATCACTTGAATGTCGTCGTCGTCAACTACCACCTCAAGCAAAGCCTTTGTCAGTAATCTCATGATATTTTTCACAAAATCTACTATTCTAAGTTTACCTTCTCTAACTTTGGAGATATGATAATAATTGTAAATACAAATATAGTGAAATTATTTCAAGTGGTCTAGCCCTATGATTTTTTCTTTCTTGGGTTTTCCACGTAAAATCCTGGTATCTTTCAAACTCTTTTTGTGTGTGTATGGAATCTTCGTGCAAAGCTAAGACATTAAGTGGCTTTTTGGTTGCCTACATTTAGAGTGTAAAGTAAACCAAATGTAGGGAATTTAATTTTTTGAGTGTTTGTTATAATGCAAAGTAAAATTTCAATGCATTTGTAGTGTATTTGAAATGAATTAGAATGATCATTTTGGGTGCATTTGGAAATCGTCCGATTTGGGCAAATTCTAAATACATCGGCCAATTTCTACTATCGCTCACCACCCACCTTCCGCACCACCACCCCTGGATATACCCGATCATCGGTCAGCCATAATCTCAAAAATAATTTACATTACATTTATTTTACTAAACAAGAAAAAAAGAAATTCATGTATTTGTAGAGTTTTCAACCAAATAAATTAAAGTAATCTAAATACACTGCATTTCTTTTACACTGTATTTAGTTTACTTTACACTCTAAATGTAGCAATCAAACAGCCCCTAAATTCCCTCACTCTATTGATGCGAATCTTCTTGCATACAACAATTTGGTGCCGTCTATGGGAAAGAGAATCCCGCAATAACAATCAGATAAACACACTTACCAAATGGCTGCTTAATGGAGTCTTTTACTCCAACTGACATCATTCTCGAAACCAATCATTAAACTAAGGATGTCAAGCTTCTGCCTCATTTCCCCCTGATAAGCATTACTCTATTAGCGAAACAAGAACCTCTTCAAGCTCATGTTCGTCGAATAAAAGAGTCTCAAAATGAGATCATTCACCTTTTACAAGAAACTCGACAGGCATTACTATAGCATGAAAGAATGCATCTCCCCTAAGATCGATCATTAGTCGAGGAGAGGTCAACTTAAAAATGCTCGCACATGGCCTTTCTGCCATCCAGCTGAAGTTCTTATACTACCAGACCATGATACTGACCTTCTTGACACTACTACTTTTACCCATCCATCACGTGCAACTCAACTTGTTGTTAACCCACCAACTATTATTGATGGCTTGACATATTTTTACCTTACTTACTCCACTCATCATGTTATACATATGAAATTATAATGTTTAATATACGAAGAATTTGACCTCAAGGATAGAAATCATCTTTCCTCTCATCATGGCTATCAAAAGTCCTCGTCTTTAGTGGAAGTAATCCTTCAACATCTTATTCCAATGGGTTTTAAACTTCAAAACATAAACTATTATTATGGGGGTAGCTGACCTGTATGAACACATCAACCATTATAAAACCATCATGCACATCCAACGAGCCACTAATACACTACTTTGTCAGGTTTTCCTAGTCACCCTCAAAGGTCAGGCTCACACTTGGTTCTACTCTTCTCCAAAGAGATCTATCCATACATTTGACAAACTCACAAAGATGTTTGTAGATCAGTTCATTGTGAATCAAAGGATTGTTAAAGATTTCTCGCATCTCTCAGGAATTTGTCAAAATGAAGATGAATTACTTAAAGAGTACTTTTAGAAATTCTTCTTGGAAGCTCGTCAAATATCAGAGGTGGACCTTGAATTACCGAGAGAAGTTTTTCTTAAAGGGCTTCGTCTAGGGCCTTTCTACTCATCACTAATGCAAGATACAATTTGCTTACAGGTCAATTTAGTTCATCATGTAGAAGCATAAATTTTTGTTGACGAGACTATCAATGCCAATCAAAAGTAGTTTGGCTAATATGTGGGAAATAATCCTAGGCTTGGGGGTAACCCATATTATAACCTTAAAAGAACATTCATGTAAATATCTTGAGAATTATTATAATATAAAATCTCCTTATCCATCTACTTGATTACCAGTCTTAAGATAAGTTAAGATTGGAGAGCAATTCTAATTGCAATATTCAAATGATGATATTCTAGCATAATTATGATTATAAAGCTCATTTCTTCGATAATGTAGTTTTATATTAGATTTTTGGGGAGTAAGGTAAGATGAAGAAGTAACTTTTTCTACAATCTTAAAAAAATATATATATCTTAATATTAGTTATTATCAAGTAAGTCCCTCCATCCAACATATTTTCATCTAAGATGATGTTACTATTTAGTATCTTTTTTAAGATGGTTTTACAAATATATAAGATGTCATAAGAAACTCCTATGTGATATCAAAATTCTACATACACTCTTCAATGAGATGTCTACTTTTTGGGCAATACCACAATTATGATCCCGAAAGGTTAGTAACAATCTAAATACATATCAAATTGTCACATTTGATTCAAATATACATGGTAATCACCTCATTTCAATCAAGGTATAATCGATCCCAGTGGGATTCGATTCGAACTCTTCTATGAGAGTTAATATCATCAAGTAACACTTTGATAAATAATCTCGGATGAGCCAAAAATTCTTAGTGAATTTCTTTTGACCTATTTCATATAGATTAACATCATCGAGTAACACTATGACAAATAACATAAGATAGGTAAAAATTTTTCGGTAGATTTATCTCAATCTCATTCATACAAGTTAATGTCATCAAATAATGCTTTGATAAATAACCTTGGATAGGTTAAAAATCTTTGATAGATTTCTCTCAATCTCATTCATATAAGTTAATGTCATCGAGTAACAATATGACAAACAATCTTAAATAGGTTATAAATCCTTAGTGAATTTTATCTAATTATCTTCCATACAGATTAACACCATTGAGTGACCCTCTAACAAATAATCTTAAGAAAATTTAGAGTCTTGACATATGATCTATGAGCCTTAATCACCTCTAAATCTCATAGGTCCGACAAGATCAGTTGATGCCTCTTTTGAGGAAAAACTAGAACTTTGTCGTACAAACTATATGCCTTAATTATCTTCAAACTCGCTCTATCCGACAAGAGCAATTGATGCCTTTTTCAAGAAAAAATTATCGCCTCCAAACTTGGTCAGTCTGTCGAGAATAATTGATGCCTCTTTCAAGAGAAAAGCAGAGCCTCATTGTATGAACTTCGGGCCTTGATTGACTTCAAACCTAGTCAGTCAGATGAAGATGGTTGATGCCCATTTCGAGAGAAAAGTCGAACCTTACTGTATGAACTATGGGTCTTGATTGCCTTTAAATGTAGTTTATCCAACAAGAATAATTGACACCCCTTTTGGGATAAAATTGGAGCCTCGCCGTATAAACTATGGGCCTTGATTATCTTCAAACACAGTTAGCCCGACAAAAATAGTTGGCACTTTTTTCAAGGGAAAATCAGAGCCATGACATATATACTGCAAGCCCTGATCGCCTCCAAACTCAATCGAATGAGGACAATTGATGCCCATTTCAAGAAAAAATTAGAGCTTTGCTGAATGAACTATAGGTCTTAATTATCTATGCCAACAAAGGAAAATAATCCATTTTTTAGGAGAAGGTCAGAGCCATTGTTAACAAAAAAAAAAAAACTTTTATCACTTATAGCCCATGAACTTTTTGCTAGATAATTTCACATCCAATATAAGAGAATATGAGAGCTCAAGAGAAAAAAATCATGTCACCTCCATAGACTTCAAAGGGGGTATTTATAGATTCACAAGAGGGACAAAAATGAGAGAAAATTTTCACAAAAGTTAGAAATATTTTGATAAATTTTAAAATTTCTACACACACACACAAACACACACACACACACACACATACATACATACATACATACATATATATATATATATATATATATATATATATATATTCTTTTAAAAAGTGAAAAAGAAAAAAAAAGTCAATAAAATCATATGGAATATCAAAAAATTCAAATTTTTCGCTACTAGCCCTCACTAGTGCATGTTTGTGCACGCAAGCGTGTGTATGACACATGTGGACACACATGGTATCTGACGACAAACTCACTGCGCATCCGACTCGCATGCATGCAGTATGCATGCATGCGTTATGCCGCTGACCGATAGAGCACCAAGGCTCGTCGACCTCATGCGTGTGTAGCTGCAGGTCTGCGCTCAACATGCTCGTGTGTGACATCTCCTCCCGCTCTCAACCACACTCGCTGACGCTCATGTAATTAGCCTCTTGCACCCGCTCCCTTGATCGTAGTCTTGCGCTCCCAGCGAGATCCATTCTCTCAATTTTTAATTTTTTTTATTGAACTCACAACTAATTTTGGACATTCTCAATGTGTTTGAAGCAAAGGTTAATGAACTCGCAAATTTTGTTAACCTTAAGGTAATTACCATCTTTATAATTTCTTTGGAATAATATTAAATTATTAGAAAAATTTTCGTCAACTTGATATGTATTTTTAAATGATAAAAATTATATTATCCAAAAATAGGAGCAACTGATATGCCATTGAAAAATCCCTCAATCCAAGCATGAATCTTGATGTATGTGTTATTGACCATATCTTACAATCAAAATCTTAATCTTTCAAACTCTATTTTGGCCATCATAGAGCTGATATAAACACCTTGATGAGATCAAAAGAAATCTGACGTTGAATCCATATTAGCCTAGATCAAGCACTTAAAATAAAATTGAAAACTTTGGATATCATTTTGATCCATAAATAGCTTCCAAATATGACATATTTATAGTCAAATCGAGCGTCTTGAAGAGATGGATCTAACGAGTCTAAGATATCAAAATTCTAACTTTACTTGAGCATTTAAATGCTTAAAATACATCTCATGATCAATAGGATCATTTTGAACTGTTCGATGGAGTGGTTTAGATTTTACCTATATTTACAAGAAATGACACTTTCATAATTTATAAATAGTCTATCATTCTTCATATGAGTAGACCTAAGCTAAAGAAGGTTAATAACTCTAATACTTGAAGAATCTAGGAGCATAATTGGACCACCACCTAGCCACAATCGTTAGATCATCGTCGACCGCCACCACTGGTCACCATCTCTAGTTGCCATAGCCTGATCATCACCGTATCACCATCGATTCTTTGTTTATCGGTCATTGTCGCCTCGCCGCCATTGCTAGTTGCGTCAGCCGCCATTGCAATCATCGCCGGTCACCACCGCTGGTTGTGCCATCGGCGTCGCTAGATCACCATGGGCGCCGCGTCATCACTAGTTCTTGCGCCCGTTGCGGATCACCGCTGCTGCCGTCGGATCCTTCTTGAGGTCTCATTATCGATGTTGCCCGGTTATTGCGGCCAAATCACCACCGCCATATCACCATCGCCAAACTGTTGCCGACTGCCACCTGACCATCACTCGAATGTCATTATCGGGTTATCAGACTACCACCTTAAGTGAAGTCTTTGTTAGTAATCTCATGATCTTATTTGCAAAACCTACTCTTGTAAGCTTACCTTCTCCAATTTCGGAATATCATAATAATTGTAAATACTGATATAGTAAAATTATTTCAAGTGGACTAGCCCTTGTGGTTTTTACCTTCTTAGATTTTCCACTTAAAAATTATGGTGTTTTTCAAACTCTTTTTCTCTGTGTGTGGAATCGTTGTCCATAATTAAGACATTAAATTCTCTCATTCTATCGACACAAATCTTCTTGAATGCAACAATTATATTATAATTTTTGTTATATTTATCGAGTTGTTGTGTTTAAATTAGGTAATTGTGCTCATTTCGAGTTAGATTAACACAAATCCATCACGATCTAAATATTTTTTGTACTATGTTGGATTGGTTTCGTGTATGGGTTTGATTGAGCTAATCCAAATTAAAATTAAATTTGTTTATTACTTAGAGTAGCTTTTGAATGATTATATTATATGATGATTATATTTTGACTTGAACTCAAACTTTATTCATTTGACACCCCAATTTAAATGTAGAACACTTAGTATTTATATTTGTTTAATCATATACCTTCTCATGAATTAACTCCAAGTTAACAAATTTTGGAGTAATATTGATATCATATTAGATTTCATTAATGTCTACACCATAATATAAAAGACAGTTCAAATTCGGATTAAATCGAGAGCTTTTTGCATTCATCCGATTATGACCCATCTCAATAATTAGGATGGGGTCAAAGCTAAATATAAATTTTTTTTGTTTGGATAAAATCTTATAAATATATAATATTTTCTAATGAGTGAGATAAATTAGATATAAATAAGATTTTTTTGGCTTAACAAAATCTTAAGAATGAAATTTATTATGACTTACATGGGAATAGAACTCAATATTTTTTATAATAACTTTTCGAACACTTATGAATCAAATTAGTTGACATTAGTAATATAAATTATACTTGAAAATCCTAAGGGCTCTTTTGGCATAATTTTTTAATTTTTTTAAAAAATTTGATATGTATTTTATAACTATTTTATTTTTTTTGAAAGTTAAATTATTTGATATTCAATGAAATCAAAATGTTCTATATTATGTTTTATTTCATGATAAAATAAAAAAATAAAAAAAAAGAAATCCCAAATGATCAAAAATAAAAATAAGTTGGTATGCCTTTTATTTTATTTAACTAGCTATATATATCATTAAACTAATTACCCCTTGCGGTATGGTTAGCTTTGATTTCCATCCAACGGTCGAATCATCGTTTCCGATATTTAGCAGTTGTCTATTCTCTCTCTTCCGCCACCATATTATAACCTTCTTGTCAATTGGGAGAGGAACACCCGTCGTTTTCTCCTATCTTTTTACTAGCTCTGTTCATTTTAAGAAACCCTAGATCCCATAGTTCACTTAATCCAAATTATGCCTTTTAAATCCAGGTACAGTGATTATGCTCTCTAAATCCACCCTTGTTTATTCCTACAAAATTTTGCCTTTTGATTTGTATGTGTCCTTAGTCCTTGGCATCCGTTTCCCACCCATTTTATGTCGGAACTATTTTGAACATGGGGGCTTGTGGTCTGTCTCCATCCTGCTTTCCGAAATTAACCTTTTATCAGGGTCTGGGGGATGGTATCTGAAGGCTCGGTGAAGATGGCTACGGTAAACCTAGCAGGGAATTTGGAGGATGACTTCGAGAGGGACATTGAAGCATTGCTGCAAGAGCAGCAGCAGGAGCAGATCCGGTCCTCCTTTGATGGAGAGCAGAACCTCAATATCTACCGCAGCGGAAGCGCTCCTCCAACCGTTGAAGGGTCGAGAAAGGCAATCCGGAGTTTGTTCGGCGGCCAGGACACCGGTGATGGGATGTTGGAGGAGGAGATGCGGTCTCATCCGGCTTATATGTCTTACTATTACTTGAATGAAAATCTTAACCCTGGGTTACCACCTCCTTTGCTGTCAAAGGAGGACTGGCGCGCTGCTCAGAGGTTTGACTTTGGTGGGATTGTTGATCGTGTGGGTAGGAAGCAGTTGGTTGAGGATAACGGCAGCAGCAGTTCTCTTTTCTCGGCGCAACCCTCTCTTTCGGAACCAGCGGAGCTTGACGGTGGTGGGGATTGGCCCAGCCAGGACAGCAATGGTTTTATTGGGTTGGCGGATATTGACCTTGGAGGTAGGAAGGAGAGCTTCACTGATGCTTTGCAGGTTGTGCAAGTTTTTCCTTTTCCACCTTTTTGATTATTTACTTGACTTTGTCTTATGTGTGAATTTTTTAATTGTTAACTAGTTGATAACTTGTTCTGTATTTCTTACGGCAATTCAAGTTTGTCTTTATTCCATCTTATGGACTTTTGTCTGGAACCTCGCGATAGAGTTGTTTTAGATGCATTGGGTCTGATTTGTAGGATTGTGTTGGGAATTTTAGCAACGATGCTTTAGAGGAAGAGTTTGACTCGTAACATGATGCACATATTGTTTTGCATTTGCTGAATTGGATGCGGATGTCATGGAATTTGGTAATTTGTAGATATTTCCTGAGAGAATGGGGATATGGCCTATGCAGTGTCTACTGGTCGGCCCACATTTTGTGAAATAAACTATGGTTTTTTGTATGCACCAATTCATGATATAGACAGGTGGCTTCTCGTATGGTCTAACACCTACCTCCCAATATTCCTATTGTCCCTTTAACACCTTTTCATGCCATTTGCTTGTGCGTGACCAAAACTCATCATACCTGTTAATCTATGGGGCTCTGACATGTGGCACTTGGCGACGTCTTAACTTGTCATGTGTCCTCCCTTGGATTCTCTTAGCTTTTGTTGACATGTATCATAGTTGTTGGGGAGGAGCTTGTGCTTGAAAGCAATAACAAGCATCAAGAATGTGAAAATTATCTGTAATGATAAACATTAGAAAAACCAAGATGAAATTTATGTGGTTCGACAATGCTTAACTTCATCCATATCCACACAAGGGGATATATTCATTAGTTCAAAGATGTGTATAAGAGAATATCTGCTCATCCAATTATTTTTTCACTTTTTTCGCTAGTTTTTCCCCTTCGTTTGCTTTCCTTCTCTCTAAAACCTCTCTTTTCCGATCTCTAACAATAAGAAAAAAGTTCAAAGGATAATACAACCAACAAAACAACATCAAGCCTTTATCCCATTATGTGGGGTTCACTACATGAATCCTTTTTCTTCGATATATTTCATTAAGTGTATATTCTCATTTAATCTTAGTAAATTAAAGTCATTTTTTATACTCCATAACCAAATCTTTTTAGGTCTACCTCCCTTTCTTAACATAAGCCAAATTTGATAAATCTACTCTCCTAATTGGGTCATTGGATGATCGATATTTTATATGACCAAACCATCTAAGACGGCTCCCTCTAATCTTATTTGCCATTGGAGCTACTCCATTCTTATCATGTAAGTGTAAAGCCACTCATCTACCTGAGCATCCTTATCTCTTCAAGACTTAATTTTATGCTTCTCTTTTATTGGTCGATATTCTATACCATAAAACATTGCAGGTCTCATCACTATCTTATAAAATTTTCTCTTGAGTCTAAGCGATATTTTCCTATCACACAACAGGCCCAATGCATTTCTCAACTTCAAACATTCAACATGAATTCTACTATTAACATTACATCTAGGTGCCAATGCGTCCTTGCACATTTTTCATTGTATTTAGCCATGCAACGCATCGCTTCTAGGGAGCGCTCTAACATTAACACAATATATTAAAGGATTCATGTCATGATTTTTTGATAAGTTTTACGTTGGCTATTAGCTTCTTGATGTAATCCTCTACTTTTCTCCTTTGGGACTTGGGACTCAACAATGATAGTGTTGAAAAATATACTAATGAAAAAAATGCACTATCATTGTCATTTAAGTATAGCATAATATTACTTTGACATAGTAAGTACGCACCGATTGCCTGTATAATTTATTAGTATTGTATCATTGGTGTTCATAATATTGTGTAATTTAGGTGAAGATTAATGATTTATGGTAATATAGCCTGAAGCATCAAGAGCATGAAATAATTTCAATCGACTTGAAATGGGCATTGTCTAGTACTAATTTTTAAGCTGAATAAATTAGTTGAAATATGCAATCTTATATCAAACATCTTTGCTCAACAAATTAGCCTTTAGAAGTCATTCTTCATTCAATCCTTTAGTTTATGCATTCAAGAATTCAGTTTTAATAGCAAATGATAGGCAAATAACAACAAATTAAATTATGAATATAATTTATAAAGGGGGAAATTAATGGATAAATTTTAAGTCTTTTACATTCATAATTAATTAAAAATTGATCATAATATGTGATAATCATTGAAAAATGTCATAGCTTACCTATTATATTTGTTTATTTATACAATTTTAAAGCTATTTCCTAGGTCTTTATCCACATGTCAAATAGTAAATTAAGTGCGTGTAAGAAGAGGCAATCCTTTTTAGTTTGAGGGAATGCTTTTGGGAGAGTAATGAATGCTTATATTCTCATAAAAAGAATTAAAATAGAAAAATGTTTGGAGAATTATTTTTTAGAAAATAATATTCACTCTTTTTTAATATAAGAGAGCAAAAGGAGAAACACATACAACAAACTCAAGTTAAGAGCAAAGATATATCTAATTAGTGCATAAATGATAGTTTTTAGTAGTGTTCCTCATCAGAAAATAATAAAGATAATTGTGTAGTATTTTTGTAAGCCCTGCCTAGTATATTATCATACAATATTTGAACTCTATAGCTAAAATCCTACATGTAAAGAAGATATATATTTTTACTTCCAACAAAATTTCTATGTTGCCTCAATTATTTCATGAACAAATACATTTACGTGAGAGCTGAATTTATTAATCAAAACACTCATTTTATAATTTCTACACTACAACTAAGTTTTTTAATACATATAAGTAATTTAAATAAATCAATCAACTAAGAAATATAAAGGTACCTTGAAAAAAAATAGTGCCCTTCATATGCATCATGCATGATATATATATATATATATATATATATAGATGCACATAATAATTTAAATAAATCAATTAACTAAGAAATATAAATGTACCTTGAAAACAAATAGTGCCCTTCATATATATTACATGTTATTTTTCTTTATTGTGCCTAGCCTTGCAAATAGTGTAAGTGTGCTATGCTTACTAATTAAACTTTACTTGTTTGTCTTGATGAAGATGTCACCAAAGCCTTCATTGATGTTGACATCTTGCCATAATAAAGTCATCTCTCATTAGAAGCTGAAACTCACCATCCACTACATCAATGATTGGATTGCTCTCCAAAGGGCAACTTGTTGTTTACAACTCAATGATCTTGATAAGAACACCATCCGTTCTCTTTGACGTCGGCCATCATATTTGTCGTTCTCCTCTCAAACTAAGAGCAAATTATTCTTGATGTCTTCCATAGGAAATTTACATGTGCCATCAAACTTTTTTCTCTCATTATAAGCATCATGAAGTAATTGATATGAAGTAGCTTTGGTGTGAGTTTGATCTTCACTTTGATAGCCATTTTTGACACCAAATTTAGATAAATTATGTGCCAAAATCTCTTCTAAATAATATTAAAGATTTGAATAGATTTTTTCTTTGATTTGTAATTGAAGTGGTTTCCACATCTAACAAGCTTCCATGTGAAGATTGAATTTTATTGTATTGACTTGAGGGAGTCATTTAACATTGCCTTTGCTCGGTCTCAAATCCAGGATGCGAAAAGTGGTGGGTTGTGATAGGTTGTCTACAACCAGTGTAAAACTTGTTTAAATAAATATGAAATAAATCTTTTAAAATATTGCGTTAATCTTTGGCGTACCAGGCGACATCTTGAAATCTTTGAATATAGTGAAAAAAAATGAGGCGCGTTGCATTGATGCTTGAGTGTAGTGTTAAATAAGCAAGGATTCCCACAATATGAATGGATGCTGGCAAATAAGTTAGTTCATGAAGCTATAATTAGGTTAAGAATTTGGAATATAGGCACACTCTTACAGGTAAATTAATGAAATTAATAAATATTATGATTTATAAGAAGATAAATATTTTATGTATTCAAAAAACTAAATGGGTTGGGGAGAAGGCCAAGGAGATTGATAGTTTAGGTTTTAAATTTTAGTAGTTAGGTAAGAGTCGAATTACAAATTGTTTATGTGTGATTATAAATAAAAGTTTGAAGGATAATGCTATAAATATTAATAAGATTGGAGATAGAATTATAGCTTTTAAGATTATTGATACTAAGATTATTAATGTTATAAGTGTTTATGCTCCTCAAGTAGGTTTAGATATAGGCTCAAAAGAAAAATTTTGTAATGACTTAGAAGGATTAATACAAAAGATATCTCTTGAAGAAAATATATTTATTGGAGGAGATTTAAATGGACATATTGGTAGAGTGGTAGTAAAAGTATTCATTGTGGCTATAGATTTGGAGTAGCTAATGAAGAAATGATTATATTAGATTTTATTTTAGTTTATGATTTTATAGTTAAGAAAAGAGTTGAACATATTATTACTTATAAGAATGGATCTAATAAAACATATTTTTTGATAAGAAAAATAGATCGTTTAGACTGTGAAGATTATAGGTTATTCTGAGTGAAAATTTAAGTACTCAGCAATGAATATTAGTTTTAGATTTTAAGATGAAGGATTGGAAGATGATTATTGTTCTAAGATTAAATGTGGGCACTTAAATAACACTATAAAAATATTTTTAAGAGCAAGCTACATGAGCTTGAAATTTGAGTTGTTTATAAGGAAGCTAAATATTATGTGAGAAAAAGTAGCAAGTGAAATTAAGCAAGTTGCAAAAATATGCTTGGAGAATTAAAAAGAAAAGCTTCTTTTAATAAAAATAGTTGATGATAGAGTCAAAATATGCCAAAAAGATAAAAAATAAGAAATATTGTTATAAAACTTGATTTTAATGTAACATCTCAGAGAATTAGCAAATATATAAAGTGATCTGTAGAGATTCTATGAAAATAATATATAATGCAAAAGATTTATCTTTTAGTGATTTATATAATAGATTAGATATTAATGAAGGTGAAAGATGTATGTATAAGTTAGCCAAGCAAGTAGATATGACAAGTAATGATCTAGTTCAAGTGAGGTGTATTAAGGATGAAAATTATAAAATATTTTTTTAGAAAATGATATTGAAAATAGGTGAATGAGTTATTTTGATAAACTTTTCAATGAAAGATCTGAGAATATAATTGATTTTAAGCAATTTTAATATCCTAAACAAAAATAAAAAAATTATTTTTTTCGTATTAGTAAATTTTAAGTTGGAGAAGCTTTAAAGAAAATGAAATATAGAAAAACAATAGGGGACGATGATATTTCAAAAGAAGTGTGAAAATGTTTAGGAGATCAAGGAATTTCTTAACTTACAAATCTTTTTAATATTATCTTAAAGATTAAAAAGTTGCTAGATGAGTAGAAAAGAGTTTGTTGGTTCCTATATTTAAGAATAAAGGTGATGCACAAGAGTGTGCAAATTATAGAGGAATTAAATTAATGTGTTATGCATTAAAATTATGGGAGAGAGTAATTGAGCATAGCATACGATGTGATACAAAAGTTTCTCAAAATCAGTTTGGTTTCATGCCACGTAGATCTACTATGGATGTTATACATTTGTTGAGAGGTTTGATGGAGAAGTATAAAGAAAATAAGGAGGATCTAGATACATATGATTTTTGTTGGTTTAGAGAAAGCTTATGATAAAGTTCCAAGGGAAGTATTTTGGAGAGTTCTATAAAAGAAAGGAGTTAATATTAATTATATTCAAGTCATTAAGGATATGTATACTAGCATTACTTGTGTAAACCTGAGGATTGACAAAATATTTCTATTTAGGTTGGATTACATCAAGGATTGGCTTGAAGCCTTATCTTTTTTGCTTTAGTTATGAATGTTCTTCTTAGGCATTTATAGGAAGATGTACCTTTGATGCTTTTGTTGATAAAGGTAGAGAGAGTCCAAGAGAAACTTGAATTATGGAGGCCAACCTTAGAGTCTAAAGGTTTTCATTTGAGTAAATCTAAAATTGAATATATGGAGTGTAATTTTAGTTGTAGAAGTTTTAGTGGTGGTATTGCGATATTGGGTGATTATGCTATTAAAAAGAGTGAGCATTTCATATATTTAAGTTCTATTGTTCAAAATGATTGTGATATAGATTGAGATGTTATTAGTAGAATTCAAGTTGGATGGTTGAAGTAGAGGAATGCATCTGACTTGTTGTGTGATAGAAAAGTACCGCTTAGTCTTAACGGAAAATTTTATAAGATGATGGTAAGACCTGCAATGATTTATGATGCAAACTATTGGCTAGTAAAAGAGAAGCATAAGATTAAGTTAAATGTTGCAAAGATGACGATGCTCAGGTAGATGAGTGGCTTTATTCTTAGAGATAAAATGCGAAGTGAGTATGTTCGGGAAAAGATTGGAGTAGCTCCAGTGGCAGATAAGATAAGAGAGAGTTGCCTTAGATGGTTTGGCCGCATAAAGCATCAGCCATCTGATGACTTGGTTAGGAGAGTAGATGTATTAGATTTATTTTATATTAAGAAAGGTAGAGGTAGACTTAAAAAGATTTAGTTAAGATATATAAAAAATGATCTTAGTTTATTAGAATTAAATGAGAATTTGACACACAATAGGACATAATGGAGATAAATTGTCACGGCCGGGCTTGGAATACAGGAGAGCAGATAATTGGACGATAAAAGAAAAACTTACATAACACAAAATCTCATTCTGAGCTACAATTCTGATCATGAAATGTTTTAGATTTGTCACATATATCTTAATAAAGTTCATGACGTCTGATTTAAACATAATTATAACATCGTAATTACACTATCTGAAGTCTACTACGGCGATTAACTCTCCTTTTCTTTTAGTTGGGATAGTTCGCGAAAAAATTTAAATAGCGATTGAATAAAATTTAGTGGATCAATTATCTTTATTCTATATAGTAAAGAAGTTAGAGAGTATGCGTCTGAGTTTTTTTATCATATGTACATAAAAGAAATTGCTCAAACAATCAAACATATAGGAGGTAGGTACAGATAAACAATTCTTGTGGATTTTACTTTTACATTTATCATCTGTTTTAGAATTCGTAGCTATTATCTTCAGAAAGGACAGTAGTTATTCTGATTTCGATTCGTTGGAATTTTTTTATCATTTCGTTCTGATGCATTCGTCACGTAGGTCGTAAGGGTGAATTCCACTTTCATTCTAGCATTACACATCTGATTATTATCATATTAATTCATGTAATGATGCATCGTTAATTTTATAAAATGATGAAGTGTTAATATGATCTAGCATTCGGTTATTATCCAAAGAAAGCGATAAATTACATCACAATTTATGAAGAAGCGATATAATCATGGCTGATGCAGGAAAAAAAAAATCATAAATATACGTTTAAAGAAATTAAAGACATTTTTTATCATTAATGTAAGAATATAATTACCCACTTTAATTTTGCTGTTTTCTCTTAAATCTCTTTCTCTTTAATGCTTTTTTCTTGAATTGAAATTCTTATAGAATAAAATATTGATTGGATCAATATTAGAAAGCAATGTGTTTTATTTTATTCATTTTAAATACATGATACATATAACTTTTATTAATTGACGCTCGCATTCATCAATATTCATTGTCTATTTTCTAAATCAAGTTAAATTAACCTTTAATTTTTTTAATATTCATTGTCTATTTTCATTGTATTCATTGTCCCAAGTTTGGATGTGAAAAGTGGAGGGTTGCGTTAGGTAGTCGACAGCCAGCGTAAAACTTGTCGAAATAATCATGACATGAATCCTTTAAATCATTGTGTTTATGTTAGATCCCTGAGCGGCCTTGTTTGAAACGAATCTGATGAAAAATGTCTTTCTACGGCAGTGCGGTATTAAATAATGAGGTTCCCATTATGGGCGGATGCGGGCAAAGAAGTTAGTCCAGGAAACTAGAATTAGGTTAGGATCTTGGAATATAGGTATTCTAAATTAATGGAATTAATAGATATTATGGTTCATAGAAAGATAAATATTTTATGTGTTCAAGCCAAGGGTTGGGGAGAAGAGATTGATAGTTTAGGTTTTAAACTTTGGTATTGGTAAAAGTCGAGCTAGAAATGGTGTAGGTGTGATTATAGATAAAAGTTTGAAGGATAATATTATAAATATTAATAGATTATGAAACTTTAAAGATTATTGTTGATATTAAGATTATTAATGTTATAAGTGTTTTATCCTCAGTAGGTTTGGAGATGAAGCGAAAATTTTTGAAATGAATTAGAGGAATTATACTGAAGATACTTGAAGAAAAATATTTATTGGAGCTTTAAATGGACGTGTTGGTAGAGTGGTAGAAGATTTTAAAAGATTCATGGTGGTTATGGATTTGGGTAATGAAGAGGTAGGGGATATTAGATTTTTCTTTATAATTTTTGTAGTTCTTAACATTTTATTTAAGAAAAGAGATGAACTTATTATTATATAAAAAAATATCTAGTAAACATGGATTGATTATTTTACGATAAGAAAAATAGATCGTTTAGATTGTAAAGATTGTAAGGTCATTTTAAGTGAAAATCTAGTATCGATTGTTAGTTTTAGATTTTAAGATGAAAGGTTGTAAGAGAAAAATAAACCAAATTATTTCAGAATTAGATGGAGATATTTAAAGAACAAATAAAATATTTTAAAAGCTACAGAGATTATAATTTGGGATGTTCTAGGAAAACATTATGTGGGAAAAAATAAGTGAAATTAAGTAAGTTGTTAAAGATGTCTTGGAGAATTAAAAGAAAAACTCTTTTAATAAAAATGTTGGTGGTGGAGTTAGTGCGAAAAGATAAAAAATAAGAAGTATTGTTATAAAACTTGGTTTAGATGTAAAATTCGGAGAATTGGGAAAATATAAAATTGGCTGTAGAGATTAGCTCTAAAAATTTAAAAAGTGATTTATCTGATAGAGTAGATCTAAAGAAGGTGAAAGATGTATGTATAAATTAAATCAAAGAGATAGGAGAAGTAAAAACATGGTTTGAGGTGTATTAAATGAAAAATAAAATATTTTTTTAGAAAAGTATATTGAAAATAGGTGATGAGGTATTGATAAACTGAAAGATCTGAAAGTCTGATTGATTTAGAACCTTAATACCACAAAAATAAAGAATTTCATTTATTCGTATTAGTAAATTTGAAGTTAGTGAAGCTTTAAAGAAAATGAAATGTGAAAAGCGGTAGGGCAGGATAATATTCCAATAGAAGTGTGGAAATGTTTAGGAGATCAAGGAATTTCTTGGCTTACAAATCTTTTAATGTCATTTTAAAGACTAAAAGATATCGAGATGAGTGGAGAAAGAGTTTGTTGGTTCATATTTAAGAATAAAGGTGATGCAGAGTGTGCAAATTATAGAGGAATTAAGTTAATGTGCCATACATTAAAATTATGGGAGACGATATTGAGCATAGGTTATGATGTGATCTGAAGTTTCTCACATGAGTTTGGTTTCATGCAAGTAGATCTTATGGATGTTATACATTTGTTAAGGGGTTTGATGGAGAAGCGTAAAGAAAATAAGGAGGATCTACATATGATATTTATTGATTTAGAGAGCTTATGATAAAGTTTCAAGAGATATTTTTTGGAGAGTTTTAGAACATAAAGGAGTTAATATTGATTATATTCAAGTCATTAAGGATATGTATCTTAATTACTTGTGTCCAGGAAGATTGACAAAATATTTTCCTATTTTAGTTGGATTACATCGAGGATCACTTTAAACCCTTATCTTTTTACTTTAGTTATGGATGTTCTTCAGGCATTTACAAGAAGATGTACCTTGGTGTATGCTTTTGTTGATGACATTTTCTTGTTGATAAGAGAGAGAGTCAACGAAACTTGAATTATGGAGGTCAACTTTAGAAAGGTTTTCATTTAAGTAGATCTAAAGCGAATATATGGAGTGTAATTTTAGTTGTAGAAGTTAGTGGTAGTGTTGACATTAGGTGAACAAGTCATTAATAAGAGTGGCGTTTGATATTTAGGCTCATTGTCAAATGATGGTGAAATAGATGGAGATGTTATTAGTAGAATTCAAGTTGGATGGTTGAAGTGGAGGAATGCATTATGTGATAGAAAAGTTTACTTAAACTTAAGGAAAATTTTATAAGATGGTGGTAAGACCTGCGATGACTTATGAGAATGTTGCGATAAAGAAGCGTAAGGAAGTTAAGTGTTAGAGATGAGGATGCTTAGGTGGATGAGTGGCTTTACTCTTAGAGATAGAATGCAAAATGAGTATATTAGGAAAAAGTTGGTAGCTCAATGGTAGATAAGATTAGGGAGAGAATTGCTAGATGGTTTGGCCACATAAAGCGTCAGATGGAATTAGAAGAGTAGATGCATTAGATTTGCCTTATGTTAAGAAAGCTTTAGGTAGAACAAAAGACTTGGTTAAGATGTATAAAAATGATCTTAGTATCTTGATTTAAATGAGAATTTGATACATAATAGGACCTGATGGAGAAGGATTCATGTAGCCGACCCTGGGATTAAGGCTTGTTGTTGTTGTAATGTAATTTGATATATAATACTTAAATCCTATTAAGCTTCTTATTTTTAATATAAAATATTAAGTGTTAAAGTTAATATATTTCATTTAATGTTTATCATACCCCTTAAATGATTCTAAATTAATTAACGTGCTATAGATAAATTTTATTTTCATTTAATGTTTATCATTTTTCTTAAAATGATTCTTGAAATGATCTTAAAATGATATCTTAAACTTGAATTTAATTTGTCTTTTCTATTTAATTTAAATTATTTCTTTGAAATCGATAAATCCTAAGTTAAAACTTGAAATAACATTAAAATCAGAGATAATAATAAAATTCGATTTTTTTAATTAAACATATAATTATATAAATTATTTCACTTAGGGTTTTTTATATTACATAGAGTTGACTAATTCAAAGGAAAATTTTCAATTTACAATAAATACTCTTACCTTATGTTATAAGTTCTCAATTTTTTGCCCTAGACCCAACCCGTCGGCTTCCTAATGTCACGCTAAAGGGGCTCTCCTCCTTCCTCTCGTTTGGTGGGTTGGCCAAGGCTTCTGATGGCTCGGTCTTGTGGAAGCGCCTCACATGCAAGGCGCGCATAGTGAGTCTTCCCTTCTCCTTCTTCCCCTCGGTGGCGGTTGTTGCTCGGTTAGAACGCGCCGCGCCTGAAGTCGTCTTCCCCATTTCTCCCTCTCTCGTTGCTTTGGAAAGCTTATTTGACTGATGGCCCGAACTCCCCTTTTGGACTTTTTCCATGACCCAGAGTCATTTGGTTGGACTTTTGACTTTCGGTTATTACAATCTCTCCCTCTTATAAAAATTTTGTCCTCGAAATTAAATGACAATAATAGAAATAAACATACATTTAATTAAACAATTGAGGATAAAGTACTCGCATTTCTGATTCCTTCTATCACGTTGCTTCTCTATTTGATCCATGTTTCCGTAGTACACGGACAAATGAAATTTTCTATTCGAGATCTTAATATCATAATCATAATTCTTCGCTCGCCACAAATGTGAGATTGGTTGAATATAATAGGATCGTAATAATTTTGTTGAACTACGTGTAATATATTTTGCAGAAATATGAAATACATTATGCACTCTTTGCATATGAGAAGGTAAAAGCTCTGGCCACTTTCTGATGCTTTCCAAGATTTCATATGGCCGATATAAGCGTGGCTCAACTTTCTTGAATCGTTTTATACATTTCGTAGGTGACTTTAAAATACAAATTCTCGAATTCTTGGTAGATGTTTAGCGTCGTAGTATTTCTCTGTCTATCTTGACAACTTTTAATCTATCGTGGATCGATGGATCTTTTCGGTGGTTTAAATCTACTACATTTGCGATGATTCTTCTTTTACTGTCTCCTTGACAAAGTGTGTTGCATTTCCTTCCATCTGATACTTGCAGGGTAATCTTATCTTTTTTGAAAATTTATTATTATAGGCAAACTGATCAAGGAAATGAATTTTCATTTCTCGAAATTAAGGTTAATAAGTATAAGCAAATCTTGAGTGTTTGAATTGTTTTCTCTAGCCATCAATTTGAGGATGGAATCTTGATTGAAAGTAAGCTTGTACAAAACTTCTTGAATTTTCTCCATGTCCACAGATGTAAATTTCCCGATTGAACACTATAGATTTTGGCACCATGTAACTCACGATTTTATCAACATACTTCCTCATAATTTTTCACAAGATCAAATTGTTTGATAAGTATAAACTGTGCAGATTTAGTCAACCTATCAATAATGACCCAAATAACATCGCATCCTCTTCTGGATCTAGGTAAGTCAATCACAAAATCCATAGCAATATCATCCCATTTACACTCGTATTTGGAGTATAAAAGTCCACTGGCTTCGATGTTCATCCTAACCATCGACATGATTGACATTTATATTCAAATACTTCTTTTCATTCATTCACCAAAATATTTCTTTAAGATCTTGATACATTTTCTTCGTGGATGAATTGTAGAATTAATGAATCTTTAAGATATCTTTCCTCAAATCTCCAACATCTGGAATGTAAATTCTGTCATGATACTTCAGTAATGCCTCTTCATCGATTTCAAAATCTTCTGTATGACATTTACCAAATTTAAAATTTTCTGAAAGTCATCATCTTGAGGTTAAGCATCTCGTATTCTGTCTTTTAAATTTGATTGTATAACCATTCGATTTAACAATGAAACATGATTATCTGTAAATTTAATTGTTGAAATTTCTAATTTTCCTAAATCTTTAATCAACTCCTCTTGTTGAGAGATCAACCAATAAGCATTACTAGATATTTTTCTACTTAAAGCATCAACAACTACATTTACCTTCCTGATGATGATATATCCAAATCATAATCTTTAATGAGTTCCAACATCTCCTGCTTTAAATTTATTCTTTGAGTAAAGATATATTTGCTTTGATGACCGTGAAAACTTCACCTTACTCCATATAAATAATGCTCCAAATTTTTAATGCAAAGACCACTTCTATCATCATGGGTTGGATAATTCTTTCATGATTTTTCAAGCCAAGATAAATAATCACTCTTCCATTCTGATAAAGTCACATCCAAGCCTCTTTAATGATGCATCACTATAAATTTGAAATCCTTCGTCCCTCAATAATTAATCAGATACCATTAAACAATTCTTCAATTTTGAAAAGCCTCTTCGCACTGATTTGACCATTCAAACTTAACTGCTTTCTGAGTTAGTCTCGATAGTGACATAACAATCGAAAGCTCAACGAATCTCCCATATCCTCGCCAACTCTAAAACTTCGACTTACGTGGATGGTGAGGTATTCATATCTTTAACTTTACTTGATCCAGAAACTCCTTCACCGATCATGTGCCCCAAGAATATGATGCTATTTAAGCAAAATTCATACTTTGAAAATTTTGCATACAATTTGCAAAATAATTTGAAGATGGTTTTCATGAGCTACTTCATCTCTGAAATAAATTAGAATATCATCTGAATATAATCACAAATGAATCTAAATAGGGTTTAAAGATTCTATTCATGAGATCCATAAATACAGCTGGAGCATTTGTTAAGCCAAAAGGCATTACCACAAACTCATAATATCCATATTTTGTATTGAATGTAGTCTTTGGTATATTTTCTTCATTGATTCTCAACTGATGATAACTGATCTTAAATCAATTTTGAAAATCTCCTCCTTCTAAAAAAAGATCATCAATTGGTAAGGTATTTATTCTTCAACGTGAGTTTATTAAGTGCTTTATAATCATGCATGCTCTTCTCTTCTTCTTCACAAATACAGAGCTCCCAAGGAGATGTCAGCTGATAAATCTCTTCTTTGACAATTCTTGTAGTTGATTCTTCAACTCTTGTAATTCTTTGATCGCCATTCTTTATAATCGATGCATAGCTTTAAGCTCTTCTCTTTCTTCTTCACAAATAATACAGAGCTCCCGAGAGATAGCTCGATAAATCTCTTCTTTGACAATTCTTGTAGTTGATTCTTCAACTCTTTTAATTCTTTGATCGCCATTCTATATGGTACTTTTGCTACAGGTTTTGCACCTTGAATTAAATCAATAAAGAAATCTATCTCTCTGACTGAAGGTAAACTTGGTAAATCATCTAGAAAAATTTATGGGTACTCATTTATTACTGGTATATCCTCTATCTTTTTTACATCTTTAAGAATCGGAAGAAAAACCTTCATGCCTTTACAAGATCTTTTGAATTTTAAGCAAAGACACCATCATCATGTAACACTCCTTATATGTCCCAATTTGAATTCTTCTTCTCGGGAATATGAAATTTGATTATCTTTTATAAAAATCTATAAGAAAATATTTAGATAATCCATTCCTAAAATCACATCAAATTCATATTGACGTTAAATGATCCAAACTTTTTCACAAATATTTAAGTTTATCCGCAAACATTTCTAAGATTCATTCGGACATTTAAGCAAAAGCATGACATTTTCATAACTTGCAATCCCAAAATTCTCACACATTATTCATATATAAATGAATGTGATACTCCAGAATTAAATAAAACTCTAACTGATTTACTTTCAACAAAGATGATACTTATAAATGAGTAGACATATAAAACAAATATATCTAACACAATATTATAACCGTTACACATCAATCAATATAATCATATGCAAATCTCTTCATAAAATTTATCATCTTCCTAATGACTCTTTGATTATGATCATACTTACGTCTAAATATAAAATCCGATATTGTCACGACCCTGAGTTTGGAATACCGGGAGCAGTGGACGGATAAAAGAAAAGTTTACATAACACTTCCAATCTTAAATAAAATCTCTAATCATACAAGAGCATTCCAATCCGAATGTTTTAAATTTGTCACACATATATACTAACAAAGTCATATATATAATTTAAACAAAATTCAACATAACAATATAATTTATCTCAAGTTTCTACTGGATAAAACATAATTCTCTCTTCTTCGCCATTTTAGTTAGGATGACACCAAAAAATTTAAACAACTAGAATTGAATAAAATTTAGGATCATCTTTGACATAAAACAAAAGAAGGTAGAACTAGTATGCATGCCAATTTTTTTTATCACATGTATATAAAAGGAATTGCTTAAACAATCAAACATATGAGAGGTATGTACAGATAAACATTTCGTGTGGACTTTTACTTTTACATAAATGACTTCCCTTTCAATCATCATGAGAGTTGATTGAGGCATTTTAAGAGCTTGGTTAAGTAGTGTTAAACTTATCATAACTAATTACCACAACTTTTTCATGTTGTGGTGCCTTTTGATCTTGAAATATCATTTATTCTGCAACTAAGTTAAACTTTCTCATCATATATATTAGCTCCTTCATCAATGTTAGGCATATAGTTGTTAATTTACTTAGGAGATTCTAGTCTTTTTGACTTTTGGTAGTTGGCTTATCCTCCAAAAAATAGAAATGAAAAATCTTCTATTTAAATGATTCTAGATTTGTATTTTATAGCACAATTCCTTATCATTGAACTTCATGATTCTTAAGCTTCCAATCCTAGAATGCTATTATTTTCACTTTCTTTTTAGAATTCAAAAATCACCTGGCTTTGACTCTATTTGTTTGGGAAACGTGCGTGCACAGGAGCTTTGTTGAGCATTGAGAATGGGAAAAATTAATTTGTAAGGATAAACATCTAAAGAAATAAGGACACATGATTAAAATGGTTCAATGATACTTGCCTATGTCCATGATCGCATAAAAGATATTTTCATTAATCTAAATATTTGTGCTTGATACAATTTTTGCTCACCTATATCTTTTCTCATTTTATCTCACTAATTTTTTTTGCCCTTTATGTTTCTTATCATCTCTAACAAAGGCAAAATAATCCAAAGGATGAGAAATGTCTAGAAAAATAATTTAGAAAATAACAATATATATATATATATATATATAATATGTTTTATCACTTTTTCTTTGTCTTTTCTCTCTTATCCTTCATTGTGTTTGTTACTCATTAGCCACAAAAATATTTGTATACAAACTTTAAAATGGATGCAACTTTGGTTATTAATTCTCAACATTGGTTGCCTTATTTAAAATAATGCAATAAAAAACTCGCTTAAAGTTGTTTTTGAAAATGTCGCAAATGTTTGTTTTATTGGTGTTATGTGAGGCATGCCTTGCCTCAATTTTTGTGCGGCGTGTATTTTTAGATCTTGATTTAAAAAGAAATAAATTTTAATTGCCGAAATAACACACATGCCTATCACAAACATAGTCGATCTTAAAGTAAACATTATCCAAGTGCCTCTTCACTCCTCACACCCAAAGCTGGCCATCGTCGCATCATTCTTATGATGTTCTTACTTTGATATTGGATAATTGGAGTGGGAGAGAAAATTTTATCATTTTAGACTTATTGTGAATTGTTATATTATTAGTTTTTACTTTGATATCTAATATTATTTTAATATTAGTATAACATTTTTTAATTCATGGTTTGATGTCAAGACATTAATATGTTATTTGATACTTTATGTAATTTATTACTTCCTACTATATTAAGATGTTATTGTTTTACATTTTAATATATTAATAGGTTAAATTTTCTTTGTACTTTGATGTGTATAGAATACTTCTTAATTTGCACAAATTATTGATTTTGAGGCTTTTGCCTCAAAACATCTTGAGTCTTTGGCCTCAAAATGTATTGAGGCTTACGCCTATCATCACAGATGAAAATTACTTCAATACTTGATTGCGCAATTTTAAACTTTGATTGCTTGCACTAACTGCACCCATTGTCCATCACGTTGTTGGCAATACTTTGATTTATTTCTCATTAGATGCTATTGTAATAGCTTGTCCACCAAGTTTCACCTATTAGTCTTGATTACGCAGTTAGTTAATAAGTTTACCATTGTCGATGCATGTTTGCAATGAAGTTGCCTCCATTCATAAGTTGAAATTCATCATTCGCTATAGTAAGCATTTTTGTTGGGCTGCATTTCCAAGGATACATTGCCATGTGGTTTATGACTTTTCTAGTGAACTTGAGATGAACATCGATTCTCAATGTAAGTGTATTCCCCACATTGGCTCCACTCTTACAACTGATGCGGGATGCAATAGAAGTAAGTATGATTCAGTTGATTGGCTTCACCTACAACATTCATTCTAGCATTCTTCTCATCAGAATCGAGTGGGTTGTAAACTCAATCACTCAAATGCACCTGAACTTGCATAGATTCCATAAATATAAGCTAGAGGAAGTCAGTAGAAGCTGTCCAAAATATTTCATTCATATATTTACAAAGCTTCAAGATTCATATATAAAACATTAAACTTCATTTATTACACATCTTGATATTGTTCATATCTTATATTAACTATCCATTAACATGATAATAAAATTTAACCTTATTCTTACTCAGCCTCAAATTTTTTCATTTTCTTTTCCCACAAAAACAGTTATAATAATTTAGTATTTATGAGGCTCAGTAAGATAATCAACTCTAATACATAATTCAAATATATAATAATTATAAGTAGTATGTATGTTAATCATGATTGGACATAAGCACATATTATAACATTAAACTTTTGTGGCATAGGAGTTAAACTTAATTTACATGCATAAAAGAATCGTAACACTAGGGTGGAGTCAAAAAATCTATTTAGGGGGGGGGTTTGGGCGTTATTCAAATGATAATAAAAAAAAAAACCCTCAACTTTTTCATCCAGGCTTGGGACCGACATTAGCAGCTTAAATTTTTTTTTTTCAATAGTGCTTTGATATAGAAAAGATAAATATTTTGCTAAGCTTAGTAATTAGCTCATTTAAGTATTCGTTTGATTAAAATTGACTAGTCAAGTTCAAACAAAGCTCGATTATAGAAAATTTTTTAGTAAAGTATGAATACATATAACAAAGTCAAGTACAATCCATATGCTTAACTAAACTTAGCTAGATTACAACCCTATTTAGACAAACCAAAATAAGGTTTTTTACATATGTTATAATCAGCTAAATCTCATATTAAAAAAAAGTTTGATGGGACAAATTAATTTCAATTAAGTTATATTTTTTAAATAATTGTTTTCCCACTGCAGGTGATATGGTGATGGTATAAAATCATTTAAATTTCTCTCTAGCTTGATTAGACTCTAACAGCAGAATAAAAGAAAAAAGAAACTCTAAAAGTCAAAACAATCAAATAAAAACAAAATATCAAGAACACCAAAAAAACTAACAACATCAAAATATATTCCAAAAATATTATATCAAATTCTGTAACTTTAGCTTGTTAGAGATCTCATCAAACTAAATTCTTCCTTTTTTTATATAGAGTATTAATACTTTTTGTCTTAGAGCCCACTATAACATAAACGGTGTTAATGTAGAAACCTTAATTATAAGAATAGTTATTGGGAGAATGCTTACTCGACTGTGATGCAAAATATTTCTCTTTGAAATATATAAATTTGTTTTTATGCTTTTTATATTTGCATAGGATATGTAAGGCGGAGAAGGTAGTGTAGATGACGAGCTTTATATCAAAATGAAGTCAATATGAAATAGGTTGTTTGTAAATTTATATCAAACTTTTGCCATCTGCAGTATAGATGTATAATTGCATAATCTATGCATTAAAATGAAACTAATAATAAAGGTAGTTAGGTAGGAGGAAAAATTACTTGGAATCGGAAGGCTGAAACTTGATGTAGTGTTTTCATAATCCAACTTTTGTTGACATCTTTTGACGATCTGTGGTCATTGGCTATGGTGAGGTGGGGCGCCTCCGCAAACTATAGTAACAAAGTCGAAGCTTCTCAATTCTTCAACTCCATAGATTATAGGTTTTTTTTGACACATTAAACATTGAAGCTTTGTGAGCAGAGGAGGAGGCTTGTCATTGCAGATTATTTCTCAGCTTGAAAAAAAAGGACAAGGTATGACTTTTTGTTATGGTGAGGCTTCGCGAGCAGAGGACGTGGTGGCTCTTCGGCTTTTGTTATGTTCGGCCGGGCTAGTGGGGACATGGGCCCTTAGTGCCCCCACTATAGCTCCACTTATGCGTAATAGAATGTCAAATATAAATTTTCTCAATGCATTATATTAGTAAAAGGTAAACATGCTTGCACATTAAGTTACTTTCATCAATCTATTCATTTACTCGCTTATTTTTAACATATTATATTTTCACTTTTATCTTAGAATATGATATATATGGCTGTCTATGTTTATTGGTCATCATAAGATGGTGGGTTGTAAACTCACACTACATAACATATATTATAAAGTTTAATAGAGCAAAGGTGAATTATGATATTATCACTATTGGATCACATTGATGACCCTTTTGTCCCATCATGGATCCTTTTACCTCATTCGAGATGCTTTTGCCCCTTCTACAGGTATCATAAATATACCTTGCTAACCTATCTTTTCTTGACATGACATTTCTTTAGCTCAACATATTTTCATCATTAAACATTTAAATAATCATTGGCTTATTTTTAATATATGTTGGACAACTGTGTACATAATTGAAAAAATTACACATATTAGATGCATTCTTTTTAAAATGTCACCAATTGATAAAATATTTGCATAATCACTCTACATTTAACTATATGCATATATTATCAAAACATAAGTGTGGTCATTTAAACATGAATAATAACCTGCAACTATGTATCCAACAATATGAAGAATTTTTAATGCAATTCACTCATAAAAAAATTTACCTTTTGATGCATATGCAAAAGACTAAACAACATTTGCTTCGTGTCTAATAAATTGTATATTTTACCTAATTGGCGATCGACCTCCTAGAATCGGTCATCCTTTAATTTTTTGCTTGTAAATAATCTAAAAAAATAAAATTCTTCTTTTAAAATTATATTCTTAATTTTTAACTAAATTATTTTAAATTAATCTCACAATAATATTTTACCTTAAAATAATTCGTTCTCATACGAGTCTTATTGCTTCAACTCAAATTTAACTTCAATTTGAGAAAAAGCATGAAAATATAATTCCTATGTTCAAAATAACTTAATTTGTGAAAAAAAAAGAAACATATTCGAATGTCTTAACTTGAATTTTGATTTTTCTCTTTTCCTCTTTTTCTTCCTTTCTTCTCCTTCACTTCTTCTCTTCTTCCTCTTCCTTTCTTGTTCTTCTTTCCCTTTCTTTTACCTTCTCCTTTTTCTTCTTCTTCCTCTCCCCATTTCCTCTTTGTTTTTTCGAATCTGAGGCCATACTTATCCCACTAATTTAAATGACATCTGTGTCTCTTCTGATGAGTTATCTTCTTCTATTCCTAACGATAACTCTTCAAGTCTAATTAACTATAACAATTCTAATCTTCCTCTTTCTAATTCATAGTCAGACTTTCCACCTTTGAATACTACGGGTTCACCTCTTGAGATAGACTTGGAATCATCCAATTCTGAGAGTCCCATAGGAGAAGCTATAGGTGAGCTTGAAGTGCAGGTAGAACTTGACACCACCTTTCCTCAAGAGATTGCCAAAGTCAACCTCTATAGTGGCAAGGTTCTACCTCCTAGGGCAACACTTCTAGATAGAAGGAAACAAGTCATTGGTACTGAAGATCGAGAAGCCCTTCCATAGGATGCTCCACCCTTAGATATGCTTATGGAAGACCAGCCGAAGGTGAACTACAACATCTTTCTCATCTAAGAAAGTTGCCATCTAAGCTAAGAATATATGATTCCCTTATCTTATCCAAAGAGATGATGGAGTCATTAATCAAGACCCTCCTTAATCTTGAAATATGCTTTTCTTGACCGCCATGTATATGAAGCACACTATGCAAAAGAAGCCCAAGGGATCACCTTCATAATGAAGACCTTCTGGAAGACTTGAGCACAACCGCCCCCTATACATCATAGTTGACATGGATAGTTCAAACCGCCGTGGTTCTCATGGATTTAGTGCATCAAGAATATTATGAGTCTAAAGACCTACTTGAAGATCGACATCTCTACCTCCGTGAAGATGGATGATGATTCAATGAGTGAGCTTTAGGTTTTATAGTGTGTTCACGGAATAATGGTATGAGTAGATAAACTTAATTAAGGAATATTTCTTTAATTAATTAATTATTTAGGTAATTATTATTATTATTATGCTTATCTCTCTCTCTATATATATATGTATATATATACTTAATTAAGGAATATTCTTGGAATTTTATATAAATATGTTTGGTTATTTTTGGGAAATTCAAGATGTAAGGTATAAGTTTTAGGAGAAATTTTCATCTTATATATTTGAAATTCTAGGTATTATAATAGGTCACTACACTTGTTCACCTCTTAAATTTGAGAGAAATTATTCTTGACGCTTCTCAGAAGAAGTAGCTACGTGGTTCCATTAAATCATGATCTCATTTTTTTATTAGGCATCATCAATTGGTATGCATAAAGTTGCCTAAAAGTGAATTTGATTTTCCTTATCTATTTATGACCCCAAATATGAACAATTTTCCAAATTTTTTCAAAGACTTGATGAATTTTTTTATGATTTTATATTTAAAGTGGTTGAGGGAATCATACTTCATATTTTAAAGTAGCTGCCTAGAATGATCCTTATAGTTTCATGATACTCTAATACTGATTGTTGAGGTGCATTCTTAAGAGAAAGAACTAGCATTAAGATTGGTAGATAATAATTTGTAAGGATGACCACTCTAAAAATAAGGGCATGAGATTTATATGACTCATCTACATCCATAATCATAGTGGAAATATCTAGAGATGCATTCATGATATAATATTTGCCTAGCCAAATATTTCCTTACTTTTCTCTTACTTAATATTTTTCTATCTAAAACCCTCTCTCTCTCTTCCTTATCTAGTAAAAGCAAAAGAATCTAAAGGATAATAAGTTATAAGAAAAGTCATATATGTATCATTTTTGTGTCTTTCTGTCACTATTTTTGCTATTTTAAAGCTATAATAGGACTTGCAACCAAGCCTTCAAAAATGGATGTGCCTGCCATCAATCCTTAACGTTGGCTGCCACCAACCACGCTTGTTGGCCACCATAACATTATTGGCTACACTCCAACTGGTCTTTTGAAGCCATTGTTGTAGCTTGTCTACCATGCTTCCCCCATTACTCTAGAACATATCTCACCCATTGTCACTCAACACTTTTACCGAATTCAATATCTCAATACAATAAAATTGCCTTTGGTTATAAGCTGAAACCAGCCATCCACCACTATAAGTTCTCTTCTCCTTAGGTTGCACTCCAATGGACACGTACTCTGTAGTCCATGACTCTTAATGAACTTGAGAACACCATTGGATCTCTTCGACATTGTATACACTAGCTCATAATATCACGACCCGGCCCGGAAGCCTGAAATATCAAGGTGGGAACGAACGGTCGGACGGATAAGAAAATTATAGTTAAAACATATCCAACAGAATATAAACTACACAATATCTTCTAAGTTCATAAGAGCCAATTAAGAATTTGAACCACATTTAACAAATTTATCTACAAGTACAAATATCCATAAATTGAAGTCATATAAAATATAAACTAAAATAGTACTTATCTCTTGAAGTCTTTTTACGACTGTAAATATATTTCTCCATTCTATTTTTCATTTTGTTTTGAAGGTTATCTGAAAAATGTAAATTAATTTGCAATTGAATAATATTTTCAGTGGATAAATATATTTCTATACTATAGTAAGATAAGATAATAGAATTAATATGCATGATAGATCTATTATTAGCATGAATGGTATGTAAAGTGTGCTTAAACAATCCAACATAGAAGAGATAGATGAATCAGACAAATTATTTTCCTATTTATCAATCATCACAGGAGTCACCGTCTAAAAATCTTTTTCAGAAAAAAATCTTTTTCAAACCCATCCAAAGGATAGACAACTATTTTCATTTTCATTTATATATGCAATGCGTTGTTCCTCAATACTTATAAGAGGGTGAACTAACTCCATACTCATTCATAACATAAAATTTATGAAGTTATTTATATTAGCTCAAAACAATTAATCAGTTAATTTTATACAAGGACATGAGTAATAGTATGGATTTAACATTTAGATTGTTTATTCAATATATAGGAGATAAGAAAGTAACTCAATAATGGCAGTAATAAGACATTTTCTAACTATATACTAATACATTCAATCATATGAAAATGAGTAAATTTTTACTACAAATATAGGAATATAATTTCCCACTTTAACGTGAAACTTCTTGGAGACCTCCTTCCCTTCAAAAATTTCTTCCTTAATTTAAAGTATCTATAAACAAAGAAATTAATTTGATCAATATTTAAAAGTAAATCGTCTATGTTATTAAGATGCGTCTTTTGTTATTTAACACACACACATTTGTCAAAATTTATTATTTATTTCTCAAATCAAGTTAATTTAATTATTAATAATGTTGATTATCATATTCATTTAATTTAACTTTTAATGTATTCAACATACACAACACTCACTATTTATTTTAATCAATACTCTCTCTTTCTAATTTAATTTAAGCTAAGGATTTTTTTTATAATTCTTCTTCTTTTAATATTTGCTTCATTTAACATAATAACCTGACACTATTTCATCTCTTACACTTGCTTACTTTTTCTTCTAGTATATTTATATATGTATAATATGCAATATAATATCCTCTAAATCAATAATTTCACTTAATATAAAGAAATATAAAGTGTTAAAATGACTTAATATAAATAGACTTGGTTTTAACTTCAGTTAATATTCATTATTCTTACTAATCTAAAATTGATTCCAATTTTAATCAGAGGTAGTGAAAATTAATATAAGTTTATGGTTCATAAATTTTGCAATTAGAATCTATATAATTGCATTTCATTCATAAGCTTTAAATCTAACATTTTTATTTATTGGTTTTCAATTTATTTGCTCTTGTAAAATTTTCAACATGTTTATGATTTATTTACATAACTTTTGATATATATAAAACATATGCTATGTAATGAACTATAATTATGTAAAAATTTATTTATTAAAATGGACTTTAGGGTTTTGAAAATTTGCAATTGAATACTCATATAAATATAAATGCGTTTCCTCAAATTATAAAACAAGAAAATTACCTTTTTTTTTCGTATAACCGGGTTGTGTCCCCATACTCTTGACTTCTCCGGGGCCGACGCTGCGTTCTCTCCCTACTCTCAGTTCTTGGCATCTTCTCTAAAGCTCGTAGGGCGTCAACTCCAAAGCTCGCAGGATTGAGCTCCCCTCTTCCTTGGTCACACACTCTTGGGAGGTTCGTAATGTTTGGCGTGAGCGGCAGTAGCTCGACACTGGTGACAGTGACAATAAAGTTGTCTTGCTCGACTAGGGCACGCACGCGAGGCTTCTTCCTCTCAACCCCTCTCTTTCTCTTTCTTTCTCTCTTGTGTGCTCGACCTTTCCCTAAATTTGTATCGACAACATCGATTCGATAAAAAATAATTAATTATTTTTTTTTCGATTATTACAATTTTCCTTATAAAAATTTAATTCTAGAAATTTAACGACTAAAATAGAAATAAACATACTTTTAATAGAACATATGTGGATAAAACCCTTGTATTTCTAATTCGTTCTCTCATGTAACATCTCATTTTGATCCAAGTCTCCATAATACACGAACAAATGAAATTTTTCTATTTCTGAGATGTTAAAATTTATAGTCTATAATTCTTTCTGGCTCCTCTATAAATATGAGATTAGGTTGAATATCAATATGATCAACAATAATTTTGTTGGCTTCATCAATAATATATTTTTGTAGGATAGAAATATGAAAAAAATATTATCCTTCTTTTGTTAAGCGTAGCATTGATAAAGCATGGCAATCAATTGTTAGGAGTAAAACATAAAGTAAAAGTAAAGGTCTAATTAATATTTTTACATTTGCTAATTTAAGGGCCTCTTTGGGAAGTGATTGGAATTGAGTTTCAGAGGTTTGTTTCATCGAAGTGAATTTCAATGATCTTTATATTTTTGCAGTAACTTCTTAAGAACTCATTTCTTGTGTTTGTTTTGGTGTGGTGAGTTTTATTTTATCCATCATAATATTAAATTTATATTTAGTATTGTCATTATTATTGTTTTTATTGTTTTATTACTATAATTAAAAATTATATCATAACTATTATTCCATTTTATATGCTTGTATGTTATTAAATATCCAAACACAAAGCTGAAAGTGACTTCCAAGCCCTTCAAAATTGAAACTCACTTCTCACATTTTTTAAGGCGAGTTTTGAAAATAAATAAAATTAAATTTCATTCAGTTTGCCTAAACTCACTTCCTGAAGTGAGTTTCAATCTCTTCCAACCACATACCTCACCAAAAACTAGCCCTAAATGAAAATTTGTAAGTAGGGCACCTTACTTCGCTTTCTTTCCATATTCTGCTTCAGTTGGTCGTTGAAATGATGTCAGTTTCTCTAAGAATGGTGTTTCTGGTGCATGGTGAAACGTGCTAGCTTACTTTCTTCAAGTGGAGAATTGAATGTTAATATTGCACTTTTTAATAAGTTGTCTACCTCTAAAGTCATTAGTGCAACTATTTGCAGCTTTTCATTCTAGCTCATATTTCACGATCTTTGGTACTAATGGATGAAGATCCTATTCAAAAAGTTTTGATGCTCTAAATTGCAACTGTTTTCTGATGGATAAATGCTGTGTTTGCAGGATGATTTCAATCTTTCTGCTGCTGTTCCTGGTCAAATTTTACGCCCAACCAGTCAAAGTGCATTTGAAAATGCTTCTAGCCTGTTTGTACCGACTGATGTTCAACAGACTCAGCTTTGGAATGACATGGATGCTGTAGACAACTTTAATTCCAGACGAACATCACCTCACCTTGTTAGGGTTCAAAGCCTGGGGTCTACTTTATCTCGGTCATTTGCATCTGCTGTTGATCCTTCTCTAACTAGAAGTAGAACCCCTGGTCCTCAACTTGTTGGGAGGTCATCAAGTCCCTGTCTCCTTTCTGTAGGTAGTAGGGTGTTCGATGTTGACACAAAACTATTATCCAATGGTGTTGGTAGAGTTTCTTCTGAGATGACTGATTATGGTGATATGGAAGCTGCTTTGGCTCATCTTAGTCTCTCAAAAAGTATAGGTAGACAAGATCTTGTGCCATGTTGACTTCAGACTGATCTTGATTCCTGTAGTGATTCTACTATCACCAAATTAGCATTTAATGAGTTTACCAAGAATGCTGACTTTCTGAAAGATAATACGTCCCATTTGCTTCAGATGATGAAATTAATTTGCTAAGATCTACTAATAACTTTTCCAAAAAATTAGCTGCTAAAGGGGCATCAAATTTTGTCAGATCTACTCTTCACTATCAGACTGATACTGAAAATGTTGCTATTGGCAAAAACAACCTAAATGCTTATTTTATAAAACATGGACAAACATCAATGTTGAACAATAAACTTAATGCTGGTGCCTCATGTGTAATCTGAAAGCAATTGCTAATAGTTTTGGTTGCTATGTTTTACTTGTTGACGAATGCTTTACGTGTGTGTAGGTGCTGCTTTGGCTGGTGGCTCAAGATATTTAAGCAGGCCTGGTACTCAACCGGGATGTGGCTTCCAAGGGGAGCTTGTGGACCCATCATGTGTACAATATTTACAGAGAGCATCCAGTCCTGCTTCTATTTCTGGAAACCTTAATGACCATTCTTTTGGAAAGAGTTTTCTTGGTACTTCAAACATAGACTTGCCTGGCCATCAAAAAGCATATCTTGAACAATTTCTTGCACATCAGAAATTGCAGTATGGTGGGCCCTCAAGCAAAGTTGATAGTCTCAATAATGGCTTATATGGCACTGCTGGTTTTGGTGTTGGCATGCCATACCCCTTAAGTGCTGCATCTGGGGCTCTTCTTTCTTCTATGGGCCCTTTAAATCATTTAAGGCAGACTGGTCGGATGTCACACTTCCCCTCCATGCTGCGAAGTGCAATGGGAACATCCAAAGGATCATGGAACCATGAGAGTGGTGTTATGGAGGAAGAGTTTGCATCAACTTTACTGGCAGAATTTAAAAGCAACAAAACCAGATCATTTGAACTTTCAGACATAGTGGATCATGTAGTTGAGTTCAGGTATTGTGGATATTTTAGCAACACATCCCAAAGATTATGATCTTATTGTGTATCTAACATTCCTTTGTCCTAATTAATACTATAATAATTTTTTTCTGCTGAATTTGCTTAACTTTTCCTGATTAGTTTTTTGTTTCCATCATGCTTTGTTGTCCACTGGATCATTCACAAATTTTATCTGCTTATTTTTGTATCTTATATACTGAGTGCTAGCTTAATAACTTTCCCATATGCACTTCTGAGTGAAGCACTACCAAGATGCTATGAAACTTTGGCCTTTTTCTTGCTCAGATGCATGAGAATATTATACTTTAGTGACTAGTTTCAACATTTAAATTTATCCTAATTATCTGGGATCAGTTATTTATGAACATTATCTATTCATTTTCATTACGTCACCTGAGTTAAATTTTATTTTGTTAATTTCTCTTGTGCATCTTTTTGTTATGTACCTTATTTTTTTCTTGAGACTTCTATATTAATTTTATCTATCAATCTTATTGATGCATATCACGCCATTGGTTGTCAAACAATCTTTGTAGGCTATTCACTAACTTATTTCAATCCATCCGAATAATGAAGAAAAATGATAAAATGACTTATTTTTTTAAATTTCAAGTTCATATCCATGACAACCAGTTTCCCTCCTAGTTTCTCGTCATTTAAGCCTGAGTTTTACTTGTATTTTTTTTGGTCCAAAGCATGCCTAAAACTAACTCTAGCTTTTCTGGCTACTTGTTCATTGTGCATGTTGTGACATTTCCAAATGCTTTTATTTTTTTTTTACATTTAGTTTTTTTGGAAATATGTAATATTTATGTTTTTATTCTAATTATTGTCTCCACTAATTCTTTGGCCCACCCATTGAAAGTTATCATATTCTTGTGTCAAGTTTTAGACGTAGTCAACCCTTACAAGTTTAAGCTAGGAATGAGTATCATGTGGTTGATGGTTGATGTCTTAATCATAGTTGAGTTAATTTGTGTCTTATGACTTGACAAACCCATGACTTTTTTTAATTATAATCGATATTACTTTGCTTATTGAAAATGCCCTAAAACAATCTAAACATCAAATTTGAGTTCATTTGTTTAATGAATTTTGGCATATGTTTTATATTTCCGTCAATCTAATGCAACCCTAAGCCTTGATTTGGGCTGTCAAGCATTTAGCTTAATTTTTATACACTCATTGTTGATTTATTTCTTGTTCTTGGTCCTTTTCTCATTGCATTTTTCGAAAATATGCATCAGCATACCCAATTATAGGAATGGAGTATAAATTTTCTATATTCTGTTAAAATTTGGTATTTATAGTTTGTAGTGTAAAAAAATTGTTACATATGATTCTTCCATTCTCATTTCAGAATATTTAAAAATTTTGAATCTTTGGTCTCCTTGGACTGAAGATCAATTTTTTTGTTTTACTTTTTTATCCTTTTAATAAATTGCTTTCCATACCCACAACAAGCTAATTAATAATGTTTTTAATTAATTGCAAATAGTATTGATTCTACTTTATAAAATCATAATGAAGCCCTTTGTTTCTATGAATATATTTAATTAGATCCCTGACATCTCATTTATATGGGCTTTTTACCTAATGTTTTTTTTTTTAGGTTTGAATTTCAATCATTAAAATCTCTTATATTTATTCATTGTTGTATCGGAAACTGTTGGTATGGATTGGGAGAAGTTTCAAGTTATCTTGGCTGGGATATTTTCAAACGCACTAACAGCTAAAGATCCAAAGATTTTTGTCATGAAAATCTTGAAGGAAACATTAAGTTTTGCACAGATGTGATGTTCACCAGATAATCTGTAAAATACAGGATGTTACTCCCTTTTGACTAGTCATATGGATGTAAATGTATGATCATTAGTAGTAGTTGGTTCTGAAGACATCGTTAGGTAGCAATGTTTTAGAGTTCTAGATTTTGAGAGTAGCAAAAATCACACAAGGTAAATTTTCTTGCGAGGAATACTGACTTTTTGTCATTGAAGGTGATCAACGTGATGTTGGTAGCACATTCTTCTTGTCTTCAGCAAATGTTATTGTTAAGGTAATTACAACGTAGCTTAATTAGTTCTCAACTTAATAAGGCAGAAAAGGCACAATGAAGCAGGCTTTCCAACTAAGTAAACACTTGCAAATGTGAAATTCATCCAATGTTAATTATTATTTTTGGGTATTTGATGAAGAACACATAGGAAAGTGCACACACACAGTTTAATCGATGAAATTTATCCAACTTAGTTATTTCTAGGTAGGGGGAGGGTGTGAATGGGACATGAAGAGCAAATGTTGGAATAATCCACGTGGCATTTTAGAGAAGACTCATGATTTCTGGGGTTTGGTTTAAATCTGCTTACATCTATTAAAGAGAGCTAGAGAATTTAAAGAAAGCCAGAGAGAGATTTCCACTTATAACAAAATTAAAAGTAACAAATCATCTTCTCCTTACTTTGTTAGGAGAATAACTATAAGAGGGTGAAGGAGTTATAAGAGTTTGATATTTTAAAGAAGTTTTAAAGTCTTCTTTTTGTCTTGTGCTCGCTCCTCTTTTTGAAATACCTCAAAAAGCTAATTGTGCCTAGCAAGGCATTCTCTAGGTGATGACTTGTCAAAATACTTGATAATAAGCATTAGCTTGACAAGAGAAATTGTTCTGCGAGTAGGTTGATGCGGTGTCAAAATGACATTTCAATTCTCTTAAGATTGTTTACATAGGACATCTACGATCAAGATTGGTGGACAAAAGTATTGATGACAACTTTTTTAAGTTAATAACAAGGGTTAGTGAGACATTCTATTTAAAATGCATTAAGAATGCATGGTTTTATGATTAGATGGTTGTGATTTGATATGGTGATATTAACTTGATAAATGAACAACCTAATGAGGTTTGTCAAACTAGTTACTTTAAGAAGTTCATGGTAAGTAATCAGGAATAGAACACTTGGCCAAACAAAAGTTTTTAGTACGTTGAACTAGTCAATTCAAGTAAGGTAGCTATTCTAATATATTTTAAACTAGAGTTGAAATATAGTATTCTATCATGCTAAAATTTCTATAGTGTCGAATTGATTAGTCTAAATGGCTGGAATGAGGATAGCTAATCTAAATATTTATCAAGCCCTCTCCTTTTTTGTATGAAAAATGATGCACTAGGCTATGTTTGTTTTGTAGGTTCAAACTATGTGAATATTGGTGGTCCTATATAATTGTGTTGGGCTTGAACATGATGTTTGTGTCAAAGATTTGAGAAGCATGGTCCATTATGTACTAAGAGATCTTAGAGATTAACTACATAGCTTAGCTTGATATGGTGGTTGAGATTGAACATGGAAAAGTGATGCATCACACTTTCTTATCATTTTGAATTCTATTGAATAAGCATCCTAGTCTATTGAAAACTAAGCTGGAGAGCATAGGTTTAATGTTTTATTCCTCATGTTGAACATTGAACTTACTTCGAGTCTTTCTTGTTATCTCATTTAAAGTTTTGAATAGCTTCACTTTTTCTTATTAGGCATTTTTGTGTGGATTTATTGCATTGATTATTCACATGTTTGACGGACTTCACTTACTCTATATTCTTTAATGTTTGGGTAAACTTGACATTCTTGAAACTTGCCATTACAATCAATCTAGAGCTCCATGTGACATCAAACGTTTGTGGCTTGTTCAATCAATCCTTTTGCCTTTTTTGCTATATCATTCTTTAAATTCTCATTTTGAATTGATCCTATTTTTAATGTAGTGTATTTATTGGCCAACTCATATTGTTTGCCTATAAATATTGACACAATTATGAATTTTTCATCAGTTAAATTGATTTGCATTATGTAGCTTGCAACAACAACAAGCTTTTATACCACTATGTGGGGTCGGCTACATGAATTCTTCTTCTCCATTGTGTCCTATTATGTGTCAAATATTCATTAATTCTAATAAACTTAGGTAATTTTTTATACATCTTAACCAAGTCTCTTTAGGTCTACCTTTATCTTTCTTAACGTAAGGCAAACCTAATACATCTATTCTCCTAACTAGGTCATTGGACAACCAATGCTTTATGTGGCCAAACCATCTAAGGCGACTCTCTCTAATCTTATCTACCACTAGAGCTACTTCAACTTTTTTCCGAACATATTCCTTTCACATTTTATCTCTAAGAGTAAAGCCACTCATCCACTTGAGCATCCTCATCTCTTACTCTTATGCTTCTCTTTATTGGCTAATATTCTCTTTTGCACCTTGTCATCTTTTCATCTTATAAAATTTTTTCTTAAGTCTAAGCGGTACTTTTCTATCACACAATAGACCAGATGCATTCCTCCACTTCAACCATTCAACTTGAATTCTACTAATAACATTTCCATCTATTTCACCATTATTTTGAATAATAGAGCCTAAATATTTGAAGCTTACTCTTTTTAATGACTTAGTCACCCAATGTTACAACACCACCACTAGAATTTCTACAACTAAAAGTACACTCAATATATTCAGTTTTAGATCTACTCAAACGAAAACTTTTAGACTCTAAGGTTGACCTCCATAATTCAAGTTTCTCTTGGACTCCCTCTTTAGTCTTATCAACAAGAAGAATGTTATTAGTAAAAAACATACACCAATTTACATCTTCCTATAAATGCCTAGTAAGAACATCCATAACTAAAGAAAAAAGATAAGGGCTTAAAACCGATCCTTGATGTAATCCAACTGAAATAGAAAATATTTTGTTAATCCTTCTTATGTTTGGACACAAGTAACAACTCTAGTATGCATATCCTTAATGACTTCAATATAACCAATATTAACTCTTTTTTTTTCTAGAACTATCCAAAGAACATCTCTTGAAACTTTATCATAAGTTTTCTCTAAATCAGCAAATATCATATGTAGATCCTTCTTACTTTTTTATACTTCATCAAACCTCTCGACAAATGTATAACATCCATAGTAGATCTACCTAGCATGAAACCAAACTGATTTGGAGAAACTTTGTATCTCATCATAACTTATGCTCAATTACTCTCTCCCATAATTTTGATGTATGATGCATTAACTTAATTTTAGTCTTTTTAATGTTATTTTAAAGACTAAGATGCCAGATAAGTGGAGTCTTTTTAATGTTATTTTGCATTATATAGCAAGCAAAGTCTAAAATTACGCAATCAGGTAGTGAGGCATTTTTTATTCCCGAGGTGAGGCATAAACTTCAAGATGTTTTTAAGCGTAAGTCTTATAATCAACAAATTTTGCAAAAGTATTGTACACATTAATGTATAAAACAAGAAGTAATATACTATTATCCCAACCTATTGACATATTAAAATATAAGATATGAATATTCTAGTATAGTAAGAAGTAATAAATTGTGCAAATTATCAACAACAACAACAACAACAAGGCGTTATCCCACTAAGTGGGAATAAATTGTGCAGATTATCAAATAACATATTAATATCTTGACATCAATCTATGAAGTAAGAAGTGTTAAACAAATACCAATGTAACATAAGATATTAAAATAGTAATTAATATCATAATAATTCAAAATAAGTTTAATATAATAAATTTGTTCTCTCCCACTCAATTATCTAGTATCAAAGCAAGAACATCACAAATAATAATTGTGGCGATACTAACAATGCTATGTGAGGAGCAGAGATGATATGAGAGAAGAGGCGTTTGAGTAATGTCTATCCTTAGATCAGTTACATGTTTTAAGACATGTGTTATTTTGAATAATTAGAACTTTTATTTGTTTTAAAAAAGTCTAAATCTAAAAGCATATGATTCACAAAAATTGATGCGAGGTGTGCCTTAAGGCGGGCTTTATATCATGTGAGACATGAGCCTCACATAACATTATGATTTTTTTAAAAAAGCACCGATGTGGGTAGTTATGCAAAATTTTAAACAAGGGTAACATGCTATGTAGTTATGCACATGTTTTTGCTTCATATTTGAGAGTTGGCAGAGTGACCATTATCGCTCCGAGAAGCACTGTGTCAATGAATTCTGGTGTTCCAAAGTGCAGCTCTAGATCTTTTACCTAATAATTCTATAACTTTTATGCAGGAATGAAGGGATGATACTTCATTTTCTTACGCTATGATTGAAGAGATGCTTGCTCTTCTTGAGTTACACCTAACATGGGAGGTGTCTCGGTTGCTTGCTTCACATCCTTGTCTTGTTGCAATTCAATAATGGTTACTTCGTTTCCTTTGCTCTCTCGACATAACTTGCTTGGGTGATCTAATGATTTCTTTGGTTAGTAAGGTTATTCTCTTCATCTATTTTTTGCACCAAGGCAAATGAGATAACCTACTTTTCATCTTGTGAATAGCAGTGTTTTATTGAACTCACACATGACATTGTTGTCAATATCAGAGCTTTGGGGGATATCCACTTTGACCAACTTCCCGAGACTAGTTGGACATAGCAACTCGGCCTAAGGTCAACTCTCAACATATTTTTGCTTGGCTCTAATGATCTTCCACAGGGAAAATATCTTTTAGAGATTGCTACCCAAAACTACCATTTGATATCCTCAAGATGACTAGAATAAGCACCCGCCTAGATTAGTTAGCAATTTTTTCGAGCATGGCTTTGAGTTCTTTGAGTCAGACTCCACTTAAGATGTCACTTAGACACATGACAATTCACCCTAACTTCCTTATATTTGCTCTCTGAACTTCTCAAACTTCTCAACAACATCTCTTGAGAGTTTGTCAATCTCTTATCTGTCTTGAGACATTATACCAAGCATGTAACACATGCCTCTCCTAACACTTGTGCTTGGTCCAACCACTCAGGAGGTGACATGTGTCCTTTGGCATAGTGTCACATTGAGTTTCCATTTCCCTTCCACACTAGGTTAACCTCTCAAGGGCTTGCAATCAACTGACTGTTCGTTCCTCTGGATGTGACACATGTTCTAAGACTCATATCATACTAGTGCCTTAGGAAGGTGTTTATAATACTTTCATATCTTGATCCGATGGGGTCTTGCGGCCCCCACTCTTTAGGTCACTAGTCACATAACCGTTCGACCATCTTAGAATTGCCTCATTCTCTCATGCACTTATAGATTCCTTATTACTTTTTCACTTATGATCCATAACACTCCATGAGAATGATGCATGTTTATTTGACTTATGTGGTGTAGGACGTGCACTTCTCTGATATTTGCCACACGTCGAACATGCTACCTACATGTTCGATTAAAAGAAATAAAAAAAATATTTGACAAGGGCACTCGATGTATTTATTCTGTCTAATAAATTATAACTTAAAAGCAAATTGTATAAATAACTTAAGTCGCCTTTTCTATTTTATTTTAAAATATTTTATGTTAATTACTTATTAGCTATTTAATATTGATTTTATTTTCCTTATTTTTATTTTATATTTTTAAAATATTTATTTATTTATTTTTAATATAAGAATTAATTTTGTCAACTTTAAACTAATAATTTATTATATTATGTGATGATTTCTTCTTGTCTTCAATTGAGTTTAAGATATCTAATACATTAAAATATACTTTTTTATTTTATGAGCAATTGAAATATATTTATTATTATTTGAATTAATTTCATTTTAATCTAATTTATGTAATCACTATACAATTTTTTATTTTTAAGATATAATAATGATACTATGTCCAGTATGTATTTGTGTTCTATATTTTTAATAATGTGTCATATATTTTTAATAATATGTGTCCTATATCAATATTGTATTATGTGCCCTTGTATTTGTATTGGTGCCCCATAGTTTTTAACCTCCTTTTGCTTATGGTTGCTTGTGTGTGCCATGTTAATGGTCCTCCTTTGTGTACCCTCCAAAGCAATATCTTTAATTGCCTTTGTGCATAGAACTTGGCCCTATAAGCACTCGCTCTCTTCCTTGAGCCTGTAAGTATCTCAAACTAAATGTATTCCATCCATCTAGACGTACCAATTCAACTCATCGCATCTTTGATGCCTCATTGAGATGCTTTGGTCCTAAAGGAAAACTTGTTTTAGGGGAACACCGACTTGTACTTACTATGATGGGGCTAGGTTACAATATAATTCCTTTGACACAACATGTCTTCTTCCCTTTTTTTATTATATAATTGGTGTCAATAAAAGCAAGAAGTGATTAGGAACTTAAATGCCAGCTCTTTTGCTTTTCTATCGTCCCTATTGGAGGGGACTTATCCCAATTCATTTATTATTAATAAAAATGGAGTTGCTTGAGAAACATAAGTACCTGAGTTCTCCTTGACTCATTTTAGAAGGTGAACCATTCAATTGTTGATTAAAAAAATTCTCTAACTTGACATTTAAGACTAAATTATGGCCACTCTTTTATAGGGAGTGATGACGAGCCTTGGTGGTTCCACCTCAAAACTCAATTGCTTGACGAGGTAGGAACTCATGATAGTAAGTGATTTTTACTCAATGTATTTGATTTTAGAATAAAAGATTGAATATTTTTTATTTAATTTTGGATTATATATTTTATATGGTCATTTTTATATGTTGGTATATGATAACAAGGTCTCTTAGTCCATATTTATATTCTTTGCTATTATTTGAATATTTTGCTCAGACAAATGTGTAGATAGTCTATAGTTGAACTTGAGAATAAAAAATTAACTAGTTGGATTCTATTCAATTTTATTCTATATTAGGTTCGATATAGTTACAAAATTTGTGGAATATAAATATTTGGGTTAGATTAGAGGTGTGCAATCGATTGGTTTAGACAAATTAGTTTTGAAATTTATTAAACCGTTTAGTTTTAAATCCAGAATCTAGAAAAACTGATCCGTTTAATCAATAATATTAACCGAACCGATCTAAACTGAAATTTTTTTCAGATTTTCAGTTCGGTTTAGAAAAAATCGAAAATATAAATTACTATAACAATTATTTATCAAAGAATTATATCACTTTATCAAGTAGGCCATAATGAGGATAAAAGGGTGCTCAAGTAGGATTACAACCAATCCTCATAGGGGAAGAAGAAAGAGCACCCTTAGATATGGGTTACAATTAGAATTTAGAAAAGTTGTTGAAAAAAAAGGGAGATGGTTGATTTCTGCTCCAATGAAGATGAACGTTGCTTTACATTCTCTAGGACTTCAAGGACTTACATGATCGGTAAAGTGGTTTGTGAGTCCATCTCTTTCTTGCTAACCTCTTATTTCAAGATTCCTTGAGCAAGTCATTATTTCTTGAGGAGCTCCTGCCAGGCGGCACTTCTAATGGATGAAAAATGATTATAAGGTCATGATGTTAGAATATGATGAAGGTGATATGCATAGGTGTAATGATTAATTGTCATAACTGTTGATGGAGAGATTGTGCAAGACAGTAATGTTGATTTGGCAAGGATCATGGGGATCAAAACCCTTGATAGAGTTGTAGATTCGATGACATAGGGATTGATTGTTATTGTTATTGACTTGAAAAGGCCATGGTCCTGGATTGGCCAACAAAGAAGGTATGTGGAGGCTTGTAAGTTGGAAATGATTACCTTTAATTAAACAACCTGATGCTTGATATCCCTAAGAGATTTTTATGATTGACCCAGCTAGAAGATTTCTCAAGAAAGCTGTTGAGGCTAGAGTTGAGAATGCGCTCGAAGAGATCCAAGGAGGATTGTCTAGAGGCCTCTCGAGCTCCCTCGGTAAATGATATAGAGAGCTGTTCCTGATGGTTGTTGAAGAGTCGAAGTAATTGTGATGTGTGGAGCCCGGACGCCTACGACGTATGGCCATAATCGTTTCCTGAGAACTGAGATTTTTGGGTTTACGCCAACAGCTGTACAAATCATATCTTATTTATGAAATATTTTTTACTGAGTTTATTTGTCCTTGTGCATTTACATGGTTGAAAATGATTGATTTATGGCTTAGCTATGCTTGGTATTTTTTTTCTTCTTCTCTTTACTATTAGGCTAAGCAGTCACTCTCTTTTAACATTAATCATGAAGTGATTTCAGATGTACATGATATTATTCTTTTATGCATCATGCAGTGCAGATCAGTACGGAAGCCGTTTTATACAACAAAAATTAGAAATGGCCACAGATGATGAAAAAAGCAAAATATTTCCAGGGATCCTTCCTCATGCACGTGCTTTGATGACAGATGTATTTGGAAATTACGTAATACAGAAAGTATGCAATACTTTTCCTTTGACATGTTTGTGAATCATGATGTATATGAAGATATTCTGAAATTTACATGTATGTGGATTTCCAGTTTTTTGAGCATGGTACAGAGAGCCAGAGAAATCAGCTTGCCGGTAGACTTTTGGGTCATGTTTTGCCTCTCAGTCTACAAATGTATGGATGCAGAGTAATTCAGAAGGTTTGCACAAAGCACTTAACTTCTACTGCATGTGACCTGTTGAGAATTCATCTAGCTTATGAAAAACTTCCATTTATTTTATTATGCTCATTTATTTAGAAATAAGCATCAGTGTTGTATAATTTTTCGTTCAATATTTGAACTAAGGTATTTGAAATATTTAAGCTTTAGTGCAACTTGTTTCAGCTCTTTAACATTTTTGCCTGTATGTTATAATCCTGTGTTCTTTTGGCTGCGTTTCTAGGTTGGCTATGCATATTTAATTAGTGAAATGCTTCAGCTGCTCTATCCGATTTACCTATTCTTGTGAAAACCTCTTGATTCCAGTGGCTACATCATATACAAAACTGTGTAAATAAGAGATACTGTAGGAGAGTTGAAGAAGAAACATCATTGAGGCCATGATAACATAAGAAAGGTTGGAGTACTAACTAATATTATTGACTAGTACAAACAGACTTCCTGATTAATATTATTGACTGATTTTTTTTCCGAACGTAGTGTATCAAAGAAATTACAGAATAAACTATGACTTCTTCACTCAACCGATCTAATTCAAATCCTGTAAAAACCTATTCTACACTTACAAAAGGTGGGCAAGAATACAGCAGTCAAATTAATCTTGGAGACAAATAAAACTCATGGCGTTCCCTAAATTCTGAAATCTTGAAGTGCATTTGGACCCTTCCTTTGTATACTTGGTCCAAACCAAACACCCTGCAGTAATACTCTGAATGAAGGGGATTGTTGGTTCTTCCTTCCCTAATCTCTGATCATGGTCTCACTTAAGGCAGCAACAACCCTCAAGGCTTGACTTTTCCAGCCACCTACAAGTTTTCAAAAAAAAAAAGGTTAAATGTTCAAATGAAACATAAACAGAAAATACAATACTAAATCTATACAGTAGAAAACCTTGTGCAGGCAATTTTTGATTCATGAAGTTAATGAAATTCCTTTGACTGAAGTTGCACACAGGACATGTCTTGATTGGGTCCGATGATAATGGAAAAATCATATGGAAGACACTTGTTGCTTTGGTTGGAGACATCCAATAAAATTGGAACAATACAGAGAGGATTAGCATGAACCATGCACAAGGATGACACATAAATCAAGAAATAGTAAAATTTTTTGTAGGTACCAATTAATTCATTTGGTAAGGGACTTGGAAGTTGTCAAGGTCTTGGGTTCGAATCTCACCTACACGGGGGATGGGGGTGGGGAGGAGGACTCCTAAATTATAGGTTTCGAGGTCTTTCTCACCTTTACTTGCAGACAGTATTGCTACAGACTACACCAAATTTTCAAATCTCGTAGCAAGTCAATTTTATTAATATTTCCCCTTTTGTTTAATGATATTTGAAGGATCCATCAGCTTTTGGCTTAAGTTTAGCAAAATGATATGAAAGAAATTATTTTTGTGATAAATGAATCACTACTTCGTCACCCTCCTTAAAAGAAACTGAAGTATGTGACTTGTTGGCTTGACTATGGTATTGAGCATTTTTTTTTTAATTCATTTCTCAAACTTGATGGTAGGTGCAGAGTCAAAATTTTTTTTCAGTAGGGACACTAACAAATGATTTTAAAAAAAAAAATTCTCATTCTTTTTAATCATTAATTTCAAACTGACATTGATGATTTTTAAAATTTTTTTTATTAGTGCTTCAATATAAAAATAATAAATATATATTAAAAAATTACAAAAAGATTATTACTAACAAAATATTAATCATTTAAAATAAATTGTTTTAAACTTCTACTAAGTTTTAATTATTTTAAATACATACATATTGAGACTTGAAGAATATAGAAAAAGATCATGAATAATTGTCAGCAATGTATAACTTATGCCAAAATGACTGGAGGATATTCACAGCTCTAATGACTTCATTCCCAATTTAAGCAATAAATAAGTAGCCAAAATAGTTTTTATTAAGATGTCAGAAATGCATTTATGCATTTACTTATAGTGAGGTCACCAGAGACTCAAAGGTGAGCATTGAGCAGTAGCTGAGAGATTGTGTGGGCGCTCTATTTGATAGCAAGATTTAAACAAAATTAAAATTTCAAAACAACAAACTTCAAAGTTCAATTCTAAATAATTCTACATCTCGTTAGCGGTCGGCGGTCGGCCATCTAGCCCATCTTCTCCCCATTTTACTTTAAATTTGTGCTATTCACAAACTAGCCCACTATAGAGAAGGAAATAGGTTAGGTAATTTGGTTATCTTTGAATTAATAAAGATAAAAGCTAGTTTATCTTGATATGTGAAGGTTTATTTATGAGGAGAGTCTAAGCCCATTAATGTCTTGAAGTGCATCAATCCCTCAACAACATTTAGGATGGATTGAGGTAGGAGAAACAACATATAGAGCCATTCAAATCATAGGACAAGGTGCCACATGGGAGATGATGTCCACTTGAGCCAACAATGATAAAGTAGTTAAGAATAATTTGAGCGGTAGGTGGTGGAGACGATGATATCGAACCAATGCATGATTCTGAGTTGGGGGCAAACATGGAAGCTCTACATTGTATAATAAACAAAATTTATACATAATAATCTAGATCAAGACTACAAGGATGCCATTGAGTGCCTCGAGAACAAAGATAACATATGAGCAAAGGCTCCAATTTTTATAGTGTAATTGATAAACTGCAAGATGAACAGTATGATGATGAGCACTAGTGAGTGCATCGAGCATGAGGTCAAATGATGATTGCAATTGCAACTAGCTTGACCATGAAGGTTTGTGATCACAGTTGAGTGTGTATAATGAGCTTGAGTGCATCTGGCTCAACGTGCATTGAGTGCAAGTGAGTGTGTGCAAATGATCTCGAGCTTGGCTGAGTGCAAAGGTTGGAAGCTTGATGGGTGAGCACTTAAGCATAGTTAGTATAAGCTTGCTAGCGAGGCTAAGGCGAGCGACTATTATTGAGCCTAACAATTAAATAATTTGATTGAGCATGCAAGCTTTGATGGGTTCTTTTTTATGTGTAGAAGGAAGATAACATGAAGATTAATATGAACTAGAATTTATTTTTTCCATATATAAGATCAACCATTGTATGCAATACAATTATGGTATCATTTGGGGTGGTGGTGCGGTGCTACATATGCCATTTGGGTAACTGCGATTTGATTGCATTTTGAAGAATTTATGGTGGGATAGTTGTGTTTTCAACTTGGCTTGCTAGTATGTGGTGACTGCCAGAAAATTATAATTTGACTTTTTTAAAATAAAAAAATTGTAATAGCCACTATAGTTTCTTAGATAGTAACTTTTGCTCACCATCATGCTTTATTATTACAGTTGCCCAAAACATACTTTATAAAATCTTGATTTTGTATAATAATTAGTTTCCTAAAGGTTAACGAGTGACTTTTGCAAGAGAATAATGAGTAATGTAATATAATACATTGTATGAAGGGATAATGAAGAAATTCCTACAAGTTTTTTAAGTGGTAGATGGATTCTAATGTGGATTCAAATTCAAATGTAATGACAAAATCATTTGCAATGACAATCATATAAGTTTTGAAACTAATTATAGTGCATTTTTAGATTTGGATTTATATTGTGTTAAATAATATTGTTAATAGATACGATGCAATGAGACTCGCAAACATGGTTTTTTGTTTTAGAGCATGAAGCATTGACAAAGTGGACTTTTTAGCTAATTGATGCACATGCACCACAAGAAACATTATTTGGTTTCATATCATTTAACAAATATTAGATGATTAAATAACAAAATGATCTTGATATTTTATGTTAAATGTTAGCAAGAAAAAAAGATTACTATCTAACAAGCAAAAGAGGTATAGATACGCAATGTTCTGAGTAGCAAAAGATACTATTCCTTGGTTGAACAATTCTTCTTTGAGCGGGAGGAGCAAAGTGCACCTCTTGTGCTCTACAAAGCAAAGATGAATTTGTTCTTTACTATTCCAACTATGCTTTAGGGCATAAGCTTGCTTACTTGTAGAGCAATGCACATCCATTTTTATCTATTCCACATTACACTTAGAGTGCATGCTTCTTTGCAGTATTTGCATTAATTTAAAATTACTTATCTTTTTTTATCATTTTAATTTTGAATCAATATTAGAAGCAAGAACTTAAAGTTCCTTGATTCTAATATCTTTAGTAGGCTCAGACATGATCTTTTAGGGTTTTAATTGCTTGTTTCGTAGGTTTTTGCTTGAAAGTAGAGGATTTTTTACTTCAATGCTCAAAGTGGAAAGTGAAGTGAAGCTTTTATAAATTAAATTGTTTATAACTTATATGCATCTATACATATTATGATCATATTATATGTTATTTAATCAACAAAATTTAAACTATGTTAAGTAATAATATTTACCAAATATAATCATAAAAAAATAAAAAAAATGATAAAAGAATATTTAAAAATTTAGAGTAGCCTCGAGGTTAAGCAACCAATTATTGACCAAAAGGTGAAGGCAATGTGAAGTGAGAGAGGTGTGTATATGTAGCATTGAGAAACATTCTTTAAAATAAGCTTGTGAGCAAGAAGTGGCTAGCATCGATAATAAGAACCACTTATAATATAAGTTATCCCTTCTTCTTTTGTTTAGTTTTAAGCTTAGAAATCTCTACGATAAAATTTCTAGCTTAGAAATACCAAAGTAGAGTGCAATAACCATAAGTGGAGAATAACTGAAATATCTTAAAACTCTATATTACAAAAATGTATTTATCTTTGTTTAGTTTTAGCATGCATCATAGTTAAATTATTGTGCTAAAACTTTTAATGAATTTTATATTAATATCAAAATAATCTTAAATAAATAATACTTGTTTACAAATAGTTTTTAAGCCTAATAAAGTATTTAAGCTCAATGATTATTTTATTTAAAGTTTTTAAATTAATCTTATAAGTAATATCTATAATATAGATGAATTTTAAATAATATTCTTTAAGTTTGTCTTTTTATCAATCCACATGGACTTTTTACTTTTTGGCTAACACTCCACAAAAGTGATTGAATAAATTCCACCATTTTTTTAACAAATTTATTTTTTTATCAGACATCAACTTTCAAATAATTTTTATAACTACATCTTATTTGAATATGTCTTAATGATGCCTCCTTTGAAATTTGGAAATATTATCCTTGATTATATTATGGTTGCATAGAAATTGTTTAGTAGCATATCCAAATTGTTTTTGATATATTGCAGTCATGATGAATGTTTATTATTATATGATTTGCTAATATGCTATGTTGAATTTCAAGTTTTTTCGGGTCACTATAGCATGCTATAGTAACCCGCTTCTCAATCATATCATTGAAAGGCTTGTACTATTGGATCAGTCCATGCTATTTTTTCTAGGGGCAATTGGCCCCTTCTTATTTTTCCTCTTCTTTTGATATATTCCTATTTTGTAATATCTCTTAGAGATATGTGTATACACACACACACTTTAATCTCTTGTACAAAGTAAGAGTAAGCAAGAAAATTTTTTTTGAGGGTTTTCTTTTATTTTCTAAATGGTATTAGAGCGAGGTTAAAGTTTTTTCTGAACTTTTGTTCTATTTTTCTAATATTAGAGTTTATCATTTCAAACTTTATTTTTATTACCGGATTCTCCTTCTATTTACTATGTTTGAGTTCTTTAGCTTTTCTTCAAGGATTTGACCATGATTAATGGTGAAAATTGTACCAAAGGAAAACTTCCAGGATTCCAAGTATTTTATTGCTTGAACAAGGAAAAATTATCTTAAATAGTCTCAAATCTGAAAGACTTTTGAAAGGACAGAGAAATATCCAATACCTTACGAATCTACTTTTGGAGCCTAAAGATCTAAAGCTTGTAATTTGGGACGAGGTTGATTCCATGATCATGATATGAAACATCTTCCTACCAGAAATTAGTTAACCATTTATGTTCGTCTCCATCATAAAAGAGATTTGACATGTAGTTAGACAAAACCTACTCAAGAGTGAATGGTGTTGCACTCATATATAAAATTAAGACAATTTTTAAAACTACAATCCAAGATAGCTTTTTTGTCATTATATATTTTAATGCCATGAAAGTTTACTGGTTGAGGTTAGATTACTACTTAGATTTCAAGATGTCATGCTATGATGATATGATGACAAATAGTTTATTGAGCAAGAGAGATTCTTTGAGTTCTTGGTAGGACTCAACAATAGTTTTGACCAAGATTGATTCTAAATTTTAAGTAGAGAAATTCTTGTTTCACTGAATGTAGTATTTTCTATTGTGTGGGCTGAAGAAAGGATGGTGATGATCAATGGTTTAGTCTTTGAGATGTTTTCCATTGCAACTTTTGAATTCTAATATAAGAGACTTTCTATCATAGAACTTTCTTCAAAGAGGCTATTTAGAGGCCAAACTATTTGGTTAGAGGGCCGTAATCGTAATCACACTTTATGTAGTGTTATTTATGGGGGAAAATCACTTGGTGAGAGGATAAGATGCCACGTCTTTACTAGCTTGAGATTAAGAGTGACTATATTGACACACTTGATGTTACATTGACTCTTTTGTGAGTTAGCGTCTTCTTAAATTTATTACATCTGATAAATAGTTGAGAAAGGTGGCGAATTTTCGCTTTAAGCTCTTAGATGATGAATGTAGATATTTTATAATTTCATAATTTTTTATCTTTTAATATTTTATTGAGGTTTAAACTTGAGATGATTTACATCAAAAATTAAAATATTTTGAAGGTAATTTTTACTTCCATTGAGTGTATCAAATTTTGAAATATTTTGTATGTGAGCATTTTAACTTCTTAGTTGGAACACATGCGAGTGTATCAATTTTAAATACTTATGTGTATTTTAAAAGACTTGCATTGTTCTTAAGCCTTTTTACATGCATTTTGAGGCATGTTAAGTGAGGCTTGGAGAATTTCTCATAAAACGTATATGCCGTTCAAGAATACTTGCACTCTTTTGAGGTATTGAATTTGAATTTTAATTTTATCTCATGATTCATGCACATAATTTATTTAATCGGCATGAATTTTGAGTCACCATACTAGCAAAAAAAAAAAAGCTCTATGATGCGTATAAAGTTTCATTTAGTGATTAACACCATTTATCCACTTGTGTGTATGTATTGTAGATCTAATATGGCTTAAGGCTTTTTTTGTTCTTTTTTTTTGCTCTTAAAGCATCAAATTTGTTTATATTTAGTCCATAGTTTACTGAATTTTGAATGTTTGATAAGACCTCATTCATGTTTATTGATGAACCTTCAAGTTTATTATAAATCATTTGTAAGTCTCATTTGATTTATGTTCTTGTTTGTAACCAAAATTTCAAGTTCATCTTAAATCATCAATGATTTAATTTTGTGCTTCAATTAGTGTTTTGTTTTATTTTATTTAATACCAGATGTGGTAATCCAAGTGTTTGTTGAAAAGGTCACATTCATACTCATCATTGAGTTGTCAAGTCCCATATACTTTTCATTTATATTTGATTTTTGTTCAATGTTCACTGCATAACATATTACTTTCCCTTATTAATTTTCATTTATTTTAAGTCATTTTAGACATTTATAATTCTCTGAGTTTTTTCAGTTTAAAATTTGGCAGTATCTCGGTGTCTTTTCCTTGTTAGGGGCATTTATGATAGTGTTAGGTCTTCTTACCTCTCTTAAGAAAGCACACATGATTGGTGTTGTAAGTTATCACTGTTGGGTGTCTTTATATCCATTGTGCTTAAAAAAGCACAAATAGGCTTTCATGTACCTACAAGAGAGAAACACAAGCACTTGATTTTTTTATCATATTAGAACAATGCACATGAATACTTAATTTGTAATCATTTTTTACCACATTGGAACAACATGACACTGGTACATATAATCTAGCAATTTTTTCTTGTTGTGTTGGAACAAAGTGCTTGGGTGTTTATATTTTTTGCATTTTCAACTTTGTGCATGGTGGTTTTGTTGACGAAACAACAACACAATCAATGAATTTGAGAAATGAATTGATGTTTTTTATTTTTTTCGTGTTTTTATTCTTTTTATTCTTTTTTTTTCTATTTCCTTTCTCTCTCTCTCTCTCTCTCTCTCTATATATATATATATATATATATATATATATATATATATACTTATATAAAAATAGGGAGAGAAAGAGAGAGAATGGGATTAGATAGTTAGATAAAGCTCTCTTTTATTTGTTAGAGAGAGAGAGAGAGAGCTTAGAGAAAAAATTTCTTGAATTTTTTTGAGGAAGAGATAGAAAGAGAAGAGATAGTGAGAGAGAGAGTTAAAGTGGAAGAAAGTCAGTCAGAAAGTTCCTCTATTTCGAGAAAGAAATGAGGAGAGAGAGAGAGAGGTGGATGGCAGCAGATTTTTAGTTTGCACAAGGAGTTAGGTGTGTGAATGGGTGGTCGATGATAAAAGGATCAAAGGGGAAAGTTGAAGCTTGGTGGGGTTTTGTGCGGTTGCCGTAAAGAATAGTGAGATCATCGGTGTTAGCAGCTTATTGAAAGGTGGCGATGTTGAGCTGGTTGAGGGGTAGTTTGTGCTAGTGAGGTTAGGGTAGTGAACTAGACAGTGAGCAATGGAATAGGAGGGGAGCTACAATGGTGCGTTGGCGGCAGTTGTTGTTGCAGTTGGGTCAAACACGTGTACAACAAGAGGGAAGGAGAGGAGTGAGCCGTAGTGTTGGCGGTTGTGGAGAGTAAAGATGCAAAAGGGAGATGAGGTGTTGAACAACACCGTCACTTAGAGGAGGAGTGCGGTTTCTAAAGGATGCAAGACAGTGGAAGGGGAAGAAGGGGTTGCATAAGGATGTAGTGGCTGGGCATTTCATGCATGGGATCTAGCAGGACGTGGCTTAGATTTTTTTTCTACATTTCATTTCAATTTTATTTATAATAAGGGTAGATGGGTTTATGAGACGAACAAGACAGGGATGCAACGGATAGCATACGAAACTATAAAATCATGATTTTGATGCCTATGAGAATTTGAAAAATTTAAGATTGGAGTTGATTTAATTTTCTTTAAAATTCAATTATTACATGTTAATTTTAATTAAACTAAACTTAGTTTAATTAGAATAATAATAATAATAATTTTGAATAATAATAATTATTACATGTTAATTTTAATCATATTAAACAAGTCTATGACTTAATCAAAATTAATTATAGTCATACATTTAATAGCTCAAAATGGTGCACATTATGGAGTGGCGTGGTGCGTCGCACCCTTAAACATCATTTGCATGGTGTGGGACAACCTCCAAACATGGCATGTGCTATTTGCGGCATGTATGGTGTATAGTGCATTGCCCCCATGATATACTTAATTTAATAGAAAAAATTATATACATATACATACATACATATATATATATACATTGTAATAAAGCCCAATTTGCATGTGTGGCATGCGTGGGCAATTGATTTCATTACATATGATTGAATTGATCGTGTGTTGTTCTACTTTTAATTTTGAAACTCTAGATGCACTAGTGAGGTCTATGTCGTGATTGGATGACGTTTGAACCACTTCAGCAGTGATCAAGGTAATTCAGACTTGATACATGTTTCCTCTCTTTTTTCAAGCATCACCTTTCATCAAATCACCAGAGGTGTCTCTTTTTGTAATTCCGATGCTCTGAGTTCTTTGACATAACCCATTTTATGAAGTAGGTGATGTTCATATTATTTCATGCCTAATCAATGCATTTTGGTTGTAACTTATGCAATGTCACGTCCATTGTTCATCATTTTCATCGAGTTTAGTCGCGTTGTATTCTAGAGTGTAGATATGGAGATTAACAACCTTGCATAAGATGAATTCCTATTTTATTCTTTTTCTCTTTTTTTCTTTTTTCTTATTTGTTTTAATGTTCAGGATCATTGTTAAAGTTATACGCCATCTTTATTCTTTTTCTTGTTTTCTTCCCATTTTTTATTTATTTTAATGATCAAGATGATTTTTCAGTGTTCATAGTTCTACTTATTTCCTTGGGATGTGTATTGACGGGAAGAAACCAGTTTGGGTGTTAGGGATGTTTAGGTGTGAATTTTATTTGTATGTGATTTGATGAGTTATAGGAAGTTTGGGTTTGAACTTGAAAAAAATTATTTGAATTTTGTTTGGTGATGTGCAGAAAGTTCAAATTTTATAGAACGCCTCTTTTGGATCGTGGAGAAATTTTAGGGATTAATGAAAACTTTTTAGGAAGCCCCTGTGGAAACAGGTTGACATATTTTTGGAGGATAAGGATAACAGGATAGTTAGTTATTCTGCTTTGTTAGATTATCAGCAGATTAAGTGGAGAATACGTAGGCTTTGGGGAGGGTACTTTGAGGATGGAGAAAGGAGCTGAATGTGGGAGAAAAAGGGTGTTTATCAATGTTTTGTTGTTCCATGAACATTATTTTTACTATTCCATTACCCTTAAAAGGTTTCTAGTGCATGACATGGGAAAAAAAAAAAACTTTAAAATGAAAATTAATCTCAAGTTAGCTATCCTGCTTTCAAAATGATTTAAAAAATAATGTTGATATCTGAACATTCATGACTACTATAAATGAACTAGGAAATATAATAAAATGGTTGGAAACTATGAGAAGATGGATGAAAGTTTTGCAGAAAAAAATTAAGAAAAAATAATAACAAAATAATTAAGGTTGACGCTTGAACAAGAAGATTATATCTTCGAGATAGTTTTAGGCTATGATGGACAAAGATTGAGGATAGAGACACTTAACCCGAAACAAAGGGTGTGACAATTTTTGTAAATGTTAGATATGAACACGTACACAATATTTCAAGATATATTTTAAAACATGTTTAAAAAATCACATCTTTTATAATTAGAATAGGGTTAAATTGAATGTGACAAATAGGAGTAAATAAATAAATTTCTCTAGTAAATGTAAAGCAGAAGATTTGTAAATAATTAAAGTGTGTGACAGAGAAGAATGAAAACAGAATCTAAAAAAAAATTGATTAGTTATGGAATGGGTTAGAATAATATAGTTTAATTGTATTATGTATCCAATACATTGTGCTCAAGAGTGTCTAAGATAATATTCACAAAGCGTCAGACTTTTTTCCGGAACAAAATTGAGATACACCACACGACATAATCGACAATGTATTTGAATTGACTTGGAGTCCAACTTAGTGCTTGAGATGGCATGACAACCCTTTTTAAGTTTTCATGCTTCATAGTTTTGATGTCTTAAATTTGTTCAATGATTAAAGTCCTAGGAAAGTGAACATTCATTTATAATTTAACAGTGAAAGTTGCATAATACGAGTCCCAGTGTGACTCGGTTGTCATTGACAAGGGGATAATGACTATGCCCTCCATCTCACATTAAACAAGTCGAGAAACATAGACATTTGCTGACATGAATTTGAAGTTCTGCGTCATAGTTATAAAGATAAACATTACTTAGGTGGCCTTCACAACAAAGTCGCCTGGTGCCATACTCTTCACTTGCTTCCACTTGTCCATCCAAAAAAAAAAAAGCCAATTGGTTTTATGTTTTTTTTCTCTTTATTTTTTTAACCATGATACTGGTTTTTTTTTTTTAATTTATTCACACTTATGTCTACTGCTTATATCAAGGATTTAATGTAAGCCAAGTTTTCGTGGGGTATGAATGTTTTATTTGTAATTGTTTACCAATTTCATAGCGAGATTAATTTCAAAAGCTCTGTTGCAGGCTTTGGAAGTGGTTGATGTGAAGCAACAAGCACAAATGGTCTCAGAACTTGATGGTTCAGTTATGAAGTGTGTTCGAGATCAGAATGGGAACCATGTAATTCAGAAGTGCATTGAGTGTGTTCCTCAAGAAAGGATTAACTTTATCATATCCGCTTGCTATGGACAAGTTGTGGAACTTTCTACTCATCCATATGGTTGCAGAGTTATTCAGGTTTTAAATTTGGTTTAGGATTAACTTTATCATATCCGCTTGCTCTGCACAAATTAAGTATTTTATTTATTGATGTATCCTTTTACCTTTTGTTTTCTATTTATGTTACCACTGTATCTGTTTTCATGTTTTCTCTGATCGAGTCCTTGGAAACTAGCAGAGGATTTTGGAGCATTGTGATGATGCTAAAACACAATGCATTATCATGGATGAGATTCTGCAATCTATTTGCGCCCTAGCAAAAGATCAGTACGGAAACTATGTTGTTCAGGTATTATGATTTGTTTTTGTTATACATTCATCTGTTGTACATATTCATATGCTTTTTTTGTTTCATAATCTTGTCTAGCATTGCTAATTCCTGGGAACCTTTTTGATGCTCTTTTAAAATTAAGAATTGACCTTGTTTCCAGTATTTGTATTGTCACAGTACGGAAGTAGTGCTATAGCATTCTGTGTGTTATGAATTTAAATATAATTTCCATTCATAAATAGTTTTTTAACATTTAGTAAATCCAAGTTTGTGTGAATTGACTGTTGGCATGTCAGAGTATAATTCATTTTTACAGAGGTCATAGATAATAGATTTGTTTGGACAATATTTACTCTGGGTGCAGAATCTTGGATATAACTAATGAGATGAAACAAACATTGTTATAACTTCACTTGCATTGAAATTTGACAATTTGTAAATCAAATAATTATTGCATTGGCCTATCTACTACTAACGGCTCTATAAACCTTAATAATAACAAAACAATGATTTGCAATAAAATGACAGAATGCAACAATAACTACTACTACAAGCCTTTATCCCACTACGTTGGGCCAGCTAAATGAATTCTTTTTCTCCATTGTGTTCTATTAAATATCATATTCTCATTTAATTCTAATAAACTAAGGTCATTTTTCATAACATAGGCCGAATCTAATACATCTTCTCTCCTAACTACATCATTGGGCGGCTAATGTTTATGTGACCAAACCATTTGAGAAGACTCTCTTATCTTTTTCTAATGAGACTAATAGTAATAATAGTAATAATGATAATAATAATATGAATAGTAAAATAATAATAATAATAATAATAACAATTGTTGACCTCCATACATGCTGCATCAGTTGAGTCGAGCTCACAAGACAAATTTGACGGACTTGAATAAAACAAGCAAATCAAGTGAAATACACTCGGCGCCGAAAATCACAAACGATCTCCGATCAATGAACGGACTTCACCATCACGTCCAGAACGTCAAAATTGATCAGAAAATACATATTGCACAATTTGACGGTTGATCGATCAAGAAGAGGGTCGAAGCACCTACGCGCATATCGAGATTGGGAAGCTGCGACGATGCCCAAACGACCTCCGTTCGTGAAATTAATCGCATTGAAGGCCGAAATAACCGTCGAATTAACGGACTCCATCACGCTCGTAACGCCGAAATTGATCAGGATATACATATCGACGGTCGACTGATCAAGAAGAGGGGTCGTCGAAGCACCTACGCGCATATCGAGGTGGGAAGCCGCGACGATCCCCAAATGATCTCTGTTCGTGAAATTGATCGCGTCGTTAGCATCGAAATGTAGGAATCTATCAAATGACCGCTCACGCCATCGACGAACCGCGGAATATCGGCGCGCAAGCGCAACGCGAAATTGATCGATGGACGGCCGATGAACCAAAAGATCCGATCGTAAACTGATGCCGCATGATCGAATATCGTAATAACATAATCAACATATATATATATATATATATATATATATATATATATATTATATAATTGCGTCGTTACAAAAAGTAAAATTAGGGTTTGATTTTATTCAAATAAATAAATGCTCTTATAAATGCTCCTATAAGACCTAACCCTCAGGACTCCTATTCACAACACTACGATTCCTATTCATTCTATTGGCAGCGCAAGCCCCTTCCTCTATCTCTCGCAATCTTGAGCCGACGAACCCCCGTCTCCTCCTTCCAGTAACTCCTTTCCTCCCAGGCAATCGCACAACAAAGAAACTCCTTCCTCTTGTTTGGTCGCTCTCGCAATACTGACTTTACATGCTTTCTTAAGCGTGGTGGGAACACTGGATGCAGTCCCTACAGAGGACGGAGGGAATTTCATTTCAAACACAGATATTGAAGGCATATGCATGCTTTCTTAAGCATGGTAGGAAGGAAGACTCTGAGCCTCCTCATGTGACGACGATTTAAATTTCATCAATATAAAGATTAATAATTAATGAAAATGAAATAGTTAAGAAATAATATTTGAATCTTAAGCGAGTAACAAGATCAATAATCAAACTAAGTACAATGTACTAAACTGAGACAAATTGAGCTTACAATCATATGACTGACAATAGTCTACAACAAATTAGATGTCTATTCAATGCAAGTAAAATATTTGAATGAATAAGAAATACACTATGCTATAAAACATTCAAAAGATTTAAAGTTGGATATGAATGAAACATACAACTTACGCTACCAGATTTACAACACATCGTGACTAACGTAAAACATTAATTAAGACTTCAATCAACTCGCATATTATAAAGTATGATTAAAACTCAAATTTAGTGCCTTAAAAGTGGCAAAGATTCTTAATATACGCATGAGCCCCCAATCTAAATGCCTAAACTTGCAGGATGCTGGTTGATTCTAGGTTCAGGACGGGTTTGGGGTAACAAAACCTAAACAAAAATCTATTGATAATTTTATAAGAATCTCAATTCAATAAGACATCTGAGAAACTAATTCTGTCATATGACAGTAGATCTGATCCTTTATTATTAAATTAATAGAGTCGACAGGATCTAAAATAGTGAAACGATAAACTGCCTGATGATGGCTGTGTTGAATGATGATTTTAACCGGAGGAGATACTTCCATCAAAATGTGATTCTAATTTTAAATCAAATTAACTCAAATTAAATATTAATCAAAAATCTAATATATCACTAAACTATTAATGGTTAAGTGAAATTTATCAATCTAAAAATTTAAAGCTCAAATTCAATCCGCCTTCTGTAATTGTTTGTCGGAGATGATAAATTAAGAGAACTCTAGCTCACAAAAGAGCCAATGTCAAATCAAGTACATAACTATATTCACTCTCATAATCTCTACGTAAGGACGCGATTCTCCTGTATTGGTAAGAGCTTTACATAAGATGCAATTACGACCAAAGTCCTCGACGCGATTGCCGCCAAATGACACAATTATATTATATCACGATCGTAGATGCTCCAATGACTTCTTTTGAGTTGTGAACCAGTTATACTTGATAGTAAAAAAATCATCTGTTAAAGTACTTGTCTCTCTTGATACAAATACCCCAGTCTACAAGGTTCCTCAACGACGCAACATGGTTCCGACAAGGATCCTTCGATTAGTTGTGACTACCTCCTTTGACTAAGTAGACTGGACCACGATGGACGACGAACCATGAGATCTGGGAGACGCCATCATTCCCCCAACCATCCGCTTTAAGTTAATACTGATGAATTTCATAAATCTAAAAATAAAAACTCTACATGCTGTTACTATATGCTACACATTTAGCGACTTAATAATTAGCCTTAATCGAAAGTTCTTTCGAGAATCGAGGGTAATTAACTATGTGCTATGCCTTATAGGAAACCTAACTAGATCTAAAGTCCTCACAAAATGAGGCAAATCTCGGTAATGTCTTATCTTCTATTCATCGCTTAAAAAATTAAACACTTAAATCATACTCTCTCATGTTGTGACGAATTTTCGAGCCCACATTTCTCACTCTGGACATTTCTCTTTCCATCTTTGGCTTAGTCGAATCAAAACGATGATAACAACGGAGTATAATAAAATCAAAATTTAAAGTTATTTATAAAATAAAATTGGTTGAAATTTAAATCATTTTTATAATGGACATAATTCTGAAATTTTCAAGATTTTATTTATATATAATTTGCTTCAATATTCTATCATGTTTGTTCTATCTCTGTATCATAAAAGTGTGGGATGATATATCAATTTTTGATTATTAATCCCCATCATTCATTTCACAGATGGATCTAAACACACCGCTTATCATTTAGGTCAGAGCCAACATCCGTCCGACTAATGTCATATCAACACCGAGTTACTTATACAATTTGGTAGCGAGATTTCAATCACCGCCGAATATATCAGCACAGACAATCATGTCAATTTGCACATCAACCCGTGCAGCAGGTCAAGTCTATCAAAGCTCCTGTTGCTATTGCTGTTGAGGTTCCTTGAAAGAGAATTTTTGTATTTGAAAAGTTGGGACACACTGAAGCTCCAGCTATGAAGAGAATGATAACTGCACAAACAATTTTAGTAGTGCATCTGAACGCTACTTCCTTGCCGATTTTGCCCTTTGGCCATGATGTCAAGCTTCCTCATCCAAGGAAAGCGACAAGTCAAAGGAGAAGAAGGAATCGAGTTGAGCCCATCGCCTCACCGTCCCTCCTTACACAACCAACCTTACAACTGAAGCGAGTGTTCCCACTCACAAGTTTTAAAATCTCAAGTGGGTGAAAAGAACAGCTCTACTAGTGATATTAAGCAATCATTATGGGAGCAACGACATCAAGCTCCAACCCCACAAAGGAGGTATCCTTAGACTCTATCCTCTAAAGTGCACAGCGTGCTGAAAGTTGTAAAAGAACAAGGCTTTATGAAGAAGAGATATCAAAGGACAATTATTAGAGAAGCTAACAATGCTCCACTTCAGAAGCTACCATCAGTGGTAGTAAGAACTCATGAGCGTTACAAACAAGCCTCAAGGCATAACATCGGGCGTGACACCTAAACCACGCGTTAGAATCGCCGAAAAGGTCCCAAGGGAAAACAAGTATGGAGGCTGAAGCCTGGAGAAGAAACAATCACAGAAAGATAGAAAGGCGTGACATCTGGCTCGAATATCCGGAGATTCCGGCAAGACCCAACAAAAATGGGTTTATAAAAAGAATGTTATAATCAATGAGGCTTGTGGTGGTCGACACCCTAAAGAATCCTCTAGGGAATCCCATCACCAACCTAAACAATATTCCCTTGATTTTGATCGTAGCCCTCTGATTGAGGAGACGTTCGTCCCACACTCTGAGCCTGAAATCAGATGGAGACGTCGATCAGAGATAAGGCTGTAGAAGAATAAGAAGATGAAGAAGATATCATGGGGGTAGATGTGGTGTATATGATACAAGACATCGTAGAACCATATGGTGTACGACAATACCGATCCTGGCGTCATGGCGCCGCACCTCCTATCCACATCGAAAAATCAGCACTAGGTCAAATGGAAGCAAACCTTTTAGTTTCTCCTCAAGTGACGAGCAAGAAGAGGAACAAGAAGAATATAACATGCTATTCGCTGACATTGCTACGCTTGCTCAGGTGCAAGGCAAATGCAGCGGCAGATGAAAGCGAAGGATGAAGAGATCTCTTAGCTGAATTCTAAGATGAATCAGATTATGATGCAGATGAATCTCATGATACAAATGATGCAGAGGAACGCCGTGCGCATACCGCCTCTCCTATCAATCATCAAACAACTAACACCGCCATCAATCCACCAGTTGAGCAAGCGCCAAAACCTCCGGAGCACAAAGTGCTCATGATGGTAAAACAAAGTCAATCAATTGACCGCCCACCCATTCTTGAAATATTGAGCACATCCGAGCAATGATAGCTGCATACCAAACCATCATAAGTGAAAAGTCAAAGATAGCGAACGTGGAAAAACGGTAAAGAGGTTGCACATATCCTGTAGAATATGACCAGGTGTCGTATCCTAAAAGTTACTCAGTGCCCAAATTTTACTAATTTGATGGCAATGGTAACCCAAGGCAGAACCTAGCACAGTTCAAGGCAATTTGTGATAACACTGGGGCAATGACGCACTGTTGTTTCGCCAGTTCGTTAGCAGTTTAACTTCAACTGCTTTTGAGTGGTACGCAGAGTTGTCGAACAACTCAGTTAAGACATTCGCTGAGTTGGAGGCAATATTTATAAAAAGATTTGCCAGTGCAATCAGAAAGACTACTATAGCTGACCTCGCCTTGGAGAAAAGGAAGAAGGATGAGTCTGTTACAAAATACATAACTCGTTGGCGCAACATGAGCATGAAGTGCAAGCAACAGCTGGAAGAGTAACATGTAATTTAGCTGCTAATGGACAACATTGATGATAAAATGATGCCCTATTTATTCATGATTTTATCACCACCTTTCAAGAACTACTGGATCGAGTGAAAAAATTCGAAAAGTTGAATCTTTCCAAGCTTGAAAGCTATTCAGATGGAACACAGAAAGGGAATTTCTCAGAATCAAGGAGGAATCTCACATTGCTTCATATGATTCAAATAAAGGAAGGAGATCAACTTACAATGTTGATAAAGGGAAACAACCTATCTATTTTGAAGAGAAAGTTAAATAACTCTTCAATTCTCAACTGAAATTAGTTCTCGGGGGCAATCATAAAACGATAACTTTCTTAGCAATGATGACCGCCCAAGGCAATTATTAGGAGATGATGATCGAATGAATCCATCTCTTAAGGAGAAGATGAACAAGGAATACTCATTCAAAAGGGAAAGTGTGTCCAAACTATTTCGGCAAGCACTCAAAGTAGGGTTGGAGTTGCCAGAATGTAAAAGACTTGAAGAGTCATGACGAACTGATAGCCCAAATTACTGTCCATATCATCGGGTCGTTAGCTACCCTATAGAAGATTGCTATGTATTCAAAGACTGGCTATAAAGAAAATACAGGAGAGGTGAATTCACACTATCCAACAATGTTCTTATTCACCCAAAGAAACTAGGGTGGTTATGTTCTCTTCCGTGCCCCCGCAGAAAGATAAAGCAAAAGAAAAGACAATTGAGGATAACAAATGAGAGATTGCGGTATTAAGGAAAACTATGAAGATGCTGAAGCAGTTAGAAGGCGTTCCTAGTGTCAAGTGAAAATCACCGTTTGAACCGGTATTGGAACTAAAGGTAGGGTCCACATCAAAAGGTCATGCTCTTCAGAAGCAGTCTAACGTGGTTGGTGTTCCCGGACCTAAGAAGCAACTCCTATTTAGAACCCGCCAAAAACTCCCAAAAGACTAGCCAAATCAAAGAAGATAAAGAAAAAATCCATTACCCAAAAGATTATTAATAATTTTGAAGAATATCAACGACCAAGACAACCAATTAAGCTTGCCGATTTCATGTTAGGATTTCAAATCATTGAAACAAATGGTGAAGGAGATGACGACGAAGAATCTCTTTTAGAGAAGTCTGTCGGGTTATCTCAGCGTCCTTGGATACTCTCCGACGGAATTCATTTTTTCAAGATAATCAAAGAAGAACCATCAAGATGTAGCATTCAAGCCTTGCCTGATGGTGAAGCAAACAGATAATAGCTCGGAAGAAGACTTGTGCTTTCTGAAGGAAGATTAGTCAGAGTCTTCAATATCACCATTGATGAAGGGCATAAAACTTGGAAGTGATTTTGAAGGCTCCATCCGATCCTCTGGCATAAACAGTGATTCTGAAGAGGAGAATTCTTTAGAAGAATCCGAGCCAGATAAAGCTGCCCCAATATAGCTAAGAAGTGGAAGGTGTTGTCGTCATCACAAAAAAAAGGAACGCCAAATAAAGGCAATGACAAGGACATAGAAGTTAATGAAAATATCATCTCCAAAGATCCAAAGAAGTTTAACATGGATAAAGGAATCGATTACAATATCCTGTCGCGTTTTAGGAAGATCTCTGCACAATTGAGTGTGTATGAGACCCTCTTGATGTCGCAGGATCTCCGTGAAACCTTAATTCAGGTTCTTAAGAATTCGGAGAAATATGAAGCGTGCCAAGTGAATGAAGTATTACAATCTCAAGACCTTCGACGATCACCTTCGAGGAAGATCTTATACTTGGAACATCGTAATAACGCTCTATATGTTCAGTGATAGCGTCATAATCAATCAAATTCTAATTGATTCAGGTTCATCTGTTAATTTCATGAGCCTACGAGCATTGAGAGGATTGTTCCTTGATGTTCAACATCTAGATGGACAAATTGATGATCCACGACTTCAATGAAAAAGGGCAAAAGGCGCTCGGATCTTTTACCTTGTCACTAAGATTTGGGGAACTTTACACAGAAGCCAAATTCCACGTCATTGATGCTAACACCTCGTTCAGGGCCTTGTTGGGTCGTCTTTGGCTACATGAGTACGGAATAGTTTCGTCTACTTTGCACCAATGCATTAAACACATAAGAGACGAGGAAGAATACAATATTCTTGATAATCTTCAACCATGCATGAAGTTAAAATTTATGAAGATGCGAAATATTATTTGTTAAAAGAGCCCATACCTCATCAATCTAAAGCTTCTACTTCAAAGGTTGCAAAACAATCCAAAGAAGTGAAGAAAGAAAAAGAAAGAAAGAAGGCGACGACTCTTCCTAATGCAACTAATGCATCACCTAAATTGAAAGGGCTAATCCCTCATTTGGGCAGTGACACAGAAGAAGAAGAGGATGATCCTCCTGTGGGGCCTGAGGGAGTGAACAAGTCTCTGGTGAAAGGAAAGAAAAATATAGAATACTCAGACCCTGATTATGATTCTGAACCTATTTACGAAAGTGAAGTTCAGTGTATCTTTTCAAGAAGGACGGTAGACCTGTTGATATATGAAGATTCATTAGTGGTCATGCTAGTTTCTTTTCAACATTTCAAGGAAATCACTCCACGTGAGGTCCACATTGTTGAAGAATTAAAGACTTTCTATGTGTCGCCCTTGCCTGGAAGTGATGAACATAGAATTTCATTCTACAAGTCTGAGGAGTGTTACCACCAAGATTCTGATTGGCTCATGCAATTCAATGAATTTAACGATATGGTGCCAACTAGAATGCTAAGGTATTAACCTTTAAGGATCCGTAAGATGATGCACAAATTAGGGGTTGTTACATAATAACAGAAAATGAAATTGAGACTGAAACTGAAAATGAAGATAACATTTATCGAGGTCTATCAAATGAAGAAGTGGCCAAGCCGCGACAAGAACTTGAGGATGGTGGGCAAGTAACTGCCATGGATGAATTAAAAGAAATCAACTTGGGAACAGAAGATGATCCCCGTCCAACCTTCGTTAGTGTCCTTCTCCTTGGTGAAAAAGTTGAAGAATTAAAGGCCCTACTTTGTGAATTCAGGGATTACTTTTCTTGAACATACTTTGAAATGCTAGCTTATCCCTTGATATGACAGTTCACAAACTAACCATCAAGGCAGATACAATACTTATTAAGCAAGCTCATAGGGTAATGAGGTTGGAAATTGAAGAACATGTAATTGCAGAAACTAAGAAGCTGATCGAAGAAAGCTTTATTCGAGAATAAAAGTATGCAGATTGGATAGCCAATATTGTTCTAGTGAGAAAGAAGAATGGTCAAATTCGTATCTGCATTGACTTCCAAGATCTGAACAAAACATACCCAAAAGATGATTTTTCGCTTTCGATATCAGAACTACTAGTGGATAATACCATACTACGACATGTTCTCATTCATGGATGGGTCATCAGGGTATAATCAAATCAAGATGGTTCCCGAAATGAAAGATACATCATTCAGGACACCGATCGGTATATACTGCTACACTGTCATGCCATTCGGATTGAAAAATGTTGAGCTACATATCAGAGGGTCATGACATGCATCTTCGACATGTTGATTCATCAGAAAGTAGAATGTTATATGGATGACCTCGTTGTTAAGAGCATAGATCGAGAAGATCATTTTGATGACCTGAGAATGGTCTTCGAAAGAATTAGGCAGTATGATCTCAAGATGAATCCTCTTAAATGTGCATTTGGGGTTTTGTCTGGAAAGTTCCTTGGCTTCGTGGTGCGGCACATAAGAATTGAGATCGACCCTAATAAAATCAAAGCAATAGTGGATATGCCACTGCCGAAGAATCTTCGTCAACTTTATTCTGTGCAGGGACATCTGGCATTCATCCGGCGTTTCATATCAAATCTGTCAAGTAGGTGTCAACCATTTGTTAAATTGATGAAAAAGAATGCACCGTTTAAATGGAACGATGAATGTCAAGAAGCATTCGATAGCATTAAAAGATACCTGTTAAATTCACCGATTCTTGCAGTACCAATTTCAGGGAAGCCCCTCATTTTATATATAGATGCACTAGAAGAATTACCGGAGCATTGCTTGCACAACATAATGAGGAAGGCAAAGAAAATGCACTGTACTATATCGGTCGGAGATTGATAGGAGTTGAAGCAAAGTACTCTCCGATCGAGAAGCAGTCTTGCACTAATCTTTAATGCTCTAAGCTTCGACATTATATGTTGTATAAGATAACGCATCTTAAAGATCGATCCAAGTTCATGACAAGACCAGATGATCGCTGATATGGGTAGTGCTCTGAGCTCGATATTACATATGTATCTCATAAAACTATTAAGGGACAAATACTAGCAGATTTTCTCGCTGCGCATCCTATCTCAGCAGATTCAGCAGTCAATGATGATTTACCTAATGAACAAATTCTACTTATTCATTAAAAGAGAAAAGCTGTAGATTTGGGAAATGTATTTCGACGGTGCATCATTTATTAAGTCTGCTTAGCCCCTAAATCCGCAAAAGCAAGAGCTGGCGTTAGCTTCGTCTTCATAACACCAAAATGTGACATAATGAGGCGTTCATACAGGCTGACTGAGCCAAGAATCAACATTGAAGTTGAATATGAGGCATTGGTGGTAGGCATCGAAGAAGCTGTTATCGTCGGCATCCAAAATTTGAGAATTTTCGGATACTCTCAGTTGGTGATCAACCAAGTGTTGGGCGTCTACAAAATTAATAAGCTCGAACTGGCATATTATCATAAGCGAGTGCTTGAGCTCATGAAATAAATTTTGAATGTTAAACTGGCTCGAGTTTCTCGATCAAAAAATAATAAAGCGGATTGTTTGGCCAAGTTGGCAAAAGAGATGACGAATACGGACGACGACGATGTGTTGATTGAAGTGTCCACTCGTCGAGTTCTGCAACCAGTAAATCCATACTCCCCGCAAGTAGAGGGGACATCAAACTTAAGTCTACAGGAGGCAATTCAAATTGCTCATCACTCTCCCAAAGAACAACAATACAAGAGAGAAAAATTCAAAAGTATTACAAAGAAATCATGTGAAGCTTTTATAATGGAAGAACCTGATGATTGGAGACAACCCTTCATCAATTATTTCAAAGAAAATAAATTGTCGAGCAATAAATCTCTAGCTACGCAGATTACAAAAAGAATCTTACGATATGCTTATCTCAATTACACATTATTCCGTAGATCATTTGAGCAAATGTGGTTGCGATGTTTGGGGACGGATGAAGCGAACAAGGTAATGTCTAAAATTCATGAAGGGCTCTATGGCGCGCACCAGTCAGGTCCTAAAATGATAACAAAAATTAAAATGATGAGATACTATTGGCCTTCAATGGTGAAAGATTGTATTAATCATGCTAAAAAATGTCATGAATGCCAAGTCCACGGGGATCTCATTCATCAACCTCCGAATCCTCTACACCCAACAATAACGTCCCGATCGTTCGAAAGTAGGGGCATGGATATAATTGGACCGATTGATCCTCCATGATCAGCCGGACATCGGTTCATTTTAGCAGCTATTGATTACTTCTCCAAGTGGGCTGAAGCCGCTTCGTTTAAAGAAGTCACTGTTGATCGAGTCGTTGACTTCTTCACCAACGATGTTGTCTATAGATTCGGGGTGCCACGGCGAATCATTTCAGACAACAGCATGACTTTCAAGAGTGCAAAGATATACAAATTTGCTGATCGGTACAAAATCGATTGGTGGTACTCATCAATCTACAATCTATGGGCCAATGGTTTGGCAGAGGTTTTCAATAAAACCTTAGTGAAGTTGCTCAAAAAGATTCTCACGAAGAATAAAAGAAAGTGACATTAAAATGATGGAAGCACTCTGGGGATATAGAACAACTTACAAAATGCTAACCAGGATCACTATTTATGGTATAATATTTGGAGTTGAAGTCTGCGATTAGAAGTTGAGCTACCACCACTTGAGAATTCAATCTCACTCAAGAAAAACTCCGCGAATGAAAGAGTTGGATGCGACGAGTTAGACTCAAGCTCAACAAAGTTTAGAAATCTACCGAAGCGGGATGTAAAGCATTCGATACCAAGACGCCCTCGACATTTTAGAAATGAATTGGTTTACTCGAGAAGGCCAATCATCCTCATCGCAAGATCGGTGGTAAATTAGCTAACTAGAAGAAAGTCCTTACGCATTGTATGGAGAAGCTACCATCAAGAATTCAATAATCCGATGCTACCAATCAATGATCGTTATCTCAAGAAATATCATAAGCGTGGATAAGTATATAAATACTTAAATGAATATTGCACTGGTAAGATTTTCATGCCAAATACACATGTAATTTCACTTGAAGATTCTCTCATAAAATGAGAATGCATTTTCAAGTTACTATGAAAACCCCCATTAAACAGGGGACATTTTTATATATTTAGTTGAGTTGATATCGTGCTTCAAAGAGATTCTCAATAAATATATATAATAATCATAATGAGGAGAAGCCCTTACGAGGGTAAATGGGGAGAAGCTACCTTATTGACATGAATGGTCAATGACCGATGCTACCAATCAATGATCGTTATCTCAAGAAATATCATAACTGACTGTGGATAAGTATATAAATACTTAAATGAATATTGCACTAGTAAGATTTTCATGCCAAATACACATGTAATTTCACTTGAAGATTCTCTCATAAAATGAGAATGCATTTTCAAGTTACTATGAAAACCCCCCTGTTACAGGGGACATTTTTATATATTTAGTTAAGTTGATATCGTGCTTCAAACTGAGATTCTCAAATAAATATATATAATAATCATAATGAGCTCCGTTTATTTATATTAAAGAAGTTCAAACTCTGTAATACATTTTGAAGTATCTGAATCCCCTGTTAGATAGGCATTTTTTAGTTTTTATAAATCAAAGTTGTTCAATCCTTCCTATGAAACAAAAGATCTTGTATATTCGTCGACATCGCTTTATGTTGAGATCCCTGAATATATCTATGATTGTTATTATTAAAGTTGCAGGTCTTATAAAAACAAAAGAATCTACTTCAATGCACGAAACGACAATCCTAATTGTTAAAAGTTTTCCTCCGAGATTCATCAAATGTCGAAGATCAAGTCAGAAGAACTCTCAATTTCGGAAGCTTCAATCAAATAAGTTGGAAAAATATCAACCTCTACATTTTCAAGTTTATGACACGAATAGATTCTAAAGGTCGAACTCAACAAGCCTATAAATGGCCGAGTTGCTGACGCTCTCCTCACTCAACAAGTCACAAGAAAAGGCCGCAGTGAAAAGACTCCGTCTGATGACAAGACCACAAGCCATCAGCTTAAGTCAAGACTGAGTAGTTCTAAAGGTCGAACTCAACAAACCCACAATGGCCGAGGCGACGCTCTCCTCACTCAATAAGTCATAAAAAAAGGCCGCAGTGAAAGAGCCCGCTGCCAATACAATGATAATTTCAATCCCAAACTAAATCCAAAGTGATTACAAGCAAACCAAAATCCGTGTCTTTCTAGATCGATGAGTGACAATATGAAATAATCTCAACTCGAGTCGCCTCAAATCAATCTCCATATTGCCTACAAGGTGATATCATAATCTATTTTTAAACAACCTGATCAAGCACAAAGTGCAGATCAAAGCCAATTTCCTCATCAAGTCCGCCAAAGTAGAAAACACAGGATCGAGGAAGTAATCCCATAGTTCATACAAAGGCAATGACCGAACTAAAGGAATTCCGTGGTTATTCAGTTTGTTAAATCACACATTACTAGACTGATAACTCAACATTATAGACCTAATATGGAAGGCTGGGTCATCTGTATGCACCCTTCAACGAGTCTATCAAAGCAGCAATCACAAGATTTAGGGCGTACATACACTTCCTAACAAGTCAATATGGACAAATCAGATTAATCATTTATCAAGTCCGTCAAGCTTAAAGCTAAGACAAAGAATTTCAAATATCAAAGTAAACAAACCAATTCCTCAATCAAACCCGATCAAGCATGAAGCCAGGGTCGGAGGAAATCCAAATCTACAAAGATACAAAAGCAAAAGATCTTCAGCGAACCCATCAAACCAGAGAGCAGATGGTGGAAGATGATCTTCAGCGAGCTCGTTGAAGCTGAAGTAATTCAAGATGCATGGCTAACTCAAAGGGTCAACCAGTTTTCAATAAGCATGACTCGCTCCATGCGCGAATCACATTTGTCGGTCATTTGACCGACTTTATCCATGTCAGATCACGAAGTCGAAGCTCACACGACAAATTTGATGACTGATGCAAAAGCAGTGCAACCTGAGCTAAAATACACTCGACGGCCAAAATCAAACGATCTTCGATCAATGAACGGACTTCGTCATCACGTCCAGAACATCGAAATTGATCAAAATATGCATGTTGCACAATTCGACGGTCGACTGATCAAGAAGGGGATCCTCGAAGCACCTAAGCGCATATCGAGGTCGGGAAATCACGACGATGCCCAAACAACCTTCGTTCGCGAAATTGATCACATTATTAGCGTTGAAACAACTTCTGATTGACCAATGGACTCGTCATCGCATTCATGACATCGAAATTGATCATAATATACATATTGCACAATTTGATGGTTGGCGATCATCAAGAAGGGTCGCCGAAGATTTACACGCATATCGCCCGTCGAATGCCCACACCCACCTTCGCTGCGAAATTGATCGTGTTGTTAGCATCGAAACGTTGGAACCTATCAAATGAGTCGCGCTTTAGAGAGTCGCGAATGTCGAAGCGGTCGCGAACGCGACAATTTAAATCGAAATTGATCCGATTCTACCGACATGAATCAAACGGTCTCGATTATAAACGGACCGCTGCTGCTACGAACATCTAATAACATAATCAACCTATATATATATATATATATATATATATATATATATATATATATATATATATATATATATATAATCCGACAAATTTAAATTAGGGTTTGATTTTATTCAAATAAATAAGTGCACTTATAAATGCTTCTATAAGACCTAACCTTAAGGACTCTATTTAAAACACTACAATTCCTATTCATTTTATCGGTACCTAAGCTCTTCCTCCATCTCTCATATATCGAGCCTGAACCTTGTCCTCTTTCCTTTCCAACGAACTGCTTCCTTCCTCCCAGGTATTGACGGACAGAAATTAAACTCCTTCCTCTAGTTCGACGCTCTCACTACTTTACTAAGCCTTCCGTCAGATCAACACTGAACTCCACAAACTGAAGCCGCTCAATCATCGGGCTATTGTTCTCTGAATGAGCATCTAGAGCTCTGCTCGATTACGGTGTAAATAACAAACCTTCCCAAAGCCTGTCCGACCTTCTCATGTAACTCTTTTCCTTCTCCTGTGACTCCATGGAAATCGAGCCCATTGATTTGTGCTGTAATGCTACGACTCCCCTACCACCGCTGTTGTAATCAAACTCCCAAACCGAGAGCTGCAACCCTCTTGGCCTTGTCCTGTTCCTGTTGTAAGCCGAACATCAATCAACCTGTGGTGAAAGTTTCATTCTTCATCTATCTTTTTTTTGAGGAAAGTAAATGAAGAACAAAAATAACAACTTTCTTGTGTTGGACATCACGTAGATCCACAAATATTTTATTAGGATGACGACGATACATCAGAGAATGATATACTATTTCAAGAGTAAGTCACCCTATAATAATAATCACCTTAATAAGGATCTTGGGGACTCCTGATATACTAGATTCTTCCCCACTTTACATAAAAGTAAAGTAGGTTTATTTTAAACTGGGTTAGTTAATTCACAAAGCAAGCCATAGTTAATTACATCAAAAGAATGAGATTCGGGAATACTCTCATTAAATGATCGTTTCAAAGATTTCAAAGATAAGTATCAATTAATTGGTTTATTTTAGATCAAATGATTGAGAGAGAGTTATTATCGAAATAAAAGGAAGATAAGAGATGCTTATGATATTAAAGCAGTCTCAAACTATCCCATGTATGCTTTATATTTTGAAATTGAAGTGATTTATTTGTTTGAATTTTTAAAGTGGGATTATAATTCCACAACATTAGATTATGAAAATTCTAAGAGTGAGGATTTATAGCAGCGAAGTAAAGAACCTCTCGAACATAAATCAGGATTTTGAGGGCCAATGCACGACTTAATTCTAAAGCCAAAATGAGTATTCATTTTACTTCCACAAGAGAGGATAAACCACCCGACTGTTTGGACTTACAACCGCTTAGGGGTGGCCGCCAACTAACTCCTACGATTTTAAATACATGTAGGTAAGTCATATGTTTTTGCAAGATAGCTAAGCTATTATTTTTTTTAAAACTAAGTCTTTAAACACACCTAAGACTAGATCATGTAGCATTAATTAATCTTAAATATAATGCAAATTTTATTATATTTTATTTCATTTTGGACAATTGATTTGACACACAAGTATAAGATTTATATGCTTAATGTAAGAAATTTGATTATGGGCCAAAATCGAAGGAGATATTTTCACCATGACTCTCAAAGGTAAAGTCAAGTTCCCAAGAAAGGTAAGTCCTCCATAAGCAAGAGTGAAGCAAGATGCTTTTTATGTATGATGTGAAAACATACAACATCTAGCTAAGGGGTTGTTAAATCTTTTATCTTGTTTTATAACCTAAACTTTAGGTGAGGTTATGAGTTGTTAATTTTTAGTTTTGAGTTGATTAATTGGATAAAAATTTATTTATTTTCTAAGAGCCTAATCGCATCCAGGCTATTCATCAAAGCTAGGAAAAAACTAAGAAAATATGCAATCTTAATACACAAGCTAAATAAACATCAAATAATTTATAAAACTAGCACAAAAAAATAAAATGCCTTTTGTGGTCGGGCTCTATCCCACAAATTCGAAAAGAAATTGAGTAGCCGGGCTCTACCCTTATACAACCCGGGTTACAAATGAATTAATTACAATCAAAAAAGAATTCATGTTATGGTGGTTTTCATTCTTTATTTCTTCTTTTTTCATTTTTTTTCTTTTTTTTTCTTTTTTCTTCTTTCTTATTTTGGTTGGTTAGAATGTGGTTGCTCTAAAGGCTTCACATGGTGCATAAGACATAGTCTTATGACTAATGATCATCCTAATCTCCATAATATTCATTCCAAATCCTAATTGTAATATTACATGAAATTGAAAAAAATAAATCTAATTAAAATCTGCAAAATAAAGATTAGCTAAACAAACCACACATCCCAAGCATGTATAGAAATAAATTGGATTTAGTACCCCACACATGAGTAACTAAGTCCACCTGGCCTATTTTTGGATTATGCTTAGGAGTATAAGCAACCTGCATAGCAAAAAATATTTATATTTTTATTATACGTTCTTAAGACAATCCCCTCAAGACAAATGATTAGACTAAGATCGCCATTCTCACAGATATACACTAATATCTAGACTAAAATATCACATCACAAAATAAAAAGCATCACCATATATCAACATAGCTAAATGCGACTTTGCCTAATGTGTGTGCCATTTAAGATTTGTGTGATATGTCTTAGCTAGGTTTTAAGATTAGAATTTTCTAAGCGAGAAAGGGTTCAACTTAGAGGGTGGTTTCATTTAAGGGGTTTAGTTGATTTTTTAATTTTATTTGATGATTTGATTTGATTTGAATGAACTTATACTTAATTACTATGTTGTAAGGAGAGGAAAAGAGAAGACTTCTCTTTCCTCTCTACCTTAAGTTATTTTTAAGGTAGATTCATTAGTAATTTTTGTTTAGTAAATGTTTTATTATATGTTTTAATTAATTATAAGTTTAGATTTGTTCTAAATAAACCTGTTCAAATAAGAAAGATATTTTGAGAATAATTAAGGTGAATTACTATCACAAAACACACAACATTTTATTTCTTTCAAATATGTGTATCATGTATATGAATGTATCTTAAGCATAGTTATACATATAAATGTAAATATTTAGCATACCTTAATGATGAATGCTATGGGATATTGCTTAAGAAAATTTAGATGCTTCATGATGCATGATTTTATTATGTAGAAAGAGAGATTCTTTTATCCATTAATCAAATGCATTTATATGTATTTAAATGAAAGTAAGTGAATGACGCCAATGTTTTCTACACCAAGGGTATAAGGTAGAATTCTGGGCTACTTAAAGCCTCGAACCCTGAATGTCAGACTAATATACCACTTTTCTTAAATACACGCATATAAAAAGCGAATGAAAAAAAAGAGTCATGCAAAATATTTTTATGTTTGATTTGGTTATGCAATTTACATGTATAAATGTGAAGATCCTTCTTAAATGATAACATATGAATGAATAGGAATAGATTCAAGCAGTGTTTTTCTTTTCAAATGAACTATATACTTTAAATCTATTCAAAACTATGTTAAAAGAGAAGAAGGAAAAGTCACATAATGCACATCTTATGTTATACTCACATGTAAGCTTATAAGTAATTATAAGTAACATACATTTCATTTGTAATATTTGATTTATAGGTTTTGAAAATAATTTTGGATTTAATAGTAATAATAGCCATTCATATTCTTACTTTAGTTAAAACATGCAATTTGATATAAAGGAAACATTTCATTTTAATTTGATTTTTCAAAAAGTATGAATACATGATTTCATATGACATACAATATTTAACATGCTATGAAAGAAATAAATTGATGTAAGTATGTAATTTCATTGATTTTAATTAATTCCTAAAGACAATCCTATAGAATAAGATCATTTAAAGTGAATTAAAAATTGTTTAAAGGAATTTTTATTTTAATTTTGAGTTTAGTTTGATTTAGGAAATGTGAAAAGAATGCTGATCCGAACCCATCTCTCACATGTGTGTTATTTTAGTTTAATTTTTAGAATCATTAGATTGATTTTTATATTTTTCTTAGATTGAGGTGTACATTAAGTTCATTAATTACCTATACACCTTAACATAATTAACCTAACAATTATGAGCTAACATATGATATGCAACCACATTGAATTTAAATCAACAATACATCTAGAAAGAATGTCCTATAATTGGCTCACAATTATTGATTAATTATGCTAAGGTGTTTAATTATATACTTTCATAACCTTTCCACACATGTCGGTTGAAAATGATTTTCTTAAATTTGCCTTAGGTTTTTGAACACCTAAGGATCTACCCAGCAAAGGATTGATTATTCAGATTGATTTTGAAAATTTGATTAATCTAATTAAGAAGATTATTAGTGGATTAACCTTTAATTAGGTTTGGATTAAGGAAGTGGGTTTAGGGAATAACTTAGGAAAAATACTCCAAACTCATTCCATAAATCTCCTCTTCATTTAAACAATATTTAATTATCTTAATTAAATGATTAAACCATTGTTCACATGCTTAATTACCTTTAATTACATTAAGAGAGTGATTAGAGATTCATTAATTGATTTTTCTAATTAACTCTTTAATAAATTCCAAGATACTTAGGGGAGATAGAGGTTATTCCACTAAATATGCCTGAGTAGTTTGGAATTAATTAATGAAATGATTAGGGAGTAATTTGAGTTATTAAGATTTCAAATAAACCTTAATTAAAGAAAAACCACTATTCAAAATCAATTGGAAATAATTTTATATTTTTCTGATTTTTCTATATTTAGTTATGAATATTTGAAGTTTCAGTGATTATTAGGTAATTAAATCCCCTAATTATATAACTAATCATAAGCTAAGTGAATCGTTGAGCGCCACGGCATATGGGGATTGGTTATTTAAGAATAAATGAAATGCGTCGATAAGGCCGCGTTTTCTTGGACCGTCTGATCAAATATCGGAGGTCAGGATTAAACCCATGGTTTCTAAAGGATTAATCATCTGATCTAATCAGATTAATCATGGCCGTCCATCCAAAACACACAAGATGGATGGTGCATGATTCATCCCTGCCCTCGCCTATGGGAGATGGAGGCTGTCCATCCTCCATGGCTTGATCCGAGCTCACTGGAGCTCGGATTGAGCTAGGATTCAACCCACACTATCAAGAGGTGTGGGGAAGAACATCCAACGATCAATTTTGATTGGGATGACACTTCCCTTCACAAAGGACCAAAGAAAATTCTCCTTAAGCTCGGTTTTGAAGCATACCACCGGAGGCTATCATGGCGCTCCCAACTATAGAGGTAGCTTCGTCTAGTGGAGACGAAGCCTTGTTGAAGGTTTGAAGGCTTGAGATGAAGTGGATCTTCCTATTGGCCAAAGGTCCCTTCAATGGCTTGCGGCTTTGGTCTAGCTCCTCCTTCCCATGGCTTGGTTGCTTGAGATTTGCTTTGGATGAACTCGACTTGATGCTTTGATGGTGCTTGCAAAAGGAATTGAACTTCTATGGAGAATTGAGCAAGTTGACACTCCCACTCCTGTGTTTTCGGCTTAGGCAAACCGAGATATGTAGAATTCAATCGAGCTTAGGAATACTTGAGAGAGCTTGGGGAGCTTCCTCTGAGTTCTTAGGGTTCAATCGATAACAAGTGATGTGAATTGAAATGAAATTTGGGGGAGTATATCTCCCATACTTGGATCGGACGGCCGTGAGCTCCTTTGCCATTTTGATCAAATTGATCTTATTGAATGGGTTTTTTAGGCTGTTAGGGGCTTAACATGGTTCGATTTTGGCAGGGGAATGTAGTGGAGGAGTTGCCCATCTGCTAAAATGAGTGTGGGAGTGATTCTATGTACTCATTTTCCATTGGGTGGTCAGTTTTGGATTTGGGTTGGGTTTGGCTGACCCAAATCTATTAGGTCATGTGCACCACACTCATTAGTGTTCATTTGGTCCACTAAGAGGGTGCTAAGTGGCCATGAAAAGGATTTGACCAAATTCCATGTGGAATTGGTCATAGGTTACCCCTTGACCTAGGGTTAAAATGGTCATTTGGCTTTGTTTTCAATTTGGGCAGATTTGAAATAGTTTGAAATTAGGTTGGACCAAATTTCAAAGAATTTGGAGTTGATTTGATATCATTTGGCGCATGTTGATCTTAGTTTGGTCAAAATGAGTCAACGGGTCAAATTGGTAGGTTGTCAATGATGATTTGATTAAGTTTGAATATTGATCATAAATTAGTTTTGATGGTGGTTCAATCAATTTGACTATTGGTTTATTTAGTTCAAGTTTGACCAAAGTTAGTTGATTTGGTGATTAATTTAGTGAGATCATTTTTGATTGCAGGTTTAGAAGGGCTTAGTTCAATCAATTTGGGTAGGAGTGAAATTTGGCTCAAGTCTTTGACTTGGGTAGTGAAAGAGGTCAATCGATTGAATCAAGTTTGATTGAACTCACATAGATTTAGAAATATAAACCATTTTGATTTTGAGTCAAAGATTTTGATTCATTGACAATTTTTTAAAAGTTAACATGGGGTTTTAGTTTTGAATTTGGTTTTGGCTATGATTAAGTTTAGTTTATATGATCAAGGATTGATCGTTTGGAGAGAAAATCAAAGGTTTGAATTGATTTTGATCAAGTTCAAGAATTTGACCCAAAGTATAAGTTGATTTGATTGGTTTTTGAGCCAATTTTATTTTGATCAATTTATATTCATTATGACAAATGAGAATATAAAAGTCAAAATCTGATTGATTTGAATTTGAGAGTTTGATGAAATCAAAGTGACTTGAAAGATTTTGACTTGATCATGAATGTCAATCATTTGGAATTGATTGATTGAAAATAAGAATTGAAATTTGAGAAAATCAAAGTTGGAATTGATGAGATTTTGGAATAAGTTGATTTGAGTGATTTAGATTTGATTTGAAAAGTTGAAATTGATTTAGTTTTTGATTTGAATTTGAAGTTAATTTGAATGAAAATCAATTAAGAATTGATTTGAGTTTGAAGTTAGTTTGGATTTGAGTTTGACTTGAAAGAAAAGCAAGAATTTGGTTCAAGTATAGACAAATTTTAAGATTTAATGCATGATTTATGGTAATTTTCTAAGTTTGAGATGTAAATTATATTTTAAGATTAAGGAATTGTAACATGAGATCAACAAAATTTTGAATTTACAAGATCTCAAATAAATTTAAGAAAATTCAAGAAAGAAGACTTAAAAAAAGAATTTTAGATTTTATCTTTTACTTATGTAATTTTAATTTTCTTTAGAATCCATATTTGAAATTTTGCATTTAAAAAATTCAAAGTGAATGAGGTTTGAATCCACATAAAATAATAGATGAAATGGGTGGATGGATGAAAGAGAATTTATTACTAATTAAGAAATCTTTTGAGTTTGAATTCTTTCTTTTGAAAGATTGAATGGTATAAATAGTTTAATTTGGGAGATCTTTTACAATTACAAAATTTTGAGTTATTCTTATGGTTTGAGAGCTGGAAAGCAAGAATCTAAGGTAGTATTCAACATATCTTCTACCTCCATCTCACATTCTCTCAATCTCAAAAAGAAAGAAGAAGAACTCTTAGTGTCTAATAGGAGTTTATGTCTAAGATAGAGGTTGATAACATTCAAAATCGGTCAACAAAGGGTATTCAATAGGTGTGTGACCGAGGCACACCACATATCATGACGAGATGATCAACAACACCAAGATCACAGTACTAACGAACGATCTACTCCCAACTGGTGTAAGGAATCAAGAGCTTAGTGCAATGTGACTCTACTCATGTCAACAACATAAGAGAGTGAAGGAGGGATCTATTAGGGATTAAGTATGTGAACCTTCCACTAGAGAAACAGGTTCATGTCATCGTAGGTGGATGAGAGGTTTGATTTGATTTGAGTCTCGTTGGAGAGAAATTTGATTTGATTTGTTGATTTAAGATTTGGTGTTCCATTAGGGATGAAAAAGTAAACTCTCTACTATGGGAGCAAGTTCAAGTCATCCACTAGGGAGGAGAGGTTGTGAAAGGGGATTAAAATTGAGATTTGGGGAACTAGAAAGATTTGCATCTCATCATAAATGATTGATTTCATTTGTTTGATTGTTTGATTGTTTTGATTGTTTGACTCCACTGGGGGAGGTTGGTTGAATTTTGTTTTGTTTATTTAGTTGGACTCCACTAAGGGAGGACGGTTGAATTTGTTTCAGATTTTTAAATTTTTAGATTTTGAGATGGACCTTGTTGGTTTGCGATGGATCGCATTGAGTAAGGGCCATGTAGGCCTAGGCTTAACTCAGATTTAGCAATCCAAAGGGGTAGTCTACCAACCACATCCAACCAAAGGGATTGCCTTTCGGTGTGCAGCAGCAACGTAGTAGACTTACATCCTCTAAATTAGGGATCAGTTGCTGGGGTGATCCATTGGCGAGGTAACGGATTGAACCCAACCTTAGGCTGATTATTGAGTGAATGCCACTGTGGGACATAAATCGGCTCAAGATAGTCAAGATTAATTTCATTTTTATTTGTTTTTGATGGATCCTATCGGTTTGCGTAGATACTTTGAAGGCTTTACCAATCTAAAGGGGTAGTTTTGCAACCTTATAGTAGGACTATTCAACCAAAGGGATTGTCTTTCGGTTTGCAATGGTCAAGTTTAAGAAGAAAACACAGAGACTCACATCTTCCAAAACAAGGAACCACCGGGGTGATCGGTTGCTTGTGCAACAAATTGAACCCGACCTAGGGCTGATTATGGAGTGAATGCTGCTGTGGGACTTAATTCAGCTCAAAGATTGTCAAGATTAATTTCATTTTTTAATTATTTTTGATGGATTTCGTTGGTTTGCGATGAACCACGCTGAGAAGGAGCTTATATCAGCCTAAATCTATCTCAGATTTACTGAATCAAAGGAGTGACTTCTTGGCCAAGGGGAGAACTATCCAACCAAAGGAGTCAGTTTGCAATGATCAAGTTAAGAAGAAAGCGCGAAGACTCACATCTTTCAAAACAAAGAACCATTGGGGTGATCGGTTGTTTGTGCAACAAATCGAACCCGACCTAAGGCTGACTATTGAGTGAATGCCGCTGGGGGACTTAAATCAGCTCAAAAGTAGTCAAAATTAATTTCATTTTAGTTATTTTATAGATCCCATCGGTTTGCGATGGACTGCACTGAGTAGGGGCCATGGGTCTTGGTCTAACATAGATTTATCAATCCAAAGGGCTACCAACCACACAGTAGGACTATCCAATCAAAGGGGTGTCTTTTGGTTTGCAATGGTTAAGTTTAAGAAGAAAGTGCGGTGATTCACATCTTCAAAAACAAGGAACCATTGGGGTGATTGCTTGCGCAACAAATCGAACCCGACCTAAGGCTGACTATTAAGTGAATGCTGCTGGGGGATTTAAATCAGCTCAAAGATAGTCAAAGTTAATTTCATTTTAGTTATTTTTATGGATTCTATTGGTTTTATGATCACCGAAGGAGCTTACATTAGCTGACTTATCTTAATCAAACCCGGGGAGTAGCTTCCCAGCCGAGGGGAGAACTATCCAACCAAAGGAGTGCATTTCGGTTTGCAATGGTTAAGTCTAAGAAGAAAGCACTGGGACTTACATCTTCTAAACATGGAACTACTGGGTGATGTCTTGCAAATAAATCGAACCGACCTGAGGCTATTGAGTGAATGGACGCTGAGGGACTTAAATCAGCTCAAAGATTCAAAGTTAATTTTATTTTTAGTTATTTTTTATGGATTCCTTTGGTATTACGAGAAGGAGCTTATATTAACCAGACCTATATCGATCATCAACCAAGGGAGTAGCTTCCCCGAGGGAGAACTATCCAACCAAAGGAGTGCCTTCGGTTTGCAATGAAGGAAGAATGTGCGGAATAAGAGATCACTGGCGACACATTAGATGTAACATGTCTACCCTAGAGTTTCGCATGGTGTCATGTTAGAAAGAATGCGTAGCAGACTTATATCTTGCAAAGCGAAATGACTGTCGGGGCAACCTGCTTATGGCAAAATAGATAGAACCCGACTTAAGGGCGACTACGGGAGAGTGCCGACCGAGACTTATCTCAACTCGTGAGTCGACAATTCCTATGGAGTTCTCACGACATTGCCCTAAAGATAGGATGTTTTCTTAGGAAAGGGGTCACTGGGGGCTTGAATTCCTAATCCACAAGCGAATATTTTTATTTATTTTGTTTGTTTATCGTGGACCCCATTATTTTGCGAGGGATCATACTGAGAAGGAGCTTATATCAGCCTAGACTTATCTCAAATTTACTAAACCAAGGGAGAATCTACGTATCTGTTGAACAAATTCTCCAACCACAGGGATGACTACTAAGAAAAGGGGATTGTCCAATCCAAAAGTAACCCGGGTAGTGTCTAAATGGGGTCGCAAAGGACGTGATCCAAGTAGAGTGCCCATAGGGAGAGGGGTCGCTAAGGGCTTTATCCAAAACCCTGGAGAAGATAACTTGCATAGGTATTCGGTGACCAACTCAAGGAGAAAACATGGGGACTCACATCTGCCAAGAGTGGTGTATCCACCGGGTGAGTCGCCATCGATAATAACATCAACCAACCTAAGCCCGTCGGTTTGTGACAATCCTAGGAAGAAAGCTCGGGACTCACATCCTCCTATACGGATCATCGTTGATAGTCTGTCACTCGAAGTGATATCGATACTACTGAGTGAATGCCACTAGAGGACTTATATCAATTCAAAAGTAGTCAAGAGGAAAGGAGCTTATAGGGGACTTATTCTAAACCTCAAATATATTCGACCTAGTCAGTACATGATGATTAGTTCAAGAAGAAAACACGGGGACTCACATCTTCTTAAACGAAATCAACATGAGCTTACGGGCCGGGCAGTGAAGTCTACCAAACTAACAAGACGCACGTTGGCTTGTAATGGTCAAGTCAGGAAGAAAGCGCGGGGACTCACATCTTCCAAAACAAGGAACCACTGGGGTGATATACTGCCAGGGTAGCATGTTAACCTGATTTAGAGCTAATGAGTGAGTGCCACAGGGCTTGTTCCCACATCAAAATAGGTTGAGACAAAAGATTTGTGTTTGTTTCTATTTTTGTTTGTGCTCGTGTTAGAAGGAATAGGACGCCGCTTGGGTTATCTCACACCTACCCTAAACACACTTGGGAATTTGATAAAATGGTGCCATGAATGGCTTGTGATCCCACTAAGAAAGGATGCTTGGGTTATCTCACACCTAACTTAGTTGTGTTGGTCGAAATAGGATGCCTCTTGGGTTCTCTCACACCTATTTTAGTAGCGTCGGAGAATTGTGTTTAATTATATTCATGTTGTGAAAGAGGGATAGGATGCCTCTTTGGTTCTCTTACACCTAACCTAAACACGTCGTGGCGGATTCGCAAGACAAGCAAACAATGCTTCGAAAGAAGAAAAGATTTTGATGAATTGAAATTAAATTTTGTTCTTTTATTGATAATTATTTTCAAACATGATATATGGGTAATATTTCTTTAAATATAGCCCATTAATTGGAAGTATCGGGTCTTCCCAAGTGGGTTCAAACTTGCCTCCCATCTTTCGACGGGCAAAAATTAGTCTTCTTAGAACTAGGACAAGCTCTCCTACTTAAAAGTTTTAGGGCGGACCAGCTTGTTGTGAGCTTGAATCATTTTGGTTATGTATAACTTGAGGTTTTGGTATGCCTGCAGGCGTCTTTCCTTCAAACCTTCGAGCTCTTCTAATCGTAACTTGGCATTCTGCTCGGTAGTGATCTTGTTACCCATTGTTATCCTTAGTGATGAGAGTTTAACTTCTAAGAGTAGAATGGCTTCAGACCCATACACTAAAGAGAACGGGATAGATTGAGTTGGAGTTTGTATATGGTAGGCAAAAGGCTTCAACCAACCGCCATGACATCGTTCTTGTCGAGCATCTTCTTTAGTATCTGGATGAGAGTTTTGTTGAATGTTTCTGCTAGGCCATTCACTCTGGGGTAGTAGATGGTGGAGTATCTCCAATCTATACCGTGTATTCTGGCGAAGCTGTTGATCTTGGTGCTCTTGAATGCTATTGGATATAATCTGTCAAGGCACCCCGAATCTATATACGATATGGTTCCTGAAAAATTAAAGCACATGCCGAGCTTTGATCTCTCTGAGTGGGTTGCCTCTGCCCACTTAGAAAAGTAGTCGGTGACAGCTAAGATGAATCGATGACCCTTTGAAGAAGGAGGATCGATAGGACCCACAATGTTGGTACCCCAACACTCAAATGGCCATGAGGCCAATGTAAGATGTAGAACGTTAGGTGGTTGATGTTAGGACCACACCGTGTACCTGACATTGATGACATCTTCTAGATACATCCATGCAATCTTATGATCATCGAATGCCAGTAGTATCCTTATGTCTTGATCTTTGTTTTCATTTTCAGACCGGATTGATGCTCGCGATAAATGTACCGAGATCTACGGGCTTCGTGTTTGTCCAAACAGCGTGACCACATTTGATCGAAGGACCATCGGTACAAGGTGTCATCCACGAGAGTATAGATAGAGCTCTCTGTTTCATCTGATGGGCTTGTGATTTCTCTTGAGGTAGTTTGCCGGTGTTAAGTAATTTATGAACGGTTGCCTCCAATCCAGCTCATTGTTTTTATTGACAACGACAACCTCTCTTTCAAGAGAAAGTCTCTCGACGAGTTCAGCATCAATAAGGGATATGACTTGTCTGTTTTGGACCCTTATTGGAATGGATTGATTTTCCGGACATGCCAATCCTTTGGCAAGTTTGGCCAAAGCATCTACTACCATTGGGTTTTCTGCTCGGGGAACCTTGTAGATGATGACTTCAGGGATTTGGGCCAACAACTTCATGGTATACTCGTGATAATGACGAAGCTTAGGTTTTAGAACCTTGTAGGACCCAAAGAATCGGTTGATGACCAAGGGAGTCCGTAGATGTTGATGTTTTGACACACACTATAATGGCTAACTGCAACTCGGCCAATCAAAGCTTCATACTCGGCTTCATTGTTGGTGTAGGGATTGGAGAGATAGTAAGAAAATCTCATCACATCGCAGTCTGGAGTTAAGAGGACTATTCCTACCACTGTCTTTCATGGAAGAGTAGATCGTAGTTCTTCTTTATGAAAGGAAGCCGTACCATCAAAATACATTTCCCAACTGTGATTGTCATCCTCCCCTAAGTTCATGATTTGTTCGTCGGAGATCACTAAAGCGAATCGCCAGGAAGTAGGCTAAGAAATCCAGTGCTTGTCCTTTCACGAGGAGATAACGTGATATCAAATCAGAGAGAATCATGGACCAATGTGCCAAACGCCCGGATAGCGTATGTGTCATGAGATATGCGTGGATTGGTTTTGAAATCATGTGAGAAAACATATAATGTCATAGTTTTTGGGATGTAAAGATTAGAGTTAGGCAATGATTCTCAATAGGTGGATAGTTCGCTTCAGTAGGGATCAAACGACGGCTGAGGTAGTAGAGAGCACTCTCCTTCCTTTCGTCGTTGGCTTGAGCCAACAAAGCATCGAGGGAGTCGTCCAATGCAGCAGTATAGAGGATGAGTGGCCTGCCCGGATAGGTTTCTAAAGCGGCGGCTACTAAATCGCTTGATATCTTCAAAGGCATGCTGACACTTGTCATCGTACTTGAACTTGACATCCTTTTTGACAAGTGCTGAAAATGACTTGCATCTTCCTGATAGGTTGGAGATAAAGCGTCTTAGATACGCCAACCGCCCTTGGAAAGATTTGAGTTGAGTTAAACTTTTGGGAGGTGTCATTTCTAAGATAGCTTTGATCTTTTCTGGATCTATTTCTATTCCCCAGTGCCGAACAACAAACCCAAGGAATTTCCCTGAAGATACTCCGAATGCACACTTCAGGAGGTTCATTTTGAAGTTAGATTGTTTTAACCGTTTGAAAATTACTCTCAAGTCAAAGAGATAGTCTTCCTTTTCTTTGCTCTTGACTATTAGATCATCAACATAGCACTCAACTTGATGATGAATGAGTTTGTTAAAGATCTGAGTCATGGCCCGTTGGTATGTAGCACCATCATTTTTAAGGCCGAAAGGCATGACCTTATAACAATAGATTTTGATCGGGTTCAAAAGGCAGTATTTCTTTCATCCTCTAGGGCCATTTTGATTTGGTTGTAGCTAGATGAATCATCCATGAAGGAAAAAACTCATGAGATGAGGCGATGTCCACCATTAATTCTGGTATAGGAAGAAGAAACTTATTCTTAGGACATGTCTTGTTTAAGTCCCTGAAGTCGACATATATGCGAATTTGACCATTCTTCTTCTTAATTGACGACAAGCTAACGGTAGTATTTTTCTTCTAATGAAACCAACATCGATCAATATTTTGACTTGAAATGACCATTGTTCGATTTCTAATCGCATGCCTAGGTGCTTGCTTGATAGGGTTAGCAGGTCTATTGCTAGTTTGTGGACGCTATGTCGAGATAATGGACATTTCTTCATAGCTCTATGCAAAGCGGTCTTAAACTCAATCAATATTTTAAGTCATTGATTTCTTTTCATTCAACAACGAATTGATGTATATCGGATTTTCTTCTGTCCTGAGGTTGATTTCTTTAAGCTTGTCAATTATTGAATGGATCACCTCTTCAAATTATGGCGGTGCTTCTTTGATTTGAAGATCATCTGGATCATCTGAAGTTTCTAAACACATATCCTCATAAGAGTTAGTGTGGTTGAAGAACTTATCAGATTCCAGATGATTAGTGACAACTAAGCAGTAATCGTCGTCATCGACTGGACCCACTGTGTCGAATCCTAGTTCTGATTGATTGTGCATCCCTGCCTCTGTTGTTCCAAAGTTTCTCGAAGTACTCTGATTTGTGCTTAGATCATGTATAAGGAATCAAACCATTCTTTGTAAGATTAATAATACAAGGCGAGTACCAATCAAAAGGTAATTCCATTAATTCTTTATGTGAATTATCTTCAAGTCCTACATCAGTTTCTGGACTTGAGAATGATGATCCCAATAGGAATCTCTTCATTTGACATCCTTGGAAGATTGAGGGGCTTCCTTAACTACTAAACCTTCAACTTTTGAGAAAAAGAGAGTTAGCTGTTCAATCACACATAGTTCACATAAGTTTGACATTTGTGCTTTGCTTGGAGGCTGGTCTTCGCCGGGGCTTGAGTGTCACCTCCAATGAAACTTCGAGGGTTTGGTATGCTAATCACATTAGACTCATCCTCAGGATGTCTATGTGAATAGTAGGGTACTTCGTGAACTTCGAAAGTAACCTTTGGTTGGTGGCCAACCGGGGTTTTCCACCTCAGCTTGCCTCTCACGCTCACTGGAGGTCGAGTCATCCTACCCACATGCCTATATGATGGAATGACTGTGAGTGGAATGTGACATGCGACTCTACTTCTTCCTTGATGTCCTTTTCTCGTTCACTTGAACTTTCATTTCTCATTTTTTTTTTTTTCTTTTCTTTTTTTTTCCTTTTTTTGCATTTGAATTTTGCCCAAGTTCACGAGAAAAATGTATTTTGAGGAAGATAGTAGGCATTTTCATATATCTCAACCTCTCTGACTGAAAGTGACTTTTCATCTTCTTTGACACAATATTCAATCTTATCCTTCCTGAACTTGATGCACTGATGAAGGGAGGATGGAATCATCTTGTTTTGATGTATCCAAGGCCTATCGAGCAAAGCGATGAATAAAGTATTCGAATCAATGATATAGAACTTGGCTTCAGTCTTCCAGTCTTCCAGTCACCTATTTCCAAAGGCAACACTATGGAACCTAAAACCCTCTCGCTTTGTTCATTGAATCCTCTCTCAATATCATCCGATCTCCTCGGAGTGTGGAGATGTCGATCTCTTAAATAGGCAAGGGTCTTTAGACTCATAATGTTCACCGATACACCTGGATCGACAATAAAAAATTTACCTCAGCACTTTTTTGAAAAAAATCATAATATGGTTTATGCCTCACATGTTGTGAGACCCGCCTCATTGCAAGTTTTGTAAGACTTGTGCTTTTTGATCTAGTTTAAAAAAAATCAAATTTAACTTTTAATTATTGAGATAACACATGTCTTAACAAACATGCAATCAATGCCAAAATAGATAGTACCCTCGCCCCCCTCCTCCCTCATGCCACTGAGATATCGAATGGGATGATTGATCAACGCAACTTTCAATGCACTTATCTCAACATGTATCAGTATGGAATAAGCAAGTGAAATTTGAATCTCACCAAATCATCACGAATAAATTTTTACATTTTGAATTCCTCTAATAATTAATTTATATTTAAATCACATAATTGGAAACATATAAATTCTCAAATTTGTACACAAATATAGAGCAACTAAAAATATTAATTTAAAATTTGTACGTACCCAAAAAGCCTTTATAGCATTTCAAAATTATATATTTAAAATTGTACAATTTAAAAGTTGGACTAACTTCTACCCTCATTGTTCTTGCCTGAAATATCAACATATAATATCATAAGCTAAAGCCAGTTGAGACAAGTAAAGTTAAGATAATCTCAGGACAATATTTCAGAAATAATGTGCATGTATAATTAATACATGTTGAAATACAACTGTAAAAAAATATGCCGTAAAAAATTTGTCAAGTATGTGAGTTGAACATTAATCTATAAGATTGTAGCATGTAAACAATATACAATAGAAGTAGTTATATGCACAACATGCATTCAATAAATTCAAGTATAATTTTATATCGAATTATTTTCTTCGAAATGTCATGTATAATTACACAGGTTTTGATTTTCATAACATAAGAGTCATCACCCGGCTCGTCGACTCAAAGTTGATAAGATAGGGCCTACCGTACTACTTATCAAACAGCCGCCTTGACATCAATTGGTTTTCAACCTTAATGTCAAGAGTCGAAAATTCTAAAATCCCTTGTTAAAAGCTCATATCGTCAGAATTTTTGTCTACTTGTACAGGTTCTCATAAAGTAGTTGTCCTATCATAATTTTATGATATTTCTCTTTTTATCATATGCATTATATTTCATTTAGCAATTAACAATATATGTACTGAAACATTTCATTATGCACAATAATATAATATGACATTTGACTGGATTATGAACTTAATTAAATAAGTAAAATATAGTAGTAGGCTATAAAAGTAATTATTTATATCTGAACAAAATATGATAGAAATATCTATATATAACATTCATAAGAAATAGTAAAAATAGTGGCAATCAACAGTTCTAAAGAAAATGAATTTAAATTAGTAATTATATATCTCACCTCAGTATTTATACTAGTATCCGGACGTTTGCGATTCCTTAAATACATAGCCTTAATTCAACCACGCCACATCAAATGCGATGCTGTCAATCAGCCCCTCTTCTCCAAAATCTCTCCAATTCAGGTCAAATACTATTTACTTGGTTAAATTAACATAAATATATTAAAATTTGTTCTCTTTATATAGATAACCTTGGTAATTAATATTTTTACAATCCCACTTTCATGTTACTATTTGGTTAGTTCTACAATAGTAGTTTCACAATCATATACTATAGACCTTGAATAGATTTAGGTAGAACATACCTTATTTCCTATAAAATCTAGTCAGTTTATTCCTCTTTTTTTTTTTTTTCCAAGGAATTCTTTTCTCAAGCCCGACCCCTACCGGACTTCCGTCTCCCACAATGCACGACAACATATTTTGTTATGCACTTAATGTATATAGTGTAAACATATTAATTATGGTTATGGTATGGTTTATTTTAAGTTTTAATGATTTTTTATTATTATTTAGAATACTGTTGAGACATTTTGTGTTTAACCCACCAATCTTAAAATTTAGAAGTTGTCCCTTTCTACATTTTCATTGTTTTTAATAGAAGATTTATGTTACTTAAAATATAACATTTATGCACCACTTAGATTTTCTCACAATATCGTATAATAAAACCAATTTCACATTGGTAATATTAATTCTGTTAATTCTAGTTCCTTTATTATCAAGAAATCTTCTCAATCTTTAAATGCTTGTAAGATTTTGCACCTATGAAATTTATTTCATCTATGAATAGCATTCACTAAAGTGTTACATTTGATTATCTTTTATGAGGATCTATGTTATCAATGCATCAAATGCGGACTTGAAAGCTAATTCTTGATGTAATTTTCTTATAATTGAAAATTATTTGGACATTCCAGTACTACAAATCCATTGCCATTTTTCTATATGTACATCTTTAATTACTCTAAATTATCTTTGACACATCTTTTCTCCTTAGTTTCATCAAAGTCAGTTATTATGCTACTTGATCAAATATCTTTTAAAGATCAATAGAAATTATATAAACAATTTTGTTGTTGTGTATGTTTATTCATTAATTACCTCACACAAATAATCCGATAATTTGATATCAAATTGATTCTTCTATATTGATTCGATTTTCCTACACAGATATTCTTTTATCCTCCCACATAATTTCATTTTATAACTCATAAGTTAGATTCATTTATTGCAATCGGATTTTTGAGCATTAATTAGTATAAATACCAGTATAAAATGTTTCTTCTACAACCTCTTGGTGTCTAATCAAACTTCTCTGGTTTCTACTTTGGTTCATAACTCAAAATTTTAATAAGCATCTCATATATTTTTTTAAAATTTTTTTGTGTTCATCTTCAAAGCTAATTAATCATTACCCATCAGAATTTTTTTATACTTTTATTAACCAAAATTTCAAGCAAGTTAATGATATCTCAAATGAAATTGTTGTTGTTCTTTGATGGCTTTATCTTTTACTTTGGTCATATTATAATTTTTAACACATCTACTTTGATCTATTGTCTCGTTTTATATATTTGCATATATTTTCTTCAGTAACTTGCTACTCTACAAATCATTAAGATCTGCAGCTGAAAATAGAGACCAGCATTCGGTGTATCTGTATCTAGTATAGTAAAGCAGTTTTTAGGGACCTCTGTCTAGAGATTTCACGGAGTGCAATTTGGCAAATGGTATAGCTGAAATTAGAAGCTAAGGTTTAACGTGATAAATTATTTAGCTGGAAAATGGGAAAAACATGACTTTAATCATCCATGATTCTTATAATATGCTTTTATCGCAGCTTTTGTTTGGCTGCAAAAACACTATGAATATCCTAGGGACTGATCTTCATCCTTTTTGCTTGATTTCCATAAGTCAATCTTCCAAACATGGTACAATTGTACAATTTTTCAGCATCTTTTGTTATCATTTAGCAGAGTCAGATAGGATCGATGATTCAACTTAGCTAGCCCTTCATAAACATAATTTAATGATTTAACATATTATCATTTTATTATACATCGTGCCATTTAATTTGGTTTCGTTCATATTGCTATTGTTTGCACCCTGCGCACCCCTCACCAACCCCTTTGTGGTGTGTGGATGCTTTTGCTATGCTTGTGTTTTCAGTATTTTGACTTTGGAAATTTATTTGTATAATCTTGCACTAATTTTCTTTAAAAAAAATTGGGTTGATTCACCCAGTCATTTGAGCATATACTAACCTGTATTCTATATTTTACTATTTGTATGAAATATTCTTTAGTTGTCTGTGTGCTGCATGTAGATTGCATTCATCGGCAACCTTGATAATTTCAACTTGTGGAAGAAAATAATGACTTTTAGTTTTGATAATTTTAGCATGTCTTGCAACATGGAAAACCAGAAGAGCGGTCTTCTATAATCAGCAAGCTTTCAGGAGAAATTGTGAAGATGAGCCAGCAGAAATTTGCTTCGAATGTTATTGAGAAATGCTTGACATACAGCAGTCCTGAGGAACGCCAGCTTCTAATAAATGAGATGCTTGGTTCTAATGAAGAAAATGAGCCTTTACAGGTTTGCATTTAAAAAAAATTTTGTGACTTTTTAAAAGTTAATTTCACTTTCTCTACTAAATACAAAGCAAAAAGAAAAAAAAGGGAATTTGTGTTGTTTTTAATTCATGATTTTTTAATATGATGCATGCATTGTATATGCAAAGGAATATAGAGCACTCGTAGACAAGTTCTGATTAGCTTACAACCTCATTTTTTTATTAAAAAAAAAGGCAAAGGTTAAAATTTAAAACCAATTGATAATGAGATGATTGGAAATATTCGTGAACTTTTACAATAAATTGGAAATAAATAAAATAAACAACCCTGACAAATTAATTTTTACAAATTAGATTTCTGACGTTCCATCTTTTGTTCAAAATTAAGAATACTGATTATACAACAAAAACGACAATGAATCTTTATTCCACTATGTGGGGTCAGCCACATGATTCCTTCTTCTCTATTATGTCTTGTTATGTGTCAAATTTTATTTAATTTTAATAAAATAAGATTATTTTTTATACTACCTATCCAAATCTTTTTAGGTCTACTCTTATCTTTCTCAACATAGGTCAAATCGAATACATCTACTCTTCTAATTAAGTCATTAGATAACTGATATTTTATTGATCAAATCATCTAAGAAGACTCTCTCGAACCTTATCTACCATTAGAACTACTCCAATCTTTTCATATATATCAATATATGTTTGTTTTTCATTTTTTCTCCAAGTATAAAATCACTCATCCACCTTAGCATCCTCATCTCTGCAACACTTAATTTTATGCTTCTCTTTTATTAGCCAACATTCTACTCAATAAATCATTATAGGTCTTACCACTATCTTATAAAATTTTCTTAAGTCTAAGTGGTACTTTTCTATCACACAACAAGTTTGATACATTCTCTACTTCAACCATCCAATTTGAATTCTATTAATAACATCTTTATCTATTTCACCATCATTCTAAACAATTGACCCGAGATATCTAAAATAATCACTCATTTTAATCACTTGATTGTCTAATGTTACAACCCCATCACTAGATATTTTAGAACTAAAATTACAATCTATATATTCAGTTTTAGATCTACTTAAACGAAAACCTTTAGATTGTAAAGTTGACCTTCGTAACTCAGGTTTATCTTGAACTCCCTCTCTAGTCTTATCAACAAGAAGAATATTATCAGCAAAAAGCATACACCAAGGTATATTCTCTTGTAAATTTCTAAATAAGGCAAAAATATATGGGCTTAAAGTCGGTCCTTGATGTAATCCAATTAAAATAGGACAATACTTGGTCAATTCTCCTTGTATCTGAACTTAAATAATAGCTCCAATATACATATCCTAATGACTTGAATATCAGCAATATTAACTTCTTTTTTCTAGAATTCTCCAAGCACTTTTCTTAGAAATTATCATATGCTTTGTCTAAATCAATAAATATCATATGTAGATCCTTCTTTCTCTCTCTATACTTCTCTAAATCAATAAATATTGAATATACTAATAACAAATTATGTAGATGAAATATGATGAGAAACGAATTCACCAAAAAAAAAACTCCGATTTTCTGTTTGTGTAAGGAGATAAATTCTCTTAGAATTATGTAGTGACACAATATTCAAAAGAATTACTCATACAACTTTTAAGATTTAAACTGGAAAGGAAAAAAATAATTGCTTGCCATTTAGACAACTTGTGTGCCTTCTAAAACATATTATTTTTAAAAATATAATTAAAAATTTAGGGGCTATTTAGGATTAATTTTATTTTGTATTTTTTTATTTTTTTAATGATTTTAAAAAAATATATTTGTTTGATGTATTTTTTATTTATTTTTATTTTCAAAAATAAATAATATTATTTTTAAAAGTACTCAAAATAGATTTTAAATATTTTGAATGTTTTTAAAAAAGTAACAATAATTACCAAACATTGTTTACTTTAAAATAAAACATAAATAAAAACATAAAACATAAAATAAAAAATTAAAGTGATCCCAAACAGCCCTTAAAAAATAAAACATTTAGTAATCATATTTGAAATGTGAAGTTTTCAAAAACAAGGAAACTTTCTTGTTATTTCAAATTTTACTTAATCTTATTTTGATAATTTGAAGCACGAGCATTAAAAACACTAATATTGCATGAAAACATATCTATAAAATTTATTTTAACGTAGCACTAGCTAAATATATTAAGATCATTTTGTTTAAAATAGCTATGTTTCAAAATTTCTAGTGTTATATTATTTAAGATATTTCTATTCTTTTATTATAGCTTGTTTATTTTTTTATTTAATCATATCATAATTTAAAAACACTAATAAAAGAAAATAAATGAAAATCAATCATGCAATACACTCTACATATGATTAAATAAACCTTGAAATTAGAAAGAAAATTCTCAATTAAATAAATATTATTTGAGACTTCTTTTTTACTCTCGTCATAGTTAAATTTCCTGATAGCTTGTCTTCATGGAAACCATTAGATTTGAGAAATCTTTAGTTAGAAATAATGGCTATGTCGTTCAGTAAGACACTTTTTTTAAAATTTTTTTTGGTTAAATCATTTCTTCACATTTTCATTCTTTACATGGATGACAAACAGGCAATGATGAAGGATCAGTTTGGGAACTATGTGGTACAGAAAGTTTTGGAGACCTGTGATGATCGCAACCGAGAACTCATATTATCGCGCATAAAAGTTCACTTAAATACGCTAAAGAGGTATACCTATGGGAAGCATATTGTTGTACGCGTTGAGAAGTTGATTGCAGCTGGAGGTAAATTTTAACTACATTCTATATTATCATCCATCATATTTATGTATTGGATATGCTAAGGCCTGAGAGTATTTTTAATCTCACACTAGATATACAAATTCCAAATGTTTAAGTTTCTAGGTTGAAAATTTATTTGACTATTAGTGCATCAGGCCGAGCCTTTAACTTGCATTGATCCAATCTTCTAGCAAGTGGTATTATTGAGGATGGCTCGATTGAGATATAGGCTATTTGATTGCGTGTATTTGGAGTGCACTGCATTCAAAATGCACACATTTTAACTTTTTGGATGTTTGGTTGGAAGTAAAGTAAAATTTCAATGTAATGTATTCTAAATACATTAGAAAGATCATTTTCGGTGTATTTGGAATTATTTGATTGGTAATTCAAATACAGCGAATAAAATCCGCCCGCATACCGGCGCGGTCGCCGTCCGGATGTCAAAACCCGATTACTTTTACATTATATTTTTCAACCAAACGAGAAAAAATAAAGTCATGAATTTGTAAAACTTTACAATAAGTAATCCTTTATGAATTCATTTTACACTGCATTCTTTTTACACTGCATTTTAAATGCAGGCAACCAAACAGCCTCATAATTCATGTGGTTTTTGACTTCCATAGTGTTGTCTTCATCCATGGACTCTAACTCTCTTGGTGCATGATTAATAGAGTTAAAATTTTGAGAGATTTATATATATACCACACAATTCTTATATATTTACATATAAAACTCTTGAAATTTAATATTTACATAAATAACACTTAAAAACACTACCTTTGCTGGATTCCAAGTCTGAATGTGAAAAATGGAGGGTTACGATAAGCAGTCGATAGCTAACATAAAATTTGTTGAAATAATCATAATATGATTCCTTTAAAATATTGTGTTAATGTTTGGGAGTCCCATAAAACCATTTATATGGCTTGAATGATGAAAAGTGTTGAGCATTGCAGGCGTTTGGATGCAGTGTTAAATAAGCAAGGGTTCCCACATTATAGATGGATGCGAATGAAGAAGTTAGTCCATGAAACTAGAATTAGGTTAAAAACTTCGAATATAGGTACTTTTACAGCTAAATTAATAGAATTAATAGATATTATGGTTCATAGGAAGATAAATATTTTATATATTCGAGAAACTAAATGAGTTGGGGAGAAGGCCAAGGAGATTGATAGTTTAAGTTTTAAACTTTAATATATTTAGATAGGAGTCGAATTATAATTGTTGTAAGTGTAATTTAAGATAAAAGTTTGAAGGGTAATGTTATAAATATTAATAAGGTTGAAGATTGAATTATAGCTTTAAAGATTGTTGTTGATACTAAGATTATCAATGTTATAAGTGTTTATGCTCCTCAAATAGGTTTGGATGTAGGCTTAAAAGAAAATTTTTGTAATGATTGAGAGGTATTAATACAAAAGATATCTTTTGAAGAAAATGTATTTGTTATAGAAGATTTTAAAAGTTTTCATGATGACTATGAATTTATTGTAGTTAATGAAGAAAATATGATTATATTAGATTTTGCTTTATTAGCTTATGATTTTGTATTTGCTAATATTTTATTTAAGAAAAGAGATGAGCATATTATTACTTATAAGAATGGATCTATTAAAACACAAAATGATTATTTTCTAATAAGAAAAATATGTCATTTAGATTGTAAAAATTATAAGGTTATTCTGAGTGAAAGTTTAAATACTAACATCGACTGTTAGTTTTAGATTTTAAGATGAAGAATAAATCGAATTATTTACTTAGGATTAGATGGGGACTTAATGAATGCTAGTAAAAATATTTTTAAGAGCAAACTACAAGTGTTGAGAATTTGAGATGTTTATAAGGCTAATGCTTAATGAGAAAAAATAACAATTGAAATTAAACATGTTGTAAAAGATGTGCTTGGAGAATCAATGGGAAAAGATTTTTTGTAAAAATAGTTGGTGGTGAAGTCTAAATTTGTAAGAAAAGATAAGAAATAAAAAATTTTATTATAAAACTTAGTTTATATGTAAAAACTCAGAGAATTGGGAAAGATATAAATTGAGGATTCTAAGAAAGTAATATGTGATGTAAAAAAGTTAGCTTTTAGTGATTTATACAATAGATTGAATACCAAAGAAGGTGAAAATATATGTATAAGTTAGTCAAGTAAAAAGACAGGAGAAATAAAGATTTAGTTCAAGTGAGGTGTATTAATAAAGAAAATCATAAAATGCTTCTCATAGAAATGAATATTGAAAATATGTAGATGAGTTATTTTGATAAATTTTTCATTGAAGGATTTGAGAATATGTTTGATTTTAGCAACTTTAGTACTCTAAATAAAAATAGAGAAGTTTGTTTTTATCGTTGTATTAGTAAATTTAAAGTTAGAGAAGTTTTAAAGAAAATGAAGTGTGAAAAAACAGGACGATGATAATATAATATAGAAGTGTGTAAATTCTTAGGAGATCAAGGAATTTTTTGACTTACGAATCTTTTAAAATTATTTTAAAGACTAAAGTAATACTAGATGAGTGGAGGAAGAGTTTGTTGGTTCTTATATTTAAGAGTAAAGGTGATCTGTGAAGTGTACAAATTATATAAATTAAATTAATGTCATACATTAAAATTATAGGTATTTCTTGATTTAAAATATAGTTTGTTGGATGGCATTATCTACGTCATTAAAATATATATCGATAATAGTGAAAAAGCTTAACCAATTAACTTGATGAAATTCACGGGTTTAGTTTGAGAGAAGATCTTTATGGGGTTATGATCACGGAAGGCAGTGCGAGCCATGGATGTGTTGCGTACTTGGCGCATAAGGTTTGGGGTTCGGACCCGTCAGGACACTTCGCGAGAGCTTGCCCATGAGCGTGGGCGCATGAGTGCATAAGCGAGCGTCAGGGCAATCTGTGGCGTTAGTGCAATCTTGTACTGAAGATGAGCATTTTCGTTTTTTGTTTTCTCTCGTTTTTTTTCGTTTTTTTCCATTTTTTTATTTAATACCTTTTGCCTATGGGGTCTATAAAACCTTTAGTCAGTGAGAGAACACATTCCATATGCTTTTGTGTTCTTCGCTTTGATGAAATCATCTAGCGGAAGTTCAAGGGCTAGGGTAAAAAAATTTTTTTTTTTCTTAACTTGTGTCAGCGATGTTTTGATCTTCTTCTTAAGAAAAGGTCATTACTTTCTTTGGTGAGCGTGCATATGGCGAGGCGGTTTTCCCTCGAAGAGGCGTGACTATCGTCGGGCCAGGGTTTGAAGGCGGTCAGGCGTAGTTCATCTGGGACGATTTTCCCTCGAAGAGGCGTCTATTCTCTCGACCGTCGGGTTTGGAAGGTGGCCGTAGTTCATATGCGAGGCTCCATTTTCCCTGAAGTAATTGTTCTCTGACCGGGTTTGGGCGGTCAATGCTTTAGTTCATATGACCGACTCGATTTTCTCTCAAAAGAGGTCAGTATTCTCGTGACCAAGGGTTTGATCAAAGGCCGTAGTTTCTACTTCGGTAGGAAATTGGATTTCTTGAAATTTCAATCGGTGGTTCATTGATAAGCGCCAAGATGGCGAAAGCGTTAATTAGAAGACCTTGAGCGACTCGAAGTCTAGGGTAATTTGAGTATTATTAGAGGAATAACTTTTTTTTTCTTGATCTCATATGTATGCGTATACTTTTCGTCAAATCGTGGGCGAAATATTTTATCCAAAGCTGTTCGTGAGCGACAGAGGAAAGGATTTTCCCAAGTACTGGAGTGAGTGAGTGAGTTGCTTCATAAAATTTTTAGATTTTTGTCTTTTCCTCTCTCTTTTTATTTATTTATTATGTATTTTCACAGGATGATAGCCGGAAGAAAACCCATAACGGTATTCTGAAGATATATCATTCATTATCACGTGAAGTTTAATGGTGTTTATTTGGAAATTTCACCAAATGAGTTGGTGGCTATTGTTCTAAAAGTTTGATCGAGGTTCACCTCCATGAGGATACTTTCTTTTCGAGATGATTCTTCGTGCGGGACTACGATTCTCTTTGGCTCCTGAATTGATTGAGATATTTAAAATATGCAGTGTAGCTTTGTCACAATTTTCATTTCGAGCTTTAGTGATCATCGTTGGTTTGACTGTCTTCTTTAGAGAGCGTGGTGTTATTTTGAACATCAAATACTTGTACCGAATGTGTAGATTCAAATGTGATGCTTGTGTTTCTTATGTATAAAATTGGATAGAATTTTAGCACGGATCCATCTAGAAATTGGTCTAATGGATTCTTTTTTGTGAAAAATGGGTGGGGTCTCCCTGAGAGATGCGGAAGATTGAATGACCTTCCAGATCCCTTGCTAATCGAAGAGAATGAAATTTTAACGACTCTTAATATTCCTGATGGAGGAAGCTTACAACATGAGTTACGTCACATTGACAAATATATAATTTAAGATAGAATGTTCAAGGTTGACCTTTCCATCCAGGCAGGGAGATCACATGCTCTTCCACTGAAGAGATTAAGTAAAGGTTATGAAAGGTCTCCTCATATTTATAGGATTCTTTTAAGAAGCCCGTTACGAAATCACAGTGATAGCAATGTTTCTTCTTTAAAGAAAAAGAAGACATGTGCCGAAGTTATTACGTCAAATAATTGCGGAGAAGATGTTCGTCCCCAGTTGGCCTCTGAGAGTTTAGCTATCTCAACTCATAATGGAGAAATTCGTTTCTCGAAGTCGCATATTCTTGAAGAGGTGCTAAAGCACGTATGCACTGGACGTCAACGAGCAGACGAATTAGTACGTTGTCTTCTCCTCCTTCTTTTCTTCTTTTCCTTTTTCTTTGTGTAATATTTGTGATAATTTTTTTTTATTGTAGGTAGCTCAAACATTAGGGTTGATGGCTCATTTGGGTGTCGTTCTAGATTAGTGTAATACTGAATTTGTGAAGGTAAAATATCTGCAAGGCGAGTATGAGCGAAAGATGAATCTAGCCAAAGAAGTGGCGACTGGAGGATCATAGGGTGTAGGGACTAGCAAACTGTCAACTTCTTTTCTCTCAAATCGAGGTGGCACTCGTGATGAGCTAATTGAGGTGAGGCGGAGACTAGAAGAGAAAAGACTTAAGACACTGGCGTAGAAGAAAGCTTTCAGGCGGAGAAAGCATTACAGGATCGTCTTTCTAAGAAGGAGCTTATAATGTCAGAAGCGGAAGCAAATGAAATCTCCTTGAAGGCAGTGGAAGACTTTAAGAACTCCCTGACTTATCGCGATACTATCGAGAACTATGTTCAAGAAGCTCGTAATCATATTCTTAATGTTGAAGTGAAGGATTTGGAGCACCAATGTTTAGAGGAATGCTTCATCAGGGATTCTAGAAGGAATCATTAGATCCTGGCGAGCTAGTATTGAGAATTTGTCTCTGCCAAGTGTCAGACCCGCCCGGAGATGAAGAGGTCGAGAGTGAGTTTAAAGGAGCATTTCCTAGTGGTGAGGAGGACGTTGATATCATGTAGTATCATTTGAGGATGCATTTTTTTTTCTTTTATCTATGTATTGTTATTTATTATTATTATTTTGTATCCAGAATTTTGATTCTTTCTTATATCATCATGTTAGTGCTGTCAACGATATAAAAATTTGAGGATGCTAAATACTCCCTTAGTTGCTCAAAAGTAGACTAACATTCATCAGTCCATTGAAAATTATTATTTTTAGCTTCATTTAGTATTTTAAAGAATGTCAAGTATTTATCTCCAGAACGGAATAGGAAGCGGGATAAGGTAGCAATTTGTCCATTCAAACGTTGAACTTCTATCCCACAGTGGGTTACCATAAATTCAAGAAATTTTTTCGACGTAACCCCGAAAGCACACTTGGTCGGGTTAAGTCGAATGTTATAACGTCGAAGAAGGTTAAAGTATATTTCCAAGTCAGAAATATGTTGTGATTTTTTCAAGTTTTTTATTAACATGTCATCCACATATACCTCCATTATACGGCATAAGAGGTCTTTAAAAACCTTATTCATAAGACGTTGATAGGTAGCTTTTTTTCCCAAACGGCATAACTTGATAACGGTATAAATCTTTATATGTTTGAAATGCGTGGCTTCTTCATCCGTTGGGTCCATTTTTCTTTGGTTGTAACCAGAGTAAGCATCCAAAAAATTAAGCATTTGATGTCCAGACGTAGCATCGACCAATTGATCAATTCGAGGGAGAGGAAAACTATCTTTCGGGAAAACTTTGTTATGATCAGTGTAATCAATACACATTCTCCATGTTTCATTTCTTTTCTTAACCATGAGAATAGTTGCTAGCCATATAGGGTAATGTACTTCTAGTATGAATCACACTTTTAAGAGCTTGTTAACTTTTTGTTCAATAGCATGGAGGCGATCAGGTGCAAAACTCTGCTTCTTTTGGATGATCGGTTTGAATGTTGGATCAATCTTGAGAATGCATGATCACATTAGTCGACTAAATATCAGGACTTCGAAGATATCTTGATTTTTTTGCAAGAGTATGTATTTGTTCGTCGATAGAGATCCAACTTACCTTGTTAGAGGTTGGTCGTCGACAATGAAACAGAGCAAGTCTTTTCTTTAAGCTTTTGGGAACTTTATCTCGAAAATTAAAATTTTTGATCAAGGTCATCGAAGGTGGTTGAGCTGCAGTAATATGATTGTCTTTATCTGTTGATTTTCACAGACCACTCCAACCCCAACAGGGGTTGGAAATTTCATCTTAAGATGATATACTGAAATGACGACACCAAAAATTGATTAGAGGGGCTTTCCGAAGATAGCATTATATGCCGAATCTGACTGGATCACCATGAATTGAATTGAATGAGTCACTTGTTGAGAATTTTTGACAAGAAGGGTGATTGTCCTCTACTCGGCGATTATCAAACTCATTATAATGGTCTGCGAGTTGGAGCTTTTCTCTAAGCCCATCTTAAGAAATATGTAAAATAAGACATCAATAACTCCGTTGTCAATCAAAATTCTCTTAACATTATAGCATGAGTCATCGATCCCTGCGCTGATGGCAAGTGGATCTTGATGAGGAATATGAACTCCTTCTATGTTCGAGTCATTAAAAGTGATGGAATGATCAATACGAGATTTCTTTAACTCTGGTTTTTCAGAGGTAGCAATGAGGACTTGATTATATAGTAGTGGTCCTCCTATGATTGTTTCAATTTTCCCAACTTTTTGATGACTATTTTGTTGTTTCTGTGATGATTGTCCTGGTTGTCCCTAGTTGGAGTTATGTTTGCTTGAGTCGATTGATTATTCACAAATCGACGTAGATATCCTTATGAATGCCTCGATTTCTTCTTTAAGTTATTTCGCTTTAGTAGTATGTCCACGACTTTGATGGAACAATATTGCTCGAATTTCGAATTTGGTTTGTGGATGTGGCCACTTGATGGTTTCTTCATCTTGAATGACCATCGGGGCGTTAACACGAGATGTGTTCGGTGTGTATTTTTTTACGTGGGTTCCGCTGTTGATGTGAGTCGTGGAGGAGATCGGCTTTGTTGCTTCTTTTGATGGGATTGTCGGTTTGCATTCCCTGGGGCGCTCTTACGTTTTCCTGTATATTGTTCAAATTATTTATGATAGGCATTAATAGCCTCATCGGCAGAAATTTGTGCTTCCACATGATGAACCAAGTCGGCATATGAGTGGATCGTATCTCGCATTAGTGATGAGTAAAAAGGCCTAGGACGGAGCCCTTCAAGGAAAACTCCTCTTAATAGTTCGGACTACTCGTATTTGACGAGCTTCTAGAGGAGAAAGTATTAAGTGATTCACCCTCATTTTGACGAATGTCTGAGAGATGAGAGGAATCTTTAATGATCCTTCGATTTGCAATGAACTATTCTATACAAATCTTGACGAGTTCGTCAAAGGTATGGATGGATCCCTTTAGAAGGGAGTAGAACCAAGTGCGAGCTTGCCACTTGAGGTAACGGAAAGACGACAAAGCTGCGTCGAGCTCGTTGGATATATGCATGATGGTCATAATGGTCGATGTGTTCATATGGGTCAGTTGCCCCATCATAAGAGTCGATGCTTGGAAGCTTGAACCCTACGGGAATGAGATGTTGAAGAATAACTTCAGTTAGAGGTGAAGACTCCTGATAGTCGCGATGAGAGGGAAGATGATTTCCATCTTTATAATGGAATTCTTCTCACACCAAACATTGTAATTCCGCACTTATAACGTGACTGGTGGAGTCAATAGGACGAGAACGTCCCAAGCTACCAGCAATAATTGGTGGATTAGAAGTCGGTTGAAGCTGCAAGTGATGGATGAGTAGAATACGGTTCGAGGAGAAGGCGTCACTGCGGAAGTGGAGGAACTTGTCGATGGAGAGAAGGCCATTTAGCATTTTGACCTCTCCTGGCTAATGATCGATCTTAAGGGAGATGTGTTTGCCGCGGTAGTAATTGTCGTGTTCCTCGTAAAAGTCAGATTATCTCATTTTGAGACTTCCATTCGGCGCACACAATCTTCTAGAGAGATTCTTGTTGCACCTTCACCGACATGGTCATGCTTATCTGGGGGAAATGAGGCAGAACCTTGGCGTCCTTTGTTCAAGGATTGATTTCGAGTGGCGAGTTGGAGCGGGAGCTCCGTTTATTCTGTATTGCGCCATGGTATAATCACGGGTGTTCACAGAAATTGTTATTGAGGTTCTTTTCCCGAGGCATAATTGCGTCTAGAAAATCGATTCGCGGTAGAATAAAAGTTTACGTCTTAGCTTTGTTCGAATCAACACACGATGTTTGAAGAATTAAGAAACTGAATTTTACGTGGAAAAATCTCGAAAAGAGGAAAAAAAATCGGCTGATAAAATCTTTCACTATGTATCTATTTGAGTACAAAATTTTTTTTGATAACGGATTATAAATTGTATATGAGAAGAGGCATAGAATCCAGAATCGAGCAACAACAGTTATATATGGTTAGGTTATGTATTGTTAGTAGTAGTTGATGATAAGCAATGAAATTCGGCGGCAAACGGTAATGATCAGCGGTGGTGATAGCCAAGCGGAGATAATCAGCGATAATTGGCAGCCGGCCAATAATCAGCAGTACCGGCAATGGTGGTTGATAATAATGATGATTGATGTGGTCGGCAACCAATGGTAGCAGTGGTCAACAACCGGCAACAGTGGTTCAATGCGACCGGTCAGCGAGATGACCGCACGATGGTTAAGCGATGATCGGCAGCCCGGCGGCGGTGTGGTCAGCGATAATGATGGCACGGAGATTGCAGCAACGGATCAGCGATGCGGATGTGGCCGGCCGGCAGTGGTTGGTGGCCAACCAGGTGGTCGAAACTATCGAGTGGTAACGACCATGCTTGGAGGATTTTCCTTTAGCTCTCTTTTCTTTAGCCTCTGAAGAATGAGGGTTATTTATGATCGATGAATATCATTTTCATAAATACAAGCAAAATCCAAACCACTCCATCGGATGACTCAAGATGATTCCCTTGATCATCGATATATTTTTGTAGAATGCTCAAATGAGTCAGAATCAAAGATCTTGGGCTTGTTAAATCCAGCTCGTCAAGACGCTCGATTTAATCATAAACACTCCATATTTAGGAACTATTTAGGGATTTAACTGATATCCCAAAGTTTTCAATGATTTTTTAAGTGCTTGATCTCGACTAGTTTCGACTTAGGATCAGCTTGCTTTTGACATCAAGATTCGTGCTTCGATTAGTAGGATTTTTAGTGCCATAATAATAGGAGAGGATAATTGAGCATAGGTTACGATGTGATACAAAAGTTTCTTAAAATCAGTTTGATTACATGGTGAGTAGATCTATTATGGATGTTATATATTTGTTGAGAGGTTTGATGGAGAAGTATAGAGAAAGTAAGGAGGATCTATATATGATATTTGTTGATTTAGAGAAAGCTTATGATAGAGTTTCAAGAGAAGTCTTTGGAGAATTCTAGAAAAGAAAAAAGTTAATATTGGTTATATTGAAGTCATTAAGGATATGTATACTAGAGTTGCTACTTGTGTCCAAACACAAAGAGGATTGACAAAATATTTTCCTATTTTAGTTGGATTACATCAAGGATCGGCTTTATGCCAAAATCATTTTGCTTTAGTTGTGGATGTTCTTACTAGGCATTTACAGGAGGATGTACCTTAATATATGCTTTTTGTTGATGACATTCTTCTTATTGATAAGACTAGAAAGGGAGTCCAAGAGAAACTTCATTATGGAGGTTAACCTTAGAGTCTAAAGGTTTTTGTTTGAGTAGATCTAAAACTGAATATATGGAGTGTAATTTTAGTTGTACAAGTTCTAGTGGTGGTGTTGTGATATTGGGTGATCAAGTCATTAAAAAGAGTGAGCATTTTAGATATCTTGGGTCTATTGTTCAAAATGATGGTGAAATAGATGGGGATGTTATTAGTAGAATTTAAGTTAAATGGTTGAAATGGAGGAATGCATCTGGCCTATTGTCTAATAGAAAAGTATTGTTTAGATTTCAGGGAAAATTTTTTATAAGATAGTGGTAAGACTTGTAATGATTTATAGTGCATAATGTTGTACAGAAAAAGAAGTAGAAGACTAAGTTAACTATTGTAGAGATGAGGCTGCTCAGGTAGATGAATAGCTTTATTTTTAGAGATAACATGTGAAATGAATATGTTCAGGAAAAGGTTAGAGTAGCTCTAGTGGCAGATAAGATTAGAGAGAGCCGCCTTAGATGATTTAGCCACATAAAATGTCGACCGTCTGATGACCTGGTTTGAGAATAGATATATTAGATTTGTCTTTATGTTAAGAAAGATAGAAGTAGACCTAAAAGTTAAGATGTATAAAAAATGACTTTGTTTATTAGAATTAAATGAGAATCTGATAGACTATAGGACACAATGGAGAAGAATGATTCATGTAGCTGACACCACAGTGAGATAAAGACTTGTTATTGTTGTACATAAATAACACTTAAATCTTTAATATCATATCAAAAAATATCACTATCACTTACCCTTTTAAAGTAAATTACACCTTTTCATGTATAAAAAAGTATTTTATATATATATATATATATATGAAATTAAACATTGTGTTTTAGATTTGTAAATGCGTAAGAATTTTGTGGTATGTATATGAACCTTCCTAAAAATTTCCATGTGAGGCAGTGTGATGATTGATGTGGAGCATTCTCATATAAGAGGGAGATTGTTAAGACACATTGAATACCCCAAATTGAATGATTGAGGAATGTGTTGGTGGAAAAACATCTCTCTCACATAGGTTTAAAATTTTAAATTAAATATGATTTTCAATCGGTATACCAGACCCAATTTTGATCCTGTTTTAGTTCTCCCTCATTCCAGTCATCATTACAATTCCTAAACTCTTTGAAGTTATTATTGCGAAATTTGGCTTATGTTTACAATTGAATATCAGCTTCACATCAATAATTTCATCTTATCTCAATTATTTAGCATGAAATTAAAAGAAGCTCCAACTATTTGGAAATCCTCACTGAAATCTGTGTTTCTGTTCATGCAGAAAGAAGGATCGGCAAGACTTTTTGATCCAGGAAGTCAAGAACATGTAAAAAAAAAAAAAAAACTGTATATACAATGAGGCTAGTTGACCAGCAGCTATCAACAGGAGTTTTTGCATCAGCATATATGACGAAATCAAAAGCAATGTGGCCTTGATCTGTATATAAATGGTAGGCCTTCTGTAATAAATAATTATTCCCATATTTTATGTGTATATGATGCTCGAGTTGTAATCAATCAATCGTATTAACATCAAACTCATAGCAGAGCTAGGGAAAAATGCACTGTAGATGCTTGACCTTACAGGGTTTTCTGATTGCATAGCTAAGGGAACGTAACAAAGAGATTTTGCAAGGTTTCAGGATTTATTCGTGCACATCTAATATGCTTGAATTTAAAATTTTAATATATTAGAATAATTTATTTTATAATTGATGATATAAATATTAGACTAAGATTACTGAAGTTAAGTAAATTAAATTGAAATAAAATGTGAATCTAACTTTAGAGCATGACAGATGAAGGTAAATTAAACTGAGCTCCGATTGGACTTCAAACATATTTTATTAAGATTTTTAAGGCTTTAGGAATGGTCAATTTCAATTGATTTGAGTTTAATTTTTTATTTGACTTATTAGGATCTAATTGAGCTGTGAGCCAATTAACTAAATTGGGCTTCAATTAGATTTTAATATGGCGTGGTTAGGGTTTTAAAAGTTTTAAGATTCATTAATTTGAATCAATTTGGTTTTGATTTGATTTTGAATTTAGATGGCCTAAATGGGCCAAATAGGCTAAATCAGATTATTTATCCCAAGTGAAGACCTATTGGGGTAGGCTTTTGTTCAATTGAATTTGATTTAGTGCCAGAGTTTGTTTGCCTAAATTTGATTTCGGCTAAGTAACGCCTAGGTTGATTTGGGCCTTAAAGGGTTAGGTGAGGCCCACTAGCTTAATGTAGCTAACACTAGGGTTCAATCCTATTTTGGTGCCCACCCTTAGTCATTAGATGCGACCTAAGCTCTTGATGAGGAAATCCTATTGCTAATATAAGTTTCTTAGAGCTAAAGATGAGACTATGTCAATCTCATTAAAAGTGAGATTAACACTAATCTTATGGGAATTAGTTTAAGCAAAAAATAAAACCTATAGATAATTTAATTAGTTTTTCAACAAGATTAAATTCATACAATTCTATTAAAGCATGAGAGAGTTATGGCCAAAATAGCATCATAGGATCATTTTTTTTCTATGTTTGCTTTCAATTTAAATGAATTTTTATGAAAATTGTAGCTAATCTTACCAAAATTGATTAAATTAGAAAATAAAAGTTGTACATAATTAAATTATCTTTTCAATGAGACTAAATCATGCAAATCTTTCAAATAATGACTGAATTATGTCTATAATATTATCTCAGGGTAGGATTTTCTAAATTAAAATTTTGTTCAAGTGGATTTGATCTTGTTGAAATTATTTAAAATTAAAATTTTAAAAATTACAGAGAATTTAATTAGCTCTTTGATGAGAGCAAAATTATACAATTCTATCAAAGAATGATTGAGTTATATTCAAAATAGTATCATAGAGTCAGAATTTTTTAAGTTTATCTTATGTTCAAGTGAAGTTGTAAAAATAATGCAATTGATAATATCAAATTAGTTAAAATAGAAACTATAATATGTAAAAAAAAATTAATTAGCCGTTAATGAAGTCAAAATCATGTAATTCTATTGAAGAATGAGTTAATTATGTTCAAAATAACATTATAAGATTAGATTTTTTAAGTTTAATTTTCATTTCTTGATATTCATGAAAGCTATACCAAATCTTGTTGAAATTAGTTAAATTATCAAAAAATAAAATTTATATAAATTTAATTATCCTTTTTATGAGACTAAAATCATATAATTTCATCAAAGAATAAATATGTTATGACTAACATGGTATTATAGGGTCAGATTTTCAAGTTTGCCTTTATTTGGGTGAATATTTGTGAAAATTATAGTAAATTGTGTCATAAGTTATAATAAAAAAAAATATAAAAGTTATAATCATTTAATTAATTTTTTAATGAAATTAAAATCATATAATTGCATCAAACTATGAGTGAATTTTGTTTAAAAAGTGCGATAGAGTTAGATTTTTTTAAGGTTATCTTTCATTCAATTGAAATTAATAAAAATGCAGCTGATCTTAATAAAATTATTTAAAATAAAAAAAATACAAAAATTGTAGAGAATTTAATTAGCTTGAGAGTGAAATCAAAATCATATAATTTAATTAAAGAATGAGTGAGTTATACCCAAAATAGAGTAATAGGGATAATTTTTCTAAGTTTTCCTTTCGTTCGAGTGAATTCATACAAATTTTAGTTGATATTATCAAAATTAATTTTAAAAAGAAATATTAAAAATGTAAAAATTTTAATTAGTTTTCTAATAAAATCAAAATCATCCAATCCTATCAAAGAATGAGTAAGTTATGCCTAATATAGTGATATAGGGTAGACTTTCCAATGAGACTAAAACCATGTGATTCTATGAATGCGTGAGTCATAGCCAAAATTGCATCATAAGGTCAAATTTTCTAAATTTGCTTTTTGTTCGAGTGAATATTCATGAAATCTATAGCTCATCTTGTCAAAATTGGTTAAAATAAAAATAAATATTTTCTCTAATTAATTTTATCAAAATTTAATTAAATATACATGCAACACTTATATAATTATGAGTAATAAAGCACTTATATTTTTTGAAGAACTTATGACCTCTTGCACTTGAACAAAAAAATAGTTAATTTTATTAACCATGATATATTCATAATTTTTATTTTCTTTATATGATTATAATATATAAATTATTAGTTCATTTATAAATTAAGTTATGTTTAACTAAACAGAAAAAATAATTGAATATAATTTACTTCACTAACAATCAAAAACCTTTAAGTATTTAAAAAATATATATTTTTTACTTTGCATACACCAACTAAATAGAAAAAAATAGATCTCTTTCATTGACTTTAAAGACAACCAAATAGCCTCTGAGTATTCATGTCATAATATTTATTGATGGAGGTGGGTGCCCTTTTTTTTAAATGAGATTGAGAGAATTAAATAGCCATGAATTTTTAGATTAATATATAAAGATATATTTTAGAATTTTGATGGGATAATGAAGGGTGTAAGACAATATGATAGTGTGAATTTCTAAACCAATCCAATTTGGGCTAAATTAGGTTGATTTAAAATGTAACTTTAAGGAATGAGATTTAAGTGAGGTAATTGGCTAAAAATAGTTGCGGAGGTTTAGGTTAGGATATGTATTTATGATCTCGAGTCATTGATTGAGAATTATAAGGGTTAAGTGAATATTTTGGTGTAAGGACTAGGACTAGGTTGTAATGAATGAAGTAGAGATACTATTGAGTGGAAGGAAAGTGTAAGCTTATGGAGAAGAGTAGAAGGATTAGTGGATTGGAGATGATGTTAAGGGGTATTAGATAGATTAAAATAAATTACTTTAGGTATTAGGAGTGAGAAAAGAAAGATATTTTAGATAACCAGCGCTTCCATCAACGATTGTCAAGGTTTGGCCATCAAGCTCTCAAACCACAAGAAAATCTCAAATAATTTATAATTGTCAAAAAATCTCCTTTCATTCCAGCAAGGGGGGCTATTTATAGCCATTATAATCATCTTTCAAAAGAAAACAAATTCAAAATATGGAGAAAAGGTGGGTGGCCACATTAATGTGAGACAATTATTTTATATCATCCACTCATTTCACATGCTATTATTTTATGTGGATTCAACCACCTCACATATCATGCTTTAAATTTTTAAATTTAAATTTTCAAACTTGGAGTTTTTAGAAACTCTATGTTTGAAAAAAGACCTAATGGGCTAAGCATTCTTCTTTCTTGAATTTTCTAGAGATTTAGCTTGAGATATAGTAAATAGACCTTAAGCTCTAATTTTTTGATCCACATGATATTCTACATCATTTACTGTACATTATAATTCACTTACTAAACTTTATTTTTCAACCAACCAAACGACCTCTTAAACTCCTTAAAATTTGGGAACAACTTTAGATTTCAACTAAAAATCGTAATCATTAAATCACAAGAGTTCAACTCTATTCCTTAACTTAAGCATATGTACCAAAATCAAACTCGTCAAAGTTGTGCTATCAATCAAAGAGGAAATCTCCTGACCTAATTTTACAAAAATTGTCAGGAAATACAAATTTTTTTCAAAAAATAATGAAACTCTCCAAAATATCTCTAAACACATTGAATCAATATTCTTAAAAGTTTCAAGTTCAAATAAATAATAATTTCTTTACACTAAAATCAAAGTCAAAATTAGGGTTTTTAGGATTTAGATTTTTCTTGTATTGGCCAATCTTATTATTGCTTAAGAGTCCTACATTCACTTGATAATTTACTCCACCAAGGCCTAAGTCATCTTAAAAAAAATTTCAAATTTAAATTAGTCTCCATGAAAAGAGCCAACTTCAAGTCACACCGATTTTAGTATTAGTGCTTAGATTTGTAAGAGATGTTAACTAGTTTAACTTTTTTAAAGTTTGGTGTAAAAAGAAAGTAGTTATAAGTGGTAAAACTTAAATCTTAAGAATTCACTCCATTGAGACCTATGTCATTTTCATAGCCCTCTTAAAATAGATTTTCAAATCCTAATTGGCCTCCATCAGGAGAGTCAATCTCAAGCCACACTAATTTTGGTATCAAAACCTAGATTTGAAAGGGGTTTCAACTAGTTCAACTTTTTCAAAGTTTGGTGTAAGGAAAAAGTAGTTATAAGTGGTAAAAATTAAATCTTAAAGAGGTTTAGTTCGTATAATTTGCACTTGACTAATTATATTTTTCTATTACAAAAGTTTTATTAGAATGCATGTAATAGGCAATCTTGCAAACATATATATTACTACAAATTAGTTGACTTCATATACTAAACCTACCTTTTATCTTCTGAACTTTCTCATAAATTTACATTACTTGAGTGTTTATAAGTGGTAAAGGCTTGTTCACTATCAAGCTTTGACTAAGTGTGCAATCATTATTTGAAATATAAAAGAATATTATTTAGGATCTTAATTTATTCTCTTATAGCATACTTAACTTTTTGTATTAATTCTTGTTTTTTTTACATTAGATTGAAGACTAATTTTTTCAAGCATATTTGTAACATAGTTTGTCATCCAAATAAGAAATTACATCACATTTTTTAAACAAATCATATTTGGTTTATGTTATATCATCTCTGCATTTTCATTGCATAAGCATGCAATCCAAGCTTGTTTGCTTAGATTAACTGAAAATTTTGGATAGAAAGGTAAAAATACTAACATATTATAAAGAGGAAATATTATTTATGTTGCAAGACATGATTATGAGTTTAGCTACCAATGCCTAAAGTATGACCACTATGATGTAAAACTCACCCTAATCCATAACCTATTGACTAGCCTTTAAATGATCAGTGAAGAATACGAAAATCCAAGGAATGCTTATCCACCTTGAAGGCACTATTTTAGGAACCCCAAAGAAATGGCCATTGCATACATTATGAACCCTTAAATAATAGGAAGATTAAGATAGAAGCCCTAATATATGATGGAGTTCATGACCTAAATATATTTTTAGATTGACTCATTGAAATGGATGAGTTCATTGATTTGAAATACATGGATGATTATTAAGGCACCATACTTATAAATTTGATACTCATATACCATGATAAAAATAAATTAAATAATATTTTAGCCAAGGAGGACATATTATGTAAGACATTCCTAATATAGATATAAATAAAAAAATGCTTAACAACCAGAAAAAAGTGCATAAATAATTAATGACCTAATAATAAGAGATCATGCATTTTATTGATTACTTAAATATTTTATAATCATTTAGCTAAAATTAATTGCTTAGCCCTAGATTAACAATCAGCCAATAAATAATTTTGATCTTAGAAAATATATAAAGAATTAAGTATAATTATAAGATCACAAATATTAGATGATGCCTTTTATGATTTACTCTTTAAAAAATCTATAAAATAACATCTAGATGTAGATCTAAAGGGGAGGGGGTGTTAAATCTCTACTTATTAGACTTTCATATATCAAATATAAAGCTCTACTGCCAGACTTATCCTTCCATCATCTAGTGTATAAACCCATATGACCACCACTGAGTCTATATTGAATGAATGAAGGATGTAATTTGTTATAAGTCCCAAAAGTGGGTACATAAAAACTAATGTGAAACTAAAATTATATTTTTTATAAGAGGTAGATGAGAAAGATGAGGATGATGAGATAATGGAGATTCATGATGATACCCATTGTCAGATGAGAATATAGAGTATATCATAGAGGACCAAGTGAGTGTTTTGAGGTGTATGACTGTGTCTAAAGATGAGGATTAGATGAGGAAGAATCTTTTTACTATTTATGTCATGGGTAAAAAATATATAAGGTGCAAATTAGCTATTAGTGGTGGTAGTGTAATTAATTCAATATCAAGACAACGCTTACAAGAAAAATAAAATAAAATTAGATCCCCATCCTGTGTCATTCTATGCAAGTTAGAAAAATTACACTTTATCACCTATTATATAGAGATGCCTAATACTCATTAATATGGGTGGTTATGAGGATCATATATAATGTAATGTCTTACCCATGGATATAATACATATTCTACTAAGCAAGCCCTAGCTTTATGATTTGAATTTTGTACATTATGATTGAGAAATGTATATGTATTCAACAATAGGGAGAAGACCATAAAATTATTATTTATAAAGGCTAATAGATAAGCAAGTAGCTACCATTCCTTATAAACTTTATTATGAGATTTATACTAAGCTAAATAATATATATATATATATATATATATATATATATATATATATATATATATATATATATATATATATATATATATATATATATATATATATATATATATATATATATATATATATATATATATATATATATATATTATTATTATTATTATTATTATTACATTAGTTGATAGTAATTTTAACCCCTACTAATAGGGAGGATATTTCAAACTTTACCCTTGAGATATTTCATCACTAAATCTTAGAGTTAAATAATTGAGTTTTAAGAGTTTATTGAGAGTTTTTTGATCATATTTATATCTGTATCTTACAAATGAGAGAGGTTACACATGATTCATATGAGCACACATACTTATTGTGTTCTCAAATCTATTAATTGAATATAAGGATTTAATTTTTGATATCTAATAGTTGTGTTGCTTTCTTTGAGGGACATACTTATGCCATTGATCTAATTTGTAGTTCATAAATACCTAATCTATCACACTATATGTGGAACCCAATATAGCATGCTAAACTAAAAAGACTAGTTAATGAACTCTTAACGAAAGGCTTTATTCAAGAAAGCCTAAGTTCTTGTGTAGCTTTATTCCTTTTATCACACAAGAAAGATAGTACCTTGAGAATATGTATGGATAGTACAATAGTAAATAAATTCATGATTAAGTACAAATTTTCTATTATTGGCCTATAAGTCTCATAATTCACTATTTGCTTTTTTATAAAAAAAAATATCATTAAAGCTATAATTTATTGATTGAGTGTTTTAGGAAGACTTATAATTAATCACTTTTAAATGATTAAGGCATACAAATCAAAATGATTCTAGGCTTCATGGATCTTAGATATTTATAGCATGTATTTTTTTTGCATGAATTGATAAATAAGCTCATAATTAAAATTTATTTAATAAAATCTTTTATTTTGTCAAAAAATTAATTCTTATTTTTAAAATTTTCTTGTGCACAATTTTAATAAAAATTTGAATTATTTTTTTGTATGCAATTTCTTTTAGTTGCATAATGGAGTTATTTGCAAAATATTTCTCTCAAAATTTTCACAAGCATGGATTTTGTTTTGTTAAATTGGGATAAAATTATTTCATGATAATTTCTTTGTATGTAATAATTATATATACATATATGATTTATTATTAATCTTGTCATATTTTTTAAAGTAAAATATTTTAAATTATTTCATATTTGCATAGTATTATTTCTTAGTTTATTTAAATAAAATTATATATATATATATATATATATATATATATATATATATATATATATATATATATATATATATATATATATATATATATATATATATATATATATATATGTATACATATTTATTTATTTGATTAATTCTAAATTAATTCATGGAAATTTCCACTAATGAGGATTTTAAATTTCACATACTAGTTGCTATTGTTGTTGTTGTACAAGAAGCATCTCATGAGAATTTCCACTAAAGAAAAACTTGTTATTGTTGCTAGTTTTATGTGACCAAACCGTTTAGGCAACTCTCTCGAATTTTATCTGCCATTGGAGCTACTCCATTATTATCACTTATATATACATTTCACATTTTATCACTAAGTGTAAATCCTAATCCACCTGAGCATCCTCATTTTTGCAACACTTAACTTATTTTTATGCTTCTCTTTCATTGGCCAACATTTTATTCTATAAATCATAGCAGGTCTAACCACCATCTTATAAAATTTTTCTTTTAAATCTAAGCTGTACTTTTCTATCACACAATAGGCCAGATGCATTCCTCCATATCAACCAACTAACTTGAATTCTACTAATAACATCCCCATCTATTTCACCATCATTTTGAATAATCGACCCAAGATATCTAAAATGTTCACTCATTTTAATCACTTGATCACCCAATGTTACAATCCCACCACTAGATCTTTTTACAACTAAAATTATAATCCATACGTTCGGTTTTAGATTTACTAAACGAAAGCCTTTAGATTCTAAGGTTGACCTCCATAACTCAAGTTCCTCTTGCACTCCCTCTCTAGTCGTATCAACAAGAAGAATATCATCAGTGAAAAACATACACTAAGTTACATCCTTTTGTAAATGTCTAGTAAGAACATAACATCCATAATAAAGCAAAAAAGAAATGGCTTAAAGTTGATCCTTGATGTAATCCAATTGAAATAAGAAAATACTTGGTCAATCCTTCTTCTGTTTGAACACAAATAATAACTCCAGTATACATATCCTTAATGACTTAAATATAAGCAATATTAACTCCTTTTTTTAGAATTCTCCTAAGCACTTCTCTTGGAACTTTATCATATGATTACTCTCTCTCATAATTTTAATGTGTGGCACATTAACTTAATTCCTCTATAATTTTCACACTCTTATACATCACTTTTATTCTTAAAAATAGGAATCAACAAACTCTTTCTCCACTCATCGACAACTTTTTTTATTTTAAAATAATATAAAATAGATTAGTAAGCTATTAGAATATCATCCAGTCCTATTGCTTTCCCACACTTCATTTTCTTTAAAATCTCTTCAACTTCAATTTTACTAATATGGTGATAAAAATAAACTTCTCTATTTTTATTTAGAGTATTAAGATTGCTAAAATCAATCATACTCTCACAACCTTCATTAAAATATTTATCAAAATATTTCATCCACCCATCTTTAATATTCTCTTCTGAAAAAAGTAGTTTATGAATTCCATTTTTAATGCACTGGACTTGAACTAGATCTTTACTTCTCTTATTTTTTTGTTCGGCTAACTTATACATATATCTTTCACCTTCTTTAGTATCTAGATTATTATACAAATCACTGAAAGCTAAATTTTTTCATCACATATAATTTTCTTGTAATCCCTATGGGTCACTTTATATCTTTCTCATTTCTCCAAGCTTTTACATCTAAATTAGTTTTTATAACAAAGCTTCTTATTTTTGATCTTTTCTTGCACATTTTGATTCCACCACAAACAATTTTTTATTAAAAGGATTTTTCTTTTTGTTCTCCAATCACACTTTTAGCAACTCATTTATTCTCACTTGCTACAATTTTTCACATGACATTAGCTTACTTATGAATATCCCAAATCTTAAAATATTTTGGCTTACTCTTAAATATATTATTATTATTATTATTCTTTAAGTACCACCATCTAATCTTAGAATAATATTTTAAATTATTTTTCATCTTCAAACCCTTCATCTTAAGATCCAAAATTAGTAGTCAGTGTTGTGTATTTAAATATTCACTTGGAATGAGTTTACGATCCTTACAATATAAATGATGTATTTTTTTATCAAAAAATAATCAATCTGTGTTTTATTATGTCCATTCTTATAAGTAATAATATGCTCATCTCTTGTCTTAAATAAAGTATTAGCAATTACATAATCATAAGCTAAAGTAAAATCTAAAATGGTTATACCTTCTTCATTAGTCACTCTAAATTTATAGCCACCATGAATGCTTTAAAAATCTTCTAACCTTCTACTAACATGTCCATTTAAATTTTTTTCCAATAAATATTCTTTCTTCAAGCGATATTATTTATATTAATCCCTCTAAGTCATTCTAAAAAATTTCTTTTGAGCATACATCCAAACTTACTTGAGGAACATAAACACTTATAACATTAATAATTTTATCATCAACAATAAGTTTTAAATATATAATTCTATCTCCAATCCTACTAATATCCACAACATTATCCTTCAAACTCTTATCTATAATTACACCTATATCATTTCTAGTATGAAACATACTAAAATACCAAAGTTTAAATTCTAAACTATCAATCTCTTTGGCCTTCTCTCAAACCCATTTAGTTTCTTGAATACATAAGATATTTATCTTTGAATTAAAAAATTTATTAATTTTATTAATTTACCCAAAAGAGTACTTATATTTCAAGTTCATGTTTAATTTTAGTTTCATAAACTAATTTCTTTGGCCGCATCTATCCATAATGTGTGAACTCTTGCTTATTTAACACTGCACCCGGGTGTCGATGCAGCGAATCTTGAACATTTTTCATTATATTCATGTCATACAATGCTTCACTTATAGGGAATTCCCTAGCATTAAAATAATGTATTAAAGTATTCATGTCATGATTTTTTTTGACAAGTTTTATGCTAGTTGTCGACTGCCTAATGTAACCCTCCACTTTTCTTATTCGAGACTTGGGACCGACAAAGACAACGTCAAAGTTTTTCTTGTAAACAATTAAGATCATTCCAAATTCTCTCTCGATCAAATTGTTTAAGGCTTCTTCATTTAACTATTGCAAAACCCTAGAGCAAATTTCTTTCCAAACATCCTAAGTCTTTCTTTTGCAAAAACTTTTTACTTTTCTCCTTTCTCAAGTAAATTCTATCCAAATTTTCAATCATTCGTGCAGTAATTTTTTAACATAAATTTAAGAGTAAAGAAAGTATGCGATGCTCCTTGAAAGTTGCATCATCATTTCATAAGAAGTTTCATTTAGTTTCGTTTTCATCTTACACATTGATTGAGATAATTTTTATCACTTTATTTTGTCGAAATCATTTCAGTTAAGTTATTAAAATTATATTCTTACATCTTATTGAATATATTTTTAAAAGTCGTTGGTTTGAATCGTACATTTTATTGAAATCATTTTCGGAAATAGTTTCATAAATCTTGACTTAGATCTTCAAATTTCTTTTTGAAATATTATTATTTTTTAAACCGAAATTTTGATAAAATTATATTGCAAAAAATTTTGTTTTGTTTTCAAGTTTATCAGTGCTAAAAATTTATGTTATAGATTTCATCTTTACTTAAATAATTTTTTTCAACTCTCTTTGATATATATCTTCTAGTGATTAAATTTGTATGTGATGAAATTATTTTATTTTAGTGAAAATTTATATTTTTCTTGAAATCAAATCTACATATTTGCAAAGTTCATGTTCATATTGTGCTTAGTTTTTCTTTATCTTGCATAATTTTATATATTAAAACCTATTTTGTAACTACACTTGTTATTAAAATTAATTTTAACCAACAGTATTTGTAAGTATATTACTGTTATTTTGCAAACTTTATTTTATTATAAGATGATCATTTAAGTCATTTGTAAGATCACCAATAGGAGGTACAGTTGGAAAAAAATTAGGATCATTATAATTATTCTTTGTTTTTCTCTTTTGCAGCCATTGGCTTAGTTGATTGTATTGTATTGTAGTTTGTGATTATACTGACACAATGTATGAGAGTACATTATATTGTATAGGTTATTTTGAGATTTGACTGAATCACATAAAATTTTTTTATGCCTATCATTATTTTTCATTTCTTACATGTGTTTACTTACTACCATGATATCATGGATGATGAAGTCTTAATTTAAACTAATTTATTTTATTCCACATTATTTTTAAAATTAATTTAATTTATAAATTTTTAGAAATACCCAATTCACCCCTCCTGTTTGGTACCATAGTCACTTTGCATCTATTCCTAAACTAGATGACATATTAGATCTTATTACTCATCAATTTTATTCTCCAAGATATATTGGATGAGTGCTTACTATTAGATTAGAATAAAACTTGGGGATAAATGGACAATAGCTTTAAAATCTTGTCTTTATGAGTGGTAAATTATACCTTTGGATTGCACAATGCCTCCAGAGCATTCATAAGGTCGATGAACACAATTCTGAAACTATTTATTGGTTCTTTTTTGGTAGTGTATTTCAATTATATCTTTATTTATAGCTTTGAGGAGAACACATCCACACCACTTAGAAGAATTAGATTTAGGGAAGCGGAGAAAAGTAAAACTTTGTATAAATATTAAAAAAAATGCTTCTTTAATGAGACAAATTATTTTCTTAAGTTTATTGTGTCAATTGAAAGGTTAAAAGTAAACCCATATAAGATTAAGTTCATTATAGATTGGACAACCTCTAAATTATTATAGATGTCAGAATCTTTGATAGATTAGCAACCTTTTACATTTGATTTATTAGAAACATTAGCAATATTATAGCTCTAATCATGGATATCCTTAACCATGATAATTATAACTACAAATGAAACAAATTAATGTTCTTATGACGTCTTCACCTATCCTAAAACTTCTTAACTTTAATAAGACATTTGAAGTGATTTGCAATGTTTTAGGTGTGAGAATTGGATGAATATTAAGTTTGGAGAATCATTTGTGGCCATCTTTAGTGAGAAGTTGAATGATGTTGGCACTAATATCTATATATGATAAATAATTTTATGTCATCAGTCAAACTCTAAAGCACTAGAGATATTATTTATTGCACACAAAGTTTATTCTTAATATAGATCATCATGCTCTAAACTTCATAAATACCTAAAAGAAGTTGAATTATAGACATGCAAAGTCAGTGAGTACCTCCAAAATTTTTTGTTTTGCACTTGAACGTAAATATAAGGTAGAGAACAAATTAGTTGTTGCATTATCTTGAATATCTCTAATAATTAATTATTTATAGTTCCATATTCCTAAATTTATGATTTAAAAAACAACTATAAGATTTGCATTTATTTTTATTTGACTTATTTATAGCATAAGTCAAAAGCCTATCATTTAATAGCTCCTACATGATCACATCTTTATAGAGGAAAGAGATTATGCACCCTAAAAATATTTATGAGAGATTTCATTATTACAGAGTTTCATTTTGGTCCATAAGATGACACTCTGAAAAGATCACAACTATTTACATGCTTGAACATAAAGTTTTTATAGTCATCTTGAAAGGAATGTTGAACAAGATGTTGAATAAGTAATGATCCAAATAAAAAGTTACAAAGTATATTGTCTTGCCTATTCCCTATAGACTTTAAGAGGACATATCCATGAACTTTATTTTAATTTTTCTAAGGACCTCTAGAGAGCATGATAGTATTAATATTGTTACTAACATTTTTTTTATATATGTCACTTCATACATTGGTCAAAATTAAATAATGCATCACATATAATAAGGATATTCATTAGGAAAACTATGATATTACAAACTTTAAACAACTATAATTTTGACAAATGTCAAATTTATATCCTTTAAGAAAAATTGTGAAAAGTAATGGGTTCTAAATTAAAATTTTCTTATGTATTTTATCCAAAAATAAATGAGCAAACTAAGGTAGTTAATAAGATTGCATAAAACTAATTAAGATGACTGGTTAGAATGAGTATGGGAAACTAAGATTTACTTCCACCTATATCAAAATTTATATATAATATTACTATTTTCAGAATAACTAATAATGTATATTTTGAATTATTCTATGGGTGTTCAATCTAAATCTACTTATGGAAATAATGTCAAACCTTACTTAAAACTTGTTGAGAGCAGGATAGTGGTGGATTTAAATATAGAAACAAATATCGAGAAAGCATTAGACTAGTAGAATGAATTAGAAACAACTGCCTACTAGGAATAAAATATATTTACTAACAACCAAGTATAGAGAAGTACAAGAAGTTTAGCTCCTCTCAAAAAAATCCCCCCTTCTTATGGGACCTAATGGGGCATTTATAAATATAGAAATTGCAGAATAGTTATAATAAATATGACAATTGTATAGACTTTAGAGGTTGGATCTCATGATGACACATGTACAAGTAACTCTAGCATAATAGTTGTAGGATGTGTGCTTGTAGAGTACGAGGTTGGGCAAGTATGTAATGCCGAGTTGAGTCCTTTGGAGGTAGTCTCTTGTGTAGGAAAGTGTCCCTGTGATACCCTCCCATGTGAGGCAAGTCCCCTAGTGGCTGTCACTTATATGAGATGAGTCTTTTTATAGTGATTGCTTACACTTATTGGATGAGCTCGAACTGCCTAGTGTGATGAGGTGGCAAGTATCCCAAATGTTAGCATGAAATCTTTTAATGTGGTTTTTGCATCTTTACTTGCATGTGAGTTCTAACACTACCATTGCCGGTCCTAAGTCCGGATATGAAAAGTGGAGGGTTGCGTTAGGTAGTCGACAACCAGCGTAAAACTTATCGAAATAATCATGATATGAATCCTTTAAATCATTGTGTTAATGCTAGGCCAGGCGGCGTGTATGGCTTGAATCTGATGAAAAATGTGCTGAGGCATGGCCGTGCGATTAAAGAAAAGGGTTCCCATTATGGACGATGCAAAGAAGTTAGTCCATGAATCTAGAATTAGGTTAGGATCTTGGAATATAGGTACTTTTACAAATTAATGGAATTAATAGATATTATGGTTCATAGAAAGATAAATATTTTATGTGTTCAAGAAACTAAATGGGTTGGGAGAAGGCCAAGGAGATTGATAGTTTAGGTTTTAAACTTTGGTATTGAGGTAAAAGTAGAACTAGAAATGGTATAGGTGTGATTATAGATAAAGTTTGAAGGATAATGTTATAAATATTAATAGATGTGGAGATAGAATTATAACTTTAAAGATTATTGTTGATACTAAGATTATCAATGTTATAAGTGTCTATGCTCCTCAAGTAGGTTTGGAGGTAAGCACAAAAGAAATTTTTTGGAATGAATTAGAGGGATTAATACAAAAGATACCTCTTGAAGAAGAGTATTTATTGGAGGAGATTTAAATGGACATGTTGGTAGAGTGGTAGAAAATTTTAAAAGTATTCATGGTGGTTATGGATTTAGTGACTAATGAAGAAGGTAGGACTATATTAGATTTTGCTTTAGCTTATGATTTTGTAGTTGCTAATACTTTATTTAAGAAAGAGATAAACATATTATTACTTATAAAATGGATCTAGTAAAACATAGATTGATTATTTTCTGATAAGAAAAATAGATCGTTTAGATTGTAAAGATTGTAAGGTCATTCCAAGTGAAAATCTAAGTACCCAACATCGATTACTAGTTTTAGATTTTAAGATGAAAGGTTGTAAGAGAAAAAATAAACCAAATTATTATCCTAGAATTAGATGGGGACACTTAAAGAACACAAATAAAAATATTTTTAAGAGCAAGCTACAAGAGATTAGAATTTGGGATGTTCATGAGGAAGCTAACATTATGTGGGAAAAAATAGCAAGTGAAATTAAGCAAGTTGCTAAAGATGTGCTTGGAGAATCAAAAGGAAAAGCTTCTTTTAATAAAATAGTTGGAGGTGGAGTCAAAGTGTGCAAGAAAAGATAAAAAATAAGAAGTATTGTTATAAAACTTGGTTTAGATGTAAAAACTTGGAGAATTGGGAAAGATATAAAGTGGCTTGTAGAGATTCTAAAAAAGCTATATATGATGCAAAAAATTTAGCTTTTAGTGATTTATACAATAGATTAGATACCAAAGAAGGTGAAAGATGTATGTATAAGTTAGCCAACCAAAGAGATAGGAGAAGTAAAGATATAGTTCAAGTGAGGTGTATTAAGGATGAAAATAATAAAATGTTTTTTTAGAAAATGATATTGAAAATAGGTGGATGAGGTATTTTGATAAACTTTTCAATGAAGGATCTGAAAGTATGATTGATTTTAGCAACCTTAATACCCTAACAAAAATAGAGAATTTCATTTTTATCGTCGTATTAGTAAATATGAAGTTAGTGAAGCTTTAAAGAAAATGAAATGTGAAAAAAAAGCGAGGACCGATAATATTCCAATAGAAGTGTGGAAATGTTTAGGAGATCATAGAATTTCTTGGCTTACAAATCTTTTTAATGTCATTTTAAAGACTAAAAAGATGTCAAATGAGTGGAGAAAGAGTTTGTTGGTTTATATATTTAAGAATAAAGGTGATGCACAAGAGTGTGCAAATTATAGAAGAATTAAGTTAATGTGCCATACATTAAAATTATGGGAGAGAGTAATTAAGCATAGGTTACGATGTGATACATGAGTTTCTCACAATCAGTTTGGTTTCATGCCAGGTAGATCTACTATGGATGCTATACATTTGTTAAGGGGTTTGATGGAGAAGCATAGAGAAAGTAAGGAGGATCTACATATGATATTTATTGATTTAGAGAAAGCTTATGATAAAGTTTCAAGAGATGTTCTTTGGAGAGTTCTAGAATATAAAGGAGTTAATATTGGTTATATTCAAGTCATTAAGGATATGTATACTAGAGCTATTACTTGTGTCCAAACACAAGGAGGATTGACAAAATATTTTCCTATTTGAGTTGGATTACATCAAGGATCAACTTTAAGCCATTATCTTTTTTACTTTAGTTATGGATGTTCTTACTAGGCATTTACAAGAAGATGTTCCTTGGTGTGTGCATTTTGTTGATGACATTCTTCTTGTTGATAAGACTGGAGAGGGAGTCCAACAAAAACTTGAATTATGGAGGTCAACTCTAGAGTCTAAAGGTTTTCATAAGTAGATCTAAAAGAATATATGGAGTGTAATTTTAGTTGTAGAAGTTCTAGTGATAGTGTTGTGACATTAGGTGAACAAGTCATTAATAAGAGTGAGATTTTAGGCTCTATTGTTCAAAATGATGGTGAAATAGATGGAGATGTTATTAGTAGAATTCAAGTTGGATGGTTGAAGTGGAGGAATGCATCTGGCCTATTATGTGATAGAAAAGTTCCACTTAAACTTAAGAGAAAATTTTATAAGATGGTGGTAAGACCTACAATGACTTATGGTGCGAATGTTGGCCAATAAAGAGAAGCATAAGACTAAGTTAAGTGTTAGAGATAGGATGCTTAGGTGGATGAGTGACTTTACTCTTAGAGATAGAATGCAAAATGAGTATATTCGGGAAAAAGTTGGAGTAGCTCCAGTGGTAGATAAGATTAGGGGGATCGTCTTAGATGGTTTGACCACATAAAGCGTCGGTCGTCCGATGACCCGATTAGGAGAGTAGATGAATTAGATTTGCCTTATGTTAAGAAAGGTAGAGGTAGACATAAAAAATACTTGGTTAAGATGTATAACAAAATGATCTTAGTATACTTGATTTAAATGAGAATTTGACACATAATAGGACACAATGGAGACAAAGGATTCATGTAGCTGACCCCACCTAGTGGGATTTAAGGCTTGTTGTTGTTGTTGTTGTTGTACTTGCATGTGAGTTCTATTTGTTGCCTTCTTTTCTTCTAATGAGTGTCTTCATGGGCATTTCGTTTTCAATTGGTATAATTTTAATAAACACATTGATTTAACCAACATACCCTCTCATACATTTTCAGATCCAGCATAAACATTCACAAATGATTTTCAAAGTCTTCATAAATATATAAAAAATAATAATTGGAATTAAATAATACTAAATATGCTAAATAAAGAAATAAAAATACAACTTTTATGGAATATGATGTATGTGATCATGTATTGATATGCTTTGTCTTGAGAGATATCCTTTTATAAAATATATAAAGTTACAAGTGAGAGCATTTGCTCCTTCAAGATTGCTAACAAACTTAATATTAGGATTTATGTCCTTAAATTGCCTCTTATTATGTTTAATAGCTTTATTTTCAATGTGAAAGATTTAATATCATTTAATAGAGTTATCTAACCTCTAGATTTATAGATTAACACTTTTACATGAAAAGATGAAATTAGTTATAAGTGCCTATCAAACCTTCATTCTTTAAAGTTCAGCAAATTATCATAGCTAGAGGAGCCATAAATGTAGAAGCTATATAGGCTCGTAATGAGATGAATGAATTGGCCTCAAAATGAGGATACTTACTTATTAAAGAGGAGTGATATCAACTTGCATGAGAGTTAGTGGAGGAATATGTTGGTTCAAACCCCTCAAAGAAGATCCAAGAAGAACAATTAAAAATGTCTAAACTAGGAGCAAAATGAAGAATCATACTAAGAGATTTTTATTTTATTTGTCATTGTATGAATATTATATACAAAACTATGTGTTGCAATGCATATATGTGAACATTTGTACCAATGTAAAATTTTGAATTTCAAAATTTAACAAATTTAAATTTTCAATTAGCTTGAAAGAAAAGTATATAAACTTCATATAAAATGATTAATTGATAGTTTTTATCCATTTAATCATTTTTCACTAAAGAGTGGTAGGACATCAATTGATCGGCCTCCACTCCCTTTTCCTCTCTTTGTATTTTGAATTCCTTCTTTGTAAAATAATATAAAAGTGTTCTGCTACTATTGAATAGAAATTAAGTTGCTAATTTTGAAGAAAATTTAAATATTTATCTAAATGTGGTGAAGGGTTGGTTGTCAAATAATTGAAATTTGATGATCTCTTCCTACTTAGTTACTTAGTGAGTGATTAATTTATATTTTTTAAGTATATCCCCATTTTTGTCGAGATCTTTGACTGTGATCATTCTTCCACCAAATAAATATCTTCTCCCTAATTTTTCTCCTAAAAATCTCCTCATATATTAATTAGGTTTGTTAGCCAAAGGCTTTTGATGACAAGACGTAATCTTACTATTAAGGCTAATTGATGGACTTAAAATTCCTATAATTTGGTTAACTCTATAGCCTACTGGAAATCATAAATCTCAATCCTTTGAGTTCTTCCATATTCACCATGCCTAAGCCTATTTCCCAGAATAAACTCCCCTTGAATTGTGTTGTCGGCGATAAAGGATTTCTCCCAACTTAGTTTTATAAAAATTCTAAATAAAAGCTAAGATTTCTCCAAAAATCATGAAACTCTTCAAAATATCTCTAGGCACATTTAATGAACATTCTTTACAGTTTCATGCCCAAATGATTAGTAATTTCTTCATACTAATCAAATATAGAATTTCCAAGTTTTGGGTTGCCTGTGTTGGCCAACCCTATTGTTGCTCCTACACTTACATTCACTTGCTAATTCACTTCAAAAAGGGTTAAATCCACTTCCTAGCCATCTTAAGAATATCTCTAAAATCTAATTGGCTCACATCAAGAAGACCAATCCTAGGCAACACTATTATGAGTCAAATTGAATTCATGGAATGCAAAAAATGATCCAAGCTACCTACCCTATTTAAAAGAAAAAAAAAATCCTCCTTGGAGCCCACCTTACTAACATGCAATCATATAAAAATAAAAAAATAATGACACCTTGGAACACATAATAAATTCTAACTCAACATTCATACTTGATCCACAACATATACATAAATAGATAAAGTATGATTCTTTAAAATTATGATTTGTGCATTTTTTAATAAAATAATATTTGCATAAGTAATTAAGTTTAGGAAATTCTAAGTCTTCTAAGTATTTTACATGGTAATCATAAACTCAAATATAATGCATTGAAAGTGGAGCAAAATCCTTAAGAAATGTGTATATCATGTTAATTATGTTTGTCTCTGAAGTTAAATCCATTTGTATATGCTCTGACATATATGTATTAAACATTTGAACCTAAAGTCAAATAATACTATATAGACTAAAAATAAGATAGAACAATTTTTTTTTCATCTTAAGAAGTGTACATTTGGTATGAAAAGGGTGCATTAACATTGAAATTTGCAAACTCTTTCAAACCCAAATTCAGATCATAACATATTGTACACACACTTTTAAGGAGGTTGCCCTACCTATAAGGTGAGATCGTAAGTCTTACTTTTTAAGTTAGATCTTCACATCATAATGGTTGAAATCAACAAGCCATATGCATCATGATAAATATTAATGTATTCAATGTCCAAAAAAACACAAATCATATATAAACAAGTTGACCTAATTCCTACAAGCAAGTAGAAGTGACATAGTTTAGAGAAATAAAATAAAATCACTAAAATGAGCTTGATTAAGACTATGTTAAAAATAGATGTCAACTAAAAGGGAATTTTTTTAAATTTAAATTAAATTATTTTTAACTAAAATCTCAATAAAATATGAATTTTGAACAATTATTAAATATAAAACTACCTAAATATAATTTATTGCTTAAAACTAGAAAACTTAAGCCATCCATCATACATAATAGTTTGTCAAGGGTAATAAATTTAAGATTATCTTAAACTTATAAAAACCAATATCATATCAAATGTATCTCAATGGTCATCTTAAATATCCTATTCTAGTAGGAATATAGCATGTGTCCTTTGACCTAATGATTTTACTGGTAAATAACACCATAAAAATATAATTATAATAGAGGCCTTCTAAATGGGTGGTTTACTGTAAAATATCATAATATTTCAATCATGACTAAAGCTTACAAATTTTTTAATAGCTCAAATCTCTTCAATGATGAATCATAAAATGTACTTGGCATAAAGCCTTATATTAACTATTATTAAATTAAAATTATCCCTACAAATCAACATCCATCCCATGAATCTAATATCCCTTTATACAATTGTTGACCTCACTTTTAGTGAGATTGACACTTATCACCCTTAGTCCTAGGAATTCAATCTTAAGCACTATGATTTTCTCACTTAGAGCTTTAACACACTCTTAATGATTAAGGAAACACCTAACTCAAACCTAGGACTCATAGGATTCAACCTAAGATAAGAAGCATTTGACTAGTGGGTCCCTTCTAGCACAACCCAAAATCAAATTAGACCCAAACCAAATTAAATGGTGTCAATCTAATGCTTCAAAACTATCACATACATGATTGAACATGAGCCATGAAGCCTAATTTGGCCAATTGATTTACTTTACTTAAATATGTCAAAGTGAACCACATTAAGCACAATCTCAAACCAAGCCAAATTGAACTAAACTTACACTCCTTATCCATTCTAAAATAATGGTTGAACATCACCTAAGAGTCATTTGAACCCAATTTGGCTAATTTGATCATTTAACTTAACTTATCCCAAATGAACTCATAAAATCACATTAAGCCAAATCTCAATTCAAACTAAAATGGATTAAACCAATCACTTCAACACATTCCAAAAATTGATTGTTGAGTGTGATCCAACAACACCTTGGACCAAATTTGGTCAATTGGTCCACTTGACCCAATTTGACACAAATTGACCCATATAGATCACATTGAGATAAAATTAACCAAGTCAACTCCAAACCATAAAACATAACATGACTCATCCTTGGACCACCTTGGACCTACCTAAGTAAACCCAACTTATGGTGAATCTGATTAAGCCCAAAGCAAGTGAACCAAGAGTTCAAATGAAAACAAAAATCCCAAAATAGCAAAATCCAACCCTTCCCTTTGACTTAGATAGTTATCTTAATATCGATTGAGCTCATACAAGCTGACTTAGCTTGACCTAAGGCTGGCTTGTCCAACCATTGACCAAAGTGAGGTCTAAATCACTTGGTACAACACTTAATTCACTCACCATAGGCTATCCACTCCATCCCACTACCCCAAAATTGACCAACCAAGGGACCCCACCTTATTAGTGTCAGCCTATTTTGAGCTTAGTTCACTACATAGACACTTCTCTATGCCTAAATCAAGTCAAAACAATGGTTCACATGTAGAGCTTCACACACATTGAATTAGAATGACCTTAGGAACTTAGAGCCTTCACTTCAATCCCAGACCTAGTCCTTAACATCATAAAGCTCCTTCAACATCCCAACTTTAGCCACCATCAACTCTTTAAGCCTGTCCATCCCAAACATTCACCAATACCAAAACCATCAAAACCTCAAATAAACTCATCTCACACCTTTTCCACAACTTATGGTCAAGAATGAATCAAATCCCACTCAATCCAGCAACAAAACATAGAGATCGATCGAACTCCAACAAGCTATGGCAGAGCATTGGTCTCAAGAGTAATCGACATGGAGGAAAAGATGAATCTTTTTAGTAGTGCTTCATCTCTACTAGATGTAGCTTCCTCGATTGATTAATCCACTGAATATTGGCTCTAGTGAGGTGAGATTCTAAAACTGTAGAATGGCCTTACGATCTTGGGTCTTTTATGAAGTGATTTTGCATTCATTAGGGTTAATCCATAAAAACCCATTGCAATTTCTTTTTAGATTCTTTTAAAATTAATTTGAATGAAAATATGAGCTTGGTTAACTCAGATCAAGTAGCAAAAGGTGAACGGTATTCACTTCTCGTAAAAGGAAAGAGATGAATCATACATCGTCTATTTTCTATGATTAGATTGGATCACTATAATCTTGTTCAATGCTAGAATTTGATTTAATCCTTTAATAACCATTAGTTTGATCTAGGCCATTTGATCTTTGATCGATCATCTCAGATTGAAACCATGTTCATCACCAGTTGAGTTAGTTCCATAGAGATAGTTTAAATAACTAATCCCATGTCGCCACGCATAAAACATGGCTGAGTTGGTGCCAACTGTGTAAATTAATTTAATTAGGGTTTTAAATAGATTTAATTAGCTAGAACTTTAAAAAATCATAACTAATTGCAAAAAAACTAAAAATACAAATAAATATTCTCTGGATTCAATAAACATAGAGGAATTAAGAAAAAAAATAATAAAAGCTCCAAATTTTATCTATTAGATAGAGAGTAATTAAGGTTTCTTTAAAAGATTAATTATGTAATTAATCTTAAATTATTCATCCAAATGACTAGAAATTTTTTAAGAATATTCCTTGCAATATTATATGTCTCCTATAATTATTTCATGTAAATTGAGTGAGTGGATTATGAGTTATGCATTTTGGATCCTTAATGGCATAATTAACCCAATTGTTAAATTATAAAATTATGAAAATCCCCAAATTAGTGCTTTGATGTTCAATCACTCTTGCTTAATATGAAAGCACCTAAGGAAAATTATTAGAGCTTTTGATTATAATTAAATCTCAAAATCATAATTAATTTGATTAATTAACCATTAATAATCTATTTAATAATTTAGAACTTAAAAAATTCATAAATGATAATGATAATCTATAAAATTTTGATTAACCTCTCTTTATGCACAACTAACAGAGAGGTTTTCAATAAAATTAAAAGCCTAAAATGATTTTGGATATTTTGAGTGTAATTTCTTAACTATGATTTTTATTATTTATTTAATCAGTCCTAAAATATAAACTCAAATGAGTTGAAATCTTTAGGGATTGTTTTATTTGTGTGGTGTTTATTTTTGGGTGTATATAGGGGAACACCACGTAGATCATAGGGGATACTTATTGAAGCGATCATGTACACATTGAGGTATGATATACTATCTCGAGAGATAGAGACATCACCCTTCAGTAGACCTAATCACCTAATAAGGACTCCTAAGGCATGATGGATCTTTGAATATACTAGAGATTTTTCCCCTACTTTATATGGATGAATAAAGCAGGGTTTATATTAAACCGGGTTCTAAAGTCCCTTATGGAGGCAAGCCTCCATAGTTAATTACATCTTAGGAAATAAAATTCTCTAAGAATACTCTTGATTAAAGTAGACAATTATCATCTCCAAAGATTTCAAGATTAGACTATCAAAGATTGGTTAAGTTTGGAAAATCAATTGGGAAAGTTCAGAGAAGACTTATTTTTGGAATCTAAATGGAGAAGTAGAAAATATTCATGATACTAGGAAGCCTAGTAAGCATTTCAATCTACCCTATGATTGGGCTTTATATATTTGAAAGTGAAGAGATTTATTTATTTGAGTTAAATTTTATTAGATTACTAGGGAATATAATCCACCAACACAAGGTTATGGAAATACCTAAGAGGTGAGGATTTATGCTTGTAGCCTGAAGGAAACATCAACCTTGGATTCTAAATCTAGAGAGCTTTAGTAAGAACTAAAGCACAACCTAAATCTAAGCGACAGGTGGGCATAAGGTCTACCTCCACAAAAGAGGATAAACCACCCAACTGTTAGGCTTACAACCACCTGGAGTGATCAACAGCTAACACATCCTATCATTTAAATCCATGTGGTCTGGTCATGTAAAATTACAAGATAGTTGAGTTGTTATTTATTTCAAAAAGAGACTAAAGTCCTTAAACCCACTCCATAGGAGACTAGAGCATGAGTGGTATGAATAATGACTTAATCTAATACAAAATATTTTCAAATTTGCTTAAATTTTGACACTATATTTTGATAATGGTTTTAGGATTTTGATGCTTATATGCATGATGAAATAAGATTGTTGGCTAAATCAACAAGAAATGGGTGTTTTCCATCACAAGGGATGCCCTTACAGGTCAAGTATTCCCCTATCTTGTAAGGATGAAAATTTCCTATTTTCAAGAGCAAAATAATATGATAGGCATATTATGAAACATTCAACCATTCTACTAAGGGGTTGCTAAATATTTTAATTATCTTATTTAATGCCTAGGCTTTATGGTGAGGTTATAAATTATTTAAAACTTGAGTTATGAATTACAGTTGGGTAAAATATTTATTTTTATCTTAAGATTCTAATCGCATCCAGGCCACACATTAAAGCATCGATCATAAGAAACTATGAAAAGCATGTTATTTCTAATGCACAAACTAAATAAATCATCAAAAATTTTTATAGCTATTGCAAAAGAATAATAGGCGGTCGATCAGTCATACATTACAAAAGAGAAAATGGGTAGTGAGTTCTTATACAACCTGGAATATGAAAGATTAATTACAATTACAAATAAGTAAATGCTATGGGGGTCTTTTTTTTCTTCATTCTTCATGTCTTTATATCTTCATTCTTTCATTTGATTTGATTTGCTCCACTTCAAAGGCATCATAGGGCACCCCAGGACAAGGCCTTCTAGCCATTGCTCATCCTAATCCCCATAGCACCAATCCTAATTCCTAATGCAAAATTACATTGAAAATAGAAAAAGTAAATCTAAATATACTTGTAAAACATAGGTTAACTAAACATACATATAATCCCAAGCAGTTATGTATATGATTTGGGACTTAGCACCTATACATGGGTAACCAAGCTTACCTGTCCTAACTTGGATTATACTTAGGGGTTTAAGCAACCTGCAAAGAGAGTTTATATTTATTTTAAGCAACCCCTTAAGCATATTCCCTTGCAAAAAATATGGTAGGCTAATATCGGCCTACCATATAGTCTACAATAATACATCATAAAATAAAACATACATCACACTGTGCACCATCCTAATATAAATTTAGAAGTGATGACTTAATTCTAATGTGGGTGTTAAGGCTTGTGTGGTATGTCTCAACTAAGCATTAGTGTTGTATTTTCTAAGTGTAGAAAGATTCAATTTAACACAAAAGGTTGGTTTCACTTGATGTTGTTTAATTGATTTGAGAATTTTAATTTGTATTTTCTCTTGTTTCATTTGATTACACTTAACAACTAAGTGTTACAAAGATAAGAAAAAAAGGATTGCCCTCTTTCATCCCTACCTTAAGCCACTTCTAAAGTACATTAATTTGATTTGGTTCTCTTTAGTGAATGACTTATTAAATGATTTAATTAATCCTAGGTTTAGGTTCACTTTAAATACTTCTATTCAATATGAAAGGCAACTTAAGATTAACTTGATTGAACTACTACCATATGACATATATTAAATCATTCTTTTCCATCACATATAACATGCATATGATTTAATCCTAAGTATATCTATACATGAAACATATTTTAACATACTTAAATGATGAATGCATGTGTATGTGAAGTTTATATCATTTTGTGTGATTGAATTATTTAATCATATTAGTTTAAAGCTCTATCTAAATTCTTATACAAAAATATATAGGGATGAAATTAAATAGGTACGTGTCATTATTAATTAAGGAAGTGAGATAATCAAATGATCTCTTTGGGGCTAACTAAAGCCTCATATTCCTAAGATGTCCAAACTATATACCCATTTGTATTTAAACATATGTAAATTTGTATGCATGAATGTAAGAAAGAAAGCTCCAAATCTCATGACCAATTAATTCAATCACTTAGTTAATTATGAATGCATGTATTCTTGATAAAAGAAAAGAGGTTCTAATTTTATAATTAAATACATACACACATGTATAAGAGACATAAGCTAGTACATGTCATTGTTAACTAGGGAAGTGAGGTAATCAAATGACCTCCTTGGGGTTACTTAAAACCTCGTATTCCAGAGATGTCTAGACTAAATACTTGCTTTGCTCAAATACATATGGATGTATACATAAATAAAGGAAGGAAAACCATGCAAAGATTATATTTTTATTTGATTGAAACATTTATGGATGTAGATTATAGTTCTATCCAAATTCTAATGTAGGAACACATGTGAATGAAATCAAATAAGTACGCGTCACTGTTAACTAGGGAAGTGAGGTAATCAAATGACTTCCTTGGGGCTAATTAAAGCCTCATGTTCCCGAGGTGTCTGTACCATATACTTATTAACATTCAAATACATATAAAACTACATATGAATTATGGAAAAGAAAGCTTTACTTTACATGTCTAAGCTATAAGCACATGCAAACCTATGTATATATTCATAACTACTATCACTCTAATCAATGTAATTGATTCATAAAATTTGAGAAAATAATTTGAATTTACTAGTGATAATAATCACACATATTATAAATTAATCCAACACAAGCAAGCTTGCATAAAGGGAAAACCATTTGATTTGATTAACTTTGAAAAGATGAATGCATGATTTCAAATGACATATAATATTTAACATGATTGGAAAGAAATAAATAGACATAAGTATGTGGTTTCATTCAATCAAATTAATTCCTAAGGACAATCATATTATAAACCCATTCAAAGCAAACCAAAGCTTCTTTAATGTTATTTTTAGCTTCATATTTAATTTAAGTTAAGGGATGTGAGAAAAAATTTGCTAATCCTAACCCATTCCCATGTTTGTGAAGTAATTTGGTTTAATGATAAGTAATTAATTGATTTTATGGATTAATTAAGTTGTAATATGCATTAAATCTATTAATTAAACCTTACCTACATTACCTTAAAGTAATTAACTAAATAATTATGAGCCACCATGATATGCAAATGAATTGAAAAGTAAATTAGCAATGCTCCTAGGAAATAAAATGGCCTAATGCAATTAGCTCATAATTATTAGTTAATTAAATTAAGAAATTTGACTAATTACTTTTATGATTTTCCCACACATATGGGTAAACCATAATTTCATTAACTTCCTTTAGGTTATCAAACACCTAAGACCCTAATTTAATTAATTAAGATTTGATGTAATTTAGATTTAAATTTAACTAATTAAATAATTAATTAACCAAATTAATCCTTAATTACTTTTTCTTGAAAAGTGAAAAGAACTTAGGGAAAGGGATTAGGAAAGAGGTCCCAATCCTTTTCCATAAGTCCCTTCACTGTTAGGCAATGATTAATGAGTCCAATTAATTAATTAATTACTGTTCATATGATTAATTAATCCTTAATTAAATTAAAAAGGTAATTAGAGATTAATTAACTAATTTTCCTAACTAATTAATTAGTAAATCTCAAGAAAATTAGAGGAGACAGAGATCATCCCTTTAACTAATCTCAGAAAGTTTGGGGTTAATTAATTAGAGAGTAATTAAGATAATTAATTTTCTAATTAAGCCATAATTAAGCTCTGATTATTGTTTAAATTTAATTAAAGATATTTTTAATGAATTCCTCTCTGAAATAGCTTTAAAACGAGTATTTATTTATAATTTTTGGATTTTTCAACAATTTGTTATAATTTTGCAAGTTCCAGCCATTAAAATTTATTATTTAAGCCTAATTAAGCCTAATCCCATCAGCACCATGTGGCATGTTGATGCGACATGCTTTCCATGTGGTGTGGATTCTATTAAAAACATCCGTCGGCCTAACATGGTTGACGGACGGCTTTCGATCTCCGTCCGATCTGGATCGACGGCAGATGAATCTATGGTTGATAAAGATTAAAATGGCTCAATCTAATGGATCTAATCATGGTCTATTCGATCATGCGAGCGGAATGATTGATCTATCATTCCAGCAAAGACGGGCGTCGCCATTACCATGATCGAGCTCACTCGAGCTTGGATCCACTCCAAATTGATCCCACACCTTCACGACAATGATTAGAGGGGATCCAAAGGGCCAAGATCACGTGGCATTCAACTTTCCTTTGGAAAACTCCAAAAAATTTTCAAGAAAGCTCAGTTTCAATGGCATACCTCATCAGAGCAAATGGCCAGCAGTTCGCACGCTTGAGATAACTTCGTCTAGTTGAGTGAAGCCCTGTTGAGCTACAATTGGATTGATTTCACCCCGTCCACTCGGAAGGCCAAGGTTCATCTTTTGGAGCCTTGGTATTGATCAAAGTGGTATCTTCGGTGGGCTAGAAGCTCAGGGGAAGGTTCGGATAGCTTCGATGAGATGTGGGAATGGTGTGTGCAAGAGGAATTGGAATTTGGTTATAATTTGAGGGAGTTGGGATCAAACAATGTTTGTCCTATTTCGGGTGCACTCAGGAAGGAAAATTCTAGCAAGGGGAAGCTTGGGGAAGGCTCTGTGGAGGCTTGGAGAGTTTTGAAAATCTCTTAGAAGCTCACACGAATCGAATGTGTGTTGTGCACAAGAATTGTGTGGGGTATACCCTTTTCCATTATGATGGATGAACAAATTTAGCTCTGGATTTTGGCCGGCAGCCGCTATGGCACTAGAGGGGTCACAATCATCTCCACATGGCATGACATGAGTGGAGGAAGAGATGACAGGGAGCTCAAGGCATGGGATGGATCCTTGGTGTCCAATGGTTTTAATGAGGGAGGTGAGTTAACTCACCTCCCTGTGGTCCATGGCAAGCCTAGCTCACTTAGAGTCGGCTAGGTGGGTAGGTGAGACCCCATTTGGCGTGAGTGATGGCTGCAAGGGAAGAGGGAAAGTGGACTTTGCCAATTTTGGCAATAATCTCATATGATAGGAAAATCCAAGGGGGATTGCCTTGGGTTCGGGCTAATCCCAAGTGGGTTTGGGTCGGGTTAGGTGAGCTCCCAAAGTGTCATGGGTTGGTTTCAAGGGATTTGGCTCAATTTGGGTCATATGTCACTTTGGGTCATGTTGAGTTAGGTTGACCAATTGGTCAAATTAGGTCAAACCAAGGCTTGAGTTAGGTTCAAATGATAATTTAAAGTGTTTTGGTTCAAGTGGTTTCAATCAATTTGACCTAGGTTTGATTTTAGCTCATTTAGAATCAAATGAGTCAAATGGGTCAAGTTGACCAATTTTACCAAATTGATCAAATTGGTTTGGGTTAAGTGTTGGTTCAAGTTCAATTGGTTAATTAGATAGGATTGTAGACTTTGGTTTGAGTTGATTTGGATTTAATTTGGTTTTAGGCCAATTTGACCATTTAGGTCAATTTAGGCTAAGTTGTTCAATTGGGTCCAATTCGTCCAACTAGGCTCAATTATGGTTGTGGTCAAGTTCAATAATCAATTTGGAATAAACTTGAGCCATTGGTTGCAATAAATTTGGGTTGGATCATGATTTGATCTATTTTGGTCTTTTAGGTCAATTTGGGGAAACTTGGGTCAAATGACCAATTGGGATTAGTTCGGCTTAATTGGTGATCAAGTCATAATCAATCATTGATCATGGGTTGGTGTGAATCAATGGTTTCAATTTTGGTGTAGGATGAGTTTTGGTTAGTTTAGGTTCATGTGGGCTAAAGGGTTGACTTGGTCAAATGATTAAGTTGATTTGGTTTGACCCAATTTATGGCAATTGGTCACTCTAGGTGGTAATTAATCATGATGGAGGGCTTAGTTGGCTTAGTTCAATCCAATTTGGGTTGGATTAGAACTTGGCTCAAATGGGTTCTTTAGATTACTTTGGATCAAGTGAGCTTAAGGGGGTCAATTGGCTTGATTTTGGTTTGATTTAGGTTTAATTTAATTTATATATAAACTTAGGATTGAAATATAAATCCAACTGTAATTAATTTGGGCTTATGGGCCATAAAATTCACCACCGACCTCTTAATGAAGAGAGCAACTTAAATGTCAGTGAAATTTTCAGAAGGTAGATGGAATAGTACATAAGACACTACTACCCAGAGATTTTGCCCTCATTTTTGTAAGGACTTTATATCTGGTTCCAGGTTTCCTATAGGTGTGAGCAGTTATAGTTAATTACCCCTCTCAGTGCTGAGAGAGAACTTTTGATTAAAGCTAGTCGTTAGGTCGCTTAGTGCATAGTGTATAATAACAACATGTGGAGTTTTAAAATTTAGATTTATGAAATTCATTATATTTAACTTAAAGCGGATGATTGGGGGAATGATGACACGCCCGATCTAGATCCCATGGTTCTGTCATCCCAGGCTATCATGGTCACTAGTCTACTTTGTCAAAGGAGGTAGTCGACCCAACCTGATCAAAGGATCCTTATTAGCAACAAATGGGTTACATCATCCAAGAAATTCTTATAGACCTGGGGTGGTGTTTGTCTAAGGAGATAGGCTTAAGTCTACCTTACCTAACAGAGGGCTATTGGTAGAAAAATTTCTTAGAGGGGAGTCGCCTTCAAATCAGTGGGGAGAAATGAAAGAAGTAACACCTATATAAAAAAGTCATCTTGGTAAGATGCCACTTAGATCTGCAGATGTACTTATTCAGGTAATCAGATACGTCATCAAGGAAATAGTGTACTATCTCAAGAGACAAAAGTCACTACACTTTAATAGAACCAATCACCTCAATAAGGACTCCTAAGAATGATGGGTCTGCATATGTACTAGAGATTCTTTCCTTACTTTACATGGAAAGGTAAAGCAAGGTTTATTTTAAACTGGATTCATTAAGTTCCCTACAGGAGAAAGCCCCCATAGTTAATTACATCCTAAGGGATGGGATCCCATAGGAAAACTCTCGATTAAGGTAAATGATCATTGTCTTTGAAGATTTCAATAGGAAGGACTATCAATCGATTGGTTTTATTTTAAGGATCAAATGGGATTGACCAAAGGAGAGAGTTATTATTGAAGCCAAAATAAAAGATAAGTAGGAGATGCTCATGATGCTAGAAAACCTAATGAGCATTAATTTGTTTGAGTTATTTTTTTAGAATTTTAGGACTTAAGATTCCTTAACACAAGATTAAGGAAATGACTAAGAGGTGCAGAATTATGCATGACCCACAAAGGGGAGAAGCAACCTCAAAATCTAAATCTAGGGAGCTTCAGCAAGGGTCGAAAGCACAACCTAAATCTAAGGTAAAATGGGTAATTGGTTTGCCTCACAAGAGAGGACAAACTACCCATAACTTGGACTTACAACGCACGGGGTTGCTCCAACTCTCCTCTAATTTTAAATACATGTAGGCAAGTCTTTATGCTTGCAAGACTATTATTATTTAGAAGAAGCTAAGTCCTTAAACTCACTCCCTAAAGAGACTAGATCATGTAAAGGACATGCTTCAAATGACCTAAATCTAATGCAATTCAAATTTCATTTTATTTTATTTTGGACAATCATTTTGACTTAGGCTAATAGGATTTTTTACTAATGCATGAAATCAGATTATTGGCAAAATTGAGGAGGTGAGTTTCCACCAACCCTCAAGGTCAAGCCGGGTTCTCTACAAAATGGAAGCCCTCAATCAAGAGTGAAATAAGATGCATTTGTGCATGATATTATAAAGAAATGCTCATCCTAAGGGTTGCTAATTTTTTATCTTGATTTTAAACCTAAGCTTTAGGTGAGGTCATGAGTTATTTAATTTTATTTTGAGTTGTTAAGTTGGGTAAAAGATTTATTTTTTCCTAAAGAGCCTAATCACACGCCATACATAAAGCAAGAAGAAACTTGAAAAATGCCACTTAATGCAAAAAAACAAATCATCAATCAATTTATAAAGCTAAGAATAAATGGTTGTGGTGCACCACGCACAAAAATATCAAATATGGCTAGCCGAGCTCTACCCTTATACAACCTGGATTATAAATAAATTAAATTACAATTTAAGCAAAGAAATTCATTATTTTGGTGGTCTTCAAGCTTCATTCTTCTTTCTTTTCTTCTTTTTTCTTCTTCTTCTTTCGGTTCCTCCTTTGGAAGGTTGGATGGTAGATGCTCCATTCACATGGTACATAAGATAGGATCTTATGACCAATGCTCATCTAATCCCCATAACAAATCATTCCAAAATCCTAATTATATAAATTTTACATGAAAAGGAAAGAAAGGAAATCTAACTAACACTTGCAAAATAAAGGTTAGTTAAAAATCACACACACAAATCCAAGCATGTATATTGGACTTATCACCCACACATGGGTGACTAAGTCCACCTATGGATTATGCTAGGGTATAAAGCACTTACAAGCAAAAGCATTTATATTTTTTTTATGATAGCACCCCACAATCCCTTGAAAAAGAATAGTTAGACTAAGCATCCTACCATTCATTCTGAGCATACACCTAACATCAATCTAAAATATATACCACAAAATAAAATATAACATCAAACCATGCACCGACCTAACCTAAGGCTAGAAGTGGTGACTTAGGCTAATGTGTGTGCTTTGAAGGTTTGTATAATATGCTTAGCTTAGGACTTTGGGTTCAAATTTTCTAAGTGTGAAGAATATGTTCAACTTAGAGGAGGGTTTCATTTAAGTTGTTTAAGTGTTTGGGTTGGTTTTATTTCATGTTTTAATTTGGTTTAAGTGAAACCTACAATTAATTACTAAGTTATAAAGAGAGGGAAAGAGAAGGGAACTTCTCTTTCCTTCCCTAACCTTAAGTAATTTTCTAAAGTAGGTTCATATTTTAGTTTTATTTAGGTGAATGTTTTGATTACATCTTTTAATCAATCCTAAGTTTAGATAAACTCTAAACAAACCTATTCAAAAAGAAAGGCATTTTAAGATTAAATAAAATGAATCAAAATTCACATAACACACATTACTTTTTTTCCCAACATATATAACATGCATATGGATGGACCCTAAGCATATCTATACATGCAAATGAAGTAGTTAACACACTTTATGATGCATGCTAAGTAATCCATTTAAGAAAATTTAGAAGTTGAATATGCATGATTTTCTTAAGTAGAAAAGGTTTTCCTTATCCAAAATTTCACATACATACATGAAAGTAAGAAAGGCATAAGTGAGTACATTGCCATTGTTAAAGGTGTAAGGTACAAGACCTACTTAGGCTACTTAAAGCCTCACAACCTTGAGTTGTCCGGACTAATATACCACTTTCCTTAAGTACAAATAACATATAAAAGAAATGAAATGGAAAAGGAATATGCAAAAGTTGTTTAATAGATTTGTTTTGTTTATGCAATTATGTCATGCAAGTGTAACTCTTCTTAGATGGTAGCATAGGGATGAATAGGATATGAATTAAGTGAGCATTAGGTCTTTTCAAATGAACCTATATCTCACCAAAATTCTATTCAAAACTATACCAACATAGAAAGAAAGGAAACCTATACTAAGCTTTATAATATTTCACATGCAAGATTATAATTAAAGTATAAGTAGATACTTTCAAATTTGATATTTCATTTATAAGTTTTTAAAATATTTTAGATTTAGTAGTGATAATAGCCACTCATATTTTACTTTAGCCAACACATGCACATTTGACATAAAGTAAACAATTTTTTTATTTTAAAATTTGAAACATGAAATTATGAATGCATGAATCACATGGCATACAACTTAACATGTTGGGAAAGATCCAAAGCAATGAAATCATGTAAACAAACTCACTTTACTTAAATCCTAAAGACATTCTTATAGAATAAGAAAATTTAGAATAAATCAAAGTGAATTTCAAAATGATTTTGTTTAGTTTGAGTTTGATTTAATTTTGAAAAGGTGAGATGAGTTTTTGTTCCTAACCCATTCCACATGTGTTTGATATTTTTTTAATTTTTTAGGTAATTAGATCCATTTTTAAGCATTGATTAGGTTAGGGTATGAATTAAGTGGCTTAATTAACCCTTACCTACACCACCTTAGAATTAACTATAATTATGAGCCAATGAGATGACATAAAACCCACAATTTAAATTTGCAATGCTAGTAATGAAAAGGCTAATGCAATTTGGCTCACAATTAAAAGTTAATTAAGCTAAGGGTTTTGCTTAAGTACTTTAAAACACCCTTTCACACATGTGAAGGGTTTTGATTTCCTTAATTGAACTTAGGCTATTAACACCTAAGCATCTACCCAAGGTAGATTAATTAAGTTCTAAAACTTTTAGAATTTTTGAAAATTTAAAGGGGATAATTAATGAATTAACCCTTAATTAAGAGGAGAGGAGAAAAGGGGTTTAGGAATAGCTTGGAAATGCCCCAAAATTATTCCATAAACCTCTACTTATTGGATCTGACCTTAATCAACCTAATCATAGGTAAAAACCATTAATCACACCCAATTGCCCTTAATTACATGAAAGGGTAATTAAAGAATGAAATAAAATTTTTAATTAAGCCTCAATAAATCTCAAGAAAATTAGGAGGTAGGTCATCCCTAAAATGAACCCTAGAAATTTGAGATTAATTGATGATCTAATTAAAGAATAATTAGCTAATTAAGATTCTAAAAGAAACCCAAATTACAAGAAAAGAATAATTTAAAATCTTTTTGAAATCATTTTTTAAATATTCTAGATAAAATTATCTTTCCATAGCATTTTTCCTTTTTTTATTTTATTTTTTTAGAGGAAATTATGAATTTTAGAATATTAATTAGAAATTAATAAACTAATCCTCTAATCCTTAGCTCATGGCACGCGATCGTGGCGTGTGGCGCTTTTGCGCATGTGAGGGACAACTGTCACCTCACAAAGGTGGCGGAACGCTTATATCCTATCATGATCAGGACTGATTCACTTGTGATTTTAAAAGGATAATTTATTTCTAAAACATGTTAAATAATCTTAGCCATCCATCTAAAATGCGCCGATGGATGGCTGAGATGAGCCAAGTTCTTCCTTGATCAGGAGCCTTCCATGATCAAGGGAAGATCAACTCATAGCATGGAATCACATAAAATTTAACCCACACCATCTAAAGACCAGAGCGATCCAATCCAGATTCAATGGGGTGAAAATTTCTTTCACAAAGCTCCACCACATTGAGTTTAGTGATCAAAAAATTCCATACCTCATGAGGTGATCAGTGCTTGATTGATGGTAGGTCAGTGGAGATGAAGCCTGTTGAAATTCCTAGGCCTTGAGATTGAGTGGATCAATGGGTAGACCAACACCACTTCACTTGGGCTTCGGCTTTGATCAAATTGAGCTCTTCCTTGCTGTGGGAACATCAATCAAAGCTTGGGAAAGTTTGACTTGACCCTTTAATGGAGTGTGTAAGAGTAATTGGATGGAGATCAAGTATGGATGAAAATTTGCCCCTATTTTGCACTAAAAAGAAAAGGAAGAATAATTATAATCCTCTAGAACTTGGGAATGCTCTCACGATTTAAGGTTCCTAGGTCAATCGAGAATGGATTAATTTCATTGAATTAGGGAGTATATCTCAATGGATGGTGAACCATTCTTTTTTTGATCCAATTGTTGGAGAGAGGTTTTGATGGTTTTTTAGTGTGCACATGGTCGGTTTGATCCAAGGAAGGGATTGCCAACCTCATGTGCTTTTGAGCTTGGGGAATTTGAAAATTCAATTTTGCTAAGTGGTGGGTTTGGTCTATGGGTTGGGCTGACCCAAACCCATTGGGTTGGGTGCACCACTCATCACTAAGTCCCTTGAGCTTTTAGGAAAGTCAGTGATTGTGAAGAGGTGTATGACCAAAATACCCAAAATACCCATTTTTGTTCTATGGCCTAGGGTAGGGTCATTATTTTTTTTTTTTGGATATGTTGGTATGTTGAGAAATAGGTTTGGCCAAGTTTCATTAGATTTGGAATCCATTTGATAGGGTTTGGCTCATGTTGACCCATTTTAAAATGGGTCAACTTGGTCAAGTTGATATTGGTCAAAGTGGGTCAAGTTCATATGACCATTTGAAATATTTTGGTGGCTTTGGTTTGATTCAATTTGGTATATATTTGGTTTTGGCTCATATGACTTCATTTAGGTCAAATGGGTCAAGTTGACCTATTTGACCCATTTGACCTATTTGGGTTAGGTCAAGGGTAGGTTTAGGTTTGGTTAGTCATATGGAGTGGTATCTTTGTTTCCAATCAATTTGGGTTAAGTTCAATTTTGGCTCATGCTTTAGGTCATGTTGGGTCTAAGTCAATTGGGCTACGTTAGATTGGCCAATTGAGGCTTTGGTCGAATTCCACAAGTGATTTGGGGTGTACTTGACCCATTGGTTTCAAACAATTTGGCTTAGATCAAGTTTTGACATATTTTGGCCCTTTAGGTCAAAATGGGTCAACTTGAGTCAAGTGCCAATTGGGCTAGGTTTTGGAAAATGTTGGCTTGGTCAAGTTCAAACATAGGTCATGAGTGAACTTAGATCAAAGGTTTCAATCAATTTGGCCTATGGTGGATTTTGGCTATGTAAGGTTTCATTTTAGGTTAAGTGTTGACTTGGTCAACCCTTAGGTTTGACCAAATTTGATTGATTGATCATCCCATGATTGTTGATCATGATGAGAGGATATATGAGTTTGGTTCAATCCAATTTGGTTAGGATCAAAAGTTGGCTCATAAGGGGTACTTTAGGTCACTTTGGGTCAAGTGAGCCTAAGTGTCAAATGGCTTGGTCAAAGCTTGATTTGAAGTTGGTTGATCTTGTATATGGACGTATGATTGAAATATAAATCCATTTACAAGTGGTTTGAAGTCAAATGGATTTTGATCCATTTGAAAATTTCATATTCAAAGGAAGAATATGAAAGTCTTGGGTTTTTGATTTGATTTTGATTGAAGATTGAGTTTGGATTTATATATGGCTCATGATTGTAGGATTGATTGAACCATGAGAGAAAATCAAGATTTGGCTTGATTTGAAAGTGATTTGGCTAAGTTCAAGATTTTGGAAAGGCTTAGATTTGATTTTGATTTGATTTGAGTTTGATTTTTTTGGAATTGGTTTTGATTGTTTGAATTTATATTTCATTTATATATGTGAATATATAATGAGAATATAAATGGATCATGAAAATTTCAAGGATTTGAAGGTTTAATCATGATTTAGGTTAAATCCATTAAAGGAATTTAAAGAAAATTTTAAATTGAAATTTAATTTTTGAATTGGATTTGATTGATTTATATTTATATTTCATTTATATATGAGAATATAAATGAGAAATAAGTTTTGAGAAAATCATGAGTTTGAATATCAAAGTTTAGGTTAAATCCATTAATGGAAATTAAGGGATTTAAGGGAATTTCAAGGATTTTAAATTTGAATTTAATTTGAGGATTGATTTTTATATTTCATTTATATATGAGAATATAAATGAGAATATAAATAAGTTTTGAGAAAATCTCAAGAATTTGAATTGATTTGATCAAGGTTTTGAGTTGATTTTGGCTAAGTCCTTTAATGTAAAATTAAAGGGACTTAAGAAAATTTTCATGATTTGATTTGGAATTTTGAATTTGAATTTATATTTCATTTACATATGAGAATATAAATGAGAACATAAATGGATCATGAGAAAATCTCAAAGGTTTGAATCATGATTTTGGCTAAGTCCTTAAGAAAGGGTTAAGGACTTAGGAAATTTGAACTTAGGAATTTTGATGGATTTTGATCATGGGTTTCAATCATGGATTTCAATCATATGAAGTTGATTTGAGTTTGAGAAAATCAAATAGAATTGATTTGGAGTTTGACTTGAAAGAAGGAAAGTGAAAGGTTTAAGCTAAGGGTAGGGAATTTTCCTAACACCCAAGGCATGACCTATTCTATGGCTAACTCTTCTAAGTCTCTAGGTTAGGTGTCCACCTAATCACTAGATGTGTCTTAAGACTAAAGGAACTCTTAAAGTCTAAAGAGGTAATAGATGGAGGTGTTGAGAGCTCATTCTAAAAATGAGGTCAACAAAGGGGCATAGGTGTGGTGTGGACAAGGAACACACACATATTGGTGTTGACAAAATGATCAACAACATAGATCACAAGCACTAATAGAAAAATCTATCTTAACCCAAGGAAAGAAAGAATCTAGAGCTTAGTGCAATGTGGCTCTACTTATGTCATAAGAGAGAGGGAAAATCCACTAAGGGATAGAGTGTGAACCTTCCACTAGGGAAGCAGGTTCAAGTCATCTACAAGGAGATGAAAGGTTTGATTTGATTCTCATTGAGGGGAGATCTCCACTGGGGGAGAGGGTTGAATTTGTTTTAGTTTTTGTTAGGTTTGAATTTTTAGATAAACCCTGTTGATTTGTGATGGGCTGCACTAAGTAGGATCAATGGAGGCTAAAACTTAACTCAGATTTACCAATCCAAGGGTAGTCTACTAAGCACATAGTAGGACTAACCAACCAAAGGGATGCCTTTTGATGCGGTACTAGGAAGAAAGCATAGTAGACTTACATCCTCCAAAGTAGGACTTCTTTGGGGTAATCTATTGGCAAGAAAGATTGAACCCAACCTAGAGGTGACTATTGAGTGAATGTATGGGGACTTAGATCAACTCAAAGATAGTCAAGATTGATTTCATTTTTTGATTTTTTTATTTGTTTTATTATGATGGATCCATGGGTTTTGAGTAGGGGCCATGGAAGCCTAGATAACTCAGATTTATCAATTCAAGTAGTCTACCACAAGGTAGGACTATCCAACCAAGGAGAAATGCCTTTTGGTATACAATGATCAAGTCTTAAGAAGAAAGCATAGGGACTCATATCTTCTAGAGACAAGAAGACCACTAGGGTGATTGGTTGCTTTGGGCAACAAATCACACCCGACCTAGGGCTGACTATTGAGTGAATGCTACTGGGGACTTAGATCAACTCAAAGATAGTCAAAGATTAATTTCATTTTTTTAATTTTTTTTATTTTGATGGATTACTTTTGTTTGTAATGGATCATACTGAGAAGGAGCTTATGGAAGCCTAGACCTATCTCGATTTCTTAAAGGGAGTAGCTTAGATGGGAGAACTATCCAACCAAAGGGTGCCTTTCGATTTACAATGATCAATTGAAAGAAAGCTTGGGGACTCACATCTTCCACTAGAAAAGATCACTGGGTGATTGGTTGCTGGCAATAAATCAACCTAGGGCTACCCGTCGGTTTGCGACAATCATGCTAGAAAGAATACGTCATAGTCTTACATCTTTCAAAGCGGAATGACTCAGGGTAACGTTGTGGAAAAATAGATTGAACCTAGGGTGACTGAGTGAGTGTCAACCCGGGGATTTATCTCAACTCAGTAGTAATTCTATAGGAGTTCTCACGCATAAAGATAGGATGCTTGCTTGGGAGAAGGGGCCCTTTGGGGCTTAAATTCTAATCCACAAGCAATTAATTTTATTTGTTTGTTTTAGTTTTTTTGTGGACCTATTAGTTTATAGGGATCAAACTAAGAAGGAGCTTATATCGCTAGACCTATCTCGATTTCTTGAACCAAGGAGGGAGCATCCATTGAACAAATTCTCCAACCATAGGGTGGACTAGGAAAGGGGGCTCCAATCCAAAAGTAACTAGTGTCTAAATGGGGTCAAAGGACTTGATCCAAATAGAGTGCCCACAGGGGATGGGGCGAGGGCTTAATCCAACACCGGAGAAAATGACATGGCTAGTCATATATCAATAGTATTCATGTCAAGGAGAAAGCAGGGGACTCATATCAGAGTGGTGTACTCGGGTGTAAGTCACTATAAGAAACATCAACCAACCTAAGTGCTCTTGGTTTGCAACAATCGCCTAGGAAGAAAGCTTCGGGGACTCATATCCTCTTATGGTGACTTGGGATAGTCTATCTTGGCTCGACAGTGCTATCCACCTAGGGACTCTTGAGTGAATGCAGGGGACTTATATCAACTCAAAAGTAGTCAAGAGGAAAGGAGCCTCGGGGACTTATCCTAAACCTCAAATATACTCAACCTAGTTAGAGCATGATGGCTAGTTCAAGAAGAAAGCATGAGGACTCATCTTCTTAAACAAAAATCAACATGAGGTAGCTTCTGGTGAAGCATACCATACTAACAAGGCACTCTTTGGTTTATGATCAAGTTAGGAAGAAAGTATGGGGACTCACATCGTCCAACAAGTGACCACTAGGGTGACATACTAGCGAAGTAGCATGCAGACCCGGCCTAGAGCAACCAATGAGTGAGTGCCATAGGGGCTTGCTCCCACATCAAATAGCTCAAGATAAAAGATTTATGTTTATGTTTTGTGCATGTGTTAAAAGGAATAGGATGCCTCTGGAGGACTCTTACACCTACCTTAAAACATGCTGGGGAATTATGAAATGATGCCACAGATGGCAACAAGAATTCCCACTAAGAAAGGATGGCTTGGGTTCTCTCACACCTAACTTAGTTATGCTAATCAAAATAGGATGCCTCTCGGGTTCTCTTACACCTATTCTAAAAGCAACGAGAGATTGTGTTTGTGTTGTGAAAGAGGGATAGGATGCCACTGGGGACTCTTACACCTACCCTAAACATCATGGATTAACAAACAACAACACTTTGAAAGAAGAAGATTTGATGAATGGAATCAAATTTTATTCTTTTTTATTAATGATTATTTTCAAACATGTTTTTATTTCATGGGTACTATTTCTTTAGATAGAGTCCGTTAATTGGAAGTATCGGGTGTTCCACTTTACAATCAATAAGCTGATAAGATCCTTCTTGGTAAGCCTTCTATATGACATAGGGGACTTCCCAAGTGGGTTTGAACTTGCCTCCCATCTTTTGATGGCAATAATTGGTCTCCTTAGGACTAACACAACTTCTCTACTGAAAGACCTAGGCGGACTAGCTTGTTGTGAGCTTGAATCATTTTGGCCTTGTACAACTTCGAGGTTTTTTCTGCGCCCATGGCGACTTTCCTCCAAACCTTGAGCTCTTCTAACCACTTTGCATTCTTCTAGTGATCTTGTTTACCCAATGCTATCCTTAGTGAGGAGTTGAACTTCTAAGGAAGAAAGCTTGGACCCATACACTAAGAAAATAGAGAGTTGAGTTGGAGTTTGGTATGGTGTGTAGGCCCACAAGGCTTCAACCAACTGCTCATTCCACTATCATTTGATCATCAGAGTCTTCTTGATCTGGATGAGAGTTTTGTTGAATGCTTACGCTAAACCATTAGCTCTAGGGTAGTAGATGGTGGAGTATCTCCAATCTATATGTGTCTCAAAGCTATTGATCTTGCTTTTGAATACCATTATGATATAATTCATCAGGCACCCAAACCTATATACGATATGGTTCCTAAAAAAAAGCACATGGTGAGTGACCTCTCTTGGGATGGCTTTACTTGGAAAAATAGTCGATGCTAAGATGAATCGATGCCCCTTGGAAGAAGGAGGATCGATCGGACCTATATGTCTACAACACTCAAATGGCCATGAAGCCAAAGTAGGGTGTAGAATGTTGGGTGGTTGGTGGAGGACCACCTGCACTTCGATGGCATCTCTAGCTACGTCCATGCAATCTGATCATAAAAGCAATAGTATCCAAGTCTTTTGATCTTGACTTCATCTTGAGGGTTGATGAGCTCCATAGACTGAATGTACCTCGATTATAATGCCATGGGCTTCATTTGTCTAAATAATGTAACCACATTTGGTCAAAGGACCATCATGCAGGTGCCATCAACAAGAGCATAGGAGAGAGCTCTCTATTTCACCTGATGGGCTTGTGATTTCTCTTGAGGTAGTTTGCGGTGTTCAAGTAATCTATGAATGGTTGCCTCCAATCCAACTCCTTGTCCATTTTGGCAATGACAACCTCCCCTTCAAGAGAAAGTCTCTCGATGAGTTCAACATCAATAAGGGATAAGACTTGTCTATTTTGGACCCTTATTGAAATGGACTCATCTTGGACATGCCAACTCTTTGGCAAGTTTTCCAAGGCATCTACTTTTTCTACTGGGAACCTTGTAGATGGTGACTTGAGAATCAAGGCCGACTTCATGGTATACTCATAGTAATGATGAAGCTTGGGTTTGAGAAGGTAGGACGGTTGGTTGACCAGCGAGAATCCCCAAAGATGTTGATGCTGATTGATAGTGATGGCTAACTCCAAACAATCAAAGCCTCATACTCGGCTTCATTGTTGGTGCGGGGTTGGAAAGATAGTATGAGAATCTCATCACATGGTTTGGAGTTAGAAGAACTATTCCTACCCGCCTTTCAGAGAATAGATCGTGGTGCTTCACCTTTAAGAAAAGAAGCACCATCAAATATATCTCCCATCGCGGTTGTTGGCCTCCCCTAAGTTCATGATTTGTTCATCGGGGAGATCGTCACTAAGTGGAGAATCAGCAGGAAGTGGGTGTGCTAAGAAATCTGCTAGTGCCTGACCTTTTACCTTACGGAGGGGTACAAATGTGATATCAAACTACGAGAGTATCATGGACCAATGAGCCAAACATTAAGATAGCATTGGCCGTGTCATGAGGTATTATAGTGGATTGGTTTGGGAGATCAAGTTCACCTTATGAGAAAGCATGTAGTATGCAGTAAAGATGCAAAGATCAAAGCTAGGCAATGTTTCTCAATAGGTGGATAGTTTGCTTGGAGGATCAATGAGGTAGTAGAGTGCACTTTCCTTCCCTCATTGGCTTGGGCAATGAGCACCAGAGAGTCATCAATGTAGTGTAAAGGATCAATCTGCGGGATAGGGGCTGAGGCTGCTTCACAAGTATTCTTTGATGTCTTCAAATGTGCACTTGTCATCCAACTTGAATTTGACATCCTTTTTGACAAGTGTTGAGAATGGTTTGCATCTCCCTGATACGTTTGAGATAAGGTGTCTTATATACACCAGCCTTCTTTGAAAGGACTGAGTTGAGTTAAACTCTTAGGAGGTGGCATTTCTAAGATAGCTTTGATCTTTTGGATCTATTTCTATTCCCAATGTTGAACAACAAACCCAAGGAATTTCTCACGAAGTGACTCACGAATGCACTTGAGGGGATTCATCTTGATTATCTTAACCATTCAAAACTACTCAAGTCAAAGAGGTGGTCTTCCTTTTCTCTACTTTGACTACTAGATCATCAATAACACTCAACCCGATGATGGATGAGTTGAAGATCTGAGTCATGGCCCTTGGTATGTAGCAGGCATTTTAAGGCCGAAAAGGCATGACCCTATAATAGAAGATTTGACTTCAAAAGTAATATTTCTTTCATCTTCGTGAGACATCTTGATTTGTTATATAGATGACCCATCCATGAAAGAGAAGACTGCATGAGATGAGTAATATCCACCATATGGAAGAGGAAACTCATCCTTAGATGCCTTGTTTAAGTCCCTAAAATTGATGCAAATGTGAATTTGGCCATTCTTCTTCTTAACTATGACTAGCTAACCGTAGGATATTTTTCTTCCCATGAAACCAAAGATCATCAATTTTCTTTTAAATGACCTTGTTCAATTTCTAATCGCATGCCTAGGAGCTTGCTTAATAGGGTAACATTAGGTCTATTGCTAGCTTGTGGACTACGCCAGAGATAATCTGCATTTCTTCATAACTCATGTGAAGCGCCTTTAAACTCACCAATAGCCTAACTAAGTCATTGGTTTCTTCTTCATTCAAGAATGAACTGATGTATGTCGGATTTTCTTCAGGTTGATTTCTTTTAGCTTGTCGATTGTTGAATGAATCTCCTCTTCAAATTTTAGTGCCTCTCTTTGACTTGGAGATCATCTAGATCATCTGTTTCTAAACACACATTCTCATAAGAGTTGGGATGTGTGAGAAGAACCTATCGACTCCAAATGGTTGGTAACAACTAGTAATCATCATCGAATGGACCCACTATTCAATCCTAGTCCTGCTCTTGATTGTGCTTCTCTGTCTGTATTGTTCCATAATTTTTCAAAGTATTCTAACCTGTGCTTGGACCAAGTGTGAGGAACTAAATCTTTTGTATAAGAGTAAAAGTCAAAAGGTAATTCCATTAATTCTTTAAAAGTATCTTCCTCAAGTCCTACATCAAGCTTTGAACTTGAGGATGATGAACCCAAAAAGAACCTCTTTTGCTTCATGTCACTGGAAGACTTAGGGACTTCCTTAACTACTAAACCTTCAACTTTTTGAGATGAAGTGAGGTAAGAGCTAAGGTTCCCAACCGCCTAATAGTTTCACATAAACCAGATTCAAATACTTTGCTTTTGGAGGGTCTTTTCTCTGCCGGATCAAAAGTCACCTCCAATGGAACCCGAGAGGGGTTGGTGGTATACTAATCACATTGACTCATCCTCGAGCATTCCAAGTCTATGTGTAGGGTACTCCTATGAACTGAACACCTCTATTGTGAAGGCCAACTAGGGTCTCCCACCTGAACTCGCCTCTATTTCTACCTCCTCTACCCGTGGAGGTTGAGCTCCCCTACCCACATGTCCATATGATGGAATGAACTGGGTGGAATGTGATATGTGATCCACTTCTTCTTCAATTCCCCTTTCTTGCTCACTTGGACTTTTATTTTTCTTTTTTTTTTATCTTTCTTTCTTTCATTTTTTTTTTTTTTTCTTTTGCATTTGCATTTGAATTTTGTCCAAGTTCATGAGAAAGGTGTTTTGAGGAAGATAGTAGGTCACATCCTCATAAATCTCAACCTCTAACTAAAAATGGCTTTTCATCCCATTGACATGGATTCAATTCCATCTTTTCTAAACTTGATGCACCGATGAAGGGAGGATGGAATGATCTTTCATGTATCCAAGGCCTACCAAGCAAAAAGGAATGAAGTATTCAAATCAATGATGTAGAACTTGGCTTGCCTTCTCCACCGATCTCCAATGGTAACACTATAACCTAAAGCTCCTTGATCATTGAATCCTCTCAACATCATCTATCTTTAGAGATGGATCTTTGTCTCTTAATGTTACCCACCCATGAGAACCGCTCTAAGTCCTTGGATGAAGGTTCAAGTCTAAGAAGGTCTTCTTTGGGCTTAGTTCCTCACCTATAGCATCACTGAAGCAATATATTTCAGATCAAGGAGAGCCTTGATTAGTGATTCTATCCTCTTTCGATAAGACAAGGGTATCATATATGCTTTTAGTTTAGATGGCGCATATTTCAGGATCAAGGAGGGCCTTGATTAGTGATTCCTCATCTCTTTGGATAAGACAAGGGCATCATATATGCTTAGCTTAGATGAACTTTCTTAGATGAGAAAGGTAGTCCACCTTGGTGTCTTCCACAAGCATATCAAGGGTGGAGCATCTTGTGGAAGGGCTCTCGATCTTGATACCAATGACTTGTTTCCCTCTATAGGTGTCTGCCTAGGAGGTAGAACCTTGCCACTATGAGGTTGACTTCGGTAATCTCTTGAGGCAAGGTGGTGGAAGGTTCTACCTGCACTTCAGGCTCACCTATAGCTTCTCCTATGGGACTCTCAGAATCGGATGATTCCAAGTCTATCTCAAGAGGTGAACCATAGTATTTAGAGTTGGAAAGTCCAACTCTAAATCAGAAAGAGGAAGATCAAAATTGTTATAGTTAATTAGACTTGAAGAGTTATCATTAGGAATAGAAGATAACTCATCAGAAGAGACATAGATGTAATTCAAATCAGCTTTATTCTTCAATTTCTTGGAAGTATTTGGAGGTACAAAGTAGTCAAGTAGAGTGAGTGGGTAAGGGATTTGATGCCCTTATCCAGCGATACAAGAGTTCTACTAGTAGAGAAAGCAGAAGATCTAGCTAAAATGGAAGAAGTCACGGGTGGAAGTAGAGGTTGACAGGTGGTGATTGCTAAGGAGCTATCAGGTGACACATGATCTCTTGCTAAGCTCCCACTTTTAAAGTTGGCAACTTGCAAATTCCTTGGTGTTGGAGGTTTAGACTAACTTGGAAAAGCTTCTTGATCTTGAATTATTTTCTTAGGGTTTAGATAATCCTAACCTTCTTTGGTGGGGATCACTTATCCCAAGTGGAATTGAAAGATTGTTCCACAAGGTATTCCTTTGGGATAACTACAACACCGGTCTTGAAATTGTGTTCAAGCCAATCCTTGAATGTGAAGCAATCCTCCAAAATGTGGCCTAGCATATGGTGGTAAGGGAAAAAGTTTGGATCATGACTTTTTTCTACTTCCTCTCCTAAGCTCGTAGCTAAAAAATCGTGTTTCTTTAAGAGATTCTTAAAGATTTTTCTGATTACCTCTCTCTGAAAAGAATAAGGTTTGTTTAACTTATCTAAAAGAGCAAGTGGACCATAGCTACTGGCGGTGGATATGCATGCTCTTGTGGTATGGTGAGGTGGTGGTCTTGGTGGAGGGAGGTGGAGGCGGTATGGTTTCGGTGGTGGCAAAGGAGGTGGAGGCTCGGTCATGGTCTCTTGTGATCTCTAGTGGTACTTCCCTTTAACCTTGTTGTATTCTCAGTTTCTTCTCATAAACCTTTTGGGATTTACTTAGATCTAAAAAGGCAATTGTTTATCTCCTTGTAGACTAGCCACCTTGTTGATTAGCTTCTCAAATGTCTTTATGGTGAAGCCCTTAAGCATGAAGGTGAATTATGGATATTCTTCAAGAGAATCTCAATGGCATGTTGTTTAAACAACTGCAGTTCACACTTCATACTCAGTTATGCCATCGAGAATATAATCAACAAGTGACTCACGGGTGTTGTTGGGCTATGAGATCACCACAGTAACCCTTTCTTTGAGCTCAAACAAATCTCTTGATGAAGAGTTGCTCTAACTCGACAAATGTTTACCATTGTAGTTCGACATACCAATCAAAAGCGATACTATTCTTGACAAAGTCTAAAGAGTAAAGCATTGCCACCACATTGCAACAAGCGGCCACGAAGTGAGCTATATCTGCCTTGGGTTCCCACGCCATCAAAGCTTTTGAAGGAAGGCGAAACCCTTGGGATATTGGATAGCATCAAATTCTCTAGGTAGGGTCTACCACTGGATGATCCTCCCAGGCTTGAGCCAAAGCTTCCTTCACTGTTGCTCAACCATGGATTTTAGATCTTTTTGTATGGAGGTACTATCCACTACCTTCCTATACGTGCTACCTTGCTCAATGGGAGGTAGAGTCTTAGCGATCTACAAGCACTAGCTCAGTTGATTAACATTGTATAGGATGAGCTGGAGGGCTTGCTTACGAAACGACATCTGTCAAGCAACCCATGCCATCCTATCAATCCTCTTCTTTCGCCTTAGTGAAGTTGATTGATGATGGGTATTCCTTGATCAACCTCATCACCTTCCATGGCTGTTGATCCCTAGAAGAGAACCTCAATCGACCATGCATACACCAATTTAAATCCCCATCAAGTCATCTTCATTAAGATTGAAGCTGACTCTTTCTTTGTCTGACCAGGCATACCCTAAGATCTCCTTCTTCTCCATAAAATAATGTGCAACTATCTCATCTAAGGATCAAACTTTCGGTAGGTACAAGCAACTTGGGTGATCGTGTGATCCTTATCATGCGAGAGGCGGACCTCACTTGTGTTGGGGAGTCAATCACTATGGAATGTACTCACTAGAAGAATGATACTCTACGTCTTGCTGTAATAGGGGTAACAATCCTAGGATGATCCCTCACCCTTGCTTAGCTGTCATGGAATATCCTTGATAACACCATCTCCGCATCCATGCATGGGTGGAGTTGGTGGAAGAGCGACACGATGTTCGGTTCTCACACCAGCGTAAGGTCGAGAGAGCTACCCAACCACAATGGGTGGTGTAGGAGGAGTAGGATCTCGCAGATCACCAACGGGTATTTTTTCCCGCGCCTTCATGGCTCCTGGGATGGAATGGGAGATGCAAACCTGACACATGGCATGTGGGGTGAGTGGGTGGGGTGAAACCACCACTCTCTATGTGAACTAGCCTCCAATAGTCCCCGTGAGGAGAATAATAGTATGGTAAGTACGCACGCCGTTCCTGGAAAATCAACCAGAAGGATGACCCTGCTCAAGTAGTAATGTATGGCCTCATGGCCCTCTCGAGATCTCTCCTACACATAAGTAGATCAAACTTGGTACCAAACTCGAAGCCCAGATGCACCCCACTGAAGGAAAGATGCAACAGGAAACCTCCTACTCCTAGAAACATTATAAATGCACCACTAGGAGAGTGATGAATGGATCTCCTCCACATCCCTCTATCGATCTGAGAGAGGATGAAATTGGTTTTCCATAACTAGTGGTGAAGTGATCATGGGAGACTCATCCATGGTCATCCCAGCTCCTTCTATTTTGAGTGTGGAACCGCTTGACCATGTTTCTTGTTCCACCTGCGTGGACGAGAGGAGTGAGCTAGACCCATACTCAAACAAAGCAAGGAAACGTGGGAGCCTTACCCTTGAGGGTACATAGGTAGGTGCTAGCCCTCAACATGAGCAACTCGGATGAACTGTAATCGAACTCGCCAGAGATCGAACTAATCTAAACAAGTCGTGGTACTAGCTTTCCTCTTTAGTGAGGAGACTCAATCGGTAAATCTACCCATGATGCCCGCCACCGCCACTTTCTTCTATGGTGAGGGAATGCCCTCACAAGTGATCTGCCCCTCAAATCCATGGAAGTGGATCAAATGGGTTGGTCCAAATGAGGAAAGTCATCAAAGCTAGATCCATGCCATGAGGGAAAAAGACAAATGTCAGAACCGCCATTTATGACCTAGTAAATTGAAATTGAAACTACACCAAAAAACATTAACAATGAGAAATGAACTTGCATTTTTTCCTCCATAGATTTTGAATTTTGAATTTTGAAGATTTGAACCCACATCCAACAACTTGGAAGTGTTAAGTGGGGTTCAAATGAATTTGGAAAGTTTGATTGAAAGAGGAATTTGATGAATCCAAACTTCAACAAATTTAGGTGTTGAAATATGGATTCAAAATTTTGAGATTCCATAGGTTCATTGATATTTTGAGTTTGAATTTAGATTTGACCCTTTCCTTTAACAAATTTAAGTATGTTAAAGTTAGGGTCAAGTTGATTTTATTTGATTGTTTGAGAGTTTCACTTAGCAAAAAAAATGCTAAGTGTAAAGTGATTGTTTGAATTTTATTTTGTTTTGATTTTTGAAAATTTTGAATTCTTACTTAGCAAATTTAGGTATGCTATGAAGAACCCAAGTGTATTTTGTTTGATTTTGAAAATAGGATTCTTAGCAAATTTAGGTATGCTAAGAAAATCCTAAGTTTTCATTTGTTTGGAATGTTTTGATTTTTTTTGAAAAGGATAGGATCCTTAGCAAATTTGGTATGCTAAGGGATCCTTTTGTTTTTTTTTTGATTGAAAGTGAGATTCAATTTTAGCAAATTTGGTATGCTAAAAGAAATCTCACTTGGTTTTATGAAATGAAAATTTCACTTAGCAAATTTGAGTATGCTAAATGAAATTCCAAATGGTGTGTTTAAAATTTTGATTTAATTTTTGATTTTGAAAAATGGAAACTTCTCCTTAGCAAATTTGGTATGCTAAGGGAAGAAGTTCCAAAAGGTGTTTGAAATTTTGGTTTTGATTTTGGAAACTTCACTTAACAAATTTGAGTATGCTAGGTGAAGTTACAAAATATGTTCTGAAAATTTCTGAATTTGGATTTTGGATACTTCACTTAACAAATTTGGGTCCAAAATGTGTTTAAAAAAATTTTTGGATTTTGAATTTGGAGACTCCACTTAACAAATTTAGATATGTTAAATGAAGTTCCAAAATGTGTTTTGAAAAGTTTTGAATTTTGGATTTGAAAACTTTACTTAACCAAAATGTGAAAAAGTTTATGAAATGTGATTGTTGATTTTGAATTTTGAATTTTAAAACTTTACTTAGAAAATTTGATTATGCTAAATGAAATTCCAAAATGTTTGAAAATTTTGTTTGAATTGAGACTACAATGAATTTGGGTATGTTAAATGAGGTTCCAAATGTTATTTGAAATTTTTTTATTTTTTTAAGATATGATTGTTGGTTTTAATGTTTTGAAAAGGGGACCATTCAACAAATTTAGGTATGTAGAATGGAGATCAAATTTTTTTATTTTATTTTTGAAGTATGAAATTTTGTGTGTGATTGTTGCCTTTTGAAAGAGAGGAATTCCAACTTAAAACATATGTGAGATATGTTTAAGTAGGTTTTCCCAAAAGATATTTTATTTTAGTTGGGAATGAAATCTTCATTTAATAGATTTATGTATATTAAATGAAGGTGGTCATGTGCGCTTTTTGAAAAGTTTAATTATGTTTGGAAATGAACTTTCCATTCAATAAGTGTGAGTGTATTGAATAGAAAGATTCATGTGTGTTTTTTCAAAAAAATTTTAATTTTGTTTACAAATGAACTTTCTACTCAATAAGTGTGAGTGTATTGAATAGAAAAATCCATGTGCTTTTTGAAAAGTTTATGAATATGATTGTGATTTTTGGAAAACATGATTGTTCACTTTATTTTGAAAATGTAATCTTCATCAAAGTGAATTGAAAGAAGGTGTTCATTTGTGCTTTTTGGAAAATTTTATTAGTTTGATTTTTAAAATCCCTACATGTAACAATTATGGGAATTGTTAAATGAGGGTGATAAAATTTTGTGGAAAATATTTTATTAAGTGTATTTTTGAAAAGGTGCTTTGAAAAGCAAAACTTTTTTATGAAAAATTTATTATTTTAAGATGAACCTTTCCATACCATGAAAATAATAGGGAGGAAGTCTTTAAAAGATGTTTCTTTTCATTTAGATTTTCTTCATTTTACCCATTGGAGAAACCAATGGGGGTTTTAAGACCAACAAGGAAATTTAAAACTTAAAGATGCTAACTCAACTCAAGAATGAAATGAGCTAAGTGCCAACGGGAAGAAGGATAGTTTTGGATTCATGCCAAAGTACAAACCCACTATCGATACTTAAAGACAGTAATCATTTACCAAAGATGGAGAGAGGAACCATCCCCAGCAGAGTCATCAAAAAAATCTGTTGGTAAAAAAATTTCTTATAGGGGAGTCGCGTTCAAATCTTTGGGGAGAAATGAAAGAAGCAACACCTATATAAAAAATTCATCTTGGTACGATGCCACTCAGATTCACAGATGTACTTATTTAGGTGATCAGATACATCATCAAGAAAATAGTGTGCTATCTCGAGAGACAGAAGTCACTACCTTTTAATGGAACCAATAACCTCAATAAGGACTCCTAAGGATGATGGGTCTCATATGTACTGTGAGATTCTTTCTACTTACATAGAAAGGTAAAGGTGATTTATTTTAAATCGAATTCGTTAAGTTCTCACAGAGCAAGCTCATAGTTAATTACATCCCAAGGGATGGGATCCTTAGGAAAACTCGACAAGGTAAATGATCATCGCCTGATTGAGATTTCAATAGAAGGACTATCATCAATTGTTTGTTTGAGATCAAATGGGATTGATCAGAAGGAGCTTATTATCAAAGCCAAAAAAAAAGATAAGTAGGAGATGCCCACGATGCTAAGAAACCTAGCGAGCATCTCAAACCATCCCACTATACGCTTTATGTTTTTAGAAATTGATTTAATTTGTTTCATTACATTTTCAGGGACTTAAGACTTAACATAAGATTAAGAAAATGCTGCCTAAGAGGTGAGGAATTATGCTTATGGCCACAAAGGGGAGAAGCAACCTCAACCTAAATCTAGGGAGATTTGGTGAAAGCACAACCTAAATCTAAGGTGAAAATGGGTAATTGGTTTTCCACAAGAGGGACAAACCACGACAACTTGGACTTACAACCTGGGTGGCCCCCAACTAACTCCCATGATTTTAAATACATGTAGGAAAGTCTTTATGCCTATGCAAGATAGCTAGTTTATTATTTACTTAGAAAGAGACTAAGTCCTTAAGCTCACTCCTTAAAGAGACTAGATCATGTAAAGGGACATGCTTCAAATGACCTAAATCTAATATAATTCAAATTTCATTTTATTTTATTTTGGACAATTATTTTGACTCTGCTAATAGGATTATGACTAATGCATGAGAAATAGATTATTGGCCAAAATCGAGAAGGAGGAGGTGAGTTTCCACCATGGCAAAGGTCCAAGTTCTCGGCAAAGGTGGAAGCCCTCCAATCAAGAAAATAAATGCATTTGTGCATGATATTATAAAGAAATGCTCATCCAAGGGTTGCTAATTCTTTTATCTTGATTTTAAACCTAAGCTTTAGGTGAGGTTATGAGTTGTTTAATTTCATTTTGAGTTGTTAAGTTGGGTAAAAGATTTATTTTTCCCTTAAGATCATAATCTACATCACGGCCATACATAAAGTAAGGAAGAAACTAGAAAATATGCCACTTAATAAAAAAAGCTAAATAAATCATCAATCAATTTATAAAGCTAATCAAAAAAGAATAAATGGTCATTGTGGTCGCACCAAACAAACCCAAAATATCAAATGTGGGTAGCCGAAGCTCTACCCTTATACAACTCATTACAAATGAATTAAATTATAATTTAAGCAAAGGAATTCATTATGGGGGTCTTCAAGCTTTATTCTTCTTTCTTTCTTTCTTCTTCTTCTTTTTCTTTTGGTTCCTCCTTTGGAAGGTTGGATGGTAGATGCTCCAAGGCTTCACATGGTACATAAGATAGGATCTTATGACCAATGCTCATCCTAATCCCCATAACAAATCATTCCAAAATCCTAATTATATAAATTTTTACATGAAAAGGAAAAGTAAAAATCTAACTAACACCGCAAACAAAAGGTTAAATCAAACACCACACAAATCCCAAGCATGTATATATTGGACTTATCACCCACACATGGGTGACTAAGTCCACCGCCTATGGATTATGCTTAGGGTATAAAGCACCTGCAAGCAAAAGCATTTATATTTTTTATTTATGATAGTGCCCCTTAAGCACAATCCCTAAAAAAGAATAGTTAGACTAAGCTCATCCATATTCATTCTATGAGCATACACCCTAACATCCAGTCTAAAATATATATCAAAAAACAAAATATAACATCAAACCATGCACCGACCTAACCTAAGGCTAGAAGTGGTGACTTAGGCTAATGTGTGTGCTTTGAAGGTTTGTGTGGTATGCTTAGCTTAGGACTTTGGGTTCAAATTTTCTAAGTGTGAAGAACATGTTCAACTTAGAGGAGGGTTTCATTTAAGTTGTTTAAGTGTTTTGGTTATTTTTATTTCATGTTTTAATTTGTTTAAGTGATTACAATTAATTACTAAGTTATGAAGAGAGGGAAAGAGAAGAGAACTTCTCTTTCCTTCCCTAACCTAAGTAATTTCTAAAGTAGGTTCATATTTAGTTTTATTTAGGTGAATGTTTTGATTATCTTTAATCAATCCTAAGTTTAGATAAACTCTAAATAAAACCTATTCAAAAGAAAGGCATTTTAAGATTAAATAAAATGAATCAAAATTCATATAACACATTACTTCTTCTTTTCCCAACATATATAACATGCATATGGATGGACCCTAAGCATATCTATACATGCAAATGAGAGTTAACATACTTTATGATGCATGCTAAGTAATCCATTTAAGAAAATTTAGAAGTTGAATATGCATGATTTTTCTTAAGTAGAAAAGGTTTTCCTTATCCAAAATTTCACATACAAACATGAAAGTAAGAAAGGCATAAGTGAGTACAACCATTGTTAACCGTGAGGTGTAAGGTATAATACCTACTTAGGGCTACTTAAAGAACCTCGGGGTTGTCCAAACTAATATACCACTTTCCTTAAGTACAAACATGTATATAAAAGAAATGAAATGGAAAAGGAATATCCAAAAGTTGTTTAATAGATTTGTTTTATTTATGCAATTTATGTATGTAAGTATAGTAACCCTTCTTAGATGATATAGGATGAATAGATATGAAATTAAGTGAGCATTAAGTCTTTCAAATGAACCATATCTCACCAAATTCTATTCAAAACTATACCAACATAAGAAAGAAAGGAAACTATACTGCTACACCTTTATAATATTTCACATGCAAGCTTATAATTAAAGTATAAGTAGCATACTTTCAGATTTGATATTTCATTTATATGTTTTGAAAATATTTTGGATTTAGTAGTGATAATAGACACTCATATTTTACTTTAGCCAACACATGCACATTTGACATAAAGTAAATAATTTCATTTTAAAATTTGAAACATAAAATTATGAATGCATGAATCACATAACATACAACTTAACATGTTGGGAAAGATCTAAAGCAATGAAATCATGTAAACAAACTCACTTTACTTAAATCCTAAAGTCATTCTTATGGAATAAGAAAATTTAGAATAGATCAAAGTGAATTTTTAAATGATTTTTGTTTAGTTTGAAGTTTGATTTAATTTTGAAAAGGTGATATAAATTTGCTATTACTAACCCATTCCCACATGTGTTTTGTATTTTTGTATAATTTTCTGGTAATTAGATCCATTTTGAAGCATTGATTAGGTTAGGGTATGAATTAAGTGGCTTAATTAACCCTTACCTACACCACCTTAGAAGAATTAACTAAATAATTATGAGCCAATGAGATGACATAAAACTCACAAGGAATTTAAATTTGTAATGTACCTAATAATGAAAAGGCCTAATGCAATTTGGCTTACAATTAAAAGTTAATTAAGCTAAAGGGTTTACCTTAAGTAATTTCAAAATATCCTTTCACATATGTGAATTAGATTTTGATTTCTTAATTAAACTTAGGTTATTAAACACCTAAGCATCTACCCAAGTAGATTAATTAAGTTCTAGAACTTTTAGAATTTTTGAAAATTGATTAAGGGATAATTAATGAATTAACCCTTAATTAAGAGAGATTAAGGAGAGAAGAGGGGTTTAGGGAATAGCTGGGAAATGCCCCAAAATTATTCCATAAACCTCTCCTAATTGGTTAATCCACTAATCAACCATAATCATAGGGGTAAACCATATTAATCAGAGACCTCAAAGGAGGTAGAGTCATCCCCAAAAAATGAACTTAGAAATTTGAGATTAATGATGACCTAATTAAAGGATAATTAGCTAATTAATTCCAAAGAAACCCAAATTTAGAGAAAAATAATTCAAAATCTATTGAAATTATTTTAAAATATTCTAGATGAAATTATCTTTCCATAGCATTTTTTCCTTTTATTTTTAATTTTCTGAGGAAGTTATGAATTTTAGAAGTTCTCTAATAATTAATTAACAATTGCTTAACTAATCTTAATCCAGCTCACAGCACGCGATATGATGTGTGCGCTTACACGCGCCGCATGAGTGGACAACTTAAGTTGTCACCTCAAAAGGCATACATGGCACGCTTATATCTCATCTTCGATCAAAGATCGATGAAGGATTCACCATGGTTTTAAAAGGATAATTGATTTCTAAAATTATAATCCCGCCATCTAAAATGTATGGACGAGATGTCCAAGTTCTTCCCTTGATCAATGAGACCGTCCATGATCAAGGGAAGATCCAAGCTCGATCTAGCATGGAATCACATACCCAACACCATCTAAAGACCAAGAGCGGCAAATCCAACGATCAAAATTGATGAGGTGAAAATTTCTTCACAAAGCTCACACATTTGAGTTTAGTGATCAAAATTCCATACCTCGAGGTGATCACCGCTCGAGATCGAGGTAGCTTCATCTAGTGGAGACAAGCCTTGTTGAAATTTGGCTGGATTGAGTGGATCAATGGGTACCAACACCACTTCACTTGCTTGCTTTGATCCAATTGAGCTCTTCCTTCTGGGAACTCAATGGAAGCTTGGGCAGTTCACTTGACCTCTCATGGAGTGTGAAAGAGAATTGGATGGAGATCAAGTATGGAGGAAGTATAATTCACTCCACTCCCCTATTTTGCACAAAAAGAAAAAGAATTCAATCCTCTCAAGCCAAATGCTCTCATGATCTAGGGTTCCTAGGCAATCGAGAGAGAATGAATTGAAATTTCATTGAATTAGGGAGTATATCTCCCTAAATCGATCAACCATTCTTTGCTATTTTGATCCAATTGCTGAGATTGGAGAGGTTTTTTTTGATGGTTTTGAGTATGCACATGGTCGGTTTGATCCAAGGAAGGGATTGTTAACTTCCCATGTGCTGAATTTGAGCTTAAGAGGGAATTTGAAATTTTAATTTTGCTCTAAGTGGTTGGGTTTGGTTTATGGGCCAAATAGGCTGACCCAAACCCATTGGGTTGGGTGCACCACTCATCATTAAGTCCCCTTGAGCTTTTAGGAAAGCCTCAAGTGATTGTGAAGAGGGTATGACCAAAATACCCATGGCCAAAATTTGTTCTATGGCCTAGGGTGGAATGGTCATTTTGCTATTTTTCACTTTGGATATGTTGGGTATGTGGAGAAACTAGGTTTGGCCAAGTTTCATTGGAATTTGAATCCATTTGATAGGTTTGGCTCATGTTGACCCATTTAGGTCAAAATGGGTCAACTTGGGTCAAGTTGACCAATTGGTCAAATTGGGTCAAACCAAGGGTTAGTCAAGTTCATATGACCATTTGAAATATTTGGTGGCTTTGGTTTGATTCAATTTGGTATATTTTTTTGGCTCATATGATTTCATTTAGGTCAAATGGGTCAAGTTGACCTATTTGACCCATTTGACCTATTTGTCAAGGGTAGGTTTAGTTTGGTTAGTCATAAGTGGATTGGTATCTTTATTTCAATCAATTTGGGTTAAGTTCAATTTGGCTCAACATGACCCCTTTAGGTCATGTTGGGTCTAAGGTCAATTGGGCTAGGTTAGGTCTAGTTAATTGAGGCTTTGGTCAAGTTCCACAAGTGATTTGGGATGGACTTGACCCATTGGTTTCAATCAATTTGGCTTAGATCAAGTTTTGACACATTTTGGCCCTTTAGGTCAAAATCAACTTGGGTCAAGTGGGCCAATTGGGCTAGGTTAGGCTCAAATGTCTTGGTCAAGTTCAAACATAGGTTATGAGTGAACTTAGATTGATGGTTTCAATCAATTTGTCCTACGGTGGAATTTGGCTATGTAAGGTTTCATTTTGGCTAAGTGTTGACTTGGTCAACCCTTAGGTTTGACTTGGTTTGACCCAATTTGAGTGATTGATCATCTTATGATGATTGTTGATCATGAGAGGGATATATGAGTTTTCAATCCAATTTGGTTAGGATCAAAAATTTGGCTCATAAGGGTACTTTAGGTCACTTTGGGTCAAGTGAGAAGTGGGTCAAATGGCTTGGTCAAAGCTTGATTTGAAGTTGATTGATCTTGTATATGGACTCATGATTGAAATATAAATCCATTTACAAGTGGTTTGAAGTCAAATGTTTTGATCCATTTGAAAATTTCATATTCAAAGGAAGAATATGAAGGTCTTGGGTTTGATTTTTTGATTTGGGTATTGATTGATTGAGTTTGATTTATATATGAGCTCATGATTGTAGGATTGATTGAACCATGAGAGAAAATCAAGGATTTGGCTTGATTTGAAAGTGATTTGGCTAAGTTCAAGTTGATTGAAAGTGATTTGTTCAAGATTTTGACTTGAAATTTAGATTTGATTTTGAGATTTTTTGATTTTGGAATTGGTTTTGATTGTTTGAATTTATATTTCATTTATATATGTGAATGAGAATACAAATGGATCATTAGAAAATTGCAAGGATTTGAAGTGGTTTAATCATGATTTAGGTTAAATCCATTAAAGTGAATTTAAGGAAATTTTTAATTTGAAATTTAATTTTTGAATTGGATTTGATTGATTTATATTTATATTTCATTTATATATGAGAATAAAAATAAGTTTTGAGAAAATCCCATGAGTTTGAATAGGTTTGATCAAAGTTTAGGTTAAATCCATTAATGAAATTAAGGGATTTAAGGGAATTTCAAGGATTTTAAATTTGGAATTTAATTTGAGAGTTTGATTTGATTGATTTATATTTATATTTCATTTATATATGAGAATATAAATGAGAATATAAATAAGTTTTGAGAAAATCTCATGAGTTTGAATTGATTTGATCAAGGTTTAGAGTTGATTTTGGCTAAGTCCTTTAATGGAAAATTAAAGGGACTTAAGAAAATTTTCATATATTGATTTTGAATTTTGAATTTGATTGGATTGATTTGAATTTATATTTCATTTATATATGAGAATATAAATGAGAACATAAATGGATCATGAGAAAATCTCAAAGTTTGAATAGGTTTGAATCATGATTTTGGCTAAGTCCTTAAGAAAGAGTTAAGGACTTAAGAAATTTGAAATTAAGGAATTTTTTATGGATTTTGATCATGGGTTTCAATCATGGATTTCAATCATATGGAGTTGATTTGAGTTTGGAGAAGATCAAATAGAATTGATTTGGAGTTTGACTTGAAGGAGGAAAGTGAGGAAAGGTTTAAGCTGGGTAGAATTTTCCTAACACCCCCAAGGCATGACCTATTCCTATGGCTAACTCTTCTAAGTCTCGGCTGGGGAGTGTCCACCTAATCACTAGATGTGTCTTAAGACTAAGGACTCTTAAAGTCTAAGAGAATCATATGCCTAAGATGGAGGTGTTGAGAGCTCATTCTAAAATGAGGTCAACAAGGGTTTTGATCAAGTATACCTATGTTCACAAACTCAAAATGAGAGCCATTGGGAACATATTAATTGTTACCATGATATTCATTTTAAACAACCAACAAAAGGACTGGTCTAACTACATCATGAGCTATTAATCAAGCCACAGGAGGACACGTACATCCTGTTGGCATGAGATTGTTTGAGAGTAAACATAGTTGTGTACTTGATTTGACTTCTCTTTATGAGCTAGAGTTTTCTTAATTTGTCACTTTTAACAAATAATTGTGGAAGATGAGTTGGATTTTACCTTTAAGTTTTTAGAGATTGAATTTTATTTAACCATTTTCAGATTGATGCTTAATTTGAATTAATTTGATTTGAAGTTAGAATCATCATTTTGATGGAAGTATCCCTCCAGTTAAAATTTTTATTTAACATAGCCATCATCGAGGTGGTTTATTATTTCACTGTTTCAGATCCTATCACTCTATTAATTTAATAATAAATAATTAGATCTGTTATTATATGACAGAGTTATCTTCTCAGATTTTTTATTAGATTGAAATTATTATAATAACATCATTAGATTTTTAGGTTTTATTAACCCAGATCTAGTCGTAAGACCCAACCGGGAATCAACCCCCCACAGCATCCTCAGACACTAAGTTTAAGCATTCAGCATATAATCCATGTGGGTGTATTTGATTCAACTTTAATTTAAATCTAAAAAATTTGTATAATATGCTTATTTTGATTTTGAAAAAGTATAAATTGATAAAATTTTGATAGATTTCTCTAATCAAGTCCCCACATGAGGGTTAGAACTTTGCCCCACCATGCTAAGAAAGATGTATTTGAAACACACTCAAAGCCATCCCACCATGTCAAGAAAGACATGTATAGGTCTTTGAAGTACTTGTATGAAGCACAAATTTTTCTACCATGCTAAGAAAAGCGTGTACGAGTACTTACATACTTGTAGTGTTAGTTTAACACATTAATTTTAGCTTTTTAGTAATTTTTTATTAATTTATTTATGCTTACTATCAATGTAGAAGTTTGAAAAGATTTCAAGACATCAAGATCATCCACATCATCCCCTTGTAGGAGCTACTTATGCTTTGCCCACCATGCCAAGAAAGGATATGGGTGGTATAAATCACTTTGAATGCGCCTTACCATGCCAAGAAAGGCATGTATGGGCTCTAAGGGACTTTCAAATGATTTCACCATGAAAGAAAGACGATCAGTACTTATACACGAATGTTAGTTTAAATAATTTATATCAAAGACTAACTTTATGTCAAGTAGGCCTGTCGGTGTGAAGTTTGGATCTGGATCGCCCCTCAGATGTTTACTTCATGTATTTGCCCACGCCAAGAAAGGCTATGGTGATATAAACCATCCTAAGTGCCTTCCCACCATGCAAGAAAGACATGTATGATTCTAATGGTGAAACAGATTTTCTATCAAGAGCAGCAGATACTTATACATCAACAAGTATGATTTCCACGCAAAGAAAGGCATGACTGCTTATAAATAACAGTTTCTGCCAAGAGGGCAACCATGTCACATTGATTTCTGGCACGCTAATCAGCCTCACAATTTATCAACAATTGATAAAAAATGTAAAGAAGATGAATGTAGAGAGAAAGAAGAGAAGAGAGAGAGAGAGAGAGAGAGAGAGAGAGAGGGAGAAGACTCAATGTGGAATGGGGATGGGAAAAAATAAGTAGGTTTTAATATTTATAATATTTTATTATTATTTTATTTGCCTAATTTGATTTTCACGACATCATCACATTATAATATATATGTTGAATTACTGATGTTTCTGCACAATGACTCAAGGATCAAAGGCCATTTAGTTCCAATTGAATCGGGTCAATTTGCTCAAATTTGTTGCCGCTCGGCTCGATATTCACGTAGAGTCATCCGAATTGAGTGCAAACAGTCTCATTCAATAGGTTTTGACATTTTGATACTAACGACATGATCAATTTCACGAAAAGAGGCCGTTTGGGCATCATTGCGGCTTCCCAATTCATGCATGTCAAGGCTTCAAGATTCTTGATTGACCGTAATTGTAAGATACTATTCGATCAATTTCAATATTCAAAATGCCGAGTTCATTGGTTGATCGAGATCATTTCACCAATTTGCCGTCAAGTGCATTTTAGTTCGAGGCATAAGCTCAGAGAATTCACCTTGTGAGCTTGACTTGACTTATGATGCATGCATGGAGGTCAACAGGGCTTCAATAGGTTTTGGTTCATTTGAAAATTTAAGTCAAAAGGGCTAAATTGGTTTGACTTGGGTTGATCTTGGTTTGGTTTGATGATTATAGATTTCATTTATATTTGGATAGGTGATTGAATGAATGATTAATTCAAGAGAAAATCCATTGATTTGACTTGATTTGAATAAGATTTGGCTAAGTTGAAGGTATTGGCTTAAAGGGTTTATATTGGGATTTATTTGATTTTGATTTAGTTTTGGTCATTTGAATGTAGATTTGATTTATATTTAGGAAGATAATTGATGGAATAATTGATTTATGGGAAAATCAATTGAGTTTGAAATGATTTGAATGCAAATTTGACTAAGTCCATGAAGGTAGATCAAAAAGGGATTAGAAGAGAATTTGATATAGTTTGATTTAGTTTTTATCATTGGAGTGTAGACTTCATTTATATTTGTGAAGATGATTGAATATAATTGATTCATGAGAAAATTAATTGATTTTGGGTTGATTTGTGTTAAGATTTGGCTAAGCTCATGGGATTGATTCATATAGCTTAGGAAGGGTTTTGACTTAATTTAATTTAGTTTGATTTAGTTTTGATCATTTTAATGTAGATTTAATTTTTTGGGAAGATAATTGATGGAATAATTGATCCATGAGAGGATCAATTGAGTTTGATTTGATTTGGATGAGATTTTTGGCGAAGCTCATGAGAGTGAATCACATGGCTTAGGAAGGATTTGACATGATTGAAGTTTTTTGGGAAATTGGACTTGGAATTGAGTTTGGTTGTAAGTTTGATAGAGTGATTGAAAGGTTGAATTGATATTTGACAAAATCAATTGAGTTTGGATTGATTTGAATTTGGCTATGGCTAAGTCCATAAGGTAAAACCATAAGGCTTAGGTTGATTTTGAGTTTGGATTTGATTATGGGCTTCAATCATTTGACTTGGAGTTTGGATTTGGATTTAGATTTGGTATTTGAATTGAATTTGAGGCTTGGTTTGAGAAAGTGAACATGGATTGGTAGGTGTGTAAGTCTCCATGAGTCCCCAATAAAACCTACTCATGACTAACCCTTCTAAGTCCCAAGCAGGTTTGTCACCTAATCACTAAAAGTGTTTAAAGATTAAGGAGCTCTTAGTGTCTAGAACAGTCCTATATCTATGATGAAGAGATTGAGAACTTTTTCAAAAAGTGAGGTCAACAAATTATTATGCATTTTCTAGAATTTTCTTAAAATTTTGAGCTTATATTCATGATTAGTTAATTTTAAGTCTCTTTGGGATTAATTGATTAATTAATTATTAAAATTTAATAGATCATAAAAATTATATTTTAAAATTTTAAATCACTTAATGAATAGAGATTCATGGGATAATCATTGATTAAGTTTGATCTTCTCTAATGATATTTAATTTCATTAATTAAAATCACGTAAATAAACTTAATTAAACTTAAATGATTTTATGATCATATGTTCAACCTTGAGATTAGTGAATCAAGGAAAAGTCTTCATTACATTTAGCTACCCTCTTATTAACTTGTATGTTTATGTTTGATAAATTTGATGAATAACTATCTTATAATCTTTGAAAGTTAATAATTGCATTTTATTTTCAAATTATAAATGCAATACATGTAAATACTTACATTGCACACATGCTATCAAAGTATTATCACGATTAAATTTCAAAAATTAATTTCATTATTATGTAAACTTAGATAGATAAGAAAAATTATATGTTTAATGCAATTATCAAGTATATACTCTGGAAACTCAAGATCTAGTGTATTAATCTTAAAGAGGTTTTTTAATCTCACATCTCTAGTCTAATAATAACATGTACTTGTAAAGTGCAAAGAAAAAAAATATAAATTTGGATTAATTTTAAGTTGTTAACATCATTAAATTTTAAAAAAATTCCTATTATGTAAATCTATATTAATAAGAACAACAATAACAACAACAACAAGTCATTATCCCACTATGTAAGGTCAGTTACATGAATCCTTCTTCTCCATTGTGTCTTATTATGTGTCAAATTCTCTTTTAAATCTAATAAACTAAGGTCATTTTTTATACATCTTAATCAAGTCTTTTTAGGTATACCTCTACCTTTCTTAACATAAAGAAAATCTAGTACATCTACTCTCCTAACCAGGTCATCGGGCGGTCGACACTTTATGTGGCCAAACCATCTAAGACAAGTCTCTCTCTAATATTATCTACCACTGGAGCTACTCCAACCTTTTTTTGAACATACTTATTTCACATTTTATCTCTAAGATTAAAGCCACTCATCCACCTGAGCATCCTCATCTCTACAACTTAACTTAGTTTTATCTTTTTATTGGCCAACATTCTCCATAAATCATTGCAAGTCTTACCACCATCTTATAAAATTTTAAGTCTAAGCCTCTTTCAACCAAATACATTCCTCCACTTCAACCATCCAACTTACTAATCTCCCCAACCATCAAAATAATGAGCTAAATTAAAACTCACTTTTAATGACTTGATCTCCCAATGTCACAACACCATCACTATTTCTACAGTTATAAATACACTATATATATTCAATTTTAGATATACTTAAATGAAAATATTTAGACTCTAAGGTTGACCTCCATAATTCAAATTTATCTTGGACTCCCTCTTTAGTCTTATTACTAAGAATGCCATCAGCAAAAACAATACACCAAGGAACATCTTCCTGTAAATGTTTTGTAAGAACATTCATAACTAAAGAAAAAAAAGATAAGGACTTAAAGATGATCCTTGATGTAGTTTAACTGAAATAGGAAAATATTTTGTCAATCCTCCTTGTGTTTGGTCACAAGTAACAGCTCTAGTATAAATATCATTAATGTCTTGAATATAACCAATATTAACTCTTTTCTTTTCTAGAACTCCAAAGGGATTCTCTTGGAACTTTATCATAAGCTTTCTCTAAATCAACAAATATCATATGTAGATCTTCCTTACTTTCTCTATACTTCTCCATCAAACCTCTCAACAAATGTATGGAATCCATAGTAGATCTACCCGGCATGAAACCAAACTAATTTGAGAAACTTTTCTATCACATTGTAACCTATGCTTAATTACCCTCTCCCATAATTTTAATGTATGGCACATCAACTTAATTCCTCTATAATTTGCACACTCTTGTGCATCACGTTTACTCTTAAATATAAGAACCAACAAACTCTTTCTTCACTCATCTAACATCTTTCTAGCTTTAAAATAATATTAAAAAGATTTATAAGCCAAGAAATTTCTTGATCACCTAAACATTTCTACACTTCAATTATAATATCATCAAGTCCTACTATTTTTTTTATACTTCATTTTCTTTAAAGCTTCTCCAACTTCAAATTTACTAATATGATGATAAAAAAAAATTCTCTATTTATATTTGGGTTATTAAAATTGCTTAAATCAATTGTACTCTCAGATCCTTCATTAAAAGTTTATCAAAATAACTCATCCACCTATTTTCAATATCCTTTTCTAAAAAAAATATTTTATGATTTTCATCTTTAATACACTCACTTAAACTAGATATTACTTCTCCTATCTCTTTGTTTGGTTAAATAAGAAGATGTAAAAAAAATCCCATTTGCTCAAAGGAAACTATATATGTACATATGTACACACACATATACCACTAAATATATAATCTAAAAACTTGATATCACTGGGTTATTGATAAAAAAAAAAGTTTTAATATATATATATATATATATATATATATATATATATATATAATCTTCAAATCATTTTGACATAAAATCTATGCATGTGTTTACAAGTATATTTGAAATATTCATTTCCTATCTTATGCCATCGTTTAACTTTGATTCCAACTTGGGTTCTAATTAAAGTTCAATGCTTCATTAAATCAATTAAAATTCATTAAACTCATCTTTTAAACTTCATTAGGAGTAGAGTGTAAAGAAGAGTATGTTCCACTCCATGTGAGGCCCATCATTCTTCATACTCTTAAAACATTAAATTCAACTCAAATCTAAATCAAAATTCACAATTTAAAATCCATACTCAAATAACTAATCACTTAAAATTGAAATCATCAAATGTTAATAAATTGAGCTTTGCTCTTAAGCTTTAACTCAAATATTAAAAGCCAAGGTTTGTCTCACCACATGAGCCATTGCACATATTTTAGTTGATAAGCCATTAATTCTAGACTTAGGATAGGTTAGTTTTATTGGGGTGTATCCTTTCTATTATGTGATATAATATTTTAAATAAATGTTAGAGTATATGTTCTTAGACTAGATGTTAAAGGGATGTTTATTAAATTAATGATATTTTCTATAAGAGATTGTGCTAAATAAAATAGTTATAATAAAATTAAAATTGATCATATTACTTGCAGCTGCTGCTTGCTTAATCCCCAACATAACCCATTAGAATAGGTGGGCTTGGACACATGTTGATGCTAAGCCCCGCTACATGGATTATAATTACTTGGTGTATGTTAGTGTTCCAACTAATCTTTATTTTGTAAATTTGGTTATGATTTTATTTTAAAATTTTAAATGTAATTTTTATTAGAACTACTTTAGAGTTATGAGGTTTAAGATGAGTAGTGGTTAGAAGGCGTAGACTTGGGAGAACCTATAAAACCTAGCATCCACATCTTGGAAATGAAGATACAGACCCCCATTGGCTTATTGTTATAATAATTAGTTCTAAGTTGATTTGTATAAGGATAGAGCTTGACTACCATTTTCTTTTATCTTTCAAGATGTATAGTAGAACTCAACATCACAAGCCTTTTATTATTTGATTTGATTGATTGGTGTGTTTATATTGATTGCGCATTATAAATGATATATTTTTATAGGTTTTTTTCTATGATGTATTGCTGAATATTGGCCTTAATTTCGGTTGACTCTTAGGAATAATTTTTTACCCCAACTAATTAATCAACCTAAAAAAAAAATTAAAGATTAATGTATCTTATAACTTCACCTTAAAGCACTATGCATAAATAATAAAAATGATTCAAACATTAAATTTGAGTTGTGTAATCATAATCCATCTTGTACTTCATTCTTTGAAATGAGGGTCTTGACCCATTGCACATAAAGGGTAGAATCTGTCCATTGTGGATAGCCACCTTTGGGTGAAGTTCATCTCTCCTGCTTATTTGGTCCATAATCTTATTTCATCATGCATATAGGTATATTTGCATACACAAGCCTTGTCAAGAAAATTATGAATCTAAAATATATAAAAATTAAAATTTTGTTGCATTGATTAAAATAAATTTTCATGTCAATCATGATCTTAGGGTTTAAAGAGTAAGTCTAAGTTCTTAAATTCATTTTCTAACAAACAAGAACCTAGTCATCTTGCATTACATAAGACTTCATCACTTGATTTTGAAGCGTGGGTGGTGTTAGCTGGTAATCCATTTGATCGGTTATAAATCCAGAAGAGTTAGAATATGTTCACATCTCTTAATGGGAATGTGCTAATATATCACAATTTCTCTCCTTATTAGAAGCTTCTATCATATGCTTAAGCACTTTTAGTCCTAGGTTCTAAGTCTACATATTTCTCCTTTGCTATATGTATATATCCCAACCTCTTAGGCATTCTCACAGTCTTATATTATTGAGATATAAGTCTTAATATTCTAATAAATTATCAACTCAAAATAAAAATAAATCTCAATTTCAAATATATAATGTCTAACCATAAGGTAGACTGAAGTGTTTATTGGGCTTCTCAATATCAAAATACTTTTTACTTATCCATTAAGAATTGTTCATATTTGAACTTTCCCATTTAACTTCCATATTTAGTAGTCTTGACACAAATTTTAAAATCCATAAAAATAATAGCCGATTACTTTAATTGAAAGTTTTCTTAGGAGATTCATGTCTTTTAGAATGTAATTAACTACAAGGCTTATCTTTGTAGAGAACTTGTAACATATATAAAATAAACTCTATTTTTATCCATATAAGGTAAGAGAAAAATCTCTAATACACATAAACCCATCAATCTTAGGAGTTTTACTAAGTGATTGAAATGATCGTACGATGATATTTGTATCTTTCGAGGTAGTATATTATTTTTTGATGTCAAGTTCGATCACCAAACTAAGTACCCCCATGATCCTTGTAGTGTCATCACATTTTTAAGGAAAACAACAATGCAATCCATAACTACTAACAAGAATATTTTGATGAAGTTGAGTTTGCTATCTCCTCTAATTATATTAATTGGGATCAACAATAACTCAAGAAGGTAAAATTATGAGATCTCAATTTGTCATTATTCCTCCCACCATCCACTCTAAACTAATGATAATTTTTTATATTATAAATTCAAATCACAACTACTATAAATTGAGCATTGAACATCTATTAACTTTAATAAAAAAACTCTCTTATTATAAAAAGAGCAATTAGACATAAAAGCTTACACCTAAGAAAAATCTAAAATCAGATCATAAAGATCTCAAAAAAAGAGAGTGAAATCTCTTGATGGTGTCTCATCTAAAATCTTATTTGATTTTCAAAGTTTAACCCAAAATCATTACTCTCTTAGAAGAATTAGAAAGAATTTTTCGAGATCATAAAGACAAACATTAGTGAATTCTTGGAACAAGAACTTATTACATGGCAAATACTTTAAGTGAGTTGTTGAGCTCTTTGGATAAATAACTTCTAAAAATGATGAATTTGTGAGTTCCCTCAAATACGTCAATAGCTCAATATTGAGGCTTAAATAAAGACCAACTTAAAACTTTAAACAACTTTTAGGCTTGATGAGTTTCAATTATCAACAATTCACAGCTACTCATCAACACTGAGATTGGCCTTTGGAGGAGTAACATTGTGATTGGCCTTTAAAGAAGTTGGAAGAGTGCCTTTTCTCCAATTAGGAGACCAAGATTTAAATCACCTCTAATGTCAAATTTCTAATATAGTTGTTCTTAGGGCTCAACTTCAAAAGATTTAAATCATAAATTTAAATAGTTGTTCTTAGGGCTCAACTTCATAAATAAATATGAAAGAACAGTTGCACACCTCTAAAATCCCACTCGTGTAGGCCCCATCATGCCGTAGGGCCTGATGGATTTCACAAGGGAAGAGAGACCGAGAGGCGAGACAAATACTGTCTGAAAATCTAGCCCTTAAACTTCGCAAGAACTTAAATTTTAGACCAAGAATCAAAACATTCACTTAACAACTGAGAAAACAAAAAAATTGAAATGTATCCATAATGAAATACGTAGCTTTAACGAAAGTGAGGTCGGATGACTCATATCGCAGAAAGACAAGTGGAGAATCCCTAAAAATCTCAGGTTTGAGAGAAACACAACTTTTGAATCAGAATATTACTAGCAAAGAAAGAATCGCCAATTGTGGTCCAGATCTCAAAGCATAAGAGAAAAGCTCTCCCATTCAAAAAATGAGAAATGCTCAATACATCCCTTAAGTCAATATATTTTCAACATTATCTATATATATATATATATATATACTACAAAAAAGTGAGCTCCCAAGTACCTTCCAAGTGGACACATAACGGCATCCGGCATCTCAATAAGGATTTGAAGGATATTCTTTTCTTGCACACAAGCCATAAGTCACCTCAATCAGCACCTCCAGATTCGGGATACTCAGAAGTCAAAACAATGAGATTTGACAGAAGATGAAAAGCCGCAGGCAACCACAAATATTAGTCTGCAAAACCATCTAAGTATTCGTGTATGGATGACTACTGAAAGCTTACTTAAAGGTGAATTGCACTGATTTGGCCTGAACTACTGAAGAACGGGCTGCTCGCCAAAGAATGATGCAGGAATGCTGTGTGATCTGTTGCGAACTCTCAGGATATCACTTCGTGAGCGATTCATATTTCTTTCCTCCTTGTTTCCACGATTTCTATCTGAATGAGAATAGCAGCGCCGTAGTTTTTGAAAGATTTCATTATGTCCCATGTTCTTTCCTGATCTAGTTTCAGTCATTGTGGTGCTTGTTAGTCTGTTATAATCAGTTTTGGGTTCTTCATCGTCATCAGTTGAATAGCCATCCTTCATGGCTAAATCATCGTACTCCTCGTCTGATTTGGTTGATTCCTCATCTACAGAACCTTCCATCTGAAGAGCAAGCACTAGATTTAGCATTAAAAAAGAATACACAAAAACTAGGCAAGCTTATAATGATTTGACAATGAATACTAAAGTTATGAATGCATGGGATACAGCCAGCATCCTTCTTTCAAGTTGATGAAAACACCTTTACTTCGTTTTATTTTTTCGAGTGTATTTTAATTAAGAGCTGTGACATTAATATCAAAAAATGTAATCAATTGGATCTAAAAGTTTATGAAATTTTGGGTGAGACAGCATGGATAAAATGGTTTGGATCAACAACAACAACTAGTTTTTATCCCACTTCGTGAGGTCCGCTACATGAATTCTTTTTCTCCAGTATGTCCTACTAAGTGTCATATTCTGAATTAATCCTAATAAATTAAGGTCATTTTTTTATACTTCCTAGCCAAGTCTTTTAGGTCCACCTCTACCTTACTTAACATTGGCCGAATCTAATACATCTCTCCTAACTAAGTTATCAGATAACTGGCGTTTTATGTGACCAAACCATCTAAGGTTACTCTCTTTAATCTTATCTGCCACTGGAGCTACTCAAACCTTATCATGTGTATATTGATTTCTCATTTTATCTCTAAGTATAAAGCTCTCATTCACATGAACTTCCTCATCTCTGAGATAAAATGGCTTGGATCAAACAATAGAAATTGATGCATGTTGGCATCTAATTACTCCGAAGGAAATTAAGCATTGTTAAAGATAAACTTTTCTAAAGTTATCATTTAACAAAATAGTTTTAAATTTGTTGATGTACTCAATTATAATAAAGTAATTTATTTGACTTATTTATCCTCTTTCTAGCTATACAAGAGCAAAGCGGTAAAACTTGGATATAATAATCGCACGAACATATAGCTGCACGTTAACACACACCATTGCATGTTCAGCACAAACCATACATCTCCACTATGTTTGTTGTCAATTAACATATTGAGTCAACCAGGTTTCATTGAAATGTTTTGAGACAAATGAATTTTAAAGGTTTTTATTTTTCACATTGTCAAAAGAAATGCATCTAGCCTATTGTGTGATAGAAAAGTTCCGCTTAAACTTAAGGGAAAATTTTATAAGATGGTGATAAGACCTGCAATGACTTATGATGCAGAATGTTGGCCAATAAAAGAGAAGCATAAGACTAAGTTAAGTGTTACAGAGATGATGATGCTCAGGTGGATGAGTGGCTTTACTCTTAGAGATAAAATGTGAAATGAGTATGTTCGGAAAAAAGTTGGAGTAGCTCCAATGGCTGATAAGATTAGAGAGAGTCGCCTTAGATGGTTTGACTTAAAAGCATCAGTAGGTAGATGACTTGGGTAGATGCATTAGATTTATGTTAAGCAAGAGAGTATAAAAAGACCTTAGTACTTGAATTAAATGAATTTGAAACATAATAGGACACAATGGAGACGAAGGATTCATGTAGCCGACCTCACTTAGTGGGATAAAGGCTTGTTGTTGTTGTTGTTGTTGTATTGTCAAAAGAAATGGATTTTAACCCACACTAGAAGATTCCAAAGCTAACAGATGCTAAATAACCAGTTCATGGTATGAATCAACAACTACTGGCATTACAAGTTAAAAGTTTCTGACCTCTTCATGTATTTCTACCTCTGTGTCACTCTGATCATCTTCACTATCAGCAACAGGTGGTTCAATGGCTTCATCTTCACTTCCGGATACAGATACTTCTTCCATAGGCTGGCACAAACAAATTAGTCAGAAGTTTGCCAACAACACAGGAGAATATAGTTAGTCGAGTCATTCATAATCCAGAAACAATGCAGTATTTACAAAAAGAAATTAACATTGCTTTTGTTTAGGTCTCTATCTTGTAGCTTGCTTAACCAGTTTATTAATAGAAGCTTGTGAGAAAAGGGAAGGAGAATCAATGAATAAGTAATAGTTGAAACACAGAAAAAGAAAATACCGATTCCCACCATTCTGAAGAACACAATAGTTATTGCAGCAAAGGAAGAGATGAACTTGGAATTCGCATGCCATACTACATAAAATAGGTATTTAATAATCCGTGTTTTGTGCCAAGATGGTTAACTAGGTTTCTCCTAACTATATGGGTAGCTATGAGCAGGAAGCCAGCCACAGCGATTATCAACAAGATGCAAAATCAAAGGCTTCTAGCAACATGCTCGACATTATGAAGGAATCAACAAGCCGACTAGCGAGCCAAGCTTTGGTCGGGCAGACGATGACTTGAGTTGATCAACATTGGATCAAGATGTATGCATATGCTTGAACACATATATGTGTGTGCTTCTATATATACACTTATTTGGATGGCTAAGAATTAATCTTATGAGAACAAAATTTAGATTTAATTATTGGCTCAAATTGAGATTAGATTGAGCCAGATTTCGCTTCAGATTGAATCATTATAAATGTGAGAAGAACCGAGCAAGCTGAAACTCAAATATATAAAAGCATTATAATAAAGTCTAGATGAAACACTTATTTAAACTAGTATATAAAAGGGAAGAGGGCAATAGTAGATGAAAAATGAATTTCTTGAAGCCAACTTTCAACTTACATCAAGGGAGTGAAAAATAAAGCAACAAAAAGAGGAAATAATTAAAAAGTTAGGATGTCAATAATGCAAGCAATAGAAGATAGATCATGGAGTTTCCATGACTAACAAATGAAAGAAACAGCTACTCAACAGTTAGTTAGCTTCATTTACATTCCTATGTTTCTCTTATCTGAGTTGTAGTCTAGAAACAGAGGAAATTAGGTACAGAAACAAAAAATGTCTTTAATTAACAAAATAAATATCAGGACAAAATTCACCATGATTAATAAGAAATGAATACTGCAGCCAGTAATAATCCAGTTCAAAGTTGCTGCGGAACATCCCCAATTAAACCAATGGAGCAAATTCCACAGTGGAATTAACAAATTACCTCTTTCGAAGCTCCTCCTGCCAACCTAGGAGAGCTAGAACAAGAAGATAAGTATCGGCTACCAGAGTCAGTGCCATCAACCCTCGAGTCATCCATGCTTCCAGCAAAACTGGCAGCACCAGTATCATTGGGCCAAGCACTGATTCCGTAATTTCCAAACTGAAGATTAATGGGCTCTGCCTTGCCAATCTTCAAGGGACCATACATTGGGCTTCCTACACAGCTCTCACTTCCACTGTTTGATCCAGGAATTGCCTTAACATTAACGGGCTCCACCGGCCAAGCCTTAGCAACAGACCCATCCGTATTAACAAGTGCCATGAGATGTCTAGAAGATCCTAGCCTCTGTATCAAGTGAAACATTTTTTTCGAACTCAGTGAGTTTGCAGCACATTGGTTTCTATACTCTTCATCAACAATGGGAATTGTATTTGTGATTGGATCATAGAGCTGCTCTCCTGCTTCTCGCCTCCTCAGGCAGCTAAAAACCGTAGCATGGATTGCAGCCACACTGCGATCAACATTTGTGTTATTTATCTTGGGCACCAGATGTTTGTCTGCCCGGTTGCAGAGATAGTCCTGAATCCTTCTTATGTTTCGAATATATTTGACGTACTTGTTTTTTGCAGGGTCCAATGTCATATATTTAGCACGCACTGCAAACCTTTCCATATGTTTTTCCTCATTTGTGATATAAATCATGAATGGTATAATTGAAGGATGCTTTTTCATTAACCCCATCTAAGAAAATTAAAATAAAATATCAGAATTAGCATGCAATAAAATAGGAATGTGAACTTATAAATGTCCACGTCACAGATATATCAAAAGAATGTTGTCAAGAATCCCAGAGTTGTGAAGAGAAAAAAATATAGCACAGAAGGAAAAACATATGATGAAGTATGCGCTTTTAATTGGCATAAGTCTAATATATAGCCTTAACAAATATAATACTCAAATGTAAAGAGGTGTAAAAAGACATTATCTAGAGAACCAACCCGTGCAGTTGAACATACCACAAAATTGAGGCTCAAGTGAACGCCTTCAACAATAACAGATTGCTTCCGATTTTCCCACGCTGTAATCAAACGATCAAGACTGTCGATGACCATCTCACTCTGTGCCTTAAATCCCTCAACTGCCATTTGCTTTTTTCCAACAACATTGAACCCTGAACCTACATCTGGTGAGTGGTTTTCACACTTTTCAGATGAAGCATTATTGGGCAGCCCTTCCCTAAGAACAGAGTTGGAAACACCAGCAAGTCTTTTTGCTTTCCTTTTGGCCTTTGCTTCTGCGACTGCAACTGGATCCAAGTATTCACCAGCATGATATGTAGAGGACCATAGAAGTGGATTTTCTTTTTCATCTACAAAGCTTCTCATCATGTGACGAATTGAATCAGTTGAAATCACAGTTGTAATACCCAATCTGCTCCCCTGCATGACAAGTTTAAAGTTAAACCGCACAAATAGTATAGTTCCCCTTCATTCAACAGACAAGCTAAAACATATTGGCTTTGCACACGGAACCATATAGGGCAGTAGAGATGTACATCCTAAGCTACGGATTAGCTTCCTGATGATAGATCCAATGTTGCAAAACCAAAATTATTACAAATTCTTTTCACTAATGATAACGAGGTGATGAAATCCCACCTATTTGTAGATATAAGAAAGGAAAGCAAAAACTAGAAACATTACTATAAGAAGATTAATTTTAGGTCAGCCTGTTATTCTCAGATGATCATGTTTCAACAAGACGTCTAGAAAACAATCATAAGCACACTTCTGCCAAGCATAGATAACCAAAGCTAATACAAAATGCAAGAAGGAAAAAAAAAAAGAATGACACATCATAAAAATAAAAAATGAGGATAAATAAGAAAATAGATATGCCTCATTAAGAAAGATGAGACTTTTATAACTGCTTGAGGAAAGTGAACTAGGAAAAAATAAAAGAAAATTACATGCTTTCTCAACGAACTAATTTTAAAAGATGGACCAGAACATAGTTAACTAAAGTTTGGAAATAGTAACGAGAAAATATGTCAGCAAACAGTTCATATATCCAAATTTAAATCATAGGGCAGGACGTAGTTATTTAGTTTGGATATGTAACCAAAAGAACAAGTCTCTACCAACAGCTACTACAACATGACAGCAAACAATATCCAGAGAACTGATGCATAAAATACTTCCTTTCCAAAAAATTATGGTATAGTTACCAGTAAGGCTGATAAGGTAGACTTCCCACACCCACTTGTTCCACACAAAAGAATTGTAACTGATTCCTTTCTTTCTCGAATTCTACAATAAAATACGTAAAAGAGCTTAATGCATGTCAGCACAATAAAATTATATGGAAAGAACAACAATATTATATTTAAACTCATGCTATATTTTATATATTTATCCCATGAATACATGTACAAGAACAGGAAGTGTGAAAGAATCTTTGCAGTAATTGCATGAGTGCATGATTACCAATAGCTTCCTCTTAAGTTAATAATGATTAGTTTTCATAACCTCTAGTTTAGAATCAGTACAACAAAAAGGACTTCTGTGAAAACTGATAACACTTAATGTCCAAATATATGTAAAAAGCAAGCAAACCTAAACAGAACCTTCCTTACAAAATATTTAAACGACTAACAAGCACTCAAAAAACTCTCAATATCCGTATCATATGTATTTGAAAAAAAATAATATTTCATCATAGCTTTCAATTTGTGTTTTAAACTCCATAAAATGTCAATGTTTTCCTCATATTTACTAGCGATGAACTAACAATAATCAATACTCGTTACTACTAATTCGTTGGACCTTCCTTAACGTTGTTGTTCTAATGCACCAAATTCATCCTTGAGGTTGAAGGTATGCATAACAATAGAAAAAAAATCACAATTTGAATTCCTCAATTACCTTCAGAAGGAAGCCCTGACAAAAAGACTGATATGATATCTTTCATGGGAACCATTACTAATACTGTGTATTATGGTAAAAAAGTACCACCAACAAAGGAATTTTTATAAAACTCTTACCAGCTAATAAAATTAGACCATCCATATTATATCCCAAACCATAATGCGTGTTTTTCTTCAAATCAAAACCTTTTTTATGAGGGCACTAAATCTGTCTCAATTTATCAGCCAACAGTTCTTCAAATGCTCTCCGGATGAAGTTAAAAAATCATCAAAACAAACAACTCTAGAGGAAGAACTACATGCTTATTTTATTATCACAGGAAAATTTTTCTAACATGAAAACTATGATGACACTGAAAAGCCTTCCATGCGCATGCCAGTCCTGTGTCAGACACAAATATACATCTAACAAACCTTAACACATGGCCAACATGTTGAAACGTGTGTTCGATTTTTTTGCTTAAAATTTAGAGTTGGATATTACAAAAACACAAGTTGAGGCAGATGTGATGCATGAACTATTTATTGTTTAGTAAATATTTTATTTAGGTTAGATAATCATTAGGTCAAACATTCAAGCCTCACAAAATCATAACTCTCACAATGCTGACATGAACATTAGTATTATTGATAATGATGATGATTGCAAAGCCAAGTGCGAATAGGTCAAATTACTGTTACATATCAATATATTCATAGCTTGTGTCGCTATTTTGAAGACTATATATATATATATATATATGAATTCTTAGTGTCTTAAGAAAATACAATGTTAATAAGGACAAAATAATGTTTAATAATTAATACAATTGTTGGTGTGTTGTTGATAACTAAGAACACTTCTTAAAATATTATAATTTAATTATAACTAAATCAGAATTAGTATTTTTTTTGTTGATCCTCAAATTTTTTTGTGATAAACATTATATCATACTTCATTATGAGGCTTCTTTTATGTAATATTAACATTAGGTATTTTAAATAATAATTTATTAAATAAAGCATCATGCCTACCATATGCCATCTCTCAATTTTTATAATTGTCACATACCTGTGTCTTATTGTGTCATGTCTGTTTCTTATTACTGTTTTAAATTTGTAAAATCTTTCTTTATATCAGAATAAACATGAACCATGAGCCAATCCGTATTAAGCCTGTAGTGTTTGTATCGATCTACAGCTGATGTAATGCCACTAAATATTGTCATTCTAAGCTATACATGTATTTCCATAAGTAACATGCTTAGTTAATGGTTAAAAAGTCATCATTGACATCTAAAAGCTTAATTGCATGAAAGATGAAAAACCAAAACACGGCAAAACATAAAGTAAACAAGATTGATGTTAAATGCTTTACTTTATCTACTCAGGATAGCAACACATCATCATGCCAATGAAAGCATTCCAAGAGTAATATTCAATAAATAAAATGTTATGAAGGAAACTTATATTCATTGAAAGTGAACCATCTTCATCATCCTAATTATAACAAGTAAATAAATTATGTTATTACTAAATCAGAAATTTGCACCTGCAACCTTGTAAAAAGGTGTCAGATCCACAAACAGGTTGAATAGAAAAACATGAAACACATGAAGGATAAGATAAGGTCAGTCAGAGTATGGTATGACATAATGATAATTATTAAACATAGTGATAAAATTGATCCACGCTCAATCATATTTTTAGTTAAAACATAAATGAAAAGATATTTGGATGAAGAATCTCTAAGAAGAGGTACACTTATAGTACCCTGAAACAGAATTAAAGCTAGATTGAACTGCAATGAAGGATAGGGATGCTTAATATATATATATATATATAAAATAAACTAGTGTCACTGAACATCAAAATAAAAAGTGCACAAGCAAAAATTTGAAAACAACTTGTGCATTTGAGTATCTTCAGAAAACATGGACTCAAAAAAAAAAAAAACAATTAGATCATTTTATAACTAGATTCATTAGCATTTAACTTGGTGAACAAAATCCAGTACATTATTAATAAATATAATAGGGCAGATTCCAACCTGCATGCCAGAAGCAAGTCAATCCTTTGATTGGGACCTACATACTTGTAAGTAGAAAGGGCATCACAGACAATACTCAAAAAGTTTTCTCTTGTAACAACAACAGTTGTCTGTCTTTTATACAGTTCAAACTGTATTGAACTTCTCTCTATACTTCCATTTATCATATTCTGGTTAAGTAGTTTGTAGTTATTCTCTTTCCCAGATCTCCCAACTGAAATATCTGAGAATGGTAAATTGGCCCCAGCATGAGTAAAGTCAGCTTTTTTGCATTCAGTTCTCATTACATCAAATACCCTTCGACTAATCTGACAAGAAATAACAAAATTCAGTTCAGTTCTGACAGCCACAGCAAGCAAATGTAATGCCAAATATAGGAAGTCAACTATGTAGCAGAAGATTTAATTCACATATGCACATTGCAGATGAAGAGACAAGAAGAAAAAGATCACAAATCATAAACATTAAGTGATAAGTGATTCTCCCTACGAATTTTCTTTTTAAAAATGCTCGTAAGGGGGAATTCAACCATAGTAGTCCTGCAACACAAGTATATTAAATGAACTAATATTTTAGCCATTCGGAGATTGGAAGACCACATTTCTACTATCAAAATATAGCACCACCATGATTTGCAAAAAGAATCAGCCGATCGATAAAAATTCAAAAAGAAGAAAGACATCAGCGAACTAGGAAAATTCTAAATTTTCAAATTTAAATCAGCAGATAAAAACATATAAGCATATTGTCGTGACTCGTGAAACAGGCAACCTAAGACTAAGTGATCTTCAACAATTAATCCTAAACATTCGAAATCAGCACCGCCTGGATAAAAAGATCTTGAATCAATGTTCAAACCTTGAACGCGTGCCGTGCTTTGCATCCCATGAGTTGCAACGTACTTTGCAGCACCGGCCGCGTATACCTGAAGGCACATCCATCCCACCCATCCTCTCTTTTCTCTTTCTCATCCACCACCACGATGTACAGTATCTTCGGAGCATCAGCCATCATAATAATCACAACAAGATCACGATCCACTTATAATACTTCCACCGCCAACACTAACTCCACCTGATTCCAACTCAATTAACAATGTAGGATTAAATAATGCCCGATAAGTAGAAAAATGATCGAGAGATGGGATTTGAGATCCGAGCCTCAAGGTTGAAGGAAAGATTGATCGGGAGCAATGGTTAGGGTTAGGGTTAGGGTCTGAGTTTGAATGGTTGCAAGGGATCAATTAGCCATGAAAGAGTACGCATCGCCTTCTCGACGTCATCTTCTCACGTTTTCCACGCACCGCAGAGATCCTGGCAAAGCTTGGTCTCTACGTCGCTTTTTCCTTGCGGAAGTGGAAGAATCTGTGGGTTGTACGATCTGTAATTATATTGAACGATTAAGGTTAGGAAGGTCCATTACGACATATAGGTCAACGCATTGCAACGGGCGTGACAGGCCCGAGGACGGAAAATTAATACGGTTAATAGGTTTTAACCGTGCAAGTATATCGGCGTAGCAGTTTAAAGAACTTAAGTTACATATATTAAATTTATAATTAATTTCATTTGAAAAATAAAATTCATTCAAACATAAATAAAAATTTATATGAATTAAAATTAAAAAATTATTTAATTTGATATATTGAATTATGCTAAATTTTAATATATCTTTTAATTACTTATTTTAAAATTTTAAAATTTATATGATGGTATAATCTTATTACATTAATTTAACCTGTATAAATATTAATTAAACTAATTTAATCATAATTAATGTGATACAACATCTTAATTAATTAATAATTTAGTAAGCTAATGATTTTGAATTTAATTTAATTAATTAAATAATAATTAGTTGTTTAAGTTAATATTATTTTTAATTAAGTAATATTAATTAATAAAGTACTTTTACCTTTTTAGTTAATAGACCTATATTTAATTTGTTTGATTAAATATAAATAAATTTAATTAATATTTGCATTAATTTTCACTGAGCTAATTAAATTATAAGTTGTATAAAATAATATTATAACTCATCAATATTTAGTAATATATAACTAAGTTAAGACAATAAAATTTATTATGTTAAAAATTTTTAAAATTTTAATTAAGTATAATCTGAATTTTCAAATATAAAATAAAAAGTTTTAAATTATGGAAGAAATAGATAAATGCTTGATAATATGTAATTTATTTAATTAATTAATCCCACTAATTAGGGTGGACAAGAAAGGGGCTATTTCACTCCTCAATTCAAAATAAGAGGGTCACCTCCTCTCCTGTCTCTCCTTTATTTTATTTTTATTTTGTTTTAGGATTTATGTGAAATATAGTTATTATTATTATTTTGAAATTATTATTATTGAGAATAAAGATTTGAAATTTTTTGAAGGTGTAGAGGCTTGAAGATCATCTCATGCACGAGGTGAGTTGGTAGACTTTTTTAGCCAACCCTTTTTGATGGATGATTGTTATCTTTATAATATTTTTTTTAATTTTCTTATTGTGGAAATCTAGTTCCACCTCTCCCCATCTCTCCAAAAATATCTATTTTTTTTCTCCATAAACTAGAGCCAATTCTCCCTATATAGCTCTTGTCCAAAAAACCAAAAATAAGGCATAGTTTTGTTCCATGGGTGGTTTGGTCATCAAATCACAAAATTTTGATATCAACTCTAAATCTAATATAGACACATCTCTTTACCATCTAAATGAGTTATTATAAGTTTTCTAAGCCCTAAACTCTTTCTCAAAGCCAAATATCCTACCTCATATTAGTGGCTAGATTAAGCTCTAGCATGACTTGGTCTTATTTAGAAACCTTGAAAAAAATATTGAATGACCCCAAAAATCTTGAAAATTTATAGAACATAACTAGGCATGATTTCCTAAACTTTTTAAGTATTTTCATTCATACAGTCACTTATATTATTTAGACCAAAGGCCTAAAGTCAAATTTAAGGTACTAATGTATTGGCCCTCACATTACTTAGCTAGCCCCTAACTTCATTTTTCTCTTATATCCACTTTATCATATTCTAATCTAGGTCTTTCACACCTTCCAAGTCTTTCACGCCTCATTTAACACATCTAAATGCCACATGCATAAAAATCTAAGACCTAACCACATGTAATCCGACCACCATTCATTCATCATTCTTAACATTAGAACAAAAAGTTGGATTAGGAGGCAAGCATTGATGGATCGCTTATAAGAGAAAGTTCTCTTCATTTAACATTTGAATTATAATTTGGTCTAATTCTATGTAGTTTTATTTTATATTATATGTTTACTTTATTTAAGAGCAATTATAATAAATTTATGACATTTATTTAATTAGTTAGACCTAAAAAATTAACTTAACCTTTTATCTTAATTTACAATTAGATTTATTTGGCTAATATGATTTTATACAAAATTTTCAAGATCTTTCATCTCTGAAATCAATAAACAAATATGAAATCCTTATTTACTTTTTTTGGCATACTCTAGTTAAACTTCGCAAGATTCACATATTTATGTTAACTAGCTAGTTTGCCTCTTATCTTTTTATGTAAGTTTAAATAAAATATTTAAATTTTTTATGTCATTTGTATCATTTAATTCATCTCAAATTAGTAAGCATACATAAATATAATTAGATTTTAATTTAATTATTTATATCATTACATTTGTATATAAAAAGTCACTAACACAACATACCACTGAAATCAACTAATATGAAATGACTTAAGTCACTAACTAAAATAGTTGAGAATTAAATATTAGAGAAATGATTATAAAGATAAGCTAGATCAAGTTTAAATTGTTTTTTAAATTAATCATAATATGTAATCCTTATTAGAATATTATGAACTAGAACATTAAATTAAAACTTAAACTATAAAATCCACTTTTTCCACCTACCCAAATTATTTGATATATATATATATATATATATATATATATATATATAATAATAATAGGGGAATTAACATGATAGGCACAACTAAGGTATGAACACAACCTTAATAGATATATTCACATAAATATAGAGATGGTTTTGAGGACCTAGCTAGGAAAGTCAAGGTAAATGCTCAAATAGTTGATGAGGTTCATGATCACACTAAATTTCCTAAATTGGCTAGCTAAATGGTTGATATTTTTATTAATATTAAATAGATGATTATTCGAGAGTAACCATTTTAAAAAAAATGAAGTTTGTGAGTTGTGCCAAAATATATAAATCTGAATTTTTTTATCAAAGAAAAAAGACTAAACAAAGTAATTCCTAAATAAAATTTGAAGATATACTTATGCCTAAATATTATCTTAGACATCATGATAAAAAAGCTTCATTGATAATTGATAACTCTTAGGCATGGAAATATACTAAATAATTGATTATGTTTTATAGATTTAGTGGCTATTATTTAATGTAATGATAATGTCTGATAACTACTAATAAGTTTATCATAGGTTTAAGATGGACGTTAGAAATAAAGTAGTGTTATAGGATTCTATAACAATTGAGGATTCATTTCACTATGCTCCCCTTATTGAGAATCAATAGAAGTTGTCATTTAACTCTAAGATTAGAGCACAATCTAATTCTCATCATACCTAATAGTCAACTCTGAAACCAAATCCTCATGCCCATAACACTAAAGATATTATTAAATTCACTTCTAAGAATAATAAAGAAATTCTACATTTCAAATTCCATTAGAAGGGACATATATAGCTCCAACATAGAGTGGAGATCTTATTTGTAAAATAAAATCATGAATTGGAGAATAAGAAAATGGTGGGATCTTTGATGAGATTTTTTATCTGATGATGCTATGGTAGATATGGTTAAGCTTCTTGTGAGTATCATGAGGTATTCATTTATAAAAACATGAAGTAGAAGATTGAAGTGTAATAAACATCTTTAACATGCTTGATACATATAATGATAAAAATCACTGCATGAGTATTATATATATTTATGGCCGATCATTTTATTGATAATCAATAGGAAATTTGTCAATAATGATCTTTTCCGATGGATATTATTAGCCGATAAAATCCTAGTTAGAAATTCTTTTCGACAGATTGAAAATTTGACAAAATAGTTTACCGTTGAAATTTTGGTTGCCTGTCTACCAGAAATATTATCAAGAAGAACCAGTGAACATACCGATTGAAAATTATCATCAGAACAACAAACTGTCAGATAATCTATAATTGTTTGTTGATGCGATCATGCCGGTGGACGCAACCATTGGAAATTTTTGGCAGAGTTAATCCGTTGAAAAGCATCAGAAATTGCCCAGTCAGAAATTTTTCGATAGATTTTCATTTGCCTATGCCTTATATTGAGGTTTTCAATGAAAAATTTGTTGATAGTCTGCCGAAAACATATATTGAAATGAAAAAAAAAAATAGAGTTTCACTCATGCTCTGATTTTTTTTTTTTTTTTTACTTTTGTAGAAGATTTACAAATAACTAATCACAAGAATACACTCAGCATCAACATACGACTAAGAAACAGTTAATCTCAAGCATTTATTCATAACTTCTAGTATTTTCAAAACCATTAGAATGAACTTTTAGTTTCAAAACATTTAAATGAAAGTCTAAAATATAAAAATTTGAATAAACTTTTTATATATGCAAATATAATGGAAATGAGGCCTACTCCTCACCAGTCTCCTCATCCTTTTGCTCCTCCTCATTTGCCTAATTCATCTCCACCACTAGCATCTACCCTTTCTGGCTATCCCTATGCATCTTCTTCATTTTTGCCTCTATTTTATCCATCCGAGCCTCCATTTGTACAGTCATCCTAACTCCATCTCCTTGGCCATCACAACGAACTCCCTCAAAATAATATTGTCAATCGATTGATTTCCCATTTGAGAGAACGAATGGTGTGCATGTTGACCTCACTTTTGGAGTGAGGGCTCTTCCTCCTTATCCTATACTTAGGAATCTTCTAGACACTTAAATTTTTCTAGTCATAGGACACTTTTAGTGATTAAGTGAATACTAAATTTAAGCCTAGAGACTTAAGAAGGCATACCCCGAGCTTAGGTCATACCTATCCTATGGACTAAAGCAAAAATATGCCTACCCAATCATGCAAAACCAAACCTCAAATCAATAAAATCAAACCCAAATTGAATTTCTTTCATATCCAAGCTCCGAGCCAAACCAAGTTAAACCTTAACCAAAATCAATTCCACCATGGATCAACCTAAACCTATTCAATTGAAACCAAATCAATTATTTTTCACCAAAGCATTCCAACTATTCAAATCTCTATTTCAAACCCTTCCAAAGCCTACAATCAAACCAATTGAGCAAAATCAATTCAATTAATCCAACCTAGCCCATTTGACCTAAAGGGTCCAAATGAGTCAAAATCCAATTAAATCCAAATCAATTGTAATCAAAGCCAAAAATCAATCCCAAATTAATTATCAAACTCAACCCAACCTAATTCAACTCAATTCACTCAATTCAACTCAATTAGCCCATTTGGTTCACTTGACCCAAAGTGACCTAAATGACCCATTTGATCCAAACTCCAACCCAACCAAAATTGGATTAAACCAACCCATTCAATACCTATTATAATGATTATTGACATCCTTGGTTGTCCAATTGCAATCAATTAGGTCAAACCAGGTAATTTGATCACTTGACCTAACTCGACCCAATTAGCCTACATGAACCAAATTGAACCAAACTTTATTCTAAACTCAATTGATTGAAACTAATACCTCCAATCAATCATAAACTGAGCATTGAATATGATTTGACCATTAATTAGACCTAGCCAAGCCCATTTGGCCCCTTTGACCCAAGTTGACCCAATTTGAGCTAAATGGCCAAATCGGGCAAAATCAAATCCTAAATCAAATTGATTAAAATCAATGACTCAAATCCATCATAAATTGACTGTTGAGCATGATCTAACCTCAATTAAACCTAATTTGGCCAAACCAACCCAATTGACCCATTTAGCCCAAACTAACCTAAAGGGTTCAATTGAACCAAATCATTTCCAAATCCAAATTAACTTAAACTAACACCTACAATTGGTCAACTCAGCTCATTTGACCAATATGAACTCATATGAGTCAAAACCAAATCCACTTCAAATTAAACCAAACCAATTACACCAACTCATCCTAAATCATCATTTGAACTTTACCAAATCCTTGGTTTGACCCAATTTGATCAATTGGCCAACCTAACCCAATTTGACCACTCTTAGACCAACTCAGGTCAGCATAGCAATGAAGTTTGGTCCATAGAGACACCGGTGGGGAGGCAACTCGTGAGCTTCTCAACAAGGCTTCGTCTCTTCAAGATGAAGCTGCCTCAGTCGTTGGACCGCTGGTCTTGAGCTCTAACGAGATATTTTTTTTGCAAACTGTAGAAAAGTCCTTAAGAGCTCGTATTTTCTGAAGTGTTTTACATTTTCATGCAATTTCCACCATAGAATCTCCTTAGATCTCTTCTTTGAATCTTTTGGAGTCGATCCCAATGCCTCACGAGTTCCAGTGAGCTCGGATCGAGCGAAGGAGGGTGGATGATGTCCGTCTTCTATAGCTCGATGGATGAAGGATCACCAGACATCCAATATGCGTTATTAGATTTGACTGTCGTGATTTGATCTATTTGATTTATCAAATTTAATCCTTTAAGAACCACGTGATTAATCCCCACTGTCCGATTTAAGATCGGATGGCAGGGATGAAAGCTTGTCTGCTGCTATCGACCTCACTTTTGGAGTGAGCTTTCAACTTCTTCATCTAAGGCATAAGGACTCCTTTAGTTATTAAGAGTTCCTTAGTCTTAAGACACTTCTAGTGATTAGGTGAACACTTAACCTAACCCTAGAGACTTAGAAGAGTTAGCCATAAGAATAGGTCATGCCTTAGGGGTATTAGAAAAACTTGCCTACCCTATAGCTTAAATCAAATACTTACTTTCTTCTTTTAAGTCAAACATCAAATTCAAATCAACTTCAAATTCAAATCAACTTCAAACTCAAACAAACTTCAAATTCAAACCAACTTCAAATTCAAATTAACTTCAAATTCAAATCAACTTTAAATTCAAATCAAACTTCAAATTCAAATCAATTCCAAATTAAATCTAAAATCAATTCCAACTTGATTGATTTTCTCAAATTCAAATCAGTTTCAACTTAATTGATTTTCCCAAATCCAAATCAATTCCAAAATCCAAATCATGAATCAATTCTAAGTGATTGAAATCTATGACCAATTCTAAATCCAAAACTTTTCCTAAGCCATTTTTATTTCATCTAATGGACTTAGCTCAAATCAAATCTTAAATCAACTTCAACTTAAAAGATTTTCTCATAACCTATTTATATCTTCATTTATATTCACAAATATAAATGAAATATAAATTCAAATAACCAAAAATTAAATTTAAAACTCAAGTCCAAATCTAACCTAAATCCAACCTAAACTCTTTCAAGACAAATCCTTTAACTTAACCAAATCAAATTCAAATCATGATAAATTCAAAAGATTTTCTCATAACCCATTTATATTCTCATTTATATTCATAAATATAAATGAAATATAAATTCAAATAACCAAAACCAAATTCAAAACTCAAATCCAAATCCAACTTAAATCCAACCTATACCCTTTCAAGTCAAATTCATGAACTTAGCTCAAACATTTTGGATTTTATCTTCAAACAATCATTCCTTCAATCACAAACCAAATATAAACATAAACTTCAATCATCAAACCCAATTAACCCAAATCAAACTCATGTTTGAAATTGTTAAATGAATCAAAACTCATTTGACTCCAAATCACTTACAATTGGATTTATATTTCAATAATAAGTCTATATGTGAGTTCAACTAAACTTGAATCAAGCGCATCAATTGACCACTTAGGTTGACCCAAAGTGACCTAAAGCACTTTTTTTAGTTAAATTAATCCAACCCAAATTGGATTGAACTAAGCTCATCTAAGCCTCACATTGTAAGCAAAAATCATCATAGGATGATCAATCACTCAAATTAGGTCAAACCAAGTCAAACCTAGCCTTTGACTAAGTCAACACTTAGCCCAAATGAAACTCAAACTAGCCAAAATCCACCATAAATCAAATTGATTGAAACCATTGATCTAAACTAATTCATTAATAATGATTAAACTTGACCAAGCCATCAATTGAGCTAAACCTAGCCTAATTGGCCACTTTACCTAAGTTGACCTAAAAAGTTAAAATGGGTAAAATCTTGATCTAAGTCAAATTGATTGCAACCAATGGGTCAAATTCATTCTAAATCACTTGTTGAACATGACCAAAGCTTGATTGGCTATACCTAGCCTGACCATGAACTGACTTGACCTAAAAGGTCAAATCAACCTGAAATCAAACCAAATAAAAATTGATTGAAACCAAAGCTTGAAAAATATTTCAAATGATCAACCAAGACTAAACCAACCCTTCACCTAATCCAATTAGGTCAAATGGGTCAAATTGGTCAACTTGACCCATTTGATCTTAATGAACCTAAATGAACCAAAACCAAATATAAATCAAATTGAACCAAACCAATGATACCCATAGGCTCCAATTAATCATTTGAACTTGGGTATGGTTAATGACCTAAATTGACCCATTTTGACCTAAATAAGTCAAATTAAACCAATACAAACCAAATGAACTCCAAATTAATTAAAATTTGGCTCAAGCTAGTTTTGAATCATTTCAAATCTGTTCAAATCAAAATCAAGGCCAAATGACCATTTTACTCCTAGATCAAAGGGTAAACTATGGCCAAATTCACTTGGAATTTGGTTAATTCTTTCTCATGGCCACTTGGCATCTTCCTAGTGGTCCATTTGGACACCAAGGGAGGTGGTGCACATGACCCAATTTGAGTGACACCTCCAATGAGAATTCTCCACTTGGATCACTCCATACACTCACCTAGCACATGTGCACTTCCCCTCCTCCACTCCTCTATCAAAACAAAACTACATGGAGTTCCTAACAGCCTAAACAACCCAATCAATCCAAGCAATTGATCAAAAAAGACAAGATGTTTCTTAACTGTCCGATCCAAGTAGGGGGAGATATACTCCCCCTCATTCCAACTCAAACCACACACTCTGAAGTCGATTGAGCCCAAGGAACCAAAACTAAGCATCTTCAAGCCTTGGCAAGCATTCCCAAGCTCATTTGAATTTCTCCTTCTTGGTTTTCTTCAAAGCTGAAATAAGAGAAGCCTAAGGAAATTCCAACTTACTTAATTCTCCACCAAACTTAAATTACTCTTGCAAGCACCATCAAGGGAGCTACTCGAGCTCACCCAATGTGTTTTCTATGTCTCTAAGCCACGGGAAGGGGGATTTCGATTAAAGCCGTAAGCCATTGAAGGGGAGCTTGGTCAACTAACACATCCACTTCAAATCAAGGCTTGAAACTTTCAACAGAGTTTCATCTCCACTAGACAAAACTACCTTCTCCATTGGAAGTACCGGTGATAGCCTCCGACGAGGTATGACTCAAAACCAATCTTGAGGTAAAAATTGCTTGGTCATTTGTGAAGGAAATTATAATCCCATTAGTTTTTAGCCATTGGATGTTCTTCCCTACACCTCTTGATGGCGTGGGATGAATCTCAGCTTAATCTGAGCTTAGATCGTGGATCAAGCCGATGCCTTAGCCATTTGAATCATGAGCCTATCCCACCTATTTTGGATGGACGATCCTGATTAAATCATTTATATCCACTGATTTAAACCCTTTAAAATCACGGGATTAACCCTAACCATCCGATCCTTGATCGGACGGCCTAAGGGAAAGTGTGTTGCTATGCTAGCTAATACAGCTCACGATGTGATAATTTAAATAACCAATTCCATCATGCCACGTGTAAAGTGCGCCATGTCAGCAGTCCACGTGGCGCCGATGGGATTAGTTAATTAATTAGGATATTCTGATTATCCTTTAATCATAGAAACTTTATAAAATCATAATTAAATATAAAAAAATCTACAAAATATAAATGAGGGCTCATTTTAAAGATATTTCAGAGGAGAATCCAATAAAATAATTTTTAATTATTTTTGAATAGTATATTTTACTTAATTAGGGTTTAATTAAAAATTAAATTACCTTAATTACTCCTGATTACTTCATTAATTAATTCTAAATTTCTCGGACATATTTAGTGGGATGACTTCTACCTCCCTTAAGTTTCTTGGAATTTATTAATGAGTTAATTAGGAAAATTAATTAATGAACCCCTAATCACCCCTTAATGGAATCAAGAGTAATTAAGCATATGAATAGTGATTTAATCACTTAATTGAGATAATCAAACATTATTTAAGGAAGAGGTTTATGGAAAGGGTTTGGGATATTTTCCCTAAGTTATCCCTAAACCCCCTTTCTTCCTTAATCTAAACATAATTAAAAATTAATCCACTAATGATCGAATTAATTAGTTTAATCAAACTTTCAAAACTAATCTAAAATTAATCAATCTCTTACTGGTTAGATCCTTAGGTGTTCAAAAGCCTAAGGTAAGTTTAAGAAAATCATATCCAACTCACATGTGTGGGAAGGTTATGAAAGTACTTAATGAAAGACCCTTTAGCTTAATTAATCAATAATTATGAGCCAATCATATTAGACCCCTTTATTTCTTAGGTGTATTACTGATTTAAATTTCATATGGTTGCATATCATATGTTGGCTCATAATTGTTTGGTTAATTATGTTAAAGTGGTGTCGGTAATGGGTAATTAATGGATTTAATTCACACCTTAACTTAAACAAAACATAAAATCAATCTAATTATTCTAAAATTAAACTAAATCAATTAACACATGGGAGAAATGGATTAGAACCAGCAAACATTTTTTACATTTCCTAAGTCAAATCAAATCTAAAAATAAAAATCTCTTTAAGAAATTTTGATTCACTTTAAATAATCTTATTTTATAAGCTTATCTTTAAGGATTAATTAGGGTGAATGAAGATATTTTGATTCACTTTAAATAATCTTATTTTATAAGCTTATCTTTAAGGATTAATTAGGGTGAATGAAGATATGCTTACATTACTTTATTTCTTTCCAAGCATGCTAAATATTGTATGTCATATGAAATCATGCATTTATATCTTTTAAAAAATCAATTAAATAAAATGTTTCATTTTATGTCAAATTACATGTTTTGGCTAAAGTAAGAATATGAGTGGCTATTATCACTATTAAACCAAAAATTATTTTCAAAACTTATTACTCAAAGATTATAAATGAGGTGATGCTAATTATGAGTACTTATAAGCTTGCATGTGATCATAGCATAAAATGTGTATTATGTAATTTTCTTCTTTTCTCTTAACATGGATTTGAATAGGATTTGCAAAGTGTATAGTTCATTTGAAAATAACATAACACTTGCCTAAATCTATTCCTATGCATTTCTATGGTATGACTTAAGAGAGATCTTCACATTTACACATGTAAATTATATAACCAAATCAAATAAAAAATTCTTTTGCATGATTCTTCTTCCATTTGTTTCTTTTTGTACATGAACATGTATTTAAGAAAAATTGTATATTAGTCTGGACATCCCGGGGTTGTGAGGCTTTAAGTAGCCCCAAGTAGATCTTGTACCTTACACCCTTGGTGTAAAAAATAATGGCACTGTACTCACTTATGTATTCTATACATGTGAATGTGCATTTTGGTAATGGATAAAAGAATCTCTCATTTCTACATAACAAAAGCATGCATTCATGAAATATCCAAATTTTCTTAAAGAACATCTCTTTGCATTCATCATTAAGGTGTGCTAAGATTTGCATTGCATGTATAGATATGCTTTGACATATCCATATGCATCATATACATGGTGGAAAGAAATAAATGGTTGTGTATTATGTGATAGTAATTCACTTTAATTAATCTTAAGATGCCTTTCTTATTGAATATGTTTATTTAGAGAAAAATATAAACTTAAAGTTAATTAAAATACATAATAAAATATTCACTAAAGAAAAATTATTAATGAATCTTACTTAGAAATTACTTAAGGTATGGATGAAAGAGAAGTTCTCTTCTCTTTTCTTCTCTTTACAATATTTAGCAACTAAATGTAGGTTCATTCAAACCAAATCAAATCATCAAATAAAATTAATAAATCAACTAAATCACTTAAAATGAAACCACCCTCTATGTTGAATCCTTCACACTTAGAAAATTCTAACCTTAAAGCCGAGCTAAGTCATTCCACACAAGTCTTAAATGGCACACACATTAGGCTAAGTCATCATTTCTAGCTCTATGTTAGGGCGATGCATGATTTGATGCTTGATTTTATTTTATGATATAATGTTTTTAGACTAGATGGTAGGATGCATATGTGTAGATTGGATGATAGAATGATCTTAGTCTAATCATATTTTCTACAGGGGATTGTGCTTAAGGGGCACTGTAATAAAAATATAAATATTTTTGCTGTGCAGGTTGCTTATACCCCTAAGTATGATCCAAATTAGGACAAGTGGACTTGGTTACCTATGTGTGGGGTGCTAAGTCTAATTTATTCTTATAACTACTTGGGTTGTGTGATATGTTTATCTAATCTCTATTTTGCAAGTTTAGATAGATTTATCTTTCCTCTTTTGATGTAATGTTTGCAATTAAAATTTGGAATGAATGTTATGGAGGAATTAAGGTGAACATTGGTTATAAGACAATGTCTTATATACTATATGAAAGTCTAAATGAAGAAATGAAATGATGAAATGGAGAAAATGATGAATAACATGAATATAATTATTCATTATGAAAGAGCAGGTAAATTTCGGCTGTTCTTTTGGGTTTGATGTTTGTTTAGCTTGTGCATTAGAAATGATATGGTTTTCCTAGTTTCATTATTGATTGATGAATGCCCTGGATGCGATTAGTCTCTTAGAAAAAATAAATTTCTATCCAATTAATCAACTTAAAATTAAATTAAACAACTCATAACCTCACCTAAAGCCTAAGACTTAAATCAAGATAATAAAAATTTTAGCAACCCCTTAGCTAGATGTTGTATGTCTTACATCATGCATAAAATCATCTTGCTTCACTCTTGCTAATGGAGGGCTTCCACCTTTGGTAGAGAACATGTCTTGACCTTTAAGAGCCATGGTGGAAATACATCTCCTTCTTGTTGATTTTGACCCATAATCAATTTCTCATGCATTAGGCATATGAAATCCCATAGCTTGTGTCAAATAAATTATTTGAAAATGAAAATAAAACTTAAACAAAATTTGCATTAGATTAAGTCATTTATTCATGCCCTTCATGATCTAATCTCTTAGGGAGTGTGTTTAAGGAGTTAGTTCTCTTTCTAAATAAATAATAGCCTAACTATCGTAAAGCATAAGACTTGCCTACATGTATTTAAAATCGTAGGAGTTAGTTGGCAGCCACCCCTAGGCGGTTATAAGTCTAATAGTCAGGTGATTTTATTCTCTCTTATGGAGGTAAACCATATACCTAATTTTTGGCTTAGATTTAGGTCATGCCTTGGCCCTCGCCAAAGATCCCTAGATTTAGGTTCTGAGGTTACTGTTTTTCTTTACGGGCTACAAGCATAAATCCTCGCCTCTTAGGAATTTCCACGATCATGCATTGTGGAATTGTAAGCCCTGGATTTCTAATAAAAATTGAAGTTAAACATATAATTCTTCTCAAATTTCAAAAATATAAAGCCCAACCATAGGATAGTTTGGGATGCTCACTAGGTTTCCTAGCATCGTGAGCATCCTCTACTCATCTCTCTTTGGTTTCGATAATAACTCCGTCCTCTTGATCAATCCCACTTGATCTTCCAAAAATAACCAATTTGTTGATAGTCCTATTTTTGAAATCTTTAAAGACAATGATCATTTACCTTAATCAAGAGTATTCTTATGGAATCTCATTTCTTAAGATGTAATTAACTATGGGGGATTACCTCTGTAGGGAACTTAATGAACCCGATTTAAAATTAACCCTACTTTACTTTTTCATGTAAAGTAGGAGAAGAATCTCTGATACATTTGAAGACCCATTATCCTTAGGAATCCTTATTAGGTGATTAGGTCCATTGTAGGATGGCGACTTCTGTCTTTTGAGATAGTACATCATTCCTCAATGTCGTACCCGGTCACCCTAATGAGAACATCTGCGGATCTACGTGGTGTCTCAACATATATAATAAAATTTTATTTTTCAAATTCCCCCAAGAGTTTGAGAATTAAAACACCACTGTCGACTCAACATTTATGTCATATCATGATGCCATGGTTTAATTGGAAATGTGGCACCGATGGGATTAGGATTAATTAGGGATTAAAATGTATTTTAATTATTGTGAACTTTAAAAATTCATAACTAATTTTAGAAAAATCTTAAAAATATGAGTAAACCCATTTTAAAAAGGGTAAATAGAGGAGTTTTTAATAAAAAAATAATCTCTAATATTTAAATAATGAACAATGCTTAATTAGGGTTTGAAATTTGCCTTAAGTTAATTAGCTTTAATTAGCTAAATTAAGTGTGTTAATTTTTTTGGATGTCCTCTGCCTCCCATAATTTTCTTGGGATTTATTGGATAGATAATTAGAGAAACTTGAAATTCAAACCTTAAGTACCCTCATTAAGTAATTTAATAATTATTAAAAATGCTAAACAATAAAAATTAAGTAATTAATAATCATTAATTATTGGTTGATAATGAAATGATGAAGGAAAATGACTTGGACCTCTTTCCTAATTATTTCCCTAAATTCATTTCATATTTGAAGGTTAATTAAAACATGTCTTAATTAAGATTTGATTAAGTAGTTAATGGTGAAATTAAATCAAATTAAAATGGCAATTAGATCAAATAATCTAATTTGATTTTGTGGGTTCCTCTTTATATATTTAATAACATAAAGACCCATAAGGAAATTATGATTAACCCATGGGTGTGGGAAAACATATAAGTACTTAATTAGATTCTTTAATTTAATTAATATTTAATTATAAGCCTCACTCCATTAGGTCCTTAAGTGCATTGCAATTTTAATTTCTCATTTTCATATCATTGAAAGCTTATGGTTAAATGATTAATCAAATTAAAGAAGCTTAGGAAAGAAAAAATAAATCATTTGCTTAATGATTCAAACTTGATTAATCCATAAAACTCACTTAATTATGTTTTCTTTAAACACATTAAATCACTCACATGGGATGGGACAAAAATAGCAAATGTCTCTCCTCTTTAAGATTAATAACTCAAATTCAAAATCAAATTCCATAAGAAACTAAGGTTAATATTAAATGATTTTATTTAATGTGACTGTTCTTAGGAATTAATGTGGTTGAATGAATTATATGAAAGTGTTCAATTATTCCATGTCATTTGATATCATAAATTCATGCTTTCAAATAAAAATAATCAATTGAATTTAATTATGTGAAAGTTGCATGTGCTGAATTACTTTTATTATATGTGTGGCTATTATCACTAATAAACTTCAAAACTACTTTCAAAATTATAAATGAAGATTTAAATTGATATTAGCTATGAACATATATGTGATGTCAAAGTATTGCTTTATCTTTATGATTCATGTATGTGTTTACATATGTTTGAATACTAATAAGTATATAGTCTAGACATCTCAAAAATATGAGGCTTTAAGTAACCCCAATGAGGTCTTAGATTACCTCACTTCTCTAGTTGATAAAATCACATACTTATTTAATTTCATTTCTATGTGTACTTATACAAGAATTTGGATAGAACTTTACTTTAAATGTGTAAATAATTCAACCAAAATACAATCTTTTCATGATTTTCATTCTCATAGTTGTGTGTATATTCATATGTATTTAAGATAGCAAGTATATAGTCTAGACATCTAAGTAATATGAGGCTTTAAGTAGCCCTATAGAGTTATTAGATTATCTCACTTCCTTGGTTTAAATAATGAGACGTACTTGCTTACATCTTTAATACATGTGTGTGTGCACTTAGCTAAGGAATGAAATTCCTCTTTTCTACCAAAAAATATATGCATTCACAATCATTTAAGTGTGCAAAAAAAAATATTACATGTATAGATATGTTAAGCCTTAAATCATATGTAGAATTATTGATGATGAAAAGGCATGGTGCAACATTATCTATGTGATGATAATTCAATTCCCTTAAGATACCTTTTATGTTAGATAAGATTCTTTAAAATTAACCCATACTTAGAATTAATAAAACATTTAATAAATCATTCACTAAAAGAAATCAAGTCATAACAATATGCTTTAGAAAGTAATTTAAGATATGGATAAAAGAGATTAAGCCTCTTTCTTCTCTTTATAATGTTTAGATATTAAGTAAATATCAAATGAAATAAAAGAAAAATACAAACTAAAATTCATCAATCCTCTAAATAACTTTAAATGAAACCACCCTTCATGTTTATATTAAATAATTCAAAATTTTAGGCAATTATGATTCAAAAGCCAAGCTAAGACATACCACACTAAGCCTAAACACACAGATTAGAATGCTAAGTCACCACTTATAGCTCTAAGTTAGGATGACATATGTAATGATGTGATGTTTTATTTTATGATGTAATGTTTTAGACTGGATGTTAGGATTGTGATATGTAGATTAGATGTTAGGCCATTCTTAGCCTAATATTATTTTTTGTAGGAAATTTTGCTAAAGGGGCTACTAAAATAAATATAAATGCTTTTACTTGTAGGTTGCTTATGCCCCTAAGCATAATCCATGATTAAGATAGGTGTGCGAGAGTCAAATTATACCAGAATATATATTTGTAAATTATTTGCAAAATAAATGTACTTTATATTAATTAAAGAGTAGTGTTTCTCTTTTTTTATGGTTGTATTCTTTTGTAGGTTATACAGGGTAGTACAATTTCTCTTTTTATGTAATATCTATGTTTGATTGTATGTTTATATGTGTAATAAAATTGCATCTTCTTTGTTATTTCTTAAACTTGATGTTTGAATGTGTGGCCTGGGATAAAATTAATTTTTTACCCCAATTAATAACTCATAACTAAAAATTTAAAATAACTCACAACTTCATTCTAAAGCCTAAGATATATTCAAGATAATTAAAAGATTTAGCAACTCCTTAGCTAAATATTGAGTGCCTAACATTATGCATATCATCGTATTTCACTCTTGAATAGAGATGGTCTCCATTCTTGCACTATAGGGAACGCTTAACCTATGAGAACACCCCCTCATGGTGGAGAACACATCCTCTCTTTGATTTAGCCAATAATCTAATTTCATCATGCATTCAGGAATAAAATATCCCAAGCCTTCATCCTAAATGAATATGTGTGTCAAAATGATATAAAATTTATAAGCGCCTTTTAAAATACATGTCTGATCATGATCTAGTCTCTTAGTGGACTACTTCTTAATTAAATAATAGCTTAGTTATCTTGCAATTACATAAGACTGGCCTACATGGACTTAAAGCGTATGAGGTGTTAACTGGCGGTCACTCCAGATAATTGTAAGTCTAAAAGAGTCAGACGAGTTTATCCTATCTTGTGGAGGTAAATCATAATATCCCCTTTCCATTTAGATTTAGGTCATGATTTAGCTTGTGCTAAAGTATTCTTGATTTAGGATCTGAGGTTGCTCATTTCTTTCGGGCCATGAGTATCAATTCTCACCTCTTAGGCATTTCCACAATCTTGTGTAGATGGATTGTAAGCCCTAACATTCTAATAAAAATTCAACTCAAATAAAAATAAATCTTCTCTTTCAAACTTATAAAGCCTCACCATAAGATAGATTAGAGCGCTCACTAGGCTTCCTAGTATCATAAGTGCTTCTTACTTATCTTCTCTTGGAACCCAAAAATAAGTCTCTACAAATTGAACATTCCCATTTGAAATTCCAAAAATACCTAATCCTTTGATAGTCAAACCTTAAAATCTTTAGAGAAATTTGATTGACTACTTTAATCGATAGTGTTCTTAGAAAATTTCCATTTCTTAGAATATAATTAACTATGGAAGCTTGCTTTCATAGAGAACTAAAGAACCCGACATAAAATAAACTTTGCTTTACTTTTTCATATAATGTAAGGGAAAGATCTATGGTATATATGAAGACCCATCTGCCTTAGGAGCCCTTATTAGGTGATTATGTCCATTATAGGATGATATTTTCATCATTTGAGATGATACATCATACCTTGATGTCATACCCGATCACTCAATAAGTATCCCCTAAGATTTATGTGGTGTCCACCTAATGACCCTCCAAATTAAAACACCACCGTGCATCATATGCTACTTTCTATGAGCCCAAACCATAAATCTATCTCTTCTTCTCCCCAATAGGCTCTGTCCATATATCATATTCGGATTGCTCAAACTGCCCACTAGAACTACTTGCACCAATGGAGCCTTGACTACCAACTTCCTTTAACAATATAGTTAACCATAACAGATTATTAAATCAATTATTAACTTACGTATGCTCTTCGTGAATGAACATTAACTCATTGTTGGTCAGTTTGATACAAATGTATTCTACTATGCAATTCAGTAGTAGTAGGCTCTTGGTCAAGAAATTTAGCCCATAAAAAGTACAAATAAAATTCATTAGTCATAATAATATGTTCAATTAATAAAATTAATAAATGACTTACCATCCTCCATCAAGATTGAGATTGAATCTCTGATGTAGAGCTACCCATGCCACAATCGGCACAATTTTGCTTTGCCTCCTCCAGCTTGCAAACATACTCTAGGAAAGCCCATACTCTACAAAGGTTAGCCCACACATTCTCTTCAATCAAGATTGGTCTTCATCTAGACTTGTGTATGTCCATGAACATATTGCGTAGGTGAGTAGCCCCTCTAGACTCAAAGTTCCTTATGATATTTTGATTGTGCTCTGGTAACCTGTTAAAATCCTTCTATTACATGTAATAAACAAATGCTAATTAGTAATTATTCAAGATTAACAACTGCATTAAAATATTTATAATAGTTTAGGCAATACCTTGAACTCCCTAAATCTCATGCCAAGAACCTCAATTGGAATCTTCTTCCATGATATATATGGAGCAACACACTTACTCCTTATTATGTCCCTGATTTTATGAGTAGCTTCCCTAGATGGATTGAATGTAAAAAATTTATAATTCATATTAAAAACATAATATGCTAAAAAGTTAAAGTTCATAAAATATGCTTACGTGTTGGCCTCCGGCTCAATAAAAATACATGTCATCTATGGCTCAAAGGACGTAGTTGTATCAGGTTGATCAGAAAGTGTATGCTGAAATCTAGGCTCTATAAAAATTATGGGTGGTTGATATGTGTAGAACGAAGTGGTATCTGCAAGATCTGGAGAATGGTAGACATGTGTGTCGGCTACTCCAAAAGCCCGAGGTGGTGACATTGTAATGGAGGTCGAGGTAGTTATTATGGTGGTAGCCTGAATAGTGGGTCAGGACACAATCTTCTTCTTTCGCATAAAGATGTTAGCAAACGATCATCATGGAGAATCATCACTACTAATTGATGCAATATATATGGAATAAAAAAATAAAATGAATAGACCAATCATAAATAAAATTACTTACAGAGATAAATAAAAAATAGTAAAATTGTAATAAGAATTGCACATTTAATCTATAACATATAAAAAAGATCATGTGAAAAATTATGTAAAAGATGCATGCAGAAACTAAGTACATAAAGAAAATTGTACTATGCAGGTACAATATATAGAAAATCATATAAAAGTGGACATGTATAGTATATAAGACAAATTATTTAGCAGTTAAACTATGGAAAAAAAATAAAATGTAGCTCTACACTATTATTCCTAAAACATATCTACAAGAAATAAATGTGTAAGTATTTTCAATGTAATTGTGAGGTCTTCTAATCCACTAATTCAATAGAAGTTAATATCAAAGTGTCATCTTCATCGTTATTCAGACTGATCAACTTTCTCATGATCAATATTAGTATCAAGCAAGCTTACATCTGCTTCTACGTCATAAACTGGAAGTTCAAAACCTACCATCTATTCCTCTTGGTAAGTGTGGTGTTTATTTTTGGATGGTTGTGTGGACACCATGTAGATCGTAGGGGGTACTTATTGAAGTGATCAGGTACTACATTGAGGTATGATATACTATCTCAAAAAAATAGAAACATCACCCTACAATGGTCCTAATCACCTAACAAGGACTCTTAGAGTATGATGGGTCTTCGTATATACCAAAGATTCTTCTCCTACTTTACATGGAAAGGTAAAGCAAGGTTTATTTTATGTCGGGTTCCTTACTTCCCTATGGAGGCAAGCCTCCATAGTTAATTACATCTTAGGAAATGGGATTTCCTAAGAAAATTCTTGATTAAAGTAGTCAATTATTGTCTCCAAAGATTTCAAAATTAAGACTATCAAAGGATTGGTAATTTTAGAAAATCAATTATGAATGTTCAATGGGAAAGACTTATTTTGGAATCTAAAGAAAAATAAGTAGAAAATGCTCATGATACTAGGAAGTCTAGTGAGAATCCCAACTTACCTTATGGTAAGGCTTTATATGTTTGAAAGTGAAAGGTTTTATTTATGTGAGTTAAAATTTTATTAGATTGATAGGGCTTATAATCCACCAACACAAGATTGTGGAAATGCCTAAGAGCTGAGGATTTATGCTCGTAGCCCAATGGAAACAAGCAACCTCAGATCTTAAATCTAGAGAGCTTTGATACAAGCTAAAGCATGACCTAAATCTAAGCAGAAAGGGGACATAAAGATTTACCTCCATAAGAGAGAGCAAATCTGTCTGACTTTTCTAGACTTGCAACCATCTGGTGTGGCCGCCAACTAACACCTCCTAAGATTCAAAGCCATGTAGTCTGGTCTTGTGAAATTGCAAGATAGTTAGGCTTGATATTTAATTAGAAAGAGACTAGAGTCCTAAACCCACTCTTTAAGAGACTAGAGCATGAGTGATATGAGCATATGACTTAATCTAAAAATACAAAATATTTTCAAATTTTATAATATTTTTGACACATTCATTTGGATAAAAGCTTTAGGATTTATTATGCCTAAATGCATGATGAAATTAGATTATTAGCTAAATCAAAAGAGAAAGAGGGTGAAACTCCATCATAAGGGGTTGCTCTCTTAGGTCAAGCAATCCTTAAAGTGCAAGAATGGAGGCCCTCATTTTACAAGAGTGATTCAATATGATATGCATGATGTGAAACATACAACATACAGCTAAGGGGTTGTTAAATCTTTTAATTATCTTGATTATAGCCTAAGCTTTAAGATGAGGTTATGAGTTGTTTTAAAATTTAGTTATGAGTTATTAATTAGGGTAAAAAAATAAATTTTTTTCTAAGAGCCTACCGCTTCCAAGACCATAATTAAAACATCAATCATAAAAAATTATGAAAAAGATGCAATCCTGATGCACAAGTTAAGCAAAATAATAATCATTTTTTTATAAACTACCGTGAAAGAATAAAAGGCCGATGCAGCCGGGTATCATCATACACCCTGGAAAAGAGAAAATTGGGTAGCCAAGCTCTACCTCTATATAATCCAGAATTACAAAATAATATTACAATTGAAATTGAATACATGCTATGTGAGTCTTCACTTCTTCATTTCTTATTTCTTTATGTCTTGTTTTTCTTGATTTTATTTACTCCAAAGGCATCATAGTGACTCCCAAGACTAAGCCTTCTAGCCATTGCTCACCCTAATCCCCCATAACACTAATCCTAATTTCTATTATAAAATTATATTTGTTTATAGAATGTAAATCTAACTATACATGTAAAATAGAGGTTAGCTAAACATACATACATTCTCAAGTAGTTATATTTCATAATTTGGACTTAGCACCTTGCACATGGGTAACCAAGCCCACCTGTCCTAACTTGGATTATGCTTAGGGGCTTAAGCAACTTTCAAAGAGAATATTTATATTTATTTTTTTAGCAGCCCCTTAAGCACAATCCCCTGTAGAAAATAATATTAGACTAATAACGGCCTAACATCCAGTCTATGAGTCATGCACCATAACACCCAATCTAAAATATTACATACAAAATAAAATATAACACCACACATACATCGTCCTAACTTAGAACTAGAAGTGGGGGCTTAGTTTTAATGTGTGTGCTAAGGCTTTGTGTGGTATGTCTTTGCTAAACATTATAGTTATGATTTTTTAAATTTGGAGTCATTTAATTAAGCATGAGGGTTGATTTCATTTCAAGTTGTTTAGATGATTTGCAAGTTTGAATTTATATTTTTATTTTGTTTCATTTGATTTACACTTAGTATCTAATTATTATAAAGAGAAGAAAGAGGCTTAACCTCTTTGATCCATAACTTAATCCACTTTCTAAAGCATATTATTTTGATTTATTTTTCTTTAGTGAATGGCTTATTAAATATTTTATTAATCCTAAATTTGGGTTAACCTTAAAGAATCTTATTCAACATGAAATACATCTTAAGATTAATGTAGTTGAATTGCAATCACATAGCATGTGTTGAACCATTTCTTTTCACCATCTATATCATGCATATAATGTAGCACTTGGCATACTTATACATACAATATATTTTGGCATACTCAAATGATAAATGACTGCATATATTTAGTTATTATATTTTATTTGATTGAATTATATATATATATATATATATATATATATGAAAATTAAAGCTCTATCCAAATTCTAATACAAATATACATATGAATAAAATTAAATAAATATGTGCTTTTGTTAACTAAGGAAGTGAGATAATCAAATGAACTCCTTGGGGCTACTTAATGCCTCATATTTTTGGAATGTCTAGACTATATACTTATTAACATTCAAACATATGTAAATCTATATAAGTTAACATAGGAAAGGAAGCATTACATTCATATGCTATACATTTTTGTGACTTAAATGGCTATGGATGCATGTATTTTCAATAGAAAAGATGGTTATTATTCTTTAATTAAATGTGCATACACATGTATAAAAGATGTAAGCAAGTACATGTCGTTATTAACTAGGGAAGTGAGATAGTCAAATGACCTCCTTATGGCTACTTAAAGCCTCATATTCCTAGGATGTCCAGACTATATACTCGCTATCTTAAATACATATGAATGTACAAGTAATTACAAGAATAATAATCATGCAAAAAATTATATTTTGTTTGATTAAATTATTTATACATATGAATTAAAGCTTTATCCAAATTCTAATACGAACATACATAGGAATGAAATTAAATAAGTATACACCTTTGTTAACTAGGAAAGTGAGATAATCAAATGATCTCTGTGTGGCTACTTAAAGTCTCATATTCTCTGGATGTCCAGACTATATACTTATTAGCATTCAAACATATGTAAATCTATATATGAATATAAGAAAGAGAGCTTCACATCCACATGCTTAAGTTATTAAACACATGCAAGTCCAATATATTTATAACTACTATCACTTCAAATATTGTTATCCATTTATAAACTTTGGAAAATAAATTTGAATTTATTAGTGATAATAACCACACATATCATTAAGCCAACACATGCAAGCTTACATAAATAAATTTCATTTGATTCATTTGAATTTAAAAAAACATGAATGCATGGGATCACATGGAATACACCATTCAAAGTGATTAAAAAAGGAATAGCTAAACACAACCATATGATTCATTCAACTGTACTAATTCCTAAGGACAATCACAATAAATGTAATTATTTAAAAGAAACCAATGCTTTGTATTACTCTTTGATTTTAAATTTTGATTAAAATTAAAGAGGAGGGATTACTTGTTGTTTTAATCCCATTCCCATGTTGGTGATCTTAATTTGTTTAAGGAAAGATAATTTTGTGATTTTTATGATGTAATTAAGTTGAATCATTTAATTACCCTTTCATATCCTTCTTTATTTTGATTAATCATTTAATCATGAGCCACAAATGATATGAACACGAGGAAAACAAAAGTGCAATGCTTTTAAAGGACCTAATGCAATTTGCTCATAATTAAGAATTAATTAAGTTAAAGAATCTAATTAAGTATTTTTATGATTTTTTCACACTTGTGGGTTAATCATAATTTTTTAAGGGTATTTATGTTATTATACACATAAAGAGGAACCCTTAATTCCATTATTACTTATCTTAAGTGATTAACATTTTAGTTTGATTTTGATTTCATGCATATTTGACTGATTAGTTCAAACTATTTGATTATGATGTTTAGGATATGAATTATATAAGTTAGCTTATAACTTTTCTTGACTTCAATTATTTATGTCCTTAGGGATTTGAGTTTATATATATATATATATATATATATATATATATATATATATATATATATATATATATATATATATATATATATATATATATATATATATATATATATATATATATATATATATATATATATATATATATATATATATATATATATATATATATATATAGTTTTAAAATGTGATTTAAATTAGCTATGAATTTCTCCAAAATTTTTATGTGAATAACTAATCAAATAAAAGCTTAGTGAATTATAATTAATAGTTAAATTAATTATAATTAAGGATTTACATAACTGAATTTTTTTTTTGCTTTTGACATCAACACATGAAAATTAAGGATTAAATTGATTTTTATAATTGACTTTCATAAATTTCTTTTCTAGTGAGTGAAGAAGGTGAAAGTAAGCCTTGGGTTGTTCAAATAATTTTTTATATTTGATTATAATATTTATAATATTATTGATTTAGTTAATTATTTTTATATTAACTTTTAGTTAGATTTTATGGTAATTTAAATTGCACATTTTCTTATTTTGTTTGGTCACTTTTTTTTGAATTCTAAAGATTGATTAACTACTTTTTTAAATCTCATTAAATTTAATAATAAATAAAATATTAGATTAATCGTGATCATTCGATCAAAAATCCCATGACCCACAAGTTAATCATCGCTTGATAGGTGGAATCAAATCACTACATCATTCAACCTAATCAAAACTATTCATTTCAAACACATAAAATAAATAGTTTTGCTTTTATCTATAAACTCTCATTAAAAGGATTAAAAAGTAAAGTGCATAGGCTCTAAAGGTTGGATCCTAAAGACATTCATATTCAATGCACCAAACATAAGATTCCTAAGGCTTTCTAAGCGTTTAAGAATTATACCTCACCGGAGCAAATGTCTAGTGGATTCTGACCAAGAGGTGGCTTCGTTTAGAAGAAATGAAGCCCTATTGAGATGCTTGTTAGGTGCTTCCTAGACAAATACTCCAAAGATCGAGTCACCATTAAGGTTCATCAAATTTGATCGAACCCTATGTTTGAGAACTTGAGAAGAGATGAGAGTGCTCCTTCTCAACTCCTAAAACTATTGGGACAAAGGAAAATAAGAATAAGGATGAATTAAAGGCTTTGATGTGGGTTTATTATCATGGAAAGTCAAAGTAGTTGTTGTGAGGAGTTTGGTTTAGCCAATAGGAAAGAGCTAATAGGAATTAAATGAGCTCCAATGAAGCTGATAATAAGGTGCTGTGAGTGACAGACCATGGGGAATATTGCATGAGGTGTGTTGCTCATATGGTGGTCAAGAGAGGACAAAAATAGTGAGAGAAGGAGCTATTATTGCATGTAAATGGGAGGAGGCAAGTTTGAAGTGGCTGTTGGTTGGGAGAACTAAATGAAATGGTCAACTGCTAGTTGGACCATTCAAGCCGAGCTTTGCATGTAAAAGAAAAATGACAATGACAACCTGGCTTGGTTCATCCAACCCGAGAGTTTGGATGCATGCAATATAGAGAGCTGGCACCATATAAGCTCATTGTTTGCATGAGGATGAGGGAGCTTTAAGAGGGAATATCTAACAAGGCTAACTAATGAAAGCTAAGATTCACGAGGGTGCTCGCTAGCTAGGTAAAGTGGTATGGGACGATGGGCTAAGATGATGCCTAGCTGAGCGGGCTAGATTGCGGCAGAAGTTAGAGTTTTAAAACTTCAATGGTGGGGGATGTCGACCATCATCTCGAGCTTGATGTGCAGGATTCTACAGGGAGAGATGTCCACTATTGGAGTAAGAGATGATGGTGGAGTTAGTTTTAAGTTAAATTAGCTCACCCAGTTAAGAAGGGATTGAGCTGGACCTAAACAGAGAAGGGAAGAGGGGCTCTGGTTGCCCTTTGCATGAAGGAAGATGAGAGAGAGGTTGGACAGCTTGTATGTCGGTCTTTAGGTTTCAATTTTAGAAGAAAAATGAAAAGAGAGTCTTAATCAAGTGGCTGCTATTTTTCTCCATTTTTAGTAAAGGATGAGAGGCTTTATACTCAAGGGAGAAGAAGCTCTACTTTTGTCTTGTTCCCATTTAGTTTGTGTGAATCAAATGGAGGAGGCGATGGTATTTAGCCCTCCTTTTTTGTCATGGGGTATCGGCCTTGATGGAGGGATCTCTTAATTGAGTGAGGGAGAGAGATAGAGAGAGAGAGAGAGAGAGAGAGAGAGAGAGAGAGAGAGAGAGAGAGAGAGAGATGGGACAGCTTGTATGCAAGTATGGAGAAATCATAAATTTTATCTTATATGCTAGAGAAGAGGAAGCTTGTATGTCCAGCTAAGAGAGACCTAAGAGAGAAGTGAGTTGATGCTCCTTTTTATATATTTCAAGTTTCCCCATTTATGAATGTTGACCAATTTTTTTTAAAAAGATACAAATCTTGCACAACTTTTTTACTTGATTTTGATGATTATAATATTAAACTAAAAAAGTATTAATTTGTCTATATGTATAAATATGAGTTTTAATTATAATTAATAAAAATTAATGATAATATAATTGTATAATTTAACTAATTAAATTGCATATTTTTCATTTATTTGATAGTTAATTATTTTGATTTGAGTATGATCGAATTTATGCTTGATGTTTAGGTTAGATTTAATCTCAATGTCTTTCTCTTTTTTGTAGTTCATTTTAGATTTTAAATGGATTGTGTATGTTAAATTAAAATTTGTTGTTTATCATTATTACTATTATTATTATTATTATTATTATTTTATACATATATTAGTGAATTAAAATTCAAATCATGATTTGATTTAATTTAGGTTTAAACTTGATTAAAGTTACATTTGATTCAAATAACTTATTAAAATCATGAATGATCTTTTGACAAAACATGAACTTTAATTTCAATGTATTATAATTTAAGATAGCTCTAATAAGTTTTGATTGAGTTAAATTATCCCATGATTTGTTAGCATCGACCAATGAATTAATTTGTTAAAACTTAAATTTGAATAATTCATTAGAGCTATAAATCATATAATTTCTCGACTTAAATCCAAAAATGAGGTCAACAATGAAGAACTTCAATGGTATTATCACTTACACTTTTTCTTTAGGTTTAATTTTAATAACCACAACCCATTCCATTTTCTCTATTATTCTTTATAGAAATATTAGGTAATACACTTGTGTTGCTTGATGTGCAAGGATAAATGTGTCGTATTTAGCATATTTTTGTGACAAATTTACCTTAGTGATCCCATATAACTTATGCTTTCTTACCCCTTTATTATGCACAGGATCAGACTAATCATAATTAAATATAATGATGTTTCTCTCATTTAATCTAGGATACTATACCTGAACAAATTCTTGTAGAACTCCATAATAATCAATCTTATTATATGAATGCGTGTTTCCTCAAATACAAACACTGGAGTTATATGTTTTTTTCCTTCAGACCAATAACTTGTGTGAAAGTTATAATCATTGACATTATAAATTTTTCATGTATTTATGATTTATTTCGGATTCCAGGCTAGGTGGTGAAGGTCCTGATTTTGTACTTTGTTTCTGCAATCATGAACCTATAGTATTCAGAAAAGTCAACTAAATAAGTCATTAATATAGAAAATATACTAAAGCATTAATGATAGTTGCTCACATGTAATCTAAACTATGTTGGGAATTCATCTTCAAATTTCTTATTAATAGTGACAGAGTCATCTATGCTTAATGCATTCAAGGATAACCTGAACTCAAAAAATAAATTGACATAATTAGATAAGTACTATGTTCAATTAAAAATCAAACTGAGATGTTGTGTCATTGATGTGCTTACTCAAGAAAAGGTTGAACTTCATTGCAGTTTATCAAAATAGTAATTTTCACTATCTTACACATTTTATCATTCATATATCTCGATGTGCTTCTACACAATGCTTTTCTAGATGGTTGAAAAATAGATAAGATATTTTGTGAAGATCCAACATCATTCATATTATCTAAATATGCTTGTGGCTCAAAATAGTACGAGCAAAAATTTGTAGTTTTCTAAGCCAAGTAAGCTTCACATATTGAGCCTTCGGGGTATGCTTTATTATTCATAAATTTTTTTAGTTTATTCAAGAATCTACATAAATTTTGTAAATTAACCAGTCGTAGATTAAATATTAATTGATTTTCATACTATCAATAGAAAGATACATCTCAAATGGATACATCCAGTGATATTGCACTAGACCTCCCACTCTAACTTCATACGGTAGATGTATTGGTAGGTGCTCTCCATGGAGTAAAAAATAGTAGAGGGGAATATCATTCAAGCTTATAGATAATGACTGTAATATTTACTTATAGTTGATTTACAGCTTCCACATTTAATTGAGCTAAGGATAGCTCTTTAAAGACAAACTAAGCTTGATTAAAGAATTTAATAGTTATTTTGGTAAAGCACTGAATGCAACTAGAAGTAAGCACTGTAAAAAAATATTGCAGTCATGACTCATCATTCAAAATAATCTTCTCATTCTCAAATCAACACATCTACTCCAGTTGGATACATATCCATATGGTAACTTCAAAGACTGTACCCACTCACATACTATTCTTCGTTGTTCTAATGTGAGCAAAATTTAGCTTTAGGCTAGTGAAATGTACCAACTATTATTTCTCTCAGCTCTAACTCTCTTTTACGATAATATTCCTTGAAGTCCAACCTTGGTGTAACATTATTTTTTGTTTTCCCCTTAACATCCATCACTATGTTGAAAACATTATCAAAATAAATTCTCTATATGCATCACATCAAGATTATGCCTTATCAGATTAGACTTCTAGTATATTAAATCCCAAAAAATGCTCCTCTTTGTCCACTTATGTGTCACACCATAACCCCGTGTTGACCTCATTTTTAGGATGGGCTCTTAACCCCTCTATCTTAAATTTAGACTCCTCTTAGACTTTAGGAATTCCTTAGTCTTAAGACATATCTAGTGATTAGGTGAACACTCAACCTAGCCCTAGAGACTTAGAAGAGTTAGCTATAGGAATAGGTCATGCCTTAGGGGTGATAGGAAAATTTGCCTTCCCTTAGCTTGAACCATTCCTCACCTACTTTCCTTCAAGTCAAACTCCAAATCAATCTTATTTCATTTTCTCCAAACTCAAATCAACTCTATGTGATTAAAATTAATAACTAAAATCCATGATTGAAACCCATGAATGAAATTCCTAAGTCTAAATCTTTCTTAAGTCCTTAATCTTCTTTAAAGGACTTAGTCTAAATCATTATCAAATCAATTCAAACTCATGAGATTTTCTTATAACTCATTTATATTCTCATTTATATTCACATATATAAATGTAATATAAATATAAATAAATCAAATCAAATCCACAAATCAAATTCCAAATTTAAAATCCTTCTTAAGTCCTTAATTTCCCTCTTAGGGACTTAGCCAAAATCATGATTAAATCAATTCAAATTCATGGGATTTTCTCATAACTCATTTATATTCTCATTTATATTCACATATATAAATGAAATATAAATATAAATCAATCAAATCAAATCCAAAAATTAAATTTCAAATTTAAAATCCTTCTTAAGTCCTTAATTTCCCTTTTAATGGACTTAGCCTAGATCATGATCAAATCACTTCAAATATTTGAAATTTTCTCATAATCCATTTATATTCTCATTTTTATTCACATATATAAATGAAATATAAATTCAAACAATCAAAGCCACCTCTAAAAATCAAACTCAAATCCACTCAAGATTCAACCTAAGCCTTTCAAGTCAAAATCTGAAACTTAGCCAAATCAATTTCAAATCAAGCCGAACTCTTGATTTTCCTTCATGATTCAATCAACCCTACAATCATGAATCCAAATATAAATATAAGCTTTAATCACTTAATCAAAATCCAATTCAAAATTCAAACCCCAAATCCAACTATATTCTTCCTTTGAATTTGAAATTTTCAAATGAATCAAAACCTATTTGACTTCAAACCACTTGCAAATGGATTTATATTTCAATCATAAGTCCATATACAAGTTCAATCAAACTTAAATCAAGCTTTGACCAAGCCATTTGACCCACTTAGTCTCACTTGACCCAAGGTGACCTAAAGTACCCTTATGATCCAAATTATAATCCTGACCAAATTGGATTGAATCAAACTCACCTATGCCTCTCATCATGATCAACAATCATCATGAAATGATCAATCAATAAAATTGGGTCAAATCAAGTCAAAACCTAAGGGTTTACCAAGTCAACACTTAGTCAAAATAAAACCTAACATAGCCAAAATCCTCCATAGGCCAAATTGATTGAAACTAATGATCTAAGTTCATTAATAAACTATGTTTGAACTTGACCAAGTTAACATTTGAGCCTAACCTAGCCCAATTGGCCACTTGACCCAAGTTGACCCAACTTGACCTAAAGGGTGAAAATGTGTCAAAACTTGATCTAAGCCAAATTGATTGAAACCAATGGGTCAAGTTCATTCCAAATCACTTGTTGAACTTGATCAAAGCCTCAATTGGCCAACTAGACCTAACCTGGCACAATTGATCTTGAACCCAACTTGACCTCATGTTGAGCCAAATTCAAACTTAACCCAAATTGATTGGAAACAAAGATATCAATCCACTTCATATGCCTAACCAAACCTAAACCTACCCATGACCTAGCTCAAATAGGTCAAATGGGTCAAATTGGCCAACTTGACCCATTTGACCTAAATGAAGTCATATGTGCCAAACTCAAAACTAAACCAAATTGAATCAAACCAAAGCCACCAAAATATTTTAAATGGTCATATGAACTTGAGCCAACCCTTGGTTTGACATAATTTGACCAATTAGTCAACTTGACCCAAGTTGACCCATTTTGACCTAAATGGGTTAACATGAGCCCATATCAAATGAACTCCAAATCCAATGAAACTTGGACAAACCTATTTTCTCAACCTACCCAATATATTCAAATTTAAAAATAGTCAAATGACTATTCTACCCCTAGGCCATAAAATAAATTTTGGTCAAATCCATGGAGAATTTGGGCAAGCCCTCTTCATATCTACTTGATACCTTCCTAATAGGTCAAGTGAACCCTATGGAGGGTGGTGCACCCAACCCAATGGGTCTGGGTCAGCCCAAATTGACTCAAGGCTAAAATTATGCATATGACTCAAATTGGCCATGTGTGAAACCTCCCTCCACTCAATTTGAAGCACATGGGAGGTTACCAATCCACTCCTTAGCTCAAACTAACCATGTGCAAACTCTTAATAGCTCAAATAGCCCTTCAAATCTTGGCAATTGGATCAAAATGACAAAAAGAGCTTTGACCGTCTTGCCATAGGGGAGATATACTCCCCTTAATTCACTTCAATTCTCAGATGCTTGCTATCGATTGAGTAAGGGAGATTGATAGGAAGCATTCTTCAGTGTTCTTAAGCTTCCTAGGAGGGATTTGAATCTTGAATTTCTCAATTTTTATCCTTTGAAAATATGGGAAGTCCATTGAATTGAAAATTTCCTATGTACTCAAACTCCACCAAATTCACTTAGCACACTCCATCAGAGGGTCAAGTTGAGCTTGCCCAACATCTTTCCCAAGCTACAAAGGCAAGGGGAGATCCACTTCAATCAAAATCGAGCTGACAAGGAGGAGGGGTTGGTCCATAGAGCAATTTACACAACCTCAGGAGCTAATTCTTTCACCACAGTTTCATCTTACCTAGATGAAGCTCCTCTAAGAGAATCGAGCGCTGGTGATCACCTTTGGTGAGGTATGACATTTTTTGATCACTAGACTTAACGTGTGTTGGTCCTTTGTGAGATAAAGTTTAATGGCATTAATTTTTAACTGTTGGATGTGATCTACATTGCTTGATGATGGTGTGTGCAAGTTTTTAGACTAATCTGAGCTTAATCGAGCTCAGATCTTGCTCTAGAACATGGCAGCCTCCATAGTTCACAGAGCTTGGTAGGGCTGGACCTCTGGCCATCCATCCGTGCATTTTGGATGGATGATCAAGATTAAATGCACATTTTAAATCCTTTTTATCCTTTAAAAATTGCGGGTTAATTCCTGGCTGTTCAATCTTTGATCGAATGGAGGATATCAAACCACGTACCACCACCGCCACGCATGTGGTGACGGGACATTTAAGTAGCTACTCCCTGCTCGACACATGGAAAGTGCACATGACCGCCACCACCACGTATCATGTTGTGGATTAAGGGATTTCATTAGGTTTGAAATAATTCTAATTAATCCTCTAAGCTTTCAAAATTCATATCTCTTTATGTAATTAAGGATAATTAAGAGTTTGATTAGTGTTTTAATCCCTTATTGAAGTTGATTAAGGTTTGACCTAGTGAATATGAGATTTAGGAATAATTTTGAGGTATTTTCCTTAAGCTATTCTCTAAACCACCTTTTCTTTCTTTAATCCTCTCATAATTTAGGGCTAATTCATTAATTACCCTCTTAATTAATTTCTTTAAAATTGTAAAACTTTTTAGAACTTAAATAATCTACTTTGGATAGATTCTTAGGTGTCCAAGAGCCTAAGTTCAATTAAGGAAATCAAAACCCAACTGATATGTGTGAGGGGTGTTTTGAAATTACTTAAGTTAAATCCTTAGCTTAATTAATCATTAATCATGAGCCAAATTGCATTAGGCTCTTTTCTTTCTAGGTGCATTGCAAATTTAAATTTTTTGTGAGGTTTTATGTCATCTCATTGGCTCATAATTACTTGGTTAACTATGCTAAGGTGGTGCAGGTAAGGGTTAATTAACATGTTTAATTCATACCTTAACCTAATCAAAATATAAGATGAATCTAATCATTTTAAAATTAAACAACAATGTCAACACACATGTGGGAATGGGTTAGGAACAACAAACTCAACTCACATTTTTAAAATTAAATCAAATTTAAAATCAAATAGAAATCATATTAAATAAACTTTGATTTATTTTAAGCTTTCTTATTTCATAAGATTATCTTTAGGATTTAATTAAAGTGAATGTGTTTACATGCTTTCATTGCTTTAATTCTTTCCCAACATGCTAAATATGTATGTCATGTGGTTTCATGCATCCATGCTTTTCAAAAAAATTAAATTTAAAATGGAAATGTTTACTTTATGTCAAATTGCATGTGTTGGCTAAAGTAAGAATATGAATGGCTATTACCACTATTAAGTTCAAATTATTTCAAAACATATGAATCAATTATAATAATTGAAAGTGTTTACTTATATCTTAATTATAAGCTTGTATGTGAGTAAAATATAAAGATGTTCTTAGTGTAGGTTATCCTTTTCTTCTCTGTTAGTATAGTTTTGAATATAATTTGACAAGGTGTGTGGTTCATTTGAAAATAACCTAACACTTGCCTAATTTCATATCCTATTCATTTTTATACTGTCACTTAAGAAGGATACCTATGCTTGTACATATAAATTGTATAAACAAAATAAATCAACCAACATAAATTTTTGCATTCTTTCTTTTTCATTCATTTATTTTGTACACATGTTTGTATTTAGGAAAAGTGGTATATTAGTCTGGACAACCCCGAGATTGCAAGGCTTTAAGAAGCCTTAAGTAGGTCTTATACCTTACACCTCTGGTTAATAATGACGCTGTACTCACTTATGTCTTTCTTAATTTCATGTGTGCATGTGAAAATTGGATAAGAAATCCCTTTTCTACTTAATGAAAATCATGCATCATAAACTTTCAAAATTTCTTAAATGAATTTGCTTAGCATGCATCATAAAGTATGTTAAACATTCTCATTTGTGTGTATAGATATGCTTAAGAATCATTCATATGCATGTTATACATATTGGGGAAGAAATTAAGTGATGTATGTTTTGTGAATTTAGTTCATTTTATTTAATCTTAAAATGACTTTCTTTTTGAATAGGTTTATTTAGAGTTCATCTAAACTTAGGATTAATTAAAACACATAATTAAAACATTCACTAAACAAAATCAAAACATGAATCTACTTTTGAAATTACTTAAGTTAGAGAAGGAAAGAGAAGTTCTCTTCTCTTTCCCTCTCTTTATAACTTAGTAATTAGTTGTAGGGTTAACTTGAACCTAATCAAAACATAAAATAAAATCAATCCAAAATAATTAAACTCACTCAAATGAAACCCTCCTCTAAGTTGAACATACTTCACACTTAGAAAACTCTAAATTAAAACCATAGCTAACATATCACACAAACCTCTAAAGCACACATAATAGGCTAAGTCACCACTTCTAGCTTTAGGTTAGGGTGGTGCATGGTTCAATGCTTATTTTATTTTGTGATATATGTTTTAGACTGGATGTTAGGATGTATGTGCATAGAATGAATGGTTGGACGATCTTAATCTAACCATTATTTTCTACAGGGGATTGTGCTTAAGGGGCACTGTAATAAGTAAAAAATATAAATGCTTTTACTATGCAGGTACTTATACCCCTAAGAATAATCCAATAGGCCAGGTGGACTTAGTCACCCATGTGTGGGGTGATAAGTTCAATATGTATGCTTAGGATTTGTGTGGTTTGTTTAGCTAACCTTTATTTTGTAAGTGTTAGTTAGATTTACTTTTCCTTTTCATGTAAATTTTGCAATTACGATTTTGGAATGATTGTTATGGAGATTAGGATGAACATTGGTCATAAGATCTCATCCTATGCACCATGTGAATCCTTTGGAGCATCCACCTTCCAACCATCCAAAAGGAGGAACCAAAGAAGAAAGAAGAAAAGAAGAAGAAAGAAGAAAAGAAGAATGAAGAAATGAAGCTTGAAGACCCCCATAACAATGAATTCCTTGCTTAATTATATTTAATTGTAATCTGGGTTGTATAAGGGTAGAGCTCAGCTACCCAATTTATTTTTGGGTTTGTGCGGTGGTGCTCGACCATAATTGGCCTCTTATTCTTTTACGCTTAGCTTTATAAATTGATTGATGATTTATTTAGCTTGTGCATTAAGTGACATCCTTTTCCTAGTTTTTTCCTTGCTTTATGTATGGCTTGGATGTAAATTAGGCTCTTAGAAAAAAATAAATCTTTTACCAAACATAACAACTCAAAACTAAAAATAAAGAATTCATAATCTCACTTAAAGCTTAGGTTTAAAATCAAGATAAAAGAATTAGTAACCCCTTATCTGGATGAGTACTTTCTTTTATAACATCATGCACAAATGCATATTATTTTACTCTTGATTAGAGGGCTTCCACCTTTGCCAAAGAAATTTGACTTGGCCTTTAGGATGTAATTAACTATGAGGGCTTGCCCTTGTAGAGAACTTAATGAAACTGGTTTAAAATAAATCTTAGTTTACTTTTTCATGTAAAGTAGGAGAAGAATCTTTGGTACATATGCAGACCCATTTTTCTTAAGAGTCCTTATTCAGGTGATTAGGTCTATTGTAGGGTGGTGACTTCTATCTTTTGAGATAGTACACCTCTCCTCAATGTCATACTCGATCATCTTAATAAGAATATCTACGGATCTATGTGGTTTCCCATAAGGCATATATTTCTATTTTCATTTATCCTCTTAAAAAAAGGATAGATGAAGGCAGGAATATTTCCACCACACCCGGTATATGACCTTCAGCTAATATAGGAGTATCAACTATAGTTGGGATATAACTAATAATATGCCATAAATTATCTTCACTCAATCTTGGAGGCAACTCTGCCTTCTCAACTCAATTTTTTTTTATGAATGTATGCTTATTCTTATATTTGGATGATTAGCAGCAAGAAACATATGATAACAGTTAAACCAAGAAATTTTTTGTCATTTTAAAGGTCAATGCCTTTGATAGATCAATGTAGTATGGACAAGCTAATTTTCTAGTTGTGCTCCACCCTGATAACATTCCATACATAGAAAAATCATTGATAGTCCACATAAGTGTTGCTTTTAGCTAAAATTTTCTTTTACAGCTATGTCATATGTCAGTACACCAACATTCAATAAAATCTTGAGCTTATCTACCAATGGTTGCAGGTATACATCAATCTCCGCCTTAGAATTATGTGGCCCAAGAATGATCCAAATTAAGAACATATAAGAAGCTATCATGCACATCTCTAGTGGTAAATTACATGGTGTAACTTCACTGGACAACATGAATAGGGAGATGCAAACTAACTCAACAGTATAAAACCATCAGCTCAAAGGCCAAGTATAATGTTTTGTGGCTCAATTGCACGATTGAAATGCTTCCAGACTTCTCCATCTGATGAATGGCTTAAGATATGTGATACACTTGCTCTATTGTGATGCCATCACATGTGCTGGGCTGAACACATTGAAGCATAGAGTCTCTACAAACGTGGAGTTAGCAGAAAGTAGAATAGACGCTTGTGCAGGACATCCTTCTATTTGTGTTGTTACTGTGTGGCTTAAACCTCAGTGCTTCATAGAATTTACATTCAATATCATGTGTGTTATCCTTATAATATAGTATACAATCATTCACACAATAATTAATATTTTTTGTGCTTAGGCCTAACTTTGACACTAACTTCTTCATTCTGTACAGGTCTTTAGGAACTAAGTTTTTCAATGAGTTTGTTTCTTTCAGCCGCCCTGCAAATTGGTTAAGGCAATTACATGGCATATTAAACTCAACTTTAATACATAACATTCTTATGGACATAGATAGCTCAGTGTGGCTCGTGCATCCTTCCCACAATGATTGTTGTGCTGCCTTTAATGGATCATAGAACTTTTGACCTTCTTTATTAGGTGGCTCCTTCTTTGCAGGGTACTTTTCTCTAGCAGCATCATGTTAACCTCTTTTTTGGATGAGGTTAGCATCATCCATAATCTTATAAATTAAGATCCTTAATTTTATATCAAGAGCTTCCTAGTTAAGTACTTAAGTAAATACCATAAAGAAATAGAGCCCAAGTCATCTTAGTGAACCCTTCTAGGACTTGACTTAACCCAATTAGATTAGCTGAACTAAAATCAAACCTAAATCTATTGAGATTCAATAAAATCAAACATATTTGAATTGAAGTTTAAATTTAGTTAATTCTAAATTAAGTAATTGGGTTTATTAACCTAATTAACTCATTTAAGCCCAACCTCCCTTAAATCTAAAGAAAAATCAAATAAAATTGAAATTAAATAAAATTAAATCAAACAAAAAAAACATAGAATCAACGTATAAGTATAAATAAGTTCAAAAATAAATTCTTGGGAGGTTCAAAGTGTCCAACTAAGCTAGTTGACCTAAAGTTGACCGATGTGAGTCTCACTAACCTAAAAGTCAAACCATCATATTTGGTTAAATTAAGGCACTCCAAAGACCAGAAATCATCATGTAAGTTTATCTAAACATAAAACTAAATACAAATAAATTCAATTAAGGCTCAAATTGGTTAATTGAGCCACTTAGCCAAAGTAGGCTCAAATGGACTTCATTGAACTAAATTTAAAATAAATTAAAATTAATTCAAATTAAACATTCAAAATTATCTTAAACTCATATATAATCATAATTCAACCAGTCCTTCGATTTAATTTGATCAATTTGATAATTTGACCTAAATGAACCCATCTTAACCCTTCAAACCCAATTTTGGTCAAACTTGGGTTAAGCCCAAAATTAACCCAAATTAGATAAAATTGATTAACCTAAATAACTTCAAATAATTCATCAAGCATGATTGAAGCCTAATCTAATTAAAAGTTAATGAATTGAATCACATAAATCAATTTAACCAATTTTTGTCAAAGTTGATCAATTATTGGTCAAAGTTGGGTCAAATTCAAAATTTATCCAAACTAAATGACATTAATTAATCATAATCACCCTAAATAATTATTCAAATATAGTTAGAGCTTAATCCAAGGCCAACATGTTTAATTGGGCTGTGTGAACCTAATTAGATCTACTTTGCTCAAAGCGAGTTAAAATGGGCTTGAATCATTTCAATATCAAATCAAATCAAATTAATTAAACTCATAGGGATGAAATGATCAATTGGTTATAATTGAACCTTAAATACAACACCAATAATTCTATTTGGGTTACTTAAATCCTAATATAAACTCATTTGGGTCAACATGAGTTGACCCAATTCAAAATCTAAGTTCAAATTGGATTTTGTCAACTTCAAAACCAGCTAATCTCCCTAAGGAAAGAGTTTGACTTCAACTTTGGTGGCTGGATGAAGTCAAGTGGAAGAGGAGATTAAATGCAAAAAGGAGGAAAATGTAACATGCTTCCAAACTCTTCAATCTCTCATCTCTCCCTCCACCATGCCATTTGCTTGAATTTAGGATATTCTACAATAAATTAATAACCTCACACAATAAGTAGGAGGCTCCAATTCTCCATGGCCAGCCAACTCCAACCTCCACTAATGGGGAGGGGGTTGGCCATCTATAAAGTCTCATGCTTAGCCTATTTCAAAGAGATTATACACTACCAACACTTTCCTCACAACCAAAGCATTAAAATCGAGCCACTCCTCATCTTTCTCGACTCCAAACCAATTGAAATCGAGCAAGCTCCAATGCAGTGGTAGCAAGCATGAAATATTTGCCGACTGGAGGGGAGGAAAGTGGGCATCTTCATCTTGGAGCTTCGTCTTACACCAGAGAATATTTTTGAATTGATTCAACCACTTGATGACTACTCGAGTTTGCACGAAATTAGGAAATATCCATAGAATTCTCTTGCTTTTACATTTCTTGACCTTTTCGAGTGAAAAACACAAGTTTTCGGCCATGATTCACTAGAAAATCGAGCCTGAATGAGCTCATACCGGTGGGAGAGGTTGTTTACCAGCTCTGGTTCGTCTCCCATGGGGTGGGGGATGAGTAGGTAGCCATCTGATCCCCATTAATTGGGCCAGATGATTGAGATTTAAACATAAAAGGTTTGATTTTAACCCTTAGATCATAAGATTCAATCTGGACTATTCGATCGAAAATCAAACAATCTAAATTGAGCCCACGTTTATCCTACTCAATCCACGGTGGCGACAGGATGGCCCAATGGGCCATCGACATGCGTAACGGGTGATCTAGTCAGCATCGTGTGGCGTTGACTAGGTTAAATAAAAAAATCTAGATTTTTTTGAATTAAAAAAATGCTAAAAATCACTTGAAATGTTAAAAAATCATAAAAAGTAAAATAAAATACTCATCAAAACATTGTAAATAAGAGCTCATTGGATTCATCTTTTCAAGAGGAATCCAAAAAACTCAAAATCCTCAATTTTCATTGGGTATTTTGAGCTTAATTTAAATTTTAATAAAAACTAAATTTTATTAATTAATCCTAAAATAATAATCAGATTGGCGTGAAATTTTTGTGGAATGAGGTTAAAACACACCTACCATAAAAATTATAAACCAAAATGATTTCTGGATTAAGAGATATTAAATTTTGAAGATCAAATAGCTTATTTTAAGAAAATAAGTAATTAAAAATAATGAAAATCATGAAAAATCATTGAAATAGCTCAAAACATTTTAATTAACATGAGAAAACTTTAAAAAAATATATTTGAACCCCCTTTAGAGCTTGATAAATCTAAAAATCATATAATTAGAATTTGATAAATCATTAGGACCAACACTAATATTGAAACTTTTAATCTCAATAGATTAAATATCAAACCAAAAGTATAAATAAAATAGTACTCAAACCCCCATTACTTAACTTTAAGCTAAATCAAACAAAATTAAATTAAGAATTAGTTAAGCTTTAAACCTAATTAATCAAAGTAATTTAAGATGTCAATCATTAATTAGAGTAGTTATATCAAAGTAGATTTGTTTCATATATGACCAATTAAGTAATTTAAATCACTTCAAATGTAATAAACCAAGTCAAACCTAATAGACTTAATTGAGATGAATTATAGTGAACATGTAATTAAACTTGTTTAAACCAATTAAGATTGATTTAATCAATATTTGATCATTAAGCAATGGAATTGCTTGATCAATCTTAATCAAGTCTAACATTTCATTAGGATATTTTGTGATAATTCCAAGATCAAATCAAACTCCAACCACTTAGTTAGTTAATTATTTAATTAAATAAAATCTAATTTTTTTATAAATTTGATCTTAATCAAATGAACTACTTAGTTAAAATAATTATAATTAATAATCCATTAATCTTTAATCCAGTATTTATCTAATTATCATGAGAATTAAATTTATCATTAATTAAAATCCCAATTAAAATCAATCATTGGTTAAGCAAATAAAAAAACTAACTAATTAACCAATCTTAATTAAGTCAATCATTTAATCAAATTAATTATGATTAACTTAACTAATCACTAATTAAACTCTAATTACTTATGTTAGTTGATTAATCAAGATAAGCATTTAATTATCTAATGAATGATCACTTAATTAAAGATTATTTAATTAATCATTAAATAAATTAAACTTTTAATCAAATTAACCACTTAATAAATAAATACTTAATTAATTATCAATTTTATGTTAATTGAATTAATTTCTCAATTAGATTAGAAATAGTCCATCAACTTCTAATTAAGAACAACTCATAATCATTTTGATAATAAAAAATTAAAATAAATTAATCATTCATTTAATTAAATTAAGTTAAATTAAACAAGTTATATTAAAATAATTCTTAAATCAAACTTAATTTAAATCAAAAACACTTATTATAAATATTCATCAAAATCTTAATCAAATTAATCATGATTAATTGAATTATTACTTGACTTCTAACCAATCTAACCAAACCCATAATCAAATCAATTGAATTCTTTAATCAAATAAAATTAAAATAATCAATTAATAATTAAAATTACTGTCAATTAAATTAATATTAAAATTTCAAAGTAAGATTAATTAATTATTAAATTAAACTAATTTAATTTAAATAAGAAAATCAATCCTTAAATCTATCTTAACATAAGTCAAACACTCAATTAAAATTGCTATCAAGTTTAATCAAGATAATTTGAGTTAATTAAAAAATTGATTAATCTATAATTAACTTAATCAAATCTTTTATTGAAGTCAATCACACAATTGAATTAATCATATTGAACCTAAATAATCTTAAATTTAATTAGTTTATATAATATAACTCAAGATAATTATTAGTCAAATCAAATTACTCATAAATATTAATTTAACTATTAGTCATATTTTAATTAAGTTAATCATGGTAGAATTAAGAAATCTAATTAAATTAATTATCTAAACCAAATCTTGAATACATAAATAAGATAATTAAGTCAACTAAAAATCATTCAACCAATTTAATTAATTATATTAATCAAATTAACTTAATCAATCCTTAATTAAACATTGAATCTCAATCATATCTTTTGATTGTACACCTTGTGAATCTCAGCATTTGATTTGATGATAATAAATCTTGTGTAATAAGAACTAATTATTTCTTTACAAAAGAAATTGTTCACATTAATCATTATGAAGGTCATTCTTAATGAAGATTTATATTGATGATAAATATATATATTTTTGATGATAATAATCAAGTTAAATTCAAGTGTGCAAGAAAAATTCTTCAATTATATTAGAATACTAAAACTTTTCGGCATGGACTCGGTGAAAATTTTTCTAGGAATAACTATATTAAGGAAAATGAAATGCTCACTAAAATAAATATATCATCCATTCATTTTAAAACAATCTATTTTAAATTATTCATGAACACTATATTTCATATTTAAAATTATTCTTTCAAATGATTCATTTTGGATAATGTGAACTAAATGCATAAACTTTATTCCATTTATTGTGCTTTCATCCAAGTTAAATTAAGTTTACATTTGATTAAATTATTTTCATGCTAAAATATATTCATCATCCATTTATTACATGCATAAAATCTAATTATCCTAAAATTATTCTTTATATTATTTTTTTCTCTCTTATCATATTTTTCATTCTAAACCATTTTGGACAAATTTTTTGCATGAATATTTGATAAATAAATTATGTGAGAGTTATTCAACTTGTTTCAATAATAATCCCATATTTTCCTAAGTTAAAAAATTATTTATTTGAATCTTTAATTTAAATTATTTTTTAATTCAAATTGAATATTCTCTTGATTACATGTGCAAATTTGAACTTAGGTTTTTATGGAATATTTGTGGATGATCTTATGCTACTCAAATTGAATTAATTTAAATTAATGTAGATTTATTTGAGTTAATTTAAATTTAATTAAAATAAGTCATGAAATTAACCTCTTTCCTTTTATATAAATTCTATTTTTGGAAACTTTATTTGGCTAATAATATCTTATTGAAATTCAAATTAATCTCTTAATGAAAATTGATTTAAACTCTCCTAAGATCTTATACATCATAATTTAATTTGAATTAAGTACATTGAAATAAATATAATATATTTTAGGAAAGTAGCTTGACCAAATTTGGACTTAATTTAAAATGTTCTAGAATTATATCTTTCCCTCCTTTAAATCAAGAGAATTTATTGAATATTCCATGATATTGCATTAAATACTAATTGAATCCCATCATGAAAAGTTCCTTTTGGCTGACCATATATCATGCTTAATTTAAAGTAATCAAATATTGAACTATTCCCTTTTTCACTTGGACAATTAATTGTATCATGACTTATTTGATAATAATTCAAACTCTTCTTTCCTATCTCTCTCTCTTGGACGAACCATAACCAATAAATTCCTAATTACATGATAGATTAGGTCATATGATGAATTGATTCAATTTAAATCTCTTTCCAAATTATTTCTCCTTCCATATTGCCTTAGCCAATTTTTTTTACCTTGTAAAAATAAATTGATTTGAATTCAATTTAAATCACTTACCTTGCATATTTTCCCTCTTCCATGCCTTGGACAAAATCCCTCTCATGCAATTTGAAATTTAAATTTATTTTTAAATTAAACTAACCTTCCATATTAAATTCCCTCTTATTTTTCTTTAGCTGATTTTTTTATCTCATGACATTTATTTTTATTTTGATTAGTTTTTATTTAAATTAATTCCAAATGAGTTTCCATCCAATTTTTCCTTCTCTTGGCGGACCCTCATGATCCCTTGTCTTATAAATAATGTTTCTTTGACTAGTTTAATCTCTATTGGAAAAATCTCTCTTAGAAACACCCTCTCTTGGTCGAATTCTTGCAAAAAATCTTGGAGATCTTTTCTTAGTGAATCAAGTGCTAATTTCTTCATTCTTCTTCCATCTTGCAACCTATAAGTGATTGGCTTAAAGATTTCATAAAAGAAGTTGGTGGATTGATGGAAATTCCCCTTAGCCAAAAGCTATTCAAGGTTCCTTTAATTTATTTTATTGCTACTCTTGTGTGAGAGGTAGATTTCTTTTTTGGGCTAAGATTCTTTGGTATATGATCAATTTGATTTGTTCTTAACACATCTATTCATATACTTTCTCATGTTGACTAAAAGCTTTTTTTTGGTTCTGATTAAAGTTTTGTGTTTGTAAACACTTGTAAGTTGAAAGTTTTCTATTATATTAAATAGTTTCATACTTTGCACAAGTGATGTTCCTTTTTGAAAAGAGTTTTCAAATTGATTCATCATATTTAAGATTTTATTTTACCTTTTATCTTTTAAAAACTCAAAGTCTCTTTTGTAAAAGTAACTGATATAGTTTTCAAATCTTTATTGTGATACATTTCAAATCATTAAAATAAAATCAATTTGATTTCAAGTTATTGTATTCACATCAAATAGTTTAAAGTTTCATGTGCATCATTTACATACTTCAAGTTTAATCATTGCTTGCATATTTAAATAACAATTAAAGTGAGGTATCTTTCTTTCATTTAATTTCAATTGCCTTAATTTTATTATAGTTGGGTTTTGAGAGCAAAATTATTTTAAAATTGAGAGTTAGATACTTTCATATTTTTATTTCTTATTTTTCTTGTTGGGTTGTACTTGCCTGTTAAGAAAAATATGAGGTTTGGTTGTACTTGCCCATTAAAGAAAGTACTATGTTGGGTTGTACTTTCCCATTAAGGAAAGTATGGTGTTGGATTGTACTTGCCCTTGAATGAGAGTAAAAGAGATTTGTTGTAATCTCAACTTTGATTTGGTGAATTCCTAGCCTAGGCATCTAGGCGTGGACGTAGGCTAGTTTTGGGGTTTGGTCGAACCCGTAAAAATCTATGTGTTCTCTTTCTTTAATTTTCTAAACTTTATTTTTTATACTATTATTGATTGTTGTTTTATTTCTCTAAAGCTTTATCATTCAAGATTTAAGTTTTATGCAAAGTTTAAAATTAAATTTCATATAAAACACATTAAACTAACCAAACATAACTATCCATTTCATCATTCAAATCAAATTAATTAAATCAACATAAATCATGTATGCCATACATATCAAATTAATCTTCAAATAGATCATTAAGTAAAATATTCAACCACATCTTCAACACAATTAATTTAATTTTATGAGGTTTGATTTATTTTTATAAAACTGAAGTAATCAAACACTAACTTAATTAAGACACTTAAAATACACTTAAACTAAACTTAACTATTTAATTGGCCATTCAAATTAAATTAATTGAATCAAACTAAATCATAAATTGAATATAATCAAATTCAACTAAAATAAATTACTAAATTAGAATAAACTAAAAAAATAAATGAATCATAAATCCACACTTAATAGAATTTAATTATATAACAAAATCTCAAAGAAAACATATATAATATCCTTTTAAAGATCTAAAAATAGATGAATGAAAATATTAAATCAAGATAAAGATTCATCAAATCAAATAATATTGAAATTAGTTCAAATAATTTAAACCACACAAGTTAACTAAAAGGAAAGAAGAGAGTATCAAATTGATTTGATTTTAATAAAAGGTGAGACTAAGTATATGAATTTTAAAGTAGAATGGGTTTGATGAAATTAAAATATAACTACAACTTAATTTGAAATGAAACTTAACTTAATCGAATCCAAAGTTAGTTAATTATGTAAATCCATATAAATAATTTGATAAACCCCTAAAGTGAAACCCAAGTAAATGAATCGAATAAAATGAATAATTGAATTGTCGATGAAATAAAGTAATTGATTAAGTCATTCATGATATGAGCATTTAAACAACTTAGAAAGTTGGAATGACATAGCTTAGGTTTAACACGTTAAGTATTTCATCTCTTTAATTTCCTTATGATGGGATCAATATCCAAATATAAATAAATAAATAAAACCTTGCCATAAATGGATTAATTGAGTAAATCACCTAAGCTAAACACCTATTCAATCATAGTAGATTAAATTTATTAAAACTTTAATCTAACATTGTTCAAAACTAAACAATCATTAACTCAATCTTAATTAAGCCAATCATCTAATCAATCAATAATGACTAACTTAATCAATTAAGCTAATAAATGATCATTTATTTATGGTTGATTTAATTGATCATTAAATAAATTAAGCTCCATAATAAAACTTTTAATCAAATTAATCATTTAATAAAAGGTTAGTTAATCATCAATCTTACATTAATTAAGTTAATCATCTAAATTAATTGACCATATGAAAACTTAAATGATCTTTAAACAAACTAAAATAATCAAACATTGGTTTAGCTTGATCAAGTCATGACAAGTCAAATTAAATAAACCTTAACTATTTCAATAAATCAAAATAGACATAAATATTCAAATAATTTTTCAAATAAGTATTCAACAAATTAAACTCAAGTTAGATTAAACTTGAGTTAGATTAAATTAGGAAATCAAATTAAATCATAACTAGTTTAATCAAACATAATCAAATTCAAACAAAGTTAAATAAATATACTACAAATCCGAACAAAATAAATCTCATGCCATCATAAAAATTATATAAGAAATTCAAAAATTACTAAAATTCCTTTTAAATAACCTAAAATAGATGAATTGAGATATCAAATCAATTGTGTTTAAATCAAAACTAGAAATAAAATAATACTTGAACTAAATCAAACCTTAACCCAATCAAACATAAACTTGAACCTAATTAAATTAATGAAATTCAATTAAGTATCAATTAAATCTTAAATAAAACTTAACCTGGTAAATCTAAATCATCAAATCATTAACTACATCATTAATCTAAATAAACATGAAATCAAAGTAAAAGCTTCAAAAACTAAATAACCTAAATCAAATCAAACTCTAATTAACTTGATAAAAAACTACGATTAATCCATGATTAAACTTTAATTAACCCAATCAAATAAATTAAATCAGTCAAATCAATTAAGTAAAGATTAAATTAAATCAAATTAAAATGATCAACATACAAATTAAATACACTTTAAATCAACTAAACATAATTGATCAAATCAAATCAAATCATAATTGATTCAATTATGCAATCAAATTAAAATTCATTTAGAAAAACTTAATCCAAAATAACTAAGTCAATCAAATGCTTAACCAAGTGAAACCTAAGTTACAATGAATCAATTTAGATAGAGTAATCAATAATCAAGCTTCTACTAACTAATCAAATTAGTTATGAACATTCAATCATATTCAACTAAACCATAAATCAAAGCGAACAACTAGTTTGGTTAATCAAAATGACAAAGAGTTATAACTAAATTTTAATTTGATCAATAATCAAAACCATATTTTAAACAATAAAAAGTAAACAAGCTGGTCTTAAACTATCCAACCAACTTAGCTAACTACATGAAGAAAACCAACCTAATTAAATCTTAATTAAGCATTGAACCTTAACCATATAAAATTACTTAAATTCAATAAACAACAAAACGAAATTGAGCCCTAATTAATCATCAAACTTTAAATCAAATAGATCAAAAATCATAATCAAATCAATTCAAATGAACTAAAATAAACCTTAATCAATTCAATATATAATCAAATTAGGTTCAATTCAATCTATTTGAATTAGATGAACTAATTAATCATTAATCATACAAGTTTAATAATCAAAGTAAACATGAACTACCATTCAAAGATATTAACCAAATTCTAATAAATAAATCAAACTAAATGAAACTCTAAATGCGAACAATCAAATTTAATTGAACTCAAAGTAAACATTCAATTCATTTAACCTAAGAAAATCCATAAACTAATAAAACTTAACAAATCAAATCAATTAATTCAAATCAAATGATTAAATTAAATCAAATAATCCTCCACCTAAAACCAATATATAAATCAAATCACCAAATTCAATAAACTAAATGATGAAACTCCTAATTAAAATCTAAATAAAAAAGTTGCTTTTAACCCTAATCAAATATGAAGTTAATTAAACTAAAATATTTTAATAAAATCAAATAAAACTTAAATAAAAAGATGGAATCAATTTAATCAATATTAATCATATAAATTAAAATCTTAAATCAATACCCAAGAGAAGAGAATTAAATATTAATTCAAAGGATATTGAATTATCAAATTTAACTAAATAAAACATCTAAACCAAAATTAATCAATCAAAATATGCAAAGTTAAATAAACTCAAACTTTAAAATCTAAATCAAATCAAACAAACCTTAATGAAATCAAATTGATTTAGTTAAATCATTCAAATGAATTCAAATGGAATAATTACGATACTTAGGTTCTTAATTTAACCTTAGAATAAATTTTCATAGTTGTGAAAATTTCATTGTTTGGATGAGGATGTTGAATATATTTTGTTCAATTCACGACAAAATTTATTTTATTCATCATTCTTTAAAATCTAAATTCAACTTCAACATAAAAGAAAACCTAAAATTAGAATAAAATTCAAAATCAATTAAATTATTTAAATCAAAACCATCTAATAATAAAAGTAAACAAATTTTGAATCAAATCAAACTTAAAGTGAAATAAAGCCAAGAACAGACTTGCCACACAAGCCTTCTTTTCACACACTAGAATACTAGGTCACCGATCTTAGAATTAAGTTAGGCTGATGTGTTGATTGTGATGTGATACTTTTCTTATTTTTTGGTGTATTATTTTACATTGGATGGCTAAGATTGTTTGCTCGCTAGTCTGGATGTTAGGGTGCTATTTTTAGGCTAACACTATTTTCTAGAAGGGGTTGTACTTGAAATGGATCATTTTAATAAATATAAAATAAATGTTATTTTCTTACAGGTGCTACTTAAGTCTCTAAGAATAGCCTAATAGGATAGATGAGCTTGACAATCACTGATGCTAAGCCCATATGTTTGAAATATAAATTGTGGATGTGTTGTATATTTTTCCTAACATCTATTTTGTAGGATTTAAGATTTTATTTTAGAATTTTAAAATATGATTTGAGCTTAGAAATAGGTTAGGATCTATGGGGTTTAGGATTAATAGGAGTTGATTGTGCCTATTTGATGATAATCGATGGAGCTTAAGGAGGTCCCTGACGAAGATGAAAATCTTGAAGTTGATAAAGACCCCATAGATTAAACTTTTAGTTTTAGGCCAGGATGTATAAGAGCAGAGCTCGGCTGCCCACTTTTCTTTTCCTGGGGTGTATAGCGGTACCCGGCTGCACCGACCTATTTTATTTATTTAAACTTGGCTTGATTTATTTTGGAGTGCGTAATAGAACTACATGTTTTTCATAGGTTTATTTCTGTGATTGTTGTGTTTTACAATAAATCCTAAATGCATTGGGCACTTATGAAAACTAAATTTTTTATATGAGTAAATAATTTTAATTAAATTATAATAAACTCATAACATCACTTTAAATCCTATAATCTTAATTAAGAAATAAAAATATTAATAACCCCTTAGCTGAATGGTTGCATGTTCCAACCTCATGAAGACATATTATTTCACTCTTGTAAATAAGGGATCTCTATTCTTGCATGCTAAGGGATAAGCTTGACCTATGAGAGCAGTTCCTTGTAGTGAAGAACACCTCTTCTCTCTCATTTGGCCCATAATTAAATTTCATCATGATTTTAGGCATAAATTCTCCCAAGCTAGAGTCCAAAAATTGATGAGTCATAATGAAATAAAAATTTATTAATTTTATTATATTAGTCCAAGTCATGAAATGCATACCACACATGATCTAATTTCTTAGGAAGTGAGTTTAAGCTCTTGGCTTTCTTTCCTAAATATAACAACCCAACCATCTTGCACTTGCATAAGATTGGCCTACATGATTTCAAATCACTTAGGTGGTGTTATTTGCAACCCCTTCCAGGTGGGAAGTTAGTCTAGAAGAGTTTGAATAGGTTTATTTTCTCAAATGAGAAAAATAACTAAAATTAGACTAGGTAGAGTTTTTGACTTATGTTAGAAGCACTTTTCGACATAGGTCTTGAAACATCCTATTGGAATAAGTGTCAACTCCTTGGCATTTTCATAGTCTTATGTTGTCGAAATCTAAGCCCTATATTTCTAATAAAATGCCAACTCAAAACTTCAATAATCTCAATAAATACAAAGCCTAATAATAGAACAGTTGAAATGCTTATTGGGTTTCTTAATATCCAAAAGCATTTTCTACTCAATCCCATTTAGATAAAAAAAAAAGACTCTTCCCCCTTGAAGCATTCTCACTTCAATTTCTAAATTAGCCATTATTTTAATATACACTTTGAAATTTATAGAAATTAAAGTAAATTTCTTTAATCGATGGTATTCTTATGAGAACTTTTTTCCTTCTAATATGTAATTAACTATAGATCTTGCCCTTATAGGAAAGTGTGAACCTTATAATAAAATAAACCCTATTTTACCTCTCCATATAGTTCAGGAAAAGAATCTCTAGTACATCGAATACCCATCATCCTTAGGAGTCCTTATTAAATAATTGAATCCATTATAGGGCAATATGCTTATCTTTTGAGATAATAAATGTATCCCTTAATGACACATTTGATTACCTAAATAAGTACCCTCAAGATCTATGTGGTGTTCAAAATAAAATTATTACATATCATAAATGATTTCTTCATAAGTTTGGCCTGAGTCATACTTGCTTGAGGGGCATGCATGGCTTATTGAGGCACCACTGACAGTATCAACATATGGCTCGAACTCACCATGTGAAGTCCAGAACCAAAAATTTGGTTGAAAAATTCCTGTGATGCAAGTCTACTTTGACTTCATCTGATGTTAGAAAAGACTGATTCTTATGCCTCACACATGGATATCAAAACTTTCTTTCAAAAATGTAAGAAAAAAAGTTGAGAAGCCATGTTGTGGTGTTCATTTTTTTTGTGGATTGTGTTGACACCACGCAGATCGTAGGGGGTACTTATTGAAGTGATTGGGTAGGACATTGAGGTATGATGTTCTATCTAAAAAGATAGAAATATCACCCTACAATGGACCTAATCACCTAATAAGGACTCCTAAGGCATGATGGGTTTTTGTATGTACCAGAGATCTTTCTCCTACTTTATATGGAAAAGTAAAGCATGATTTATTTTATTCTAGGTTCTATAATTTTCTATGGAGGAAAGCCTCCATAGTTAATTTCATCTTAGGAAATGAGATTTTCTAAGAATACTCTTGATTAAAGTAGGTAATTATTATCTCCAAAGATTTCAAGGTTAAGACTATTAAAGGATTGATTATTTTGGAAAATCAAATGGGATAGATCAAGTGAAAGATTTATTTTAGAATCTAAAGAAAATAAGTAGGAAGTGCTCATGATATTAGAAAGCCTAGTAAGCACTTCAACCTATTATATGGTGAGACTTTATATATTTGAAATTAAAAAGATTTATTTATTTGAGTTAAATTTTTATTAGATTACTAGGGCTTATAATCCATCAACAGAAGATTATGAACATGCCTAAGAGGTGAGGATTTATGCTTGTAGCTAGAGGGAAATTAGCAACCTAATATCTTAAATCTAGTGAATTTTAATCACAAGTTAAGCCATGACATAAATCTAAGCGAAGGGGGGACATAAAGGTTTATCTCACAAGAGAGGATAAAATGTCCGTCTCTTCTGGACTTACAACTGCCTAGAGTGGCCACCAACTAACACCTCCTATGATTCAAAATCATGTAGGTTGGTCTTATGTAATTATAAGATGGATTAAGCTATTATTTAATTAGAAATAAGTTAAAGTCCTAAACCCACTCCTTAAGAGATTAGAGCATGAGTGGTATGATCATATGACTTAGTCTAAAAATACAAATATTTTCAAATTTTATTTCATTTTGACACATTCATTTGGACAAAGGCTTTGGGATTTCTTGTGTCTAAATGCATGATGACATGAAGTTGTTGGCTAACTCAGTGAGAAGAGGGTGTTCTCCACCATAAGGGATGCCTTCATAGGTCAAGCATTCCCCTATGGTGCAAGGATGTTGGTCCCCTATGTTCAAGGAAGAAGGAATATGATATGCATTATGTGAGATATACAACCATATAGCTATGGGATTGCTAAATCTTTTAATTATTTTATTTAAAACCCTTGCTTTAATGGTGAGGTTATGAATTACTTTAAAATTTAGTTATGAGTTATTAATAGGGTAGAAAAATAAATTTTATCCTAAGAGCCTATCGCATGCAGGTCACACATTAAAATATCAATAATAAATAAGCTATAAAAATCATGCAACCCATTACACAATATAAACATAACATCAACCAATTTTATAGACTACCACAAATAAAATAAAAGGCTAATGCAGCCAGGTACCTCCGTACACCCCTGTAAAGAGAAAATTGGGTAGCCAAGCTCTACCCTTATACAACCTAGAATATGAAAGAATAATTACAATTAGAAATGAATACATGTTATGAGGGTCTTCAATTCATCATTTCTTCATGTCCTCCTTTCTTAATATTATTTGATTTGTTCCAAGGTATCACAGGGCACCCTAGGACTAAGCCTTCTAGCCACTACTCATCCTAATCTACCATAACACTGATCTTAATTCCTATTACAAAAATTACATTTATATGGAAAGAGTAAATCTAACTACACCTACAAAGTAGAGGTTAACTAAACATACATACAATGCCAAGCAATCATATTTATAATTTGGACTTAGCACCTTCCATATAGGTAACCAAGCCCACATGTCCTAATTTGGATTATGTTTAGGTGTTTAAGCAACCTGCAAAGAGAACATTTATATTTATTTTTAAGCAACCCCTTAAGAATAACCCCTTGCAAAAATAATATTAGGTTAAGAGTGCCCTAACATCCATTCTACGAAACATACACCCTAACATCCATTCTACGAAACATACACCCTAACATCCAGTTCAAAACATTACATCATAAAATAGAACATACATCACACATACACCATCCTAACTTAGGACTATAAGTGGTGGCTTAATTCTAATGTGTGTGCTAAGGCTTTGTGTAGTATGTCTTAAATAAGCATTAGAGTTATGATTTTGTAAGTGTGGAAGAATTTAACTTAACACAAAGGTTGGTTCTACTTCAAGTTATTTAGTTGATTTATAAATTTTAGTTTATGTTTTACTTGGTTTCATTTGATTCACACTTAGCATCTAAGTGTTATAAAGAGAAGGAAGAGGATTACCCTCCTTAATCCCTACTTTAAGCCACTTTTTAAAGCACATTTTTTTTACTTAGTTCTCTTTAGTGAATGGCTTATTAAGTGTTTTATTAATCCTAAGTTTGGGTTAACCTTAAGTAATTATATTCAATATGAAAGACATCTTAAGATTAATATATTTGAATTACTATCACATGACATATATCAAGTAATTTCTTTCCATCACATATAACATGCATATGACTTTAACACTTAGCATATCTATACTTATAATATATTTTGACACACTTAAATGATGATAAATGCATATGTTTGGAATTTATATTTTATTTAATTAAATTATTTATATGTGTCTATTAAAGCTCAATCAAAATTCTAATACCAAAATACGTAGGAATGAAATCAAACAAGTACGTATCATTGTTAACTAAGGAAGTGAGGTAATTAAATGACCTCCTTGGGGCTACTTAAAGCCTCGTATTCTCAGGATGTCCAGATTATATATTTGTTAACATTCAAACTTATGTAAATCTATATATGAATCATAAGAAAGAGAGCACTAACTTACATGTAATGTATGCCAATGACTTAGATGATTATGAATGCATGTATTTTTAATAACAAAAGGGGGCTTTCATCATTTAATTAAGCACACATACACATTTATAAAAGATAAGTACATGCCATTGTTAAACAATGAAGTGAGATAATCAAATGAGCTCCTTTGGGCTACTTAATGCCTTGTGTTATCGGGATGCCCAGACTAAACACTTACTATCTCAAATGCACATAAATGTATACACAATTATAAAGATGAATATCATACAAAGATTGTATTTTCCTTAATTGAATTATTTATGCATATGAATTAAAGCTTTGTTCAAATTCTAATACCAAAATACATAAGAATGAAATCAAACAAGTATGTGTCATTATTAACCAGGGAAGTGAGGTAATTAAATGACCTCCTTGGGGCTACTTAAAGCCTCGTATTCCTGGGATGTCTAGACTATATACTTATTAACATTCAAACTTATGTAAATCTATATATGAATCATAAGAAAGTGAGCTTTACATTCATATGACTAAGCTATAAGCACATGCAAATCCTATATGTATTTATAACTATCACCATTTCACATATTAGTATCAATTTATAAGCTTTGGGAAATAGATTTGAATTTATTAGAGATAATAGCCACACATATAATTAAGTTAAGTTAATACATGCAAGCTTATATAAGTAACCTTCATTCGATTCATTTGAATTTGAAAGGATGAATGTATGAAACCACATGACATACAACATTTAAAGTGATTGGAAAGGAATAACTAAACATAAGCACATGGTTCATTCAAATACATTAGTTCTTAAGGACAATCACATTAAATAAAATTGTTTGAAGAAAACTAAAGCTTATTATTAATTTATTTTTGGATTCGAATTGATTTAAAAAGGAGAGGGATTATTTGTTATTGTAACCCCATTCCCATGTTGGTAATCTTAATTTGTTCAAGGAAAGATATTTAAATAAAATTTATGAATTAGTTAAGTTGAATCATTAATTAAATCACTTAATTACATGTTCTTATGCTTCTTTAATTTGATTAATCATTTAATCATGAGTTACAAATGATATGAACATATGAGAAAAGTAAAGTTACAATGTTCCTAAAGGACCTAATACAATTGGCTCATAATTTAAGATAAATTATGTTAAACAATCTAATTAAGTACTTTTATGATTTTCCCACACTTATGGTTAATCATAATTTTCTTAAAGGGTCTTTATGCTATTAAACACATAAAGATGAACCTTTAATTTCATTATTAATTATTTGATGTAATTTGCATTTTGATTCGATTTAATTTAGCCATTTGATTAATTAATTAAACACTTGATTAATTACCATCTTAATTAATCATCTTAATAAAGAAAAGAACTTAGGGAAGAGACTAACAAAAGGTCCTAATCACTCTCCCTCATCCACTTACTATCAATTAATGATTAATAGGCTTTAATTAATTAATTTTTGCTATTTTTAATGTTAATTAATCATTAGATTAATTAAGGGGTGATTAAAGTTTGAAACATTAATTTTTCTAATTACCTAAGCAATAAATTCCAAGAAAATCATGGAAGGCAGAGGTCATCCCATAAAATCAATTATCCAAATTTAGAATTAATTACCCAAATAATTAGGGTTTAATTAAGCTAATTAAGTGGACATTCAAATCCTTATTAAGCCTTAATTACTATTCAAAAACCAATGGAAATAATTTTAATTAAATATCCTCTATTTTACCTTTAAAATGAGTATTTATTTGCATTTTTTGGAATTTTCTACAATTAGTTATAACTTTTCAAAGCTTTAGTGATTAAAATAAATAATTAAGCCTTAATTAAGCCTATCCTCATCAGCTCCATGTGAATCACTGATGTGACGCGCTTTCTACGTGGCATCATGAGATTGATTATTTAAAAACGTCCAACTAAGCACTGACGTGGCGGCGGTGGCGTACATGCTTTTGTCCCCGCCGTCCGATCTAAGATCGGACGATGAAGATTAATCCCGTAGTTACCTTAGGATAAAATAGGAATTAATCTAATGAAAGATCATGACCGCCTATTCTAATCATGCAAAATGGATGATGGATGATCTATCATCCCCAAGTGACGGATGACGGACACCGTCCGCCTTCCTCCTCCCAAACTGAGCTCATTGGAGCTCGAGGAGGCTCAGGATCGATCCCACACCTTCACGGAATTGATCTACAAAGATCATACCATTAGATTCACACCACATTCACATTTACTTCAAGAAGGCCTAAAAAAATAAAAAATACTCAGTTTTCCAAAAAGTACATCATAGGAGCTTCGAACTAGCATCTAACAGACTGAGGTAGCTTCGCCTTGAAGAGGTGAAGTCCTACAGAGAAGATGGCACATTAAGTCATCACTGGTGGCTTTATGGATCAACTGTCACCAAAAACCTCATTGGAGTTATGCTTTGAGGGGCTTCCGGTGCTCGAATCATTCAGGGGAAGGTTCATTTTGACTTGCTAGAGTTCGGTGAATGTGTGGGTGAAGTTAATTTGGGATTGGTTGATATCTGGTGGAGTTGGATGGAGTTGGAGCTTGTCCTATATCAGGTTGATGTTTTCTGGCAATGGGAGAGCTTAGGGAACCTGGGAGGAAGCTCTAGAAGCTCATCTTGAGTTGCTAGGGCTTTGAAGATGCTCAACAACAACAACAACAACAACAACAACAATAACAACAACAAGCCTTAATTCGGCTACATGAATCCTTCATCTCCATTGTGTCCTATTATGTGTCAAATTCTCATATAATTCAAGTATACTAAGATCATTTTTTATACATCTTAACCAAGTATTTTTAGGTCTACCTCTACCTTTCTTAACATAAGGAAAAATCTAATGCATCTACTCTCCTAATTGGGTCATCGGATGATTGACGCTTTATGTGGCCAAACCATCTAAGGCAACTCTCTCTCTCTACTAGAGCTACTCCAACTTTTTTCTGAACATACTCATTTTGCATTCTATCTTTAAGAGTAAAGCCACTCATCCACCTGAGCATCCTCATCTCTATAACACTTAACTTAGTCTTATGCTTCTCTTTTATTGGCCAACATTTTGCACCATAAGTCATTGCGTCTTACCACCATCTTATAAAATTTTCCTTTAAGTTTAAGTGGAACTTTTCTATCACATAATAGTAGATGCATTCCTCCACTTCAACCATCCAACTTGAATTCTACTAATAACATCTCCATCTATTTCACCATCATTTTGAACAATAGAGCCTAAATATCAATGGTTCACGACTTGATCTAAAGTCACAACACTACCACTAAAACTTCTACAACTAAAATTACACTCCATATATTCAGTTTTAGATCTACTTAAACACAAACCTTTAGACTCTAAAGTTGACCTCCATAATTCAAGTTTTTGTTGGACTCCCTCTCTAGTCTTATCAATAAGAAGAATGTCATCAGCAAAAAGCATACATCAAGGTACACCTTCTTGTTAATGCCTCGTAAGAACATCCATAACTAAAGTAAAAAAGATTAGAGCTTAATGTTGATCCTTGATGTAATCCAACTGAAATAGGAAAATATTTTGTCAATCCTCCATGTGTTTGGACACAAGTAACAGCTCTAATATACATATCCTTAATGACTTGAATATAACTAATATTTTGTCAATCCTCCACTGGGGTGATCAGTTGCTTTGGACAACAAATCAAACCCGACCTAGGGCTACCTGTTGGTTTGCGACAATCATGCTAAAATAATGTATCATAGTCTTACATCTTCCAAAGTAGAATGACTGTCAGGGTAACCTGCTTGTAGAAAAATAGATTGAATTGACCTAAGGGTGACTACAGAGTGAATAAAGATCCAGGGATTTATCTGAACTCAGTACTCATGCAATTCCTATAGAGAGTTCTGCTGACAATGCCTTAAAGATAGGATGCCTTCTTGGGAAAAGGGGCCCTTTTGGGGGACTGAATTCCAAATCCATAAGTGAATTAATTTATTTATTTTATTTTGTTTGTTTGTTTATCGTGAACCCTATTAGTTTGCAAGGGATCAAACTTATAATGTGCTTATATCAGCCTAGCCTTATCTCAAATTTACTGAACCAAGGGAGAATCTGTGCATCCACTGAATAAATTCTCCAATCACAGTGGTGGCTGCTAGGAAAGGGGGACTGTCCAATCCAAAAGTAACCTGGGTAGTGTATAAATGGGGTCGCAAAGGACATGATCCAAATAGAATGTCCACAAAGAGAGGGGCTACTAAGGGTTTGATCCAAAACCCTGGAGAAGTTGACATGGCTAGTCATATATCAAATAGGTATTCGATGGCCAACTTAAGGAGAAAGCGAGGGGACTCACATATGCCAAGAGTGGTGTATCCACCAAGTGAGTCAATGTCCGCATAGCAAACATCAACCAACCTAAGGTGCCCGTCAACTTGGAAAAATTAGCCTAGGAAGAAATCTCGGGGACTCACATCCTCCTATAGCAAAATTGGTTGCTAGGATAGTCTATCTTCGGCTCGATAGGTGCCATTCGACTTAGGGTGACTACTGACTGAATGCCTCTCGGGAATTATATCAACTCAAATTTAGTCAAGAGGAAAGGATCCTCTAGGGGACTTACCCTAAACCTCATATATACTCGACCTAGTTAGATCATGATGATTAATTCAAGAAGAAAGCTCGGGGACTCACATCTTCTTAAACAAAATCAACATGAGGTGGCTTACTGGCTGGGTAGTAAAATTTACCACACTAACAAGGTGCTCATTGATTTGCAATGGTCAAGTTAGAAATAAAGCACGGGGACTCATATCTTTTAAACAAGTGACCGCTAGGGTGACATACTAGCGAGGTAGCATGTAGACTTGACCTAGAGCTGCTAATGGGTGAGTGCCATAGAGGGCTTGCTCTGACATCAAAGTAGCCTAAAATAAAAGAAATGTGTTTATTTTTTGTGCTTGTGTTAAAGGGAATAGGATGCCACTCAGGTTCTCATACACTTACCTTAAACACACTCGGGGATTTTGATGAAATGGTGCCACAGGTGGCAATCAAGATTTACCACAAAGAAAGGATGTTGCTTGGGTATTTTCATACCTAGCTTAGTTGTGCTAATCAAAATAGGATGCCTCTTGGGTTCTCTCACACCTATTCTAATAGCGCCAAGATATTGTGTTTGATTGTGTTTGTGTTATGAAAGAGGGATAGGATGCCGCTGGGGGACTCTTACACGTACCCTTAATACGTCATGGTGGATTCGTAAGATAAGCGAACAATGCTTCGAAAGAAGAGAAGAATTTGATAAAATGAATGAGGTTTTGTTGATTGATAGAATTATTTTTAAACATGATTTTTGTGGTTAATATTTCTTCAAATAGAGCCAATTAATTGGAAGCATTGGGTGTTCCCCTTTACAATAAATAAGCTGATGAGATCCTTCTTGGTAGGCCTTCTCTATGACATAGAGGCCTTCCCAAGTGAGTTCAAACTTTCCTCCCATCTTTCGATGGGCAACAATTGGTCTCCTTAGTACTAACATAAGTTCTTCTACTTAGAAAGACCTAGGGCGGACCAGCTTGTTGTGAGCTTGATTATTTTGGCCTTGTACAACTCGAGGTTCTGGCACGCCCGTAGGCGACTCTCCTCCAAACTTTTGAGCTCTTCTAATCATAACTTTGCATTCTACTCTATAATGATGTTGCTGCCCAATGCTATATTTAGTGATGGGAGTTGAACTTCTAAAGGTAGAATGATTTCGAACCCATACACTAAGGAAACTAGGGTAGATTGAGTTGAAGTTCCGTATGTGGTGCGGTAGTCCCCCAAGGCTTCAACCAACTGCTCATTCTACTGCCGCTTGTTATCATCAAGTGTATTCTTTGGTATTTGGATAAGAGTTTTGTTGAATGCTTTTGCTAAGCCATTTGCTCTAGGGAAGTAGATGGTGGAGTATCTCTAATCTATACCATGTCTTCTGGAGAAGCTGTTGATCTTGGTACTTTTGAATGTAGTACCATTATTGAATATAATTCATCGAGGCAATCTGAACCTATATACGATATGGTTCTTGAAAAATTGAAGCACATGCTGAGCTTTGACCTCTTTGAGTGAGATTTCATTCGCCCACTTAGAAAAGTAGTCGGTGGCAACTAAGATGAACCGATGCCCCTTGAAAGAAGGAGGATCTATAGGGCCCACAATGTCAGTACCCCAATACTCGAATGACCATGAGGATAATGTAGGGTGTCGAATGTTGGGTGGTTGGTGGAGGACCACACCGAGCACGTGACACTGATGCCATCTCCTAGCTACATCCATGCAGTCTGTAATCATTAAAGGCCAGCATTATACTAGTCTATTGATCTTCATCTTCATCTTCGGACCAGATTGATGCACTCTACATAGACCTGAATGTACCTCAGTTACAATGCCACAGGCTTCATGTTTATCTAAACAACATAACCACATCTGGTTAAAGGACTATCGGTACAGGGTGCCATCAATGAGAGCATAGAAGAGAGCTCTCTGTTCCTCCTGATGGGCTTGTGATTTTTCTTGAGGTAGTTTGCCGGTGTTCAAATAGTCTATGAATGGTTGCCTCCAATCCAGCTCCTTGTCCTTATAGGCAATGACAACCTCCCCTTCAAGAGAAAGTCTCTCGATGAGTTTAGCATCATTATGGGATAGGACTTGTCTATTTTGGACCCTTATTAGAATGGACTCATCTTCCGGAAATGTCAATTCTTTGGCAGGTTTGGCTAAAGAATCTACTACTATGTTCTCTACTCAAGGAACCTGGTAGATGGTGACTTCAGGGATCTGGGCCAACAGCTTCATGATATACTCATGGTAATGATGAAGCTTGGGTTTGAGACCTTGTAGAACCCGACAATCTGGTTGATGACCAACTGGGAATCCCTGAAGATGTTGATGTTCTTGACACTAATTATGATGGTTAACTCTAGACTGATAATCAATGCCTCATACTCGGCTTCATTGTTGGTGCAGGGGTTGGAAAGATATTATGAGAATATCATCACATCATGATCTGGAGTTAAGAGAACTATCCATACCCCTGCCTTTCCTAAAATAGTAGGTCGTGGTGCTTCTCCTTTATGAAAAGAAGCTGCACCATCAAAATACATCTCCCATCAGCAGTTATCAACCTCCCCTAAGTCTATGATTTGTTTATTAGGAAGACCATCACTAAGCAGAGAATCAGAAGTGGGTGTGTTGCTAAGAAATTTGCTAGTGCTTGTCCTTTAACTGCACAGAGGGGTATAAATGTGATATCAAACTGCAAGAGAATCCTGGACCATCATGCCAAACATTTGGATAGTGTTGGTCATGTCATGAGGTACTGCAATGGATTGGTTTTGGAAATCAAGTTCACCTTATGAGAAAGCATATAGTGTTGTAACTTTTAGGATGCAAAGATCAAAGCTATGCAATGTTTCTCAATAAGTGGATAGTTCACTTCAATAGGAATCAGATGACGGCTGAGGTAGTAAAGGGCACTCTCCTTCCCTTCATCATTGGCTGGGCCAATAGAGTGCTAAGAGAGTCATCTAATATAGGAGTGAAGAGGATGTGTCACCTTCCTAGGATAGGGGCTGCTAGAACTGGAAGCTTCACCAAATATTGGTTAATATCTTCAAAGGCATGCTGACACTTATCATCTCACTTGAACTTAGCATCCTTTTTGACAAGTGCTAAGAATGGCTTGCATCTACCTAATAGCTTGGAAATAAAGCATCTTAGATACACCAACCATCCTTGGAAAGATCTGAGTTGAGTTAAATGCTTAGGAGGTGAAATTTCTAAGATAGCTTTAATCTTTTTTGGATCTATTTCTATTCCCCGGTGTCGGACAATAATCTCATGGAATTTTCCTGAAGCTACTTCAAATGCACACTACAGGGGATTCATTTTGAGATTATATTATCTTAACTATTTGAAAACTACTCTCAAGTCAAAGAGATGGTCTTCCTTTTCTCTACTCTTGACTACTAGATCATCAACATAACACTCAACTTGATGATGGATGAGTTCATTGAAGATCTGAGTCATGGCTCATTGGTATGTAGCACTAGCATTTTTAAGGCCGAAAGGCATGACCCTATAACAATAGATTCCAATCTAGGTTTGAAAAGTAGTGTTTCTTTCATCTTCAAGAGACATCTTGATTTGGTTATAGCCAGATGACCCATCCATGAAAGAGAAAATTGCATGAGATGAGGAGATGTCCACCATTAGTTCTGGTATAAGAAGAAAAAACTCATCCTTAGGACATGCCTTATTTAAGTCCATGAAATCAACGCATATGTGAATTTGGCTATTCTTCTTCTTAACGGGTACGGCACTGGCTAACCAGGCAGGTATTTCTCATCCTTAATGAAACCATCATCTATCAATTTCTTGACTTTAGAAATGACCTCATGTTTGATTTCTAATTGCATGCGTCTTGGAGCTTGCTTGATAGGGTTAGCACTAGGATCCATTGTTAGCCTGTGGACTGCTATGTTAGGAGATAATCTAGGCATCTCTTTATAACTCCATGCAAAGAAGTCCTTAAACTCAATCAATAGCCTGACAAAGTCATTAGTTTCTTCTTCATTCAGCAACGAACTGATGTATGTTGGGCATGGATTTTCTTCAGTTCCAAGGTTTATTTCTTTAAGGTTGTCAATTATTGAATGGATATCCTCTTCAAATTCTGGTGGTGCATCTTTGATTTGGAGATCATCTGCATCATCTGAGATTTCTAAGCACACATTCTCATAATAGTTGGTGTTGTGTGAAAAGAACCTATCAGACTCCAAATGATTGGTAATAACTAAATAGTAATCATTGTCATTGACTGGACCCATTATATTGAATCCTAGTTCTGCTCTTGATTGCACTTCCCTGCCTATATTATTCCAAAGCTTCTCAAAATACTCTGACCTGTGCTTGGACCATGTATGAGGAGCCAAACCTTTCTATAAGATTATGAACACAAAGAGAATAAAAGTCAAACGATAATTCCATTAATTCTTTGTATGAATTCTCCTCAAGTTCTACATCAACTTCAGGACTTGAGGAAGATGATCCTAAAAAGAATATCTTTGGCTTCATATTATTAAAAAACTTAGGGGCTTCCTTAACTACCAAACCTTCAACTTTTTTGGGTGAAAGTGAGGTTAAAGCTAAGGTTCCCAACTACTGCCTGATAGTTTTACATGTATCTGATTCTAATACTTTGCTTTATTTGGAGGCCCGATCTTTGTCGCTGTCTGGCTCGAGTGTCACCTCTAATGAAACTCACTGAGAGGGGTTGGCTGGTATGCTAATCACATTATAGTCATCCTACGAACTAGATTCCAAGTCTATGTGAATAGTAAGGATACTCCTATGAATTAGAACATAACCCCTGTTGGCTGATGGCCAACCAAGGGGTCTTCCACCTCTAAAACTACCTTTGTTTCTACCTCTACCTCTGCCTGGTGGAGGTTAAGTCATTCTACCCATATGTCCATATGAAGGAATGGACTATGGGTGGAATGTGATATACATATATATTTCTTCTTCAATCCCCTTTCTTGTTCACTTGGATTTTCACTTTTCTTTTTTTTTCTTTTTCCTTTTCTTTTTCTTCATTTTCTTTTTCTTTTGAATGAGTTTTGTCCAAGATCATGAGAAAGGGTGTTTTGAGGAAGATAGTAGGTCGCATCCTCATATATCTCAACCTCTCTAACTAAAAATGGCTTTTCATCTCCTTTGCACTGTACTCAACCCCATCCTTTCTAAACTTGATGCACTGATGGAGCGAGGAAAGAATTATCTAATTATGATGTATCCAAGGCCTACTGAGGAAATCGGTGAACGAAGTATTCAAATCAATGATATAAAACTTGGCTTCAGTCTTCTAATCACCTTCTCCAAAGGTAACACTATGGAACTTAAAGCCCGCTCGCTTTGTTCATTGAATCCTCTCAACATCATACAATCTTCTTGGAGTGTGGAGATGTCGATCCTCAAATAGGCAAGAGTCTTTGACTCATAATGTTCCGATGCACTTGGATCCATGAGAACTCTGGCTAGCTTGAATTTACTCATGTCAAATGTAATTTAGAGGGGATGGTTGTGCTCCATATCCCCTAGAAGAAGGTCTTCAACTGTGAAATTGATCCCCTAGGTTTCTCTAGAATAATGTGCCTCCTCACCAATAGCGGTCAGCTGAGCTAAGCATGTCTCAGGATCAAGAAGAGCCTTGATCAATGATTCCCTCATCTATTTGGATAAGATAAGGGGATCGTATATGCTTAGCTTAGATGACAACTTTATTAGGTGAGAGAGGACACCACCTTGGGATGATCCTCCATAAGAATATCTAAGGGTGGAGCATCCTATGGAGGGGCTTCTCGATCCTCTAAACCAATGACTTATTTCTCTCTATCTTGAGGTGCTGCCTTAGGAGGTAGAACCTTGCCACTATAGAGGTTGACTTCGGTGATCTCTTGTGGCAGGGTAATGGAAGGTTCTCACGCATCGTCACTACAACTTCTCCTATGGGACCCTCAGAATCTGATGATTCCAAGTCTATCTCAAGAGGTGAACCCATAGCATTCAGAGTAGGAAAATCTAACTCTGAATCAAAAAGAGGAAGATCAGAATTATTATAGTTGTTGTTTAGACTTGAAGATTTATTAGGAATAGATTCAAACAACCCATCAAAATTGACATAGATGTAATTCAAGCTAGCTTTATTCTTCAATTTCTTAGATTTGATAGTAGGTATAAAGTAAAAATCAAGTAAAGTAAGAGGGGTGAGGGATTTAATGCCCTTATCTATCAATACAAGATTTCTACTAGCAGAAGAGAAACTAGTTAAAGTAGCAGTAGTCACTGATGTGGTAGCTGTAATGGTGGTGGAGGTGGTCGGTCGGTGGTTGCTATTGGGTTATCCGGTTGGCACATCTTTGCTTCTTTCTTCTTGAGCTCCCACTTTCCTTGAGTTGACACTGGCAACTTGCAAACCTTCTTTGACATTGGAGGCTTGAGCTGACTCAGGCACCTACAAAGAAAGTTTCTTCATCTTTTAAACAATCTTTTTAGAGGTTTTGGATAAGGAGATATCCCAACCTACTTTGGTTTTGGAGGGATTTCAAGTATCCCCAAAAATTACCCTAATGGAATTGAATGGTTGTTCCACAAGGTATTCCTTTGGGATGACTATAACACTGGTCTTGAAGCTATATTCAAGCCAGTACTTAAATGTGAAGCAATCCTCCAAAACATGACCTAGCATAAGATGGTAGGGTCAAAAGTTAGAATCATGGATTTTTTTTCCACTTCCTCCAATCTCCTAGGCTCACGTAGCTAAAAATTAGGCTTCTTTAAGAGATTCTTAAAGATCTTCCTGATTACCACCCTATTAAATGAATTAGGCTTATTAAGTTTATCCAAAAGAGTAGGTGGATCATAGCTACCTGGCGGCAGGTATGTGTACCGCTACTACTGATGATGTGATTGAGGAAGAGGCGGTGTAGTCCATGGAGGCTGTTGTGGCGGCCGATAGGATTGCCTCGGTGGTGGTAGTGGAGGTTGAAGCGATGAATGCTGAGCATGAGATCTCTCAAACTACTCTCTAGCCAGCTGTTTCCCCTTATCAACTCCTATCACTACCTTGAGCTTCTTCTCAAATACCTTCTGTGGCTTTGGCTTTGTTAGTACATCTAGAGAAGGTAACTGTTTGGCTTCTCTTTACAAGCTAGCCGCTTTGTTGATTAATTTCTCTAAGTTTTTGATGGTGAAACCCTTAATCATGAAGGCGATCGGGCCATGGATATTCTTTAGAAGAATCTTAATGGCATGTTGTTCAGACAACTACGGTTTATATTTCATACTCATGTTACGCTATTTGAGAATGTAGTCAATAAGGGACTCACCAAGATGTTATTGTGCTACAACGAGATTGCCAATAGTGACCCTTTACTGTGCTCCAGCAAACCTCTTGATAAAGAGTTACTCCAACTCAGCAAAAGTCTTTACTAAATAATTGAGAAGTTCAGCATACCAATCAAAAGCTATCCCTGCTAGGCTACTGACGAAGAGACTGAAGAGTAAAGAATCACTACCGCCAGTGTTGCAATAACTAGCTCTAAAATGCATGATGTACTGCCTCAGGTTCCCACTGCCATCAAAACTCTTGAAGGAAGGTGGCATGAAACCCTTAGGATATTAGATTGCATCAAATTCCTCTAGGTAGGTCTACCCTTTGGAACTGATGATCCTCCTCAGGCTTGAGCCAATTCTTCCTTCACCTACTGCTCAACCATGGACTTGATATCTTTTTCATGTATGGAGGTACTATCGACTATTTTCCTATACATGCTGGTGCTACCTTGCTCTACTGGAGTAAAGTCTTGGCTAAGTCCAAGACATGCACCAACTCTAGCTGACTAGTCTCAACTGTGGTAGGATGAACCGTTGGGGCTTGGTTATGAAATACCAAAATAGCTGCTAATAGATCCTTGAGCCTCTTCTCCATTCTATCTATCTTTCCATCTTTCTGCTTTATTTGTGCTAGGAGGCGTTGGACTGAGTGGGATGTGTCTTCCTGCTCGTCCTAAACACCTTCCATAGTCTGATGCCCTCTAAGGAGGGATCCCTTGGTATCTACCATGCAAACCTCTATTGAAACTCCCAACAAATCATCTTTATTAGGATCGAAGCTGATCTTCTCCTCATCAGACCAGTCATATCCTAGGATCTCCTTCTTCTCCATGAAATAATGAGCTACTATGTCATCAAGAGAATGATCTATTAGAACTGGCACAAATGATTTTGGCTGATCCGTGGTGGGATCAACATCATGTACTGTGAGGCACCGAACCTCCCATGCTGCCGGATAATCAACCTTTTGAGGGTTGTACTCACCGAAAGATATACACTCCAGACTATCACTGACTCTGTATGAGGTGGCACTCTTAGGAGGTTCAATCATCATAGGTGTAATTGGGTTTCCATCTTCTCCCTCTACAACTACTGCAACCATCTCAGTGTCTTGCTGTGGTGGTGATGGTGAAGAGATGACCACTATGCTTCGAGGTCGCCATTCCTTCCTCACGACAATTGGGGCAGAAGTTTGAGCAGGAGAGCTCGGCCTCGCCATAGTAGGTGATGCAGATGGAATGGGATCCCTTGGCCATAGCCAGATCACCAACTGGGTCCTCTTCTCCCTGGATGTGGTCTTCATGGCCTTGGCGAGCGGAGATGCTGAAACATGAACGGGTGATGGTGGACGGGGTGTAGAGCAATGTGGTGGAGACACCACCGACTCTCTCAAAATAAGAGCTCTCCTCCTACGATGGGTAGTCCTCATAAGTAGAATACTGTCTATGTGATCAACATCAGTAGTGCTTTGATTAGGAAAATCAATGAGTGCAGAGGCCACTGACTACCAACCAAACCTTTGCCTCTCTCGACTGGTGATATGAACTGTAGTATAGACCTCTTTGGCCCTCTCCTACCAAAGATGCTTCCCCACGCTGTGGGGGATAATAGATCTCAAATCAAATTGAGCCCTAGACTCATATCATTCGTAAGCTTCACTAATCTTGCTTAGAATTGAATAGAGGTCGGCATATGACCTCCTACTCTGATTGACTGATGGATGAAAATGAATTGTTTATGGAGGTGAAGTAGGGATCCTCTTGGCATCCTCTCTGTCAGACTCTAAGAGATGATGGAATGGGTTCACTGTAACCAGTGGGGAAATCAGAGTGGGAAACTCCTCAACAGCTAACCGTATAGCTGCCTCCATCTCCCTGGTGATGCGTGTATGGTACTGCTTTATCATACAATTTTTCTTCCTCCTCTGAGTCTTGGTGGGGTGAGCAGAGTAAGAGCTAGACCAGACCTCAAAAGTAGGGGAGAAAATCTCTAAGATCAAGGGAGCCTTCCCCTTGGAAGGAGCTAATGAGTGGGTGCTAGCCTTCACTTGGGGCAAGCGGAAACAACCGGGTGAACTTGTCACAACAGCAGTATAGATCTTTGCTCTTAGGAACCCCTGCCTTCCTCTTCAACGAGGGAATATTAGAGTCTGATGGCATATCAATCTAAATGACTGGCTTCTGCTCGGTCACTATGCTCCTGTAACAGTGGTGAGGGGAGTGCCCTCACAGGTAATCCTCACCCCCTCAAAACCTCATCCAAAATGAATGAGGTGGGCATAATTAGAATGGGGAAGAATGGCTTGATCTAGGGCCAAGTCCATCCCATGGGAAAAGGTGAAAACAAATTTTTATGCAGCCATTTCTATGAACTGAAAATGAACTAAGACTGAAACTGAAATTGTTACTGAACGAGAGTCTGCAATGTTGAAAATAAAATTGAATAAGATTTCTATTGACTTTGAATTTATAATTTAGAATTTGAAAAAAACCTCAACATTTTGAAAATGTTAAGTCAAACTCAAATGATTTGGAATAGATTTCGAGATTTGATTGGAAAGAAGATATTTTTTGTTTTGATATAGAATCCACTTTCAAAAAATTTGGATATGTTGAAAATGGGTTCAAATATTTTTGAAGGGGTGCTTCCATAGGTTCATATTTGAGTTTTTGATTTTGATTTTGATGACTCTTTATTTAACAAATTTTGGTATGTTAATGTAAAGGGTCAATTTACTTTTGTTTTGGATTTGAGATTTTTGGAATTTACTCACTCAGCAAATTTGACCCTTTACATTAACATACCAAAAATTGTTAAATAAAGAGTCATCAAAATCAAAATTTATTAAATAAAGATGTTTGAAAATAATTTCTTATTTTTGTTTCTTTGTTTGCTTTATTTTGTGAATCATTTTGTGATTTGAAAAGAGAAATGGAATTTCTCATTTAGCAAATTTGGGTATGCTAGATGAGGAAATCCAAATGTGTTTTTATTTTGGAAATTTTTGAGAATAGGATTATTAACAAATTTTAGTATGCTAAAAAAAATCCTAATGTGTTTTTTTATTTTAATTTGATTTTAAAAAGTATAATCCTTAGCAAATTTAAGTATGCTAAGGGAGTCCTAATGTGTTTCTTTTCATCTTGATTTGATTTTTGAAAAGTAGGATCCTTAGAAAATTTAAATATGCTAAGGGTGTCCTAATGTGTTTCTTTCAATTTTGAATTGATTTTGATTGAAAATGGAGACTTCACTTTAGCAAATATGGTATGCTAAAGTGAAGTTCCAAAAGTGCTTTTGAAAATTTTTGAGGAATGGAGATTTCAATTAGCAAATTTGAGTATGCTAAATGAAATTCCAAAAGTATGTTTCAAATTTTTATTTTTAGAAAAGGGCGACTTCATTTTAGCAAATGTGGTATGCTAGATTGAAGTTCCAAATGTGTTTTCAAAATTTTGTGGAATGGAAACTTCTCTTTCCAAATTTGAGTATGCTAAATGAAATTTCAAAATTATGTTTCAAATTTTTGTTTTTGGAAAAGAGAGACTTCATTTTAACAAATGGGATATGCTAGAATGAAGTTCCAAATATGTTTTGAAAATTTTGTGGAATTGAGATTTCTCTTAGCAAATTTGAGTATGCTAAATGAAATTCCAAAAATGTGTTTAAAAATTTTTGTGTTTGGAAAATAGAGACTTCATTTTAACAAATGGGTAATGCTAGAATGAAGTTCCAAATATGTTTTGAAATTTTTGGTGGAATGGAGATTTCACTTAGCAAATTTGAGTATGTTAAATGAAAGTGCAAAAATGTGTTTAAAATTTTTTGTGTTTGAAAAAGAGAGACTTCATTTTAGCAAATGGAATATGCTAGAATGAAGTTCCAAATGTGTTCTAAAAATTTTGATGGAATGGAGATTTCACTTAGCAAATTTGAGTATGCTAAATGAAATTCCAAAAATGTGTTTAAAATTTTTTGTGTTCGGAAAAGAGAGACTTCATTTTAGCAAATGGGATAGGCTAGGATGAAGTTCCAAACATGTTTTGAAAATTTTTGTGGAATGGCTAGAAAATGGGGTATGCTAAATTGAAGTTCCAAATGTGTTTTGAAAAATTTTATTTTTGTTGAATTTTAAAAAGGGAGATTTCCATTTAACAAATTTAGGTATGTAAGATGAAACTCATTTATGTTTCATTTTCCAAAGATGTATATTTTGTGTGTGATTATTGCTTTTTGAAAGAGGAAATCCCAACCTAATCATATATGGAATATGTTAAGTGGCATTTTAAAATAATGTAACTTTATTTGGAAATGAAATTTTCATTCAATAAATTTGGGTATATTGAATGAAGATATTCATATGTGCTTTTTGAAAATTTATTTTTGATTTTGTTTGAAAATAAAACCTCCATTCAATAAATGTGGGTATATTGAATGGAGAGGTTCCATATGTGCTTTTCAAAAATGTGAAAGTTCCAACCTAACACATGTGGAATTTGTTAACTGGAATTTCAAAGTTGTGATTTTGCATGAAGATGTAATATCCATTCAACACATTTGGATATATTGAATGGAAAGGTCCATCTTTAAATTTTATGCTTTTGAAAACATGATTGTTGAAATTGTATTTTTTTTTTGAAAATGAGGTCTTCATCAAAAATGAACTGAGTGAAGAAACTCATTTGTGCTTTTATAAGAATGTAATTGTTGGAATTTTTTTTTTTGTAAAGATGATCCTACATATAACAATCATGAAAATTGTTAGATGAAGATGATTTAGAAAAAAAATTTTGCAAAACATTTTATTATGTGCATTTTGAAAGAGTGCTTTTTGAAAAGTAAGATTTTTATGAAGGATTTATTGTCTTTATTATTTTAGAATGAACCTTTCCTTGCCATAAAAATGGTAAGGAGGAAGTCTTTAATTAATTCTTTTTTTATTAAACTTTTATTTTCACCCATTGGAGAACCACGGGGCGTTTAAGACCAACACAGGGTGAGGTCCTAAAACCTAAAGATATTGGCTAGCTTAAACTTAAGGATGAAATAAGCTAAGTGCCAACAAAAAGAAAGATAGTCTTGGATTCATACCAAAGTACAAACCCACTATCGATACTTAGAGACAACGATCATTTACCAAAGATGGAGAGCGTAACCATCCCCAGTGGAGTCGCCAAAAAAATCTGTGGTAAAATTTTTAAGATTTCTAAAGAATGTATGCTTCCATCTTCAATCTATGCGAAATAAAATAAACATAGAAATATACTTTTTTATGTATTTTTGGACACCACATAGATCTACAAATGTTCTTATTGAGGGTGATTGGGTACGACATTGAGGAGAGGTGTACTATCTTGAAAGATAGAAGTCACCACCCTACAATGGACCCAATCACCTCAATAAATCTAAGGATAATGGGTCTGCATATGTACTAGAGATTCTTTCCCTACTTTACATGGAAAAGTAAAGTAGGGTTTATTTTAAATCAGGTTCATTAAGTTCCCTACAGGGGTAAGCACCCATAGTAAATTACATCCTAAGGAAGGGGATTCCTTGGAAATACTCTCGATTAATGTAAATGATCATTGTCTCGAAAGATTTCAATAGGTAGGACTATCAATCAATTATTTTATTTTGGAAGACCAAATGTGATTGACCAAAGGGAGAGAGTTCTAATTGAAGCTAAATGAAGATGAGTAGGGGATGTTTAGGATTCTAGGAAGCCTAGTAAACATCCCAAACTATCCTATTGTTGGACTTTACATTTTTGAAATTGAATTATTTATTTGAGTTAAATTTTTATTAGAAGTTTAGGGCTTATAATTACACAATACAAGGTAATAGAAATGTCTAAGAGGTGAAGATTTATGATTTTGGCCCATAAAAGGGAGAAGCAATCTCAGAACCTAAATCTAGGGTGCTTTGGTGAGGGCCAATAGCACGACCTAAATCTAAGATAAAAATGGGTATTTGGTTTGCCTCCACAAGAGAGGACAAACCACTCGATTGTTTGGACTTACAACTACATGGGGGTGGCCGCCAACTAACTCCCCATATGATTTTAAATTCATGCAGGCAAATCATATGATTTATGCAAGATAGTAAGATTGTTATTTATTTAGAAAGAGACTAAGTACTTAAACTCACTCCTTAAGAGACTAGATCATGTAAGGGCATAGAAAATGACCTTGATCTAATGCAAAACATATTACAATTTTACTTTCATTTTTGGACAATCATTTAACTTAGGCTTATAGGATTTATATGCCTGATGCATGAGAAATAAGATTATAGGACAAAATCAGTGAGAAGGTGAGGTGTGTTTCCACCATAGCTCCTAAAGGTCAAGCCAAGTTCTTTGGAAAAGGTGGAAGCCTTCCAATCAAGAGTGAGATAATATTCCTTTATGTATGATGTTAGAAAATAAATACTCATCCAACTAATGGGTTGCTAATTCTTTTATCTTGATTTTAACTTAGGCTCTAAATGAGGCTATGAGTTGTTTATTTTTAATTTTGAGTTGTTTAATTTGGTAGAAGATTTATTTTTCCCTAAGAGCCTAATTATCATCCAAGTATTACATTAAGCAAGGAAGAAACTAGAAAAATATGCCATCTTAATGCATAAGCTAAACAAAATATCAAACATTTTATAAAGCTAACGTAAAAGAATAAAAGGCCATTTGTGATCGGGCACCACCGCACAAACCCAAAAAATAAATTGGGTAGATGAGCTCTACCCTTTTACAACCTGGATTGCAAATGAATTAATTTACAATCAAGTAAGGAAATTCATGTTATGGGGGTCTTCATTTCTTCTTTCTTCTTTCTTCTTTCTTCATTTTTCTTTTGGTTCCTTCTTTTGGATGGTTGGAAGGTGGTTGCTCCAAAGGCTTCACATGGTACATAAGATGTAATCTTATGACCAATTCTCATCCTAATCCCCCATAACATTCATTCCAAAATCCTAATTGCAAAAATACATGAAAATGAAAAGTAAATCTAAACACACACAAATAGAGATTAGCTAAACAAACCATACAAATCCCAAGCATGTATATTGGACTTAGCACCCCACACATGGGTAACCAAGTCCACTTGGCCTATTGGATTATGCTTAGGGGTATAAGCACCTGCATAGTGAAAGCATTTATATATTTTTTATTACAGTGCCCCTTAAGCACAATCCCCTGTAGAAAATAATGATTAGACTAAATCATCCTACCATTCATTCTATGCACATTCACCCTAACATCCATACTAGAAACAATACATCACAAAATTAAAAAATAAACATCAAGCCATGCACTGCCCTAACCTAAAGCTAGAAGTGGTGTCTTAACCTAATGTGTGTGCTTTAAAAGGTTTATGTGGTATGCTTAGCTATGGCTTTAAGGTTTAGACTTCATAAGTACAAAGACGTTCAACTTAGAGGGTGGTTCCATTTAAGTTATTTAGTTGATTTGGGTGATTTTTATTTGGTGATTTGCTTAAGTTTAAATGAACCTACAATTATTTACTAAGTTGTAAAGAGAGATAAAAGAGAAGAGAACTTCTCTTTCCTTCCCTAACTTAAGTAATTTCTAAAGTGGATTCATATTTGATTTTTATTTAGTGAATGTTTTATTATGTGTTTTAATTAATCCTATGTTTAGATTTTCCCTAAACCAACCTATTCAAAGAAAGGCATTTTAAGATTAAGTAAAGTGAATTAATATCACAAAACACACATCACTTCATTTCTTTCCCAACATGTACAATATGCATATAAATGAATCCTTAGCATATATATACATACAAATGAAAATGTTTAGCAAACTTTATGATTAATGCTAAAAAATGTTACTTAAAGAAATTTGAATGCTTTATGATGCATGGTTTTCATTAAGTAGAAAAGAGGGGTTTCTTTTATCTATTATTCACATGCACATGTATATGTATGAAAGGCATAAGTGAGTATGGCACCATTGATAGCACTAGGGGTGTAAGGTATAACTACTTAAAAACCTTAAATAAGATTGTCATAATATACCACTTTCCCTAAATACAAACACATGTATATAAGAAATGGATGGAAAAAGAAAGATGCAAAAGTTTGTATTTGTTTATTGGTTTTGTTATATGCAATTTATATGTACAAGTATGGATGTCCTTCTTAGGTAATAGCATAGGAATGAATAGGGTTAGGCAAGTGTTGTGTTCTTTTCAAATGAACTATACACTTTGCCAAATCCTATTCAAAACTATGATAAAAGAAAAGAGAAGGAAAGCTACACTATGCACATCTTCATATTTATATTCACATGAAAGCTTATAAATAATTATAAGTAGCACACTTTTAGTTTTAGATATTCAATTTATAGATTTTACAAATAGTTTTGGTTTTAGAAGTGATAATAGCCAGTGATATTTTTAATTTAGCCAAAACATGCAATTTGACATAAAGAAAATATTTCATTTTTAATTTGATTTCTGAAAAGCATGAATGCATGAAATTCATATGACATACACATTTAGCATATTAGGAAAGAACTAAAGTTATGAAAGCATGTAAAAACATTCACCCTAATTATTTCCTAAAAATAATCTTATGAAATAAGAAAGCTTAAAGACAATCAAATTGTTTTTAAGGAAGGTTTGATTTTGCTGTAAGTTTGATTTAATTTGAGAAATATGAGGTGAGTTTGCTGCTCCTAATCCATTCCCACATATTTTTATTGATTTATTTTGTTCTTAGGATTATTAGATGATTTCATATGTTGCTTAGGTTATGGTATGAATTAAGTGTGTTAATTACCCCTTACCTACACCACCTTAGCATAGTTAATCAAATAATTATGAGCTAATGATATGACATGAAACCACACAAAGAATTTAAATTAGTAATACACCTAGGAAAGAAAGGTACTTAATGCAATTGGCTCATGATTAAGTATTAATTAAGCTAAGGGATTTATTTTAAGTAATTTCATAACACCTCTCACACATGTGAGTTGAATTTTGATTTTCTTAATTATACTTAGGCTCTTGAACACCTAAGCATCTACCCAAGATAAATTAATTGACTTTTGGAATGTTTCATACTTTTATGAAATTAATTAAGGGGGTAATTAGTGAATTAATCCTTAATCAATATTGGATTAAGGAAGAAAGGGGGGTTAAGAAATATCTTAAGGAAAGTATCCCAAAATTATTCCTTAAACCTCATATTCACTTAAGAAAAACTTAATTGACTCAATCAGAGGGTTAGACCACTAATTATACCCTTAATTAAGCTTAATTATATTAAGCGAGTGATTAAAGAATGAACTAGCAATTCTTCTAATTAAACCACCAATAAATCTCAAGAAATTTAGGGGAGGCATGAGTCATCCCATTAATTATGTACAAGAAGTTTGGGATTAAACAGTGGAGTAATTAGAGGGTAATTGGCAAAATAATATTCCCAATAAAACCCAAATCCTGAGAAAAGCACTATTCAAAATCCAATCAAATCATTTTTAGAATATTCTATGTTCAATTATCTATCCAATACAATTATTTCATATGTTTTTAATTTTTCTAGGCTTAGATATGAATTTAGGAAGTTTCCATAATTAATTAGATGATTTAATAACCTAATTAGATATTTAATCCCATCGGTGTCACATGGATCGTTGACGTGGCATGCACTTTGCATGTGGCATGATGGGATTCGATATTTAAGTTGTCACATCATAGTGTCGCATCAGCGGTGGCGCTATGCACTTTCTCCTCACTCATCCGATCAAGGATTTGATAGTTGAGGTTAGATCTCTGGTTCTAAAGGGATAATATGTGGGATCTACATGCCTCTGATCATGGTTGTCCATCCAAAACACGCGGATGGATGGCCCATGATCTGTCTCTATATTTCCTTATGGGAGAGGACATCCGTGCATCTTTTAGGGCATGATCCGAGCTTGATTAAGCTTAGATTGATCCCAAATTCAGCCCACACCATCAACATGCATGAGAGATGACATGTAACAGCAAGAATCTCATGGGATGAAAATTCACATCACAAAGCTTCAAACAAAATTGAAATTATGCCTGGTTTAATGGCTTACTTCATCAGAGGTGATCACCAGTGCTCCTTTCCTTTGGAGAAGCTTCATCTATTGGAGATGAAGCTTTGTTGAGAGTTTGAAGTCTTGAGATTGGATGGATCCTTCTAAAGGCCAAGCTCCTCTTCATGTAGGCTCAGTCTTGATTAAGAGTAGCCCTCCCTTGCCTTTAGAGCTTGTATGAAGGCTTAAGAGATTTTGATCGAGCTCCCTGATGAAGCTTGTAAAGTGAATTGGCTTGGTATTGAGTGTGGAGTAGGTTCGAATTTCAATGGAGCTCCCCTATTTTCAATTTGAGGAAATTTGAAAATGGAGAAGTTGAAATCATTCTAGGAAGCTTGGGATCAATTGAAAATGGCTCCTCTGGCTTCCCTTAGCTCAATCAAGTATGAGACTGTGAAGATTGAATGGAATTAGGGAGAGTATATCTCCCCGTTGAAGGATCAAACGGTCATGAAGGAGCTTTCCATTTTGATCCAAGTGACCCTATTCAATGGGTTGTTTGAGCTATTTAGAGTGGCATGGCATTCGACTTTGGCCAGAGGAGGAGTGGGAGAGGTGGCCATGTGCTCAAACTAGGTGAAGGGAGGATTCTATGTGCTTAATTTCAAGTGAGGTGGTCATTTTTGACCTTAGGGTTGGTTGGGTTGACCCAAATCTATTGGGCTAGGTGCACCACACTCCGTAGTATCCACTTGGTCCACTAAGAGAGTGACAAGTGGTCATGAAGAGGATTTGACCAAATTCTAAGTGGATTTGACCAAAATTTACCCTATGGCTTAGGGGTAAAATGGTCATTTATCTTAGGTTTCAATTTGAATATGTTTGATATGTTTGAAAAATAGGTTTGGCCAAGTTTCATTGAATTTGGAGTTGGTTTGATATGATTTGGCTCATGTTGACCCATTTAGGTCAAAATGGATCAACTTGGGTCAAGTTGACCAATTGGTCAAATTGGGTCAAACCAAGGGTTGGGTCAAGTTCATATGACCATTTGAAATATTTTGGTGGCTTTGGTTTGATTTATGTGATTTATATTTAGTTTTGGTTCAATTGAGTTCATTTAGGTCAAATGGGTCAAGTTGACCAAATTGACCCATTTGACCTATTTGGGCTAGGTCATGGGTTGGTTCATGTTTGGTTGCTCATATGAAATGGATTGGTATTTTTTTCCAATCAATTTGGTTTATATTTGAGTTTGGCTCATTTTGACCTTTTAGGTTAAGTTGGGCTCATGGTCAATTGGATTAGGTTAGTTCTAGTTGGCCAATTGAGGCTTTGGTCAAGTTCAACAATTATTTTGGAATGAACTTGACCCATTGGTTTCAATCAATTTGGCTTTGATCAAGTTTTGACACCTTTTAACTTTTTAGGTCAAGTTGGTCAACTTGGGTCAAGTGGCCAATTGGGCTAGGTTAGGCTCAAATGTTGACTTGGTCAAGTTCAAACATTGATCATGAATGAGTTTTGATCAATGATTTTAATCAATTTGGCCTATGGTGGATTTTGGCTAGTTTAGGTTTCATTTTGGCTAAGTGTTGACTTGGTCAACCCTTAGGTTTAACTTGGTTTGACCCAATTTGAGTGATTGATCATCTTATGATGATTGTTGATCATGATGAGAGGCTTAGGAGGGCATAGTTTAATCCAATTTAGTTAGGATTAGAATTTGGCTCATAAGGGTACTTTTGGTCACTTTGGGTCAAGTGAGCCTAAGTGGGTCAAATGGCTTGGTCAAAGCTTGATTTGAGTTTGATTGAACTCACATATGGACTTATGATTGAAATATAAATCCATTTGCAAGTGGGTTGAAGTCAAATGGGTTTTGATTCATTTGATAATTTCAAGTTCAAAGGGTGAACATGTGTTTGACTTGGGTTTGATTTTTGAATTTAGTTTTGGTTTGGTGATTGAAGTTTATGTTTATATTTTTATTCATAAATGAAGGATTAATTGAATCATGAAGAAAAATCAAGGGTTTGGCGTGATTTGAAATTGATTTGGCTAAGTTCAAGATTTTGACTTGAAAAACTTAGGTTAGGTTTTGATTGAATTTGAGTTTGATTTTCAGAGTTGGTTTTGGTTGTTTGGATTTATATTTCATTTATATATGTGAATATAAATGAGAATATAAATGGGTTATGAGAAAATTTCAGCGATTTGAAGTGGTTTGAACTTGATTTAGGCTAAGTCCTTAAGAGGGAATTAAAGGACTTAGGAAAGATTTTTGATTTGGATTTGAATTTTGGATTTAGTTTCATTGATTTAAATTTATATTTCATTTATATATGTGAATATAAAGAAGAATATAAATAGTTTGTGAGAAAATTTCATGAATTTGAATTGATTTGAACGTGATTTAGGCTAAGTCTTTAAGAGAAAATTAAAGGACTTAAGAAAGATTTTGAACTTGGAATTTCAATCATAAGCTTCACTCATAAGTTTCAATCATGGGTTTCAATCATTTGGATTGATTTGGGTGTGGAGAAATCAATTAAGCTGGAATTGATTTAGGTTTGTTGTTGATTTGATTTGGAGTTTGACTTAAAGGAAGGAAGTGAGGAATGTAGTTCAAGTTATAGGGTAGGCAAATTTTCCTCACACCCCTAAGGCATGACCTATTCCTATGGCTAACTCTTCTAAGCCTCTAGGACTAGATTGAGTGTCCATCTAATCACTAGATGTTAAGACTAAGGATCTCTTAAAGTCTAAAAGGAGTCCTATGTCTAAGATGGAGGGGTTGAGAGCTCATCCTAAAAATGAAGTCAACAGAGTCCTTATGTCTAGGATGAAGAAGTTGAAAGCTCTCTCCAAAGTGAGGTCAACATACCTCCTTCTATCTCTAAAAGGTGTCTCATAATGAACTAGAGGTGGAGGTAACATTGTAATCCTCCTGACAGCTTCCTCCCCTTCAGAACCAAAAAGAAGATGGAACTTGTTATGAGTAAGCGAAGGATAAATTACCTTGGGTGACTCTTCTACTGTAATGTGAGACAATGTCTCCATCTCCTTGGCAATGCACACATGATGCTGCTTGATTTTACAGCTCTTATTATGATGTTGAGTTCTACTAGGTGGAGCAGTGCAAGAGCTAGACCTTACCTCGAAGGTAGGGGAGACTATCCCTGAAGTTAGGGTAGCCTTCCCTTTAGAGGAAGCCAATGAGTGAGTACTAGCCCGCACTAGGGCAGTGATGGGAACAACTTACTACATGAGGAAAGGGTACGAAACCTCTACCTTCCTTCGAGGAAACAACGAGGGCAACTCAATATGGATTCGCTAGTCACGACATTCCGATAATGGTGAGGGTTGCCCCCTCTCAAGTAATCCTAGCTCCCTTGAATCCTCAGCCAAAGTGTATCAGATGAGAGAAATCCATTTGGGGGAGGCTGGCCTGATCTAAGGCCAAATCCATCCCAAAGGGAAAGGTCAACACATACTTTTGAGTATCCATTTGCACTGTACTAAACCAAGAAAAAGCTGACTGAGACTGAACTGGAACTCTATAATTGTTAGAAACAAACACAAATCACATTTTCTGTCTTGATATTTTGCTGACTTTTTAAATTTGATTTATAATTTGAACCCACACTCAACAATTTGAATATGTTAAGTGGGGCTCATTGAATTTAGGAGAGAGATTTTGAATGAATTGGAGAAGAGATTTGAGTTTAGAATTCACTTTCAATAAATTTGTGTATATTGAAAATGGGTTTAAATATCTTGAAGAGATTTTTGATGCTTCCATTGGTTCATATTTGAATTTTATTTTTATGTTTGGGGGCCCTTTATTTAACAAATTTGAGTATGTTAAATAGAGGATCAATTGATTTTATTTGGGATTACTCATTTAGTAAATTTGGGTATGCTAAATGAGTTATTTGAAAACAATTTTCTTTTTTTATTTGTTTACCCATGATGTATATCATGTGTGAATTTGGAAATGGAATCTTTACTTAGCAAATTTGTGTATGCTAAATAAATCCCAAATGAGTTTGATTTTGATTTTGTTTTAATTTTGAAAATAGGATCATTACTTAGCAAATTTGTGTATGCTAAATAAAGCCCAAATGTGTCTAATTTTGATTTTGAATGAGATCTTTACTTAGTAAATTTGTGTATGCTAGATAAAATTCAAATGTGTTTGATTTTTATTTTGATTTTTGAATATGAGGTCTTTACTTAGCAAATTTGTGTATGCTAAATAAAGTTCTAATGTGTTTGATTTTTATTTTGTTTTTTAAAAATGGATATCTATTTAGCAAATTTGGGTATGCTAAATAAAAATTCATATGTGTTTGATTTTTGTGTTTTAATTTTGAAAATGGGATCTTTACTTAGTAAATTTGTGTATGCTAAATAAAAATCCAAATGTGTTTGCTTTTTGTGTTTTGATTTTGACAAAGGAATCTTTACTTAGCAAATTTGGGTATACTAAATAAAGTCCAAATGTGTTTGATTTTTTTGTGTTTTGATTTCGACAATGGGATCTTTGCTTAGCAAATTTGGGTATGCTATATAAAGCCCAAATGTGTTTGATTTTTTGTATTTTTATTTTGACAATGGGATCTTTACTTAGCAAATTTGTGTATGCTAAATAAAAATCCAATTGTGTTTCATTTTTTGTGTTTTAACTTTTGACAATGGGATCTTTACTTAGAAATTTTGGGTATGCTAAATAAAGTCCAAATGTGTTTAATTTTTGTGTTTTGATTTTGAAAATGGGATTTTTACTTAGCAAATTTGGGTATGCTTAATAAAGTCCAAATGTGTTTGATTTTTGATCTTTGATTTTTGACAATGGGATCTTTTCTTAGCAAATTTGGGTATGCTAAATAAATTCTAAATGTGTTTTATTTTTCTATTTTGATTTTGAAAATGAGATCTTTACTTAGAAAATTTGGGTATCCTAAATAAAGTCTAAATGTGTTTAATTTTTTATGTTTTGATTTTCATAATGGGATCTTTACTTGCAAATTTGTGTATGTTAAATAAAAATCCAAATGTGTTTGATTTTTGTGTTTTGATTTTGACAAAGGGATCTTTGCTTACAAAATTGGGTATGCTAAATAAAGTCTAAATGTGTTTGACCACTGGGTGACAGAGTAGCAAGGTAGTATGTCAGCCCGACCTAGAGAAGCTAATGAGTAAGTGCCACAGGAGATTTTCTCCCACACTAAAATAGCTTGAGATGAAAGATATATGCTTGTTGTTGTGTTTGTGCTTGAGGGAATAGGATGCCTCTTGGGTTCTCTTACACTTACTCTAAACATACTAGGGAATTTGATGAAATGGTGTAATGAATGGCAGTTGTGATTCCACTAAGAAAGGATGCTGCTTGGGTTTTCTTACACCTAACTTAGATGTGCTAGTCAGAATAGGATGCCTCTTGGGTTTTCTCACACTTATTCTAGTAACATTGGGAAATGTGTTTAATTTGTGTTTATGTTGTGGAATAAGGATAGGATGCCTCTTGGGTTCTCTTATACCCATCCTAAACTCATCATGGAAGATTCGTAAATAACCAAATAATGTTTCGAAAGGAGAGAATACTTTGCTAAATTGGAACAAAATTTTTGAAGCTAATATTATTTTTAAACATGATTTTATGGGTAGTATTTCTTCAAATAGAGCCCATTAATTGGAAGCATCGGGCTTCCCCTTTATAATCAATAAGCTGATAAGATCCTCCTTGGTAGGCCTTCTCTATGATAAAAGGGTCTTCCCAAGTGAGTTCAAACTTGCCCCCCATCTTTCGACGTGCAACAATTGATCTCCTTAGAACTAAAACAAGCTCTCCTACTTGAAAAGCTCTAGGGAGGACCATCTTGTTGTGACCTTGAATCATCTTGGCTTTGTACAACTCGAGGTTCTGACATGCGCATAGGCATCTCTCTTTTAAACCTTTGAGTTCTTCTAACCGTAACTTGACATTCTGCTTTGTAGTATTTTACTACTCATTGCTATCCTTAGTGATGGGAGTTGGACTTCTAATGGTAGAATGGCTTCATACCCATACACTAAGGAGAATGGGATAGATTGAGTTGGAGTTTTGTATGTGGTGTGGTATGCCCACAAGACTTCAACTAGCTGCATGCCACTATCACTTATTGTCGTCAAGTGTCTTCTTTAATATTTGGATGAGATTCTTATTGAATGCTTCTGCTAAACTATTTTCTCTAAGGTAGTGGATGGTGAAGTATCTCCAATCTATATCGTGTCTTCTAGAGAAGCTGCTGATCTTGGTGCTCTTAAATGCAATACCATTATTGAATATAATTCATCGAGGTGCCCCAAACCTATATATGATATGGTTTCTAAAAAATTGGAGCACATATTGTGTTGTGACCTCTCTGAGTAGGATTGCCTACACTCATTTTGAAAAGTAGTCGGTGACACCTAGAATGAATCGATGACAATTGGAAGAAGAAGGATCAATCGACCCATAATGTCGGTACCCCAACACTCAAATGACCATGAGGCCAATATATGATGTAGAATGTTGGGTGGTTGATGTAGGAACACACCATGCACCTGACATTAATGTCATCTCCTAGCCACGTTCATGCAGTCTGTACTCATCGAGGCCAGTAGTATCCTACTCTCTTGATCATTGCTTTCATCTTAAGACCGGATTGATGTACTCCGCATAAACCTGAGTGTACCTCAGTCACGATCCCACAGGCTTCATGTTTGTCTAGATAACGTAACCACATATGATCGAAAGAGCACCTATAAAAGGTGTTGCGTATGAGAGTGTAGGAAAGGGCTCTCTCTTTCACCTGGTGTGCTAGTGATTTCTCTTGAGATAGTTTGCCTATATTTAAATAATCTTTGAATGGTTGCCTCCAATCTGAATCCTCATCCTTTTTGGAAATGGGCACCTCCCCTTAAGTAGAGAACCTCTCGATGAGTTCAGTGTTAATAAGGGATATGACTTGTCTATTTAAGACCCTTATTGGAATGGACTCATCTTCCAAACATGCCAACTCTTTGGAAAGCTTGGCTAATCCATCTACTACTACGTTCTCTCCTCGAGGAATCTTGTAGATGGTAACCTCTGGGATTTGGGCCAACAACTCCATAATGTACTTGAATGTATAATGGAGCTTAGGCTTCATGACTTTATAGGAACCAGTGATTTGGTTGATGATGAGTTGAGAGTCCCCAAAGATATTGATGTTCTAGATGCATAGTGTAATGACTAAATCCAGATTGGCAATCAAAGCCTCATACTTGGCTTCATTGTTAGTGCATGAATTGTATAGATGATATGAGAATCTCATCACATCACGATCCAGAGTTAGGAGAACTATTCCTACCCCTTTCTTTCCTAGAAGAGTAGATCGTGGTTCTTCTCTTTCTAAAAGGAAGCCTTACCATCAAAATATATCTCCTAATGGTGATTTTCAACCCCACCCCCCTATGTTCATGATTTTTTTTATCAGAGAGATCATCACTAAGCGAGGAGTCAGCATGAAGTGGGTGTGCTGCTAAGAAATCCTCTAATGCTTATCCTTTCACTGCATGAAGGGGTATGAATGTGATATTGAACTATGATAAAATCATGAACTATCATGCCAACTGTCTAGATAATATCAGCCATGTCATGATATATTACAATGGATTGATTCTTGAGATCAAGTCCACCTTATGAGAAAGTATGTAGTGTTGTAGCTTTTGAGATGCAAAAATTAAAGATAGGCAGTGTTTCTCAATAGGTGGGTAGTTTGTTTCAGTAGGAATCAGATGATGACTAAGATAGTAGAGAGCATTCTCCATCCCTTCGTCATTGGCTTGGGCCAACAAATTGCCAAGGGAGTCATCCATTGCAACAGTATAGAGGATAAGTGGTTTGTCTGGGATAGGGGCTGCTAGAACTGGCAGCTTCACCAAATATTCTTTGATGTCTTCAAAAGCATGCTGACACTTTTCATCCCACTTGAACTTAGCATCCTTTTTGATAAGTGTTGAAAATGGCTTACATCTCCCCGATAGATTGGAGATAAAGAGCCTTAGATACACCAACCACCCTTGGAATGATTTGAGTTGGGTTAAGATTTTAGGAGGTGGCATTTCTAAGATAACTTTGATCTTTTATGGGTCTATTTCTATTCCCCATTGTCGGACAACAAACCCAAGGAACTTCCTTGAAGCTACTCCGAATGCACACTTCAGGAGGTTCATTTTTAGGTTAAATTCTTAATCATTTGAAAACTACTCTCAAGTCAAAGAGATGGTCTTTCTTTTCTTTGCTTTTGACCACTAAATCATCAACATAGCATTCAACTTGATGATGAATGAGTCTATTGAAGATCTGAGTCATGGATCGTTGATACGTAGCACCAGCATTTTCAAGGCTGAAAGGCATGACCTTATTACAATGGATACTGATTGGGGTTTGAAAAGCAGTGTGTCTTTCATCCTTGGGGGCCATCTTAATTTGACTGTAGCTAGATAACCCATCCATAAAGGAGAATACTGCATGAGATGAGACAATGTCCACCATTAACTCCAATATATGAAGTGAAAATTCATCCTTATGACATGCCTTATTTAAGTCCCTGAAATTGACACATCTGTGAATTTGGCCATTTTTTTTCTTAACTAGGAAGACACTGGATAACCAGGTAAGGTATTTTTCTTCCATATTGAAACTAGCATCGATCAATTTCTTGACTTCAAAAATAACCTGTTGTTCGATTTCTAATCGCATGCATCTAGGAGCTTGCTTGATAGGGTTAGCGTTAGGGTCTATTGCTAGTTTGTGGACTGCAAAATCAGGAGATAATCCAGACATTTCTTCATAGCTCCATGTAAAGCAGTCATTAAACTCAATCAATAGCCTAACTAAGCCATTGGTTTCTTCATCGTTCAATAGAGAACTGGTGTATGTCGGGCGTGGATCTTCTTCTGTCTTGAGGTTGATTTATTTAAGCTTATCAATGATTTTTTATTCAAATTATGGTGGTGCATATTTGATTGGAAGGTCATCTGGATCATCAGAAGTTTCTAAACACACTTTCTCATAAGAGTTAGTGTGGTTAGAGAAGAACTTATTAGACTCTAGATGAATGATGACAACTAACCACTAACCATCATCATCGACTGGACCCACTGTACCGAATCTTAGTCCTGATCTTGATTGTGCATTCCTGCCATTATTCTTCCATAACTTTTTGGAGTACTTTGACCTATGCTTATACCATGTATAAGGAATCAAACCTCTCTTTGTAAGATTAGGAACACAAGGAGAGTACCATCCAAAAGGCAATTCCATTAAATCTTTATATGAATTATCCTCAAGTTCTACACCAGCTTCTGGACTTGAGGATGATGATCCCATTAGGAATCTTTTTGGCTTGACATTTATGGAAGACCTAGGGGCTTCCTTAACTACTAAACCTTCAACTTTTTGAGAAGAAAGTGAAGTTAGAGCTAAAGTTCCCAACTACTACCTAACAGTTTCACATAATCTTGATTCGAATACATTCCTGCTTTGCTTGTAGGCTTGGTCTTCATCACTGTCTAACTCAAGTGTCACCTCTAATGAGACCCGCTGAGAGGGGTTGGCTAGTATGCTAATCACATGAGACTCATCCTCTAAGCTGGATTCCAAGTCTATGTGAATAGTAGGGGTACTCCTACGAACTGAAACATAACTCCTATTGGCTGGTAGCCAACCAGGGGGTTTCCACCACTGGAACTACCTCTATGTCTGCCTATGCCTCTACTTGGTGGAGGTCAAGTCATCCTACCCATGTGTTCGTACGGTGGAACAAACTATGGGTGGAATGTAACATGCAGCTCTACCCCTTCCTTGATGTCCTTTTCCCATTCACTTGTATTTTCCTTTTTTTTTCTTTTTTTTCTTTTTCTTTTTCTTCCTTTTCTTTTTCTTTTGTATTTGAATTTTGATCAAGTTCAAAAGAGAAGGTGTTTTGAGGAAGATAGTAGGTTGCATCCTCATATATCTCAACCTCTCTAACTGAAAATGGCTTTTCATCTTCTTTCACACCGTATTCGATCCCATCTTTTCAAAACTTTAAGCACTGATGAAGAGAAGATGGAATCATCTTGTTCTGGTGTATCCAAGGCCTACCAAGCAAAGCAATGAATGACATATTCAAATCAATTATATAGAACTTAGCTTCGGTCTTCCAATCACCTATTTCCAAAGGTAACACTATGGAGCCTAAAGCCCTCTTGCCCTATTCATTGAATCCTCTCAACATCATCTGATCTCCTCAGAGTGTAAAGATGTCGATCTTCAAATAGGCAAGGGTCTTTAGACTCATAATGTTCACCGATGCACCTGGATCAAGCAAAACTCTAGAAAGTCTGAATCTGCCCATGCTCACCATGATGTAGAGGGGACGATTGTGCTCCATGTCCCCTAGAAGAAGGTCATCATCTGTGAATGTGATTCGCTGGGCTTCTCTTGAATAATGTGCCTCCTCTCGAATAGCAGTCAGCTGAGCTAAGAATTTCTCTAGATTAAGAAGAGCCTTGATTAATGATTCCCTCATATCTTTGGATGAGACAAGGGCATCATATATGCTTAGCTTAGATGGCAACTTTCTTAGGTGAGAGAGGATATTGTAATCCACTTTGGGCTAATCCTCCGCAAGCATGTCCATGGGTGGAGCATCCTATGGAGGGGTTTCTTGCTCGTTTGTACTAATGACTTATTTTCCCTTATCTTGAGGTGCTTCCCTAGGAGATAGAACCTTGCCACTACGGAGGTTGACTTTGATGATCTCTTATGGCAGTTTAGTGGAAGATTCTACCTACTCATCAGGCTCACCTACAACTTGTCCTACTGGACGCTAAGAATCGGATGATTCCAAGTCTATCTTAAGAGATGAAGCCATATTATTCAGAGAAGGAAAGTCCATCTCTAAATTAAAAAGAGGAAGATCAGAGTCGTTATAAATATTATTTGGACTTAAAGAGCTTTCTAAAAGTGTAGAATTAGACAACTCATCAGAAGTGACACTAATGTAATTCAAACTAGCTTTATTCCTTGATTTCTTGGATTTTGAAGGAGGTGCATAGTATAAATCTAATAAAGTAAGTGGGGTGAGGGTTTGATGCCCTCATCCATCAATATAAGATGTCTACTAGAAGAAGAGCTAGTTGAAGTAGAAGTGCTTACTAAAGTAGTAGCTACAACGGTGGATTGAAGGCTGGGCTCGATCGATGGTTGTGCTACTTGGCTATCCCGGGCTGGCATAGGTGGCTACTGTTGAGGTCCCCTTTCCCCAAGTTATCTTTGGCAACTTGTAAACCTTCCTTGATGTTGGATGTTCGAGCTGCCTCAGGCACTTGCAAGGAAAGTTCTTTAATTTTTGAAATAATCTTTTTAGTGGTTCGGGATGAGGAGATATCCCAACCTTCTTTATTTTTGAGAGGGTCACATGTATGCCCAAGGATTGCCCTAATGGAACTAGATGTTTGTTCCACAAGGTATTCCTTTGGGATAACTATGGCGCCTGTCTTGTAGCTATGCTCAAGTGAGTCTTTGAATATAAAGTAATCCTCCAAAACATGGCCTAGCATGTGTGTTGACCTCATTTTTAGGATGAGCTCTCAACCCATCCATCTTAGACATATGACTCCTCTTAGACTTTAAGAATTCCTTAGTCTTAAGACACATCTAGTGATTAGGTGGACACTTAAACCTAGTCCTAGAGACTTAGAAGAGTTTGCCATAAGAATAAGTCATGTCTTAGGGGTGTTAGGAAAACTTCCTACCCTTAGATTAAACCATTCCTCACTTTCCTTCTTTCAAGTAAAATTCCAAATCAATCTTAATTGATTTTCTCTAAACTCCAATCAATTCCATATGATTAAAATCCATGATTGAACTCTATGATTGAAACCCATGACCAAAATCCATCAAAATTCCTAAGTCCAAATTTTGCTTAAGTCCTTAATTTTCCCTTAAGCACTTAACCAAAATCATGATCTAAACTAATTCAAATCTTTAAGATTTTCTCATAACTCATTAATATTCTCATTTATATTCACATATATAAATGAAATATAAATACAAACCCATCAAATCAAACTTAAAACTCCAAATCAATTTATGAAATTTTCTTAAGTTCTTTAAGTTCTCCGTTAAAGACTTAGCCTCATCATGATCTAAATCAATTCAAATTCATGATATTTTCTCAAAACTCATTTATATTCACATATATAAATGAAATATAAATATAAATAAATCAAATCAAGCCTTCAAATTAAATTCTCAATTTAAAATTTTCCAAAGTCCCTTAATTTTTCATTAATAGACTTAGCCTAAATCAACTCTAAACCATTTCAAACTAATGATATTTTCTCAAAACTTATTTATATCCTCATTTATATTCACATATATAAATGAAATATAAATATAAATCAATTAAATCAAATGCAAAAATTAAATCTCCAATTTAAAATCTCCTTAAATCATTGACCTTCTTAATGGACTTAGCCTAAATCTTGATCAAACCATTTTAAAGTCATGGGATTTTCTCAAAACTCATTTATATTCTCATTAATATTCACATATATAAATGAAATATAAATATAAATCAATCAAACCAAATTCAAAAACTCAAACTCTAAGCTCCAAAATTTTCTTAAGTCCCTTAAATCCGTCCTAATGGACTTAGCCCAAATCATGATTAAACCACTTCAAATCTTGTAAATTTTCTCAAGATCCATTTATATTCTCATTTATATTCACATATATAACTGAAATATAAATTCAAACAATCAAAACCAATTCCAAAAATCATACTCAAATCAACTCGAAATCCAATCTAGGCCTTTCAAATCAAAATCTTGAACTTAGCCAAATCAATTCCAAATCAAGCCAAACCCTTCATTTTCTCTCATGGTTCAATCAACCCTACAATCAGCTCATACATAAATCCAAACTTCAATCAAACAATCAAAACCTAGTTTAAAAATCAAACCCAAAACCCTTTCATATTCTTCCTTTAAATATGAAATTGTCAAATGGATCTAAATCCATTTGACTTCAAACCACTTGTAAATGGATTTATATTTCAATCATGAATCCATATACAAGATCAATCAACTTCAAATCGAGCTTTGACCAAGCCATTTGACCCATTAGGCTCACTTGACCCAACATGACCTAAAGTGCCCTTATGAGCCAAATTTTGATCCTAACCAAATTGGATTGAACCAAACTCATATATCCTTCTCATCATGATCAACAATCATCATGGGATGATCAATCAATCAAATTGGGTCAAACCAAGTCAAACCTAAGGGTTGACCAAGTAAACACTTAACTCAAAATGAAACCTTACGTAGCCAAATTCCACCATAGGCCAAATTTGATTGAAATCATTGATCTAAGTTCACTCATGACTTATGTTTGAACTTGACCAAGCCAACTTTTGAGCCTAACCTAGCCCAATTGGCCTCTTGACCCATTTTGACCTAGAGGGTCAAAATATGTCAAAACTTGATCTAAGCCAAATTGATTGAAACCAATGGGCCAAGTACATTCCAAATCACTTGTGGAACTTGACCAAAGCCTCAATTGACCAACTAGACCTAGCCTAGCCCAATTGACCTTTAGACTCAACATGACCTAAAGGGGCCATGTTGAGCCAAATTTGAACTTAACCAAAACTGATTGGAAACAAAGGTACTAATCCACTCTATATGACTAACCTAACATGAACCTACCCTTGACCTACCTCAAATAGGTCAAATGGGTCAAATAGGTCAACTTGACCCATTTGACCTAAGTGAAGTCATATGAGCCAAAAACAAATATATACCAAATTGAATCAAACCAAAGCCACCAAAACATTTTAAATGTTCATATGAACTTGACCCAACCCTCGATTTAACCCAATTTGACCAATTTGTCAACTAGACCCAAGTTAACCCATTTTGACCTAAATGGGTCAACATGAGCCAAACCTTATCAAATAAATTCCAAATGTCATGAAACTTGGGCAAACCTAATTTCTCCATATACCTAACGTATCCAAAAAGGAAAAATAATAAAATGACCATCCTACCCCTAGGCCATAGAATAAATTTTGGCTTAATCCATGGGTAATTTGGTCATACCCTCTTCACATTCACTTGAGGCTTTGCTAAAAGCTCAAGGGGACCTAGGGGAGAGTGATGCACCCAACCCCATGGGTTTGGGTCAGCCCATTAGGTCGCTAGACCAAACTCGGTCCTATGGTCAAAAATTGAAAATTCAAACCCCCTTTCAAGCTCAAATTCAAGCACATAGGAGGTTGGCAATCCACTCCATGGCTCAAACCGACCATGTGCACACTCCTAACTAATAAAATAGCCCTCCTAATATGATCAATTGGATCAAAATGTCACACAAGCTTGCAGCCGTCCGATCCTTCAAGTGGAGATATACTCCCCCAAATCAAATCAAAAATCATCACTCACTAATTCGATTAAACCTAAGAAAGCCAGAGAAGTAATCCCTCAACCTCCTCAAGCACCCTAGAGTGAAATCAAACTTGAGATTCTCAATTTTGCACAATGCAAAAATAGGAGAGCATAATCCATTAGCCAACTTCTTCCACACTACAATCCATTGTAATTCCTTTTGCAAGCACACTCAAGTGACCAAGTCGAGCTCATCTAAGTTCATTCCCAAGTTCTAAAGGCAAGGGGGACCTAATTTGATCAAAGTCAAGCTCAAGAATAGGAGGAGGTGACCCATAGGAAGATCCACCCAACCTCAAGTGCTCAAACTTCAGCAAGGCTTCATCTCAACTAGACGAAGCCTCTCCAAGGGAATCGAGCATCGATGATCACCTCTGATGAGGTATGAGATTTTTTGACCATTAAACTCAATTTGGTGTGGAGCTTTGTGAAAGAAATTTTCACGCTATCAATTTTTGACCATTGGATTTGCCACTCTTTATTTTTAGATGGCGTGGGTTGAGTTTGATTGGAATCCATGCTATATTGAGCTTGGATCTTCCCCTTGATCATGGACAGTCTCTGTTGATCAAGGGGAAGGACTTGGGAGATCTCAGCCATTCATCTATGCATTTTAGATGGACGGTTGAGATAATCTCACATGTTTAGAAATCCCTTTACTCATTTTAAAACCATAGAAAGATCCCTAGCCATCCGATCTTGGATCGGATGGCATGGATCAAACTGCGTGCATCGCCAGCCGCCACCCGGTATGTGACAACTTATGTAATCCCCTCACAGTGCAACGCTTGTAAAGCGCATGGATGCTGCCGCCACGCACCACGCCGTGAGCTAGGGATTAGTTAAGATTAATTAAAATGCTTAGTTAGTTTCTAATTAATTCAAAGATTTCTAAAATTTATAACTCTTTCTAGAAAATTTAGAAAAATGTGAAATAAAATTCTATGGAAAGATAATTAAACCTAAAACATTTTAAAATTAATTTTGATGAGTTTTGAATTATGCTTTCCTTTGAATTTGGGTTTTATTGGAAAGTTTATTTTGCTAATTACTTTTTAATTAAGCTTTGATTAATCCCAAATTTCTAGGGTATGTTTTAGGGGATGTCTTCTGCCTCCCCTAACTTTCTTGGGATTTATTGAAGGCTTGATTAGAATAGTTGCATATAGCTTCCTTAATTACTCTCCTTATGTAATTAAGCATAATTAGGGTATGATTAGTGATTTTAACCTATGATTAGGGCTGATTAAGGTTAGATCTAGTAAGTAAGAGATTTATAGAATATTTTTGGGGCATTTCCCCTAAGCTATTCCCTAAACCCCCTCCTCTCTCCTTAATCTCCACTTAATTAAGGGTTAATTCATTAATTATCCCCTTAATCAATTTCTAAAAATTCTAAAAAGTTTCATAACTTAACTAATCTACTTTGGGTAAATGCTTAGGTGTTTACTTGCCTAAGTTCAATTAAGGAAATCAAAACCCAATTCACATGTGTGAAAGGGTGTTTTGAAATTACTTAAGCTAAACTTCTTAGCTTAATTAAGTTTTAATTATGAGCTAAATTGCATTAGGCCTTTTCTTTATTAAGTGCATTGCAAATTTAAATTCCTTGTGGGTTTTATGTCAACTCATTGGCTCATAATTATTTGGTTAATTCTTCTAAGGTGGTGTAGGTAAGAGTTAATTAAGTTACTTAATTCATACCTTAACCTAATCAATGCATAAAAATAGATCTAATTATTTAAAAATTAAACAAAAATATCAAACACATGTGGGAATGGGTTAGGAATAGGAAACTCATCTCAACTTTTTAAAATTAAATCAAACTTCAAACTAAACAAAAATCACTTTAAATTCACTTTGATTTATTTTAAATTTTCTTATTCTATAAGAATGTCTTTAGGCTTTAAGTGAAGTGAGTTTGTTTACATGCTTTCATTACTTTGAATCTTTCCCCCAACATGTTAAGTTGTATTCCATGTGATTTCATGCATTTATAGTTTTGAAATTCAAAATTTTAAAATGAAATTGTTTATTTTATGTCAAATTTGCATGTGTTGGCTAAAGTAGAAATATGAGTGGCTATTATCACTACTAAATATAAATTATTTTCAAAAAATATAAATAAAATACCAAATCTGAAAGTATGCTACTTATACTTTAATTATTTATGAGCTTGCATGTGATAGATTATAAATGCATGCTTAGTATAGGTTTCCTTTCTTTCTTATGTTGGTATAGTTTTGAATAGGAATTTGGTGAGGTGTATGATTCATTTGAAAAGAACCTAACACTCACCTAATTCCATACCCTATTCATCCCTATGCTATCACCTAAGAAGGGTTGCCTATACTTGCATACATAAATTTCATAAACAAAATTGAATCCATTAAATAATTTTTGCATTCTCCTTTTCCATTTCATTTCTTTTATACACATGTTTGTATTTAAGGAAAATCGTATATTAGTCTGGACAATCCCAAGGTTGTAAGGCTTTAAGTATCCCTAAGTAGTTCTTGTACCTTACACCTCTAGTTAACAATGGTGATATACTCACTTATACCTTTCTTACTTTCATGAGTGTATGTAAAAATTTGGATAAGGAAAACCCTTTCTACTTAAGAAAAATCATGCATAATCAACTTCTAAATTTCCTTAAATAGATTACTTAGCATGAATCATAAAGTGTGTCTAATACTCTCATTTGCATGTATAGATATGCTTAGGGTCCATCCATATGCATGTTATATATGTTGGGAAAGAAATGATGTGTTAATTAAATTTTGATTCATTTTATTTAATCTTAAAATGCCCTTCTTTTTTAATAGGTTTGTTTTAGAGTTTATCTAAACTGTGATTGATTAAAGATAAACATTCACCTAAATGAAGCTAAAATGTGAATCTACTTTAGAAATTACTTAGGTTAGGGAAGGAAAGAGAAGTCTTCTTCTCTTTCCTTCTCTTCATAACTTAGTAATTAATTGTAGGTTTCACTTAAACTAAATCAAAATATGAAATAAAATCAACCCAAAACACTTAAACAACTTAAATGAAACTCTCTTCTAAGTTGAACATGTTCTTCACACTTAGAAAGCTTAAACCTAAAGTCATAGCTAAGCATACTACACAAACCTTCAAAGCACACACATTAGCCTAAGTCGCCACTTCTAGCCTTAGGTTATGTTGGAGCATAGTTTGATGTTCATTTTATTTTATGATATATGTTTTAGACTGGATGTTAGGGTGTATGCCTGTAGAATGAATGGTAGGATGTTCTTAGTCTAACAATTATTTTCTATAGGGCATTGTGCTTAAGGGGCCCTATCATAAATAATAATATAAATGCTTTTGCTTGCAGGTGCTTTATACCCCTAAGCATAATCCATAGGCCAGGTGAACTTAGTCACCCATGTGTGGTGTGATAAGTCCAATATACATGCTTGGGATGCGTGTGGTTTATTTTATCGAACCTTTATTTTGCAGGTGTTAGTTAGATTTCCATTTTTCTTTTTTAGGTAAATTTGTATAATTTGGATTTTGTAATCATTGTTATGGGGATTAGGATGAGCATTGATCATAAGATCTTATCTTATGCACCATGTGAAGCTTTGGAGCATCTACCATCCAACCATCCAAAGGAAAGAACCAAAAGAAGAAAGAAAAAAGAATAAAGCTTGAAGACCCCCATAACAATGAATTCATTGCTTAATTGTAATTTAATTCATTTGTAATCTAGGTTGTATAAGGGTAGAGCTCGGCTACCCATATTTGATATTTTCAAGTTTGTGTGGTGGTACCCGATCACAACGGCCTTTTATTCTTTTTGCGATTAACTTTATAAATTGATTGATGATTTGTTTAAGCTTTTTTGTATTAAGTGGCATGATTTTCCTAATTTTTTCCTTGCTTTATGTATGTCCTGGATGTGGATTAGGTTCTTTATAGAAAAATAAATATTTTACCTAACTTAGCAACTCAAATTAATATTAAACAACTCATAACATCACCTAATGCTTAGGTTTAAAATCAAGATAAAAGAACTAGCAACCCCTTAGCTGGATAAGCATTTCTTTTATAATATCATGCACAAACATATCTTATTTCACTCTTGATTGGAGGGCTTCCACCTTTGCTAGAGAAACTTGTCTTAACCTATGAGAGCCATGGTGGTAACTCACCTCCTCCCTTCTCGCTGATTTTAGCCAATATTCTTCTTTCTTATGCATTAGTCATATGAATCTTATTAGCCTGAGTCAAAAATAATTGCCCAAAATAAATAAATAAAATTTGAATTGCATTAGATTGAGGTCATTTGAAACATGTCCCTTTATATGATCTAGTCTCTTTAGGGAGTGAGTTTAAGGACTTAGTTAGTTTCTAAATAAATAACATGCTAGTTATCTTGCATAAGCATAAAGACTTGCCTACATGTATTTAAAATCATAGGAGGAGTTAGTTGGCGGCCACCCCCAGGTGGTTATAAGTCCAAGTTTTCGGGTGGTTTGTCCTCTCTTATGGAGATAACCTAATTACCCATTTTTCTCCTTAGATTTAGGTTGTGCTTCCGGCCCTCGCCGAAGCTCCCTAGATTTAGGTTCTGAGATTGCTTCTCTCCTTTAGGGGCCATAAGCATAATTCCTCACCTCTTAGGCATTTTCTTAATCTTATCTTATGGAATCTTAATTCCTAAATTTCTAATGAAAAATGTAACTTAAATAAGCTAAATCAATTTCAAAAATATAAATCCTAGCTATAGGATAGTTTGAGTTGCTCATTAGTTTTTCTAGCATCGTGGGCATCTCCTACTTATCTTTCATTTTGGATTCGATAATAACTCCCTCTTTTGATCAATCCCATTTGATCTTCAAACATAAATCAATCAATTGATAGTCCTTTCCTATTGAAATCTTCAAAGATAATGATCATTTACCTTAATAGAGAGTTTTCTTAAGGGATCCCGTCCCTTAGGATGTAATTAACTATATGGGCTTGCCCCTGTGGGGAACTTAACGAATCTAGTTTAAAATAAATCTTGCTTTACTTTTTTCATATAAAGTAGGAGAAGAATCTCTGGTACATATGCAAACCCATCATCCTTAGGAGTCTTTATTGAGGTGATTAAGTCCATTAAAGGGTAGTGATTTCTGTCTCTCGAGATACTACATTATTTCCTTGATGGCGTACTCGATCACCTAAATAAGTACAACTATGAATTTGCATGGCATCCTAAAAAGATGAATTTTTATAGGTCTTGCCTTTCTTTCTCTCCATAGATTTGAAGGCGACTCCTATAAAAATTTTTAAACCAACAATGTGGTGGTAGGGGCAAAGTTATGATCATTGTTCCTGCCCACTTCCTCCGGCTTCCTAAGCTCGGTTAGCTGAAAGTCAGGTTTCTTTAAGAGATTCTTAAAGATTTTCTTAACTAACTACCTCCCTCTTAAATGAATATGGTTTGTTTAATTTATCCAAAAGAGTAGGTGGGTGGTAGCAACCTGAGGGCGGATATCTATACCACTACTGGGTGTATGGCTGAAGAGGAGACTATGACAACTGTGGAGGCTACTGTGCCAGTTGATAGGATGGACTAGGTGGTAGTGGAGGTGGAAGTGATGGATGTGGAGCAAGAGGTCTCTCATATTAATCTTTGGCTGATTGTTCCCTTTATCCAATGCTGCTACTATCCCTGGCTTCTTCTCATAGGCCTTCTGTGGCTGTTGACCTCATTTTTGGAATGAGCTCTCAACCCCTCCATCTTAGACATAGGACTTCTCTTAGACTTTAAGAATTCCTTAGTCTTAAGACATGTCTAGTGATTAGGTGGACACTCAACCTAACCCTAGAGACTTAGAAGAGTTAGCCATAGGAATGGGTCATGCCTTAGGGGTGTTAGGAAAACTTGTCTACCCTATAGCTTGAACCAAAATCCTCACTTCCTTCTTCCAAGTCAAAACTCCAAACTCATATCAGCTCCAACTCTAACTCAAACCTTGAACCAATTCAGTGGATTTTCTTAATTCATGAATCAATTCCAAATAATTTAAACTTATGATTGAAGCGCATGATTAGATCCCAAACTCCAAAATATTTTCTAAGTCACTTTGATTCAATCTTATGGATTTAGCCTAAATCAAATCCAAATCAATTCAAATTCAATGAATTTTCTCACAACCCATTTATACTCTCATTTATATTAACATGCATAAATGAAATATAAATTCAAATCAATCGAACCAAATTCAAAATTCAAATCCAAATAAAAAATGTTTTTTAAGTCACTTTGATTCTATCATATGGACTTAGCCTAAATCAAATCTAAATTAATTCAAATTCAAGGAATTCTCTCGTAACCCATTTATATTCTCATTTATATTTACAAATATAAATGAAATATAAATTCAAATATCTAAAAATAAATTCAAAACTCAAACTCAAATTCAATCAAAATTCAACCTAAACCTTTCAAGTCAAAATCTTGAACCTGGCCAAATAAAATTAAAATCAAGTCAAACCATTGATTTTTCTTCATGATCAAATCAATCCTATAATCATGAATCCAAATATAAACATAAGCTTTAAATATCAAACCAAAAATCAATTTAAAAATCAAATCCAAATTAAACTCAAATCCAACCTAAGCCTTTCAAGTTAAAATCTTGAACTTAGCCAAATCAATTTTAAATCAAGCCAAACCCTTGATTTTTTTCTTCATGATACAATCAACCCTACAATCATGAATCCAAATATAAACATAAAATTCAATCATAAAACCAAAACTAAATTCAAAAATCAAACCCATGTTCACCCTTTTGAATTTGAAATTATCAAATGAATCAAAACCCATTTGACTTCAAACCACTTGCAAATGGATTTTTATTTCAATCATAAGTCCATATGTGAGTTCAATCAAACTCAAATAAAGCTTTGACAAAGCCATTTGACCTACTTAGGCTCACTTGACCCAAAGTAACCTAAAGTACCCCTTTTGAGCCAAATTTTAATCCTATCCAAATTGGATTGAACTAAGCCCAACAAGCCTCACATTATGAGCAACAATCATCATAAGATGACCAATCACTCAAATTGGGTCAAACCAAGTCAAACTTAAGGGTTGACCAAGTCAACATTAAGCCAAAATGAAACCTAAACTAGCCAAAATCCACCATAGGCCAAATTGATTGAAACCATTGATCAAAACTCATTCATGATCCATGTTTGAACTTGACCAAGTCATCATTTGAGCCTAACCTAGCCCAATTGGCCACTTGACCCAACTTGACCCAACTTGACCTAAAAAGTTAAAATGTGTCAAAACTTGATCTAAGCTAAATTGATTGAAACTAATGGGTCAAGTTCATTCCAAATCACTTATTGAACTTGACCAAAGCCCTAATTGGCCAACTAGACCCAACCTAGCCCAATTGACCTTGAACCCAACTTGACCTAAAACATCAAATTGAACCAAATCCAAATATAAACAATATTGATTGGAAACAAAAATACTAATCCATTTCAAATTATCAACAAAACATATACCAACCCATGACCTAACCCAAATAGGTCAAATGGGTTAAATTGGTCAACTTGACCCGTTTAACCTAAATGAAATCAAATGAACTTAATCTAAGTATAAATCAAATTAAACCAAACCAATGATGGAAAAATATTTCAAATGGTCATATGAACTTGACCCAACCCTTAGTTTGACCCAATTTGACCAATTGGTCAACTTGACCCAAGTTGACCTATTTTGACCCAAATCATATCGAACCAACTCCAAATTCATTGAAACTTGGCCCAACCCATTTTTCAATTATACCAAACATATTCAAAATGAAATCCAAGCCAAATGACCATTTTACCCCTAGGACATAGGGTAACCTAAAATTAAAACCACTTAGAATTTGGTCAATTCCTTTCCATGGACACTTAACATCCTCTTAGTGGACCAAATAGTCACTAATGGACATGGTGCACATGAGCCAATGGGTTTGGGTCAGCCCAACCAACCTAAGGATAAAATCGACCACCCCCATGGACATGAACACATGGGAATCCTTCCTCCACCTTGTTTTGCACATGGAAACTTCTCCACTACCCCCTCTGGCCAAAACCGAACCACATGCAACTTAAATGGCCAAAACAACCCATTGAATAGGGTGTATTGGATCAAAATGGTAAAGATCTTCACGACCGTCTAATTCACCTAGGGGGAGATGTACTCCCCCTAATTCCACCTAAATTCAAGGGAGCCATACTCGATTGAGCTAAGGAAACTCAAAGCAAGCATTTGCAAGTCTCCCCAAGCTTCCTAGAGTGAATTAGAATTCTCCATTTTTGGTTTTCCTTAGACTGGAAATAAGGGAGCTCCTCCATTTTCCCAACTTAGCCAATACCTAAAATCAATCCAATTCCTCCTTTGAACACCCTCAGAGGGCCTAGTCGTACTCATCCCAAGCTTCTTCCAAGCTCCAATGGCAAGGGAGGTGGAACTTTGATAAAGACTGAGCCCAATTGAAGGAGAGCTTGATCTATAGGAAGATCCACTCAAACAAATCACCTCAAATCTTTAACAGAGCTTCGCCTCCACTAGACAAAGCTACCTCATCAGATTCGAGCGCCGATGATAGACTCCAGTGAGGTATGGTTCAAAATCGAGCTTAAACTAGAGTCTGTGGTCTTTTGTGAAAGGAATTTTTTACTTCATGTAAAACTAGCTATTGGATCTTCATCCCCTTGCATGATGATGGTGTGGGTTGAGTTTGGGCTCAATCCGAGATCAATCGAGCTTGGATCATGCCATGGAAGGTGGATGGTTCCGCTTTCCTATAGAGAAGCTTAGGGATGGATTATGGGCCGTCCATCCGTGCATTTTGGATGGACTACTATGATCAATACGCATAAGTATATCGAATTAATCCCTTAATACTATGGGTTTTATCTCAGTTGTCCGTTCTTTGATCGGACAGATGGGGAGCAAGCGCATAGCGTCATCGCTGATGCAATGCTATGATTTGATAACTTAAGTGGCCTCTCTTATCATGCCACATGGAAAGCGCATGCCGTGTCAGCCTCCACGTGGCACTGATGGGATTAATCACATAATTAGGCTATAATTATTTAATAATTATAGAAACTTCATAATTACATAACTAATTCTAGAAACATCATAAAAAATAAGGTAAAATGCATTGTAAAGATAATTCAGAGGAGAATATTCTAAAATTATTTTCAATGGGTTTTGAATAGTGTATTTTCCTTAATTGGGGTTTTATTGAAAACTTAATAACCCTAATTACTCCCTAATTATCCCACTTATTAATTCAAAACTTCTCATGTGCATTTAGAGGGATGACTTCTGCCTCCCCTAATTTTCTTGGGATTTATTGATGGGTTAATTAGGGAGATCAATTAATGAATCCCTAATTACTCTCTTTATGTAATTAAGGGTAATTAAAAATATGAATAGTGGTTTAATCCCTTTATTAAGTTAGTTATTCCTTGCTTAAGTAGATAAGAGGTTTATGGAATGGATTTGTGGAATTTTCCCTAAAACATTCCCTAAACCCCTTTCCTTCCTTAATCTAAACTTAATTAAAGGCTAATGCCCTAATCACTTGCTTAATTACTTTGATAAAATTTTTAAAACATTCCAAAATTCAATCAATTCATCTTGGGTAGATTCTTAGGTGTTCAATAACCTAAGTAGCTTAAGGAAATCAAAATCCAACCTACATGTGTGGGAAGGGTTATGAAAGTACTTAAATTAAACCCTTTAACATAATCAATCATTAATTATGAGCCAATTGCATTAGGTACCTTTCTTTCCTAGGACACATTGCTGATTTAAATTTTTTGTATGGCTTTATATCATATCATTGGCTCAAAATTATTTGATTACATATGTTAAAGTGGTATAGGTAAGGGGTAATTAATACACTTAATATACACCTTAACCTAACCAAAGCATAAAAGAAATCTAATTACCTAAAAATTGAACTTAAATAACTCACACATGGGGGAATGGGTTAGGACCAGCAAAATGATCTCACATTTCTCAAATTGAAATCAAACTCAAACAAAATCCAAACTCTCCTTAAAAATAAATTTGATTTACTTTAAATAATCTTATTCATAGGATTATCCTTAGAAATTAATTAGGGTGGATCAACTTATATTGTTATCATCCCTTTATTTCTTTCTAACATGCTAAATGTGAATGCCATATAAAAATCATGCATTCATACTTTTGAAAATCAAATTAAAAATGAAATGTTTCATTTATGTCAAATTACATGTTTTGGCTAAAGTAATAATATGAATCACTATTATCACTATTAAATCCAAAATTATTTTCAATATTTATAAATTAAATATCAAAACTGAAAGGTGTGCTACTTATAATTATTTATAAGCTTGCATGTGAGTATAAATATAAAGATGTACATAGTGTGGCGGCTTTCCATCTTAGAATAGTTTTGAATAAGATTTGGTAAAGTGTATAGTTCATTTGAAAAGAACACAACACTTGCTTAAATCCATTCCTATTCATTTCTATGTTATTACTTAAGAAAGAAATCCACACTTACACATATAAATTGCATAAATAAATCAAACAAATAAACACAACCTTTTGCATCTTTATTTTTCGATTAATTTCTTTTATACAGGCATATGTATTTAAGGAAAGTGGTATATTTGTTTGGACAACCCTAGGGTTGTGAGGCTTTAAGTAGCCCTAAGTAGATCTTGTACCTTACACCCATGGTGCTAACAGTGGTGTCGTACTCACTTATGCCTTTCATACATATAAATGTGCATGTGAAAAATGGATAAAAGAATCACCCTTTTCTACTTAACAAAATCTTGCATACATGAAACATTCTAAATTTCCTTAAGTAACATCACATAGCATCCATCATGAAAGTGTGTTAAACATTTCTATTTGCATGTATAGATATGCTTAGGATTCATTCATATGCATGTTACACATGTTGGGAAAGAAATGAAGTGATGTGTGATTAGTGATAGTATTTCACTTTACTTAATCTTAAAATACCTTTCTTTTTGAATAGGTTTATTTAGGAAAAATCTAAGCTTAGGATTAATTAAAATACATAATAAAATATTCACTAAACAAAAATCAAATATGAATATACCTTAGAAATTACTTAAGGTAGGGAGAAAAGAGAAGTTTACAACTTAGTAATTAATTGTAGGATTCACTTAAACCAAATCAAAAAAATATAAAATAAAATCAACCAAAGCAACTAAATCCCTTACATGAAGCAAAACCTCTAAGTTGAATATTTTCATACTTAGAAAACTTCAACCTTAAACCCTAGCTAAGCATACCACAAAAATCTTAAAATAGCACACACATTAGGCTAAGTCACCATTTCTAGCTTTAAGTTAGGGTGATGCATGGTTTGATCTTTGCTTTTATTTTGTGATGTTTTGTTTTAATCTGAATGTTAGGATGTATATGCGTAAATTGAATGGTAGGATGATTTTGTCTAATCATTGCCTTCTGTAGGGGATTGTGCTTAAGGGGTGTTGTAATAAAAATATAAAATTACTTTTGTGGTTCAGGTGCTTATACCCCTAAGCAAAATTCAAAATAGGCCAGGTGGACTTCATTACCCATGTGTGGGGTGCTAAGTCCAATTTATATATATACATGCTTGGGATTGTATGATTTATTTGGCTAATCTCTATTTTGCAGGTGTTAGTTATATTCCTTTTTTTCCTATTTTCATGTACTTTTGCAATTAGGATTTTAGAATAATTATTATGGGGATTAGAATGAACAATGGTCATAAGATCTCATCTTATGTACCATGTGAAGCCTTTGGAGCATCCACATTCTGACTATACAAAAGAAGGAACAAAAGAAGAAATGAAGCAAGAAGAAAGAAGAAATGAAGAATGAAGACCCCCATAACATGACTTGATTGCTTAATTATAATTAATTCATTTTGTAATCCGGGTTGAATAAGGGTAGAGCTTGGCTACCCAATTTGTTTTCGAGCTTGTGCGGTGGAGCCCGACTATAAATGACCTTCTATTCTTTTGTGCAGTTTCATAAATTGATTGATGTTTGTTTAACATGCACATTAAGATGACATCTTTTTCTAGTTTCTTTCTTGCTTTGATGTATGGCCTGGATGACGATTAGGCTCTTAGAAAAATAATTTTTTTTATCCAATTAAATAACTCAAATTAAAAATAAACAACTCATAACCTCACCTAAAGCTTAGGTTATAAAACAAGATAAAAAAATTAACAATCTCTTAGCTAAAGGTTGTCTTACTTTTCTAACATCATGCATAAAAAAGCATATTGTTTCACACTTGATTGGATGGATTCCACCCTTGCCAGAGAACTTGGTTTGACCTATGAGAGCCATGATGGAAACACGCCTCTTTATCTTGCTGATTTTGGCCCATAATCTAATTTCTCATGCATTAGACATATAAATCCTAAAGCCTATGTCAAATTGATTGTCCAAAATAAAAAATTAATAAAATGTAATAAAATTTGCACTAGATTTAAGTCAGTAAAGCATGCCCTACATGATCTAGTCTCTTAGGGAGTGTATTTAAGGGCTTAGTCTCTTTCTAAATAAATAATAGCTTAGCAGTCTTGCAAAAGCATTTGACTTGTCTATATATTTTAAAATTGTAGGAGGAGTTAGTTGGTGGCCACCCCTAGGCAATTATAAGTCTAACAGTCAGGAGATTTATCATCTTTAATGGAGGTAAACCAAATACCCATTTTTGCCTTAGATTTAGGTAGTACTTTTTGTCCCTCGCCAAAGCTCCCTAGATATATGTTCAGAGATTTCTACTTCTCATTACGAACTATGAGCATAAATCCTCACCTCTTAGGTATTTCCATGATCTTGTATCATGGAATTGTAAGCCCTAACTTTCTAATAAAAACCTAACTCAAATAGATTAATTCAATTTCAAAAATGTAAATCCCAACCATAGGGTAATTTGTGGTGCTTACTAGGATTCCTAGTATGTTAAGAATCCCATACTTATTTTTATTTGGCTTCAATAAGAGCTCCCTCCTCCTGATCGATCCGACTTGACTTTCTAAAAATAAATCAATCGATTGGTAGTCCTACCTTTTCAAAATCTTTGAAGATGATGATCATTTACCTTAATTGAGAGTATTCTTAAGAAATCCTGTACTTTAGGATGTAATTAACTATGGGGGCTTGCCCCTGTAGGGAACTTTACCTACCCAATTTAAAATAAATCCTGCTTTACTTTTTCATGTAAAGTAGGGGAAGAATCTCTAGTATATTCTGAAAATCCATAGTCCTTAGGAGTCCTTATTGAGGTGATTAGATCCATTGTAGGGTGGTGACTTCTATTTACTGAGATAGTACACCTTTCCTCAATATCATACCTGATCACCCTAATAAGAATATCTGCGGATCTGCGTGGAGTCCCAACAAGGTGCATATTTTTGTTTTCATTTATCCTCTTTGAAAAGGGATAGATGAAGGTGGAGATATATTTTCACCACAAATTTTTTTGGCGATAAAGATTGATCTTGAAAAGATAACTGTTTGGCCTCTCCTTCTAGACTAGCCGCATTATTGATTAGCTTCTCAAATATCTTGATGGTAAAATCTTTGAGCATGAAGGAGACCAGACCATGATTATTCTTTAGTAGAATTTCAATGGCATGCTGTTCAAATAGCTGTGGTTCGCATTCATACTCAAATTGCACCATATGAGAATATAGTCAACGAGGGACTCACTAGGGTATTATTGTGCTACAACTAGATCGCCCACAGTTACCCTTTGCTGAGCTCCAGCAAACCTCTTAATGAAGAGTTACTCTAACTTAGCAAAAGTCTTCACTGAACTGTTGGGGAGTTCAGTGTACCAATCAAAGGCTATGCCCACTAAATTGCTGACAACAAGAAAAAATAGTAATGCATCACTGCCATCAGCATTACAACAGCTGGCCCTGAAGTGCGCTATGTGCTGGCATGGGTTCCCACTATCATCAAAGATTTTGAAAGAAGGAGGCACAAAATCGTTAGGATATTGGATGGCATTAAATTCATTCGGGTAGGGTCTACCCTTTAGTACTGATGATCCTCCTTGGGCTTGTGCTAATGCTTCTCTCACCTATTGCTCAACCATGATTTTGATATCCTTTTATTATACGGAGGTACTATCCACTACCATCATATATAAGCTAGTGTTACCATGCTCTACTGGAGGTGCAGTCTTGGCTTGATCCAAGACATGCATCAACTCAGTGGCACACACTAATAGTAGGATGCACTACCAGGGCTTGGTTCTGAAGTGTCAAGACTACTGCTAGCAAATCCTCAAGCCTCTTTCCCATCCTATTGATTTGTTTATCCTTTTGCTTAGTTTTTTAAGGAGGTCTTAGGCTGAGTATGTTGTGTCATCCTACTCGGCCACATCACCTTTCAAGTTTTGCTGATCACAAAGGAGAGAACCCTTGGTATCTACCATGTGTACTCCTCCTGAATTCTCCAACCGATCATCTTCATTAGGATCAAAACTGACCTTCTCCTCCTCTAAGTTAGACCAGACATATCTTAGGATCTCCTTCTTCTCCACTATATACTAAGCTACTAAGTCATCTAGGGATTGGTCCAACTGAATAGGTACAAAAGATCGAGGCTGACTGATAGTAGGATCACTATCATGAACAGATATACACCTAACCTCCCCTGCTGCTGGAGAACTGATCTTGTGAGGACTACGCTCACTAGAGGATAGATGCTCCTGACTGTTGCTAGACCTGGGTGGAGTGGTACTCCTAGGAGGATCTATGTCCATGGGGGCAACTGAACTATCTCCTCCTCCCTCGGCTACTACTATCTCCATAGCCTGCTATGATGGTGGTGGTGATGGAACAACTACTATGCTCCAAGGTCACCATTCCCTCTTCACCACAACTGGGTAGAAGGTCGATTAGAAGAGCTCGACCTTACCACAGTTAGCAAGATGGAATGGTATCTATTGGTCATAGTTGGATCACTAGTGGGGTCTCTTCTCCCCGGATGCAGCCTTCATGGCCTTGGCTGAAACAGTAGATGATGAAACCTATACCAAAGATGGTGGGCGTGGAGTAGGGTGGTAAAGTAGAGGCACCACTGACTCTCTCTAGGTAGGAGTTCCTCTCCTATGATGGGTTGTACACAAGATGTCATATGATTGATGTGGGTCGTCGATTTGGTGGGAACCCACTCGACTTGTAATATGTACTAATATACAGGCCTCACTAGCCCTCTCTTGTCTGATCTATCTACCCACATTATGGGGAATAATTAAACATAAATCAAATTGATCTCCAGACTCTGATCATTCGTAAGATCTGCCTACTCGGCGTAGAACCAATCAAAGGCTAGCATACGACCTTCTCCTCTCACTAATAGGAGCCTTGAAATGAACTGCGGGAGAAGGTGAAGCCAAAATCCTCCTAATGTATTCTTCTCCATCATAACTAGAGAGGGGGTGAAACTTATTTTTTCTGATGAGAGGAGAAACTATCATAGGTAACTCTTATATTGCAGGCTGAGTGGCTACCTCTAGCTCCTTGGCCATGCGGGTATGATACTGCTTGATCATGCGATACTTATTTTGACGCTGAGTTCTGGTGGGATAGGCGGTATGAGAACTACATCCTACCTCATAGGTAGGGGAGATGATCCCTGGAATTAGGGGAGTCTTTCCCTTGGAGGAAGCCAACGAGTGGGTGCTAGCCTGTACTAGGGCAGCCAGGAGAACAATTTGGCGCACAGGTGCTGGAACTGCTACTGTTGTGGGAACTGCCACAGCTTTCCTCTTCAATAAGGGGATCTCTAAATCAGATGATAACTCAACCTGGATGACCGATTTCTGCCTGGTCACCACGCTCCTACTGACTATCGTGAGGGTGGTCCCCTCACATGTGATCCTAGTACCCTCAAAGCCTCAGCTAAAGTAAATGAGGTGGGTGAAGTTAGAGTATGGGAGGCTAGCCTGATCCAAGGCCAAATCCATCCCAAAAGGAAATGTAAATACATACTTTTGTGTTGCCATTGAACTGAACTAACTAAACTGAAACTGACTGAAAACTAACTGAAAGTCTGCAACATTGAGAAATAAGTTTGAATCAGATTTCTGCTTTATTATTTTTTGAATTTTGATTTATAATTTGAACACACACTCAACAACCTGAGAGTGTTAAATGGGACTCAAATGAATTTGGAAGAGATATTTTGGAATTAATTGGAAAGGAGATTTTTTTGAATGTAGAATCCATTTTCAACAAATTTGTGTATGTTGAAAATGGGTTCAAATATTTTTTCAAGAGATTGATGCTTCCATAAGTTCATATTTGAATTTGATTTTTGAGTTTTAGGACCCTTTATTTAACAAATTTGAGTATGTTAAAGTAAATGATCAATTGATTTTGTTTTGATTTGTGATTTTTTGGATTCTAAACACTTAGCGAATTTTGGTATGCTAGGTGAGGTGTTTGAAAAAAATTTCTTATCTTTTTTGCTTGTTTGTGAATCATGTGTGAATTTAAAAATAAAATTTTCACTTAGCAAATTTGGGTATGCTAAATTAAGAATCCAAATGTTTTATTATTTTTGAAAAGAGGATCTTTACTTAGCAAATTTGGGTATGCTAAATAAAGGATCCATGTGTTTTCTTTTTGATGATTTTCAAAAGAGGATTCTTTGCAAATTTAAGTATGCTAAGAAAATCCAAATGTGTTTTTATTTTTGATGATTTTGAAAAGAGGATTCTTAGCAAATTTAGGAATGCTAAGGAAATCCAAATGTGTTTTATTTTTGATGATTTTGAAAAAAGGATTCTTAGCAAATTTAAGTAGGCTAAGGAAATCCAAATGTGTTTTTGTTTTGATGAATTTAAAAAGAGGGTTCTTTACTTAGAAAATTTAGGTATGCTAAATAAAGGATCCATGTGTATTTCAATTTTTTTTTTTATGATTTTGATTTTGAAAAGAGGATCTTCACTTAGAAAATTTGGGTATGCTAAATGAAAAGAGACTTAAGTCCTTAAACACACTCCCTATGAGACTAAATCATGAAGGGTATGAATAATGACTTAATCTAATGCAAATTTTTGTTAAGTTTTCTTCTTTTTTTTTACAATTAATTTGACACAGGCTATAGGATTCATATGGCTAATGCATGAAAAGTTGGTTATGGGTCAAATATAGCAAGAAGAAGGTGTGTTTCCACCATGGATCTTAAAAGTCAAGCCATGTTCTCTGGCAAAGGTGGAAGCCCTCCATAAGTAAGAATGAAGCAAGATGATTTTATAAGCATGATGTAAAACATACAATATCTAGCTAAGGGGTTGCTAAATCTTTTATTTTGATTTTATGTCTTAGGCTTTATATGAGGTTATGAGTTATTTAATTTTAATTTTGAATTGATTAATTAGATAGAAAGATTATTTTTTCTAAGAGCCTAATCACATCCAGGCCATTCAGCAAAGCAGGGAAGAAACTAGGAAAAATATGTCATCTTAATGCACAAGCTAAACAAACATCAAATAATTTTATAAAGCTAGTGCAAAAGAATAAAAGATTGATTATGGTCATGCTCCACCGCATAAACCCGAAAAGAAATATGGGTAGTCAAGCTCTACCCTTATACAACTCAGATTACAAATGAATAATTACAGCTCAGAAGGAATTCATGTTATGAGGGTATTCACTCTTCATTTCTTCTTTTCTTCTTTCTTTATTTTTGGTTTGCTTCCTTCCCTTCTTCTTTCTTTCCTTCTTTTGGTTGGTTGAGATGTAGTTGGCTCCAAGGCTTCACATGGTACATAAGACATAGTCTTATGACCAATGTTCATCCTAATCCCCCATAACATTCATTCCAAATCCTAATTGCAAAAATTTCATGAAAATGGGAAAGTAAATCTAACTAAAACTTGCAAAATAGAGATTAGCTAAACACACCACACAATCCCAAGCATGTATATGAATAATTTGGACTTAACACCCCACACATGGGTAACCAAGTCCACCTGGCCTATTTTTTGGATTATTCTTAGGGCATAAGCAACCTGCATAGCAAAAATATTTATATTTTTATTACAGTGCCCCTTAAGCACAATCCCCTATAGAAGATAATGAATAGACTAAGATCGCCCTACCATTCAATCTACGCATATACACTCTAACATCCAGTCTAAAATAATACATCACAAAACAAACCATACATCAAACCATGCACAACCCTAACATAAAGCTAGAAGTGGTGACTTAATATAATGTGTGTGATTTAAAGATTGTGTAGTATGTCCTAACTAGGCTTTAAAGTTGTAATTTGCTAAGTGTAAAGGAATCAATTTATAGAAGGGTGGTTTCTCTTCAAGTGACTTAAACGGTTTGAATATTTTACTTGATGTTTTCTTTTGTTTCATAAGGCCTACACTTAACAACTAAGTGTTATAAAAAGAAGAAAGAGAAGGAATCTCTCTCCCTTCCCAACCTTAAGTCATTTCTAAAGCAAGTTAATTAGTGAGTTTCTTTTAGTGAATGGCTTATTATATATTTTAATAAATCCTAAGTTTAAGCTTATTTTAAATAAACTCATTAAATAAGAGAGATATCTCAAGATTAATTGAGATGAATTACTATCACATCCACATATTCATTTACTTCTTTCCCTCATGCATATCAACCACATGGATAAATCTTAAGCATATCTATACATGCAATTTAGATTTCTAAAATACTTGAATGATGAATGCAAGGGAGTATAGTTATGGTTTAAATATTTCATTTTGATTGAATATGAATGCATGTCTTTTATAGAAAAGGGGGGTTTTCATCCATTAATTACATGCACACTTAAATGGATAAAAGCTTTAAGTGAGTACGACGCTATTATTCTACACCAGGGGTGTAAGGCACAAGTCCAATTTAGGGCTAATTAAAGCCCCGCAGCCCCGGGATGTCCAGACTAATATACCACTTTACTTAGATACATATGAGCGTAGAAATAATCATAAGGATGGAAAATCCATGCAAAAAATATATTTTTTATTTATTTGATTCATGCTTTTTATTCATCAGTCATATCATACATACACTTCTATAAAAGATATAAGTGAGTACGATGCATTGTTCTACACCAGGGGTGTAAGGAATGAGTCCTACTTGTGGCTAATTAAAGCCTCATAGCCCGGGGATGTCCAGACTAATATACCACTTCTCTCAAATACAAATGAATGTGAAAAAAAACTATAAGAATAGGAAACAATGCAAACAACATATTGGTTTGATTACATAATTTATATATATGATGTGAAATTCTTCCTAAATCCTAACATAGAGATACATAGGGATAGATTTAGACAAATGTTATGTTATTATCAAATGAACTATACATTTGTGAATCCCATATGAATCTATATAAGTTAAGGAAAGAGGACTACACATTGCATATTCTATATTACCAACACATGCAACATATATGTGTTTGTAATTTATATCACTCTACATATTGATTCAAATATTTTTGGAACATAAATTTTGATTTAATAGTGATAATAGCCACATATTTAATTTAGACCAACACATGTAATTTGACATAAAAGAAATCATTCTAATTTTTATTAGTTTTAAAAAGAATGCATGTATGATTACATATGACAAACAACATTTAGCATGATAGGGAAAGAAGTAAATGAAAATAAGCACACAATTTCATTCATCTCACTTAATTCCAAAGGACAATCATACTAAATAAAGCTATTTAAAACAAACCAAAGTTCTTTTAAGGAATTATCTTTATGTTTGATTTGAGTTAAGTGAAATGAGAGAGGTTTGCTGGTCCTAATCCCATTTCCCATGTGTAAGTTAATTTTGGTTTAATGAGAAGGTAACTAAGTTGATTTTATGGTTTAGTTAAGTTAAGGTATGAATTAAATGAATTAATTAAACCTTACCTATATCACCTTAAGTTAATAGATTAAACAATTATGTGCTAATATGATATGAAACCACATGAAAAGTAAATTTGTAATGTTCCAAAGAAATGAAAAATGCCAAGGCAATTAGCTCATAAATGATTAATTAATTAAGCTTAAATAGCTCACCTAATTACTCTTATGGTTTTCTCACACATGTGAGCTAACCATAATTTCATTATCTCTTACTTTGGGTTATTGAACACCCAAAAAGCTACCCAAGATTAGATTAGAGAAATAGATTCAATGGGTTAATTAAGTTCATTAATTAGTTAATTAAATTTGAATTAGCCTTAACCAACTAAAGTAAGATGGGCTTAGAGAAAGAGATAAAGAAGAGTGCCTACATCTCAATCCCTAAATCCTTTCATAATTGATTAAGGTTCATATATGATTTGGGTTTTGATTAATTTTGTTGATTAATTAATTAAGATGTGTTAATTAATTAAGTATTTAAGAGGGATTAGAGAAGACTTAAAGAAAAGATTAGAAGAGGGAGCCGCAATCCATTTCGGGATTTCATCATCATTAACAGAGGTTAACAAGCTTGATTGATTGAATTATTTACTATTTCACAAATTACATTAAGAAGGTGATTAAGGCTTAATCCATTGATTTATCTAATTAAGCAAATAATAAAATCTCAAGAAATTAAGGGAGGCAGGAGTCATCCCCATAAATGTACACAAAAAGTTTGAGATTAATTGGATTGTTAATTATGGACTAATTAGGCTAATTACATCTCCAATTAAGCCTTAATTAAGCCAAATTCACTACTCAAAATCAATTAATAATAATTTTCCCAGATTCTACTATGAAATATCTTTAAAATGAACTCGAGTTTATATTTTTTGGATTTTTATACAAACAATTATGAATTTAGGAAGTTTCACTTGATTTAAGTGATTTTTATGAAGTCTATTAATTTATTTTATTAAAATAAATTATTTGAAACTCAAAATTCAATATCTTCTAATCCAAAGGTCTTTTTGACTTGAAATTTTTATGGTAGGTGTATGTTAACTTCAATTTTAATCTCTGAATATTTCCACTTAATCTCACATGTATTTTTAGTTTAATTAATAAAATTTGATTTATACTAAAACTTAAATTAAGCTCAAAATATTCAATAAAATTTATGGATTTTGGGTTTGTTAGACTCCTCTCAAAAAGATGAATCCAATGAGCCTATGTTTGCAATTGTTTGATAATTATTTTATATTCTATGAATTTTTGAAGTTTTACGTGAAATAAGTAATTTTTTTAAAAATCAAAATTCTGATTTTTCCACTTAGAATAGTGAGCACTGTGCGTGGCACTGATGTGGAAAAGTAGAGCCATGTGGCACCGTGCAATTGGATGTGTGGTGCCACATCAATAATCAAGCAAGAAAATCATGCGTGCATAGTGCCCATGATGCTAGGTTTGATCCAGACCGTCCAATCATAGATCGGACAGTCCAGATCGCATCCGATAATCCAGAGGCCAGGATGGCTTGATCAGTGCATGATCTGAGCCATCTGATCACGTGAAATGTGGGATTAGATGGTTACTGCTGTCCGACCAACGGGAACAGTAAAAATTGAGGGATTTAGGAAAAAAATGAGAAATTCTAAATGAAAACTTATCCAAATGGACTAATTTTTCCATCAATTCATATCGAAAAACTTATATTTTCTAGTTAGGAAGATATAAAAGAAAAATTCCAAATTATCTAAGATAAATTTCTAAATTTGCACAAAAAAATCATCACAAATAAAGGATCCTAAGGCTAGCTACAACTTTTGAAAGTTTTCTCACCGGGGATGATTTTTGGTAGTTGTGATGACCTAAGCATGTTATTGAGTGAGGGAAGAGGCCTTCGAATGATCTTGGATCTTCTCCTTCATGTCGTAACAAAGTTTCCACCTATAATCATCATTTCTTCACCGAAATCCACTTAGTTTTGGTGTATTTCTCTCCAAAATGAATTAAGGATGATAACTAATGGGTTTGAGAGCATTAGGAGAAAGAGAATGAGGGAAATGGAAGAGTTCTTCAGCCTCTAATGCCTTGGTTTGAAATGTGGCTGATAATCCCTTTAGTTTTGAATTTTTGGCTCCAAAATATTGTCATTTGGCTTGGGGTGATTGGGAATGGAAGAGAATCATCCTAGGTGGCTCATTTCGGTTGGCTAAGGCACGGAAAGTGGCTACCATGAAGGACAAATGGGTGTCCTAGCAAAGGAGAGGTGAGAGTCTTTCATGCTAAGTGTTCTAATGGGAGAGGTGAGGTGATTTCACTTTCCCATGAGTCATGGCTACCCCAACCACTCCTTGGGTTAGAAAATCAGTGTCTAGTGGACATATGGACCAATGGATGAGTGTCAAGTGGCCAAGGAAGAGAAATGACCACTTGGGCAAGTATCTTTTCTCATGGGATGCTCTTGACCCAAGGAAAAAGTGGTCATTTAGCATTGGATTTGATTTGAGCAGATTTGAAATGAGTCAAAAGTAAGTTGGACCAAATTTCATGTCATTTGAAGTTCATTTGGTTTAATTTGGGTCAAATTGGGTTAAAATGAGTTAGGTTGACCAATTGGTCAACTTGGGTGAAACCAAGAGTTGGGTCAAGTTTAACAATCAATTTAGAGTGAACTTGAGCCATTTGTTACAATTAATTTAGTTTAAATTACAATTTGGCTAGTTTGGGTTCATATGGGTTAAGTGTTGACTTGGTCAAGGCTAGATTTGACTTAGTTTGACCCACTTTGGGTGATTGATCATCCTAGGATGATTGTTGCTCACAATGTGAGACTTAGATGAGCTTAGTTCAATCCAATTTAGGTTGGATTAGAATTTGGCTCAAAAGGGTGCTTTAGGTCACTTTGGGTCAAGTGAGCCTAAGTGGATCAAATAGTTTGATCAAGGCTTGATTCAAATTTGGTTGAACTCACATATGGACTTGTGATTGAAATAAAAATCCAATTGCAAGTGATTTGGAGTCAAATGGGTTTTGATTCATTTGACAATTTTAAGTCAAAAAGGTGAATATGGGTTTGACTTGGGTTAGCTTGATTTTGATTCGATGATTGAAGTTTGTGTATATATTTGATTTATGATTGAAGGGTTGATTGAATCATGAAGAAAATCCAAGGATTTGGATTGATTTTAGTTTGATTTGGTTAAGTTCAAGACTTTGATTTGAAAAGACACAAGTTGGATTTTGGTTTGATTTGGATTTGGGTTTTAAATTGGTTTTGATTATTTGAATTTATATTTTATTTATATTTATGAATATAAATGGGTTATGAGAAAGAATTTTGAATTTGGAGTGATTTGGATTTGGAATTTGGCCTAAGACCATAAAATCAAATCAAAGGGCTTTGGAAAGATTTTGGGATTTGAATTCAATCATAGGTTTCAACCATTTGATTTGGAATTAATTGATGATTTGGATTTGAAATTGATTTGAAATTGAAATTGAATTGAATTAAAGGTTGATTTGAATTTGAAGTTGATTTGAGAGAAGGAAGTAAGGATTTGGTTCAAGCTAAAGGGTAGGCAAGTTTTCCCAGTACCCCCTAAGGCATAACACATTCCTATGGCTAACTCTTCTAAGTCTCTAGGGTTAGGTTAAGTGTTTGCCTAATCACTAAAAGTGTCTTAAGACTAAGAAACTCTTAAAGTCTAGAGGAGTCCTTATGCCTAGGATGAAGAAGTTGAAAGCTCACTCCAAAAGTGAGGTCAACATACCTCCTCCTATCTCTTACAAGTGTCTCATAATGAACTGGAGGTTCAGGTAACACTGTAATCCTACTAACATCTTCCTCCCCTTCAGAGCCAGAAAGAGGATGAAACTTATTATGAGTAAGCAAAGGAGAAACTACCCTGGGTGACTCATTTACTGCAATGTGAGGCAATGTCTCCATCTCCTTAGCAATGCGCACATGATGTTGCTTGATCTTGTGGATCTTATTATGACGCTGAGTTATGCTTGGTGGAGCAATGCGGGAGCTATACCCTACCTCAAAGGTAGGGGAAACTATCCCTAAAGCCAGGGTAGCCTTCCTTTTAGAGGAAGCCAAAGAGTGGGTACTAGCCCACACTAGGACAGTGATGGAAACAACTGACTGCATGGGCACTAGAGCTATGGTTGCTGCGGGAACCTCTACTGCCTTCCTCGTTAGTGAGGGAAACTCATAATCTGATGGCATCTAAATATGGATGACTGCCTTCTGCCTAGTCACCACATTCCTACTGACAGTGGTGAGGGTTTCCCCCTCTCAAGTAATCCTAAGTCCCATGAATCCTCGGCCAAAGTGCATTAGATGAGCGAAATCAGTTTGGGGGAGGCTGGCCCGATCCAAGGATGAATCTATCCCAAAGGGGAAGGTGAGCACATACTTTTGAGAACCCATTTGCATTGTACTAAATTGAGAAAAAGCTGATTGAGACTAAATTCAAACTCTACAATTGTTAGAAACAAACTCAAATCATATTTTCTATCTTGATATTCTGCTGACTTCTTAAATTTGAATTAGAGTTTGAACCCACACTCAACAATTTGAATATGTTAAGTGGGGCTCATTGAATTTAGGTGAGATATGGGTTCAAATATTTTAAAGAGATTTTTTATGCTTCCATTGGTTCATGTTTGAATTTTATTTTTATGTTTGGGGACCCTTTATTTAACAAATTTTAGTATGTTAAATAGAGGGTCAATTGATTTTGTTTAAGATTACTCATTTAGCAAATTTGGGTATGTTAAATGAGTTATTTGAAAACAATTTCTTCTTTTGCTTATTTTTCGATGATGTATATCATGAGTGAATTTGAAAATGGAATCTTTACATAGCAAATTTGTGTATGCTAAATAAAACCCGAATGTATTTGATTTTGATTTTGATTTTGTTTGAAATTTTGAAAAAAGGATCTTTACTTAGCAAATGTGTATAAGCTAAATAAAGCCCAAATATGTTTGATTTTGATTTTGAAAATGAGATCTTAATTAGCAAATTTTTGTATGCTAAATAAAAATCCAAATGTGTTTGAGTTTTGTGTTTTGATTTTGAAAATCGGATCTTTACTTAGCAAAGTTGTGTATGCTAAATAAAGTTTAAATGTTTTTGATTTTTGTTTTGATTTTTGAAAATGAGGTCTTTACTTAGCAAATTTGTGTATGCTAAATAAAGTTCAAATTTGTTTGATTTTTATTTTGATTTTTGAAAATGGAATATTTATTTATCAAATTTGGGTATGCTAAATAAAAATCCAAATGTGTTTGACTTTTGTGTTTTGATTTTGAAAATGGGATCTTTACTTATCAAATTTGTGTATGCTAAATAAAAATCCAGATGTGTTTGATTCTTGTGTTTGATTTTAACAAAGGGATCTTTACTTAGCAAATTTGGGTATGCTAAATAAAGTCCAAATGTGTTTGATTTTTTATGTTTTGATTTTGACAATGGGATCTTTACTTAGAAAATTTTTGTATGCTAAATAAAAATCCAAATATGTTTGATTTTTGTGTTCTGATTTTGAAAAAAAGATCTTTACTTAGAAATTTGGGTATGATAAACAAAGTCCAAATTTGTTTGATTTTTTGTATTTTGATTTTGACAATGGGATCTTTACTAAGCAAATTTGTGCATGCTAAATAAAAATCAAATATGATTGATTTTTTTTGTTTTGATTTTTGACAATGGGATCTTTACTTAGCAAATTTGGGTATGCTAAATAAAATCCAAATGTGTTAAGATTTTGTGTTTTGATTTTGAAAATGGGATCTTTACTTAGCAAATTTGGGTATGCTAAATAATGTCCAAATGTGTTAGATTTTTGTGTTTCGATTTTTGACAATGGGATCTTTACTTGGAGAATTTGGGTATGCTAAATAAAGTCCAAATGTGTTTGATTTTTGTGTTTTGATTTTGAAAATGAGATCTTTACTTAGCAAATTTGGGTATGCTAAATAAAGTACAAATGTGTTTGATTTTTTGTGTTTTGATTTTGACAATGGGATCTTTACTCAGCAAAGTTGTGTATGCTAAATAAAGTTTAAATGTTTTTGATTTTTATTTTGATTTTTGAAAATGAGGTCTTTACTTAGCAAATTTGTGTATGCTAAATAAAGTTAAAATGTGTTTGATTTTTGTTTTGATTTTTGAAAATGGGATATTTATTTATCAAATTTGGGTATGCGAAATAAAAATCCAAATGTGTTTGACTTTTGTGTTTTGATTTTGAAAATGGGATCTTTATTTATCAAATTTGTGTATGCTAAATAAAAATCTAGGTGTGTTTGATTCTTGTGTTTTGATTTTAACAAAGGGATCTTTACTTAGCAAATTTGGGTATGCTAAATAAAGTCCAAATGTGTTTGATTTTTTATATTTTGATTTTGACAATGGGATCTTTACTTAGAAAATTTTTGTATGCTAAATAAAAATCCAAATGTGTTTGATTTTTGTGTTTTGATTTTGACAAAGGGATCTTTACTTAGAAATTTGGGTATGATAAACAAAGTCCAAATCTGTTTGATTTTTTGTGTTTTGATTTTGACAATGGGATCTTTACTTAGCAAATTTGTGCATGCTAAATAAAAATCAAATATGTTTGATTTTTTGTTTTGATTTTTGACAATGGGATCTTTACATAGCAAATTTGGGTATGCTAAATAAAGTCCAAATGTGTTTGATTTTTGTGTTTTGATTTTGAAAATGGGATCTTTACTTAGCAAATTTGGGTATGCTAAATAAAGTCCAAATGTGTTAGATTTTTGTGTTTCAATTTTTGACAATGGGATCTTTACTTAGAGAGTTTGGGTATGCTAAATAAAGTCCAAATGTGTTTGATTTTTGTGTTTTGATTTTGAAAATGAGATATTTACTTAGCAAATTTGGGTATGCTAAATAAAGTACAAATGTGTTTGATTTTTTGTGTTTTGATTTTGACAATGGGATCTTTACTTAGCAGATTTGTGTATGCTAAATAAAAATCCAAATGTGTTAGTTTTTTGTGTTTTGATCTTGACAAAGGGATCTTTACTTAGCAAATTTTGGTATGCTAAATAAAGTCCAAATGTGTTTGATTTATCTATTTCGATTTTTGACAATGGGATCTTTACTTAGCAAATTTGGGTATGCTAAATAACATCCAAATGTGTTTGATTTTGAAAATTGGGATCTTTTCTTAGCAATTTTGGGTATGCTAAATAAATTCCAAATGTGTTTAATTTTTGTGTTTTGATATTAAAAATGTTATTTTGAAAAGGGGGGTTTCTATTTAACAAACATGTTGTGTTAAATAGAATCCAATTTGTTTATAATTTTCTTTTTTGAAAAATGAAACTCTCATTTGACAAATTTGGGTATGTCAAATGGAATTCCAATGTATTTTAATTTTCATGATTTTTGCAAAGGAGATTTCCATTTAACAAATTTTGGTATGTAAAATAGAAGTCAATCATGTTTAATTTTTCAAAGATGAAATTTTTGTGCATGATTAATGCTTTCGAAAAGAAGGAAATTCCAACTTAACACATGGGGAATGTGTTGAGTGGAATTTCAAATGGTGTGATTTTGTTTTAAAAAAAGAAACCACCATTCAACAAATTTGGATATATTGAATAAATAGGCTTATCTTCAAATTTGTACTTTTTGAAAAGGAAGAAATTCCAACTTCAACATATGTGGGATATATTGAAATAGAATTTCAATTTTATTATATGATTTTATTTGAAAATAAAATGTTCATTCAATAAATTTGGGTATATTGAATGAGGATGTTCATTTCCAAATATGTGCTTTTTGAAAGGGAGAAGCTCCAACTCTAATATATATGGAATATATTGGGTGGAGTTTCAATTTTATGAAATAATTTTATTTGGAAATGAAACCTTCATCCAATAAATTTGGGTATATTGAATGAGGATTTTGATTTTTAAATATGTGTTTTTTGAAAGATGATTCTTAACTTTGATTTTTGAAAAGATCTTACATGTAACAATCATGAAGATTGTTAGATGAGGTTGAGTTATGAATATTTTTGTGCAAGTATTTTATTATGTGAACTTTTTGGAAAGTGCTTTTGAAAAGTGATATTTTTATAAAGGATTGTTTTTCTTATTTGTGGAATGAACTTTGTCTTACCATAAAAATGGTAAGAAAAAAGGTCTCTAGTCATCCTTTTTTTATTAAATTTTATTTTCACTTATTGGGAGACCCAATATTGGTTTTAAGACCTACATGGAGTGAGGTCTTAAAACCTAAAGGACGTTAGCTAGCTTAGCTTAAGAATGATATGAGCTAAGTTCCAACTAAAAAGAAGGATAGTCTTGGATTCATAATGAAATATATACTCACTATCTATACTTGGAGATAATGACCATTTACTCAAGATGGAGAGAGGAATCATTCCCAGCGGAGTCGCCAAGAAAATCTATAGTGTTTATTTTTATTGTTTTATGTGTTGAGGTTATTATTAAGTGTGTTAGGGGACACAACGCAGATTCGCAGATGTACTTATTAAGATGATCAGGTACAACATTAAGGAATAGTGTACTATCTCGATAGATAGAAGTCACTGCCCTATAATGGGCCTAATCACCGAATAAGCACTCCTAAGGCATGATGGGTCTTCGAATGTACCAGAGATCTTTCTCCTACTTTACATGAAAAAGTAAAGCAGGGTTTATTTAAATCAAGTTTGTTAAGTTCCCTATGGATGCAAAGCCCTATAGTTAATTATGTATTAAAGAATGAGACTCCTTAAGAATATTCTTGATTAAGGTAAATGATCATTATCTCCAAAGACTTTAAAGATAGGACTATCAACAAATTGGTTATTTTTGAAAAATCAAGTGGGATTAATTAAAAGGATGGAGTTATTTTCGAAACCAAACTATTATTGACCTCATTTTTAGAATGAGCACTCTACCCCTCCATCTTATGCATAGGACTTCTCTTAGAATTTAAGAGTTCCTTAGTCTTAAGACACATCTAGTGATTAGGTGAACACTCAACTTAGCCCTAGAGACTTAGGAGAGTTAGCCATAGGAATAGGTCATGCCTTAGGGGTGTTAGGAAAATTTTCCTACCCTTAACTTGAACCATTCCTCACTTTCCTTCATTCAAGTCAAACTCCAAATCAATCTCATTTCATTTTCTCCAAATCTAAATCAACGCCATGATTGAAATTCATGTGATTGAAATCCATGATTGAAACCCATAATCAAAATCCATAAAATTCTAAGTCCAAATTTTTCTAAGTTTTTAATCTTCCCTTAAGGACTTAACCAAAATCTTGATCAAAATAAATTCAAATATTTAGGATTTTCTCGTAATTCATTTATATTCTCATTTATATTCACATATATAAATGAAATATAAATTCAAACCAATCAAACTAAACTCAAAATTCCAAATGAATTCACAAAATTTTCCTAAGTCCCATTAAGTTTCGCTTCATGGACTTAGCCTAAATCAACTCTAAACCAATTCAAAATCATGAGATTTTCTCAAAACTTATTTATATTCCCATTTATATTCACATATATAAATGAAATATGAATATAAATCAATCAAATTAAATCCTCAAATTAAAATTCCAAATCCAAAATCTTTCTCAAGTCTTTAATTTTCCATTAATGGACTTAGCCTAAGTCATGATCAAATCAATTCAAAGTCATGGAATTTTCTCATAATTCATTCATATCCTCATTTATATTTACATATATAAATGAGATATAAATATAAATCAATCAAACCAAATTGAAACTCTAAACTCCAAAATTTTCTTAAGTCTTTTAAATCCCCTTTTAATGGACTTAGCCTAAATCATGATCAAATCACTTCAAACTCTTGAAATTTTCTCAATGATCCATTTATATTCACATATATAAATGAAATATAAATTCAAACAATCAAAACCTATTCCAAAAATTAAACTCAAATCTACCCAAAATCTAATCAAAGCCTTTCAAGTCAAAATCTTGAACTTAGCCAAATCAACTTCAAATCAAGCCAAACTCTTGATTTTCCTTCATGATTCAATCAACCCTACAATCTTGAATCTATATATAAATACAAACTTCAATCACTAAACCAAAATCTAAGCCACAAATCAAACCTTAAATCCTTTCATTTTCACTCTTTAAATATGAAATTGTCAGATGAATCAAAACCCATTTGACTTCAAACCACTTGCAAATGGATTTATATTTCAATCATAAGTCCATATACAAGTTCAAAGCAAACTCAAATCAAACTTTGACCAAGCCATTTGAACCACTTAGGCTCACTTGACCCAATGTGACGTAAAGCACCCTTATGAGCCAAATTCTTATCCTAACCAAATTGGATTGAATTAAACTAACATATACCTCTCATCATGATCAACAATCATCATGGGATGATCAACCAACCAAATTGGGTCAAACCAAATCAAACCTATGGGTTGACCAAGTCAACACATAGCCCAAGATGAAACCTAAAATAGCCAAATTCTATCATAGGCCAAATTGATTGAAACCATTGATCTAAGTTCATTTATGGACAATGTTTGAACCTGACCAAGTCAATATTTGATCCTAACCTAGCCCAATTGGTCCCTTGACCCAAGTTGACCCAACTTAACCTAAAAAGTCAAAATGTGTCATAACTTGATCTAAGCCAAATTGATTGAAACCAATGGGCCAAGTTCATTCCAAATCACTTGTGGAACTTGATCAAATCCTCAATTAGCCAACTAGACCTAACCTAGCCCAATTCACCTTAGACCCAACTTGACCTAAAAGGGTCATGTTGAGCCAAATTTGAACATAACTAAAATTGATTGAAAATAAAGATACCAACTCTACATAAGACTAAAACCTAAACCACTTGACTCAAATAGGTCAAATGGGTCAACTTGACCCTTTTAACCTAAATGAAGTCATATGAGTTAAATTCAAAACTATACCAAACTGAATCAAACCAACCAAAACATTTCAAATGGTCATATGAACTTGACCCAACCCTTGGTTTGACCCAATTTGACCAATTGGTCAACTTGACCCAAGTTGACCCATTTTAACCTAAATGGGTCAACATGAGCCAAACCTTATCAAATGAATTCAAAATAACCTAGTTTCTCCACATACCCAACATATCCAAATTAAAAAATTAGCAAAATAACCATCCTACCCCTAGTCCATAGAACAAATTTTAGCCTAATCCATGGGTAATTTGGTCATACTCTCTTCATATCAGCTTGATGCCTTCCTAATAGCTCAAGTGGACCTAATGAAGAGTTGTACATCCAACCTAATGGGTTTGGGTCAGCCCAAATGGACCCAAGGCCAAACTCGACCCCATGGGTCAAATTGGCTAATTCAGAATCCTTCCTCCACCCAATTTGATGCATGTGAGAGGTTGGAAATTCACTCAAGGCTTTAAACTGATGTGCAAAGAGCTAAAAGCCTAAATAACCTCTCCAATGTGGTCAATTGGATCAAAATAGTAAGGGAGGTGTCGGTCGTTCGATTGCCATAGGGGGAGATATACTCCCCCTAATTCAATTTGAAATTATGATTCCCTCACTCAATTGAAGCATAGAGAGTGTTAGGAAAGATCAGAGAGCCATCCTAAGCTTTCTAAGAGGGATTTGAAAAGTGATCTTCTCAATTTTTGCCATTGAAAAATAGGGGAGCTCACTTGAACCTTCAACTTCCTCCACACTCAAAGCTACTTCAATTCCTCTCGTACACTCCCTCTAAGGATCAATTTGAGTGCACCTAAGCTCTCATTTGAGTTCCCAAAGAAAGGAGAGAAAAAATTGAATCAAAGCTATAAGGGAGATCAAGTGGTGTTGGTCCACAGGAAGATCCACTCAACCCCAAGGCTTGAAACTTTCAACAGGGCTTCGTCTCCACTAGACGAATCTCATCGATCGGCTCGGCGATCACCTCCGTGAGGTATGGAATTTTTTGACCACTTAGCTTAGGGGGTGTTAGTCTTTTATGAAGGAAATTTTCAAGTCATGTAAATTCCACCATTGGATATGCTCCTTCTTAGCTTTAGATGGTGTGGGAATAATTTCATTCCAATATGAGCTCAATCGAGCTCAGATCTTTCCTAAGATCATGGATGGCCTCTATTGATCAAAAGGGAAGAACAGGGGAGATCCTGGCCATACATCCGCACATTTTTTGGATGGATGACCAATATTATTTCCATGTTTCAAAATTAATAATCCCTTTTATAAATCGTGGGATGATCCCTGGTCGTTCGATCCTTGATTTAATGGCAAGGATCAAAGTGCGTCTCGCCGCCACACCGCCATTTGGATGAGACGTTTAAGTAAGGGGCTCACCATGCGATGCATCTAAAGCATGCTAACCACCGCCATCACGTGTTGCGCTGTGAGCTGACAGATTAGTTAGAGAATTTAATTAATGTTAATTAATCTCCTGATCTTCTAAACTTCATATCTCCTTCAATAAAATTTAGAAAAATATGAGGTAAAATCCTATAGAAAGATAATTCATCCTAAAATATTTTTAAAATGATTTCAATGGATTTTAAATTATTATTTTCTCTGATTTTGGGTTTTATTAGAAATCTCAGTTTGTTAATTACTCCTTAATTAATTCTGATTAATCTCAAACTTCTTGGATATGTTTTAGGGGATATGACCTCTACCTCCCCTAATTTTCTTAGAATTTATTAAATGCTTAATTACGGGAATTGCAAATGTGCTTCCAAATTACCTCCTTATATAATTAAGGATAATTAAGGTGTGATTAATAGTTTTAATCCATTATTAGAGTTGATTAATATCAGATCCAGTAGACAGGAGATTCGGGAAATAATTTTGGGTCATTTCCCTTAAGCTATTCTCTAAACCCCCTTTTCTTTCCCTAATCCTCTATTAATTAAGGGTTAATTCATTAATTATCCCCGTAATTAATTTCTAAAAAATTATAAAATTTCCAGAACTTTATTAATCTACTTTGGGTAGATGCTTAGGTGTTTAAGAACCTAAGTTCAATTAAGGAAATCAAAACCCAATTCTTATGTGTGAAGGGGTGATTTGAAATTACTTAAGTTAAACACCTTAATTTAATTAACCATTAATTATAAGCCAAATTGCATTAGGCCCTTTTCTTCCTAGGTTCATTGCAAGTTTAAATTCTTTATGATTTTTTATGTCATCTCATTGGCTCATAATTACTTGGTTAACTCTACTAAGGTGGTGTAGGTAAGGGTTAATTAATTTGCTTAATTCATACCTTAACCTAATTGATACATAAAAATGAATCTAATCATATAAAAATTAAACAAAAACATCAAACATATGTGGGAATGGGTTAGGAATAGCAAACTCAACTCACCTTTCCAAAATTAAATCAAACATAAGACCAAACAAAAATCACATTGAATAAGCTTTGATTTATTTTAAACTTTCTTATATCATAAGAATGTCTTTAGAATTTAATTAAAGTGAATGTGTTTACATGCTTTCATTACTTTGACTCTTTCCCTAACATGTTAAATTTATATTTCATGTGGTTTCATGCATCCATATTTTTCAAATTCAAATTTAAAAAATGAAATTATTTACGTTATGTCAAATTTGCATGTGTTGGCTAAACTAGAAATATGAATGGCTATTATCACTACTAAATTCAAATTATTTTCAGAATAAATAAATCAAATGCATAAAATTGAAAGTGTGCTACTTATATTTTAATTATAAGCTTGCATGCGAAAGAATATAAGGATGTGCTTAGCATGGATTTCCTTTCTCTCTTATGTTAGTATAGTTTTGAATAGGAGTTGGTAAGATGTATGGTTCATTTGAAAAGAACCTAACACTTACCTAATTCCATATCCTATTCATTCTTATGCTATCACTTAAGAAGGGTTACCTATGCTTGTATGCATAAATGGCATAAATAAAATGAATCAATTAATATAACTTTTGCATTCTTTCTTTTTCATTCATTTCTTTTATACACATATTTGTATTTAAGGATAGTGGTATATTAGTCTGGACAACCCTGAGATTGTAAGGCTTTAAGTAGCCCTAAGTAGGTCTTGTACCTTACACCTTTGGTTAACAATGGCGCTATACTCACTTATGTCTTGCTTACTTTCATGTGTGCATGTGAAAAATTAGATAAGGAAACCCTTTTCTACTTAAGAAAAATCATGCATATTAAACTTCCAAATTTCTTTAAATGGATTACTTAGAATGCATCATAAAGTGTGTTAAATATTCTCATTTGTATGTATAGATATGCTTAAGATTTATTGATATGGATGTTATACATGTTGGGAAAGAAATGAAGGAATGTATGTTTTGTGAATTTGGTTCATTTTATTCAATCTTAAAATGACTTTCTTTTTTAATAGGCTTGTTTAGAGTTCATCTACACTTAGGATTAATTAAAAGTTTTAATCAAAACATACTAAACAAAACTAAAATGTGAATCTACTTTAGAAATTACTTAGGTTAGAGAAGAAAAGAGAGGTTCTCTTCTCTTTTCCTCTCTTCATAGCTAAGTAATTAATTGTAGGATTCACTTGAACCAAATCAAAACATGAAATAAAATCAATCATAAAATAATTAAATAACTTAAATGAAATCCTCCTCTAAGTTGAACATGTTTTCACACTTAGAAAATTTGAACCTAAAGCTATAGCTAAGCATACCACACAAATCTTCAAAGCACACACATTAACCTAAGTCACCACTTCTAGCTTTAGGTTAGGATGGTGCATGGTTTGATGTTTGTTTTATTTTATGATATATCTTTTAGATTGAATGTTAGGGTGTATGCTCGTAGAATGAATGGTAGGATGCTCTTAGTCTACCTATTCTCTTATGTAAGGGATTGTGCTTAAGGGGCGCTAGCATAAATAAAAATATAAATGCTTTTGCTTGTAGATGCATTATACCCATAAGAATAATCTAATAGGCCAGGTGGACTTAGTCACCCATATGTGGGGTGATAAGTCCAATATGCATGCTTGGGATTTGTTTGGTTTATTTTAGCTAATATCTATTTTACACATGTTAATTAGATTTCCATTCTTTTCCTTTTTATATAAATTTGTGTAATTAGGATTTTTGAATGATTGTTATGGGGATTAGGAAGAGCATTAGTCATAAGATCCTATCTTATGCACCATATGAAGCCTTGGACCATCTACCTTCCAACCATCCAAAACAAAGAACCAGAGAAGAAAGAAGAAAAGAAGAAGAAAGAAGAAGAAAATAAAGAAATGAAGCTCATGAATTCCTTGATTAACCGTAATTTAATTCATTTGTAATCCAGGTTGTATAAGGGTAGAGCTTGGCTACCTAATTTGTTATTTTCAATTTTATGCGGTGGTGCCTGACCACAATGGCCTTTTATTCTTTTTGCGATTAGCATTATAAATTGATTGCTTTTGCATTAAGTGGGATCTTTTCCTAGTTTCTTCCTTACTTTATGTATGGCCTGAATGTGGATTTGGCTCTTTAGGGAAAAATAAATCTTTTACCAAAGTTAACAACTCAAACTAAAAAAATAAAGAACTCATAACCTCACCTAAAGCTTAGGTTTAAAATCAAGATAAAAGAATTAGAAACCCTTTAGCTAGATGAGTATTTCTTTTATAATATCATACACAACAGCATCTTATTTCACTTTTTATTAGAGGGATTCCACCTTTGCCAGAGAAACTTGGCTTGACCTTTAAGAGCCATGATGGAAACACACCTCCTCCCTTCACCATTGATTGGCCAATAACTTTATTTCTCATGCACATATAAACTTAACTGAGTCAAAATAATTATCCAAAAATAAAAATAAAAAAATGAAATTTGAATTGCATTAGATTTAGGTCATTTGAAGCATGTCCCTGGATGATTTAGTCTCTTTAGGGAATGAGTTTAAGGATTGTATCTTTCTAAATAAATAACAGCCTAGCTATCTTGCATAAGCATTTGACTTGCCTACATGTATTTAAAATTGTAGGAGTTAGTTGGCGACCACCCCCAGGCGATTGTAAGTCCAAGCTGTCGGGTGGTTTGTCCTCTCTTATGGAGGCAAACTAATTACCCATTTTCACCTTAGATTTAGGTTGTGCTTTCGGCCTTCGACAAAGCTCCCTAGATTTAGGTTCTGAGGTTGCTTCTCCCCTTTGTAGGTCATAAGTATAATTTCTCACCTCTTAGATATTTTCTTAATCTTGTGCTAAAGAATCATATGTCCTAAATTTCTAATGAAAAAAGTAACTCAAATTAACTAAACCAATTTCAAAAATATAAAGCCCAACTATAGGATAGTTTGAGATGCTTACTAGGTTTCCTAGCATCATGGGAATCTCCTACTAATCTTTTATTTTAGCTTTGATAATAACTCCCTCCCTTTGATCAATCCCATTTGATCTTCAAAAATGATCTAATCGATTGATAGTCCTTTCCATTTAAAATCTTTGAAGACAATGATCATTTATCTTAATCAAGAGTTTTCCTAAGAAATCCCTATTTTTTAAGATGTAATTAACTATGGGGGCTTGCCCCTATAGGGAACTTAATGAACCCAGTTTAAAATAAATCATAATTTACTTTTCCATGTAAAGTAGGGGAAGAATCTCTGGTACATATGCAGACCCATCATCCTTAGGAATCCTTATTAAAGTGTTTTGGTCCATTAAAGGGTAGTGACTTCTATCTTTCGAGATAGGACACTATTCCTTGATGACGTGCTCGATCACCTGAATAAGTACATCTACAGATCTGCGTGACATACTAAAAATATGAATTTTTATAGTCTTGCCTTTCTTTTCTCAGCAATAAATTTGAAGGAGACCCTACAGAAATTTTTCTCCACAACTATCCTATGGTTGGGCTTTATATTTTTAAAAATTGAGATGAATTCTATGTTTGAGTTGAATTTTTATTTGAAATCTAGGGCTTACAATTCTACAATACAACATCATGAAAATGCCTAACAGCTGAGGATTTATTCTTGTAGCTCGTAAAAGGAAAAAACAATCTCGGATCCTGAAATCTAGGGAACTTTGGCGAGGGTCAAAGCATGACCTAAATCTAAGGCAAAAATGGGAATATGGTTTATCTCTACAAGAGAGAATAAATTATTCAACTGTTAGACTGAAACCACCTGGAGTGGTCGCCAATAACTCCTCATATGACTTTAAATACATGTAGGAAAGTCTTACGCTTTGCAAGATGGCTAGGTTGTTGTTTATTTAGAAAGTAGACTAAGTCCTTAAACACACTCCTTAATATACTAGATCATGAAGGGCATGAATAATGAAGTAAATCTAATGCAAAATTTGTTAAGTTTTATTTTGATTTTTGGACATTTTTATTTGACACGTGCTATGGGATTTCATATGCCTAATGCATGAGAAAATTGGTTATGGGACAAAATCAGAAAGAAGGTGTATTTCCACCATGGCTCTCAAAGGTCAAGCCATTTTCTCTGGCAAAGGTGGAAGCCCTCCATTAGCAAAAGTGAGACAACATGATTTATGCATGATGTGAGACATGCAACATCCAGCTAAGGGGTTATTAAATCTTTTATTATCTTGATTTATGTCTTAGGCTTTAAGTGAGGTTATAAACTATTTAGTTTAATCTTGAGTTGATTAATTGGAAAAAAAAATTATTTTTTCCCTAAAAGCCTAATCGCATCCAGGCCATTCAACAACCACTAAATAATTAAGAAACTAGGAAAATCATGCCATCCTAATTGTGCAATCATAAACATAACATCAATTAATTTATAAAATTAGCACAAAAGAATAAGAGGTCGATGTGGTCAGGTTCCACCGTACAACCCAAAAAGAAATGTGGGTAGTTGAGCTCTACCTTTATACAACCCAGATTACAAATGAATAATTACAATTAAAAGGAATTCATGTTACGGGGATCTTCATTCTTCATTCTCCATTTCTTCATTTCTTCATTTCTTTCTTTCTTTTGGTTTGACTTGTGATGTACTTGCTCCAAAGGTATCACATGGTACATAATACTTGATCTTGTAACCAATGGTCACCTTCATTCTCCCATAACATTCATTCCAAATTTTAATTATAAAATTTACATCAAAATGGGAAAGATAAATCTAACTATACTTGTAAAATAAAGGCTAGCTAAACATACCACACAACCCAAGCAGTTATATGAATAATTTGGACTTAGGAACCCACATATGAGTAACCAAGTCCACCTGTCCTAATTTGGGTTATGCTTAGGGGTATAAGCAACCTGTACAACAAAAGTATTTATATTTTTATTACAGCACCCCTTAAGCACAACCCCTTGCTAAAAGCATGATTAGGCTAATATCGGCCTAACACCCAGACTACGCACATGCACCCTAACATCTAGTCTAGAAATATTATACCACAAAACAAAATCATTCATCAAACCATGCACCGCCCTAACCTAAAGTTAAAAATGGTGACTTAGTCTAATGTGTGTGTCATTTAAGGCTTATGTGGCATGTCTTAGCTAGCTTTAAGATTTGAATTTTTTAAGTGTGAAAGATTCAATTTAGATGGTGGTTTCATTTTTAGTGATTTAGTTTATTTGTTAATTTTAGTTGGTGATTTGATTTGGTTTGAATGAACCTACACTTAATGACTAGATGTTGTGAAGAGAAGAAAAGAGAAGAGAACTTCTCTTTCATCCCTACTTTAAAACATTTATAGGGAAGATTGATTGATGAATTTCCTTTAGTGAATGTTTTATTATGTATTTTAATTAACCCTAAGTTTATATTTACTCTAAATAGCCCTATTTAATAAGAAAGGCATCTTAGGATTATTTAAGGTGGATTACTACTACATAACACACACCCATTTATTTCTTTCACCATGTATACCATGTAGATGAATAATCCTAAGCATACCTATACATGCAATGCAAATTTTAGCACACTTTGATGATAAATGCTAAGAGATATGATTGGAAAATTTGGATATTCAATTGATGGATGTCTTTATAATGTTGAAAAGAGGGATTTCTTATCCATTAACAAAATGCACATTCACATGTATAAAAGTTGTAAGTGAGTACAGCGCCATTTTTTTCTACACCAGCGGCATAAGGTACAAGACCTACTTAGGTCAACTTAAAGTCTCGCAGCCCCAGGATGTCCAGACTAATATACCATTTTCTTAATATATGTAGATGTACAAAAAAACCAAATGGATAAAGAATGATGCAAAAGATTATGTTTGATTTGGTTGTATAATTTACATGTGTAATATGATGATCCTTCTTAATTCATAATATAGAAGTGCATTGGAATAAATTTAAGTAAGTGTTGGGTTCTTTTCAAATGAACTATACACTTTGCAAATCCTATGTAAATCCATATAAGAGAAGAAGAGAGAGTTTTATAATGCACATCTTATGCTATAATCACATTTAAGCTTATAAATTTTTATAAGTAGCATCACTTCATTCATAATATTTGATTTATAGGTTTTAAAAATAATTTTTGATTTAATAGTGATAATAGCCACTCATATTCTTAACTTTAGCCAAAACATACAATTTTACATAAAAGAAATTATTTTAATTAATTGATTTTTGAAAGAAATGAATGCATGATTTCATATCGCAACTAATATTTAGCATGCTTGGAAAGAAATAAAGGGATATAAGCACATGACTTCATTCACCCTAATTACTTCCTAAGGACAATCATATAAAATAGGATTATTTAAAATGAATCAAAATTCTTTAAGGAGATTTTATTTTTGAATTTGATTTGACTTAGGAAATATGAAAAGGGTTTGTTGGTCCTAACCCATTTCCGCATGTGTGAATTAGTTTGTGTGATGAAATATTTAAATTTCTTTTCTTCTAAGATGTATACTTCCATATTCAATCTATGCAAAATAAAATGAAGATAGATATATATTCTTTCACATTTTGGACACCACGTAAATACGCAGATGGAAATGCCTAAGCGGTGAGGATTTATACTTATGGCACGCATAGGGGAGAAGCAACCTCATAACCTAAATTTAGGGAGCTTTGGCGAGGGCCAAAAGCATGACCTAAATATAAGAAGAAAATGAGTATTTGGTTTACCTCTCTACAAGAGAGGATAAACTACCTGACTGTTGGACTTACAACCGTCTAGGGTGGCCGCCAACTAACTCCACGTATGATTTTAAATTCATGTAGGAAAGTCATATGCTTTATGCAAGATAGCTAAGCTATTGTTTATTTTAGAAAGAGACTAAGTCCTTAAACTCACTCCCTAAAATGCTAGATCATGTAGGGCCATGAAATATGACCTAGATCTGATGTAAAATATATTAGATTTTACTTTCATTTTTGGACAATCATTTCACTCAGGCATATAGGATATATTTGCCTAATGCATGATAAATAAGATTATGGGCCAAAATTAGCGAGAAGGGGAGTTGTGTTTCCATCATGACTCTCAAAGGTCAAGCCAAATTCTCTGACAAAGGTGAAAACTCTCCAATTAAGAGTGAAATAATATGCTTTTATGCATGATATTAGAAAAGAAATATTCATCTAGCTAAGGGGTTGCTAATTATTTTATCTTTATTTTTATCCTAAGCTTTATATCTTGCTAATTTCTAACCTTATACAACCTAGATTATAAATGAATTAATTTACAATCAAGTAATGAAATTCATATTATGGGGGTCTTCATTTCTTTTTTTTCTTTTTTTCTTCTTTCTTCTTTCTTCTTTCTTCTTTCAGTTCCTTCTTTTGGAAGTTTGGAAGGTAGTTGCTCCAAAGGCTTTACATGATATATAAGATGAGATCTTATGACCAATGTTCATCCTAATCCCCCTTAACATTCATTCCAAAATCTTAATTGCAAAAATTACATGAAAAGGAAAAGTAAATCTAACTAACACCTATAAAATAGAGATTAGCTAAACAATGATGCAAATCTCAAGCATGTATATTGGACTTCGCACCACACCCATGGGTAACCAAGCCCACCTGGCCTATTGGATTATGCATAGGGGTATAAGCACCTGCACAGTAAAAGAATTTATATTTTTATTATGGGGCCCCTTAAGCATAATCCCATATAGAAGACAATGATTAGACTAAATCGTCCTGCCATTCATTCTATGCACATGCACCCTAACATTCAAATTAGAAATAATACATCACAAAAAAAAATCAAACATCAAGTCATGCACCGCCCTAACCTAAAACTAGAAGTGGTGACTTAACCTAATGTGTGTGATGTTTAAGGTTTGTGTGGTATGCTTAGCTAGGCTTTAAGGTTCAGATTTTCTAAGCATGAAAAAGTTCAACTTAGAGGATGGTTTTATTTAAGTTATTTAGTTTATTTGGGTCAATTTTATTTGATGATTTTTGTTTGATTTAAATGAACCTACTTAATTACTAAAGGTTGTAAAGAGACAGAAAAGACAAGAGAAATTCTCTTTCCTTCCCCACCCTAAGTAATTTCTAAAGCATATTCATGTTTGATTTTGTTTAATGAATATTTTATTATGTGTTTTAATTCATCCTAAATTTAGATTTTTTTTCCTAAACAACCTATTTTAAAAAAAGGCATTTTAAGATTAAGTAAAGTGAACTAATATCACAAAACACATATCACTTCATTTCTTTCCCAACATGTATAACATGCATATGAATTAATCCTAAGAATATCTATACATACAAATGGAAATATTTAGCACACTTTGTGATAAATGCTAAGAAATGTTACTTAAGAAAATTGAAATGCTTTATGATGCATGACGTTCATTAAGTAGAAAAGAGGGGTTTCTTTTATCCATTATTCACATGCACATGTGTATCTATGAAAGGAATAAGTGAGTACGATGTCATTATTAGTACCAGAGGTGTAAGGTACAAGACTTACTTAGGGCTAATTAAAGCTTCACAACCCTAAGATTTTTTAAAAAAATATACCACTTTCCTTAAATACAAACACATGTACAAAAGAAATGAATGAAAAAGGAAAGATAAAAAAATTGTATTTTTTGTTTGTTTTGTTTATGCAATGTATATGTACAAGTGTTGATGTCCTTCTTAGGTAATAACATAGGAATTGATAGGAATAGGTTTAGGCAAGTGTTATGTTCTTTTCAAATGAACTATACACTTGGCCAAATCTTATTCAAAACTAAGCTAAAAGAGAAGAGAAGGAAAGCCATACTATGCACATCTTCATATTTATATCCACATACAAGCTAATAAATAATTATAAGTAGCACACTTTCAGTTTTAGGTGTTTTATTTATATATTTTAAAATAAGTTTTGGATTTAATAGTGATAATAGCCATTCATATTTTTTACTTTAGCCAAAACATGCAATTTGACATAAAGGAAATATTTCATTTTTAATTTGATTTTAAAAAGTATGAATGCATAAATTTCATATGACAAACACATTTAGCATGCTAGGAAAGAAATAAAGTGATGAAAGTAATGTAAATTCATTCAGCCTAATTAATTTCTAAAGACAATCCTATGAAATAAGAAAGTTTTTAAGTGAATCAAAGTTTGTTTAATGTGATTTTTTTTTTTTGAATTTGTTTTATAATTGACTTAGGAAATGTGAAAGAATGTTTGCTAGTCCTAACCCATTTCCCCCATGTGTATGGCATTTTAGTTTAATCTTTAAATGATTAGATGGTTTTTATATTTTGATTAGGTTATGGTATGAATTTAATGTGTTAATTATCCCTTAGTTATACCACCTTAGCATATTTAACCAAATAATTATGAGCCAATGATATGACATAAAATCATACAAGGAATTTAAATCAGCAATGCACCTAAGAAGAAAAGGGGCCTATTGCATTTGGCTCATGATTAATGATTAATTAAGCTGAGGGATTTAAGTTAAGTAATTGCATAACCCTTATCACACATATGAGTTGGAATTTGATTTCCTTAATGTACTTCGATTATTGAACATCTAAGCATCTACCCAAAGTGAATTAGTTAAGTTTTGAAAAGTTTTAGAATTTTATCAAATTGATTAGGTAGGTAATTAGTGAATTAATCTTTAATCAAGTTTGGATTAAGGAAGAAAGAGGGGGGGGGGGGGTTTAAGGAATAGCTTAAGGAAAATATCCCAAAATTATTTCCAAAACCTCTTATTCACTTAAACAAACCTTAATTAACTCAACCAAGGGATTAAACCACTGATTACACACTTAATTTTGGCTTAATTATATTAAGAGGGTAATTAGAAATTAATCTAGTAATTCTCTTAATTAAGCCATCAATAAATTCCAAGAAAAATAGGGGAGGCAAAAGCCATCCCACTAATTATACATAAGAAGTTTGGGATTAATCAGTGGGGTAATTAAAGAGTAATTATCAAAATTATATTCCTAATAAATCTTAATTCAAAAAATAATAATGTTCAAAATTCATTAAACTCAATTTTATAATATTTTAGATGTAAATACCTTTCATATGCAATTTCGTTCACATTTTTTTTTTATTTTTCTACACTTAGATATGATTTTTTGAAGTTCCATTGCTTAATTAAGTAATTTAAATCCCTAATTATATAGTTAATCCCATCAGCGCCATGTGGAGGATGATGTGATGCGCGCTTTCCACGTGGTACAATTCGTTATTTAAGTTGTCACATTGTAGCGCCACATCAGCGGCGGTGCTATGCATTTTCTCCCTATCCGTCCGATCAAGGATCAGACGGCTAAAGTTAGAACCACACTTTTAAAGGGATTAAATGACGGATCTACATGGATTTAATCAAGATCATCCATCCAAAACACGCGAGATGGATGGTTTGTGATTCATCCTTAAGATCGCCTATGGGAGATGGCCACCGTCCATCTTCCATGGCATGATTCGAGCTCAATTGAGCTTGGATTGATCCCAAATTCAACCCACGCCATCATCAAGCAAGGGGATGAACATCCAATGGCTAGTTTTGCATGGGGTGAAGATTCTCTTCATAAAGGACCAAGAAAATTTGAAACTAAGCTCAGTTTAATGGCATACCTCACTGGAGGCTATCACCGATGCTCAATTCCCTTGGAGAAGATTTGTTTAGTGGAGGCAAAGCTTTGTTGAAGTTTTGAGGCCTTGAAATTGGATGGATCCTTTTATGGGTCAAGTCCACCTTCACTTGAGCTCGATCTTGATCAAGAGTGGTCCTCCCTTTCCTTAGGAACTTCAATGAAACTTGGAGTGAGTTCGATTTGATCCTCTGAGGGATCTCAAAGGAGGAATTAGCTTGGTATTGAGTGTGGAGTAAGTAGGATTTCAAGTGGAGCTCCCTTATTTTTAGTCTATGAAAATTGAGAAAATGGAAATTCAATTTCACTTTGGAAAGCTTGGAATCACTTGGCAATGGATCCTCTAGCTTCCTATACTTCAATTGAATAGGGTCGAATGAGATTCAAGTAAAATTAGGGGGAGTATATCTCCCCTTAGAGCAATTGAATGGTTGAGCCTTCTCTTGCCATTTTGATCCAATTGAGCTCCTTGAATGGGATTGTTAGCCCATATAATGTGTCCTTCCATTCGGTTTGGCCTAACGAGTGAAGTAGTGGAACTCCCATGTGCTTAAATCAAGCGAAGGAGGGATTCCATGCAGCCATGTTCAAGCAAGTGGTCAGTTTTGACCTTAGGCTAGGTTGGGCTGACCCAAACCCATTGGGTTAGGTGTACCACACTCACTAGTGTCCACTTGATCCACTAAGAGGGTGCCAAGTGGTCATGAACAGGATTTGACCAAATTCCAAGTGGATTTGGCCAAAATTTACCCTATGGCCTAGGGGTAAAATGATCATTTGGCTTGGGTTTCAATTTTAATATGTCGATATATTTGAAAAATAGGTTAGGCCAAGTTTCATTGAATTTGGAATTGGTTTGATGTGATTTGGCTCATGTTGATCCATTTAGGTCAAAATGGGTCAACTTGGTTCAAGTTGGCCAATTGGTCAAATTGGGTCAAACCAAGGGTTGGGTCAAGTTCATATGACCACTTGAAATGTTTTGGTGGCTTTGGTTTGATTCAATTTTGTTTATATTTTGTTTTAGTTCAATTGAGTTCATTTAGGTCAAATGGGTCAAGTTGACCAAATTGACCCATTTGACATATTTGGGTTACGTCATGGGTTGGTTCATGTATCATTGGTCATATGAAATGTATTGGTATCTTTGTTTCTAATCAATTTGGTTTATATTTGAGTTTGGCTCAATATAAAGGGTCAAGTTGGGTTCAAGGTCAATTGGGTTAGGTTAGGTCTAGTTGGCCAATTGAGGCTTTGGTCAAGTTCAACAATCATTTTGGAATGAACTTGACCCATTGGTTACAATCAATTTATCTTAGATCAAGTTTTGACATGTTTTGACTTTTTAGGTTAAGTTGGGTCAACTTGGGTCAAGTGGCCAATTGGGCTAGGTTAGGCTTAAATGTTGACTTGGTCAAATTCAAACATTGATCATGAATGAGTTTTGATCAATGGGTTCAATCCATTTGGCCTATGGTGGATTTTGGCTATGCAGGGTTTCCTTTTGACTAAGTGTTGACTTGGTCAACCCTTAGGTTTGACTTGGTTTGACTCAATTTGAGTGATTTATTACCTTATGATGATTGTTGATCATGATGAGAGGTTTAGATGGGCTTAATTCAATCAATATGGTTAGGATTAGAATTTGGCTCATAAGGGTACTTTAGGTCACTTTGGGTCAAGTGAGCCTAAGTAGGTTAAATGGCTTGGTCAAAGCTTGATTTGATTTTGATTGAATTCACATATGGACTTATGATTTCAATATAAATCTATTTACAAGTGGTTTGAAGTCAAATGGGTTTTGATTCATTTGGCAATTTCAAGTTCAAAAGGGTGAACATGAGTTTGACTTGGGACATGATTTGAGTTTTTGTTTGATGATTGAAGTTTATATATTTGGATTCATGATTGAAGGATTGATTGAATCATGAAGAAAATCAAGAGTTTGGCTTGATTTGAAACTGATTTGGCTTAGTTTAAGATTTTGACTTCAAAAGCTTAGGTTGAATTTTGATTGAATTTGAGTTTGATTTTTGGAGTTAGTTTTTGGTGGTTTGAATTTATATTTCATTTATATATATATGAATATAAATGGAAATATAAATGGGTTATGAGAAAATTTTAAGGATTTGAAGTGATTTGAACTTGATTTAGGCTAAATCCTTAAGAGGGAATCAAAGTGACTTAGGAAAGATTTTTGATTTAGATTTAGTTTGAATGATTTGAATTTATATTTTATTTATATGTGAATATAAATGAGAATATAAATGGGTTGTGAGAAAATTTTATGAATTTGAATTGATTTAGGCTAATCCCATAGGAGGGAATCAAAGGACTTGGGAAAGATTTTAAACAGAGAATTTCAATCATGGGCTTTAATCATAAGTTTCAATCATGGGTTTTAATCATTTGGCATTGATTTGGATTTGGAGAAAATCAATTAAGCTGGAATTGATTTAGGTTTGATGTTGATTTGATTTGGAGTTCGGCTTGAAGGAAGGAGGAGAGGAATTTGGTTCAAGCTATAAGGTAGGCAAATTTTTCTAACACCCCTAAGGTATGATCTATTCCTATGGCTAACTCTTCGAAGTCTCTAGGACTAGGTTGAGTGTCCACCTAATCACTAGATGTGTCTTAAGACTAAGGATCTCTTAAAGTATAAGAGCAGTTCTATGTCTAAGCTGAAGGGGTTGAGAGCTCATCCTAAAAATGAGGTTAACAGTTTGGTTTAATTTAGAATAATTAGGTTGATTTTATGTTTTGATTAGGTTAAGGTATGAGTTAAATCCATTAATTACCCCTTTCCTATACCACTTTAACATAATTATCCAAGTAAGTTTGTGCCAACATATGATATGCAACCACATGAAAATTAAATCAACAATGCACCTAAGTAATGAAGGGGCCTAATGCAATTGGCTCACAATTATTGATTAATTAAGCTAAAGGGTTTAATTAAATACTTCCATAACCATCCTACACATATAGTTTGATTATAATTTCCTTTGAAATCCTCTTAGGTTATGGAACACTTAAGAATCTACCCAAGAATTAAATGATTAAGTTCTGGAATGATTTAGTTTTGAGTTTGATTAATTGAACTAATTAATGAAGTGATTAAGTCATTACTTAATTTGAAAATTAATTAGTGTTTATCCAAATGAAATAAACTTAGGGGAAAAGATTGGAAAAGAAATCCTAATCTCATTCACTAAGTCCATTCACTATTTTATGACAAATAGCAAGCTTAATTAATGAATTTATCACTGTTTAATAGGTTAATTAATAATTTAATTAATTAACAAAGTAATTAGGGATGAAATAAAGTAATTCACATAATTACTCAAGAAATAAATTCTAAGAAAATCATGGGAGGCAGAGGTTATCCCACTAATTAATCCCAAAAAGTTTGGGGTTATTTGTAGGATTAATTTGAGAGTTATTAGCTTAATTACATTTCCAATAAAACCCAAATTAAGTTAAAATGACTATCCAAAATTAATTAATTTTAATTTTTCATTATTTGTCTCTGAATTATCTATGAAATGAGTGTTTATTTATATTTTTTAGATTTTTCTACAATTAGTTATGAATTTTAGAAGTTTCATCATTAAAATTAGATTAATTAAGCTTATTTAACCCCTTAAGCCCGTCAGGCAAAGTGGCGGCTGACACGACGGGCTTTCCACGTGGCGTGATGAGATAGGTTATTTAAGTTGTCACATCCATCGACTGAGTCAGCTGGCAATGGATGCATCTTCTCTGAGGGTCATCTGATCTAAGATCGGATGGCTAGGATTAATCCTGTGGTTTAGGCTTAAACCAAAGGGGATCTAGCACGATCTAATCACAGCCGTCCATTCCAATCACACAGACCTGACGGCATGTGATCCTTATCCTTCATGAGCGATGAGAGACAAACTCACTTCATCTCTCTTCATTCAATTTGAGCTCACCCGAGCTCAGATTGGGATCAAAATGATCCCATACCTTCGGAAGGAGGGGGGATGCACATCCAACGGTCAATATTTCAAGGGGTGATAATTTTCTTCAAAAATGGCCAACCAAATTTTCCTATGGCTATGGTTTTGAGCAATTACCTCACCAGAGGCTATCACCAGCGCTTCCAATAGAGGAGGAAACTTCGTCTAGTAGAGACAAAGCCCTGTTGAAGGAATTAGGTCTTGACTTGAAGTAGATTGCTCGGTTGACCAAGCTCCCCTTCAATGGTGATCAGATTTGATCGAAGTGATGCTTCCCATGGCTTGGATATTTGGAAAATGACTTGGTTGAGCTCGATGAAGTCCACTGATGGTGAGTGCAAGGTTAATTTGATTTTGATGGAGAATTGAATGAGTTGAATTTTTAATTCGCCTCCTCTATTTCGGCTTTGAGCAAAATCGAGAAGGAGAAATGGGGGAGTTTGGGAATGGCTTGCAAAAGCTTGGAGAAGCCTCGATTGAATCTCCTTAGCTCTATGGAAATGAATGCTTGTAGTTTGAGTGAGAATGAGGGGGAGTATATCTCCCCCTCCTTGGATCGAACGGTGAAGGGCTGAGTTGCCATTTTTGATCAATGGTATGGATTGGAGGCAAGATTTGAGTTTCAAAACACCCCATGTGAATCATTTTGGGTAGTTGAGTGAATGAGAGTGGATGCCCATGTGCTAGGTGAGTACATTTGGTGATCCAAGTGTTCAAATTCCATTGGAGAGGTCGGTTTGGCCTTGGCTTCGGTCATGGCCGGCCCAAGCTCATTGGGTGATGTTCACCACCCTCCTTGGTGTCCATGTGGACCACTAGAAGGATGTCAAGTGGCCTTGACAAATAAATGCTAAAATTCTAAGTGAATTTGGTCATAGGATACCCTTTGACCTAAGGGAAAAATAGTCATTTAGCCATGATTTTGATTTGGGCAGATTTGAAATGATTTAAAAATGGGCTGGGCTAAAATTAAAGTGATTTGGAGTTCATTTGATTTGAATGGGTTTAATTTGACCCATTTAGGTCAAGTTGGGTCAAATTGGGTTAAATTGACCAATTGGTCAAATTGGTTCAAACTATGGGTTAGGGCGAGTTCAAATGATCATTTGGAGCCTATGGGTATCATTGGTTTAGTTCAATTTGGTTTAGATTTTATTTTGGTTCATTTAAATTCATTTAGGTCAAATGGGTCAAGTTGACCAATTTGACCCATTTGACCCAATTGGGTTAGTCATGGGTTGGTTTAGGCTTAGTTGATTATTTGAAATGTATTGCAAGCTTTGGTTTCAATCAATTTGGTTTGATTTCAAGTTGATTTGACCTTTTAGGTCAAGTTGCGTTCATGGTTGAGGTTGGGTCTAATTGGTTAATTGAAGCTTTGGTCAAGTTCAACAATCAATTTAAAATGAATTTGACCTATTAGTTATAATCAATTTGGCATAGATCAAGATTTGACTCATTTTGGCTTTTTAAGTTAATTTGGGTCAACTTAGGTCAACTGGCCAGTTAGGCTTGGTTTGGCTCAATTTATGACTTAGTCATGTTCAAGCATTGATTATGAATTGGTTTAGATCAATGGTTTCAATTAATTTAAAATATGGTGAATTTTGGCTAAATTAGGTTTTATTTGGGATGACTGTTGACTTGGTTTGACCTAATTTGAGTGATTGATCATTCAAGGATGATTGTTAATCACAATGTGAGGCTTAGATGGGCTTAGTTCAATCTAATTAGGTTAGAATAGAATTTGACTCAAAAAGGTCATTTTGGTCACTTTGGGTTAAGTGAGCCTAAGTGGGTCAATTGACTTGGTCAAGGCTTGATTTAAGTTTGTTTGAACTCACATATGTACTTACTATTGAAATATAAATCCAATTGTAAGTGGTTTAGAGTCAAATGGTTTTGGTTCATTTGATAATTTCAAGTCAAAGGATGAATATGGGTTTGATTTGGGTTAGTTTGATTTTGGTTTAATGATTGTAGTTTATGTTTATATTTGGGCATGTGATTGAATAAGTGATTGTTTGAAGAGAAAATCCAATGGTTTGAATTGATTTAAGAATGATTTGGCTAAATCTAAGAAATTTGCTTATAGGATATAAGTTGGATTTAGATTTGAGTTTTGAATCAATTTTAGTTATTTGAATTCATATTTCATTTATATTTATGAATATAAATAAGAATATAAATGGGTTATGAGAAAATTATTTGAGTTTGGAGTGATTTGGATTTGATTTGTGCCAAGCCCATAAGATGAAATCAAAGGGCTTAGAAAAGATTTTGGGATTTGAATTCAATCATGAGTTTTAATCATTTAATTTGGAATTGATTTATGATTTGAAAAAATCAATTGGATTGGAATTGATTTAAGATTTGATTTGGAATTGATTTATGATTTGAGAAAATCAATTGAGTTGGAATTGATTTAAGATTTGGGTTTTAGAAATAATTTATGATTTGAGAAAATCAATTGAGTTGGAATTGATTTAAGATTTGATTTGGATTGGTTTGAAGGAGGGAAGCAAGGATTGGGTTTAAGCTATAGGGTAGGCAAGTCCTCCTAATACCCCTAAGGCATAACCTATTCCTATGGCTAACTCTTCTAAGTCTCTAGGGTTAGGATATGTGTTCACCTAATCACTAGAAGTGTCTTAAGACTAAGGAACTCTTAGTGTCTTGCGGAGTCCTATGTCTAAGATGGAGAAGTTAAAAGCTCACTCCAAAAGTGAGATCAACAGGGTTCAAATGGGATAGGTTAGGTTTGATTGAATTGATTTTGGCTTAGTTGATTTTGATCGTAGATTTGATTTGGTTTTGAATGATAATTGAAGAATTGAATTGATCCATGAGGAAATTAATTGATTTTGATTTGTATTGAAGGAAAGTTTGGCTAAGTCCATATAATCAAATCATAGGCTTAGGTTTGGGTTATGGTGGATTTGATTTTGGTTTGGAGACTTGAATTTGAGTGTAGATTTGGTTTAGCTTGGAATGATGATTGAAGGATTGAATTGATTCATGAGAAAATCAATTGAGTTTGATTTGGATTGAAGAGATTTTTGGCTAAGTCTATAGGATCAAATCATAGGCTTAGGTTTGGGTTATGATGGATTTGACTTTGGTTTGAGGATTTGGGTTGGAATTGAATATGTGGATTTGAAATCGGGTTTTAGCTAAGGAGGTAGGCATGGGTTTGGTTAGGCTATAAGCTAGGTAGGTTTCCCTAGGTCCTAAGGCATATCTTAATCCTATGGCTAATCCTTCTAAGTCTCTAGGTTTAGGTTAAGTATTTTACTTAGCCACTAGAAGTGTCATATGACTAAGGAGCTTTTAGTGTCTAGAAAACTCCTAGACCTATGATTGAAAGATTGGATCCTCACTTCAAAAGTGAGGTCAACGCATGTGTATGAAGTGTTCAACACAAGTGAAGAATTTATAAGCTACCCAGATGCAATCTATTGTACATCTATGATTGCTCTCTGCAGATATTCATAATCACCCTAAATTAAAAAATATGGGAATTCAATTAATATTATGTCGCATTACATAAATAATATTGATTGCATGATAAATGACTAGTTTTATGGACACCCTAAGTGTTTGAGTTTTTCTCAATGAACGATTTTTTTTTACAACTAAAACTATAGTAGGACATAATCACTAAACCCCAAATTTATAAAAAAAAAAAAAACTAAGACTAGCATGTATTGTAAAATTTAAATAAATGTTTTAATAATTTTACACATTAAATGACTTAGAGGAATAATTATGCCTAAATTTTTGAATCTTAAAGTTATTAAAAATACAAAAACTAGCATGTGCAACTAAAGATCTATAGAAAAATAGATATTTTAATATTTAGCAAATTCAAATTAATTTGAAGAAAATTTAACCTAAAATCTATTAAAATACCTAAAAACTTTAAATCTATATTCCTCACTAACCATCAGATGGAATTAAAAAAAATTGTAATAGAAGGAAGAGATCGAAGTATACCTTTGATTATATGAAGAAAATGAAAGAAACAGATGAGTTTTAAATAGAAATCGTTAAGCCTAGAGAAACATATAATAAATCAAATAGAATATATTAATGGTTTCCATATTGTATAAACAAGATGGCTAAATTAAATCTTTTTTCAACCAAAAAATTTATCAAAAAATTTCCTGACGGACTATCTAGACGGCTATTCAGCTGGTTATTTTCGATGAAAATGTCAGCCAAAAATGTTATCAAAATATAGCAGTATTTATGTAGTGAATGTAAATGATTAATAATTGTTAGGCCATAAATGTGGTATCTACCAAAACACTAATAATAAAAAATCTAAAGATTGAGCTATATTCATAGCCATTTCATCTGACATGGGTGTGTTGATCTAATTTTTAAAGTAAACTAAACTTTTTCTTAGAAAATACATTGAGAAATGCAACCATCCTCTTAAACTGGCCTTTTATTAGGCTCAGGAAGAGTCATCAAATTCAACTTGACTATTAACTGTATGAAATTACTAAAGTGCCCCCTAAAATGAAAATTCTTATAATTTGAAATTAATCATGCAAAATGTCTTTTCCTTTGATCAATAAGATTCTAGACCACTATGAGGTCACATTTGAATACTTTCAAATCCTTTAGACCACTAGAATCTCATTGATCAAAGGGAAAGACCATTATTATCCAATATTGACCCATTTAGGGCATATTGAGCTAAATATATTTAAATTTAACCTAATTCAAATCAAACTTGCCAAAATAATTTTTGAAGATATAACCTAACTAGCTACATAAAAATTAGACATGATTAAATTCAAATTGAGTCATATATACTTCAATCCATTAATAATCTACTAAGGTCATATGATGTTAAACCTTATTCAAATCCAATTCAACATAAACTAAAGTTGACTTATCTCCTTTCAAAGACCTAGTTTAGCCATTTAATTTAGATCCAAACCTAATTGAATATAATATAAAATAAACAACCATTGGCTTATTAATAACCCATTAATATTATTTGAAGCAAAACCAGATAAAATTATATCCAATTGCAATGAAATTTGGCTAGCATCTTGCTTTGACACTAAACTAGCTTGCAAAATAAATTTAGCCTAATTAAGCTAACCTAAGTGTAGTCAAAAGGCCAACTCAATAGCTATAAGATTTAGTTGTCTAATAAAACCAATTATTTAATAAACCTTTTCTTGATCGCTAAGGTTTAGCTAGACCCATCAAGTGGTCCTCACCACTTCTTTATTTTGCTTTCCTAACCTTACTAGTTATTAAGGATAGTTCAAAACAATCTTAATCATCTATTTCTAACAATTTAAAGGCAAGATGTTTATTGCTAAGCTTAAGGAAATTGGGTATAGTTTCATCCTCGTGTGATTTTTCTAAAACTCTTTGAAAAATCCTTACAATTCTTGCTTTCAAAACCTTCACCATAGCTCTAGGAATCAAACTGAGCTTTTCCCATCACTTCTAGAGTTTCATAAGTGCAAGAATGCTCATGCTCTGGTGAAAGCAATGGTGATTTGGCCTCTAAAATATCTAGTGAGGAGGCACGTGAGGAACTTCTCACTAAATCTTCATTTCATCCAAATGAAGTTACCCCTATCAAGAAAACCACAAGATATTAACTCTAGTAAGATAATGTTTCAAAATTCTTAAAATTCCCTTACTTCTTGATACTTTATGAAATGAATTTTTATCTCATTATGATCTAATAGCATAAACCTTTGTATTTCTTTTTTAATATAGAACATCACGATTATTTGTATTAATAGAGATTATATTTTATATAAAAAATAATTAAAAATATGATAAAATATTATTAATATATAGAAGATTAAATTATTGAAATCCAAGCAAAGCAGTTAAATATCAAGATACTCAAGCAAAGGGATTCCAATTATAAATGCCCAAGCAAGAGTCTAATCATGTCACAACAAGAGGTCAATTAAAAAAATAATTAGATTTTCTATTTCATTATCTAAATTTTAGGTTCTAAAGTTTTAGTTTTTTACTTTGAAATTATATATGCATTGAACATTATTAAAAAAATATAAATAAATAAATTGATGAAGGTACTTGGCATCATCCTCTATTAATGGCCATCCACCCATTTCCCATTAAGATTTCTCTCTTCTTCATTTTGAAGGTTAGTGTGTGTTAAAATTTTAAGCTTAAAAATGATACAATTACTCTAGAGAATTTATCTCTCTTTAAGTTAGTGCTTAGGGTAGCCTAACTTAATCTTTCTTTGATGGGATTAATATTTATCATATAAGTGCTCCAAAATCCCTCTAAAAAAACTTTTATCATTAATTATCTTATCACCTCCTATATCCTAACTAGCTTCTAAGCCAAGCCATCCATCATACAAGTTTCAAACCCCCTCCAAAACCTTCTTTAAGGCCAAACTAGGTGGACAACTACCTAGTTTTGTTCTTTCTACCATTATAATGCTTGGAACCTTAAAAATCTCCTCCAAATGCTCCATAACATAATTTCACATCTTAAAATAATTATCCACCATCATTTCTTGTTGTTTAGATTATCTTAAGCTTTAGATTAGCCAATTTAGCCTAATTTGGACTAGTTTTGGTCTTATCTTTACTAAAAACTCCAAAGACTTCATCTTTCTATCAACATCTCTAGATCAAAAGTTATGATTCTAAGATAACCATAAACCACAAATTCTTTTAATTTACCTTCATTTAAAGATTATTTTTAAGGTGATTTTTTAAATTAGCATAAACTAGACTAAGTTTGGCTAATCTTGTCATCTCTTCAATTAAATTCATCTAAATCTATCACATCTCCACTACAAAATCTCAATCACTCCTCAAGACCTTAAACTGAAATTTCACATCAATTTTTATTTATTAATTTTACCGAAAAGATCTCCATATACCATCAAATTTGGTATCAGAGCTAAAATTGGGATTTTTACAATGTGATTATAAAAAAAAATTTGGGGAGGTCTCCTCCTTATAGTTTGTTGATGGCTCAACTATTAAAATTATTATTTAAATTAATTTTTTTATCTTTCATAATTTTTATCAACAATAAAGAATCAATTTTCATGCATGTGAAGATGAATTTTATAATTCATTTTCTTATTGTAAAACTTTAGTAAGTTTTTTAAATTTGCATCTTATGTGTTTTCCTAGTTTTTTACAAAAGAAAAATCCCTTTACTTTTTATTCTTCAATAATATGTCATATTTTTTCTAACCAATATTTTAATTTGTGTTAATTCCTGATTTGGTAACCATAATTATAGATATTTTTAGAGATTGGTTTGTACCTCCATTAGCTAGATAGCAAATGCATGAGTCTTTTTGAGATTGGTGCAAGAGAATAAGAAAGCAATGCAGTATACAACCAAGTATATTTATCTTAATAGGTATTCCCCTAGCTAATTAGCACTTATGAGAAAAAATGTTTTCACTTTTTGAGAGGATTGAAGAATAATTGAAGTCATCCATTGATTCTATTTTATATCAGATATTTCAATGAGCAAGTTCAGAGAACAAGGTTGATATATAATGGTTTACAATCAATTTAACAACATTTAGATATTAGTCAAAAGAGACTTATACATAAGTCTTCTAAGAGTGGCACTAGAAGGAAGAAGAGCTTGTTTGGACCATATGACTTTGGGAGAAGTTCTATAATTTTTAAGAGTAGAAGTTTAACTATATCTATGAGTAGTGTTCCAATATATACTTCATGTTGAAGGAGACATCATGTCGATGTTATTTATTTTTTAGGCAATGTTTCAGGTGTGATTAGTCTTGCCATAGGATAGTTCAGTGTCCCTAGAGAGTATTAGAGAGTATATTAGATGTTTAGACATAATAGAGATTTGATAGACTACCTAGAATAGACCCGTCAAGAGCTTTCAGTAAGGGATCATCTAGTAAAGGTGGTGGAAGATTTACTAGAATATTGTGAGAGAGGGTAGCAAGAGTATGTTGCTTCAGTTTCTACTACTCCAGCTCTGCCTAGAGTGTATAATCTGACTTAATAAGATACTAAGGATGCACTTGATGTTACGATAGCTATAGCTTTCATTTCTGCACAATCACATAGAATTTTATTTGATTATGGTGTAAGTCATTCTTTTATTTCTGAGAGACTTGCTTGAATGTACCTCCTATCGCCATATCATGTGGTTTATCTATTATTTTACCCACTAGAGATTGTGCTAGTAAAATTTGTATTTGTGATATTGAAATTTTAGAAATAAAGTTAGAATTTGAACTGATTATATTACCTTTGACCGAGTTTGATGTTATCATAGGTATAAATTGGTTGAGTAAATATGAAGCTTATATTGAATGTAGCTGAAAGAGGGTAGCTTTATGTATTGTTGGTAAAGTATTTTATTTTCAAGGTGCTAAAGTTGTTCTATCATGTTTGATATCAGCCTTGCATGTTGATAAATTATGGAGGAAGGGAAGAAATATATTGCTTTCTTATGTAACAGATGAGAGTAAAACCTCAATTCTCATAGAGGATGTTCCAGTGGTGAAAGAGTTAATTTCTAGATGTATTTTCTGAGAAGTTTGTGAGTTCACCTCCTAAGAAAGGGGTGTAATTTTGTATTGAGGTAGTGTCTAATACATTTCCTATTACGAAGACCCCTCCTTTATGAAATCACACTTACAGAATTGTAAGAGTTGAAAGTATAATTACAGAAGTTGGTAAATAGAGGTTTTATCAGGCCTACTGTATCTCTGTAGGATGCACTTGTGTTATTTGTGAGAAAAAAAATATATGGTTTAATGTGTATGTGTATTGATTATAGATAATTGAATAAGGTGATTATCAAGAACAAGTATCCATTACCCACAATTAATAGTTTATTTGATCAACTGGAAGGTGCATCTATCGTTTCAAAGATAGATTTGAGATCTAGAAATCATCAGTTGAGGGTGAAGGAAAAGGATGTGGTGAAGATAGCTTTCAGTTCTCATAATGGCTATTATTAAGTTTTAGTCATGTATTTTTGTGTTACTAATGCCCTAGCTATATTTATGGATCTAATGAACCATCTATTTAGAGCATATCTTGATTAGTTTATTATTATTTTTATTCATAATATATTGTTGTATTTATAGATTTCATTGGGAATATATTGGTGTACTAAAAATCTAAGAATGATCATGCTACTCTTTTAAGATTAGTGTTGAAGACATTGAGGCAACATTAATTATGTGTTTAGTTTTCGAAGTGTCAGTTTTGGTTAAGAGTTATTACTTTTATAGGCCATGTGGTGAGTGATAGTGGCATTTTTGTTGATCCCTAAAAGGTGCAGGCAGTAATTGACTTGTCGAGACCAACTACAATATCACGGGTTCATAGTTTTCTTAGAATGGCAGGTTATTATAGAAGTTTGTTAAAAGATTCTTTCAAATTATAATTCCTTTGACATGATTGACTTAGAAGGCAGTTCTTATTAATTGAATATCAAAGTGTGAAGTTAGTTACCAGAAGTTGAAGGATTGCATGGTATCAAATTATCTACCAAAATTTTCAATCATTTTCTAATTAATATCAAATTATCAATCAAAATTAAGAGCTTTTATTTTCTTAGTGTTCTCTTCATTTTCTTAAGCTCATAAAGTATTTATTTATATTTTTTTGAATGTGTATAATTTATGACAAATTTTCAAAGTCTTCACAAATTTAAATGATTAATTAAAGTTTAATTAACTCTACATTTGGAGATTTTGTGCTTTAACCAAAATGAGATGTGTTATTGATTCTTCCTAAAGTCTTTCAAGTTAATGAAGTGTGTTTAGCATTCAAAATAAAATTTTAACAATTTATATAATTTTAAAATCAATTATTGAGTGATTTTACTTGTTATGAGTTCAAAAATTAATATCTTATCTTCCAACCATTCAAATGATATATTTTTTTTATGGTAAATAGAGGATATCTTTAAGAACATCCCACAAAAAATTCAAGCCAATTGAATTTATACTTTGGGAATAATTTTAAAATATTATTTCAAAGAAAACCTTAATTACTCCCAAAATATTCATTAAAACTTAAGGGTTTTATTTTCTTAGATTGTAAACATTTTATAATTTCATAGAGTATTCATTTGCTTTATTTACATTTTTCTATAATTTATTATAGTTTTTATAAAGTTTTTTAATTTTTTCAATCCAAACTCAATTTTATCACTTTTTAAATGTGCTTTCCATTCACGTCTTTTTAATTAGACCAACCAAACAATGGACTCAAGCCATAATATGGTTGCCAACGTGTAAAGCATAGTCCCTTGATGGGATAGAATTAGTGAGTGGTGAGATAACGACTTAGATTTGAGATCCTGCCCATTAATTTGATGGCTACCACATAATCTTCCTCCCTTTGTGCGAAATCATAGACACTTGCGGGAATGGCAATTATCTAAGTGGCTCTAACCAAGAAATGCAAAACACGAATTGAGAAGGATCAGATGAAAGGATGCAAGGGATCTACTAACTGAATTCAATCAAGATGACAATTACCTTCACAAAGCATCAAAGCCCTATATCCAAACTAAGGATTTAAAAATATACCTCAACAAAGCTATGTCGGATTGTGCACGTGTGGTAGCTTCATCAAGAAGAAATGGAGTGCTCAAGGAAGGTAGGGTGTGCTTTATTTCTACTGTAAGGACCCTGAAAAGTGTTCTTAGTGAGCTAATTTAAAGAGAGGGGGATCAGTTTGTAGGGATGTGTACTATGACGGGAATGAGGTTGCGAGCTTCAAATGGGGAATTGGGGGTACCTTGGCAAGAGAATTAGTGATGATGATGCTAAATTTTATTTCAGATGTTATGAAGCTTTGTTTAGTGAGGCTTTGTTAGTTTTGGGGGAGAACACCAAATTTGATGGGTTTGGGAACTACAGTAGAGCTTGGACGTGCAAGCTTCCATGGCTCACTATACTATAGCTAACTTTGGCAAGTTTGAATCATAGAGATTGCAATAAGGGCAATCAACAACTTCCAAAATGGCACCATCCTTACATGATTAGGCCTAACCATAAATTTCCTTAAGCTCCTATTTTTACCTTTCTATTGATTAGTTTATTTGATTTATTGCTTGAATGAATCATATGTTTTTGGTTTTCTAAGCAAGATTGTTTATTGGGCTTAAATTTAATGGATTCAACTGCTAACCTCACTTATGAATGAGATTAACACTCATCCCATTAATATATAGAACTTTGATTCTAGGCTAAGGACCTTCCCACCTAGACACTTTAGGACACCTCCTTGGTGCTTAGGTAAACTCAATCAAACATAATTTAATTCAATCCAAACCAAAATCAAACACATCTAAATTAAAACTTAAATTTAATTGAGCCAAAATTAAGATGGTTGTGGTGGTTGACCCAATTAACTCACATAAACTCAAAATCATTTAAATCTAAGAAAAATCAAATAAAATTAAGCAAATTAAAACTAAATTAAACAAAAAGCATTGAATCAAAACATAAATACAAACAAACTTGAAATTAAATTCAAATGTGGTATAGAGTGACCTTTAGGTCATTTGATCTAAGTTGACTCATGTGGGCCCCAGCTAGTCAAAATGCCAACCCATCAAAATTAAATAAAATTAAACCATTTCAAAGGCTCAAAATCATCAAATAAACATAGTTCAACAATTCTTTGGGTGTAATTTGATCAATTTGACCAAATAAACCCAAATGAATCTAATTTGACCAATTAAATCAAATTTAGGTCAAAATGGGTTAAACTTAAAATTAATTTCAAATCAAATAAATAAATTGCTCCAAATCATCTCAAATATTTAATCAAACATAATTGAAGCTCAACAGCATTTCAATTGAGTTAAATTGGCCACTCAAATTCAATTTAGCCCAAATTAACTAATATAGGATAAATGAATCAATTTTGATTAAAATTAAAAATATAATTTAAATTAAATAGAATTAATTAACCACAATTAAACATAAAATTGAACTCCAAGATGGACAAATAAGCTAAGTGACCAAACTTGATCCATTTAGGTGAAATAAGTCAAATTGCTTAAACTAAATTGAAAATACATATGGCATGTGTCAATTATGCTCTAAATCACTTAAGGAACAATTAATAATAATTTCAATCATCATCTTATATCAAGTAAATTCAACAAGATTAAATGACTCAAACCAAAATTAATCCAATGTAAAGCGACCCAAAGAAATCCCAATCATGCTAAACTTGGATCAATTAATCCATAAATCATTCAATGGACACTCAATAATGATTGCAACCTAAATAAAAGTATAGATCAAAAGGTATGCAGTCAACCCCAATTCAAGTTAAACCCAAATGAACCCAACCTAATTAAGTGAACTAAATTCACTATAAATAAGCTCAAGCTTAACCTATAACTCACCTTATGAGGCGCAAAGTTCAAGAGGAGCTAAGATGTTGCTTTCGGTGAAGAGGTGGTGGAAAGGTGAAGTGGAAGCCATGGAAAGAGGGGCCACCACCCTCACCTCAACTCATCCATTAACTATCAATTATCCACCTCAAATTGACCTTTGGACCTCCTCACTGCCTTCAACACCCTGAGAAAAGCCCAATTTCTTATGGTCGGCCACCTCCCACCTCCTCCAATGGTGAGGGAGGTTTGACCAAATATAAAAAGGAAAGGCAGAGCCCCCAATTGACACTTTTGGTCATCTCTACACCTTCCCCAAGCAAAATTGAATCAAAACAAGCCCAAACATAATTGAAGCTCAGATTTCAATTGAGTTAAATTGGCCACTCAAATTCAATTTACCCCAAATTAACTAATATAGGATAAATGAGTCAATTTTGATTAAAATTAAAAATCTAATTTAAATTAAATAGAATTAATTAACCACAATTAAACATAAAATTGAACTCCAAGATGGACAAATAAGCTAAGTGACCAAACTTGATCCATTTAGGTGAAATAAGTCAAATTGCTTAAACTAAATTGAAAATACATATGGCATGTGTCAATTATGCTCTAAATCACTTAAGGAACAATTAATAATAATTTCAATCATCATCTTATATCAAGTAAATTCAACAAGATTAAATGACTCAAACCAAAATTAATCCAATGTAAAGCACCAACCCAAAGAAATCCCAATCATGCTAAACTTGGATCAATTAATCCATAAATCATTCAATGGACACTCAATAATGATTGCAACCTAAATAAAAGTATAGATCAAAAGGTATGTAGTCAACCTAACCCAATTCAAGTTAAACCCAAATGAACCCAACCCAATTAAGTGAACCTAAATTCACTATAAATAAGCTCAAGCTTAACCTATAACTCACCTTATGAGACTGCAAAAGTTCAAGAGGAGCTAAGATGTTGCTTTCAGGTGAAGAGGTGGTGGAAAGGTGAAGTGGAAGCCATGGAAAGAGGTAAGGCTGAGCCACCTCACCTCACCTCAACTCATCCATTAACTATCAATTATCCACCTCAAATTGACCTTTGGACCTCCTCCGCCTTCAACACCACGAGAAAAGCCCAATTTCTATGGTGGCCACCTCCCACCTCCTCCAATGGTGAGGGAGGTTTGACCAAATAAAAAGGAAAGGCAGAGCCCCCAATTGACACTTTTGGTCATCTCTACACCTTCCCCAAGCAAAATTGAATCAAAACAAGCCCAAACATAATTGAAGCTCAACAGCATTTCAATTGAGTTAAATTGGCCACTCAAATTCAATTTACCCCAAATTAACTAATATAGGATAAATGAGTCAATTTTGATTAAAATTAAAAATCTAATTTAAATTAAATAGAATTAATTAACCACAATTAAACATAAAATTGAACTCCAAGATGGACAAATAAGCTAAGTGACCAAACTTGATCCATTTAGGTGAAATAAGTCAAATTGCTTAAACTAAATTGAAAATACATATGGCATGTGTCAATTATGCTCTAAATCACTTAAGGAACAATTAATAATAATTTCAATCATCATCTTATATCAAGTAAATTCAACAAGATTAAATGACTCAAACCAAAATTAATCCAATGTAAAGCACCTAACCCAAAGAAATCCCAATCATGCTAAACTTGGATCAATTAATCCATAAATCATTCAATGGACACTCAATAATGATTGCAACCTAAATAAAAGTATAGATCAAAAGGTATGTAGTCAACCTAACCCAATTCAAGTTAAACCCAAATGAACCCAACCCAATTAAGTGAACCTAAATTCACTATAAATAAGCTCAAGCTTAACCTATAACTCACCTTATGAGACTGCAAAAGTTCAAGAGGAGCTAAGATGTTGCTTTCAGGTGAAGAGGTGGTGGAAAGGTGAAGTGGAAGCCATGGAAAGAGGTAAGGCTGAGCCACCTCACCTCACCTCAACTCATCCATTAACTATCAATTATCCACCTCAAATTGACCTTTGGACCTCCTCACTGCCTTCAACACCCTGAGAAAAGCCCAATTTCTTATGGTCGGCCACCTCCCACCTCCTCCAATGGTGAGGGAGGTTTGACCAAATATAAAAAGGAAAGGCAGAGCCCCCAATTGGCAAGGAGCCCAATTATTCCCAGAACTTTTTCTCAATGCCCTAAAGCTTTTTGAAATTATATCACCGTCAAAGATCAACACAACATGGGTGAGGTATCCTTCAATCTCGACCACCTCTAGATTATGCTTTGGTCCTTTGTGAAGAGAAATAGATCCCTAGTAAAATCAAACCATTATAATCCATTATAAATCAAGCCTTGATCAATTTTCTATCAAAATTCTAAGTTTCTTGGATTTAAAAAAAGTATTACAAATAGTCCTAAACTTCAAAAATTGTAATTAAGGGCTCTCTAGATTTTTCTCAATTAGAGGTATATTTTCAACCCAAAAGTCTCAATTTTTATCGGGTAGTTTAGAATTAATTTGGATTTAATTGAAATCAATAAAATCATAATTTAGCTCAAAATATTGATCCGATCAATTTGAAATTTTGAGAAATTGAAATTAAGGATAAAATATACAAAAATTTAAGAATTTATTGATGACTTAAATGAAACTTATGAATTTTTCAATCTACAAATCCTAATTTAATGAAATATAATTAATATTAATTCAAGCAAATTAAGAAAAAATGTGAAAGCAACTTAAATCATCATAATGCACATCAATAAACTTTAAAATGTCATCAAAACTCTATGAAATTTAATAAATCTCAAAATCACATTAGAGAATAATTGAATTAATTAATTTAATTAATTAACCTGAACTTTCAAGCAAAAATTTAAAAATTACAATCTAATCCTCCATAGATTCATATTTTAAACATGAATCAAACAAAAATAAAAGCCCTAGTCGATCATGCATAATCTTAGCTTAATTTGGGTTTTAAAAAATAATTAAATATTATTATGCTTGAGAGAAGTGTCTAATTTATGTAAAATTTTTATATGATGAAATTAAAGATTAAATACATCTCATATAAAAAATTCAAGAATTAAAGCTAAATGGATTAAAATATCTAAAATTTTCAAGTCTAAACTTCTAATTTAGTCAAAATAATTAATTTAGAAAAAGGGCTTTTAAAATAATGAAAATTAGGAGAATGATTCAATACATCTTTAGAAACATCAATGAACTCAAGAAAAATGTTAAACCCTACTATAATGCATTAAAATTTAAATTGATTTATTTAAAGAATTAATTAATTAATTTAACAGGGTTGAATTTAAAAAAATCATAGTAAATCAAAAAAAAATTCAACAATTTTAAATAAACCCTCTTTGAATTTTATTTTTAGAGGAGATTCAACTAAAATTAAAAGTCCCGAATGAATTCTTAACATTTTTTTATTAATTCAGTATTTATCGAAAATAATAAAATCTTAATTAAACTTAAAATACATCTCTTATTGAAATGAAATTTTAGACGAATGAAATTAACATGAGACCGCACCTACAATAAAAATTTCAAATTAAAATAATATATGAATCAGAAGTTATAAAATTTTGAAATTCCAAGGTAAGTTAAACTAAATAATAAATAAATAATCATTAAAACTATAAAAATCGACAAAATTACTTTAAAATATTTCTAAAAATATTAGAGGATTCAAAAAAATTTCTTTAGGCCTCTGAAGTTTATAAAACTTGAATTTAGACATTTAAGGATTAATAAATGATTAAAAAAGTTAAATTGAATAAATGGACAATTAATGAAATTAACCTTAATATGCAAATTCATCATATCATAGGAACCTAAAATTTCTCGATCTAGGTTTGACAACTTAAGTAAATCATAAATTAATTTTTTTAAGTTAAAATGACTTAAACAAACAAAATGAATAAACCTTAATCATAAGAAACCTAATTAAACAATAAAGTCAAAATTACAAAAATACCCTTTTAACTAAACTCAACAGAATTGAATAAAATCTAAATTCATGAAATCTAGATTAAATATTAATTAAGTCATAAGTCGATTAGAATATATTAATCAATTTAAATCTAATTGATTCTAATGAAAATATGAAATCATTAAATTCAAGTTATAATCAAACTAACTTAATCAAAATAAACAACATAGATCATTAAAGTTCAATAGATTTAAAGATTTAACTTTACACTAAAATGAACTTAAGTAAACTAAGTCTACCAATCAAATTAAAATCGAGCAATAAAGACTTAAATAACTTCAAATTGAATTCAAATCAAGCAATCATAATAAACTTAACTTGAATTGTTAATTAAATATGAACATTTAATTTAAAATGTTTTATAATATGTAATCACAAGGTATATAGTTTGGACACTCGATGTCGCATGGCTACTGGTTCAAAGGAGCTCTTGATACCTCGAACCATTAGTTTAACAATAATACATACTTGTGAAAGTATAATTATGAAAATGAATCAAATAAAATAAATAAATTCAAAATTGATTAAAATCTAACTTGATTTGTTAAGTAAGAAAAGAGGATTTGATAAATTTTTGATGAATTTTTATTAATCAACATATGTAGATTATTAAACTAGACTCTTTAAAGAAAATCCTAATCCTTTGATGAAGATATTATTAAGATTAAGGAGTTGAGTAGTTTAAGTGTTGCCATAAGCAATACTTAATATCCTTTTCACTTTTTAAAATTTAAAATCAACTCTAACATTAAAAATAAAATAAAATTAGAAATAAAACTTTAAATTAATTAAATCACTTAAATTGAAACTATCCAATTATAAATTAAAAAAACTTGTTTTGTGATGTATTATTTTAGATTGAATGACTAGAAATTATTTGCTTGCTAGTCTGAAAGTTAGGACGCTCTTTTTAGTTTAACATTATTTTTTTACAAGGAGCTATGCTTAAATGAACTACTAGGTTCTATAAAATTTCTACACATAGCCCAATAAGACAGGTGGACTTGATAACCATTAGCGTTGAGCTTGTATGTTTGCATTATAACTACTGGTGTGTTATATGTTTTTTTCTAACGCCTATTTTGTAGGGATTAAGATTTTATTTTAGAGTTTTAAAATATCATTTGATTCTAGAATTAGGTTATGTATGGGGTTTAGAATTAGCAAAAGTAGACTATACTTGTTGGTGTTCCTCTATGGAGCCTAAGGGGGCTTCTGAAGAAGGCATTTATCTTGAATGAAGACCTCCATAGATCAAAACTTTAGTTCTAGGTTGGGCTATATAAGGACAGAGCTCAGCTGCATGTCCTCCTTTTCTTTTGGGATGTACAGCCGTACCCAGCTGCATTGGAGTTTTATTAATTTGATTTTTGACTTGATTTATTTTTGAGTGCGCAATAGAAACAGCATGCTTTTATAGGTTTATTTTAATTTCTTGATGTATGGTGATGAAGCCTAGATACATTAGACTCTTAAGACAAAATTTAATTTTTTTACTCTATTAAATAAATCAATTTAAACATAAAAATAATCAACTCATAACTTCATTAATTAAAGCCTTATGAATAAAAATTAAAAGCAACTAAAAACCCTAGAAATGTCAACCATGATTGTATATTTTTTTCTCAAGCATTCTTCCATTTCATATAAAAGGGTATCTGACCTATGATGATGAACACCCTTCTAAAATAAAATCTTAATAAACCCTAGTCATGAGCATTTTTTGGCCCATGACTCATTTCTAAATGCATCTCATTTTATGCATGATTTGTATACTCAAAATCGTGAAATAAAATTTTGAATAAACAAAATTAAAATTAAAATCTCTTCATTAGCTAGAAGCAAAAATATCAATCATGATTTTAGGATTATGGTGTGAGTTTAGATTCTTAGCTTCTTTTTCCTAAATACAATGGCTTAATTATCTTACATTCATAAGACTAGACCCATAGATTTAAAATAATTTAGGAGGTGTTAGCTTGCAACCCTTTCAAGCAAAATGTAAGTTCAGAAGTGTCCGAGATAGGTTTTCATTCTCAAGTGAGACGAAGGCCCATAATTCCCAAGGATTAGACTAAGTTGAGCTTTCGACTTGTATCAGAAGCACTTTTAGGATTAGGATTTGAAGCATCTTATTGGAATAAGTCTTCACTTATCAGGCTTTTTTATAATTTTATGCTGTTAAAATCTAAATCCTAAATTTCTAATAAAATGTCAATTGAAATCTAAATAAATTCAATTTCAAAAATATAAAATCTAATTGTAGAATAGGTTGAAATGCTTACTAAGCTTTCTAGTATTCAAGGCATTTCCTACCCAATCAAATTTAGTATTTGAAAGAGTTATTCCTCTTGAAGCATTCTCTTTTTGAATCTTCTAAATAGATTTTTTTCAATCCTAGCTTTGAAATTCATATAGAGGTAAAAATTGATTTTTTTTTAATTGAGAGTTTTCTTAAGAAAGTTTCACCTTCTTAAGATTTAATTAACTATAGGGGCTTGCTCTTATAGGAAACTAAGAACCCTGTAATAAAATAAATCATGTTCTATCTTAATATATAGTTTAGAGGAAGAATCTCTGGAAAAATTTTACCCTTTTATTTTAGGAGTCTTTTATTAAGTGATTGAATCTATTATATGGTGATATTTTTCATCTCTTGAGATGATATATTATCTTTTAATTAATGACATATTTGATCACTTACATAAGAAACTCCTGAGATCTATGTGGTGTCAGAAAATTTTTCCCACTTTAACTCATGGAGAATTTAATTAGATATAATTTACATTAATTACCTTTAATTTGGCTTGATGTGACTTCAAACATGGCTAATTTGATAACTCAATTTAGATTTTAAGTGAGTCACTTTGAGTTGATTGAGCTAATTTGATTTTTAATTATTTAGATTAACTTTGTTTATTTAAGTTGTAGATTGATTTGATTCTAAATTTTAAATTCAACTTATGTTAATTCATTAAAGTTTAATTAAAATATTTAAGCTTAATAATCTAAGTGAGCTTTTTGACCTTCATAGATTATAATGAGTTCCAAGTCCAGTTGGTTGAATCTAATCTAGACTAAGTTTGAGATTTAATTGATTTTATTTGGTTTTAGGTGTTGACTTTTAGTCTTAGCTAGGTGAGTGGGTCACCACTAACCTAAAAGGCAAGCAAAGCTTAGGACTTAGGGCTTTTGATCTAGACTTAATTGGCTGACTTGAGTTTAAATCAATTTTAGATTTCATTTAATTTGGTTTAATTTGCATTTCAATGATGTGAAGTATTCACCTAGCATCTAGGATAGCTTCTTATGGGCCTATCTACTAAATTCTTATGCTAAGATAGGACCCTAAGAACTAAGGGAAAGCCCATGTGTCAACTTTACTAAAAGTGAGTTCAACACCTATATATTAGAGAAAGTGTTGCCAACTCCAAGTCATAATTATGGCACTCAAAAGCATTCCATATTTAGGACTGGCATATGAACTTATTATTGATAATGGTTGTATGAAAATATAAATTCTTTAAAATTTGTTAATGCTTTACAATTAAGAACCTCAAAGCATCCTCGAGTTATAAAATAAATTGGGTAAAGATAGGAATTGAAGTCTTTGTTATACAAATGTGTTAGTTATCATTTTCCATTAGGAAATAATACAATTATGAAGTGTTATTTGATATTATTAATATGACTGTTTTTCATGTCAACCTAGGCTACCATTGGCAGTTCAATGAGGGAGTATGGTATGATGGTAGAGCCAACTAACGATTATATAATTGAATGTAATGGCCAAAAACTAATGATGGTAGAGCCAACTAATCTCAATTTGAAGGAGCCAAATTTAGATCTTATAGCTTTCCTTTCAGTTTCAAGAAACCAATTACTACATGAATATAAGGTTGAAGATAGAATGTATGTTATCTTATATACAAAACAACATCTAACATTAAAGAAATTTCCAAACAACATTTAGGACTTATTATAAAAATATGGTGATTTAACTCCAAAAAATTTACTTGACTAGCTCCCACCTATGTAGACAAGACAGTAGCAAATAAACATTATTATGAGCTCCGCCTTACCAAATCTACCTCATTATAATTTGAATCCAAAGAAACATTATATATTGCAAAACATAGTGGATGAGTTGTTAAAGAAACAAGTTATGAGATAGCTTGATCCCTTTTGTCGTACCAACCATAATCGTTCCAAAGAAAGATGAGAAGTAGCATATGTGTGTTGATAGCCAAGCAATCAACAAAATCATCACTAAATTTAGGTTCTCATGACATGATTATAAGACCTCTTAGATAAATTATTTGAGACCATAATATTTCCAAAATTAGACTTACAAAGAAGGTATCATCATATTCAAGTTTGGTTTGAAGATGAATGAACATTCAATACTCTAGAAGGATTACACGAGGTGGCAAGTTATGTCATTGGAACTTTGTAATAAACCAAGTATCATTATGAGGTTAATGAATGATATACTAAAACCATCTCTTAGACATATTTATGTCTTATACTTTGATGACGTTTTCTTTTGTAGACCTTCTTTAGACGAGCATTTACATCATCTTACCTTGCTCTTTAATACATTCATTCAACAAAATTTATACATTAATTTATCTTAATGTGAATTTGTTGTCACTAAAGTTTATTTTCTTGGGTATATTATTAGTTCACATGGCATCCAAATCAGTTATAGTAAAATTGCAACTATTCATTCATGGCCCACTCCTAGCTTCTTATTAGTGGTCCATAGCTTTCTGGTTAGGTGAATTTTTATTAGATATTTATAAGAGATATAAGTACCTTAATGGCTATGATTATGGATTTTTGAAAAGCAACCTTCACTTGTACTTCAGAGCAATAGGCCAACTTCGATATAATCAAAATAGGCTTATGTAATGTGCCTGTATTAGTTGTTTTTTATTTTGATAAACCATTTGAGATGGAAGTTAATGCTTTAGCTATTGGGATGGGCTTTGTTTTATCTTAAGAGGATGAACCTATTGATTTTTCAGCTAGAAATAAAGTAAAGCTTGATAAAAGTGGTATACATATGAACAAGAACTTTATGCTATGTTAAGAGCTCTCAAACATTATTTGGTTCATCAAGAATTTATCTTATATAGTGATCATAAGTCATTGCAATTTTTACAATCCCAAAAAACAGTTAGAAAAATGCACATGCAGTGGATAATTTTCTTACATAAATTCAATTTCTTGCTAAAACTTAAAGCTAGCAAATGCAACAAAGTAGTTGATGTTCCTAGCTAGAGAGCTAACTTGTTGATCACTTTATAGACATCGATCAATGGTATGGAAACCAATAAGGAACAATATGAAAGCAACCCTAATTTTGCAAATCCTTGGACTAGTTTTATATCCAAATCGCCATTTGTTGACTACTCTATTAAATAAGGCCATCTTTTCAAAGGTAACCATCAATGTATTTCTAATACTTCTCTCCATGCTCATTTGATTAAAGGCATACACTCATGGGGATTAACTGCTCACATTGGTCGAAAAAAGACTATAGCTTAGCTTACAACCCATTTCTTTTGGCTACAACTTCATTAAGATTTATGTTGATTTATAGAAGATGCATCGCATGTCAAACTTTTAAGTGAAATGTTCAAAATACTAGTCTCTACATGCCCTTACTAGTTCCATAAACTATTTAGAAAGACTTAAGCCTATATTTTGTTTTGGGCCTTCTAAAGGCCAAAATGGGTTTTGATTAAAAAATGATTTTTTTGGATCTTTTTTCAAAAATGTCACACTTTGCTGCTTGTAAGAAGACATATGATGCTCTTAATGTTGCACAAATACTTTTTAGTGATATTGTTCTACTTCATGGCCTTCCAAGAAATCTCACGTCCGACTGTGGAGTTAAATTTATGAGCTATTTTTAGAGTGAATTATAGAAAAAGCTATGCATCGAACTTATAATGAATGAGTTCCTCTTACCATCCACAAATAGATGGTCAGACAAATGTAGTAAAATGACCCCTCAATAATATGATTAGATGTTTAGCTGCAGAGCAAACCGAAGCAATGGGATGAAGTGCTCAATAAAGCTAAATTTGCTTATAATTCAATGCAATCAATCCAAAGGAAGATCTCCATTTAGTATTGTTTAAACCAAGAAATCTAATCATATGGTCCATCTTACAATTCTTCCAAAAATCTATAAGCTGGCAGAGTAACATTTTGCTAGTTACATTTTATGTTTATTATTAATTTATTTAATTAATCTATTTTAATCATTATAGGTTGGTATTTGTAGTTAATTATGGTTATATCTACATATACAATGGTATATAAGAAAATGAAAAAACACTATCTTGATAGTTGATGTTTTCATTTCAAAAAGATCCTAATTGAAATTTATTATGTCTTCATCTCTATTATTCTCCTTTTGTTATATATATATAAGAAGTTTTCTTTTATATAAACAAAGATTATCACAATGACCTTAAGCTCTTATTTCTTAGAACTGAAAATTCTTCTTCAAATCAAAATTAAATTTACTAAATATTGTAATAAATGAAGTAAGATCTTTCAAACTCAGTAATAATATTTTAAAAAAAGAAATGCAAATGGAAAGAGAGAAAGTAAATAACTTAAGAAATTGGGGTTCCTTCTAACTTTGATTTCTTCGTCAATAAGCATGAATCTTAAGAACAGTGAGGACAGAATAACGTGGAAGTAACTTCGGGATTTCTCTTTTTTCTTTTTGGAAAAAACTTCGGGATTAAGAACGAAGAAGTCATGCACTTCAGATACCAACTTATTGAGTTGATTTTAAACTGGAATAAGACCTGAGTTTTTTTTTTTTTCCACATATCCATTTTTAAAGCAAAATATAGTGATGTGAACACAGGAAATAAAATCAATTCCTAAAAATGCTTCTTAGACTTTGACCCTCCTCTTCAACCACAAAGCGCGTCATCAAGTAATTTTTTTAAATAATAAATTAAAATTTTTACTAAAAAATATATATAATATAATTTATTATATATATTTTTTAGTAAAAATTTTAATTTATTATTTAAAAAATCTTAAAATTTAATATATATATTTATTTAGTAATAACAACAATAACAGCGCTTTATCAAGTGAGGTTGTATGAATCATTCGTTTATTTATTGTCTATTATGTGTCAAATTCTTATTTAATTCAAGTATCTTGGTTTTTATACATCTTAATCAAATCTTTTTAGATCTAATTCTACCTTTCTTAACATACAATGAAATTTGTTGTAGATTGTTTAGTAATTTTAATAAATAAATCTTAAAATTTTAAAGGGAACATACTGTGAAATTTGCTGTAGATGAAATCAAGGTTTTTTTAAAAAAAATATTAAATCGGTAAAGGGGCATGTGCTCTTTCTTGCCTACCTTAAATCTGCACATTAATATAAACATTGGTTATCATGCATTTAACTAAAACATTCACCCATTCAAATTGCCTTGGCTTGGCTAACTGATCATCTAGGTGGCCACATTTACTACTCCACAAAATTATTTATTCCTAAATAGTTGAAAATTTTATGAGAAATAAATATCAATTGACTTTATGCTAAAACTCATGTCATAGAAAAACTATTATGTGCGACATCTGGAAGTAACATTTTATATTGAGACTCCAATAATTTAGCATCATGTGATGCTCAATCAATACACAACTATTATGTATTAGTTGTGAAGTACTATGTATTGGCTGTAAAATGTTATATATTATTACGTACATAGATGTTGTATATTAACGTACAATTAATATTATATCATTATACAATAACACACAACACTTACATAGCAATTATGTATTGATGGAAAGTTGTATGATGTTATGTTATTAGAATCTAAATGTATGGCTAAGTTTGTACTTCACACGTAGTAATCTCTCCAGACCATATTTGTCTATAATTGTAACGTCTGATTGAGGTATAAAACCAATGAAAATTGAGGCTTTGTAACTCATTTTTTTTCCTAAATGGAGTAATGTCAATTGAAGAGTAACATAATTTAATAAGGTTAAAAGAAATGAGTTACAAAGCCTTAATGCTATAAAAGCTCCATTGTAAGATTGTTCATAAGAAATTTACAAACTTTGAAATTAATTTTATTTTAGTAATTGAATATGACATCAAAAATAATATACTATGTTGAAAGATATTTTTTATTCTACAATGAATTTAAAGACTAAAATAAATAAAAAAATTCTAATTATTACATCCAAATCTAGCATGAATAGTCTTGATTAAAATAGTGGTGCATAAATCAATGATTTATTCAAAGTTTAAACTAAAGGGTTAGATTATTTAATCGTTTTAAAGAATGTGTCAATGCAAGTAAGATTCACATGTTAGGATGAAACTACCACCTAAGCATGCTAAATATTATAAAATACATCATTCCCAAAAAAAAATGAAGATGTATTTTATTACACTTACAAACTATCCTAAGTAGATTTTATGATTTTTAAAATTATTTAATTGATTTTTATATGGTTTTATATTATTTATTTAAGAGAAATTATGAAAATTATTCAAAACATTTCCTAAATTTCATTTAAATTTAGATAAAATTTATTTTATAATTTAGGACTTAATTTGATTTATTTGTGAATTTTCAAAATTTTTATGTTTAACTATGTTATTTTCTTAACGTTTTGTTAATTTAGTTTATCGATTATTATTTAATTTTATTTAATTAAAAGATAAAGAGATTAATAATTTTTGTTTGCTGAACACACTAAGATATTTACTTAACTATTTTTACTTTTTTGTTATTATATTTTTTTAATTTTATATTTACTTTTTCTCTTTTTAGTTTGAAATTTAAACTTCAGCTAGAATATTATTAAAAAAAAGTCTAAGAAAATTTATGAAGGCTGTAAACAACCTTAGAAATTTACTGTAAATTTTTTTAGCTGATTTTACTTATATTTAATATTTTTAAAATGTAATTTTTAGTATTTTCTTAATTAATCAAGATTTCCTTGATAAATTTTAGGTCTTGATTTCTTCTTCGATTGAAGAGCTGAAGGCATTCACGATCTCGCATGTTATCCAAGTAAACGAGTGAGGTTTAGTTGAATGTAAAACACAAGATAGGATAAAAATGAAAGTGCGAGGTATTCTACAGTTGGACTATTTGATAAATTAAATCAAAAATTATTATTAAAAGTCTAAAATATTCTATGTTAAAAATCTCTAAAGAAAAAATATAAGAATATATTTATTTAAGTGTCTTTTTGTATTCTTCATCTATTAGAATTTAGAAATCTTTATTAAAAAATTTTTGTGTATGGAAGGTTTCTAGAATAGTCTTTGTACAGGTATAAATAGGCCTTTTGTCTTGTCATTTAAAAAAAAAGTTAAGTTTAAATACAAATTCCTCTTCCTTTTCTTTCACAATAATTTTCTCATTTCCCTTTTATTCTTCACAAATAATCTTTCTATCAAAGTGGTATCAGAGCCAAATTTGTTAGGAGATGACAAGTGGTATGAATCTACAAGTGCATCGTCTCACAAAAGAGAATTATGAGAATTGAGTCTTCAAATGAAGGCATTGGTTGGCTCCCAAGACATTTAGGAGATGGTTGAAAAAGGCTATGTTGAATCTCAAGATGAAGTGACATTATCAACAACCCAAAGGGATTTGTTGAAAGAAAGTAAAAAAGAAGAATAAGAAAATGCAATTCTTTATCTATCAAGCCTAAGATGAGGCAAGTTTTGAAAAAGTGGTTAGCGCATCTACCTCTGAGTAAGCATGAGAGATACTTCAAGTTGCATGAAGTTGCATATAAAGGCATAGACAAAGTGAAGAAGGTTCGACTTCAAAGTCTTCGAGCTGAGTTCGAGGCACTCTAAATGAAGGAAGCAGAAATTGTGGAGGATTGTTTCACAAGAGTTTTGACTGTCGTCAATCAACTACAAAGGTATGAAGAAAATTTAGGAGATATTCGAGTAATAGAAAAAATTCTGCATTCGGTGAATGATAAATTTGAGCACATTATAGTAGCTATTGAGGAAGCTAAATACTTAGAGTCTATGGCTGTTAATGAACTTATGGGATCCTTAATGGCTTATGAGCAAAAAAATAGAAAAAATAGAATACTATGGAACAAGCTCTCCAATTAAAGGTCACAGTAAAAAGATGAAAAGGATGACTTTAAAATTGAAGATAATTCAAGTGCTCGTGATATTTATGAGCAATGTTGTGGTCGTGGTTGTGGTTATAGTTGTGGCGTTGGAAGAGGCCGAGGATGTGGAGGATATCAAAAAAATAAAGAAGAAAGACAAAACTCAAGAAATAAAAATTGGAAGAAAGAGCCACGATACCAAAGGTATAAAAAAATCTTATGTTCGTTGTTATATTTGCAAAAAATTTGGTTATCATGCTTCCGAATGTTATCATAATCATGAATAAGCTAACTTAGCCATGAAAAAAGAAGAGGATCTAGTCTTATTATTAGCATTGAAAGGAGAAGAAAAAGAAAAATAATTAGTACTTAGGTACTAGAGCAAGCAATCATATGAGACGGCAGCATGTTCATTGAAATGGAGGCAATGGAGAGTCAAATTTATTTTGGCGATTCTTCAAAAATTCTGGTGAAACAAAAAGGTAAAATTCTTATTCTTCTTAAAGATAGAATCATCAATTTATTTTTGATGTTTATTATGTCCCGGATATAAAGAATAATATTCTAAGCTGGGGAAACTACTTGAAAAAGGATTTGACATTCATATAAAAGATAAAAAAAACTCACTATTAAAAATAATTTGAATGCTTTAATTGTCCAAGTGGAGATAAAGAAGTAATAGAGTGCTTATTCTTAATATAAAAAATAGTGTAATGAAATGCTTAAAGACATCCATGAAATATCTATCATAGCTTTGGCATATGAGGCTCGAGCTTTTAAATTTTGGAGATCTAAATAATATGTCAAGAGAAGGATTGGTATATAGGCTGCCAATAATTAATCATCCAAATCAACTTTGTAAAGGCTGTGTTTTTAAATAGCAACCTAGAAAATGTTTTCCAAATGAAGAAAAATTTAGAGCAAAGAAGCCTATTCAATTAATTCATATGGAACTATGTGGACCTATTGCTCTTTCAGTAAGCACCTCTATTTTCTTATTTTTATTGATGATTATTCAAGAAAAACTTGAGTTTATTTTTGAAGGAAAAATCATAAGCTTTTATTATGTTTAAGAAATTCAAAACAAGTGAAAAGAAAGAAAGTAGTTATTCAATAAAATACATCTGATCAAATCAAGGAGGTGAATTTATTTCTAAAATAGTTAAAGAATATTGTGAAGAGCATGGCATTCGACATCAACTAACAACTCCTCTTCAACCCAACAAAATGAAGCAGTTGAAAGACAAAAAAAATCGTATTATTCTTAATATGGTGCGAAGCATGATTAAAAGCAAGAATATGCATAAAGAATGTTGAGCATAAGTGTTGGCATGTGTTATCTATACTCTCAATCAGTGCCCAACTTCAAGCCTAAAAGATATGACCCCGCAAGAAGGTTGGATAGGAAGAAAGCCAAATATCTCATATTTGAAGGTGTTTGGAAGTATTGCATATGCACATGTTCCTGAACATAAAAGAACTAATCTGAATTATCAAAATTCCAAACTCATTTTCATTTGGTATCAATCTAAATCATATAAATTATTTGATCCTAACACTTCAAAAATAATTTTTAGTAAGGATGTGGAGTTCGATGAAGATGGAACATGGGATTGACAAAATAAAGTCATACAAGAGGAAGAGCGGGTACTTGTAGAGGAGATATATTTATGCTCTACTTATATATAGATGATCTTATTTTTACAAGCAATAATCCACTTTTTATTCAAAGAGTTTAAGCAAAAAATGGAGAAAGAATTTGAAATAAGAGATTTTGGACTTATGTCATTTTTTCTTAGGAATTGAAGTGAAGAAAAATAAAGAAGGTATATTTATTACATAAGAAACATATGCAAAGGAAGTTCTCAAGACATTTAATATGGAGAATTGCAATCCAATAAGCACGCCGGTGGAATGCGGTATCAAACTAACAAAGAAAGAAGAAGTGATGGTAGTAGATCCAACTATGTACAAAAGTTTAATTGGTAGTCTGAGATATTTAACATGCATAAGATCATATATTTTATATGGAGTTGGAATCGTTAGCCACTACATAAAAAATCTCACTGAGAGAAGCACTTAAAGGCAGTTAAAAGAATTTTTTGATATATTAAAGATACGCTAACTTATGGACTTTTATATTCTCATTCTAATAAATTTCAACTTACAGGATATTCAGATAGTGATTAGGCTAAAGACCAAGATGATAGAAAAAGTACAAGTGATTTTTTGTTTTATATGGGTAACATTGTATTCACATGGTGTTAAAAAAAAATTGGTTATTACTCCCTCTATTTATGAAGCTGAAAATGGTGCAACATCTTCATTTGTGTGTCATGCAATATGGCTAAGAAAGCTACTAAAAGAGATTGGATATTCTCAAGAGGGAGCTACAAAAATTTATATTAATAACAAATCAACAATAGCATTGTCAAAAAATCCAGTTCATCATGAAAGAAGCAAACATATCGATATTCATTTTTATTATATAAGAGACCAAATCAAGGATCAAGAAGTTCAAGTGGAATATGTGAGAACTGAAGATCAAGTTATAGATATTCTCACAAACTATTAGCTGCGGAACGATTCATAAAATTGAAGATGCTTCTTGGAGTAGTTAATGAAAATTTTGATTTAAGGGGAGAGTGTTTGATAAATTAAACCAAAAAGTATTATTAAGAAGTTTATAATCTCCTATGTTAGAATCTCCAAGGAAAAAAAAAATAAGAATGTATTTATTTATTGTATTTCTCATCTATTAGAATCTAAAAATCTCTATTAAATATTTTTGTAGAATTCTCTAAATTATGCTAGTGTATTTCATTAGAATGATCTTTGTACAAATATAAATAGGCCATTGGTCTTGTCAATTTTTTTTTTAAAAAAAAATTAAGTTTTAATACAATTTCTTTTTCCCTTGTCTTTCATAGTAATTTTCTCAATCCCTTTTTATTCTCTACAAATAATCTTTTTATCATGGATCCTATCGTCTCTCTAGTTCACTTCATAAAATGTGAACACCTATTGGATAAACTAAAGTTCGTAAAGTTACCTTGATTTGAGTAGTTCGAGCTAGCTTTAATTGGTTCCAAGACTTCATCTTGAATATCAGAACATGCAGCTCCGAGGCTGGGACGCCGAAGGAGACTAAGCTTCAGAGGTCCATCAAAGCCGTCTTGATGCCAAGGTTAATATGCACCTGAATAACAAATCCAAAGCGTTCAGAAATTCATACTCTTATCTTTCAGACCACACTCGAGAAGTTGCAATGGCTTTTCAGCTCTAGAAGTGACAAAGCAAGCAATCTTTCCACTGCTACAGGTTCCAAACGATCGAATAGTGTCCCAGCTTTAGAGAATACAGGAGTTTTCCCGCTCAATTGCTCCACACATTGGAAGCTCTCGTGCGGTAATCTCCAATCTCTCCCGCTGATATGTTGAGCATCGGCTTCTGAACCTTGCTGTCTTGCATTGGATTAAAGAACTTCTTCTCTATTTTGTAGTTTCCGCACGCCACCCGCATCTCGCCGTCCTTTCTCACCGTCATCGACCTCACGCTAGCACTAGCAAAGATCGGATGACAGTGGCGCACTCATCAGCTTCCGCCAGACGCTAGAAGGAGCAGTGAAAACTTGTGATGGACCCTCGAAAATGTCGATTTTGAACTTCCCCATTTCCTGCGGTAGACCTCGACGATCTCTGATATTGCCGCTGTATCTTTCTAATTTTTTTCTTCTTGAATTCTTGAACAAAGTGGTTCATCAATCTATTGTCAAAATGTTATCACCAAAATGAAATATTATTACATGCAGAATTCATATAATTTTATATTTGGACTTCAATATTATAGTCTCATATTTATTTAATATACTATGATTATATATTAACTATGAATTGTTATATATTTTTATGTATTGATATATATATACAATATTATGTATTGTCATACTGATAATATATATCAATACATAATAATTTATAATTAATATATTATATATTAAATGAGCATCACATTCTGCTATGCTATTAGAGTTTAAATATAAAATTATATCTAAATTATGCACATAATAATTTATCATGAGTAGACATTGATACATACATGTAAAAGTGATAAGCTTCATTTGTTTGTACTTGTGATTCTAATGAAGGACTAATTAAACTTTCTATTGCTTCACATAGTCGGAGCATGGCTATTTTCATCAAATTACTAGAAGATCCTCTCTTATAATTTCTATTAGCATGGCTCACCATACCTGTATAATATAGAATAGATGTTTTAAACTCATCAGCATTGATGTTACTTCATGTTATAATATATTGACCTCTCAGATCAATGCGTTCAATTTAATCTTTTGTAAGTTAAATAGATGTACAATTTCCGCAAAAAAGTTCATGCAAAGAAATTAAATAAAGTATGGCATAAAGTATTTGAAGCAATAACAAAGTAATCTCTGATGTTTTTTTTTTCTAATGAACAAGTCATTCTAGATTTTTTTATTGTTTTTTTTTTAATTTCAAAATAGGTGTTATATAAGGTAAATCATTAGAAACATCTTTATAATATTTCATTTATATAAATAAATATAGATACAAAATAGATCATTCAATATTATTTGAGGTCAACATATTGATTGAATACAAAATATTTTCATCTAATGTCATATTTTTTAATGGAATTTCAATAATTACTATATTATAAATTTTCTAGAACATTACAAGCTAGTGTATCCAACAATGATATACTCTAGTCACAACCATAAACACTTCTACATGAAAATTACATTTGATATGTAAGAAAAAAAAAATCAATTTGACTATCTTAAACTGTCAATGGTTAATACTATAAGACATATCATCGACTATGTCGGGTATATTAGCATGTCACATTATTATGCCTAGTAATTTTATAAATTATATAAAGCCTGTTACCCATACTTCTACACTTGTCCATCGTATTTCTAAATCTACTTGTGTGTGGTTAGTATGTTTGTCATCTAAAAGCTAGTGCAAGAAGATGAATAATACCACATGCAACATCGTATGGTGGCAGAGACTACTTATGAATACCATGTATGAAAGCTTCATTCATTTATTTATAGTTATCTAGAGTGTAGAGTATTGACACAAAATATAGATGATCTAGATGTTTAACACTAAGTGTAGTGATTACTTAGCCATAAGACATATGATATAACTATGGCTTGCCACATGTGCACAGATGGATTTCCGTTGAACATATATCTACTTTGAAAGCTTTTAAAGACATATCAAAGGCCTAGCATTCTTATGGGTTAATGCAAATTGGCTCAGGATATCTCTTTGCATCTCTTTAAGCTTTGTGTAGTGTTGATTTAATACGGGCACGAAAATTGATTCATTGTTTACTAGGCACTGATCTGCATCATTCGAATGTTTATTGAATAAAACAATTATATTATAATATATTGTTAAAATTAACCCTTAAACTGGTAAACTATGAGCACGTTTAAAGACCTCATTGAAATACTTAGATGAGTTTGTTGTTATGGATCCTACCTAAACCCGCCATCATGATATAAGGCCCACTTTGTGAAATCTCATTTAACAAACCACCATCTAACATAATTTTTTTTTACATTTTTAATGACGTTTATGTATTTATGAATATGGATAGATCATATGTAACAAGCTCAATACATTTCATCACACATGCTTTTGATATGTGCTATTCCCATACTTCGGAGTGCTTTCTTAAAGTTTTCATGTAGGAGACATAGATAATATATATGTGTAGCTCATGGGAAGATCTCGCGACAACCTCGGACAAATCCTAGATGTGTATAAAAAATATTGTATAAATTTTGACTAGTATGAATGGGCTCAACTAGATCATATAACATCTTAAGAAATCAAATTCATGAGTCATTTGACTTAGACTTAACAATAGCAAAGCTAAAGTGAAATGTCATTAATGGCATCAATTTTAATAGCAGCTAATAAAGTGCCTCAATATTTACCTAATAAGTATCATCCAAACTCTGGACAAGTTTATAAAACATCCATCCAAAAATGCTTGGACCAAAGCACCAAAAAATACTAATGAAAAGATTGCTAGCATTTTACTCAATTATGTAAAGGGAACCAAGTCTCACAATACAAATAACCTCCATTAATCGAGTACATAAAGGAGTATGCCTTCTCGTAGCTTTCAAAAAATAGTTTATTTCCTTGCATCTTGTGTCCCTATGTTTCACATAGGAAATTTTAATATTTGGTTTGGACTCTATTCTTCTAATGATTTCTCTGGGTTTAATGTCTAAATGCTCGAGAATTAAAAGTATGATATCATAACAAACCAACTTCAATGTATAGTTGTCGTTACCAATAGACATGATTGAGTGGGTGTATTATGATATTGATTGATGTCTGAAATATGCCACCCTCCGCCCAACCTTTTCACATTGAAGCATTCAAGATCCATTGATAAGGTCAACTTGGACTATCATGTTGTAAGCACTCTACTGGTAATCTCTTCTTCTTTTTTAATGTAATCTTGCAATATTCCACACTATTAAAACAAGTACTTAACTCACATTATAAATTAATTTGATGACGAAGATCATTCCCACTACAAGGTCTTCTGAAATATATTAATATATGTTTTGACTTGCAAGCCATCATAAGCATCTAATGCATCGCATTCCTCTATCATCTTAACTTCTTCGATGAACTTATTATTTGATATCATTGATGTGTGCATAACATTGTTCATTACTACTAATTATTGTTGAAACTCCTGGCCAGGTAATTTGTTGTCTTTGTTGAAGAAGCGAAGATTCTAATTTTAACTCTATTAGAATTAGATGAATTGTCACTTGATTTCTTATCCATTGGCTCATAATCGCGCTCTCTCTTCTAAATGCATGTAGTTTGGCAGAGCTTTGTCTTCTATTTTAATGCTTTTGCTAATATATATAATTGAAATGAATGGTATGGGAAGAAGATTGTGAAATATTAGGTGCTTCAACATATTGGGGTTGAACGCTTTGAAAGCCATATGGGTGCGTTGGAATAGGTATGGACCAAATAAATCTTAATTTAATATTAGATAGTTGACTAGTATTTAACTTAGTATTCAAATTAACAAGTTTGAGAGTTTGATACCTAAGGATTTGACCACCATCAATGACATTGTTAATTGGTTCATTCGGTGAAATATGTTTAGAGTTATCTTGATTATGTTGTTCTTCAATTTCGACATAAACAACTATAGCTTATTTTTTTTGTTTCCTCCGACAGAAATGCATAGTTCTCATCATCTTTGATGCTTGTTTCAATATTACAATTACTTGCAAGAAAGCAATAAAGAATATTGACTATATAACTTAAACTGCTATGACATAATAACTATATTATTCTTAACTTATGAGAGTGTTATTGGTTTAACAATTCGAAGTGGACAATTTCGCCCACCAACGTAGGTCAATGTGAAATCATTCTCAATTCTTAATTCTCTATCAACAAAGAGAATTAGACAAGAAGAATTTGTTTTCATGTAGACGTAACTCCTTGTCAAAGAAGATAATTAAATAAGAAGAATTGATGGTCCCGTGAAATCTTTTTTTATTATTTTATTATCATTATTATTACCATTAGCATTTTTAAATTATTACACTCAGATTTGAAAATGTTTAAGGGGGTTTAACATGTCCATTGAACTCACTAAAAATTTAAATAATTCATGAATGGGTATACATATCTAAGGATTGAAGTTCTATAAATGGGACTTTAAATAGTTATGAAATACAAATCATCAAAGTGAGAGTTTTAATCATTGAGAGAGTAAGAAGGGATTGATCAATTATAAGATGCATACAATTAATTTTTTTATTTATTATTTTAGGATGTTCATATGAGTGAGCAAAAACACATTGAGTTTTAACCTTAGTTCTACTAGTGCTCAACATGAAGGGTAATTATAGGCCCTTAGAATTCATTAAAATATAATAAGAACTCACTATTCAAACTACATGTTATTCATATGATCAGGTTATATTTATCCTCTAAGACTTATGTAATTAAATAACATATTACTTTTATCCAATCAAATCATTTATGACATGGAAGCAACCCTAGATGTTACTTGCTAAGTAGGATCATTAAAGATGAGTGAAGGTTAAACATCCTTTTGCTATTAATATCAACTTGAGAGGTACATAACTAAAAAATATTGCTTAAGACTCAATTATTATTATTATTAATTTTATTATTATTATTATTATTATTATTATTATCATTATTACTATGATGATGATGATAAAAATAATAATAATAAGAATAATAATAATAATTATTATTATTATCATTATGATTATTATTATTATCATTATGATTATTATACTATCATTATCATAATTAATAATAATAATAATAATATAATAATAATAATAATTATTATTATTATTATTATTATTATTATTATTATTACTATTATTATTATTTCTAGTTGTAAATGTTGTAAACTATTGGATCTAAGTTCAACACATTGAATTCTTTTAACAAGTTATCACTATATATATGATAATTTCACAAGTATTACAATGATTTTTTTTATCTATAATTATGTTTACTTGTACAAAATTTTTGAAAATTTTAAAAGCATATCTCCCTGCACACCAAGCATCACACTTCACAATAAGCAAAATTTGTGTACACCCAAAGCCTTCAAATACTACAAAATAGAATTGAAACCCCATCCATAGTTATTTATAACTTACACATAAAATTTAATGTAATTATCATTAAATATAATAAATTATAATTAAGATTTAATAATGATATTTATTTTGTATTTGTTTGTCAACAGCCAATATTACTACATCCAAATCAATTTTATTCCTTAAATTTTGTTATTTTTGTATGATCCAAAATTTTGCTGCTTTATTTTGACCCCGACATCAATTAATCTCTCTTTATTTCAAATCTTTTCTTTTTACTTTAGCTTTTTGTCAAATCTTCCCTTTTAAACGCAGCTTTCTGTCACGATAAGTTGGGGGAAGGATGGTTTCATGGAGGTTTTGGCTACTTTTGACTAATTTTTTCCCAAGACTCCATGAAGGCAGAAATTGCCTTTATTGAGGGTGTTTTTTGCCTACTCAGCTCGCCACGACAGTAATGGAAATGCAGATGGCCAAGGGCTTTTCGTCTCTTTTTAAAATTTTCTTAGACTTCGCTCCTTTTACTAACTTCTCCTTGATCAGACTCCTTTCTAAAATTATGCCTCCAGCTGCCACGGTGTCTCTTCCATGCTCTTCTTTCTTCTACTTCGGTCCAAGAAATCCTAGGATTTTTTTATGAAACCTCCTTCCCCTGCTCGGCTTGATAGCCCTTTTTCCAACATTGACTCCGCTTCGCTCCATAAAATTAAACTCCTTGATGATGCTCTTCCAACTTCTCCCACCAGATTGAGCACTGGTCATCTCTTTGATTTTCTCATCTCGTCCTTCAGCTCTTAAGCCTTATGGTCTCATTTTTTACTTGATGTTGAGGTTGTGTTAAGGCCTTGGCTCCTCCATATCCTCCTTTAAACTTTATCCTCCTAATCCTAAACCCTATATGTCAAGTTCTCAAAACTTTTCAGTTAACTCCATCCCACCAGTGGATGATGCCATACATTTTTTCGAAGAGGGAGTTCCTCAAGCCTCTAAGGATATAAAGCTCTCTCTTATTTGTTAATCAATAAAAGGTCTCACAATGAAGCTCTTTTGACATTTGCTAAAAAAAAATTAGAAGCTCAAAGGTACTCTTTTTTCTATCTTTGAATGAATAAAGAGTTCTACTTATTTAAATTTTAAGCCTCTCCTTAAAGTAGTCATAAATTATAGGCACAAGAATGTTATTCCTAAAGGCTCAAGACAAAAACCACAAAAGAAAAACCCTAAATCCAAAGAAAAATAAAATAAAATCAATGTTACTGTTAAATTGCAGGAGCCTTATTAGCCTAAATTTAAATTACGTCTCATTTGCATTCTTGAATGCAAGCATTATGTTTCCAGCATTTCTAATACTTGGTTCAATTCATCTCATCTGCTTTACAATCAAGAAGGTAGTTTCCATAATTTTCAAGATTATGGTTATGGTACAATCTGGTTGAAATGAAATGCACATATATTCAAGATCTTTTCTTGAATCATCCCTAGGAAAGAGGATCAAGTGTTTATTGATAGCTATCTCATTCTCAAAAAATGTGGCAAAAGGAAGTTTGTGAAGCCTTGGATTGTTTTTGGAGACTCCAATTGTTTTCTATTTCAACATGAAAAACTTGGTGGTAACATATTTTCTGATAGAAAATTTATGAACTTTAACAATATGATCCTCCAATCTGATCTTAGGGATCTATCCTTTGTCGGGTTTTCTTAATTCTATATTAATAGTAAAATTAATAATGCTATTCATATTAAAGTTGGCAGGGTTCTTGTTAATAACAAATAGCTTGATTGGCTCCCTTTATCTTACTATAAAATTAAACCTCTTAAATGATCAAATCATTCTCCAATTATAGTTCACAGTTCTCAAATTTCTCCCTCTAAGTCTGGATTTCAATTCAAAATTTATTGGCTCTAGTGAGAAGATTTCTTGGATTTTGTTAGTTTCTACTGGGAAATTTTGGTTTAAGGAGACATAGATGAAAAGATGAAATGTCTTAGTATATTTTTATTTAGAAGTTCATGAACTTTGTTCTTGAAGTTAATTTTTTAAGAAATTAGGCCATTTTCTCAGGACAATGATGACTGAAATATACATTCTGATATACATTTATGTGAATGATGACAACTATTCAACTCTTCTGCACGGCCATGGCATCTTAGGACTTTACTTTCTCCTCCATTGCTAAAGGTTCTTTTGCGCTTGTCTACTTATTGACTTACTGTTATTCATCCATTGGACACCCATGACATGACAATCAAGGTGATACTCTTTTACTCTCAAAGTCCCACCTTTTCTTATTAACTATATTAGCGCTTTTTTCAATTTCCTATTTCATTCTTCTATAATTCTATTTTGTTGTTTTAAAAATCTATAATAATTTTTATTAGTCTTTTTTTTTACTCTCTTCATGTTACAAATCCGCCAATTTTGGATAATAAAATTATGCTAAGCCATCGTTTCTCCTGAAAAAAACATAATTTTCTCAGAAGCCACAACTGCACCAAACAATACCTTAAATTATTACTTTTACGTGACTTTTTAACACAGCTTTTTAAAAAAGCTTTTAATATAAATTTCTGTAAATGCAAGTGTAAAAATAAAAGATCAATCAAATAAAGTCCTGCGAAAAAAAATTTTAAGAAGAAAGAAAAAGAGCCTAAGAATTTTAATTCAAACTAGAATTTCCTCGTACTGCAACAGTCTAACAATAACCATACCAACCCCAAATAAAGATTTCAGGAACATAAATATTTGATTCTGCAATTCAAACCTACCTTGTCAAATAAAGCTCTGCTGTAGCTCCTACAATGCCACCCAAAACTTACACTCTTTCCCTTACGACAAGCAGATTTCAGAGAAGCTAAACTTGAAGAGTACCCTCAGGCACTCCAGGCGCTGCAGCCTTCTGCTTGACAGGTTTCTCGACCACAATGGCCTGTGTAGTGAGGACCATTCCAGCCACCGATCCAGCATTCTGCAACGCACATCTAGCCACCTTGGCCGGATCTATAACGCCAGCTTCAACGAGATTCTCATACTTGTCATTCATGGCATTATAGCCAACCTCCCATTCACTATCCTTTATCTTCTCCACCACCACCTCTCCTTCAACTCCTGCATTGTGGGCTATCAATGCTGCTGGAGCCACCAGTGCCTGCACAAGTGAAATCAATGCTTGTTAATCTAGCTATAAACAGAGGTGAAACCGAGTTGAGCCGAGCTCAAGTCATCCTTGACTTTAACTTGAGCTTGATTAATTAATTAAGTTCGAGCTCAAGATCTATTTTATGAGTTCGAGTCAGCTCACAAGTTAGCTCATTTTGTATGAAAGAGATATAATAATCTTGATTCAAATAATTATTATGATAAAAATAATAAAAAAATTTAAAAAGTTAGAAGAAAATAATAAGAAATTGCTTGACATAAAAGAATGAGATAAATTTTTAAAATAATTTTATACTTAAATTATTAGATTTTAATATATTTTAAATATATTTTATATTAATATTTATTAATCAAACTAGCTCGCGAGTTAATGAGTAGAGTCAAGGCTGACTTGAACTTGAGATGTTAGCTCATGAGTCCGCTTGTTCACACCCCTAACTACAAATGTTCATAAAAGTTCATGTTTGATTTGATGAAATGGCTCAAACTCATGATAGTTTCCTTGTAATCAGTAAAGTGATAGGTGGAGCATATCTTACCTTCTGCACAATGTCAGCACCAATGCGCTCATCAGCATCCTCAAGCTTGTCCTTGATGGAAGGAACAAAAGTTGAAAGATGAACAAAGGCAGCACCACCACCAGGGACAATGCCTTCCTCTATAGCTGCAAAGGTGGCATTTTTGGCATCTTCGATACGCAGCTTGCGGTCCTCGAGTTCCGTCTCAGTTGCGGCACCAACCTTTATCACTGCAACCCCACCTGACAGCTTCGCAATTCTCTCAGCCAGCTTCTCTGAATCGTAAACAGAGTCTGTCTCAGCAAGCTCCTTTTTTATCTGGGCAATTCTAGCTTGAATTTCGTCTTTGGTGGCAGAGTCTGCGATCATGGTAGTAGAGCTTGATGAGATTGTGATCTTCCTTGCAGTTCCCAACTGCTCTACTGATGTGTTCTCCACCAACAAGCCCAGATCTTTGGCTTGGAATTCAGCACCTGGACGAATGAAGGGGGCAGAAGGTAAGGCCCTAGGAAACTGGAACATGAGGAAGATGAAAGACAATGATGAAGATTGTCTCATTGTATTTCTATTTTATCATGGTAGAAAAATTAGATACCATTCATGTCCAATTTTCCTCAACCAAACAAGTGGGTAATTTAAATTCAATGCCTTTTATTTCCATTTCCTCTCCTTAATTTTCATCGAATTAAAAAGAGACTATATGTCTATTTGGGATAGCTGTAGCTGTCTGAAAAAATAATAATGAAAATGCTGTAGAAGAATCTGCTATTTAAAAAGCTGAGATGGGGCCTACAAATTTTTTTTATCTTCAAAAAATCAAATCATAACTTTCTAGCCGCCATCACAAAAAACCAAATAAGGTTGGAAAACGCAACTTTCTCACCACAGATTCTTAGAAAAATTGGCCGGACGTGGTTTTCCCAAACATAATCTCGGTGCGGTTCAACACCGCACCGCCCCGCCGCACCAAACACCCCCTAAATCTTAAAATTAACATACAACTCCAGACTATTAATTTAAACATCAAAAGTTTCAAATAAACTGCAAATATATATATATATATATATATATATATATATATATATATATATATTTCAAATAGTTCATAGAGATTACGAAGCATTCATTCATTTTCTATCTGACAAAATATGTGGTGGGAAGGAAAATGTCTCGAGCTACAAAATAGGACCAACATTAATTGAACTTGAAATTCTCAAATTCTCGAATCCTCGAAAAAATGCAACAGATTTTCTTTGTAAACTCTTATTAGAACATATGGGGAAAGCAATCATAGCACCAGATATATTCATTAAAAAAGTACCAGCAATTCTTACTGACCATAGCATTCAATCACTATAATCAAAATAATGTTTTCAAAAGTTACTGCCACTAATCATGGAATTGCACGCAAAATTTTTATAACAGATAACAAATGAAAGCTATAAATTAAAGTAATGACATCACCCCTCTGCATTGGCAATATAAACTCTTTTTTAAGACATTATCAAAACAGGTGATATTTATGCTCGGAAAAAAATGCATTAAAATGCCACAAGCAAATAATGAAAGCAACGCGTACCTGTCACAATAGCAATATCTTGAAGAAGAGCTTTCCGCCTCTCACCAAAACCAGGTGCTTTAATTGCAGCAACGTTAAGAATGCCTCTTAGTTTATTCACAACAAGAGTTGCGAGTGCTTCACCAGTTACATCCTCAGCAATAATAAGCAATGGTACTCTCAGCTGTGTAGTTTTCTCCAATAAGGGTATAATCTCCTTTACTGTGGAAATCTTCTGGTCAGTCACCAGAACTTTTGCATTATCAAATTCAACAGTGGACTTCTCTGGATTATTAACAAATTGTGGGGAGACATAACCCCTATCAATCTGCAAGATGAGTTTTAATGCACCAATCAGGTTCCCGTTGAAGCAATCTTAGAGAAATAGTAGCTTAACAAGTTAAATATGCAAAAATCCACATACCTCCATTCCTTCTTCAACATCCACAGTTGTCTCGAAAGACGAAGAAGACTCGATGGAGAGAACACCATCAGGTCCAACTTTATCAATCGCACTAGCAATCATTTGTCCAATAAATTCATCATTACCAGCCGAAATGGTAGCAACAGCTGAAGATGAAAGGACAGCATCCATTAGTTCAGTTTTCTTCATAAATTAATAATTGTTGATTCTACAATCTGAAATTTTTTGCTTGGTAGAAGATGGTAACTCACCATGGCACGGTACAACAACATCAAGTAAAAACAACGTAGGTCAAAGTATAGTTCCATTAAAATCATGAATGAAATACCTTTAATGTCACCACTCCCTTTAACAGGCCGTGACCTCTTCTCAAGCTCTTCCACCAACCCTGCCACAGTCTTATCAATGCCCTTTTTGACAGAAACAGGATTTGCACCTGATGTAACACTGAGCAAACCAAGCTTTATAATTTCCCTAGCAAGCACACAAGCAGTCGTCGTCCCGTCGCCGGCAGAATCATTAGTCTTACTAGCAACCTATATAGTGCAACACAGAGAAAATGAATGCATGATCTATGCTTTTGACGAATAAAAATTTAAAGCATCTCAAACAGGATAAGCCAATCATAACCCATAATTAACTACAGATGAAGAAACCGAATAACAAATCTAAAGTACCTCACGTATTAACGCGGCTCCAGCATTCTCCATAGGATCAGCTAGTTCGATTGCCCTAGCAATAGTAACTCCATCATTAACCACTTTAGGATTCCCATACTCATCTAGCACAACGTTCCTCCCTTTGAATAGCAAAACAAGAAAAGTCAGTACAAAGTTCAAAACATAAGCATTAAAATAAACTATTATCATCATTAGCCTAATCCCAATTAGTTGAGGATAGCTTTAATTTTATTAATCCTCATCATCCATTGATTCTCGTTAAAAATGCATGAGAATTTAAATTTATTTAATGCAAATATTAAAAGAAAAACTTATTTCCATGATGCTTTAGGGGCTGTTTGAGATCATTATTTTTTTGTATTTTTTTTTTTAATTTTTATGTTACTTTTATAAACATATTTGCCTAGTATGTTTTTTAAGTATTTTATTTTTTTGTTTCAAAAATAAATAACATTGTATTTAAAAACACTCAAAAAAATCTTTTAAATGTTTTGACTATTTTAAAAATAATAATTACCATCAAACATGTTTTATTTTGAAATAAAACATAAATAAAACAAAATAAAAACATAGAACTAAAAAAAAAAATCAAAAGTGATCCCAAACGGTTGCTTAGTTTTCCACTTCATCTCCTTCATATTTCTTTTGTTTTAGTCAGCTTATCCTTCATACTTCTTTAATGCTAGTTAAATTTAATCAACTAACGAACTAATCACAAACTAATCCGTGGGCTGCATTTTCTCCCTTCATTATACATATTCAAACCACCTAAAATTATTTCAACTAAATTTGCTTCTGAAGATGCACTCACATCAACCCTTGAATATAATATTCCATAATTTACCCTTCCTAATTTTTCCATGCATCCATCTCCACATTAATTTCCACTAAGCTCAAGCCTCAAATAGACTATCAAGGACTTGTTTATGTCCAACATTCAAATCTAATAAAACATAAGAATCAACAAAAGAATAAGCAATATAAAGGTTTCGAAGCATTCCTAAGCATCAGTAATGAGATTAATTGTTCAAAGAGGCGTAAACTTCCAAATTCAAATCCCATTTGCCATTCCAATAGGTAACTAAAAATAATTACTGCCAAACAAGATTGCAGCATAACCTATTATGAAAACAAATCCCAAATAACAGATTTGGTAGATTATCCCAAAAATTTACCAAATAAAATATTTATATGATACTTCAAATAAGCTTCCAAGGAAAGAAAACAAAAAAAAAAAAAAAATCTAAACAGACAGAAGACAGGTAAAGAAGTAAATGAAGGGCAATTGGGCAAACAACCCCTTGATGGGAAGTCAGATTCCCCTGAATTCATGATGAAGAAACCATACACGACTAACTTATACTTCTCTTCGCCATATTTCCAAATTCTACAAGAATTATAAAGCCAGGGAAAGAATATACCTCTCGGCCCGAGGGTGACGCCAACAGCGTTAGCGAGCTTCTCGACTCCGGCCTGAAGGGACGACCTGGAGATCTGGTCGAAGGCGATATCCTTCGCTTTTGCTCGCACCACCAGCACCCGCCTACCACCAGACCTCCTTCTCAAGCTTTCATTCTGCACTTCCACGAAACAAAGATATCAACAAAAGGATTTCTGGGGGATAGAGAGAAAAAGAAAATGACCTGGAGAGTAGGAGAACGGAGGATTGAGGAAGACGAGATAGCGCCGGCGGAAGCCATTTTGCAAAGCTGAAAGGTAACCCGAAATGCTGAGAAGGGTTTCGGGGCAACGGAAAGAGATAGTGGAGCTTTCAAGGGCTGTGGTTTTGTGTACTGTTGTAGTTATGAAGGATGAAATCTCAAGAAATAATAGGTAATGGATCCCAACCTTCTGGAAAATTCCAGGGGTCGCCTGAATGCATCTAGTGGGCCTAGAGGCCCAACACCTCAGTATATAAAGCATGAGCGGGCTGTATGCGTATATTATAAAATAAAATAAAAATGATAGGAAACTTGAAATTAATATCTTTATTATGAGTAATAATATTATAGTTTAAATAATTTAGTTAAATTGATTATAAATATAAAATTTTATATCTATATTATTTATAATTGTTAGAAAATTGCAGTAGAAGAAAGTTTACTTTGGAGAAATTCAAAGACACATACAAAGATTTAAAGAAATGAACAAGAAAACTGAATTTTACAAAAAATCTCGAGAGAAAACCACGGGTCTAGCGAAAATCTTCCACTTTGTATTTCTTTTAGAGTGCGATCTTCCCGATGACCGAATTACATAATAGATGTAAAGGGAGTAATAATAGTAATACGACGCCGACGACGTTGCGATGAGAACGACGACGTGACGATGATGTTGACGACGATATTGAATGACGATGTTGACGATGATGATAGATGACGATGACGACGATGATGTCGGCACCACGAGGATCACCGCATGACCGGCGGTACCAATTAGTGGTACGACGGCTTTGGAGAATCTTGCTTTTTGGGCTCTCCTCTTTTAGACTTCCCTCATATGAAGAATGTATTTATGACGGAGCTGCCTCAGAATACAAACCAACCACTCCACTTCATCTGACGTGAATGATTCCTTTGATCATTTGATGTATTTTAATTATTCAATGCTCAAATAAAGTCGAATTATAAGATCTTGTTGGATTCGGCTCGTCGAGACGCTCGATTTGACTATAAACACTTTATATTTGAGAGTTATTTAGGGATTTAACTGATATCCCAAAGTTTCTAAGGATATTTTAAGAGCTTGATACCGCCAACTTGGACGCCTTGCTTTTAACATCAAGATTCGTGCTTCGACTAGTAGTATTTTAAGTGTCATATCAATAATGAAAAAAATATAATCTAAATATTGAATAAATCTCTTATATATATATATATATGATATATATATATATATATATATATATATATATATATATATATATATATATATATATATATATATATATATATATATGATTCTAATAGTATGATGGGAAAATATAAATATTATTATTTCTCGTGATTGGGAAAAGCATTAATATAATATAATAATTATGAACATAGAAGATTATATTTATAATAAAAATATGAAAAGTTGACATGAAGGGATTACTAATAATTTACTCGATCATTTCTTATATGTGATCAAATTGGTAACCAAAATGATTAATAATGACTTTGAGAGAGACAACAAAAATTTATAATGGTTATTTCAATGGAAGTCAATGTTGGTTGTTGTTGCGTGCTAGAAAATCAGTTGCGGTAGAGTAAAAGTTTACGTCTTAGCCTTGTTGTGAAATCTAGCACACACACTAGGTATTTAAAGAGTGAACAAGAAAACTCCATAAATTTTCACGTGGAAAATCTCAAAAGAAAAAAAAAATCACTACCAGAACAAGCTTCCACTATGTATCCGTTTGAGTAGAAAATCTTCCGATAACGAGATTACGAATTATATGAGAAATGAACAACCACTATGTAGTCGCTGTCAGTGGTAACAATTGCTAAAGCAAATGATGGCAACAACGAGGAACGCCGACCGACGGCGAAGGTCGATGATGGAGATCGCAGAGGTTGACACGATCGGCATGACGCGGGTGGTTGATGACAGTCGAGTGGTGGCACGATTATGCTTGGAGGATCTTCAAGCTTTAGGGCTCTCTCCTCTCTTGCTTGGGCTCCTCTCATATGAGGAATGCGGGGCTATTTATAGATTGAAGGAGTGACGTCTCTGTAAATACATGCAAAACCCATACCACTCCACTTCATCGGACGGCTCAAAATGATCCCTTTGATCATTTGATGTATCTTAAATATTTGAATGCTCAAATGAAGTCGGATTTTGAGATCTTGGACTTGTTAGATCTGGCCCATCGAGACGCTCAATTTGACTATAAACATTCCATGTTTGAGAGCTTTTTAGAGGTTTAACTGATATCCCAAAGTTTCCAATGATATTTTAAGTTCTTGATTTCGACCAGTTTCAACTTCGGATCAATTTGCTTTTAATGTCAAGATTCGTGCTTCGACTAGTAGAATTTTTAGTGTTAAAATGATCCCTTTGATCATTTGAGTCTTCAGGAAGGGTTCCTTCTTGTAGAAAAGATAGGGGGTCTATCCACGAATGTTCATTTATCTCATTAATTGCTTGAATTACCCATGACCCTTGGATACTAGGAAAATATATTTCTTCAATACGCCTTCTTAAATAGATCCCTAGTAGATGTAGCAGAGCTACTTGAGTATTCTTCTCTCACAATATGTGAATGATTTGATGTATCTTGAAATGGGCAAGAAGAGACTTCACCAAGTGGAGGTATTATGTCAGCTAAGGATTATGAGTATTAAAGTTTTCTTCAACTTGGGAGGCGACAAGTTGAGAGTCAGTGTGTATCACTAAGTCTTGAGCTTCACACAAACAAGTCTCAACCCCCATGAGAGCCTCATATTCACCATATTATTAGTTGCAGGAAATTTTAAAGTAAGTCCATAAAAGTATTTCTTTGGAGGGAAATAAGTAAGATTCTCGCACCAGCACCAATACTTCCTGAAGCTCCATCAACATAGAGGGATCATTGTGGAGACGAAAGACATGTAGCAGATAGCTCATCTGGAGTTGGGGCAGTGCATTCCATTATAAAGTTTGTGAGTACTTTAGACTTTATAGCAGGGCGAGGTAGAAAATTTATATCAAACTCTCCCAATTTTACAGACCACTTAATTAATCTCTTAGATGCTTCTGGTTTCTATAGGATGACCCTTAATGGTAAATGAGTGTAAACGCCGATAGTATGAGCTTGGAAGTATGGATGCAATTTTTACGCTGAGAAAACTAAAGCCAGAGCCACCTTATCTGCAAGTGGATAACAACTTTCTATATCAGAGAGAATTTTACTGACATAATAAATTATTTGTTGTATCCCATTCTCTTCTCGCACTAAAACTGAGCTTATCGCAGGGAAGAGATTGCGAGATATAAATATAACATCTCTCCTTGAATAGGCTTGGATAATGAGCGTGGAGATGCTAAATACTTCCTTAGTTGCTCAAAAGCATACTGACATTCATCAGTACATTGAAAATTATTATTTTTAGCTCCCTTTAATATTTTAAAGAATGACAGGTATTTATCCCCAAAATGGGCTATGAAGCGGGATAACGCAGCAATTTGTCCATTCAAATGTTGAATTTCTTTAATATTCTTCAGAGGAGTCATATCTTTGAGAGCTTTGATTTTCTTAGGGTTAGCCTCTATCCCAAGGTGAGTTACCATGAATCCAAGAAATTTTCCTGACGTAACCCCAAAAGCACACTTGGTTGGTTAAGTCACATGTTATAATGTCGAAGAAGATTAAAGCATATTTATAAGTCATTAATATGCTGTGATTCTTCCAAGCTTTTCACTAACATGTTATCCACATATACCTCCATTATGCAGCCTAATAGGTCTTTAAAAATATTATTCATAAGGCGTTGATAGGTAGCACCAGCATTTTTTTAATCCAAATGACATAACTTGGTAACACTATAAACCTTTATATGTTTGAAATGTTGTAGCTTCTTCATCTATTAGGTTCATTTTTATTTGGTTGTAACCAGAGTAAGCATCCAAAAAATTGAGCATTTGATGTCCAGACGTAGTATCAACCAATTGATCAATTCGAGGAAAAGGAAAACTATCTTTCGAGCAAGCTTTGTTAAGGTCAGTGTAATCAATATCCATTCTCCATGTTCTATTTATTTTCTTAACCATAACAACATTTGCTAACCATGTAGGGTAATGTACCTCTCGTATGAATCTTGCTTCTATGAGCTTATTAACTTCTTGTTCACGAGACGATCAGGTGCAAAACTCTATTTCTTTTGATGATTGGTTTGAATGTTGGATCAATCTTGAGGGAGTGCATGATTACATTGGGGGTTGACCCCCGACATATCTGTTGGACTCCAAGCAAAGATGTCTTGATTTCTGCATAAGAAATCTGAGTATTTTTTTCTTTGTTCATCTTAGAGCAAAGATCTCACTTGCACTATTCGTAGTTGTTGGTCATCTAATAATGCAACAGAGAGCAAGTCTTCTACAGGCGAAGCTTTCTGGGGTACTTCATCTTAAAAATTAAAATCTTTGATGCTGAAGGTTACAGAAGGGTGTGATTGAGCTTGTCTGAAATAACATGATTGTGCTATTTGTTGATTTCCACATACCACTCTAACTCCAACGGGGGTTAGAAATTTCATCTTAAGATGAGATACTGAAGTGACTGCACCAAAATTGATTGGAGGGGCCTTCCAAAGATAGCGTTATATGCTGAATCTAACTTGACCACCATGAATTGGATTAAATGAACCATTTATCGAGGAAATTCACCTAGACAATAGAAGGGTGATTGTCCCTCTACCGCAGGCGATTATCAAACCCGCATAATGGTCCGCAATGGTTGGAGCTTTTTCCAGTCCATGTTAAGAAATGTGGAGTAAAATAAGACATCAATGTCAATCTTAACATTATCATCCTTGTCTAAGTGGATCTTGAAGGTCATTAAAAGTGATGAATGATCGATTTAGACTTTTTTAACTTTTCTGGAGATGGTAATGAGAACTTGATTAGAGTATTCATCCGCGATTGTTTCAATTTCTCCAACTGTTGATATTTATTTTATTATTTCTATGATGATTATCTGGTTGCCTCCCAAGTTGGAGGTATGTTTGTTTGAGTCAATTGATTCTTCACAAATCGATGTAGATATCCTTGCTGAATGAGCCTCTTAATTTATTCTTTGAGTTGTTTGCATGCCCGAAGTATGTCCACCACTTGATGGAAGTGACAATATTGCTCGATTTCTTGAATTTAGTGGATGCACCACTTGATATTTTCTTCATCTCGAATAGCCATTAGGAGGTTAACACGAGATGTGTTCACATGTATTCCTTTCGGTGGTTCATGCCGATAAATGGAGGGAGATCACGACTTTCTTGTTGCTTCTTTTGATAGGACCGTCGGTCCGCATTCCTTGGGGTGCTTTTACGTTTTCTTGTAGATTGCTCAAATTATTTGCGATGGGCAGTAATAACCTCATTAGTAGAGATTTGTGCTTCCACACGATGAAGCAAGTCGGCATATGACCAGACCGTGTCTCACATTAGTAACGAGTAAAAAGGCCTTGGAAGGAGTCCTCCAAGGAAAACTCCTCTTAATAGTTCAGGGTCTACTCCAGGTATTTGGCGAGCTTCTAAAGAGAACCTCTGGAAGTATTCCTTAAGTGATTCACCCTCATTCTGACAAATGTCGGAGAGATGGGAGGAATCTTTAATGATCCTCCCTGCTAAATGAATTGTTCTACAAAAATCTTGAAGTTGGTCAAAGGTACGGATGGATCCTCTTGGAAGGGAGTAGAACCAAGTGCGAGCTTGCCCTTTGAGGGTAACGAGAAAGACCTGACAAAGCAGTGTGTCAGGAGCTCGTTGGATATGTATGATAGTTCTATAATGGTCGATGGATATGCATGATATTTCATCTTGCATTAAGTGTCGTAATTCTGCAAGTATAACGTGTGACGAGTGGGGTCAACAGGACGAGAATGTGTCAAGCTACTAGCAATAATTAGTGGATTAGCAGTCGGTTGAGCTGCACATGATGGATAATTAAAACTAGCAGTGTCAAGGAGATCGACATCACGGTCAGGAAGCGGAGGACCTTCATTGTTAAGGAGATCGATTTTGACCTCTCACGGCTAACGATCGATCTTGGGGGAGGTTTGTTTGTCGTTGTAATGGCCGTTTTGTTTCTCTTAAAAGTCGGATCATCTTATTTTGAGACTCTTCCATTCGGCGGACATGATCTTCTAAAGAGATCCCTGTCGCACCTTCACCGACAGGGTCACGTCTATTAGGGGGGAGTGAGGCAGAAGCTTGGCATCCTTGATTCAAGGATTGATTTTGAGAGTGACGGGAGTTGGAGCGGGAGGCTCCATTGTGACGGGTATTGCGCCTATTGGCCATAATGCGGGTGTTCACAGAAATTGTGATTGATGGGTTCTTTTCCACGACGCCAACCGGTTGCAAAGAAAACCAATTACGAGTAGAGTAAAGTTTACTTTAGCCTTGTTGTGAAATCCAAAGACATACAGGTATTTCAAGAGTAACAAGAAAACTCCAGAAATTTTCACGTGGAAAATCTCAAAAAAAAACCACGGGTCTAGCCCAGTAAAAAGCTTCCACTATGTATCTGTTTAAGAGTACAAAATCTTCCCGATAACGGTATTACATAATTGTATATGAGAAATGAATAACGACTATGTAGTCACATTCAGGTGGTAACAATTTCTAGTGGTAGTAGATGATGGAGAACAACGAGGAACAGTGACTGACGGCAAAGGTTGGCATGATGGAGACCGGTAGAGGTTGATGGTGGTGAGGATCAACGCGGACCGACGGTGACCGACGTGGTGGTTCACGACGAGTGGTACTTGTGCTTGGAGGATCTTCAAGCTTTAGGCTCTCTCCTCTCTCTTGCTTGGGCTCCCCTCTTATGAGGAATGAGGGGCTATTTATAGATTGGAGGAGTGGCGTCTCTGTAAATACATGCAAAACTTGTACCACTCCACTTCATCGGACGACTCAAAATGATCCCTTTGATCATTTGATGTATCTTAAATATTTGAATGCTCAAATGAAGTCAGAATTTTGAGATCTTGGGCTTGTTAGATCTGGCTCATCGAGATGCTTGATTTGACTATAAACACTCTATATTTGAGAGCATTTTAGGGGTTTAACTATATCTCAAAGTTTCCAATGATATTTTAAGTTCTTGATTTCACCGCCAACTTGGATCGCTTTGCTTTTAACGTCAAGATTCGTGCTTTGACTAGTAAAATTTTCAGTGTCATATCAGTTGTAACGATAAATGAAAAATGGTGTCATTAGGTAGGGGTGCGCAATCGGTGGATTTAGACGAATTGATTTTAAAATTTGTTAAACCGTTCGATTTTAAATCTAGAATCTGAAAAAAACTGATCCGTTTAATCAATGATATAAACCAAACCAATCCAATTGAAGTTTTTTTCAGATTTTCGGTTCGGTTTAGAAAAAATTGAAAATTGAAAATATAAATTATTATAATAATTATTTATCAAAGAATTACATTAATTACATCCTTTATCAAATCATTTACAAAATCAAATAACTCTTCAACAAATGAAACTAATAATATACAAAATTATCATTGAAATTGCTTTTTTTAATAAGAATTAAAAAAAATGAAAAAAAAATCAATTTGTTAGCAATTTTTAGTTTAATCAGTTTAATCGGATTAAGACAAATCGAACTGAAAATTGAAAACTGAATATTACTAAATCCAAAACTAAAATCCAAACAAAAATTTATAAAACTGATCCAAATTCAAAAATTTGGTTTGGATCGGTTTAGATTTTTAGTTTTAACCAAAAAATGCACACCTCTACCATTAGGGGGTACAATAAAGCATTGAGGGGGTGGTGCTTATGTTCAACTTTAACATTGGTGTAAATGATTGGCATCTGCCTTATTAGTAACAACTAGCATTGACATTGTCATCAATGATGGTTGTGGGTTTTAATATAATATTATGCAATAATCATGTTGTTCAAAGTAGGTGTTCAGATTAGTTAATAGCAACATCAATATTGGAGTTGATGATAGGTATCATTATGGAGTTGGTGGCTAGTATTGAGTGCTAACATGAAGGTTTGTATTTTGTCCTTTGTAATCTTTCTTATGTTATAATCTCACCCTTTATAATTGTGTCAAAGTTTATTTATAATTTTATAAAGAGAGACATTTTGAGTAGAACTCAAAACACTTTATCAAATGATTTGTGTTGCTCTTTCTTGATCATATAATATTTCTTAAATTAACTATCATAAAAGACTTCTAATTTTGGCCTTATATTTTCAAGGAAAATAGTTGGGATTAATTTTATTTAAGATTTTTTAACATTACTAATTTAATTCAATATTTTTAAACACTATTTAAAACTTTTATCTTAAATTCTTATATCTCACTCTAAACATATATTTTAAGAGCATAATACCTTATAATGATATAAAATATTTAAAAGTATTTTATTCTTTTATTTATTTTAAAAATAGAAGATATATATCCATATATATATTAAATTTAAAATTACAATACATTATTAAATGTTCTACTCCCATATGTATGACTTGAGGAGCTAACACCATTAAATCAAGAGCCTAGACCAGGAGCAAATAGTAACTACTAGTAACATTTTTTTATTCTAATATCCACCACCACTTCTATGTTATATTTCTACCTTATTTGTGAGGAATAAAATCTCTAATTAAAATTAATGGATTCTCCAAAGCATAAAAATAGCATACTTCTTGATATTGAAGTTCATTGTTATTGATCTTCAAACCCCTCACTCCAATACTATTTGGGTATAATGAAGAAGCAAATTATTTTTAAATAGAAGCATTACTATGATTTGTAATGATGTGGCATAAATCCTAAGCCATAATTCTAAACCTTCAACCTTGTCAAAAAGCTCAAATTCGCTTCAAATTTTACTTGAATTGAAATCAACTAGACCTAATTTTGGGTTTACTATGACTTAAATATAGTTCAAATAAACTAAAAAAAATAAGTACTTATAAAAGACAAAATTATATTATAGAGTATATGTATAATATATAATATAGTATTTATGTTTATGTATTTATTTAATCACAAGCCAATTTCAATTAACTAAAAATTGATTTCATTTTCATTTGAAAGAGTTAAATTGAGTAAACTTTAAATGATTTTATGGTAAAAATTTGTTTTTAATTTTAAGTTCTAATTGAGTATAACTTGCTTACTCATGATTTAATACCACCCATGCACATAAAGCTAGATTTGCAAATACTAAAATTACACTTGTGACAATATTTTTGTACACCTTAAGCATCTTGAATGTTAAAATGGTATGACCAAACACTATGAAAAACTACTCAATGCAAATGTGAGTTATTAGATATTTTTTGAAATCATCAAATAGTTTCATGTATGAAATTATTCTAATATTTTTAATACAACTTATAAGTTAATTTATGTATGCTTCTCAAAATTCTCCAATAGGAATAACAATTAAGCCCTATAAGGACTTTTTTCATCCACTGCTCAAACTACTTAAAAATCTTGGTTCTCCAAACCATAAAAATGATCAACTTCTTGATATTGAAGTTCATTGCTATGATCTACAAAAACCTCACTCTAATACTACTTGATTATAATGAGGGAGCAAATTCTATTGAAGTAGAAGCATTATTATGATTTAGAATGATGTGATATAAACCTTAATTCTCAAACCTTAAAGCCCAAACCCTAACCTTAAACTCTAGACCTTACCAAAGAAGTTCAAAATTCACTTAAAATTTAACTCGAATTGGAATTAATTTGACTTAATTTTGAGTTTATTTTGACTTTCATATAGTTTAAATCAACTAAAAATCACTAACAAATAAATATTTATAAAATACGTAACTTATATAGCATGTTATATATATAATATAATATAGCATTGATGTTTATATACTTAATCATAAGCCATTTTCAATAAACTCAAAATCAATTTTATGTTCACTTGAAATCAATTATTTGTGAGTTAAATTGAGCAACTTGAAGTGATTTTATTACAAATTTTTTGAAAAAAAAATTTTAAGTTCCAATTGAGTATAACTTGCTTACTCAAGATTTAATGCCACTCATGGACACAAAGATAGACTCACCAATACTAAAAATATACTTGTGACAATATTTTTGTATCCCTTAAGTAGTAATCTCATTTTGAATTTTAAAATGATAGGACCCAACACTATGAAAAACTGCTCATGCAAATGTGTTTCATTGTCTAATTTTTTGAAATCATATAATCATTTAATGTCTGAGCTTATTCTAAAAGTTTTCCTATAAGTTGGAAGTTAATTCTTCCATGCTTTTAAATATACTCCAATAGGATGACAACTATGCCCTATAAAGACTTGTTTCATGCACCACTCAAATACCTTAACAATCTTGATTCTCCAAAGCATAAAAATAAAAGACTTCTTGATATTGAAGTTCATTGCTATTGATCTCCAAAACCCTGACTCCATTACTACTCCAATAATGAGGGGGCAAATTATTTTGAAGTAGATGCATTATTAGGATTTAGAATGGTGTGACATAAATCAACATAAAGAGGAAAAAAGAAAGCATGACAAGTAATACAATAAGAGCCTATTTGAGACCAATTTCATTTTATATTTTTCTCTTATCTTTAAAGATATTTTTGTTTTGTATGTCATTTAAGTGTATTTTTTAAATAAATAACTTCAAATAATTTTAAAATATCTATTACTATTAAATATAAATCAAAACAAAAAAATAATAATAATAAGCTAAAAACAAAATTGACCTAAAACAACCTTTAAGATTTCTATAATTTGATTTGAAATAAACTTATTTTCATTACAAAAGGAGAGTCAATCTACAACAACAACAACAACAACAACAACAACAACAACAAGAAGCCTTTATCCTACTATACATGAATCCTTTCATTATTTTATGTCTCATTTATGTAAATTCTAAAGTAATTTTTATCTTAAAAAAACAAAATTGACCTAAAACGACCTTTAAGATTTCTATAATTTGATTTGAAATAAACTTATTTGCATTACAAAAGGAGAGTCAATCTAATCTACTGAAAATATAGAAGTCACAATCATGGCATACAACATGAAGGAACACTCATTGCCCTTCTTAAAGCTTAGGTACACCCACACATAAAAATAGAACAAACTTTAAAAAAAAATACTTTCAAATATAAGATGATTCTCTTTCATCAAAATATTAACCACTAGCATAAACATACGAAGACTATGCATTTATGCCTTGCGACTTGTGAGTTCTTTGTAATTAGTAGTGCCAAGATTATGTATTTATACATCTAAAATAATAAAGAAATGATTTTATACCTCTTGAAATTTAACTTTCGTAAAGTACTAAATAGGAGAACACACCCTAAAACTCCAAAATCCAATGATTTAGTATGATCATTTTTTTAATAATGCTAAGCAAGGGATAGATTTAGCTTATTTTTAGGGTGGGAAAATTCTTTAAGAATTAAATAATATAGTAATAATAAATAATAAATAAAAGAATAAAAATACATAAAATTAGCATTTTAGAGAAAAATATAAATAATTAACAAAATAATACCACCAAATTTATTAAAAAAATATGTAAGTTCGCAATAATATTAAAAGTATAAGCTTTTATTTTAATTAATCAACTAATCCATTGAGAGTAATGAGTTAAATTAATTTTCTTTAGAGTTGATTGGGAAAAAAAATGCAAATTTAGAGTGGACAAACTCTAAAAACTAACATTTTTTAAGTGAAAATAGAATTTAAGGATGGGTATTTGCCCACTCTAGAACCAAGGTGGTTTTGCCCTTGATGCTAAGAAAAGATACATAAATAATTATTATCCTCTAAAATATTTATATAAATTTAAGGGTGTTAATCTCATCATCAACATTTAAGCCCCATTTGAATGTTAAGAAATGGAGTTAAAGAATTTTGAAAGGAGAGTTGAAATCTCAAATTAGTGGTTATAGATTTGTTATGAAGTAGTGAATAATTTTTGTTTATTTTATTTTCTTTGAAGTAATTTCGCTTTTTTATTTTATTTTAATATAAAATACATATTTATAATTTATATTCTTATACATTTGTTACTTTTATAAAAAAAATACAACCCTTAATAAAGAAACATGGACTTTATTCCCCCAACTTCAATTCCCTAATCCCCTTATCCAATTCCTTGTCTCCATACTCTTCCCTACCATGCAAAGGTACATTGAGGAGTTGGGGGTAGACGATTTGGCATGTTTTTATATGCGAGAGCTATTAAAATTAGAGTGATTTACATACATAATACTAAATTCTTATAAATTTAATTATTTAACACAGATTATTATTTTTATTTATATAATATTATAATATAAAATTTATATGAAAATAAATTTATAAAAAAATTAATTTAAAAAATATATATATAATATAGTTAATACATATTTATTTACATTTATAATATCCAAAAACATAATGTTCTATTGTAACTAAAAAAATCCTAATAATCGTCAAATATACCACTGATGTTACTCTTTTATCCCCTATTAATATGATGCTCCATATCCTCATTAACTTATAGTAGTGTGTGACTCTTTGCCCATAAAAATCCTTACCTCCTTGCACACAAAGACATTCCCCTTTTTTGATTTTGTCAACCCTATTGTTGGGCATTGAACTATAATTTCAATTAATGTAAAGCCCTCTTCCTCTCCAACTTTCTTATCTCTATTTTTTCACTGTAATTTATGATTTTAGGGTAACTCAAAAGCAAACTTGCAACCCCTATTAAGATATGTCAATCCTCTATATGCTTTTCTCTATGCATCAACAATATTCATTTGCGTAGCATACATCCTCATCAACTAAAATAATATTTTAACAAATTCATATTATTGACCTCGCTTTTGGAGTGAAGATTAACCTTTCTCATCTTAGACTTAGAAACCATCTAGGCACTTGGATTTTTTTTATTGCTAAGACACTTCTAGTGATTAAGGGAACACTAAACCTAAGTGTAGAGACTTAGAGAACATAACCTTAACCCTAGGATATACCTCAGGACAAGTAGGTTCTACCTACCCTATGGTTTAAACCAAAACTCAGACATATTCACTAATCCAAATTTAAGCTCATGTAAATGAAACACAACCAACCTCAAACCTATTAAATTGATCTTACTTAAATTTGGTTTTCTAATCCAAGCTTCAAGCCAAATTAACTTGGGTCTTAACCCAAATTAACCCCCATCACAATCCCATAACTCAATTTAAGCCCATTCAAATAAACTAAATCCAACCTAATTTTCTCAACCTCTCCAATTATTCATTAGATTATTTCAAGCCATGCAATTACTTGCAATCAAGCCAATTGAACCAAAGAAATGTGACCAACCCAAATTAGCCCATTTGACTTAAAGGGTTCAAATGAGCCAAAACCTAACTGAGCCCAAATCAATTGCAACCAAAGCCACCAATTATCTTCAAATTCATCATTGAACACACTCTAACAATCCATAATTCCAATTGGCCCAAGTTGGCTTGACCAAGTCACTTAACCCAGGGTGACCTAAGAGAGGTGATTAAGACAAACTCAAATTAAACTCCCATTGAATCAAATCAAGCCATCCAATCCCTTCATTGATGATTGTAGATCATTATTGAACACTCCACTACAATCAATTGAGCTTAACCTAGCTAATTAGATCTTTTGACCCAAGTTGACCCAATTTGGCATAAAGGGTCAAATTGAACAAAATCAAATACTAAACTAAATTAATTAAAATTAATGCTTCTAACCAACCTCTAATCCAATATTAAACATAATTCAACCTTCAATTGATCCTAATTTGGTCAACCTAACCCAATTAGCCCACTTAGCTCAATTTGACCTAAAGGGTCAAATTGAACCAAATCACTCTATATTCTAAATTAATTCAAATTAACTCTTCCAATTAATCACCAATGATCAATTGAACTTAAACCACACCCCTGCTCAAGCAAATTTGGCTAATTTAGGTAAATTGGTTAACACAACCCATTTGAGCCAAATTGAACTATATGAGCCAAATTCAAATCTAACTCAAATTAAATCAAACCAATTACACTCACTTAATCCAAATGATCAATTAAACTCACCTAATCCATTAGTTTGACCCAATTTGGTTAAATTGATCAACTTAACCCAATTGAACCCATTTGACTCATATAAGTCAAATTGAGATAAACTCAACTAAACTAAGCACAAACCCAACTAAACTTAACATGACTCATCCTTGGCTTACCATGAGCCTGTCCAAGTGGGCCCAACTCATGGTGAACCCATTTTGGGTCAAACCCATTTAACCATGCCACCAAAATGGGATAAAATCCTCATTTTGGTGGGTTCTCCACCCCCTTACCTCATGGTATTCACATTTGGCTCTTATTGGATAAGAGGACTACTGACTCAACCTAACCCAAGGCTATTAGGCTCAGCCTTTGGCCATGAGAGAGTGAGTTCACCCATGAAAACCCTTTGGTTCACTTAAGGGAAACTGTACACTCCATGATAGACCACTATACTCCCTTAACCTCTCACCCTCAGCCACCTTAGTAGTCCGCTGCCATCTCCGACCACCTACTCTAGTCGGACGGCTGCCAAAGACTGAACTAATCTCAGCCCTTAGTTCAGCTGGGGAGGAGAGTATACTCCTCCCTATGGATTCGAACTCAACCCACACCTTCCCCAGAGCATTCCGCACAGTCTCATACCCTCTCCCAAGCTCTTCATGCACTCCACCGTCATCTATCCAAGTTTCCAAAATCTTCATAAACCAAAATTAACTCTTCCCACACCTTCACCTCACTCACAAACCGAAATGAATCATTTCCCAAGCGATTCAATCACTATAAGATATCTCAAGAACAATTCCATCTAGCTTTGAGGCGGTGTTTGGTCTACAGGGCAATCAGCAAGAAAGTAGCTCATGATCTTCTCAACAGGGCTTCATCTTTTCAAGATGAAGCTATCTCTATCGATGGATCATCGGTCTATAGCTCCAGCGAGGTAAAAATATGATAATCATAGTTTCCCTCCTAGGTGTTGGTCTTTTTTGAAGTGAATTATGCTTTCGTACGATTTTCACCATAGGATCCCTTTATATTCACTCTCTGATCATTTTGGAGTCAATTTCATCATCGAAAGAGCTCCGGCAAGCTCAGATTAAGCGACGAAAGGTGAACGGTGTCTATCTTCCTGTGCTCGTGGGATGACAAATCACCCATCGGTCATTCCGCATGATTAGAATAGATGGACATGATTAATCACATTAGAAATCTCGATTTAATCTCTTTGAAATCATGAATTAATTTCGATCATCAAATCCAAGATCGAATGGCTGAGATAAAATTGCATCCGTCGTTGTTGAGTTAGTAGCGCATTAGATGATTTAAATAACCAATACCATAATGCCACGTGAAAAGCACTGCCACGTCAGCGTCTGTGTGGTGCCGACGGTTTAAAGGGTTAATTAGGCCTTAAAATGTGATTAAATGGTCAGAACTTCAACAAAAAATTATAACTAATGGTAGAAAAATCCAATAAAAAATGAAAATAAACCCATTTAGAAAGGTTAGATAGAGGAGAATTTAAGAAAAATAAAATCCCTAATGGATATCTAGTGAACAGTGCTTAATTAAGATTTGAAGTTTAAATTAATTACCTTAATTAATGATTAATTACTTGGCTATTTAATTCCAAATTTGATGAGATGATTCCACGGGATGTCATCTGCATTCCATAATGTTTTTGAAAATTTTGCCATGTATTTTAAAGAAATTGGAATTTCCATCCTAATTACCTCCACCAACTAATTTAATAATTATTAAACTTGATAAACTATGAAAATTAAATAATTAATGATAATTAATTATTATGAATAGTGAGAATAGTGAGGAAAAATAATTAGGGCATCTTTCCTAATTATCTTTTTGAAGGTATTTCCTTAGGAGGGTTGATTAATACATATAATAATTAGGGATTAATTAGAAAGATTAGTGATAACATGGAAATCAAACAAGATCAATGATTGATTCAAATAATTCAAATATAATCTCTTAATTTCCCTTTATATTTTTAATAACATAAAGTTATTAAGATGGTTATGGTTAACTCATTGATTTGGAAATATCATAAGAGTACCTAACTTAGATTCTTTCCTTATTTAATATAGTTTACTCCTAAATATGAGCCTAATTGCATTAGATTCTTTTAGGTGCATTGCAAATTTTATTTTCCCAAGAGCATGTCATTGAAGGCTCATGGCAAGTTGTTAATTGAATTAAAGAAGTTTAGGGAAGGGTAATTAAATTAATTTGCCTAACAACTTAAATCTAATTAATCCATAAAATTCATTTAATTTTAGTCTTTAAATATGGTAAATCACCAACATGGGGTGGGGTAAGTGTTAAATATCATCTCTCCTCCTTAGGTCTCAATAATTCAAATATCAAAATCAAACCTTATAAGAACTTTGGTTAATGTTAAATAATATTTATTTGGATTGATTATACTTAGGATTTAATGTAATTGAATATGTTATGTGGCAATGTTTAATTACTACTTTCCAATCATCATAAATGTGCATACCATTTGTGTCATATGTTCATATTTTTTTTTTAAAAAGGATAATCAAAAGAACATGATTATATCTAAGTTGCACGTGTGTGACAAATATTATTATAAAGTGTAGCTATTATCACTAATAAATCTCAAATTATTTTTAAAATTATAAGCTAATGATAAAGAATCTAAGTTAATGTTGGTTATAAGTATTCAATAAAGTTTACGTTTAAGTTATAATTTCAAAATAGTAAGGGTTTTGTTTTATCTTTATGTTTCATGTACATGCTTACATACATTTGAATTTGTAAGCATATAGTCTAGACATCCTGGAACATAAAGTTTTAAGTAGCCCCAAGGAGGTCTTAGATAACCTCACTTCCCTTGTTTAACAATAGTATATACTTGCTCAATTTCATTTTATATATATATTCATATGCTATAATTTGAGATAAAACTTTGCTCTTCATGTCACTAAGTTTTACATGAATAAAAAGATTTGCTATTATATTATCTTTGCATGATTTTCATCCCTAAGCTTGTGTATATGTTTGCATGTATTTAATTTGACAAGTATATAGTCTGAACTTTCCAGGAGTAGTACCAAGGTGTCTTAGATAACCTCACTTTCTTGGTTTAACAATGACACGTACTTGCCTAAATCCCAAATACATGTTCACATATGCTTAATTAAGAAATGAAAAAAAAAAAATTTCTACCACAATACATGCATTAACAAACATTCAAGTGTGCAAAAATACAAATATGTATTGTATGTATAAATATATGTATTAAATTAAATACCATGAATAATAAAAATAAAGAAATCAAATATGCATTAACAAGCATTATATTCCTCTAAGTGCATTACAAATTTTATTTTCCCAAGAGCATGTCATTGAAAGCTCATGGTCAAGTTGTTAATTAAATCAATGAAGTTTAAGGAAGGGTAATTAAATTGATATGCCTAAAACTTGAACCTAATTAATCCATAAAATCCATTTAATTTCTCTATTTAAATATAGTAAATCACTAACATGGGGTGCAGTAAGTGTTAAATATAATCTCTCCTCCTTAGGTCTCAATAATTCAAATATCAAAATAAAACCTTATAAGAACTTTGGTTATTGTCAAGGAATATTTATTTGGCTTGATTGTCCTTAAGACTTAATGTAATTGAATATGTTATGTGATAATATTTAATTACTTCTTTTCAATCATCATAAATGTGCAGGCCATCTCTGTCAAATATTAATAATTTTCAAAAAAAAAAAGGAGAATCAAAAGAACATGATTATATCTAAGCTGTATGTGTGGGGCAAATATTATTATAATGTGTGGCTATTTCACTAATAAATCCTAAATTATTTTCAAAATTATATGCTAATGATAAAAAATCTAAGTTAATGTTGGTTATAAGTATTCAATAAAGTTTATGTTTAAGTTATAATTTCAAAATATTAAGGGTTTTATTTTATCTTTATGTTTCATGTATATATTTACATACATTTGAATTGGTAAGTATATAGTCTGGACTTTCTAGGAACATAAGACTTTAAGTAAGTCCAAGAAGGTCTTAAATAACCTCACTTTCCTGGTTTAATAATGGCACATACTTTCCTAAATTCCAAATACATGTTCACATATGCTTAACTAAGAAATGAATTTTTTTTCCTACCAAAATACATGCATTAACAATCATTCAAGTGTGCAAAAATACAAATATGTATTGTATGTATAAATATATGTATTAAATCAAATATCATGAATAATAAAAATGAAGAAATGTGTATGCTATTGATGATGGTGAGAAGTGGTGAAATATTATCCATATAATAATGATTCAATTTTATTAATCCCGAGAGGCCTTTCATGTTTGAATAAGACCCTTAAGACTAACCCAAACCTAAGTTTAATAAAAATATTTAATAAATGATTCACTAAAGAAACTAAAGTCATGATAATATACCCTTAAAAAATAACTTCGGATAAGAATGAAGGAGGTTAAGTTGTTAACTAAATTAATGAAGTTTAAGGAAGGGTAATTAAATTGATATTCCTAACAACTTAAACCTAATTAATCAAACCCCCCTCCCCCCTTCCCTTTTCCACTCTTCATAATAATTAGATATTAAGTAGGAATCAATTAAAATATATATAAATTAAAATTAATCAATTCATTCAAAGATTTGAAGCGAAAACTCTCCTAATTTTAGTTTAAATAATTCTAAACTTTAGGTAATCATACTTCTAAAGCCTAATTATAGACACACCACACTAAACCTTAGCTCACACGTTAGAATCCTAAGTCATAAATTCTAGCCTTTAGGATAGGCTGGTGTATGTTGTGATGTTATGTTTGGTTTTATGATGTCATCTTTTAGACTGGATGTTAGTATTATTTGTGCATAGACTAGATGTTAGATCGCTAATAGCCTAATGATATTTTTTGTAGGGGATTAAGCAAAAGAGGTTGTTGTAATCATAAGTAAATATAAATGTTCTTTCTTATAGGTGCCACTTATCCCCCTAAGCATTATCCAATTAGAACAGGTGGGCTTGGTTACCTAAGTGCGAGGTGCTAAGTCTAAATATGTGAAATATGATTGCTTGGCTTGTATGCTTGTTTAACTAATGGCTGTCTTGCAGGTGTAATTATATTTCATTTTTTTTTATAAATATGTAATTTTTTCAATAGGATTAGGATTAGTGTTATGAGATTTAGGATGAGTAGTGGCTTGAAGGTAAAGACTTGGGAGGCCCTATGAAGCCTGGAGAAAATTGATCCAAAAGAAGGAAAGGAGGACAAGAGATTGAAGACCTCCATAACATTCATTATAATTGTAATATTCCATTATAATCCAAGTTGTATAAGGGTAGAGCTTTGCTATCTAATTTTTTTTTTGAGGTGTGCAGTGGTACCTGATCACACTGACCTCTTATTCTTTTATGAAGTTCATATGCTTGATTGTGTAATAGAAATGACATTCTTTTCATAGGTTTCTTAAGGTGTGATGGTTTGATGTGTGGTCTAGAAGCAATAAATTCTTTAGGATAAAATTAAATTTTCTATCATCACTAAAAATTCAAAACTAAATTTTAATACAACTCATAACCTCATGTCAAGCTTAGATCTATAATCAAGATAAATAAAAGATTTATAAACCCCTTAGCTAAATGTTGTATGTTATCATACCATGCATATCAAATTATTCCACTCTTGAATAGGGAGGGTCTCTAATCTTACACGATAAGAGATATGCTTGACCTTTGAGGGTGATCTCTTATAGTGGAGAACACCTCTTCTAACTGATTTAGCCCATGATTTAATTTCATCACACATATAGGCATAATTGTCTCAAGCCTTTGGTCCAAAATGAATGTGTCAAAAAATGGTTTATAAACTTATAAATTTTGACATTAGTTTAAGTCATATTTTCATACCAATCTCTTAGAGAGTGAGTTCAGGATTCTAGCTTACTTCCTAATTAAATAATAGCCTAGCTATCTATTATCTACATAAGACTGACCAATATGGTTTTAAAGCATATAAGGTATTAGCTAGCGGCCACTCCAAGCGGTTGTAAGCCCAGAAGAGTTGGGGTGTGTTCATTCTCTCTTGTGGAGGTGAACCACCATATCCCATCTTTCCTGATTAGACTTAGGTCATTCTTTTAGCATGTGCTAAATCATTTTATATTTAAGTTTTGAGGCTACTTATTTCCTTCAGGCTATGAGCATAAGTCCTCACCTCTTAGGCATTTCCACGATCTTGTGTTGTTGGACTATAAGCTAGCATTCTAATAAGATTCAAACTTAAACAAAAGCAAATTCTCTCTCAAATACATAAAGTCTCACTTTAAGATAGACTGAAGCACTCACTAGACTTCTTATTATCATGGGTGATTTCTATTTATTTTCTTTTAAAATATTTAGACAAGTCTATCTATTTGAACTCTCTCATTTGATTTTCATAAATACCTAATCCTTTGATAGTTTAGCTTCAAAATATTTGGAGATACTTGTTGAGTACTTTAATTGAGAGCATTCTGAGAAGATTCCAATTTTTTAAGATGTTATTAACTATGGAAGCTTGCTTCCATAGGGAACTAAAAAACCTGACATAAAATAAACCCTGCTTTACTTCTCCATATAAAGTAGGGAAAAGATCTATGTTATATATGTAGACCCATATGCCTTAAGAGTTCTTATTAGGTAATTAGGTCCATTGTAGGGTGATGTTTTCATCTCTCGAGATGAAACATCATACCTTAATGCAGCACCTGATGACTTTAATAAGTACCCATTAAGATCTGTGTGGTGTCCCTGCGATTCCAAATTAAAATACCACACATATTAACAATATGAACACTATAATTCACAAGTGATCTCTCTATAACATTATTGTGTTTAAGCATATTAATATATTTTACTCATAGCATAAAGAGAAAATTATTAAAGAGATTAACTGTCTTATAATTATTTATATAGATGAAAACAGGTCACTTGTGAAAATTTATTTGGCTAATCACTTTTCTAGGTGGTTGTTATGCTTCCTTCAGCTTTACCATATAAAAATACTACTCATCAGTTTGTTCAATTAATTTAATTTCATTATTTTATCTATGAGTACTAGTACTATCAGATGAGTTTAACTCAACACTCAACAAGGGCAATTATGAAGCCTGTCAAATTTACAATGGATGCAACATAAAATTTATGTTTTTCACCTATTATTGAAGATCTAATTATGGATGGGAAGTTTCTAAATGCTCTATGCTGACCTCAAAATGCTCTCTGCTGACCTCACTTTTGGAGTGAGGTTGACAATCATCTGCATAGACCTAAGATTCAATCTAAGCACTAAGGTTTTCTTATAACTAGGACACTTCTAGAGGTTAAGTGAATTAAACCCAAGCTTAGAAGACTTATAGGGTTCGACCTTAAGGTTAGACCCTGACTTAGATTAGGCAGGGTCTACCTATCCCAAACCCAAACCAACTCATAAATCAATTCTACAAAGTCAAACTGATTGATCATAATTCAAACCTCAATCAGGACCACATACTTTCAAACCTAATCCAACTCATTAGGGTTCAATTTGGCCAAGTGGTTAAGTTGACCCAATTTAACCGATTTAAGCTAAAGATGACTAAATCCAAAATTAATCTAATCTAATTAAAATTGAACCCACCCAAGATTAATTAAGCTTGATTGAACCTTAATTATAATTCGTTCGAATCAAATGGCACTTAATCTAAGTTGACCCAAATGAACCTTATAGGACTAAAATCAAATTCAACTTAATTTAAGCCAAATTGAATCAATCCAAACCACATGATCATCCCATTCACTTAATTAAACATCCTAGCTCACTCTAATAAGTCTAATTTGATCAATCAGTCCAATAAACCCATCTTGACCCATCAGCTTAAAAGGTCCAAATGAGGCAAACTTCAATCCTACCTGAGTTAAATCTAATCAAAGACATTAATTACTTCTTGAATCATCATTGAACTTACTAACCCTCAATCAATCCCAATTGATCTAATCAAGCCAATTGACCCACTTGACCCAATTTGGCATAAAAGGTCAAAATGAGTCAAGTCTTGATCCCATTCAAATTAGATCAAATCAATTTATTCAATCTCTTCTAATGATTGATCATAGCCAAACACTCAATTACAACAACCCAATTGAGCCTATTTAGCCATTTGACCCAATTTGACCTAAATAGTCACATTGAGCCTAAACTTGATCTAAACCAAATTGGATTAAACAATGCCTTAAATCAATCCTAAATTGATTATTGAACTCTCCAACCATCATTTGAAGCCAATTTGATTAACCTAACCTAATTGATTCATTGAGCCTAATTTGTCGGCTGACCTCATTTTTGGAATGAGCTCTCAACCCCTCCATCTTAGACATAAGACTTCTCTTACACTTTAAGAGTTTCTTAGTTTTAAGACACATTTAGTGATTAGGTGGACACTTAACCTAACCCTAGAGACTTAGAAGAGTTAGCCATAAAAATTGGTCATGTCTTAGAGGTGTTAGGAAAACTTGCCTACCCAATAACTTGGACCAAATTTCTCACTTCGTTCTTCCAAGTCAAAACTCCAAACTCAAATCAATTCCAACTTAATTGATTGACTCTAAACTCATATCAACTTCAACTCCAAATCAAACCTTGAACCAACTTCAATGGATTTTCTCAAATCATGAATCAATTCCAAATAATTGAAACCCATGATTGAAATCCATAACCAAATTCAAATTCCAAAAATATTTCCTAAGCCCTTTGATTCTATCTTATGGACATAGCTCAAATCATATCCAAATCAATTCAAATTCAAGCAATTTTCTTATAACCCATTTGTATTCTCATTTATATTCACAAATATAAATAAAATATAAATTCAAATATCCAAAACCAAAATTAAAACTCAAACTCAAATTCAACCAAAATCCAACCTAAGCCTTTCAAGTCAAATTCTTGAACTTAGCTAAATCAAACTCAAATAAAGCCAAACCCTTAATTTTTCTTGATGATTCAATCAATCATTCAATCATGAATCCAAATATAAACATAAACTTCAATCCTTAAATCAAAACTAAATTCAAAAATCAAACCCAAGTCAAACTCATGTTCATCCTTTGAACTTGAAATTGTCAAATGAATCAAAACTTATTTGACTTCAAATCTTCTGCAAATAAATTTATATATAAATCATAAATCCATATGTGAGTTCAACCAAATTTGAATCAAGCCTTGATCAAGCCAACTAAACCCAATTGGCTCTCACTTAACCCAAAGTGGCCAATTTGACCTACATGAACCAAAATCCAATTCAATCCAAATCAAAGTGAATTAAGCCAATCCAAACTTCATGTCATGTTTGTTGATCATCATAGGTTAATCAATTATCATGAATTGGGTCAAACCAACCATTGACCAAGTCAACCCTTTAACCCACATGAACCCAAACTAGCCAAATTACAACTTAAACCAAATTGATTGCAACTAATGCCTCAAGTTCACTCTAAATTGATTATTGAACTTGACCAAAGCCTCAATTAAATCCAATTTGACCAATTGGCCAACTAGACCCAACCTAGCCTAATTGACCTTAGCCTAATTTAACCTTAAAAGGTCAAATCAATCAAAAATCAAACCAAATTAAAATTAATTGAAACCAAAGCTTGCAACATATTCCAAATGATCAACCAAACCTAAACCAAGCCATGATTCAAGCCAACTAGTCAATTGGGTCAAATTGGACAACTTAGCCTAAATTGACCTAAAGGATCAAATTAGCCAAAATCCAAATTAAATTGAAATTAAACCAAATTAATTGAAACCAATTGAACCAATATATGCCAAATGATCATTTGAACTTGACCCAACTCTTGGTTTGACCCAATTTGACTAATTGGTCAACCTAACCCATTTTGACCCAAGTTGACCCAAATGGGTCAAATTAACCCAAATTAAACCAAATGAACTTTGAATGACATGAAATTTGGTCCAACTTACTTTTGACTCTTTTCAAATCTGTTCAAATCAAATTCAATATCAAATGACCAAATTTCCCTTGGGTCAAGGGCATCTCATAAGAAAAGATACTTTCTCAAGTGAGCATTTCTCTTCCTTGGCCACTTGACACTCATCCATTGGTCCACATAGGCACCAAGGACACTAATTTTCTAACCCAAGGAGTGGTTGGGGTAGCCATGACTCATGGGGAGGTGAAATCACTTCACCTCTCCCATTGAAACACTTGGCATGAAGGACTCTCACCTCTCCTTGGAAAGGATACCCATTTGTCCTTCATGGTAGCCACTTTCCATGCCTTAGCCAACTATAGTGAGCCACCTAAGATGATTATTCTCCATTCCCAACCACCCCAAGCCAAATGACATGAGTTTGGAGCCAAAATGAAAACAAAAGAGTTGATTTTTGCACTTTTCATTCCAAGGCATTAGAAGTTGAAGCATTCACCCATTCCTCTCATTCTCTCTCTCCTAGAGCTCCCAAACCCATTGGCAATCACCCTCACTTCATTTTGAGAGAAATACTTCAAAACTAAGTGAATTTCAGCAAGGAAATGGCGATCACCAGAGAAAACTTCATTTTGACATGAAGGAAAAGATCCAAGCTCATTCCAAGACATCTTCCCTCACTCAACAGTGTGCTCAAGTCATCACACAATCAAAAATCATCCCCGGTGAGGTAACTTTCAAAAATCATTGCCAACTTTAGGATTCTTCATTTGTGATAATTTTTTGTGCAATTTTTAAGAATTTACACTAGATAATCTTGCATTTTTATTTTAAATCATCACAATTAGAAAATAGAATTTTTTTAGTGCAAAACAACATGAAAATAAGTCCATTTGAACAAGTTTTTACTTAGAAACTCTCTTTTTTCCCAAAAGCCCTGATTTTATTATTAACTGCCGGCGGTGAAGCAGCAACCGTCTGATCTTGCAGTTCATGGGATCGGATGACTCAGATCGCGTGGATATTGCGATCCAGCCCTTTGAAGCGCTTGATGTGATATGGACTGTCCGATCACACGGTTCGCATGATCGGGTAGCTTAGATCGCACGATGATCGCGTGATCCTGGCCTCTAGACCGTCCGATCGATGATCGGACGGTTCAGATCAAACTGCAGGTCACGATCAATGCACTAACTCATTCTTCCCACTCAAAAGGCTGACGCGGCATAGCATGCCAATCACGTCTTTGTGTAGCATGCGCATGTTATCGCACGCCCATCCAATCATTATGCCACGTACGTGGCATCGTGTGTTAAGTAGGAAAATCAAATTTTTTTTAATCTAAAAGTTTACTTTAAATCATCTAAAACTTCAAAAAATCATAGAAAATAAAATACTTAACCAAAAATTGCAAATAAGGGCTCGTTGGATTCATTTTTCCAAGAGGAATCCAAAAACTTAAAATCTCCAAATTGTTCTGAGTATTTTGACCTTAATTTGAGTTTGTAAACTAAAACTATATGTTAGATTAATTTGAAAGTTTCAGTGATTAAAATAGAAGTTAAAATACACCTACCATAAAAATTTCAAGTCAAATGGACCTTTGGATTAAAACATATTGAATTTTGAGTTCCAAGTGATGTATTTTAATAAAATAAATTAACAAACTTCATAAAAATCACTTAAATCAATTGAAACTTCCTAAATTCATAACTAATTGTAGAAAAATCCAAAAAAAATGCAAACTCTATTTTATTTTAAAGATAATTCAGAGGAGACTCCAATAAAATTATTTCTTATTGAATTTGAATAGTAGATTTTCCTTAATTAGGGTTTATTTGAAAACATAAAACCCTAATTACTCCTTAATCACTTTATTAATTTATTCCAAACTTCTCAAGCATGTTTAATAGGATGACTTCTACCTCCTCTAATTTTCTTGAAATTTATTAATGAGTTAGTTAGGGAAATTAATTAATGAACCCTTAATCACTCTCTTAATATAATTAAGCTTAATTAAGATGTGAATAGTGGTTTAATTCCTTGATTAAGTTAGTTAAAATTTAATTAAGTAATCAGAAGATTTATGAAATGATTTTGATATTTTCCTTAAGCTATTCCCTAAACCACCATTCTTCCTTAATCTAAATTTAATTAAGGGCTAATCCACTAATTACATACTTAATTAACTTTTTAAAATTAAATTAATTCAGAAACTTAATCACCTAATCTATTTCTTCTTGGGTAGATACTCAGGTGTTCAATAACCTAAGTAAACTTAAGAAAATCATACTCAATCCACATGTGTGGGAAGGGTTATGAAAGTACTTAAATTAAACTCTTTAACTTAATTAATTATTAATTGTGAGCTAATTGCATTAGGTACCATTCTTTCCTAGGATGCATTGCTGATTTAAATTTCTTATGATTTTATGTCATACCTTGGCTCATAATTATTTGATTAAATATGCTAAAGTGGTGTAAGTAAGGGGTAATTAAAGAACTTAATGTACACCATAACCTAACCAAAGCATAAAATTAATCTAATCATCTAAAAATTAAACTAAAATAATACACACATGTGGGAATGAGTTAGGACCAGCAAACCTTCTCGCACTTTCCTAATTCAAATCGAACTCCAAACAAAATGAAAGTCTCTTTAAACAATTTTTGATTCTCTTTAAATGACCTTACTTCATAAGATTGTCTTTAGGAATTAATTAGGGTGAGTGAAGTTATATGCTTACATCACTTTATTTCTTTGCTAGCATGCTAAATGTGTATGTCAAAAGAAAATTATTCATTCATGTATTTTGAAAATAAAATTAAAATGAAAAGTTTTCTTTATGTCAAATTGCATGTTTTGGCTAAAGTAAGATATGAATGGCTATTATCACTACTAAATCCAAAACTATTTTCAAAACTTATAAACAAAACACTATAAATGAAAAGTATGCTATCTATAAGTACTTATGAGCTTGCATATGAATAGTATAAGATTTGTTATGTGACTTTTTCTTCTTTATCTTAACATAGGTTTGTGTAAGATTTTCAAAGTGTATAGTCCATTTGATTTGAATGGACATAACACTTGCTTAGATCCATTCCTATACACTTCTATGTCATGACTTAAGAAGGAACTACACATCACATATATAAAAAAATAACCAAACCAAACAAACAAACATAAACTTTTGCATGACTCTCTTTCCATGCATTTTTTTTACATGCACATGTATTTAAGAAAAGTGGTATATTAGTCTGATAACCTCGGGGTTGCGAGGCATTAAGTAGCCCTAAGTAGGTCTTGTACTTTACACCCCTAGTGCTAACAATGGCGTCGTACTCACTTATGTCTTTTATACTTGTAAATGTGCATATGAAAAATGGATAAAAGAGTCACTCTCTTCTACTTAACAAACAAGCATAAACTTGTTGCATGATTCTCTTTCTATGCATTTCTTTTTGTACATGAACATGTATTTAGGAAAAGTGGTATATTAGTCTGGACAACCCTGGGATTGCAAGGCTTTAAGTAGCCCTAAGTAGGTCTTGTATCTTACACCCCTCGTGCTAAGAATGGCGTCGTACTCACTTTTGTCTTTTATACTTATAAATGTGAATATTAAAAAGGATAAAAGAATCACTCTCTTCAACTCAACAAAATAATACATACATGAAACATTCTAGATTTTCTTAAGCAACCTCTCTTAACATTCATCATTAAGGTGTGCTAAATACTTGCATCGCATATATAGATATGCTTAGGATACATTCATGTGCATGATACATATGTGGGAAAGAAATAAAATATTGTGTATTTTGTGATAGTAATTCACATTACTTAATCTTAAAATACCTTTCTTTTTGAATAAGTTTGTTTAGGAAAAATCTAAATTTAACATTAATTAAAACACATAATAAAATATTCACTAAACAAAATCAATAACGAATCTACCTTAGAAATTATCTTAGGGTAGGGTTGAAAGAGAAGTTCTCTTCTCTTTTTCTCTCTTTATTGCACTTAGTAATTAAGTAGGTTCATTCAAACTAAATCAAAATCATCAAATAAAAATCAACCAAATCAACTAAACAACTTAAATGAGAACCACCCTTCTAATTTGAACCTTATTCATACTTAGAAAATTCAAACCTTAAAGCCTAGCTAAGCACACCACATAAACTATTTAAAACACACATATTAGGCTAAGTCACCACTTCTAGTCCTATATTAGGGTGATGCATGGTTTGATGTTTGCTTTTGTTTTGTGATGTAGTATTTTAGTATGGATGTTAGGGTGTATATGCATAGACTGAATGGTAAGACGATTTAGTCTAATCATTATCTTCTATAGGGGATTGTGCTTAAGGGGTGATATAATAAAAATATAACTGCTTTTGTTGTGCAGGTGTTTTTACCCTTAAGCATAATCCAATAAACAAGGTGGACTTAGTCACCCATGTATAGGGTACTAAGGTTAATATACATGCTTGGGATTTGTATGGTTTGTTTAGCTAATCTCTATTTTGTAGGTGTTAGTTAGATTTACTTCTCCTTTTCATGTAATTTTATAATAAGGAGTTTGGAAAGATGGTTATGGGGGATTAGGATGAACATTGGTTATAAGACTATGCCTTATGTACCATATGAAGCCTTTGGAGCATCCACATTCCAACCATCCAAAAGAAGGAACCAACAGAAGAAAGAAGAAAGAAGAAAGAAGAAAAAAATGAAAACCCCCATAACATGAATTCCTTTTTGTAATTCACTTGTAATTCGAGTTGTATAAGGATAGAGCTCGGCTACCCAATTTATTTTCAGATTTGTGCGGTGGTGCCCGACCACACTTGGCCTTTTATTCTTTTGCGATTAGCTTTATAAAATGTGTGATGTTTTGTTTAGCTTGTGTATAGAAATGACATCCTTTTCTTAGTTTCTTCCTTGCTTGATGTATGGCCTGGATGATGATTAGGCTCTTAGGAGAAAAATAAATCTTTTACCAAATTAAATAACTCAAAATTAAAAATAAATAACTCATAACCTAACCTAAAGCTTAGGCTATAAATCAAGATAAAAAATTAGCATCCCTTTTGCTGGATGAGCATTATTTTTTTTAACATCATGCATCAAAGCATATTATTTCACTCTTGATCAGAGGGCTTTCACCCATGCTAGTGAACTTGGCTTGACCTGTGAGAGCCATGGTGGAAACACACTTTCTTATCTTACTGATTTTGGCCCATAATCTTATTTCTCATGCATTAGGCATAAAAATCCTAAAGCCTATGTCAAATTGATTGTCCAAAAATGAAAATAAAATATAATATGATTTGCATTAGATTTAAGTCATTAAAGCATGCCCTTACATGATCTAGTCTTTTAGGGAGTGTGTTTAAGGACTTAATCTCTTTCTAAATAAATAATAGCCTAGCTATCTTACATAAAGCATATGACTTGCCTACATGTATTTAAAATCATAAGAGGACTTAGTTGGTGGTCACCACCAGGCGATGGAGTCCTAATAGTTGGATAGTTTATCCTCTCTTGTGGAGGTAAACCATATACCCATTTTCACCTTAGATTTAGGTTGTGCTTTGGCCCTCGCCAAAGCTCCATAGATTTAGGTTCCGAGGATGCTTCTCTTTTTTATGTGCAACAAGTATAAATCCTCACCTCTTAGGCATTCCTATGATCTTGTGTCATGGAATTGTAAGTCCTAGATTTTAATAAAATTCAACTCAAATAAATAATTTCCTTTAACTTCAAAAATATAAAGCTCAACCATATGATAGTTTGGGATGCTCACTAGGCTTCCTAGTATCTAAAGCATCCTTTACTTATCTTCCTTTGGCTTTGAAAAGAACTCTCTCCTTTTTTATCAATCCCAATTGATCTTCTAAAACTAAACCAAATCGATTGATAGTCTTTTCTATTGAAATCTTTGAAGACAATGATCATTTGCCTTAATTGAGAGTATTCCTATGGAATCTCATTCCTTAGGATGTAATTAACTATGGGGGCTTGCCTCCATAGGGAACTTAATGGACCCATATTAAAATAAACCCTACTTTACTTTTCCATGTAAAGTAGGGAAAGAATCTCAGATACATACGAAGACCCATAGTCTTTAGGAGTCCTCATTCAGGTGATTAGGTCCATTATAGGGTGGTGACTTCTATCTTTCAAGATAGTGCACCTCTTCTTAATATTTTACCTGATCACCCTAATAATAATATATGTGGATCTATATGGTATCCCAACTAAAGAAGTATATTTCTATTTTCATTTATCCTCTTCAAAGAGGATGGATGAAGGCAGAAATAATTTCACAATAGATTTTTCTAGTGACTCCACTCGGGAGGGTTCCTCTCTCCATCTTTGATAAATGATTATTGTCTCCAAGTATCAATAGTGGATTTGTGTTTCATACAAGTTTGAAACTATCCTTCTTTTTCTTTGGCACTTAGTTTATTTCATTCTTAAGCTAAGCTAGGCAACATCCTTTAGGTTTTAGGACCTCACTCCATGTAGGTCTTAAAACCCCTATTGGATTCCCCCAATAGGTAAAGATAAAAATTTAATAAAAAAAAAAAAAATGAAGACTTCCTCCTTACCATTTCTATGGTAAGGAAAGGTTCATTCCAAGAATAAATAAAATAAGTCCTTCATAAAAAAACAATTTCTAAAAAGCACTTTTTCAAAATGCACATAATAAAATGTTTATACAAAAATTTTCATAAACCAACATCATCCAACAATCTTCATGATTATTGTATGAAGGATCTTTTTCAAATTAAAATCAACAAATTTTCAAAAAAAAGCACAATTGAACTTCCTCATGCAATCTATTGAATATGGTTTTCACTTTCCAAAAAAATCAAAATCAATAATCATATTTTTCAAAAAGCATAAATGAACACTTTCATTCAATATACCCAAATTTATTGAATGAAGGTTTTCATTTTCAATCAAAATCTAAAATCATATTTTCAAAAAAACACAAATGAATATCTCTATTCAATATACCCAAATTTGTTGAATGAAGGTTTTCATTTTCAATCAAAATCCAAAATCATATTTTCTAGAAGCATAAATGAATATCTCCATTTAATATACCCAAATTTATTGAATGAAGGTTTTCATTTTCAATCAAAATCCAAAATCATATTTTTCGAAAACACAAATGAACACTTCCATTCAATATACCCAAATTTATTGAATGAAGATTTTCATTTTCAATCAAAATCAATAATCATATTTTCTAAAAGCACAAATGAACATTTCCATTCAATATACTCAATTTATTGAATGAAGATTTCATTTCAAAATAAGAAATAACATTCATTTTTTCAAGAATAAAATCAACAAACACCTTTTCAAAATAAAAGAATCAAAATTAACAATCATATTTCCAAAATGAAAAAAACATTTAGATCTTTCATTTAGCATACCCAAATTTTCTAAATAAAAATCCTCTTTTTCAAAAAGCAAATACATTTGGATCCTTCATTTAGTATACTCAAATTTGCTAAGTGAAGTTCCTATTTTTAAAATGAAATCAACAAACAACTTTTCAAAATTGAAACAACATGTGGATCTTTCATTTAGTACACCCAAATTTGCTAAATGAAAATCCTCTTTTTCAAAAATCAAATACATTTGGATCTTTCATTTAGCATACCCAAATTTGCTAAGTGAAGATCCTCTTTTCCAAAAATCAAAATAAAGCACAATTGGATCTTTCATTTAGCATACCTAAATTTGCTAAGTGAAAATCCTCTTTTCCAAAATCAAAATATGAAACACATTTGGATTTCCTTAGCATAGCTAAATTTGCTAAGAATCCTCTTTTCAAGAATAAAATCAAAATAAATCACATTTGGATTTCTTTAGCATGTCTAAATTTTCTAGGGATCCTCTTTTCAAAAATCATCAAAACATGAAACACATTTGGATTTCCTTAGTATACCAAAATTTGCTAAGAATCCTCTTTTCAAGAATAAAATCAAAACAAATCACATTTGGATTTCCTTAGCATGCCTAAATTTGCTAAGGATCCTCTTTTAAAAAATCATCAAAACATTAAACATATTTGGATCTCATTAGCATACCCAAATTTGCTATGAATCCTCTCTTTAAATGAAATAACAAAATCAAAACACCTTGGGATTCTTTATTTAACATACCTAAATTTGCTAAGTAAAGATCTCTTTTTTTACTAAGTGAAGATTAAATTTTTGAAATTCACATGATTCACAAGCAAGCAAAAAAATAATAAATAAATAAAATTATTTTCAAACACCTCACTTAGCATACCCAAATTTGCTAAATGAATGAATTTCAAAATAAAAATCCAAACAAAATTAATTTTGCCCTTTCCTTTAACATACTCAAATTTGTTAAATGACGGATCATCAAACTCAAAAATCAAATTCAAATATGAACCTAATGGAAGCATCAAAAGTCTCTCCAAAATGTTTAAACCCCATTCAACATTCCCAAATTTGTTGAATGTGGGTTCTAAACTTAAATCAATTTCTAGGTCTCTCCTTCAAAAATTCAAAATTTCTCCAATATTTGGAACCTCATTTACAATGCCTAAATTTGTTAAATGAGGGTTCCAATACAATAATCAAATTAAGTTAACAATTCGAATCAACAATATTCGAGCAAAGTCCTATATGATCCTCTTTCCAACAACGCAGAGATTCCAATCCTCACGACCGTTAGTGGAGAGGAGGTGGCAGGAAAGAAGCCACTTCCCTAGCTTGACCTACAGTCTGATTCTGAGTTTCCCTCATCAAAGGAGAAAGGCCATAAAAGTTTCTTCAAGAGCCAAGAATAGGATTAATAAGGATTTTTGAGTATATCTTATCCATTCCAGATAAGTATTACTCAAATAACTTGAATCCTAATTCTCAAAAGAAGACAATTCTCAAAATGATAATCACAATAATGATCGTGATCCATAAAATAGCGGTACTGATGGACTTGATGTCTTCAAGGATTCCAACTCGGGAAGAGACATCCCCATCCTAAAACTATCGGGATGTCAACATCAACAAAGAGTTAGAGTCCTCAAATCCAACAAGAAGAAACTTTTGACACTATAAAAGAGTAGGTAGATATCAATTCCACCTGTCTTTCAGAAGATATCAAAGAAACTAGTTATTGCAGTGGCAGGATCTTACCACTTTGATCAACGCCATAGAAAGAACCAAACCAGTCATTGGAAATAATTAAATTCTAAATCCTTCTTAAAATACACCTTACAATCTAAAATAAGAACACCAAATTGTTCTGAAGGTTAATCTTAATATCTCAAGCTATTTTGGAAGGTTGCCCACTAATCTAAATAATGAGCGCATCTTCACCTTTTCTAAGGAGAAAGAGAAGTGTTCGAGAGCTTAACTGATTCTTCTTTGCTCGTTAGTGGCAACCTCCTCAAGACATACTCAACATAGAACATCCTAGAGAAAAGAAAGACAAGCAATCTCCTCCAAAGAATACAATATAAACCAAGACTTAAAAGAAAAATAAAAATAAAATAAAATAAAAAGAGAAAAGAGAAAAGAAAAAATGAAATAAAAAGAGAAAGAAAAGAAGAAAAAGAGAAAAGGTAGAGCACCAATAATGCACATTGATTTGGAATCCAAAGGATGAATCATGTGTACGAGGTGTTAGAAAAAGAGAAAAAGAATATACATAATAAGTTTTGAGTTTACTTTTGACAAGTCTTTGGAGGAGATAACAATAAAATAAAAAGATCTAAAGGATGATTCATGTATGAGATGACTAGAAACTTAGTAGGTATGTGTGCAACATTGACTCCAATTCTACTATCTCATGATATTATTATAGGATTGAAAGTTTAGAGTTGCTCCTAACCTCTATCGAATTTTTACTTCATATTTCTTTCTTCAAATTGAAAAGAAGATTCAGTAGTTGTAGACAAACCTTCAAATGGAGCAATAAGATCATCTTTTTCTTAGTCTACCTAGATTACTTAAATAATTTTGAAGATTCTAAAGTAGGGGATGCACTCCCCAAAGTTGAGAAGAAAATTAAATCTTTAATTAATGAGTTTTAAGAGACCAACCTCAGAACATAAAGGTGGACCCCCCGCCCCACTTCATATTTCTTTCTTCAAATTGAAAAGAAGATTCAGTAGTTGTAGACAAACCTTCAAATGGTGCAAAAAGATCATCTTTTGCTTAGTCTACCTACTTTACTTAAAGAATTTTGAAGATTCTAAAGTCGGGGATGCACTCCCCAAAGTTGAGAAGAAAATTAAATCTTCAATTAATTAGTTTTAAGAGATCAACCTTAGAACATTAAGGTGGACCTCACCCCCCCCTAAAACATCCATATATGATAAATCTAAAAGAAAATACCAATGACTTGGTTAGGTTACTTTTGTAGTTTAAGGCCTGCTTTACATATTTACATAAGATCATAATGAAGTGCCCAATACATCCCTAAAGGTAAGTAGTCTACCAACTCAATTGAACCTATTACCCTTCCTACTTTGTAAACTTCTAAAGCAAACATCTGCATCAGGAAGAAGATCAAAGTTGAAGTCAACCTTACTAAAAAGGAAAGATACTATCATTCCCAGTCAAAAATGAAGGATATTCAGATTTGCACATGTATCGATTCAGAAAATTTCAGTTAGGCATCCACATTGCCTAGTTCAAATTTGATAGTAGATATAATCTCCTTGCATGCGGCCTCCTCATTCAAGGATGGATCGAATGATGCCAGAAGATGAGAAGTCATTTGCACTTATCATTTTCGTTCGAGTTTACCGCTATAAGGTCATGCCTTTCTCTAATCACTAGGAAAAAGGATGACCATCTTCACGATCTGAGTAGTTGTCTTCAATTGGTCATTACACTACAGTCTGAAGTTGAAACCCTTAAGAACATACAACCAGAATGGCTTTGAGGGAGTCTCTAAGGCTTGTAGTAAAACATCATGGGATAACAAAGATGGATCCAAAAAAAATTAAAGTGACATCAAAGATCCAGCCTCCAAGGTTCAACCCAAGAGAAGAAAGACTTTAATCAACATTGAATATAGATGGTTTAAACTCTTTCTAAGGTAGTCTATCTCAAAACTCTCCAAATCAAGATTCTACTTCGATCATTGAAAAGCTTACTTTGCTACTTCAAAGGATGGAAAGTAGTTTAAACCACTATGGTAAGAGAGACGCCTAAGGGCATACCAAAACCTCGAATGATTCAAGCTCACAATGATTTGGTCCACCGTAGAACTTTCCAAGTAGGAGAGCTCATCCTTTTTCTAAGGAGACCAATTGTTACCCATCGAAAGATGAGAGGCATGTTTGAACCCACTTGGTAAGGTCCTTTTATTATAGAGAAGGCATAATAGGGAGGATCTTACCAACTTATCAATTGTAAAGGGAAACACCCAATGCTTTCAAGTAATGGACCCTATTTGAAGAAATATTACCCATAAAAAAATTATGTTTCAAAATAATTCTATCAATAAAAAAATTTCATTCCAATTCATCAAAATCTTTTTCTTCATTTGAAGCACTGTTTACTTTCCTTGCGAATCCACAACAATGTGTTTAGGATAGGTGTAAGAGAACCCAAGAGGCATCCTATCCTTCTTCCACAACACAAATATAAATTAAACACATTTCTCAGTGCTACTTGAATAGGTGTGAGAGAACCCAAGAGGCATCTTATTTCAACTAGCACAACTAAGTTAGGTGTAAGAGAACCCAAGTAGCATCCTTTCTTAGTGGAATCGTAACTGCCATTCTTAGCTCCATTTCATCAAATTTTCCAAATGTGTTTAGGGTAAGTGTGAGAGAACCCAAGAGGCGTCCTACTCCCTTTAACATGAACACAAAAACAAACACAAATCTTTTATCTCAGGCTATTTTGCTGTGGGAGCAAGCCCCCACTCACTCATTAGCTACTCTAGGTTGGGTCTACATGCTACCTCGCTAGTATGTCACCCCAATGGTCACTTATTTGGAAGATGTGAGTCCCTACACTTTCTTCTTAACTTGACCATTGCAAACTAATGAGTGTCATGCTAGTTTGGTAGGCTTCACTGCACAGTTAGTAAGCTACCTCATGTTGATTTTGTTTAAGAAGATGTGAGTGTTCGACCTTTCTTCTTGAACTAACCACCATGCACTAATTCAATTGTGTATATTTGAGGTTTAGGATAAGTTCCCCAGAGGCTCATTTGAGTTGATATAAGCTCTCCAATGACATTCGCTTAGTAGTTTCCCTAGGTCGGATGGCACTTGTCGAGCCAAAGAAATACTATCCCAGTAATCAGTTCCACTATAGGAGGATGTGAGTCCCCGAGCTTTCTTCCTAGACTAATTATTGCAAACCGATGGGCACCTTAGGTTGGTTGATGTTTGCTATGTTGGTAGCAACTCACCCAATGAGTACACCACTCTTGGCAGATATGAATCCCCACTCTTTCTCCTTGAGTTGGACACTGAATACCTATAGATGTCATCTTCTTAAAAGTTTTAGATAAATCCCTTAGAGGCTCCATTCCCTATGGGCACTCTACTTGGATCACATCCTTTGCGACCCCACTTAAACACTACCTAGGTTACTTTTTGGATTGGATAGTCCCCCTTTCCTAGTATCCACCCTTGTGGTTGGAGAATATGTTTAGCGGATGCACAGATTCTCCCTTGATGTTGTAAAATTGAGACAAGTCTAGGATAATATAAGCTCATTCTTAATGTGATCCCTCATAAACCAACAGGGTCCATGATAAACAAATAAAACAAAATAAACAAATTAGTTCACTTGTGGATAGGGGTGTGCATTATTTGGTTTTAACCAAAAAACAAATTGAACCAAAGTTTTTGAGTAATTTGGTTCGGTTTTGAACTTAGTAATTTGGATTTTGGCTTTAATTAATGAAAACTTTGGTTTTTGGTTTTTGGATCAGTTTATTAAATAAAATTTTGGATGAAATCAAATAAACCAAAATAATTATATGATATACGATATTATTAATTTATATATTATTGGCTTATAGTAAGAATTATAATTGTAAACTATTATTGCTAGTTCATTATACAATAAAATATTATGCAAATAATTTTTAAATGTAGCGAACTTCGATTTATCCAAAACCAAACCAAAATAACTGAACCAAATTATTTTTCAGTTTGTTTGGTTTTACATTTTATTTGGTCAGTTTGGTTCAGTATTTTTAGGAATCCAAAACCAATTGGTTTTAAAACTTTATCATCCAATCCATCCAAATCAACCAAACGCACACTCCTACTTATGGATTAGGAATTCAAGCCCCAAAGGGCCCCTTTTCCCAAGCAGGCATCCTATTATTAGGATAGTGTTAGCAGAACTCCCGATAGGAATTTCCTGACTACCTGAGTTGAGATAAGTGCCTAGGTTGCTACTCTCTATTGGCTTAATGAGTCTTATGTTCAATTCAATCAATTTTGATGATAAAAAATGAATGTTGATGTTCTAATGAATATTTTTATGTGTTTCAGATATATCAATTGCTAAGTACATATCCAATACATCTCACAATATGTTTGAGGAAATTGCAAGAGTGGAAGAATAAAAGATAGATCAAAATGGATAATGCGAAGCTCAAGATACAATGTTTTAGGTTATATGCATTTATAACTATCTTAGAAATTCATATAAGTTCATTGGCATGAATCAATTTGCTCACAACTTAACATATTATTTTAATGAGGTTAATTTATATAAATCTCAATCTAATTTACATTCAATTATATATTTCATACATATCATTTGAATTATCAAAATAATAAATGATAATGATTATTAAGTGTAATTATTTTATTTACTTAATATAATTAAATATTTTAATTTAATTTGATGGTTATATCATAACTAACATATGTATGATTACATATAAATTATATCATAATATTTAAATGTCACATGTCAAAATTAACAAAAATATATGAAATTTTGTATTTTAGCCAAAGTAATTTTATAATCAAGGAATCTATATCTTATTTCATCTCCAATGGATTCCTTGGATTTTTTCCATTAATTTGATAGGTCACATGACCCACGTTTGATTAAAATTGAATTTACGAGACTTTTCAAACATTAGCTGATTTTAATAATGAATGCATGCTTCATGCTTTGAATATATTAAGAGCCATATTTGATTATTTTTTACTTGCCCATGTAAATAGCCAAATTTTTGTTTCTTTAATTTAATATTTATTTAATATAAATTATATTTTTATTGAATATTAAATTATCACATGATAGCATGAGGTTAGAATAATATATTTTTTTTGAAATAATTCAAAATGACCATTCTTGCCTATAAATAGCCCTCATTCTCTTCATGAAAGTATTCCTCATTTTCATATTCAAAATCCATTAAGCAAATCTAATAGAAAATTTCTTAGATTTTCCTTCCAAGTGTTCTCCAAATATTGCAAGATCAAATCCTTGGTTTGGAAGCTTCAACATCTTCAACTAAGCAAGCTTTCTCAAATTACTTGAGTTTGTTTTATGATCTTAATCCTTTTTAGTTGTTCAAGCTATTTTCACCATCTATTTATTCTTTCCAATTTATACTTTTTGGTGGATTAGTCTTTGGACATTGTTTTTCACATCAAAATTTCTTAATCATCTTTTTGTGAAAAACTCTTGTAATAGTTTGTAGGATCTACTTCAACTTGTTGAAAATTTTAACTTTCTACAAATTTTTTTGGTTTCTTGAAATATTTCTTCATTAATCTCATTTTAAAAGATCATTTATTCTTAGATCTATTGTAGAAGTATATTTTAAGCTTTTTAAATTAAATTATTAAGATGAAATTATTTTCATATTTTTTAGATCTCTCTTTTTAATTAAAAGCTTACTAGTCTACTTAGATCTATCATAAACTCATTTTATTTAACTATTTTATGATCATTAGCTTTAATTGAAAGAATCGTTTAGGTTAAAATAAAACAAATTATTCCTTGCTGAAATTTATTTTATTGTGCAAAAGAATATTGTGAATTTATTTTGAAATAATTTTTATATTAGTCTATAAATTGTAATAACATAAACATCTTAGTAAAATCACTTTAAGATATTTATTTTATTATTACTTATCAATATTAAGTGAGCATTTTATCTTGCCAAAATTTTTTAAGTGATCATTTATAAGTTGTGAGATCATTTTTTGAATTGGATAGCTTGGTATATTTGTGAGAGATTTATTTTATCAAAATTTATTATTTTATATTTTTCTTTTGTGTCAGTAAAATTTAGATTGGTTTTCGTCCAGGAGAGTACATATTATTAGGGGTTGTACTGCCCATTATAGGAGAGTACTATTTGTAAGCTATTTTTTCATTTAGTGGATTCCTAGCCAGGGGTGGCTAGGCATGGACATAGGCTGATTTTGGGGTTTGGCTGAACCACGTAATGGTATCAGATCCTAGGCTCTTTTATTAGCTTAACATCCAAGAGTAGATCTTTTCACTATGGCACAAGGTTTCCCAAAGGGTTCACTACCAGAGGGACAATCGACTCATAGACCTCCACTTTTAGATAGTGTACCATTTGATTATTGGAAAAATAGAATTAATACATTTTTAAGAGGTCAAGATGCACGCATGTGGTATATGTTGATACATCAATATCATACACCCATAGTAGAAGTAAATGGCATTAAAGTAGAAAAACCTTTTGAGGAATGGTTTGTAGCTAAAAGAGAACTTGATGAATTAAATGATAGGGCTTGTAATACTTTACATTGTGCTTTATTATCTGATGCTTACATGAAAATTTCTATGTTAAGTACATCAAAAAAAATATGGGATAAACTCATTATAACTTATGAAGGAACTAGTGAAGTTAAAGATGCTCACATAAATAGATTTGTTCATGAATATGAGTTATTTCATATGTCTCCTTCTGAATCTATTTATGATATGTACACTAGATTCGTGAAAAAAATTAACACATTGTACTCTCTTGGAAAAACATATAGGAATCATGACTTAGTCTATAAGATTATTAGATGTCTTCCAAAAGAATGAGAAGCTAAAGTAACAGCTATTAGTGAAGCTAAGTATTTATCTACTTATCCACTTGATCAGCTTTTGGGTTCTTTGATAGCACATGAATAAGTTATTGCTCAAAGGGATAAGATGGATAACTTCGAAAAAGGGAGAAGGAGAAAGGAAAAGCCATTGCATTACAAGTTGATGATAGTGATGAGCATAACACCTCAAGCTCGGATGGTGATAATGATGAGGTGATCATGCTTTCCAAAAGGCTTGGGAACTTGCTAAGGAAGAAGAATCAAAGGTATAAAAAATCTAAAAAAAACTATAAATTTCAAACTAAGAAATTTCCTACAGGTGAAGGGATCATTTGTTACCATTGTAAAAAGCCTAGACACATAAGAGGTGGTTGCCCAGAACTTGTGAAATCAAAGAAGAAAGAGATTGATGTGAAAGGAAGAAAAAAATATGAAGGAGAAAAAGTACCATAGAAGAAGATGGATTTTTGGGCCAATCCAGATTCAAATGAGTCAAGTACTTGCTCATCCGATGAAGAGGTCAACATATGTCTTGTGGAAAATGGAGAATCTAACTTAGATTCTCAAGAGGAATGTCTTCAAAGTAAAATCAAAGAAGACATGTGGTACTTGGATAGTGGATGTTCAAGACATATGGCAGGAGATAAAGATAAATTCACAACTTTAAAATCAAGTGATGGAGGATTTATTACAAATGGAGATAATGCAAAGGGAAAGATCATTGGCATTGGTTCTATTTGTAAGAATTCTATCACTTTAGATAAAGTTTTGCTAGTAGAAGGATTAAAACATAATTTAATTTCTATTAGTCAATTTTGTGATAAAGGTTTGAATCTATTATTCCATGCATCATATTGCATTATAAAAAATAATGAAAATGTTTTGTTAGTAGGAAAAAGGTATAAAAATATTTATGTCATTGATTTAGATATCTTTCATGATGTGAATTTGAATTTACTTTGTTTTAAAAGCACTCAAAACAAAATAAATTCAATCAACCTCCCCCAGTAGAGTCAATCAAATCAAAATAATCAAAATAAATTAAACAAATCAAATAAATCTTTCCCTGTGAGACTCAAATCAAACCTCTCATCCCCTTTGTGGATGATCTGAACCTTTTTTTCTTAGTGAAAGGTTCACATACTCTATCCCTACTGGATTCCTCATTCCCTCTCTTATGTCTTTGACATGAGTAGAGTCACATTGCACTAAGTCTGGATTCCTTCCACACCTTGAGTTAGAAGTAGATCATCTCTGTTAGTGCTTGTGATCGTTTAGTGTTATTGATCGTTTCAATCAACACCAATATGTGCGGTGTACCTTGCAAGTCACACCACACCTATTGGGCGCCCTTTATTGACCTCAATTTTGGAATGAGCTCTCAACCCCTCCATCTTAGACATAGGACTTTTATACTTTAAGAGTTCCTTAGTCTTAAGACACATCTAGTGATTAGGTGGAAACTTAACCTAATCCTAGAGACTTAGAAGAGTTAGCCATACGAATAGGTCATGCTTTAGGGGTGTTAGGAAAACTTGCCTACCCTATAGCTTCGACCAAATTCCTCACTTCCTTCTTCCAAGTCAAAACTCCAAACTCAAATCAATTCCAACTTGATTGATTGAATCCAAAATCATATCAACTTCAACTCTGAATCAAACCTTGAACCAATTTAATGGATTTTCTCAAATCATGAATTAATTCTAAATAATTGAAATCCATAACCAAATTTAAATTCCAAAAATATTTTCTAAGCCCTTTGATTCTATCTTATGGACTTAGCTCAAATCAAATCCAAATCAATTCAAATTCAAGCAATTTTCTCACAACCCATTTATATTCTCATTTCTATTTGCAAATATAACTGAAATATAAATTAAAATATCCAAAACCAAATTCAAAACTCAAACTCAAATTCAACCAAAATCCAACCTAAGCCTTTCAAGTCAAATTCTTGAACTTAGCCAAATCAAACTCAAATCAAGCTAAACCTTTGATTTTTCTTCATGATTCAATAAATCCTTTATTCTTGAATCAAAATATAAACATAAACTTCAATCCTCAAACCAAAACTATATTCAAAAATCAAACCCATGTCAAATTCATGTTCATCCTTTGAACTTGAAATTATCAAATGAATCAAAACCTATTTGACTTTAAATCTCTTGCAAATGGATTTATATGTTAATCATAAATCCATATGTGAGTTCAACCAAACTTGAATCAAGCCTTGATCAAGCCAACTAAACCCAATTGGCTCACTTAACCCAAAGTGACCAATTTGACCTACATAAACCAAAATCCAATTCAATCCATCAAAGTGAATTAAGATAATCCAAACTTCATGTCATGTTTGTTGATCATCATAGGTTAATCAGTTGTCATGAATTGGTTCAAACTAAGTCAACCTTGCCCGTTGACCAAGTCAACCCTTTAACCCATATGAACCCAAACTAGCCAAATTACAATCTAAACCAAATTGATTGTAATCAATGACTCAAGTTCACTCCAAATTGATTATTGAACTTGACCAAGGCCTCAATTAAACCCAATTTGACCAATTGGCCAACTAGACGCAACCTAGCCCAATTGACCTTAGCCCAATTTAACCTTAAAAGGTCAAATCAATCCAAAATCAAACTGAATCAAAATTAATTGAAACCAAAGCTTGCAACATATTTCAAAATGATCAACCAAACCCAAACCAAGCCATGATTCAAGCCAATTGGTCAATAGGGTCAAATTGGTCAACTTAGCCCAAATTGACCTAAAGAATCAAATTGGCCAAAATCCAAATTAAATCCAAACTAAACCAAAGTGATTAAAACCAATTGAACCAATATACTCCAAATGTTCGTTTGAACTTGACCTAACTCTTAGTTTGATCAAATTTGACCAATCGATCAACCTAACCTATTTTGACCTAATTTGACCCAAATGGGTCAAATTAACCCAAATTAAACTTAATGAACTTCAAATGGCATGAAATTTGGTCCAACTTACTTTTGACTCATTTCAAATCTGTTCAAATCAAATTCAATATCAAATGACCACTTTGCCCTTGGGTCAAGGGCATCCCATGAGAAAAGACACTTTCTCAAGTGGTCTTTCACCATTTCTCCATTGGACACATTTTGGTATTAAGGACTTTTCACTCTGGTTGGGACACCATTTGCTTCATGGGTTTGTCCTTCATATGTTTTAACCAACCATAGTGAACCATCTAAGATGATTCTCTTCCATTCCCAACCACCCCAAGCCAAATGACATGAGTTTGGAGTAAAACAGAAAATAAAAGAGTTGATTTTCGTTCACTTTTCATTCCAAGGCATTAGAGGTTGAAGCATTCACCCATTCCTCTCATTCTCCCACTTCTAGAGCTCCCAAACCCCATTGGCAATCACCCCCACTTCATTTTAGAAAGAAATATTTCAAAACTTAGTGGATTTTGATGAGAAAATGATCATTACTGGAGAAAACTTCATTTTTACGTGAAGGAAAAGATGCAAGCTCATTCCAAGGCCTCTTCCCTCACTCAACAACATGCTCGAGTTATCACCACCATCAAAAATCATTGTCGGTAAGGTAACTTTCAAAAACTATAATCGGCCTTAGGATTCTTCATTTATGATGGTTTTTCATGTAATTTTTAGAAATTTACCCTAGATAATCTCACATTTTACTTTAAATCATCCCAATTAGAAAATAAATTTTTTTTGGTGTGAATTGATGTGAAAATGAGTCCATTTGGACAATTTTTCACTTAGAAACTCTCTTTTTTTTCCTAAAATTCTAATTTTACTTTTCATCATCGATGGAGAAGCTGCAACCGTCCGATCCTGCGGTTCTCAGGATCGGACGATTCCGATCACGCGATCTGGCCCTTTGGATCACTTGATGTGATCTGGACCATCTGATCATGCAGTTCTTGTGATCAGATGGCTCAGATTGCATGTCGATCATGCAATCCTGGCCTCTAGATCACGCGATCCGATCGAGATGGCCCAATCAATGATCGAAAGGTCCGGATCAAACTGTAGGTCGCAATCAACACGCTGACCGGTTCTTCTTGCTCAAAAGGCTGATGCGGTACCGCATGGCATGGCATGGCATGCACGTGCCACGAGGAACCACGCATCCAATCATGTAGTGCCACGTGGCACCGTGTGGCCAGATTAGTGTCGCATGGCATGCTGACTGTGTTAAGTAGGGAAATCAGATTTTCTAATTTAAAAATTACTTTAAATCATTTGAAACTTCAAAATTTATAGAAAATAAAATACTTTACCAAAAACTACAAACACGGGCTCATTGGATTCATCTTTCCGAGAGAAATCCAATAAACCTAAAATCTGCAAATTTTACTTAGTATTTTAAGCTTAATTTGAGTTTTAGTGAACATGAAATTTTATTAATTAAACCAAAAATACATGTCAAATTAAGTTGAAATTTTTAAAGATTAAAATATATGTTAAAATACACATATCATAAAAATTTCAAGTCAAATAGACATTTGGAATAAAAGATATTGAATTTTGAGTTTCAAGTGATGTATTTTAATAAAATAAATTAACAAACTTCATAAAAATCACTTAAATCAATTGAAACTACCTAAATTCATAACTAATTATAAAAATATATAAATAAATACAAACTCTAGTTCATTTTAAAGATAATTCAGAGTAGAATCCAATAAAATAATTTTTAATTGAATATGAATAGTAGATTTTCCCTAATTAAAGTTTATTTGAAAACATGATAACCTTATGTCTTCATTAATTAATTCTAAACTTCTCAGGCATGTTTAATGGGATGACTTCTACCTCCCCTAATTTTCTTGGAATTTATTAATGAGTTAGTGAGGAAAATTTAATTAATAAACCCTTAATCACTCTCTTAATATAATTAAGCATAATTAAGCATGTGAACAGTAGTTTAATTCCTTGATTAAGTTAGTTAAACTTTATTTAAGTGATTAGGAGGTTTATTGAATGATTTTGGAATATTTTCCTTAAGTTATTCCCTAAACCCCCTTTCTTTCTTAATCTAAATTTAATTAAGGGCTAATCCACTAATGACCAACTTAATTAACTTTTTAAAATTAAATTAATCCATAAACTTAATCACCTAATCTATTTCTTCTAAGGTTGATACTCAGGTGTTCAATAACTTAAGTAAACTTAAGAAAAGCATACCCAATCCACATGTGAGGGACGGGTTATGAAAGTACTTAAATTAAACCATTTATCATAATTAATCATTAATTGTGAGCCAATTGCATTAAGTACCTTTCTTTCCTAGGATGCGTTGCTGATTTAAATTCTTTGTGATTTTATGTCATACCTTGCCTCAAAATTATTTGATTAAATAAGCTTAAGTGGTGTAAGTAAGGGGTAATTAATGAACTTAATGTACACCTTAACCTAACCAAAGCATAAAATTGATCTAATCATCTAAAAAAAAAACTAAAATACTACAAACATGTGAGAATAGGTTAGGACTAGCAAACATTCTCACACTTTCCTAATTCAAATCAAACTCAAAACAAAATCTAAGTCTCTTTAAACAACTTTTGATTCTCTTTAAATGACCTTACTTCATAAGATTGTCTTTAGGAATTAATTAGGGTGAGTGAAGTTACATGCTTATATCACTTTATTTCTTTCCTAGCATGCTAAATATGTATGCCATATGAAAATCATGCATTCATGTCTTTTGAAATAAAATTAAGATGAAAAGTTTCCTTTAGGTCAAATTGCATGTTTTGGCTATAAGTTAGATATGAATGGATATTATCACTACTAAATCCAAAAATATTTTCAAAACTTATAAACTAAATATTATAAATGAAAAGTATGCTATTTATAAGTACTTATGAGCTTGCATGTGAATAGTATAAGATCTGTTATGTGAATTTTTCTTCCCTTTCTTAACATAGGTTTGTGTAGGATTTGCAAAATGTATAGTCCATTTGAAAAAGACATAACACTTGCTTAGATCCATTCCTATAAACTCCTATGTCATGAATTAAGAAGGAACTCCACATCACATATATAAAATAAATAACCAAATCAAACAAACAAACAAAAATTTTTGCATGACTCCCTTTCCATGCATTTCTTTTTGTAGATGCACATCTATTTAAGAAAAGTGGTATATTAGGCTGGACAACCCCAGGATTGCGATACTTTAAGTAGCCCTAAGTAGGTCTTGTACTTACACCCCTAGTGCCAATAATGGCGTCATACTCACTTATGTCTTTTATACTTGTAAATGTGCATATGAAAAATGGATAAAAGAGTCACTCTCTTCTACTTAATAAATGAACATAAACTTTTTGCATGATTCTCTTTCTATACATTTCTTTTTGTACAAGCACACGTATTTAAGAAAAGAGATATATTAGTCTAGATAACTCTAAGGTTGTGAGGCTTTAAGTAGCCCTAAGTAGGTCTTATACCTTACACCCCTAGTGCTAATAGTAGCATCGTACTTACTTATGTCTTTTATACTTGTAAATGTGCATATGAAAAATGGATAAAAGAATCACTCTTGTCTACTCAACAAAATCATGCATACATGAAACATTACAAATTTCCTTAATCAACCTCTCTTAGCATTCATCATTAAGGTATGCTAAATACTTGCATCGCATATATAGATATGCTTAGGATACATTCATGTGCATGATTCACATGTGGGAAAGAAATAAAATATTGTGTATTTTGTGATAGTAATTCACTTTACTTAATCTTAAAATGCCTTTCTTTTTTAATAAGTTTGTTTAGGGAAAATCTAAGTTTAGGATTAATTAAAACACATAATAAAATATTCACTAAACAAAAATCAATACCTTAGAAATCACTTAGGGTTGGGATGCAAGAAAAGTTCTCTTCTCTTTTTCTCTCTTTACAACACTTAGTAATTAAGTAGGTTCAATCAAATTAAATCAAAATCATCATATAAAAATCAACCAAATGAACTAAACAACTTAAATGAGACCCCCTTTCTAAGTTGAACCTTTTCACACTTAGAAAATCCTAACCTTAAAGCCCAACTAAGCACACCACATAAACCTTTTAAAACACACACATTAGGCTAAGTCACCACTTCTAGTCATATGTTAGGGCATTCATGGTTTAATGTTTGCTTTTATTTTGAGATGTAATATTTTAGTCTGTATGTTAGGGTGTATTTATGTAGACTAATAAGATAATTTAGTCTAATCATTATCTTCTACAGGGGATTGTGCTTAAGGGATGCTATAATAAAAATATAATTAATTTTGTTGTGCAGGTGTTTTTATCCTTAAGCATAATCTAATAGGCAAGGTGGACTTAGTCACCCATATATAAGGTAGTAAGTTCAATATATATGTTTGAGATTTGTATGGTTTGTTTAGCTAATTTTTATTTGCAGGTGTTAGTTAGATTTACTTCTCCTTTTCATGTAATTTTTAAATTAAGAGTTTGGAATGATTGTTATGGGGGATTAGGATGAACATTGGTTATAAGACTATGTCTTATATACCATGTGAAGCCTTTGGAGCATCCACATTCCAACCATCCAAAAGAAGGAACCAAAAGAAGAAAGAAGAAAGAAGAAAGAAGAAAAGAAAAATGAAAACCCCCATAACATGAATTTCTTTTTGTAATTCACTTGGAGCTCGACTACCCAATTTATTTTTCAGTTTGTGCAGTGGTGCCCGACCAGACTTGGCCTTTTATTCTTTTCCAATTAGATTTATAAATGTGTGATGTTTTGTTTAGCTTGTGCATAGAAATGACATCATTTTCCTAGTTTCTTTCTTGCTTATTGTATGGCCTGGATGATAATTAGGCTCTTAGAATAAAATTAAATCTTCTACCAAATTAAACAACTCAAAATTAAAAATAAATAACTCATAACCTTACCTAAAATTTAGGCTATAAATCAAGATAAAAGAATTAGCAACCATTTAGCTAGATGAGCATTATTTTTATAACATCATGCATCAAAGCATATTATTTTACTCTTGATCAAAAGGCTTCCACTCATGCTAGTGAACTTGGCTTGACCTGTGAGAGCCATGGTGGAAACACACTTTCTGATCTAGCTAATTTTGGCCCATAATCATATTTCTCATGCATTAGGCATAAAAATCCTAAAGCCTATGTCAAATTGATTATCCAAAATAAAGATAAAATGTAATATGATTTGTATTAGATTTAAGTCATTAAAGCATGCCCTTACATTATCTAGTCTCTTAGGGAGTGTGTTTAAGGACTTAGTCTCTTTCTAAATAAATAACAGCCTAGATATCTTGCATAAAGCATATGAGTTTCCTACATGTATTTAAAATCATAGGAGGAGTTAGTTGGTGGCCACTCCTAGGCGGTTGTAAGTCCAAATTGTCAGGCGATTTATCCTCTCTTGTAGAGGTAAATCATAAACCCATTTTTGCCTTAGATTTAGGTTGTGCTTTGACTCTCGCCAAAGCTCCATAGATTTAGGTTCCGAGGTTTCTTCTCACTTTTGTGGGCTACAAGTATGAAATCTCACCTCTTAAGCATTCCCATGATCTTGTGTCATGGAATTGTAAGTCCTAAATTTCTAACAAAAATTCAACTCAAACAAATAATTCTCTTCAACTTCAAAAATATAAAGCCCAACCATAGGATGGTTTGGGATGCTCACTAGGCTTCCTTGTATCTAAAGCATCATTTACTTATCTTCCTTTGGCTCTGAAAAGAACTCCCTCCTTTTCGATCAATCTCGATTGATCTTTTAAAATTAAACCAAATCGATTAATAGTCCTTTCTATTGAAATCTTTGAAGACAACGATCATTTTCCTTAATTGAGAGTATTCATAAGAAATCTCATTCCTTAGGATGTAATTTACTATGGGGGCTTTCCTCCATAGGGAACTTAATGAACCCGATTTAAAATAAACCCTCCTTTATTTTTCCATGTAAAGTAGGGGAAGAATCTCTGGTACATACAAAGACCCGTAGTCCTTAGGAGTCCTATTCAGGTGATTAGGTCCATTGTAGGGTGGTGACTTCTATCTGTCGATATAGTACACCTCTTCTTAATGTCATACCCGATCACCCTAATAAAAATATCTATGGATCTACGTGGTATCCCAACTAAAGGCTTCTATTCCTATTTTCATTTATCCTCTTCCAAAGAGAATGGATGAAGCCGAAAATAATTTTGCCACATAAAGGGTCAAATTGAGCTAAAATACATTCTAAATGAAATTAATTGAAACCAAAACCCCTAATCAATGTCAAATGATCAATCAAACATGACTTAATACCTCAATGGAAATTTGACTGAGTTTGTCAACTTAGTTTATTTCACCCATATGAACTCAAAATAGTCAAATTCAAATCTAATCCAAATTAAATCAAATCAAATCAAAAGTAGCAATAAGTTTCAAATCATCATTTGAATATAATATAGTATCCCTCTTGACTCAATTTGGTCAATTAGTTAACTTTTCCCATTTGAACCCAAATTGACTTATATGAGTCAAATTGAGCCAAACCCAACCAAACTTAGCATGACTCATCTTTTAGTCGTGCTTGACTTGCTTAAGTAGACCTAACTCATGGTGAACTCGATTCAGTTCAAACCAAGTGAACCAAGGGTTTCGAATAGGACAAAATCCTCACTTGGAAGGTCCACCAACCTCCTTTGGCCATGATAACCTCCCTTAGCACTCCTTGAGCATAGACCTATTGACCTAACCTAGCCCAAGATTATTGGGCTCAACCATTGACCAAGGTGAGGTCCCTCTCATCTTGGCTGACCCTTGGTTCAGCCCACTTGACATGTCCACTAAATTAGTGGCCACCAAACGCATTGAACCATTAGGGGACCTCCACCTTATTAATTTCTTGCCATTTTTGGCCACCCCCATTGGCCAGGAGGCTACCATGGCCTAAGCCAACTATTTTAGTTGGTTCACATGGGGAAGAAGATATACACCTCCTTCCTTACTCAAACTGAGCACACATGTTACTTGAAAGCTGACCCTCAGTCCCCCAAGTTCCTAGAGCCTCTTTAGTACCCATCGCCAATGAGACCAACACCTTCTCAAACTTGAAAGTTCCTCACATCCAACTTCACCACAACATCACCAAATTTAAATTAATTCTTCACACACCTTCTCCTAACTCTGGCGAACCAAAATGAATCAAGAATCACTCAATTTGAGAGCCAAAAACTATTCCAAGACCAACTTCGGCAAGCTTCGTGATAGCACTTAGTACACAAGATGAATGATAGAGAAGCAACTCATAATCTTCTCAGAAGGGCTTCACCTCTTCAAGGTGAAGCTACCTCACTTGTTGGGCCAATGATCTTGAGCTCTAATAAGGTAAATTTTGACAAACTTTAGAAAGTTATACAATTCTTGGTCCTTTGTGAAATGAATGCACATTTGACTCAAATTACGCATGAAAATGGTGGGTTGCAATAGGCAGTCGACAGCCAATGTGAAACTTGTTGAAATAATCGTGAAATGAATCCTTTAAGACATTGTCTTAATGTTAAGGAATCCCCTAGAAGCGATGTGTTGTATGGCCTGAATACAGTGAAAAGTGTGCAAAGGGCGCTACATCGGTGCCCAGGTGCACTGTTAAATAAGCAAAGGTTCCCGCATTATGGATGAATGCAGGCAAAGAAGTTAGTCCATGAAACTAGAATTAGGTTAAGAACTTGGAATATAGGAACCCTTACAGAAAAATTAATGAAATTAATAGATATTATGGTTCACAGGAAGATAAATATTTCATATATTCAAGAAACTAAATGGTTGGGGAGAAGGCTAAGGAGATTGATAGTTTAGGTTTTAAACTTTGGTATTCAAGTAGAAGTCAAATTAGGCATAGGTGCAATTATAGATAAAAGTTTGAAGAATAATATTTTCAATATTAATAGATTTGGAGATAGAATTATTGCTATAAATATTACTATTAATACTAAGATTATCAATGTTATAAGTGTTTATGCTCCTCAAGTAGGTTTCGATGTAGGCTCAAAAGATAAATTTTGCAATGAACTAAAGAGAGTAATACAAAAAAATACCTCTTGAAGAAAAAGTATTTATTAGAGGAGATTTAAATGGACATGTTGGTAGAGTGGTAGAAGATTTTAAAAGTATTCATGGTGATTATGGTTTGGAGTGACTAATGAAGATGGTAGAACTATATGAGATTTTTCTTTAGCCTATGATTTTGTAGTTATTAATACTTTATTTAAGAAATGAGATGAGCATATTATCACTTATAAAAATGGATCTAGTAAAACACAGATTGATTAGTTTTTTATAAGAAAAATAGATCATTTAGATTGTAAAGATTGTTAGATCATTCTGAGTGAAAGTTTAAGTACCCAACATCGACTGTTAGTTTTTGATTTTAAGATAAAAGATTATAAGAAGAAAAATAAATCTAAATATTATCCTAGGATAAGATAGGGGCACTTAAAACCATTAATAAAAAATATTTTAAAGAGCAAGCTACATGAGCTTAGAATTTGGGATGTTTATAAGAAAGCTAATGCTATGTAGAAAAAAATAGTGAGTGAAATTAAGCATGTTGTAAAAAAATATGTTTGGATAATCAAAAGGAAAAGCTTTTTTTAATAAAAATAGTTGATGGTGGAGTTAAAATATATAAGAAAAAAAAAGAAATAAGAAACATTGTTATAAAACTTTGTTTAGATGTAAAAATTTGGAGAATTGGAAAAGATATCAAGTGAACCGTAGAGATACTAAGAAATCAATATATGATGCAAAAAAAATTTAGCTTTAAGTGATTTATACAATAAATTAGATACTAAAGAAGGTGAAAGATGTATGCATAAGTTAGCCAACCAAAGAGATAGGAGAAGTAAAGATCTAGTTCAAGTGAGGTGTATTAAGGATGAAAATCATAAAGTACTTTTCTTAGAAAAGGATATTAAAAATAGGTGGATGAGATATTTTGATAACATCTTCAATGAAGGATCTAAAAATACAATTTATTTTAGTAACCTTAATACCCTAAATAAAATAGAGAATTTTATTTTTATCATCGTATTAGTAAATTTGAAGTTAGAGAAGCTTTAAAGAAAATAAAATATGAAAAAATAGTAGGACCTCATGATATTCCAATAGAAGTGTGGAAATGCTTAGGAGATCAAGGAATTTCTTGGCTTACAAATTTTTTTAATGTTATTTTAAAGACTAAAAAGATGTCAGATGAGTGGAGAAAGAGTTTGTTGGTTCCTATGTTTAAGAATAAACGTGATGCACAATAGTGTACAAATTATAGAGGAATTAAGTTAATTTCTCATGCATTAAAATTATGGGAGAGAGTAATTAAGCATAGGTTATGATGTGATACAAAAGTTTTTCATAATTAGTTTGGTTTCATGCCAGGTAGATCTACTATGGTGATATAAATTTGTTAAGAGGTTTGATGGAGAAGTTTAAAAAAAGTAAGGAGGATCTACATATGATATTTGTTGATTTAGAGAAAGCATATGATAAAGTTTCAAGAGATCTTCTTTGGAGAGTTCTAGAAAAGGAATGAGTTAATATTGGTTATATTCAAGTCATTAAGAATATGTATACTAGAGCAGTTACTTGTGTCCAAACACAAGGAGGATTGACAAAATATTTTCTTATTTCTGTTGGATTACATCAAGGATCAGCTTTAATCCCTTATCTTTTTTCCTTTAGTTATGGATGTTCTTACTAGGCATTTATAAGAAGATGTACCTTGGTGTATGCTTTTTACTGATGGCATTCTTCTTGTTGATAATACTAGAGAGGGAGTCCAAGAGAAACTTGAATTATGGAGATCAACCTTAGAGTCAAAAGATTTTTGTTTAAGTAGATCTAAAACTGAAGAGATATCGAGTGTAATTTTAGTTGTAGAAATTCTAATGGTAGTGTTGTGACATTGGGTGATCAAGTCATTAAAAAGAGTGAATGATTCAGATATTTAGGCTCTATTATTCAAAATGATGGTGAAATAGATGGAGATGCTATTAGTGGAATTCAAGTTGGATGGTTGAAGTGAATGAATGCATCTAGCTTATTGTGTAATAGAAAAGTACTGCTTAAACTTAAAGGAAAATTTTATAAAGTTGTGGTAAGACCCGCAATGATTTATGGTGTAGAATGTTGGCCAATAAAAGAGAAGCATAAGACTAAGTTAAGTGTTGTACAAATCAGGATGTTCATGTAGATGATTGGCTTTACTCTTAGAGATAAAATGCGAAATGAGTATGTTAACAAAAAAGTTGGAGTAGCTCTAATGGTAGAGAAGTAGAGAGAGTCACCTTAGATGGTTTGGTCACATAAAGCATCTTCCATTCGATGACTCGGTTAGGAGAGTAGATGCATAAGATTTGCCTTATGTTAAGGAAAGTAGAGGCAGACCTAAAAAGACTTGGTTAAGATATATAAAAAATGACCTTAGTATATTTGCATTACATGAGAATTTGACACATAATAGGACATAATGGAGAAGAAGGATTCATGCGCCAACCACATGTATTGGGATAAAAGGCTTCTTGTTGTTATTGTTGTTGTTGTTGTTGTTGTATTTGACTCGAATTAAGTTGGCAAGCTCTGATTGAGCAGTGAAAGACAAATGTTATCCATCTTTCACTGAAGGTCGATGATGGATCATCCACCACTATTTTGTGTGATTAGAATGCATGGCCATGATTAATCGCATTAGAATTTTCTGATTTACTCCTTTTAATCTGCAAGAATAATCTCAACCATTCGATCCGTGATTAAATGGCTGAGAAAAAAATGTGTTCGCCTCCACTGAGTTAGCAACCACGCATAATATTTTAAAAAACTAACAGCATGACAACAAATGGAAAGCAAAGTCATGTTAGCACTAATGTGGTGCTGATTTTGTGTAAATCGACTAATTAGGGTTAAAAATTAATTAAAATAGCCAAAAAATCAAAAAGTCAAAACTAAATGTAGAAAATCCAAAAAATACAAATAAATTTATTTTGGGAAGCTTAAATCGGGAAGAATCTAAGAAAAATAAGTCCTAATTTTTATTAAATGAACAATGATTAATTATGATTTGAAATATTTTTAATTAGTGTAATTAAGCCCTAATTATTTGATTAATTACCTTAAATTTTAGGGTGATTGTCTAATAGAATGACCTCTACTTCGCATAATCATTTCAAGTTAATTTGCTAAGTAATTTGAAAATTCCAAAATTTCAAACCTAAAATAATCATTTTATGCATTTAGTAAATAAATAAAATTAAAAATTTATTAAATTAATTATGTTAGCTTAAATATGTATAAAAACATTAATAGTGATCAAAGAAATTAATTAGAACATATGGTCTTATTTATTTCTCAAAATAACCTAAAGGGGTTTTTATTTAATTAATTAAATCACTAACTATTTTTGGGCTTAGAAAATTCGTAGTAGTTAGTGTAGTTATTCAAAAAATTTGACCAATCCTTTTTTATGCTTAGCTAACAAAGATGTTTTCATTAAAATCAAAATCCCTAAAATATTTTGGTATTTTGAGTGTAATTCATGATTTTGGATCTTCCTCATTTCTTTAATTAACCCTTAATCATAAGCCCAATTGCATTAAAACTTTTAGCAGATGTTTATACATCTCTAGTAGTTTTCTCATAATTTTTGGGCTTATGACTAAGATTTAATTGAATTTATGAGCTCTTTTGGGCATAACTGATTAAATAATTAAGGCTAAATCACTTTTGAATCACATAATGAACAAAAGTGGGTCAAGGGTTTATCTTAATTATTTTTTCTTCTCATTAAAACTAAATAACTCAATTCTAAAATCAACCTTTAATTAACCTGATTAGTCTTAAGTGTAATTATTTATGTAAACAAACTTAAGAATTAATAATTTCAAATAGGCTATTTTGTGATATTTATTAGTTTGCTTTAATCATTTATAAATTTGCATTCCATATGTTTCAAGTAGTCATATTTCAAAAATAGATTTTATTTAGTTGCATGCTTTGGATTAATAATGTGGCTATTATCACTAATAAACCTCAAATTATTTTCTTTAATAGAATTAAAATATTTATTAGTCTAAATACAAATTAATTTAAATAATTAAACCTTGAATTTAAATCATATATGGATGAACTACAATTTTGAAAGCCATATAACCTGGAAACCTGAGGTCGCAGGGCTACTAGTCCGAAAGAGATCATCATACCTCGTACCCCTGGTATAACAATGACACATACCTTGAGACTTGTAATGAAGTAATAATAAGGTTAAATTATTTTTACTTATATATTTTAGCATCTTAAATCTTTAAAACTTCATTCTTATATTCATATATATATGCACATGTATATGAATTAACAAGTATATAATCTGGACATCAAGAGAGCACAAGACTTTAAGTAGTCCCTAGGGAGTCCCTGATTATCTCACTTTCCTAGTTCAAAAATGGCATGTATTTGTACAAATTCAATATACTACTATATTCATATATATATATATATATATATATATATATATATATATATATATATATATATATATATATATATATATATATATATATATGTATTAGCAATAACCAATTTATCTTTTCTGCAAAATTCATACATCATGTAATTAAATTCTACATTAAATATTAATAAATTAAATGTATTAATTCATTCATGCATCAAAGTGCTAAGTATTCAAATAATAAATATTTTTATATTAAATTTAATTACTTTATTAAATATATCATTTAATTAAATGAATATTAAGAGATGATGAAGCAAAGTTAAGAAGATATCATAAAATTGGTCATAATTTGGATTTATTAATATTAAGATGTCTTTTATATTTAGATAAAATCACTTAATTCAAATCTAAATATATAGCTCAATAAGAAGATTTATAACAATTCATTAAGATGATTAAAAGTCATAAAAAATTTCATCTTTAGATTCAACCTAAGGATGGGAATTGAGGTCGATTCCATCCCACTTCATTCTCTTTAAATTTACAAATTTAAAATAAAACACAAATAAAATCAAACCACAAATCCAAAATTTATTTTAAATTACTATTCACTCGAATTATAATCATCCTTTAATGAAAATTTTGAACATTCACACCTTAGATTAATTCAAACATAAAAGCCTAATCCAACCATGTCACACTAAGTAATAGCACGCACTTAGAATGCTAAGTCATTGATCATAGTCTTAAGTTAGGCTAGTGCATTGTAGTGTATTGATGTTTTATTTTGTGATGCATGATCGCTCAGGGAAAACATCTTTTTGAAAACTCTTCACTATCTTTATTAGGATTGGTAGGTGTATGTTCTTTATGAGACAGATTAGTGTATATTCAGTCATATTTATCTTAACATTATGTTAAGTTTATTTAGATCTAGGTTCTACTTCTTATGAACATATGCATTCATAGTTAATTAGCCCTCTTATCATTGCAAGAGTGAACTCTCAATAAAGTTTGGAAAAAATATATTTTTGATATGAATTGTTGTCTAGTGGTGCATGTGGCATGACATAGATGACCGTCTAAAGAAAAAATAGAGATAGTCCTGATCAAGATCCCATGGTTTTATCATCCCTAGACTGCATTGTTGTAAACATGAGAGGGTTATTAGTTATAATATCTAAGGAGTTTGATTAGTATCCATGGGTTGCCTCATCTCAAATATCTTGATTAGTCTAAAAGTATTGTGTAGGTGTTTAGTGAATTAATTGTAAACTAAATTTATAATTTTATTCAATAATTCAATAAGTCAGAGTTGCATACATATGTAAGTCTTACATCTATTGGAATGTTATTAGGGTGCTCACATGGTGAACATATGGGTTAATTTACATCCCTTTGGAATGCCATTAAGATATAGATTGTTCGCATGATGAACGTATTGCTGACCTCACTTTAGGAGTGAGTTCTCATCCCCTCTTCTTAAACTTAGGAGTCTTTTAGACACAAGACTTCCTTAGTCATAGGACACTTCTAGCAAATAGGTAAATACTTAACCTAATCCTAGAGACTTAGAAGGGTTAACCATAAGATTAGGCTATGCCTTAGAATTTAGGGAAATCCACCTACCCTATAGCCTAAACGCAATCCATGTTCACCTTCTTAAGTTATGACCAAACCTCAAATAAAATACCAAATTCAAATCCGAATCCAAATCAAATGATTGAAATCTATAACCAAATCCAAACCAAACCAAACCAAATCAAATCAAATCAACCTAAGCCCTATGATTTTATCCTATGGACTTAGACTTAGCCAAATTCAAATTAATCCAAACTCAATTGATTTTCTTAAATATCAATTCAACCATTCAATCATTCTATCAAACTTACAATTAAATTCAAATCCAAATGCAATTTGCCAGAATTTGAAACCAGACCCAAATCCTTCTTAAGTCCTTTGAATCAATTTCATGAATTTAGCCAAATATTAACCCAAATCAATTTAAATTTAATTTATTTTCTCATAATCAATTTAAATCTTTAGTCATCCTCCTAAATATAAATTAAATCTACAATTAAATGACCAAAACCAAATCAAACTAAATCAAAATCCTTCCTAAGCCATATGAATCAACCTCCATGAGCTTAGCCAAATCTTAACCCAAATCAATTCAAATTTAATTGATATTCTCATAATCAATTTATATATTTAATCATCCTCCTAAATATAAATAAAATCTATAATTAAATGACCAAAACCAATTAAAACTAAATCAAACTAAATCAAAATCCTTCCTGAGCCATATGAATCAACCTCTATGAGCTTAGCAAAATCTTAACCCAAATTAATTCAAATTTAATTGATTTTTTCATAATCAATCTATATTTTTAATCATCCACCTAAATATAAATCAAATTTATAATTAAATAACCAAAACTAAATCAAACTAAATCAAACCAAATCAAATCCAAATCCTAACCCTTTAAGCCAATTCCATGAACTTGGCCAAATTCTATTTAGATTCAAACCAAAACTAATTGATTTTCTAATGAATTAATCATTCCACCAATCACCATTCTAAATATAAATAAAACTTACAATTATCAAGCTAAATCAAAATCAACCCAAGTCAACCCACCTAACCCATTTGGCTTAAAATTTTCAAATAAACCGAAACCCATTTGAACTCAAACCAATTGCCATTGAATTTATATATCAATCTCAAATTCATATATAAACTCAGCTAAATCAACTCAACCCAAATTCAAGCCAACTAAACCCAATTAGCTCACTTGACCCAAAGTGACCAATTTCACCTATATGAACCAAAATCAATTCAATCTAAATCAAAATGAATTAAGCCGATTCAAACTTCATGACATGATTGTTGAATCATCCTAGGTTGATTAATTATCATAAATTGGGTCAAACCAAGTCAACCTAGCCCTTTGACCATGTCAACCTTTTAACCCATATGAACTTAAACTAGCCAAATTGCAACTTAAGCGAAATCTCTTGAAACCAATGATTCATACCAACTCAAAATCAACTGTTGGTTTTCTTTTTTCTCTCTGAATAGAATAGAGAAAAGAAATGACCCACATAGAGTTTAGGAATATTTTATTTAGATGATCAAATACAACATTAAGGAATACACATATTATCTCGAAATATAAACATGCTTTCCTATAATGGATTCAATCATTTCAATAAAAGACTCCTAAGGATAATGGGTCTTTCATATACCAAAGTATTTTCCCCTGAACTACATAGAAAAGTAGAACAGGGTCAATTTTATCCTGAGATCCTGGTTCCCTATAAAGGAAAGCCTCTATAGTTAAATACATCTTAGGAAGGGTCTCTTCATAAGAATACTCTCGATTAAAGAAATAAGTGGTTATTCCTAAAGACTACTAAAGTAGCTTTCAAAGAATTGATTTTTGGAAATTCAATTGGTAGAGGTCTAAATTGGAGAGAGTTATTTTTAAGAGTCAAATGGAAAAGAGTGCCTATTGATACTAGGATGCCCTGTAGACATTTCATCTATCTTATGATTGGGTTTCAAATTTGGGATTTAATTTTAGATTTCAAGTTATCATTTTCTTAGAAATCTAGGACTTAGATTCTAGCAAAGACAAGACTGTGAGAAATGCCTAGGTCAAGACTTATTCCTAAAAGGATGCTTGTAACCTAGTCTACAGGTGCTTTTGACACATGTCAGATGCTCGACCTAGTTCTATTCTTGGGAATCATTGGTCATTCTCTTCACTTGAAGGAACTAACCTATCCCTGACTCTTCTGGACTTACAACCTTCCTGGAGAAGGCTGCCAGCTAACACCACCTAATCGCATTTTAAAACCATGAGGCTAAGTCATATGAATGCAAGATGGCATTGCGCTTTTAGGAAAGAAATCTATGAACCTAGACTTACTCTTTAATCCCTAAGATCATGTAGGGTATGAAGATGCATATAACTAATGCACATTTTTTAGATTTTAATAATTTTTGACTCAAGATTCATTTAGGCCATAAGGATACAATTTATGTCTAATGCATGCAATTAGAAAAAGATCATGGGCCAAATAAGAATAGAAGAAGGTGTACTTCCATCATAGGCTCTCAAAGGTCAAGCCTAGGTAAAGATAGAATTCCTTCATTAATCAAGAGTGAAACAATATGATTATGCATGACATCAAGCTAAGGGGTTGCTACATATTTTATCTTATTTTAATACCTAGGCTTTTATGTGAATGTTATGAGTTGTATTTATTTTTATGTTTCAGTTGATTTAGTTGGGTAGAAAATTTAGTTTATCCTATGAGCCTACGTCTAGGCATACATCACAATATAAACATAATACAGAAAGAAACCTAAGAAAAGCATGTTGTTTCTATTGCCCACCCAAAATAAATCAAGCCAAATCAAATTATATAAGAAAAAGGCCAATGCGGCACTGCTATACACCTCGACGAAAGAAAAATGGGCAACCGAGTTCTGCCCTTATACAACCTGGCCTAGAACTACAACTTTAGATCTATGGGTCTTCTTTCCAGGAAAGTATCCTTCTTCAGGAACATCCATCGAGCTCCACAGGGGACCACTGCACCATCTTCTGGTTGGGTCAGCTCCTGCTAATCCTAGACCCCATAGATCCTAACCTAATTCTAAGCTCAAATTTACATTTAAAATTTAAAGAAAATCTTAAGCCCGCAAAAGGGTTAGGAAATACACACGACATCAAAACATTTTATATTTTACAAACATATGGGCTTAGCATTAGTTGTTTGCCATGCCCACCTATCCTATGGACTATGTTAAGGGATTTTTAGCACCTGCAAGCAAACGACAATTTTATGATTTATTTATTACAGCGATCCCTTTAACACATTCCCCTACAAAAATAATGTTAAATCTAGAAAGAACGTCCTAACATTCAGTCTAACGAACAATCAAACCTAGGCATCCAGTCTAAAGCAATACATGACACAGACATGTGAACACATGACAACATATCACAGGAGATTAAAAAAAAAATCACAGAACGATCTAACCTAGATCTAGGGTCTGTGACCTAAATAATCTAGTGTGTGTAGTAGTCGGGTTTGTGTGGTAAGTCTTTGCTAGGCCTTTAAGTTTAAGTTTTGAAGTTTGAAGTTTGAATTGGTTTAATTTTTATCATTGGTTGGTTTCAATTCAAATGGTTTAGTGATTTAAATTTTTATTTTTATGTTCATTTTATTTGGTTAAAGTTGTATAGGTTTTTAAGTATGAAGAATGGAATGATTCCATTTTTGGATGGAGCTCTTTCCATTCAACATCCTAAATCCTCCTAATGAAGTATCCAAAAGGCTAATTAAAATCCTTAAGTATTTTAATTAATCCTTTTGATTTCAATTATGTTTGAATTTGATTTATGTTATTTCATTTGTTTAAATTAATTTAATTTGTTTGATTTATTTCATTTTTAATTAATTTATATGGATTTCATTTGATTTGGCTCATGTTACTTTAAAGAGTTTACTTTTTGTTTGATTTCATTCAATTTAACTTAAGATAAATTATGAATTTGTAAGCTTAAGTTTTAAGTCCATTAATATGAATTAATGTCTTAGGTTTGTTCATAGATTATTCTTAACCTAAAGCACTTAGGTTGATTCCTTGATCTGATTTGATTAATCTAGATTTTAAGTTCATTATTTAAATTCATTAAGGATGAATGGTTTTGTTAAGTTTAACTTAAGTTGTTCAATTATATTTGAATTTCATTAAGCATTAATTTTCTTAAAACTTTGTTATTTGATTAGATTCTTTGACTTGGAAAGTTTTGATGAATTACCCTAAGTATTTATGATGTTTATTTCAGTTTAGTTTAATTTAATTGTTAATCCAATGAATTAATGATTTTTTAATTATTATTTCATTCATTTTGACCTAGAGATTTGGAAATTCAAGAATTCCAAATTTATAGACCAATTTGATTTTAGATAATTATGAAAAGTGGGGTTACATGCCAATTTTATGTTCTTAAAGTTTAAGTTTAATTAGAGATGTAATTAGGGTTTAATTAAGGTTTTAATTATTTCATTAAATCCTAAATTAAGCTTAATTTATTAAGATTCATTAAGAGATTTTATTTTTCACTTATTCTATAATAAAATACCTTTCCAATGAGGGTTTTTTCATAATTTTTGGTTAACTAGTTGATTTATTATGATTTAGTTAATTTCAAGTTATTTATTTGAATTATTTTATTCTTTTAATTATCAAATTAAATTAATTAAGTTCATATTAAGTTCATACTAGTTTAATTAAGTTAAATTATTTTCTGAGGTTCATTATTTTGATTTAATATTATTAAGATTATTAAATTAAAATTTTATAATTATTTTATTAAAGAGTAATTAATTTATTTAATTTAAGGGTTAACTCACATAAAATTTTGATTTCATTTTATTTCAAAGAATTAAATCCCTAAAAATTTACCTAAGGTATGTTTTAATCTTAATTTTATTTCCCCAAAGTTTCAAATTATTTGGATTATTAATTTAAGAGTAATTATGGTTTAATGTTTTCCAATTGAACCTAAATTAAGGAACAATCACCAAATAAAATTTGGGGATTTTAATTTTAATGGATTTCTCTCATTCAGTTGAATCCATAGAGCTTTTATTTGTATTTTTATGATTTTTATTTGATTTGTTATGATTTTTTGAAGTTTTCTGAATTTTTTAAATTCCTTAAACCGTTAATTAACGGTTTTAAATAACGGGTCCCACACGTTTTACCTAAATTGAGCGGGATTGGTTTTGAACCATCCGATCGGAGATCGACGGTCCCCGCCGATCCGGTTCTCAAGATCAAGCTGTCGCGACATCCCGCGATGATCAGAAGCCGCACGATCGAGGATCGGACGGTCCAGATCGTTCCCGCGATTCCTAAAAGGGATTTAATCAAATTAACAGTCTAGATCTGGACCGTCTATTTCATTTTTAAAAAAATGGATGGTCTTGATTTCGTCTCTCCCGATCTCTGCAGGAGCCGAGGACCGTCCAACTTGTTTTGCTAATAACTTTTGATCTACGCAACCAAATTGGATGATTTAAAGTGCAACATGATCGTTAAAAGATTCTGTTTCAATCCATATGGCTTGATCTCACTGGAGAACAACCCTTATATAGAAATGTTCAAGGTTGAAAGCTTTAAATAAAAAGAGGGGTTGTTAATGACATACCTCGATTTAGGGAGCTTTAGGCGTTGAAATCAATTCCAATAGTTTTGCTTATTCAAGGGAAAGTGCTTCTACATAAGAATTGAGCTAATTCCTTGTGGGTTGATCTCTTGCCCAAGCTTTAGATTGAATTTTCGGTTTTGGTGTTCCCAATGGTTGAGAGCACTTGGAAGGAAGGGGGGATTTTGTTTTGGCTTCGGTTTTGGCCTGGGATGGTATATGAGAGCTTAGTTTTTTTTGAGGAGATGTGTATGTCTTTTTTTATGCCTGGCCGAAACCTCTTATGGCCTCTTTTTTTTTTAGTTCCTATTGATCGGTTTGGATGATGGAGGATGCTTGGAAGTTTGTTAGCTCACTTCTCTTTGCATTCCATCTGTCCTTAGGGGAAGAGGTGAAGAGGTGATGAGGGCAAAAAAAATTTTTTCTCTCTTTATCTAATTTTTTAATCTTTTTTTTGTTTTGTCATTTTGTTATTTGATTTATTAATTAAGGAGATTAATAGTAACTTATTAATGGTGTTTAAGATGACTAATCTCCTATGCACATTCATTGGTTAAGATTTTTTTTTTCATGCTTGAGTTGATCCTACCTAAGATGAATAGGTTAATCCAACCCAAATTGAATTCTCTAGGTCACTAGGCATAGTGTTCTAAGTATGCTAAATTAACCTCATCCAAAAATGAGGTCAACATCAACATTTGAATATGACTTGATCTTTAATTAAGCCAAACCAAACCCAATTAGCCCTCTTGACCCAAGTTGACCTAAATTGACATAAATGGCCAAAATGGGTCAAATCAAAATCTAAATCAAATTGATTGCAACTAATGGCTCAAGTTCATTCTAAATTGATCATTATACCTGGCCAAAGCCTCAATTGAGCCCAATTGACTCATTAGACCCAAATGACATATTTAACCCAACTTGACCTAAAGGGGCAAAACAACTTAAAACCAAATCAAATCCAAATTAAACTCAACCAAAGCCTACAACATACTCCAAATGATCAACCAAACCCAAACCAAGTCATGACCCAAGCCAATTTGGACAATTGATTAAATTGATCAACTTAACTCATTTGACCCAAATGAACTCAAATGAACCAAAACCAAATCTAAACCAAATTGGACCAAACCAATGATACCAACACACTCCAAATGGTCATGTGAACTTGACCTGACTCTTAGTTTGACCTAATTTGACCAATTGGTCAACCTAACTTATTTTGACCCAAATGGGTCAAATTGAGCCAAACCTAACTAAATGAACTCCAAATCATATGAAATTTAGGCTAACCCACTTTTGACTCATTTTAAATCTGCCCAAATTAAATCCAATTCTAAATGACCAAGATACCCTTGGGCTAAGGGTCTCACATAGGACAAATCACTTATGTAAATGGTCATTTCCATTCCTTGACTACTTGACACTCTCTCATTGGCCCACTTAGGCTCCTAGGACACTGACTAACCTGACCCAAAGGTGGTTGGGTTAGCCATGACCCAAGGGGAGGTGAAATCACCTCACCTCCCCAATTGGAGCATTTGAAAATACCAAGGACACCCACTCTCCCCCTTGATAGCTACCTCCCATGCCTTGGCCACTCAAACTGAGCCACCTAAGGAGAATCCCTGCCATTCCTAACCACCACTGATAGCCAAGCATCCACAAGAAGCCAAACTATTGTGAAGGGAACGGGGGGTATACACCCCCCTCTTTCAACTCAATCCCACACCCTTGCATTCCTTAGAGACTTAGCTACCCAAGACGAGCTGATAGAGACATTCCCCAAGCTGCCAAGCTCATCCCACATTTCCCACTCTCGGATTTCTTCAAGCTGAAGTAGGGGAGCCATTCTCCTGATCCCATTTGCTAAAGGCTTGACAAAAGTACAATTAACTTTGCACACACCATGCTTGTAGGTAGTCGAGCAAGAACGAATCACCTCCCGAGCTTCCTGATGATCGGAGGGTGGACTTTGATCAACACCAATCACTTACATCTCGTGTGTTGGCCTTCTGAATGAACCACCTCAAATTGGAGCTCGTGCTGATTAGCAGTGCTTCGTCTCCACTAGATGAAGCTTCCTCAATCAGATTTGGCACCGGTCTTGAGCTCCAGTGTGGTATGCCATTAAAACTGATTCTTGTATGAAAATATGTTGGAGCTTTTTGAAGAAAACTTTCACCTCCATATGATCTTGGCCATTGGATCCCTTCAAATCCTCCTTGTGAAGGTGTGAGATCAATTTGAGATAAGTCCAAGCTCTAGTGAGCTCGAATCGACCGAAGGAAGGCAGACGGTGTTCGTCTTTCATCGATCGATAGATGAGGGATCAAACACCATCCATTCTGCGTGATTGGAATAGATAGTCATGATTAAATCCAATAGAATTATCCATTTTAATTCTTTAACGCTACAAAAATAATCATGACAGTCCAATCTTAGATCAGACGGCGCACGAGAAAGCGCATTCCGCCGCCGCCATGCAAGTGCTGACTAGGATAAGTTTAAATAACCAATCTCGCGATGTTACATGAAAAGTGCACCACATCAATGCACCACGTAGCACCAATAGGATTAAGGGTTAATTAGGCCTATTTTTATGTGTTTTAATGGTTGAAACTTTGTAAATCATAACTAATTGTAGAAAAATCATAAAAATACAAGTAAATACTCATTTTAAAGATAATTTAGAGGTGAATTTCTTAAAAAAATTCTTAATTAATTTAAATAGTAATTAAGGCTTAATTAAGGTTTAATTAAAAAATTAATTAGCTTAATTACTCATGAATTACTCAAGTGATTAATCCCAAACTTTATGGGTTAATTTAATGGTATGACCTCTACCTCCCGTAATTTTCTTGGAGATTATTACTTGATTAATTATGGAAATTGACTAATAAAGGTTTAATTACCCTCTTAGGTTAATTAGTCATTAATTAATCACATGAATAGTAGAATGTCAATTAATTTAGTGGTTAATCACTATCTAACAGTGAATGAACCTATGGGAATGGGATTGAGGCCTCCTCTCCAATATATTTCTCTAAATCCACTTCATTAATCAAATTAATTAAGACTTAATTAACTAATTAAATTGCTTAATTAGTTAAATTGAAATCATAATTAAATCAAAACTTACTTAATAAAATCTAGGGTAGATCTTTAGATGTTTAATAACCTAAAGAAGTCTAGAGAAATTATTATTATCCCACATGTGTAGGAAAACCATAAAAAGTACTTAATCAAGTTCCTTAAGCTAATTAATTTTAATTATGAGTCAATTGCATTAGGCTCTTTCATTTCTTAGGATTATTGCAAATCTATTTTCCATGCATATCATATTGGCTCATCATTATTTAGTTATTTACTTTAAGGTGACATATGTAAGGGTTAATTAATGGACTTAATGTATACTACAACTTAATTAACCCATAAAAATCAATTTAATTATGTTTCATTAAACCAAATGAATTAACTAACATGGGAATGGGTTAGGATTAGCAAATCTTTTCTCACATCCTTATATCAGATAAAAATATGAAATTAAAAATGACATTAAGAAATCTTTGGTTTACTTTAAATGACTTTACTTAATATGATTGTCCTTAAGAATTAATTTGATGAAATGAAATCAAGTGTTCATGTTTATTTATTCCTTTCAATCATATTAAATGTTTTATGTCACTAGAGATCATGTATTCATCTTTTCAAAGTTAATTAAATCAAATGTTTTTCTTTTATGTAAGCTTGCATGTGTTGATCTAATTTATAATTTGTGTGGCTATTATCACTAATAAATTCAAATTACTTTTTGAAGTTGATAAATTAGTTACATTGGTTAGAGTGATAGTAGTTATGAACATATATAGATTCGCATGTGCTTATAGTTTAGACATATGATGTAAAGCTTCCTTTTCTTAATTCATATGTAATTTTACATGTACTTGGATGTTAATAAGTATATAGTATGGACAACCAGGAACACAAGGCTTTAGCTAGCTCCAAGGAGATCATTTAATTATCTCACTTCCTTGGTTAACAATGACACATACTTATTTGATTTCATTTACATGTGTTCTTATATTAGAATTTGGATAGAATTTTACTCCATATGCATAAATATTTCAATCATCTTTACATGGTGTTCCTTCCTTTATTTTTGTATACTTTCATATGTATATGAGAAAAGCGAATATTTAGTTTGGACATCCCATGAATACAAGACTTTAAGTAGCCCCAAGGAGGTCATTTTATTACCTCACTTCCATGGTTAACAATGGCACATACTTGCTTATATTTCTTATACATGTGTGTGTGTGTATTTAATTTTGGAATTAGAACCCCTTTTCTTTTATCAAGCATACATGCATTCATAATTGACTAAGTGATCGAATCAGTTAGTCATGTGATTTGGAGCTTTCTTTTTTATATTCATATATATAAGTTTACATGTGTTTGAATGCAAATGGGTATATAGTTTGGACATCCTGGGAATACGAGGCTTTACTTAGCCCCTAAGAGGTCATTTGATTACCTCACTTCCCTGGTTAATAATGACATGTACCTATTTAATTTCATCCCTATGTATTTTTGTATAAGAATTTAGATAGAGCTTTAAACCAAATAATCTAATCACATAAAGGAATATAAACTTCAAGTATATGTATGCATTCATAATATAAGTGTGTCAAAACATATTGTATGTATAGATATACTTAGGATTAAAATCATATGTCTGTTACATGTGATGGAAAGGAATGGATTAGCATATGTCATGTGATAATAATTCAACTAGATTAATCTTAAGGTGCCTTTTATATCGAATAGAGTTATTTAAGGTGAACCTAAACCTAGGATTAATTAAAATGTGTCATAACCCATTCACCCAAGAAAATCAAATTAAATTAACATGCTCTAGAAAGTGACTTAAGGTAGGCATGAAAGAGGGAAATCCTCTTTCATGTCATTATAACACTGAATTTCTAAGTGTAATCATATGAAGCAAAATAAAACACAAATTAAAATTCATAAATCAATTAAATAACTTAAAGTGAAATCAATCCTTTATGTTACATGGAAGTCTTCTATACTTAGAAAATATATAACTTTAATTCTTAGTTAAGACATACCACACAAGCATTAACACATATATTAGAATTAAGTCGCTACGTCTAGCTCTATGTTAGGGCGGTGCATAGTGTGATGTATGTTTTATTTTATGATGTATTATTTTTGACTGGATGTTAGGGTGTATGTTTTATAGATTGGATGTTAGGCCGTGATTAGCCTAATCATGTTTTCTGCAGGGGATTATGTTAAATGGGTGCTTAAAAATAAATATAAATGCTCTCTTTGTAGGTTGCTTAAACCCCTAAACATGATCCAAGCTAGGAGAAGCAGGGTTGGTTACCCATGAACAAGATGCTAAGTCCAAATTATAAATATAACTACTTGGGTTGTATGTATGTTTAGCTAACACATAATTTATAGGTGTAGTTAGATTTATTTTTCTTATTTTTAATATAACTTTGGATTAGGAATTATGATTAATGTTATTGGGGATTAGGATGAGCAGTGGCTAGAAGGCTTTATCCTGGGGTGCCATGTGATGCCTTGAAACCTACCAAATCAAAGAAGCAAGGAGGAAAGAAATGAAGACATGAAGAATGAAGACCCCCATGACATTCATTCATTATAAATTATAATTATTATTTTTGTAATTTTGAGTTGTATAACGGTAGAGCTTGGCTACTCATCTTTTTTTTTCGGGTTGTACGGTGTTGCCCGATCGCACCGACCTTTTATTCTTTTATGATAGTTATAAAATTGATAGATGTTATATTTAAATTACACACTAGAAATGGCATGCTTTTCTTAGTTTCTTAAGTGAATAATGCTTTAATGTGTGGCCTGGATGTGATTAGATTCTTAGGATAAAAATAAATTTTATACCCAAGTAACCACTCATAACTAAAATTTTCTACAACTCATAACCTCATCATAAAGCTTAGTATGTAAATCAAAATAATTAATAGATTTATCAACCCCTTGACTAAATGGTTGAATGTTTCACATCATGCATATCATACTATTTTGCTCTTGAAAATAAGGGATTTTCATCCTTGCATGATAGGGGAATGGTTAACATGTGAGAGCATCCCTTATGTTGGAAAATACCTCTTTCTCATTGATTTAGCCAACAATCTTTTTTCATCATGCATGCAGGCATCAAAATCCTAAAGCCTTTGTCCAAATGAAGTGTCTAAAATGGAATAAAACTCAAAAATTAATTTTTGCATTAGATTAAGTCATTATTCACACCACTCATACTCTAGTCTCTTAGGGAGTGAGTTTAAGGAATTTAGTCCCTTTCTAAATAAATAACTATCCTAACTATCTTGCAATCTCATATGACCATACTACATAATTTTCAAATCATAGGAGGAGTTAGTTGGCTGTCACTCCAGGTGATTGTAAGCACAACAGTCCGGTGGTTTATCCTCTTTTATGAAGATAAACCTTATGACCATCTTTGCTTAGATTTATGTCATACTTTAGTTTATGCTAAAGCTCCCCAGATTTAGGATATGTGGTAGCTATTTCCTTCGGGCTATAAGCATAAATTTTTACCTCTTAGGTAGGAGTGGTCAGAAGGCTTTGTCCTGGGGTTCCCTGTGAAGCCTTTGAAGCTAGCACATCCAAATCAAATAAGGAGAAAACCAAATCAAGAAAAAGGAAGAAGATGGAAGGGTGAAGAATGAAGACTACCATAACATCTATTCATTCTAATTGTAATTATTCTTTCATATACTGGGTTGTATAAGGGTATAGCCCGGCTACCCATCTTTTCTTTTTCAGGTTGTACGGTAGTACCCGATCGCACCAACCTTTTATTATTTTATAGTAATTATAAAATTAATTAATAATTTATTTAGATTGCGCATTAAAAATGGCATGCTTTTTCATAATTTCTTATGATTGATGTTTTAATGTGTGGTCTAGATATGGTAGGTTCTTAGGATAAAATAAATTTTTTTATCAAACTAACCACTCATAACTAAATTTTAAACAAGTCATAATAACATCAATAGTCTAGGACATAAATAAGATAATTAAAAGATTAAGCAACCCCTTAGCTGTATGGTTGTATGTTTCACATCATGCATATCATCTTGAGTCACTTTTGTAAAAATAAGGGCCTCCGCCCTTACACAATAAGGATCACTTGACCTATGAAAGCAACCCCCGATGACGGAGCTTTACCTTCTCTCTTTTGATTTGTCCAATAATTTATTTCATCATGCATTTAGGCATATAAAGATCTCAAAGGCTTTGTCTAAATGATGTGTCAAAAAATAAAAATTTGAAAATATTTTGCATTTGTAGATTAAGTCATATGCTCATACCACTCATACTCTAGTCTTTTAGAGAGTGGGTTTAGGACTTTAATCTTTTAAATTAAATAACTACCCTAGCTATCTTGCAATTCATAAGATTGTATTATATGGTTTTAAAATCGTAGGAGGAGTTAGTTGGTGGCCACTCTAGGCGGTTATAAGTCTAGAAGTTGAACAATTTATTCTCTCTTGTGGAGGTAAACCCCTATGTTCACTTGTCGCTTAGATTTAGGTCATGCTTTAGTTTTTACTATAGCTCCCTAGACTTAGGATCCAAAGTAGTTATTTTCTTTAGGCTACAAGCATAAATCTTCACCTCTTATGTATTTTCACAGTCATGTGTTGACATATTATAAGCCCTATCAATCTAATAAAATTTCAACTCAAAATATATAAGTCTTTTACTTTCAAATATATAAAACTCAACCATACGATAAATTGGAATGCTCATAAGACTTCCTAATATCATGAGCATTTTTCCAACATATTTCCTTTAGTTTCCAAAAATAAGTCTTCTTCTTGAACTTTCCCGATTGATTTTCCAAACATAACCAATCGTTTGATAATCTAACCTTAAAATCTTTGGAGATGATAATTATCTACTTTAATCAAGAGTACTCTTAGGAAATTTATTCTCTAAGATGTAATTAACTATAGAGGCATACCTCTATAGGAACCTTTAGAGCCCAATTTACGATAAACCTTGCTTTATCCATCCATATAAAGTAGGGGAAAAGTCTCTAGTACATTTGAAGACCCATCATGCCTTAGAAGTCCTTATTAGGTGATTAGGTCCATTGAAGGGTGATATTTTTATCTTTCAAGATAGTGCATGATACCTCAATGTCACACCAGATCACTTCAATAAGTATCTCTTATGATCTGCGTGGTGTCCCTTCAATACATCCAAAAATAAATACCATAGATTTTTCTAACAACTCCATTAGGGAATAGTTCCTCTCTCCATATTAAGTAGACAATTATTATCTTCAAGCATCGATAATGGACTTATATTTTATATATAAGACCAAGAGTATCTTTCTTTCCGTTGGCACTTAGCTTATTTCATCCTTAAGCAAAGCTAGCCAATATCCTTTAGGTTTTAGGACCTCACTCTATATAGGTCTTGAAACCCCTATTAGGTCCCCCAATAGGTAAAAAATAAAATTAACTAATGAAAGGAGATGACTAAATTTAGAACCTCTTTACCAATAAATTGGTGAGGCAAGGTTCATCCTATATTTAAGAAAGTTTCAATAAAATTTAAACTAAATAAGTAAAGTCTTTTACAAAATTTTTTGAAAGAACTTCTCCTAAATAAAATCATTTTGAAATGCACTTCACATAACATAAACTTTGCAAAATATAAAACTTTCAAATCTATTTTCAAATAATAAAGACAATCAAACCTCATTTAATATACTTAAATTTGTTGAATGATGATCCTTTTCAAAAATCAAAATCAAATATGCATCATCAAAACCATTTTATAATTTTCAAAAAACACTTTTTAAAAAAAAAGAATCAATGAATCAACCAACCCCGTGTAACATACCCAAATTTGTTAAGTGAGGTTTATTCAAAATATTTCAAACACATTTTTTTAAAAAATTAACCAACTCCACTTAACATACCTAAATTTGTTAAATGGAGTTCCATTTTAAAAATCAAAATAAAACCAAAAATCAATATATCATTGAACCTCACTTAATATACCAAAATTTATTAAGTGAGAGTTCCATCTTTTCAAAAGCAACATCACAAACAAAATCAAAACATATTTGAACTCCATTTGACATACCCAAATGAGAGCTCCATTTTTCAAAATCAAAACAAATTGAATTCTATTTAACATACCTGCATTTGTTAAGTAGAGTTCCCCTTTTCCAAAATCATGAAAAATTAAAATACATTTAAATTCCATTTGACATACCCAAATGTGTCAAATAGGAATTCCACCATAAAACAACACATAACATAAATTTAACTCTATTTAACATACCCACATTTGTTAAATAAGAGTTTACCTTTTCAAATCAAAATAAAATAAAAATATCAAACACACTTGAACCCAACTTAACATACCTAAATTTCTTAGGTAAGGGTTTCATTTTTCAAATAAAAAAATATCAAATACATCTCGAACCTACTTAACATACCTAAATTTTTAAAGTAAGGATTCCACTTTTAAATCAAAATCAAATTAAGCATATCAAGCATATGAGCAACAACCACAAACAAATTGTTTTCAAAGATTTTCTAATATACATTTGAATCTCATTTAGGATACCTAAATTTGTTAAGTAAAAATTCCAAAATTAAATAATCAAACAAAGGATAAATAACAAATTCATCTCCAAAGTCTCCCCAAATGAATGAACCCCATCCAACATACCCAAATTTGTTGGATATGGATTCCAAAATCGAATTCTATGGCAAAGTCTCACCTCAAAAATCAAAATCTCTCCAATTCAATCAATCCCACTCAGCATACTTAAATTTGTTAAGTGTGAGTTCAAATTTTAAAATCAAGAATCAATGATTGAAGGAAGTTATTAAAGAAAGGGTATGATTCAGTTCTAATTTCATTAAATGCAGAGATAGTAGTTTAGTCTTGCGTTCCCTTCTTCAGTCAATCTTTCAACATATCTTTTGGAAAGATGATCTTCTCCTTCCTAACTGGTGTGGATTTGGCCTTACATTAGGCCATACTCACTGATATCACCACACACATCATCCAGGTCAGTAATGGCTTCGAGGCCGCCCGAGTTACTTGTGAGGGCAGCCCTCACGACAGTCAGTAGGGAGGAGGTGGCAGGGTAAAAGCCACTTCTTCCTTTTGATATTCCATCTGATTCAGAGTTTCCCTCATTGAAGAGGAAGACTGTTGAGGTTCCTGCAGAAGTGTCAGTATCAGTTCCTTCTGTTTTATTGCCATTTATAGTTTTGGTGCCAATTGTTATAGTGTCTATCATTTAATTTGTTATTGTCCCCGCTGCAGTCCCAACAAGGTCTAGCACCTCTTCATTGGTTTTCCCCCCTCTAAAAGGGAAGGCTATATTAGCCTCTGTGGGGTTTATTTTGATTCATGTGTATTGGGGACACCACATAGATATGAGGGTGTACTTATTAAGGTGATCGAGTACAATATTGAGGAATAATGTACTATCTAGAAAGATAGAAATCACTACCCTACAACGGACCTAATCAGCTAATAAGGACTCCTAAGGCATGATGGTTCCTTCAAATATACCAGAGATTTTTTCTCTACTTTACACGGATGAATAAAGTAGAGTTTATTTAGACCGGGTTCTAATATTCCTTATGGGGGCAAGCCCCTATAGTTAATTACATCCTAAGGAAGGTAATTGTTATATCCAAGGATTTCAAAGATAGGACTATCAATAAATTGGCTATGTTTAGAAAATCAAGTGGGATAGATCAAAGGAGAGACTTATTTTCGAAGCCAAAGGAGATGAGTAGCGAATGCTTATGATATAAGGAAACCTAGTGAGCATCCTAATATATCCTATGATTAGGCTTTATATGTTTGAAATTGACCATAATTATGTATTTGAGTTGAAATTTTATTAAAAAATTAGGACTTATAATCCCACAACATAAGGTTATGAAAATGCCTAAAAGGTGAGGATTTATGCTCGTAGCCTGTAGGAAATAACAACCTCAGATCCTAAATCTAGGGAGCTTTAGCGAGGGCCAAAGCATGACCTAAATATAAGGAGAAAGTGGGTATATGATTTACCTCCACAAGAGAGAGTAAATCACTCGACTACTAGACTTTTTATCACTTGGACTGGTAGCCAGCTAACTTCTACGCTTTAAATCCATGTAGGCAAGTCATATGCTTTGCAAGATGGCTAGGTTGTTATTATTTAGAAAAGAAACTAAGTCTTTAAACCCACTCTCTAAGAGATTAGAGCATGAGGGGTATGAATAATGACTTAATTTAATGTAAAATTTTATCAAATTTTATTTAATTTGGGACTCTTTATTTTGACACAAGCTATAGAATTTTGTATTCCTAAATGTATGAAAAGTTGATTATGGGCCAAATCAAAAGGAAAAGAGATGTCTTCCATCATAGGCTCTCAAAGGTTAAGCCCTTACTATCTGGCAAAGATGGAAGCCCTCCCTTAACAAGAGTGAAATAAGATGATTATACATGATATTAAACATACAACATCTAGTGAAGGGGTTGATAAATATTTTGTTATCTTGATTTGATGCCTAGGCTTTTATATGAGGTTATGAGTTATTTTAGAGGTTTAGTTATGAGTTATTAGTTTGGGTAGAAAAATTAATTTTTATCCTAGGAGCCTAATCGCATCCAGGCCATACAACAATCACCAATCATAAATAAACTATGAAAACGCATGCTTTTTTGAATGCACAAGCTAAACAAAATATCAAATAGTTTTATAAAGCTATCACAAAAGAATGAAAGGACGATGCGGTCGATACCACTGTACAACCCGAAAAGAAATGTGGGTAGTCGAGCTCTATCCTAATACAACTCAGATTATAAGAGAATAATTATAATTACAAGTGATGAATGTCATGGGGTCATTCTTCACCTCTTCATCTTTTAATGTTTATATATCTTCATCTAATTTGCTCCATTTCTTTCTTCTTTTTGGCTTGATTTGGATGTGCTTGCTCTGAAGGCATCACATGGTACATAAGACTTGGTCTTATAACCAATGCTCATCCTAATCCTAATGTAAAATTACATTAAAAGAAGGAACATAAATTTAGCTACACCTATAAAATAAATGTTAGCTAAACACACCATACAACACATGTAGTTATATGAATAATTTGGACTTAGCACCCTGCACATGGGTAACCAAGCCCACCTATTATAACTTGGATTATGCTTAGGGGCTAAGAAATTTGCACAGCAAAAGCATTTATATTTTTATTACACCGGCCCCTTAAGCACAACCCCCTGCAGAAAGGATGATTAGGGTAATATTGGCCTAACATACAGATTATGCACATACACCCTAACATCCCGTATACAATAATACATCACAAAATAAGCATATATCAAACCATACACCGCCTTAACATAAAGCTAGAAGTAGTTACTTAGTCTAATGTGTGTGCATTAAAGCTTGTGTTGTATCTCCTAACTAGGCCTTAGAGTTGTAATTTTGTCGAGTGTGAAAGGTTAATTTATAATGGGTTGATTTCTCTTTAACTGATTTAATTGATTTGAAGATTTTTTTTCCTTAGTGTTTTCTTTTGTTTCAAATGGCTTACACTTAACAACTAAGTATTATAAAGAGAAGAAAGAGAGGGGACCTCTCTTTTATCTCTACTTTTAAGTCATTTACAAAGCAAGTTAATCAATTCCTTTTAGTGAATGGCTTATTATATGTTTTAATCAATCTTAAGTTTAGGTTCATTCTAAATGACCTTATCCAATAAGAAAGGCATCTTAAGACTAATTAGAATGAATTACTATCACATAACACATGTTTATTCATTTCTTTTCATCATATATACATGCATATTATTAAATCCTAACCATACATATTCGTATGATGTATGTCTTAGCACACTTAAATGATGAATGCAAAAAGTGTGTTTGGAATTTAAAGATTTCATTTGATTGAATTATGAATACATGTCTTTTTAATAGAAAAAAGGGATTTTTTTTTCATCCATTAGCTAAGTATACATTCACATGTATAAAACTTTTAAGTGAGTATGGCGCCATTTTTCTACACCAAGGGCATAAGGTACAAGACCTACTTAGGGCTACTTAAAGCCTCACAGTCTCGGGATGTCCAAACTAATATACCATTTTTTTTATATACATATGGATGTATAAGTAACTATAAGAATAGAAAAACTCACGCTAAAGTTGTATTTGATTTATTTGATTTATGATTCTTATTCATTGGTCATATCATACATACATATGTATAAGAGTTTTAAGTGATTACGGTGCCATTGTTCCACACCAGGGGCGTAAGGTACAAGACCTACTTGGGGCTACTTAAAGCCTCACAGCCCTAGGATGTCCAGACTAATATACCACTTTTCTTATATACATGTGAATGTACAAAAAAACCTAGAAGAATGAGAAGTCATGCAAGAAATTATATTTGATTTGATTATATGATTTACATATGTGATATGAAATTCTTCCTAAGTCTTAGCATGGAGATGCATAGGAGTAGATTTAGACAAATGTTGTGTTCTTTTCAAATGAACTATACATTTATAAATCTCATGCAAATCCGTATTAGGTAAGGAAAGAGAGCTTCATATTGCATATCTTATATTATCAACACATGCAAACTTATAGATATTTATAATTAACATCACTCAATATATTATAATTGATTTATGGGCTTTTGAAGATAACTTTTGATTTAATATTAATAATAGCCACACCTATTTTTAATTTAAATCCACATGCAATTTGACATGAAAGAAACCATTTTATTTAGTTAATTTTAAAAGAAATAAATGCATGATAATGCATGACAAGCAACATTTAACATGATTGGAAAGAAATAAAGGAACATAAGCACATGATCTCATTCATTCCATTTAATTCCTAAGGACAATCATACTAAATAAGGCTATTTAAAATAAACCAAAGTTCTTTAATGATATTTTTAATTTTGAGTTTGATTTGATTTAGAAAATGAAAGAGGTTTGCTAATCTTAATCCCATTTCCCATGTGTGAGTTAATTTGGTTTAATGAAGAAGTAATTAAGTTGATTTTATGATTTAATTAGGTTAGGGTATGAATTAAGCTAATTAATTAACCCTTACCTACATCACCTTAAGTTAATTAACTAATTAATAATGAGGTAATATGATATACAACCACATGAAAAATAAATTTGCAATGCTCCTAAGAAATGAAAGTGGCCAAATGCAATTGGCTCATGATTAATAGTTAATTAGGATTAAAGGATCTCACTCAACTACTTTTATGATTTTCTCACACATGTGAGCTAACCATAATTTTATTATCTCCACTCTGGTTTATTGAACACCCAAAGAGCTACCCAAAATTAATTAAGGATTACTTAGGTGTGAAGTGAATTTAAGATTGATTTGATCAAGCTTATTAATTAATTGATTGAATTCTTTGATTATATTTTGATTAGAATGATGAAATTAACTTAGGGAAAGGGATCAAGGACAAGGCCTCAATCCTAACCCCTATGTCATTTCAAACACTCAATTAGGCTCTCATTTTTATCTTGCAGATTAATTAATTAATTAAGCAATTAATTACCTCATTAATCATTAACTAATTAAATTTCAAAAAGTGAAGAAAACTTAGAAATAAATTAGGAAAAGTATCCTAACCACATTCCCTAAGCTCCTTTATTGTTCAACAGAGGTAATTAGACTTAAATAATTAATTAAACCACTATTCATTCCCTAATTATCACTAATTAAATTAATAAAGTGATTAAGACTTAATCAATTGATTTTCCAAATTAAGCAACAAATAAAATCCCAGAAAAATGGGGGAGGTAGAGGTCATCCCCCCAAACATCCACATAAAGTTAGAGATCAATTTGGTAATTAATTAAGCAATAATTAAGCTAATTAGATTTCTAATTAAACTTTAATTAAGCCAAAATTATTATCCAAAATCAATTAATAATAATTTTTCTAGATTATACATTGAAATATTTTTAAAATGAGCCAAAGTTTGTATTTTTTTGGATTTTTCTAGGATTAGTTAAGCTTTTTAGAAGTTTTAGGGTTAAAATAGATTAATTAGGCCTAAGTAAAGCCTTAACCCCATCATGCCATGTGGTGGTTGATGCGGCGTGCTTTCCACATGACACGATGGGAGTGGCTATTTATGTTGTCGCATCCGAAGGCTGGCTCGGATGGCGGTGGACTTGCTAACTCCATGAGCCGTCCGATCTAAGATCAGACGACCATGATTAAACATGCAACGTCAAATCATGGCGAAAAAATTTTATCCCAAGCTATCCGTGAGCGACAGAGTCAGAAAAAGATATGCCCAAGTATTAGGGTGAGTTAGTTGCTTCACAAAATTCTCAGAATTTTATCATTTCTCTCTCTTTTTATTTATTTATTATGTATTTTCACAGGGTGATGGCCAGAAGAAAACTCATAGCATGACAGCTATAAATGATGTACCATTCACTGTCACATCAGATAGTTTAATAGTGTTCCACAGGAAATTTTACTTCCCTAATGAGTTGGTGGCTATTATTGCCAAAATGTCGTCAGGTTCACCTCTGCCGGGGATACTGCTATTTAGAGATGAATTTTCATGCGGGACTGCGATTCCCATTGGCTCCCAAGTTGATCGAGATTTTTAAAATATGTGGTGTAGCTTTGTCATAATTTTCATTTCGAGCTTTAGTGATCATCGTTGGTTTGACTGTCTTCTTTAGAGAGCGTGGTGTTACTTTGAACATCAAATATTTGTGTTGAATGTGTAGATTCACATGTGATGCTTAGGGACGTGTTTCTTATCAGGCTATAAAGAATTAGATAAAATTTTCACCACGAGATCCATCTAGAAATTGGTCTAATAGATTCTTTTTTTTTTTATGAAAAATGAGTGGGGCCTTCATGAGAGATGGGGAAGATTAAATGACCTTCCATCCATTCGATTGAAGATAATGAAATCTTAATAACTCTTAATATTCGATGCAAGAAGCTTACAACATGGGTTACGTCACATTGACATGTATATTATTGAAGATAGAATGTTCAAGGTTGGTCTTTCCATCCATGCAGGGAGATCTCATGCTCTTCCACTGAAGAGATCAGGTAAAGGTGATGAAAGGTCTCCTCATATTCACAGAATTCTTTTAAGAAGTCCATTACAAAATCACGGTGGTAGCAATGTTTCTTCTTTAAAGAAAAAGAAGAGATGTACCAAAGTGACTATGTCAAATATCTACGGAGAAGATGTTCACCCCCAATTGGCCTCTAAGAGTTTAGCTGTTTCAACTCATAATTGAGGAGTTCATTTCACAAAGCTACAAATTCTTGAAGAGGTGTTAAAGCACACATGAACTGGATGTCAATGAGCAGATGAATTAGTACGTTGTCTTCTCTTCCTCTTTCTTTTCTTCTAGGAGCTTGTTAACTTCTTGTTCAATAGTCTGGAGGATCAGCTAACTTGGTATAGAACTGAGCTAGCGAACATGTCGACTTCTCTTTCTCTCCAGTGTCAAGAGGTGGAGCATACTCATGACGAGCTGATTAACATGAGGGCAGAGACTCACCAAAAAGAAAAAAAAAGACTCAAGGCACTTACAGCGGAGAAGAAAGCTCTCGAACTAGAGAAGAAAGCATTACAAGATCGTCTTTTTGAGAAGGAGCTTATAATGTTAGAAGCGAAAGCGAATGAAATCTTCTTGAAGGCAGTGGAAGACTTTAAGAACTCCCTAGTTTATCGCGATACTTTTGAGGACCATGTCCAGGAAGCTCATAATCATATTCTTGATATTGAAGTGAAGGACTTGGAGCACCAATGTTTAGAGGAGGGCTTCATCTGAGGGTTCTTAAAAGAAATCCACTTAGTACATCGCAAAACTAAAGCTAGTATTAAGAATTTATCTCCCAACCAAGTATCTGAAGACCCTTCGCTAGATTCAAGAGATGAAGGAGTCGAGAGTGAGTTCAAAGGAGCATCTATTAGTGGTGAGGAGGTCATTGATATCATGTAGTATCAGTTGAGGATGCCCTTCTTTTTTTATCTATGTATTGTTATTATTTTATATAAGAAATTTGATTATTTCTTATATCATCATCATGTTCAATGAAAATTTTTTTTAGATGATATGTTCTTGTTTTGTTTTACCTATCCGATTGGCGAATATTATTCAGGCCTAACTTGTAAATATGAGGCCATGGGAAGTCCACCAAGAACCTTTTGTCCTATCCTAGATATTAATTAAAAAATTTGATATCTTACGTATGAAAGGCCGTGGGTTGTCCACCAAGGACCTTTTGACCTTTTCTAGGTATTAGCCAAAATGTTACTTTACTTCTTACTTATATGTAAGAGGTCAAATCAAGTCCCCATAGGATTGGTCATGCTCTGAATGAGATACAATGTGAGTTGCGCATTTCTCAAGTGGGAGGATTAAATGAAGGAGATTGTTTATATGCAACAAGCTTGAAAGATAAAGCTATAAATTCATTACTCTGATAAGGTCGGTGATATAATCATAAGATGATTTTTAATATAGATATGAGTCTGAAGAGGAAATGACAAATGAGACAAAATAAAAGTTGCAATAATTATGCAGTTGAAACTTGATAATATTTTGAGATTCTCGTGTTTCAAGTTTGAGGTAAAGTTTTTCTCTCTGGATCCTTGAGCTAGAATATTCTTGGCTTGACCATAGCTATAACTACATATGGGTCATCCTAAAGAGGTGAGAGTTTATTGCGTTGAGGGCCTTTGCCTACAGCTTCGAGACTTCGCAGGACCAAGTCACTGATAGATATGGGATGGGGTTTTACTCTTCTGTTGAATTGATGAGCTACCCTTTGGTGATAGGAAGCAGTCCGAAGTAGGGCCATGTCACGAGTTTCTGGGAGTAGGTCCAGGTGTTGTCTGAGTTTTTCTTCATTACCATCGTGATCAAATAATTGAACTCTTGGACTTGGAACTCCGATATCTACTGGTATAATAGCTTCTGTGCGAAACACAAGTTATATGGTGTCTCACCAATCGGGGTTCGCGATATAGTGCGGTAAGCCCAAAGAACATTAGAAAGATCATCAACCCATTGTCCCCCGGCCTTCTCAAGACATATTTTTTAGTCCTTTGAGTATAGTCACATTGGTTGCTTGGTCATATTTAGTTTGAGGATGTGCTACAACCGTATGCAGTAGCTGAATGTAAAGATCTTTGCAAAAGAACATAAAGACTTTTCCAATAAATTGGATTTCATTGCCAATGATGATCTTTGTAGGAAGATTGAATTGATATATTTTGTTTTTCCAAACAAATTGTTTAGCATTTGCTTCTATGATTTTAGCGAGTGGTTCAGCTTCCACCCATTTAGTGAAGTAGTCGATGGCTAAAATGATAAACTTTCGTTGCCCTGATGTTATCGGAAAAGGTCCCATGATATCAATTTCCCACTGAGCAAAATGTCACGGGCTTTGAAGGGATGAGAACTCTGTATGCAGCATGTGAGAGAAGTTAGAGTGCAACTGACAACTTGCACATTTTTTATGAACTCCAAGGTTTCTTGTTTCATCGTAGTCTAATAGAACCATGGCCTTATAATTTTAAGGGCTAGCGCCCTTCCTCCTAGGTGTTCTCCACATATCCCTGAGTGAACCTCTCTTAATGCGTAATTGGCCTCTGATGATGATAGGCATTTGAGGTATGGCCTAGAAAAAGCTCGTTTGTATAGTTCACATTCGATAATAATAAAGTTTGAAGCTTGTCTTTGGAGACAAGCTATAGTAGTTGGGTCTTCAGGAAGGGTCCCTTCTTGTAGAAAAGATAGGATGGAGTCCATCCATGTAGGCTCTTTTATCTCATTAATTGCTTGTATTACCCATGACCCTTGGATACTAGGAAAATATATTTCTTCAACATGCCTTCTCTTAAATAGATCTTCAGTAACAAAGGTAGCAAGCTTAGTGAGAGCGTCAGCTCAAGTATTCTTCTCTCACAGTATGTGAATGATTTGATGTGTCTTGAAATGGGCAAGAAGTGACTTTACTAAGTTGAGGTATTGCGCTAGCTGAGGATTATGAGTATTAAAATTTTCCTCAACCTAGGAGGTGATAAGTTGAGAGTCGGGTGTGGATCCAGTCTTGAGTTTCTGTCGATGGTTAGTCTCAACCCTACGATGAGAGTCTCATATTTAGCCATATTATTAGTTGCAAGAAATTTTAGGTGAAGTCCATACTCTAAGGTATTCTGTTGGGGGAAATAAGTAAGATTCCTGCTCCTGCACTAGTATTTCCTGAAGCTCCATTAATATAGAGAGTCCATTGAGGAGACGAAAGGGGTGTAGTACATAGCTCATTTAGAGTTAGGGCAGTGCATTCCACTATAAAGTCTGCGAGTACTTGAGATTTTATATCAGGCCTAGGTAGGAAATGGATATCAAACTCTCCCATTCTATTATTTAATTCACCTCCCAAATACCTCTGATTTCTGTAGAATGACCCTTAATGGTAAATTAGTGTAAACACCGATAGTGTGAGCTTATTGGCGTAATTTTCGCATTGAGAAAATTAAAGCCAGAGCCACCTTATATGCCAGTGGATAACGACTTTCTATAGCAGAGAGAATTCTGCTGACATAGTAAATTGGTCGTTGTATCTCATTTTCTTATCGCACTAAAACTGAGCTTATCGCGTGGGAAGATACTATGAGATATAAGTATAACATCTCTCCTTGAGTAGGCTTAGATAGTAAGGGTGGAGATGTTAAATACTCCCTTAGTTTCTCAAAAGCATACTGACATTCATTAGTCCACTAAAAATTATTATTTTTTAGCTCCCTTTAATATTTCAAAGAATGACAAGTATTTATCCCTAGAACGGGCTAGGAAACGGGATAAGGCATCAATTCATCCAATCAAACATTGAACTTCTTTGATATTCTTTGAATGAGTCATATCTTTGAGAGCTTTGATTGTATCGGAGTTAGACTCAATCCCACTATGGGTTACCATACAACAACAACAACAACAATAACAAGCCTTAATCCCACTAGGTGGGGTCGGCTACATGAATCCTTCATCTCCATTGTCTCTTATTATGTGTCAAATTCTCATTTAAATCAAGTATACTAAGATCATTTTTTATACATCTTAACCAAGTATTTTTAGGTCTACCTCTACCTTTCTTAACATAAGGAAAATCTAATGCATCCACTCTCCGAATCGGGTCATCGGATGGCCGACGCTTTATGTGGAAAAACCATCTAAAGTGACAATCCCTAATCTTATCTACCACTAGAGCTACTCCAACTTTTTCCCGAACATACTCATTTTGCATTCTATCTCTAAGAGTAAAGCCACTCATCCACCTAAGCATCCTCATCTCTAACACTTAACTTAGTCTTATGCTTCTCTTTATTAGCCAACATTACCATAAGTCATTCAAGGTCTTACCACCATATTATAAAATTTTCCCTTAAGTTTAAGTGGAACTTTTCTATCACATAATAGGCGAGATGCATTCCTCCACTTCAACCATCCAACTTGAATTCTACTAATAACATCTCCATCTATTTCACCATCATTTTGAACAATAGAGCCTAAATATCTGAAACGCTCACTCTTATTAATGACTTGTTCACCTAATGTCACAACACTATCACTAGAACTTCTACAACTAAAATTACACTCCATATATTCAGTTTTAGATCTACTTAAACGAAAACCTTTAGACTCTAGAGTTGACCTCCATAATTCAAGTTTCTGTTGGACTCCCTCTCTAGTATTATCAACAAGAAGAATGTCATCAACAAAAAGCATACACCAAGGTACATCTTCTTGTAAATGCCTAGTAAGAACATCCATAACTAAAGTAAAAAAGATAAGGGCTTAAAGCTGATCTTTGATGTAATCCAACTGAAATAGGAAATATTTTGTCAATCCTCCTTGTGTTTGGACACAAGTAACAGCTTTAGTATACATATCCTTAATGACTTGAATATAACTAATATTAACTCATTTCTATTCGAGAACTCTCCAAAGAACATCTCTTGAAACTTTATCATAAGCTTTCTCTAAATCAATAAATATCAGATGTAGATCTTCCTTACTTTCTCTATGCTTCTCCTTCAAACCCCTTAAAAAATGTATAGCATCCATAGTAGATCTACCTCATGAAATCAAATTGATTGTGAGAAACTTCACATGACATCGTAATCCATGCTCTTACTCTCTCCCATAATTTTAATGTATAACACATTAACTTAATTCTTCTAAAATTTGCACACTCTTGTGCATCACCTTTATTCTTAAATATAAGAACCAACAAACTCTTTCTCCATTCATTTGTCATCTTTTTAGTCTTTAAAATGACATTAAAAAGAAATTTTCCCGACGTAACCCCAAAATCACAGTTGGTCGGGTTAAGTCGCATGTTATAACGTCGAAAAAGGTTAAAGCATATTTCTAGCTCAGAAATATGTTGTGATTCTTTCAAGCTTTTTACTAACATGTCATCCACATATACCTCCATTTTGCGGCCTAATATGTCTTTAAAAACCTTATTCATAATGCGTTGATAGGTAGCACCAGCATTTTTTAACCCAAACGGCATAACATGGTAATATTATAAACCTTTATATGTTTGAAATGCTGTGGCTTCTTCATCCGCTGGGTCCATTTGTATTTGGTTGTAACTAGAGTAAGCATCCAAAAAATTGAACATTTGTAGTCTAGACGTAGCATCGACCAATTGATCAATTTGAGGAAGAGTAAAACTATCTTTCGGGTAAGCTTTGTTAAGGTCAGTGTAATCAGTATGCATTCTCCATGTTCCATTTATTTTCTTAACCATGGCAACATTTGCTAGCCATGTAGGGTAATGTACCTCTCGTATGAATCCTACTTCTAGGAGCTTGTTAATTTCTTGTTCAATAGTGGAAGCGTCGGTGTAAAACTCGCTTCTTTTGGATGATCGGTTTGAATGTTGGATCAATTTGAGGAGTGCATGATCACATTGGGGTCAACCCCGGCGTCGACTCCAAGTGAAGATATCTTGATTTCGCAAGAAGTCTATGTATTTTCTCTTTTTCATCTAAGAGTAGATCCAACTATTCATAGTGGTTGGTCATCTTATAATGCAACAGAGAACAAGTCTTCTACAAGCGAAGCTTTCTGGGATACTTCAACTTAAAAATTAAAATATTCGATGTTGTGGGTCACAGAAGGGCGTGGTTGAGCTTGTCTGAGGTAACATGATTATGCTATCTGTTGATTTCCATAGACCACCCCAATCCCAATAGGGGTTAGAAATTTCATTTTAAGATGAAACACTGAAGTGATGGCACCGAAAATTGATTGGAGGGGCTTTCTGAAGATAGTGTTATATGTTGAATCTGACTTGACCACCATGAATTGGATTGAATGAGTCACTTGTCGAGGGAACTCTTCGAGGATAACAGAAAGGGTGATTGTCCCCTCTACTCACACAAGGCGATTATCAAACCCGTATAATGGTCCTGCAATGGGTTGAAGCTTTTCCCTAACCAAGCCCATGCTAAAAAATGTGGAGTAAAATAAGACATCAACAGAACTCTCATTATCAATCAAAATTCTCTTAACATTATAGCATGAGCCACCGATCCCTATGCTGATGATAAGTGGATCTTAATGAGAAACATGGACTCCTTCTAAGTCCGAGTCATTAAAAGTGATGGAATGATCAATATGAGATTTCTTTAACTCTGGTTCTTCAGAGGTGGTAAAGAGAACTCGATTAGATAGTATTGGTCCTCCAGCGATTGTTTCAATTTCTCCAATTATTTGATGACTATTTTATTATTTCCGTGATGATCCTAGTTACCCCCTAGTTGGAGTTATGTTTGATTGAGTTGATTGATTCTTCACAAATTGACATAAATATCCTTGTTGAATGAGCCTCTTGATTTCTTCTTTGAGTTGTTTGTATGCCTCAGTAGTTTGTCCACGACTTCGATGGAAGTGACAATATTACTCATGATTTTCTGAATTTGGTTTCAGTGAATGTGCCCACTTGATGGTTTCTTCATCTCGAATACTCATCAGGATGTTAACATGAGATGTGTTCAGTGGTGTGTATTCTTTTTCTAGTTGTGGTTCACGTCATTGCTGTGAAGGCCGTGGAGGGAGATAACAACTGCCTTGCTACTTCTTTTGATGGGACTGTCGGTCCGCATTCCCTGGGGTGCTTTTATATTTTCCTGTATATTGTTCAAATTATTTGTGATGGGCATTAATAGCCTCATCAGCAAAAATTTGTACTTCTTTTGATGGGACCGTATTTCGTATTAGTGATGAGTAAACATGCCACGGATGGAGCCCTCAAAGAAACTCCTCTTAATAGTTCGGATCTACTCGGGTATTTTGCGAGCTTCTAAGGAGAATCTGAAGTATTCCTTAAGTGATTCACCGCATTTTGATGAATGTCGAAGATGGGAGGAATCTTTAATGATCGTTGGTTTGCAATGAACTTCTACAAAAATCTTGATGAGTTTGACAAATGTATGGATGGATCCCCTTGAAAGGGGGTAGAACTAAGTCGAATTCGACCAAGATTGGAAAAACTTAACAAAGCAGCGTGTCAGGAGCTCGTTAGATATGCATGATGGTTTTGTAATGATCGATGTGTTCATATGGGTCAGTTGCCCCATCATAGGAATCAATGTTCAGAAGCTTGAAACTTACGGGAATAGGATGTTGAAGAATAGCTTCAGCTAAAGGTGAGGACTCCTCATAGCCGCGGTAAGGAGGAGGATGATTTCTGTCTTTAAGGTGAAATTTTTCTTGCATTAAGCATTGTAATTATGTATGTATAACATGATGAGTAGAGTCAACAGATTAAAAATATGCCAAGATACCAGCAATAATTGGTGGATTAGAAGTCGGTTGAGCTGCACGTGATGAACGAGTAGAACTAGCAGTGTCAAGAAGATCAGTATCACGGTCTGGAAGTGGAGGAACTTCAGTGTCAAGGAGATTAGCATTTTGACCTCTCATGGCTAACGATCGATCTTGGGGGAGATGTGTTTGCCATGGTAGTGGCTGTCGTGTTCCTCGTAAAAGTCAGATCATCTCATTTTGAGACTCTTCCATTCGACGCACACGATCTTCTAAAGAAATTCCTGTTGCGCCTTCATCGACAGGGTCACGCTTGTCAGGGGGAAGTGAGGCAGAAGCTTGGCATCCTTGGTTCAAGGATTGGTTTCGAGAGTGACAGGAGTTGGAGCGGGAGGCTCCGTTGTTACGAGTATTGCGCCTATTAGCTATGATGCGGGTGTTCACGAAAATTGTGATTGAGGGGTTCTTTTCTCATAGACGGCGCAAAACTGTTGCGTGCTAGAAAACTAGTTGTCGTAGAGTAAAAGTTTATGCCTTAGCTTTATTGCGAGTTCAGCACACACATAGATGTTTGAAGAATTAATAAGAAAATTCCAAAATTTTTACGTGAAAAACCTCGAAAAGAGAGAAAAATCATGAGGCCTAGCCCAATAGAAATCTTCCACTATGTATCTGTTTCAGAGTACAAAATTTCCCGATAACGGGATTACATAATTGTATATGAGAAGGGATGACAATAAGAATCTCATAATCAGACAACAACAATTACATAGTCACGTTGAGTTATAAATTAGTAGATGATGGTGAGCGTGGGTCGCGATACGATGAATGTTGTCATGGTGATGGCCGGTGAAGATGGTGATGATGGCGGCGGTGGCCGGCGATAGTAGTCGGTGGCGGTGACCGACGCCGATGGTTAGCGATGGCGGTCAGCGTCGACGATGTCGGTGGTGGCGATGATGACCGACGATGATGGTTGGCGGCTTCGATGGCGAGCAGCAGTGGCGGTACGGCCGGCGATAAATTGACGATGAGGATCGTGGCGGTACGGCGTGCCGCCGATGTTTACAGCAATCCGCGACCGTCGAGTGGTGACACGATTATGATTGGAGGATTTTCAAGGTTTAGAGCTCTTTCCTCCCTTTTGATTGGGTCTCCCCTCATGTGAAGAATGAGGGGCTATTTATAGATTATAAGAATGACGTTTCTATAAATACATGCAAAATTCGAACCACTCCACACCATCGAACGACTCAAAATGATTCATTTGATCATTTAATGTATTTTAAGTATTTGAATGCTAAAATGAACTTAGAATTATGAAATCTTGGACTTATTAGATTCGGCTTGTCAAGACACTCGATATGACTATAAACACTCCATGTTGAAGAGCTATTTAGAGATTTAACTGGTATCTCAAAGTTTCTAATGATATTTTAAGTGCTTGATCTCGATTAATTTCAACTTAAGATCAACTTGCTTTTCACATCAAGATTCATGCTTCAACTAGTAGTATTTTAAGTGTCATATCAAGATGAAAAAATTATCGAAGGCTTTGAGTAAGCCATCTTAGGCAACAATAGAACCGAAACGAGGGTTACTTTCGTGCAGCGCAGGGGTTGGATTCACGGAGAAGCAAAATGCGGGGAAGGTGGGAAAAAAATGAGGGTTTTGAAAGATCGAACCCCCACACTCCCTCTGCCCCCGGTGATGGTCGTCCTTCGTCGAGGCGTTCAACCGCAAGGACTAGGGAAGACCATGGCGGAAATCAACTGACAGCTTCGGGACAGCAGGCGACGACAACTCGGGATAGCCGGACGGCTTGACAGCTTCGGGGCAGGCGGACGACTTTAGTGCTTGTTTGCGAGCTGATGCCTGAGATTTTCGTGAGGAAATGCAGAGAGGGCGGTACCTGATCAAGCTCCTTTCCATCTACTTCAGCTTGCATGCTTTAAATTGACTTCAGCTGTTCACATTTGTTTTTAAGGAAAAAAAATTAAATACACAACATGTGGTGGCGATGTGGCAAGATTTAATGTTTTTTTTTTTGTTCGTTCTAGCGGAATGTAGGGTTAGAGCTCCTCATAGTATTTTTGTTTTGTTAGTTCAACTATTATAAGAAAATATATTATTTAATATGATTATTTAAAATATAATATAATTATTTAAAAATAATAAAATTATTATTTAATAAATAAGTTCTGATTTAATTTTTTTCAATATAAAGATTAAAATCTTGCATGCAAAGACTTGATTCTGATCCTATGAGGAGATTTACGTTAATATTTAAGAAATGATTATATCTTATAATTTTTTTTAAAATGATAAATTTCATCACAAAATTTACACACACTTATAAATAATAGAAATAATAACCCCCATTGACTCATTTAGCTGATAATATGAGTTTAAAAAAAAAAAAAATTAAAACTACGCTAAATCTATATGGCACGATTTAATATTGACATTGCATAAAATTATTTTTTATATTCTTTTATGCAGTGGCTATAAATTTAAGGTATTTATAGATGTTTATGTTGGTTTCTAAAAAAAATAATGGAATATATGATTAGATGTTCCATTATATTTTTTTTTTGTTCAAAATGTCAAATATTTTTAGCAAATATATCAAAAAGTAACTATTATAAGAAAAGTAAATAATATTTAAATAAATTATTTCTGATTTAGAATTTTTTGATTCATTTACTTTTTTATGTTTAAAGCATACATTTTAAGGTTCCGTATTAATTAATATTTATTTTATATTTTATTAAAAATACTTTGATATTAAATTGTTTACAAAATAAATTCTTAAATCTTTTCATATATAAATTGCTTGCTTTAAGAATTATTGTCATAAATACTTAACTTATATTTAAGAATTGTGCAAAATTTGTAGCAAATTTTATCATCTTGTAATTTGTGTATATAAAAATAGAACAAGAACTTAAATATATTCAGTATTATTAAACAATATAAATTTATTATTACAAACTATTGAAGTCAATAAAATTTTTTATAGTTTGTGAACAATATTATGAAAACTTATGTTTTGACAGGTTATTTATCATTAGTTTTTTATTTGATGTTGTAATAAATATATATTGACATTACTCAATTATTTATAATTAAGCTAATTCATATATTATTATTTTAATTAAGAAAATATAAATTATAAGCTGTTACTCAATTTTATTATTTTTAAACAAATATATTAAATTATATATATTGTCCTACGTTATTGTAGCGTCCTCTAGATGATTTGTAGCAACCAAGGGGATAAGTCCTAGGAGTGTAAAGGCTCATTTATTATGATAATGATTTGAGTGCTCTCTTGATTAGTTAATTTATCTTTTTTTGTGCACAAATCAGTTTGTTGACTGGTGCTTTCATCTTTTGATGATGTTTTTGTTTCTCTTTCAATTCTGATTGGGATTACTCTGTTGTAACTTGTTTTGATGCATTTGTCTTAAAACCTATTGACTAGCTTGAATTTTGGGCTTCCTTCGAGTCTTATAGCTTGTGTTGACAGTCTTTGATATTTAGAATTATCTTCTAATTATACTTAAATGCTAGCTCAAGCAATTTATTTTTATAATCATGGCAATCATTTAATATAAGCTAAGGCTCATGGAATTAATAACTATCAATTAGCCTTGTGTTATTTTTTATCTATTTAAACTAATCATTTGTAAGAAACTCTCCAAAATTTAATCTAATTAGTAACACAAATTAATATATATTAAATATTATATATTTTTTTATCTTCACTGTTTAATATAAAAGAGTAATCTTTATCTTATATATCATGAATTTTCTTCATGAAAAACTCAATATGAATAGGTTCACTAACTCAATATGAGGACATACTTTAAATATTTGTTCCAAAAAAACAAGCGATTAAGAAGATGTCGCTGAGAGTTACCTTATTATCTTAGCAGGGCAGTGGCTCAACCCTCAAATTTTTCGAAAAAAAAAGGAAGCTGGGTCAGCCGTGTCAGCTTTTCTGCAATACTGAGCTGTGCTCTTGCTAGGCTCAACAAAAGTAAACCCTACGCAATTATTGGCGGGATACCTTCCCTTATTTTTGGATTTGTTAATTTTTTTTTTTTAAATAACGTATGTTTATGAAGATTTATTCATTGCTTGTAATATCACAAAAAAAACATCTAAGAGCCATATTAGTATTCCATTTTCCCACTTTAAACGTGTATAATAGTAAAAAAAATTAAAAAATTTAAAAAATATATAAATTTTGAGGTTATATGAGGTTGCAGCTTTTTGTCTGAAAAATTATTCGAAATTATTCTATCTCTGATTTTTTTTTCAGATATAGTATTTTTAGGTTATATGAGAAATTTCAAATAATTTGGCAGAAACAATGAAATTTTGAGTCATTTTGAATAGGGGTTAAACACAAAATAGAGTAATTTTCGATCAGTAGAATCTGACAAAGATTTCGCTCACTCAAATGTTTTTATACCCTAAATGTCAAACACATTTTCCTCATTATCAGATTTTTATACATTTAAAAACTAAAAATAATTGCATTTATATTGAAAAAAATACCAATATATTACTATTAAATGTTCCAATTTTTTTGTGGACCTATTAAATAGTCCATTCAATACACCAATTTTGAGTTATGCATAGCATTGATTGGTGGGATACCTTAGCAGATTCTGCTTATTGTAGTAAATGCATTCATGAAGTTTATCAGTATTATAAAAAAGTTTAAAAATATTGCAAGTCACGCAAAAGGTTAATTTATTCATTTACTTCCTAAAATGCACAAGTTTTAAGAAAGTATTAGAATTATTAAATTTATTTTATTAATATTTTTAAGATTAATATAATATGTATTAAAATATTCTCATTAATTGTAAAAATATAAAATTGTATAATAATTTAAAATATTTATAACTATATATAAATTAATATTAATTATACTCAAGATAAATACCGTTTTTTTGTAAAGATATTCAAAAGCATAAAAAATGACTTTTTTTTTTCTAGGCACTTAATGAAAAAAAAATTTATAATAGGAAGGATTCAAATTCATGATTTATTACCTTTAAACCTAATCAAGCCACAAATATAATATCATTTTTTTATTTCGTAAATAAAATAATTTAAAAACAAATTATAGGCTCAGTAGCTTCTGCCCAGGTCTCCCACACCGAAGCAAATTGGCCTTTTTTAATTTTTAAAAATTTTAAGATTAAATTAATTATTAAAAAAATTTGTGAAAAAAGAAATGTCCGTGGGGCTGTCAAAAAAGTCATTGTTTGTGAATATCTGGTGTTCTCCTCGTTAAGAAGTTTATGTTCGACTCGTTTGTTGAGCAAACGAGCTGAGCATGTATATATATATATATATATCATAGTTGTAAGCATGATTTAGTGGTTAGAGTCTCTCATATAAAAGATTGACCAAGGTTTGAATATTACCTTCTATAGATTTTTCGAATTATTATTTTTTGAGCTTATAGTTTGTTAGAATTAAATGAGAATTTGACACATAATAGGATATAATGAAGAAGAATGATTCATAGTCAACTCCACATAGTGGGATAAAGGCTTGTTGTCATTGTTGTTGTTGTATTAAGTAATAAAGTATTAGTTATTTATTATAAATATTAATTTAGCCTAAGCCCTATAAGAATCATTCTAGCTCCAACAAACATACAAATTGAATATTACTAAACAAAACAAAACAGAAATTGTTAATATTCAATCCACTGAATTTCACTTCAGAAACCCAAAAGTCAAAGTAAAAAAAAAAATCACACTTGTATAGTATAGTATATAAGCAAATTTTATAGTGTATTATGTATTATGTACATACTACACATTATATATACTACACTATATTATATACTACACTATATACTAAACCCTAATGTAGTATTAGTGTAGAAAATTTGGTTATGCATTTAAAATCGGTAAAGGATTACTTTATAGTTGTTTGGTTGAGAGCTTTTCATTGACTTTCTTTTTTTGTTTGGTTGACAAATGTAATGTAAAAGCGAAAGTTTTGACATGTCAGTAGGGCGGTGGCGAGGAGGTGGCTGTCGGTACCGGTGATAGCGGTGTGGCGGCGATGGCGGCTGCCGGACAAACAAGCAACCGTCGGTAAACTATATAAATGATGGTTGTAAGCTCCTTTTTATATTGTTTGATTACTAGATGATTATAATAATAGTTTAAAGTCATAATGTAGACCTCCAGAGTTCTTCATCTCTTTGAGTTCTCTCAAATTTTAAGTGTAGCTAATAATCCTCTATTTATACTATCTAAGTTAAAATAATAAGGATGAATAATTTTGAATTTATTTCAAAAAAAAGCTAAAAAAGTTATATGAAGGTTAATGCTTGATTGGATAATATATCATTTGTGTATTATGTTTTAACATCAAAATCTATGTGGTTTGAAAACACACACACACGATATATTATTATTATTATTATTATTAATATTATTATTGTGGTTGTTGTTGTTATATTATTTTTTGTACTTAGGTAACATATTGCACTTCTTTCATGAATTTTTTTCATAAAAGATATTATTATTTGATATGATACAAATTTTATGAATTGCAAGTTCATAAAATCTATCATTTTTTAATTTCTTATTTTAAGAATTTTTCATGATTTATCTATTTCTTAAATTACTTGATAATTTTGAAGATACTCTCCATGATATGTAAATCTCTCACAAAAAATTTATTTTATTTCTCAATGAATATTTTTTTCATAAAAAAAAAACTATGAATGACTAATGCTTAGTTTTTTTTGTCTACGAGGTGATTTTGAGAGCAGACCTACATTTTCTCTCTCCTCTTGACAAATTTATTTTTTATCAGTGTTTAAGGAAATTCATGACCACAAGGTTGACATTGCCCTTTTTGAAGATATGCTCTTGGGACTCTATCACAATCATCAAGATGATACTCTAAAATTTTTTTTCTTAATCTAGGATCTGTTAAAACATCTTCTAACTTAAATTCTATGTGCACTTATTTAGATTTTGTATTATTACTTTCACCAATAATAATATTTGAATAGCTTAACTCATCTTGTTCAATCATTCTTTAAAAATATCTCTTCATATTTAATTATAAAAACTAATTTAAATATTAATGTAAAGTCTTAAAGATTAATATGCATAAAAAATTAAAAGATACACACTTTCAATCATATTTATAAAAAAACTAAATAAAGGTACACCTTGGGCTTTTTCTATAAAAATAATAATAATTTCTTAAAATAAAGTCACACACTCTGTACACAAAAAATAAATCAATAATATTTCTTAATAAAGGCACACCGTCAGTCTTTATTAAGAAATTATAAATCATTAATTTTAAAAAAAGACGCACCATCGGCCTTTTTTAAATAAAAAATATTCACATGCTTTAATTAATTATAAAGGCTATTGCACTGAGTAATATTTCTGAATATTCTGCTCCTTAAAGAATACCTAATATAAATCATATAATTAATGATTAAATACACATAAAAAATTTAATAAGATTCCAAAAAAAGGTAAATCTCAATAACACATCACATAACTATTGCAAGGCCATGAGCTCAAGCTGAGAAATTTTCATGAGATATAACTCTAAAATTTTATTGAGCTAAATATTAGCTAGAATTAATGTTTTTTAATATTATTAAGCATATAAAAAATAATATTAGTTAAAATAATCGCTTTCAACTAAAGCAAATTCTTTTGTTAATACAAGATTTTAATACTATAATGAAATTGGTGACATCAAATATAATCAAGATGGTTGGAAGTATTACTATAGTTGGGTGGTATCATGGCCTCGCTATGCTTTGGATTATGAACTCTCGTCTTGGCTAGTGTTCAACATGTGAAAGTCGGAGAGAACAAAAAAAAAGGCAGAGATTAGAGAGCATGGGACAAACGGGGAGGATAGAATGGGAGAAAGGCGGATACTTGTTTAGCGTGCGGCATGCCCTAAAGGGTTATGGGACAGGCGGAGAGAAGAAAACAGGAGAAATGTAGATTCACGTCACTATTCGGCGTGTAGCGTGCCATAATAGGTTCTGAGCAATGAATATTTTGAGGCGGGCAAATGATCAAATTGCCCATCTCTAATAAGCAAAAATATTAATTTCAGGGTGGGCAATTTCCCACCCTGACATGTATGTAGGTCCGCCCTTGCCCATAACCCTTGATATATATATATATATAATAATAATAATAATAATAATAATAATAATAATAATAATAATAATTGTTGCGTGCTAGAAAACCAGCTGCGGTAGAGTGAAAGTTTACGCCTAAGCTTCCACTATATATTTGTTTTGGAGAACAAGTTTTCCCAATAATGAGATTATATAATTGTACATGAGAAGGGCTGACAATGGGAATCCCAAAATTAGACAACAATAACCATAGTCAGGCCAATGCTCGTTGTAGCAGCTTGTTGGTGGTAGTGCATGGCTTATAGCTTATGTTGTCGGAAAGGACGATCTTCTTCAAGCTTTAGAGCTCTCCTCTCTCTTGCTTGGCCTCCCTCATATGAGGAATGAGAGACTATTTATAGATTGGAGGAGTAGCGTCTCTATAAATACATGCAAATTCCGAACCACTCCTCTCCATCGGATGACTCATGATGATTCCCTTGACTATATGAGGTATTTTGTGTATTTGAATGCTCAAATGAAGTCGAAATTGTAAGATCTTTGGCTTGTTGGAATCGACACGTCGAGACGCTCGATTTGACTATAAACACTTTATATTTGAGAGTTTTTTAAAAATTTTACTAATGTCCCAAAGTTTCTAATGATATTTTAAGTGGATGATCTTGACAAGTTTCAATTTATGATCAGCTTGCTTTCGACATCAAGATTCGTGCTTCTACTAGAGGAATTTTCAGGATCATATCAGTTGTTCCCTTATTTTTGGATGATATTATCTCAATCATCAAAAAATATATGTGCAAACACTTCAAAATAGTAAATTTTTCAACGAAATCTGCAGGTCCATTAACCACATATTTTGAGAGAACAGATCTTCATGTAAGCACAAGATTATGACTACAAGTGCATAAAATATGTGTGTATGCGAGATTGAAATTTTGAGGTTACTTTAATCTATCCGATCTCTACCCTAAGAGGCCCCTCACAACCATGGGTTACAGCCGCCAAGATGCCCATGTAAAGCCGCGACTCTATGTGGAAAGGAGGGATGGCGGCAGAGTCAGCGTCAGAATGAGCGGACAGCGTAAAGGTAGGGCGGGTCGTGGCGGCGCGAGCTTCGTCTTGTAGCTGGTATGCAGCCTTGTCTTGTGAGTAATTATGGCGTCGTGGAGCCACAGCGCCCGCAGAACCTTGGCGTGGGTCGACGAGGCCCAAGAGGGTTTTGTCCATTTTGACCCATTTTTGACGATTTTGAGCGGGTTTTTGTAGTTTTTGGTGGTTTCGGACGGTTTCTCTTTGATTTTTTTACTTTTTTGTTCCATATAGGGGGTCTATAAAAACCCCCTAAAGCCAAGGGAGAAGGCACCTTCTCTTATTCTTGAGAGAAGTTCATTTAATTTTCAGGCCGGTACATCGTCGTGTCTATAGTTTTCCCTCGAAGAGGCATGCTACATTTCGGTTGTTTGGGTTTGGAAGCGATCAAGGCCCATACATCGTCGTGTCTATAGTTTTCCCTCAGAGCGTCAAGCGTACTCGATGACCGTCCGGGTTGGAGGTGATCAAGGCGATAACGAGCGAGTTGATGGTGATGCCAGCGATAGTGGTAAACCGATGGTGGCAGCGGTGACTGCAGTGAGTGGCGAGATAACCGGCGATGGTGGTGATTGGCGGAAGATGCAGCGATGGTGGCGATGCCAGTGATAGTAATGAGCGGTAGCCGTATAGTGGTTAGCGGCCGATAGAGGTGGCAGCGGCAAGCGGTATCAGCGGTAAGCGGCGTCGGCAAACAGCGAGATAAAAACAGCGATAGTGGTGAACGAAATAAAGCGATAGTCGGTGGCGGTGTCAGCGATAGTTAGCGGTGATAGAAATTAATAGCGGCGATAGTAGTCAGCAGTAGAACGTCGAAATCAGTCTGAATAAAGCGATAATGGTAGTGAACCAGGTATCAGCGATAGTTGCGCAGCGGTAGCCGGTAACCAGTGGTTAGCGGCCAGCAAATGGTAGCAGCGAAAGCGCAATAATCGGCGATAAAAGCGTTAGTAGTCAGCGAGATAACCGACGATAGTATGGTATAAAATTAGCGATAAGCGATATGATGTCAGCGATAGTAATGGTAGCAATTAACCGGCTTCTGATGGGCTGAAGGTGGCAGCGATGAGTGATAGTAGTCAACAATTAGCGGCAGCGTTAAGTCAGCCAGCGAGATAACCGGCGGCGATAATGGTAAAATGCATCTCAGCGATAATGTCAGCGGCGGTAGCCGGCATGATAAATGGCGCATCGATGATGGCCAGTTAGCGGCAAACGAAGGTCAGCGGCAGTACGATAATGTCAGCAGTGGCGGCTTGCGCAGTAGTGGTAACCAAACGATAAGCGGTTAGTAATCAGCGAGATGGATGCGCCAGCCTGATAGTCGATAGCAGTATCGATATCAGCGAGATAGCCGGTGGCTGAGTAGTGGCAAAAGAAATGCAGCGATAATTAGTGCGAGTATGAGTAACAGTCAGCGTGATGGCCAAATTCTGATGGTTAGCGGCAGCAGTGGTCAGCAGCGGCTCAGTAAGCAGTGAATCGTGGTAGCATCAGTCGTCGGTAGTATGGCCAGCGGCAGCGGTTAGTGGTCAACGAGATATGCAAGATAATGATAATAAACGAAATGCAAAGCATAAAAATTAGTAACCGGCAGCAATGGTCGCGGCGCGATGTCATCTGATTGGTTAGCAGCAAAGAGGTGTCAGCGGTAGTGATAGTCAGCAATTAGTGGCCAGCGTCAGTAATCCAGTCGGAGATGGCAACGATAATTAGTAACCTGAATAGTGATAGTGGCAGCGATGGCAAACAACAGTAGTCAGCAGCGGTGTGCAACGATGGTTAGCGGCAAGTGTCAGCGGCAACTGTAATGATAGTCAACAGTGGCAGCCGCGTCAGCGTCAGCGTAGTGGCCAGCGGCGGCAGCGGTGATCAGCGGCAGCGGTTAGCGATCAACGAGGATGGCAGTGATAGCAGCGGCAGTAGTGGACGTCGGTAGTCGGCGGGATAATATCGGCGAGTGGTGGCAAAGATTCTTGGCGATGTGGTGCGGCCGGAGTCTTTGATCAGGTTGTTTGTCGGTGTGTTTTCGATGTCCTTGCTTGTATAAAAGAGGTTGAAGATATCTTAAGGATTTTGACCCATCGAGGTTGTTTGTCGGGTGTTAGATGATGTTGCTTGTATGGAAGAGGTCATGGGAAGTCCACCAAGGACCTTTTGACCTATCTAGGTTGTTTGTCAGAGTGTTTGCTCAATGATGTTAACTTCGATGACGTTAACCTGTGTGGAAGAGGTTGAATTGAATCTGCGAGAAATTTTGACTCATCGAGGTTGTTTGTCGAGTGTTTTGATGGCGTTAACTTTGTATGAAAGAAGAGGTGAATTAGTGAGGATTTTGACCTATCGAGGTTATTTGTCGGTGTTACCCGATGATGTTAACTGTATGGAAGAGGTTGAATTGAATCGAGGATTCTTGACCCATCGAGGTTGTTTGAGTGTTACGATGGCGTTAACATGCGAAGGGCAATTGAATCCGTTGAGGATTTTTAACTTATCCGAGGATGTTTGTCAGAGTGTTTGCTCAATGATATTAACCCGTTGACGTTAACTTGTGTGGAAGAGGTTGAATTGAATCCACTGAGGATTTTTGACTTATTCGAGGTTGTTTATCAGGGTGTTACCTGATGATGTTAACCTGTGTGGAAGAGGCCGTGGGAAGTCCACCAAGGACCTTTTGACCTATCTTAAGTTGTTTGTTAGAGTCTTTTCTCGATGACGTTAACCTGTATGGAAGAGGTCGAATTGAATCTGCTAAGGATTTTTGACTATCGAGGTTGTTTATCAGTGTTACGATAGCGTTAACGCATATAGAAGAATTCGGGTGATTTTTGACCTATCTGAGGTTGTTTGTCAGGGTGTTACCCGATGACACTAACTTATATGGAAGAGGTCGAATTGAATCCGCTAAGGATTTTTGACCTATCCGAGGTTGTTTGTCAGAGTATTATCCGATGACGTTAACTTGTATGGAAGAGATTGAATTGAATCCGGTGAGGATTTTTGACCTATCCGAGGTTGTTTGTCAGGGTGTTACCCGATGATGTTAATCTGTATGGAAGAGGTCGAATCAAAACATCTGTTTGTGGTTGTAGCCAAAGTTGCTCCTTAACCTTGGTCTTGTTTTCCCATAAGTATGATTAGAAAATCATAATTTGCAAAGCTATATCTTCTCAATGTTGAAATATCCTCCAACTTTGACTTGTTTGGGATGGTAATCGATTGGATGCTTAACATGGGAGATCTTAGATTAAGAGTTGCCCCGCCGACAAAATTTGAAGGAACGAAGTTTAATGAATCTTCATTATTCGCTTGCACTCTTTAAAAGCTTAAAATGCTCCACTTCGATGGTGGTTTTGATCTTGTTGGAAACTTGGTCACCATACAAGATGAAATAATGGGAATTAGTTTCTCACAGATGGCGCCAAACTGTTGGGTGCTAGAAAACCAGCTGCGGTAGAGTGAAAGTTTATGCCTTAGCCTTGTTTGTGAAATCCAGCACACACACACAGGTGTTTAAAGAGTGAACAAGAAAACTCCATAATTTTTACGTGAAAAATCTCGAAAAGAGGGAAAACCACGGGGCCTAGCCCAGTAAAAAGCTTCCACTATATATTTGTTTTGGAGTACAAGTTTTCCCGCTAACGGGATCACATAATTGTACATGAGAAGGGCTGACAATGGGAATCCCAAAATCAGACAATAATAGCCATATAGTCAAGTTCAGGTTGTAGCAGTTGCTAGTGGTAGCAGATGATGGTGAACAACGAGGAACAGTGACTAGGGATGAAGGTCGTCATGATGGAGACTGACAGAGATTGACGACGGCAAGGATCAGGCGCGGCCGGCGGCGCGGCGATGGTTGACGACGCCAGTGGTGGCAACGACAGTGCTTGGAGGATCTTCCTTTAGAGCTCTCTCCTCTCTCTTGCTTTCCCCTGTATGAGGAATGACTATTTATAGATTGGAGTGGCATCTGTAAATACATGCAAAATCCGAACCACTCCTCTCCATCGGACGGCTCATGATGATTCCTTGATCATATGATGTATTTTGTGTATTTGAATGCTCAAATAAAGTCAGAATTGTAAGATCTTTGGCTTGTTGGAACCGACTCGTCGAGACGCTCGATTTGACTATAAACACTCCATATTTGAGAGCTTTTTAGAAATTTAACTGATGTATCAAAGTTTTCAATGATATTTTAAGTGCTTGATCTCGAGCCAATTTATGAACTTGCTTTCGCATCAAGATTATTTCTACTAGAGGAATTTTCTCATATCAATAATAATAATAATTAAGGTGAGGGACTTTGTTAGATCATAAACTTAGAACAATCTGAGCAATAGAACTATGGAAGATGGTAGTTTTAAGGTTTTCTTAAGAAATTTTTATTGATTTCTTATCTAATGTTAATGAAGCTACTTGAACAGATGCCATGCAAAAAAATTTTAATTTGAGGTTAATCAAAATATTTCATGATATAAAATAAAAAAAGTTATCTACATTGTTTGAAATAGTAGTATAACTAACTCTTATTGAAAGCTATTTCAGATGAATGATTAGCCATCGGTTTCAATCTAAAAGGCTTTGATTCCATGACAGTTTCTACTCCAAAACCTATTATAGGAGAAGCATTTTTGTAACCTGCAAGTTAAATTTCTATAAATCTCTTGTATCTTCCGAATTGCGAGTTCTGATAACTTAGTTCAATAATTTTGGCTATTGTTGTATGAGTATATAGATGAAAAAATTATCAAAGGCTTTGAGTAAGCCATCTTAGGCAACAATAGAACCGAAACGAGGGTTACCTTCGCGCAGCGCAGGGGTTGGATTCACGGAGAAGCAAAATGTGGGGAAGGTGGAAAAAAAATGAGGGTTTTGAACGATCGAACCCCCACACTCCCTCCGCCCCTAGTGATGGTCGCCTTTCGAGGCATTCAGGACTAGGGAGGACCATAGGCGGAAATCAATATAACGGCTTCGGCAACTCGGGACAGCCGGACAGCTTCGGCAACTCGGGGTAGGCGGACGACTTTGGTGGCTTGTTTGCGAGAGCTGAGGCCTGAGATTTCGTGAGGAAATGCAGAGAGGGCGGAACCTGATCAAGCTCCTTTCCATCTACTTCAACTTGCATGCTTTAAATTGACTTCAGCTGTTCACATTTGTTTTCAAGGAAAAAAATTAAATACACATGTGGTTAGAGCTCTTAATAGTATTTTTTTTTTTGTTACTTCAACTATTATGAGAAAAATATATTATTTAATATAATTATTTAAAATATAATATAATTATTTAAAAATTAATAAAATTATTATTTAATAAATAAGTTATGATTTATTTTTTTTAATATAAAGATTAAAATTTTGATTGCAAAGATTAAAATTCTGATCCTATGGGGAGGTTTACATTGATATTTAAGAAGTGATAATATCTTATAATTTTTTTTAAAATGATAAATTACAACACAAAATTTACACACACATTTATAAATAATAGAAATAATAACCACCATTGACTCATTTAGCAGATAACATGAGTTTTTTTTTAAAAAAAATTTTAAATTACACTAAGTCTACATGGCACAATTTAATATTGACATTGCATAAAATTATTTTTTATATTCTTTTATGGAGTGGCTATAAGTTTATGTTGGTTTCTAAAAAACATAATGGAATATATGATTAGATGTTCCATTATATATATATTTTTTTTCAAATGTCAAATATTTTAGCAAATATATCAAAAGTAACTAATTTAAGAAAAGTAAATAATATTTAAATAAATTATTTCTGATTTAGAATTTTTTGATTCATTTTTTATGTTTAATAGCATACATTTTTAAGGTTCCGCATTAATTAATATTTATTTTTACATTTTATTAAAAATACTTTGATATTAAATTTTTTACAAAATAAATTATAAATATTTTCATATATAAGTTTAAATATATATATATATATATATATATATAAAATTATTGTCATAATTTTAACTTATATTTAAAATTAAGAAACTTAAATTTTAAAATGTAATAAATTTTATCATCTTGTAATTTGTGTAAAAAATAGAACAAGAATTTTCTTAAATATATTCACTATTATTAAACAATATAAATTTTATTACAAACTATGAAAAAAAAAAATTTTATAGTTTATGATCAATACTATAAACCTTATTTTTGACAGGTTATTTATCATTAATTTTTTTATTTGATGTTGTAATAAATATATATTGATTTGACTCAATTATTTGTAATTAAGCTAACATATATTATTTTTAATTAAGAAAATATAAATTATAAGTTGTTCTAAATATAATGAAAAATGGGCCGCCATCGAATGCGTACATGTTAAATAAGCAAGGATCCCACATTATTGGTAGATGTGGGCAAAGAAGTTAGTCCATGAAACTAAAATTTGATTAGGAACTTAGAATTTAAGTATTCATGCAAGTAAATTAATTGAATTATAAATTTATTTTTAAAATATTTAATATGCATATATTTGTATTTATAAATTATATACACTTATATACATATTAATGATTAATATTAGATAAGTTTATAAGATACTTAATCGAGCATTATTATAAAGTATCACATAAAGTCATAATTGAGATTTCTCTCAACCTTCAATTGATTAAATTTTGTTGTGAAAATTATAATTTAATAATTATATATATTTAATTTTTTATGAAATAAAATAAAAATATCATAAATCTTATATAAAAATATGATTTATATTTAAAATTTTTAATATTTTAATTATAAAATGATAACGAATTTAATATTATTCTAAAATATCAATAAATGATAATTAAAATTTTTTGTCATAAAATTTTGATAATTTGCTTCCCAATCCTAAGAAAGATGGCTAGTCACTCTCTCTCTCTCTCTCTCTCTCTACCACTTCCTAAATGTCAATATAAACCTAACCAGAATCAAGTCTTTGCAATCATAATTTTAATCTTTAATGAATTTAGCACAATCTTTTGTAGCGAGAATTATTAAAACTTTCTACTTCAAAGTGGTGGAGTGCAATTTGCTTAAGAGTGATAGGTCCTCTTGGGTTTGAAAGCCTTGAAAGATGACAAAGATAGCCTTCCTCTGTCACTCGCCAACTGTGGGCGAGTTAGTTCACGGTTTGTTCCCATAGTATATTCTCTAAATCTTCTTTGATTCACCTAACTTGAGCTCATTTTGTTATTATCTTGCCAGGAAGGTGGCTGCATCTTGCAAACTCATGCCAAGGAGGAGCCCGACTTGGATCATTCTTCGGCAACCTTCATCTTTCATGGTTACTACTATAGTAATCCCAAGTTCACAGTGTGGTGGCCGAGAAGGATGAAAGTTTCAACACTACTTGGCTGAACGAGTTATGTATCCCGCTCGACAATTAGAAGTGGGTTTTGACTTTCTCTTCCCCACTGGTGGGTTGATAGATTAAACTTTTACAGGATTGTCCTGGCACAGTTCCTTCCCAACTCAGTAGTGAATATACCTTTATTATTTGCTTGCGGCGTAAAAAGTTAGCTTGTAGCTTGAATCTTTTCCGTTGCATTTTTTTGGTGATGGGACTGTGCAGACTTTAGCGAGTTTACTGAAAATTCACAATCTGACAAATAATGTAAAGAGGTGGCGCTCAAAGAACTGTTCGTTAAGAGCTTGTTGTTGTGGCCAGTGCCAATTCTTTCTTTTCCCTTTCAGTCAAGCAAGGCGGCCCTTGAGGTGGATGCCCAAGAGGAGGTGCTTGAGAATGTAACGAGCATAACTCTAAATATCTTTCATCATCTCCATTTTCCAAGTCACAAATGATCTTTGCGGCATGTACTTCATCATTTTCTACTGTATTTACATGAAGTTTTTTAATAAGTATTAATTAAATTTAATTTTAATTTTAAGTATTATATATATTATATATATATATATATATATATATATATATATATATATATATATATATATATATATATATATATATATATATATATATATATATATATATATATATATATATATATATATTTTGTTTAGGGATAAGTGTCAAATATTTTATAGCTAAAAGTAAAATCGATTATCGACTTTTTATAAATCAGTTAAGACTTTCTTATATACATGGATGCTTTAAATATTTATGCAGGTATGGTAGTTGAGAGAGATTCATTTGTCTTTCCTCCCTGACCCCCGCAACAATGACCTAATCACAACCATTCGCAACGCTCCCGGCTCCACCTCCAAATTTCGGCTCCACCTAGAACTCCCGGCTCCACCGTGCACTCCAGGCTCCAGCTACGACTCTCCACCTTGCACGGCTGGCTCCACCTCGCACTCGATCGGCTCCTTAAGGTATATATTTGGTTCTCTCTAATCTTCATGGGTATATTTTCAATGTGGTAGAGTTTCTTTGGAAATAATCGTGCATAATCTTCCTCTCTATTGAGCCTTAACAATGTATCCGAAGTCCGACATTGTAGTCACCAATTCGTTTGAGCTCATCAAAATGCTTTTGAATGGTGTCCGTCACAAAATTTGTCATGATAGGATTGTGAGGATATGATTTTGTTAGAGGGATCGACAAAGTTATTGTTGGAAGGTTACTAGAGAGAGCTTTAGTTGTCCCTTCATGGAGAGCACCTGATTGGGGAGAGACAACGCCATAATAAGATAAACCATTTTTTTTATTTAACAAAGAATGGCAAGAGCTTTATCTTTAATCCAATAAGCCTCAGTAATGCAATCTCGTTCTAATAGATCTTCAACTCCTATTCTTTATCTATAAACACTAGACACACTACTAATAGACTTTTAACACACACACACATATGTATATATATATTTGGTTAAAGATATTGGGTTACCTTCATTATTAAATAACTCTAAAGTTTAAGAGTTTATATTTCTCTATTCATATATTTAAGTTGAAAACATATGACTTATTAGCATATTCTAATAGTAACTATATTGGTTACAAGTTTAATCAAAAGAATACCTTTAGCACATGCTAGTTTCTAGATTATCATTTGTTTCTTGTTCTCTATGAAGTAAGCTTTTGCGAATTTATCTATTATAATAACTGAGTATTGGTCAAATTTTTTAGTTAAAGTATTAATTAGAAGATTATATCAGCCCAGCTCAAGCTGTGAAGTTATAACATTTGGATTTGCAGTTGATTCACTTATTAGAAGATCATATCCGTGACATTGTAGTCACCAATTCGTTTGAGCTCATCAAAATGCTTTTGAATGGTGTCCGTCACAAAATTTGTCATGATAGGATTGTGAGGATATGATTTTGTTAGAGGGATCGACAAAGTTATTGTTGGAAGGTTGAGAATTTTGTCGTCCTGTTCTGAGCATGGACGAAACATTCCTACTTAGAAAATATCATTGTACGTTACTCATGACTATTGGTATTGATGTCAACAATGGATTGTTTCTACTTGCTTTCGGTGTAGTTGAATCTGAAAATAACGAGTCATAACTCTGGTTCATTATGTATGCAACATTTGTACTTTAGAAAGAGTGATTTGTGTATTATCTCGATAAGCATGCGGTTGAGTTGTCGAGATGTATTCCCTTGGGCTGCACATCGTCATTGCTTAAGGCATTTGAGAGAGAACTTCAAAAAAGCAATAAGAATAATGGGTACTGTAGATGGTGAATTTCTATGTAAGAAAATGTATATTGCTAGCATTATGGATGACATAAATATATTCAATCGACATATGATAGACATAAAGAATATCAAAGCTAAAGCATACCAATGGTTAACAGAGCGTGATGTGTGCAAGTGGTCATTGGTTTATGATGGTAGTAAGTGATATGGTACTATGATGATAAATGCATTTGAATGTTTTAATGAAATTCTCAAATGGGCACGGGAATTGCCAATTCAAGCACTAATCACAACAGTTTATTATAATATGGTCGATTTATTTTTTAAGAGACCAATCAACTTGGTAGAACCTACTAATAAATTTGCATTCTCCCCTAGAGCACAAGGTGTGCTCAGCAGATTTGAGCATGTGGCCAGACACTATGCATAACCAATCAATATAAATGCTAATAAAGTGCAAGTGTTCAATAAGGGTTGTCGATCCTTCAGAGTTACTTCACAGTTGAGCAATATGTTCATGTAGATGTAACCGAACACTGGTTTATCACATGTCATGTGGTCATTCTATTGCTTTAGTCCATCGGAGATTGAATTATTTGACATACGTGTCAAGATATTACACCATGGCAATGTATGGGTGTACATACTCCGCGAACTACCATGTTTAGTTAGATCAAAATAACTGGTCGAACTTTATTGCAGAGCACAGACAGTATCTTTTCCTGCCACCCAATGTTAACGTAAGATCAGGTAGGCCACATTCAAGTCGATATAAGAACACAATGGATGAGACTGCAGGATAGAACAATCATTTGTGCAGTTTATGTAGATCAGTTTGTCATTATCGGACATCGTGCCCACACAACTCGACTAGTATAAGGTTAGTATGGATAGTGCTGCAAAATATCATGTACATTAAGTTGTGAAGTTATAACATTTGGATTTGCAGTTGATTCACTTATTAGAAGATCATATCCAACATTGTAGTACCAATTCGTTTGAGCTCATCAAAATGATTTTGAATGGTGTCCGTCACAAAATTTGTCATGATAGGATTGTGAGGATATGATTTTGTTAGAGGGATCGACAAAGTTATTGTTGGAAGGTTGAGAATTTTATCATCTTGTTTTGAGTATGGATGAAACATTCCTACTTAGAAAATATCGTGATACATTACTCATGACTATTGGTATTGATGTCAACAATGGATTGTTTTACTTGCTTTCGGTGTAGTTGAATCTAAAAATAATGAGTCATAACTCTGGTTCATTATGTGCATGCGCTTGTTGTTATTACAAAAGAGTGATTTGTGTATTATCTCAGATAAGCATGCGGGGTTGGTACGTGGTTGTCGAGATGTATTCCCTTGGGCTGCACATCATCATTGCTTAAGGCATCTAAGAAGAACTTCAAAAAAGCAATAAGAATAATGGGTACTAAAGATGGTGAATTTCTATGTAAGAAAATGTATATCGCTAGCAGTACGGATGACATAAATATATTCAATCGACATATGATAGACATAAAGAATATCAAAGCTAAAGCATACCAATGGTTAATAAAGCGTGATGTGTGCAAGTGGTCATTGGTTTATGATGGTAGTAAGTGATATGGTACATGATGATAAATGCATCCAATGTTTTAATGAAATTCAAATGGGCACGAATTGCCAATTCAAGCACTAATCACAACGATTTATTATAATATGGTCGATTTATTTTTTAAGAGAGCCAGTTTCAGAAACTTGGGAGAACCTACTGATAAATTTGCATTCTCCCCTATAGCACAAGGTGTGCTCAGCAGATTTGAGCGTGTGGCCAGACACTATCCGTAACCAATCAATATAAATGCTAATGAAGTGCAAGTGTTCGATAAGGGTTGTCGATCCTTCAGAGTTACTTCACAGTTGAGCAGTTATGTTCATGTAGATGTAACCGAACACTGATTTATCACATATCTTGTGGTCATTCTATTGCTGCTTTAGTCCATTGGAGATTGAATTATTTGACATACGTGTCAAGATATTACACCATGACAATGTATGGGTGTACATACTAACTATCATGTTTAGTTAGATCAAAATAACTGGTCGAACTTCATTGCAGAGCGGAGATAACATCTTTTGCTGCTACCCAATGTTAATGTAAGATCAGGTAGGCCACATTCAAGTCGATATAAGAACACAATGGATGAGAGTGCAGGATAGAACAATCGTATGTGCAGTTTATGTAGATCAGTTTGTTATTATCGGACATCGTGCCCACACAACTCGACTAGTAGAAGGTTCGTATGGATAGTGCTGCAAAATTTCATGTATATCAAGCTGTGAAGTTATAACATTTGGATTTGCGGTTGATTCACTTATTAGAAGATCATATCCGAAATTGTAGTACCAATTCCTTTAAGCTCATCAAAATGCTTTTGAATGGTGTTCTTCACAAAATTTGTCATGATAGGATTGTGAGGATATGATTTTGTTAGAGGGATCGACAAAGTTATTATTGGAAGGTTGAGAATTTTATTGTCCTATTCTGAGCATGGATGAAACATTCCTACTTGGAAAATATCGGTACGTTACTCACGACTATTGGTATTGATGTCAACAATGGATTATTTCTACTTGCTGTAGTTGAATATGAAAATAACGAGTCATAACTCTAGTTCATTATGTGCAGTTTGTTGCCTATTATTTCAAAGAGTGATTAGTGTATTATCTATAAGCATGCGGGTTGGTACATGGTTGTGAGATTTATTCCCTAATACATCGTCATTGCTTAAGGCATCGAGAGAGAACTTCAAAAAGCAATAATAATAATGGTAGATGAGATGGTGAATTTCTATGTAAGAAAATGTATATCGCTAGCGATGGATGACATAAATATATTCAATCAACATATGATGACATAAAGAATATCAAAGCTAAAGCATACCAATGGTTAATAGAGCGTGATGGTGCATTGGTTTATGATGGTAGTAAGTGATATGGTACTATGATGATAAATTCATATGAATGTTTTAATGGAATTCTCAAATTGCCAATTCAAGCACTAATTACAATAGTTTATTATAATATGGTCAATTTATGTTTTAAGAGAGCCAAGATCAACTTGGGAGAACCAACTGATAAATTTGCATTCTCCCCTAGAGCATAAGGTGTGCTCAGATTTGAGCGCAGGCGACACACATCCATAACCAATCAATATAAATGCTAATGAAGTGCAAGTGTTCGATAAGGGTTATCGATCCTTTAGAGTTACTTCACAGTTGAGCAGTTATGTTCATGTAGATGTAATCGAACACTGATTTATCACATGTCATGTGATCATTCTATTGCTGCTTTAGTCCATCGAGATTGAATTATTTGACATACGTGTCAAGATATTACACCATGGCAATGTATGGGTGTACATACTCCGCGAACTATCATGTTTTGTTAGAAAAATAAGCGGTCGAACTTTATTGAAATGAGATCTTTTCCTTCCACCCAATGTTAACGTAAGATCGTAGGCCACATTCAAGTTATATAAGAACACAATGGATGAGACCGCAGACAACAATCATTTGTGCTTTTGAAGATCAGTTTGTCATTATACATCTGCCCACACAACTCATTAGTATAAGGTTAGTATGGATAGTCGCAAAATATCATACATTAAGTTGTGAAGTTATAACATTTGGATTTCCTTGATTCACTTATTAGAAGATCATATCCAACATTGTAGTACCAATTCGTTTGAGCTCATCAAAATGATTTTGAATGGTGTCCGTCACAAAATTTGTCATGATTGGATTGTGAGGATATGATTTTGTTATAGGGATCGACAAAGTTATTGTTGGAAGGTTGAAAATTTTATCGTCTTGTTTTGAGTATGGACGAAACATTCCTACTTAGAAAATATCGTGATAAATTACTCATGACTATTGGTATTGATGTCAACAATGGATTGTTTTTACTTGCTTTCGGTGTAGTTGAATCTAAAAATAATGAGTCATAACTCTGGTTCATTATGTGCATGCAGTAGTTGTTGCCTATTACTTCAGCAAAGAGTGATTTGTGTATTATCTCAGATAAGCATGCGGGGTTGGTACGTGGTTGTCGAGATGTATTCCCTTGGGCTGCACATCATCATTGCTTAAGGCATCTAAGAAGAACTTCAAAAAAGAAATAAGAATAATGGGTACTAAAGATGGTGAATTTCTATGTAAGAAAATGTATATACTACGATGGATGACATAAATAAATTCAATCGACATATGATACATAAAGAATATCAAAGCTAAAGCATACCAATGGTTAATAGAGCGTGATGTGTGCAAGTGGTCATTGGTTTATGATGGTAGTAAGTGATATGGTACATGATGATAAATGCATCTGAATGTTTTAATGAAACTCTTTCTCCACTCATTTGTCATCTTTTTAGTCTTTAAAATGACATTAAAAAGGAATTTTCCTGACGTAACCCCAAAATCATAGTTGGTCAGGTTAAGTCGCATGTTATAACGTTGAAAAAGGTTAAAGCATATTTCTAGCTCAGAAATATGTTGTGATTCTTTCAAGCTTTTTACTAACATGTCATCCACATATACCTCCATTTTGCGGCCTAATATGTCTTTAAAAACCTTATTCATAATGTGTTGATAGGTAGCACCAGCATTTTTTAACCCAAACGGCATAACATGGTAATATTATAAACCTTTATATGTTTGAAATGCTGTGGCTTCTTCATCCATTGGGTCCATTTGTATTTGGTTGTAACCAGAGTAAGCATCCAACAAATTGAACATTTGTAGTCTAGACGTAGCATCGACCAATTGATCAATTTGAGGAAGAGTAAAACTATCTTTCGGGTAAGCTTTGTTAAGGTCGATTAATCGGTGCATTCTCCATGTTCCATTTATTTTCTTAACCATGGCAACATTTGCTAGCCATGTAGGGTAATGTACCTCTCGTATGAATCCTACTTCTAGGAGCTTGTTAATTTCTTGTTCAATAGTCTGGAGGCGATCAGGTGTAAAACTCCGCTTCTTTTGGATGATCGGTTTGAATGTTGGATCAATTTGAGGAGTGCATGATCACATTTGGGGTCAACCCCACATATCCTCGGACTCCAAGTGAAGATATCTTGATTTCTGCACAAGAAGTCTATGTATTTTTCTCTTTTTTCATCTAAGAGCAGAGATCTAACTTGCACTATTCATAGTGGTTGGTCATCTTATAATGCAACGAGAACAAGTCTTCTACGAAGCTTTTAAAGGATACTTCAACTTAAAAATTAAAATATTCGATGTTGTGTGGGTCACGAGAAGGCGTGGTTGAGCTTGCGAGGTAACATGATTATCTTCTCTGTTGATTTCCATAGATCACCCCAATCCCAATAGGGGTTAGAAATTTCATTTTAAGATGAAACACTGAAGTGATGGCACCGAAAATTGATTGGAGGGGCTTTCTGAAGATAGTGTTATATGCTGAATCTGACTTGACCACCATGAATTGGATTGAATGAGTCACTTGTCGAGGGAACTCTTCGAGGACAACAGAAAGGGTGATTGTCCCCTCTACTCACACAAGGCGATTATCAAACCCGTATAATGGTCTGCATGGGTTGAAGCTTTTCCCAACCAAGCCCATGCTAAAAAATGTGGAGTAAAATAAGACATCAATGAACTCTCATTATCAATCAAAATTCTCTTAACATTATAGCATGAGCCACGATCCCTATCGATGATAAGTGGATCTTAATGAGAAACATGAACTCCTTCTAAGTTTGAGTCATTAAAAGTGATGGAATGATCAATATGAGATTTCTTTAACTCTGGTTCTTCAGAGGTGGTAAAGAGAACTCGATTAGATAGTATTGGTCCTCCAGCGATTGTTTCAATTTCTCCAATTATTTGATGACTATTTTATTGTTTCTGTGATGATCCTAGTTACCCCCAGTTGGAGTTATGTTTGATTGAGTTGATTGATTCTTCACAAATTGACATAAATATCCTTGTTGAATGAGCCTCTTGATTTCTTCTTTGAGTTGTTTGTATGCCTCGTAGTATGTCCACGACTTCGATGGAAGTGACAATATTGCTCATGATTTTCTGAATTTGGTTTCAGTGAATGTGCCCACTGGATGGTTTCTTCATCTCGAATACTCATCAGGATGTTAACATGAGATGTGTTGTGGTGTGTATTCTTTTTTCTAGTTGTGGTTCACGTCATTGTGTGAAGGTGGAGGGAGATAACAACGCCTACTTCTTTTGATGGGGTGACCGTCGCATTCCCTGGGTGCTTTTTATATTTTTCAGATATTGTTCAAATTATTTGTGATGGGCATTAATAGCCTCATCAGCAAAAATTTGTACTTCTTTTGATGGGACCGTATTTCGCATTAGTGATGAGTAAACATGCCACGGATGGAGCCCTCCAAAGAAACTCCTCTTAATAGTTCAGATCTACTCGGGTATTTTGAGCTTCTAAGGAGAATCTGGAAGTATTCCTTAAGTGATTCACCCGCATTTTGATGAATGTCGGAGATGGGAGGAATCTTTAATGATCGCTCGTTGTTTGCAATGAACCTCTACAAAATCTTGATGAGTTTGACAAATGTATGGATGGATCCCCTTGAAAGGGGTAGAACAAGTGTCCACCTTAAGGGTGAGGAAAACTTAACAAAGCGGCGTGTCGAGCTCGTTAGATATATGATGGTTTTGTAATGATCGATGTGTTCATATGTCGGTTGCCCCATCATAGGAATCAATGTTCGAAGCTTGAAACTTACGGAATAGGATGTTGAAGAATAGCTTCTAAAGGTGAGACTCTCATAGCATGTAAGGAGGATGATTTCTTTCTAAGGTGAAATTTTCTTGCATTAAGCATTGTAATGTATGTATAACATGATGAGTAGAGTCAGCGATTAAAAAACATGCCAAGATACCAGCAATAATTGGTGGATTAGATGTCGGTTGAGCTGCGCATGATGAACGAGTATAACTAGCAGTGTCAAGAAGATCGATCATCATGCGGAAGTGGAGGAACTTCAGTGTCAAAGAGATTAGCATTTTGACCTCTCATGGCTAACGATCGATCTTGGGGGAGATGTGTTTGCCATGGTAGTGGCTGTCATGTTCCTCGTAAAAGTCGATCATCTCATTTTGAGACTCTTCCATTCGGTGCGCACGATCTTCTAACGAAATTCCTGTTGCGCCTTCACCGATAGGGTCACGCTTGTCAGGGGGAAGTGAGGCTTGGCATCCTTGGTTCAAGGATTGGTTTCGAGAGTGACGGGAGTTGGAGCGGAGGCTCGTTGTTATGCGCTATTATGATCGGTGTTCGAAAATTGTGATTGAGGGGTTCTTTTCTCATAGACGGCGCAAAACTGTTGCGTGCTAGAAAACTAGTTGTCGTAGAGTAAAAGTTTATGCCTTAGCTTTTATTGCGAGTTAAACACTAGATGTTTGAAGAATTAATAAGAAAATTCCAGAATTTTTACGTGAAAAACCTCGAAAAGAGAGAAAAATCATGAGGCCTATCCCAATAGAAATCTTCCACTATGTATCTGTTTCAGAGTACAAAACTTCCCCAATAATGGGATTACATAATTGTATATGAGAAAGGATGACAATAAGAATCTCATAATCAGACAACAACAATTATATAGTCACGTTCAGGTTGTAACTGTTGCTAGTGGTAGTAGATGATGGTGAACAGCGTGGGTCAGCGATAGACGATGAATGTTGTCATGGTGATGACCGGTGAAGATGGCTGATGATGGTCGGCGGCGGTGACTGACGATGGTAGTCGGTGGCGGTGACCGACATCGATGGTTGGCGATAGCGTCGGCAGTGACCTGTCGGTTGGCGATGATGACCATGATGGTTGGCGGCGATGGCGAGCAAGCAGTGGTGGTGCGACGGCGATGAGGACGATGAGGATCGGGCGGCTTCGGCGGTGGCGTGTGACGGCAAGGTGATCGTGACCGTCAGTGGTGACCACGATTATGATTGGAGGATTTTCAAGGTTTAGAGCTCTTTCCTCCCTTTGATTGGGTCTCCCCTGTGAAGAATGAGGAGGCTATTTATAGATTATAAGAATAGCGTTTATAAATACATGCAAAATTACCACTCCACACCATCGAGCGACTCAAAATGATTCATTTGATCATTTAATGTATTTTAAGTATTTGAATGCTAAAATGAACTTAGAATTATGAAATCTTGGACTTATTAGATTCGGCTTGTCAAGACACTCGATATGACTATAAACACTCCATGTTGAAGAGCTATTTAGAGATTTAACGGTATCTCAAAGTTCTAATGATATTTTAAGCTTCATCTCGATTAATTTCAACTTAAGATCAACTTGCTTTTCATCAAGATTCATCAACTAGTAGTATTTTAAGTGTCATATCAAGATGAAAAAATTATCGAAGGCTTTGAGTAAGCCATCTTAGGCAACAATAGAACCGAAACGAGGGTTACTTTCGTGCAGCAGGGGTTGGATTCACGGAGAAGCAAAATGCGGGGAAGGTGGGAAAAAAAATGAGGGTTTTGAAAGATCGAACCCCCACACTCCCTCTGCCCCCGGTGATGGTCGTCCTTCGTCGAGGCGTTCAACCGCAAGGACTAGGGAAGACCATAGGCGGAAATCAACGGCTTCGGCAACTCGGGACAGCCGGGCGGCTTCGACAACTCGGGATAGCCGGACAGCCCGACAACTCGGGCAGGCGGACGACTTTAGTGCTTGTTTGCGAGAGCTGATGCCTGAGATTTTTGTGAGGAAATGCAGAGAGGGCGGTACCTAATCAAGCTCCTTTCCATCTACTTCAGCTTGCATGCTTTAAATTGACTTCAGCTGTTCACATTTGTTTTTAAGGAAAAAAAATTAAATACACAACATGTGGTGGCGATGTGGCAAGATTTAATGTTTTTTTTTGTTCGTTCTAGCGGAATGTAGGGTTAGAGCTCCTCATAGTATTTTTGTTTTCGTTAGTTCAACTATTATAAGAAAATATATTATTTAATATGATTATTTAAAATATAATATAATTATTTAAAAAATAATAAAATTATTATTTAATAAATAAGTTCTGATTTAAATTTTTTTAATATAAAGATTAAAATTTTGATTACAAAGACTTGATTCTGATTTTATGAGGAGATTTACATTAATATTTAAGAAGTGATCGTATCTTATAATTTTTTTTTAAAATGATAAATTTCATCACAAAATTTACACACACTTATAAATAATAGAAATAATAACCCCCATTGACTCATTTAGCTGATAATATGAGTTTAAAAAAAAAAAAATTAAAACTACGCTAAATCTATATGGCACGATTGCATAAAATTATTTTTTTATATTCTTTTATGCAGTGGCTATAAATTTAAGGTATTTATAGATGTTTATGTTGGTTTCTAAAAAAAATAATGGAATATATGATTAGATGTTCCATTATATTTTTTTTTTTTCAAAATGTCAAATATTTTTAAATATATCAAAAGTAACTATTATAAGAAAAGTAAATAATATTTAAATAAATTATTTCTGATTTAGAATTTTTGATTCATTTACTTTTTTATGTTTAAAGCATACATTTTAAGGTTCCGTATTAATTAATATTTATTTTTATATTTTATTAAAAATACTTTGATATTAAATTGTTTACAAAATAAATTCTTAAATCTTTTCATATATAAATTGCTTGCTTTAAGAATTATTGTCATAAATACTTAACTTATATTTAAGAATTGTGCAAAATTTGTAGCAAATTTTATCATCTTGTAATTTGTGTATAAAAATAGAACAAGAACTTAAATATATTCAGTATTATTAAACAATATAAATTTATTATTACAAACTATTGAAGTCAATAAAATTTTTATAGTTTGTGAACAATATTATGAAAACTTATGTTTTGACAGGTTATTTATCATTAGTTTTTTTATTTGATGTTGTAATAAATATATATTGACATTACTCAATTATTTATAATTAAGCTAATTCATATATTATTTTTAATTAAGAAAATATAAATTATAAGCTGTTACTCAATTTTATTATTTTTAAACAAATATATTAAATTATATATATTGTCTCGTTATGTAGCGTCCTCCCTAGATGATTTGTAGCAACCAAGGGGATAAGTCCTAGGAGTGTAAAGGCTCATTTATCGCTTATGATAACCATTTGAGTGCTTCTTGATTAGTTAATTTGGTTTTATCTTTTTTGTGCAACCTTAATCGCTTTGTTGAGGGTGCTTTCATCTTTTGATGATGTTTTGTTTCTCTTTCAATTGATTGGGATTACTAACTTGTTTTGATGCATTTGTCTTAAAACCTATTATTGCTTGAATTTTGGGCTTCCTTCGAGTCTTATAGCTTGTGTTGACAGTCTTTGATATTTAGAATTATCTTCTAATTATACTTAAATGCTAGCTCAAGCAATTTATTTTTATAATCATGGCAATCATTTAATATAAGCTAAGGCTCATGGAATTAATAACTATCAATTAGCCTTGTGTTATTTTTTATCTATTTAAACTAATCATTTGTAAGAAACTCTCCAAAATTTAATCTAATTAGTAACACAAATTAATATATATTAAATATTATATTTTTTTTTATCTTCACTGTTTAATATAAAAGAGTAATCTTTATCTTATATATCATGAATTTTCTTCATGAAAAACTCAATATGAATAGGTTCACTAACTCAATATGAGGACATACTTTAAATATTTGTTCCAAAAAAACAAGCGATTAAGAAGATGTCGCTGAGAGTGCGCATACCTTATTATCTTAGCAGGGGCAGTGGCTCAACCCTCAAATTTTTCCAAAAAAAGAAAGCTGGGGCAGCCGTGTCAGCTTTTCTGCAATACTGAGCTGTGCTCTTGCTAGGCTCAACAAAAGTATGCCCTACGCAATTATTGGCGGGATACCTTCCCTTATTTTTGGATTTGTTAATTTTTTTTTTAAATAACGTATGTTTATGAAGACATTTATTCATTGCTTGTAATATCACAAAAAAAAAACATCTAAGAGCCATATTAGTATTCCATTTTCCCACTTTAAACGTGTATAATAGTCAAAAAAAAAAAAAAAATTTAAAAAAATATAAATTTTTAGGTTATATGAGGTTGACATAAAAAAATTCGAAATCAATTATCTCATACAGATTTTTTTTTCAGATTATAGTATTTTTAGGTTATATGAGAAATTTCAAATAATTTCACAACAACGAAATTTTGAATATTTGAATAGGGTTAAACACAAAATAGAGTAATTTTCATCGAATCTAAGATTATCGCTCAACCTCAACTCGTTTATACCCCTAAATGCCAAACACATTTTCCTCATTATCAGATTTTTATACATTTAAAACTAAAAATAATTGCATTTATATTGAAAAAATATCAATATATTACTATTAAATGTTCCAATTTTTTTGTGGACCTATTAAATAGTCCATTCAATACACCAATTTTGAGTTATGCATAGCATTGATTGGTGGGATACCTTAGCAGATTCTGCTTATTGTAGTAAATGCATTCATGAAGTTTATCAGTATTATAAAAAAAGTTTAAAAATATTGCAAGTCACGCAAAAAGGTTAATTTATTCATTTACTTCCTAAAATGCACAAGTTTTAAGAAAGTATTAGAATTATTAAATTTATTTTATTAATATTTTTAAGATTAATATAATATGTATTAAAATATTCTCATTAATTGTAAAAATATAAAATTGTATAATAATTTAAAATATTTATAACTATATATAAATTAATATTAATTATACTCAAGATAAATACCGTTTTTTTGTAAAGATATTCAAAAGCATAAAAAATGACTTTTTTTTTCTAGGCACTTAATGAAAAAAAAATCTATAATAGGAAGGATTCAAATTCATGATTTATTACCTTTAAACCTAATCAATTAGGCCACAAATATAATATCATTTTTTTATTTCGTAAATAAAATAATTTAAAACAAATTATATCAGTAGCTTCTGCCCAGGTCTCCCACACCGAAGCAAATTGGCCTTTTTAATTTTAAAATTTTAAGATTAAATTAATTATTAAAAAATTTTGTGAAAAAAGAAATGCCCATAGGGCTGTCAAAAAAGTCATTGTTTGTGAATATCTGGTGTTCTAAGAAGTTTATGTTCGACTCGTTTGTTGAAGCAAAATATATATATATATATATAGTTGTAGATTTAGTGGTTAGAGTCTCCCATATAAAAGATTGACCAAGGTTTGAATATTACCTTCTATAGATTTTTCGAATTATTATTTTTTGAGCTTATAGTTTGTTAGAATTAAATGAGAATTTGACACATAATAGGATATAATGAAGAAGAATGATTCATATAGTCAACTCCACATAGTGGGATAAAGGCTTGTTGCCATTATTGTTGTTGTATTAAGTAATAAAGTATTAGTTATTTATTATAAATATTAATTTAGCCTAAATAAGAATCATTCTAGCTCCAACAAACATACAAATTGAATATTACTAAACAAAACAAAACAGAAATTGTTAATATTCAATCCACTGAATTTCACTTCAGAAACCCAAAAGTCAAAGTAAAAAAAAAATTCACACTTGTATAGTATAGTATATAAGCAAATTTTATAGTGTATTATGTATTATGTACATACTACACATTATATATCTTACTATATTATATTACTATATACTAAAAATTTTAATTATTAGTGTATAGATTATATTCTGCATTTAAAATCGATTAAAAGGATTACTTTATAGTTGTTTGGTTAGAAATTTCTATTCTGACAATTTGGTTGACAAATGTAATGTAAAGAACGAAAGTTTGACATTTTTTTCTATTTTATTTTTGATTATTCAAAAAAGCTGCAATCTTTAACATATAAATGATGGTTGTAAGCTCCTTTTTTATATTGTTTGATTACTAGATGATTATAATAATAGTTTAAAGTCATAATGTAGACCTCCAGAGTTCTTCATCTCTTTGAGTTCTCTCCAAATTTAAGTGTAGCTAATAATCCTCTATTTATACTATCTAAGTTAAAATAATAAGGATGAATAGTTTTGAATTTATTTCAAAAAAAAGCTAAAAAATTATGAAGGTTAATGCTTGATTGGATAATATATCATTTGTGTATTATGTTTTAACATCAAAATCTATGTGGTTTGAAAACACACACACACGATATATTATTATTATTATTATTAATATTATTATTGTGGTTGTTGTTGTTGTTATTATTATTTTTTTGTACTTAGGGAACATATTGCACTTCTTTCATGAATTTTTTTTCATAAAAAGATATTATTATTTGATATGATACAAATTTTTTATGCAAGTTCATAAAATCTATCATTTTTTAATTTCTTATTTTAAGAATTTTTCATGATTTATCTATTTCTTAAATTACTTGATAATTTTGAAGATACTCTCCATGATATGTAAATCTCTCACAAAAATTTATTTTATTTCTCAATGAATATTTTTCATAAAAAAAAAATATGAATGACTAATGCTTAGTTTTTTTTGTCTAAAGTGATTTTGAGAGAGACCTACATTTTCTCTCTCCTCTTGACAAATTTATTTTTTTTTAGTGTTTAAAATTCATGAATGAGGTTGGCATTGCCTTTTTTGAAGATATGCTCTTCTATCATATCAAGATGATACTTTAAAATTTTTTTCTTAATCAGGATCTGTTAAAACATCTTAACTTAAATTAATTATTTAGATTTTGTATTATTCTTTCAAAATAATAATATTTGAAAACTCATCTTGTTCAATCATTCTTTAAAATATCTCTTCATATTTAATTATAAAACTAATTTAAATATTAATGTAAAGTCTTAAAGATTAATATGCATAAAAATTAAAAGATACACACTTTCAATCATATTTATAAAAAAAACTAAATAAAGGTACATAGGCTTTTATAAAAATAATAATAATTTCTTAAAATAAAATCACACTGTACACAAAAAAATAAATATTATTTGTAAAGGCACATCGTCTTTATTAAGAAATTATAAATCATTAATTTTAAAAAAAGGCGCATCGGCTTTTTTAAATAAAAATATTCACATGCTTTAATTAATTATAAAGGCTATTGCGAGTAATATTTCGAATATTCTCCTTAAAGAATACCTAATATAAATCATATAATTTTAAATACACATAAAAAATTTAATAAGATTCCAAAAAAAATCTAATCTCAAACATCACATAACTATTTTAGGCCATGAGGCTCAAATTTTCATGAGATATAACTCTAAAAATTTTATTGAGCTAAATATTAGCTAGAATTAATGTTTTTTAATATTATTAAGCATATAAAAATAATATTAGTTAAAATAATCGTTTTCTTTCAACTAAAGCAAATTCTTTTTGTTAATACAAGATTTTAATACTATAATGAAATTGGTGACATCAAATATAATCGAAGATGGTTGGAAGTATTACCCTATAGTTGGGTGGTATTGCGGCCTCTGCTATGCTTTGGATTATGAACTCTGCGTCAGTTGGCTAGTGTTCAACATGTGAAAGTCGGAGAGAACAGAAAAAAAGCAGAGATTAGAGAGCATGGGACAAACGGGGAGGATAGAATGGGAGAAAGGCGGATACTTGTTTAGCGTGCGGCATGCCCTAAAGGGTTATGGGACAGGCGGAGAGAAGAAAACAGGAGAAATGTAGATTCACGTCACTATTCGGCGTGTAGTGTGCCATAATAGGTTCTGAGCAATGAATATTTTGAGGCGGGCAAATGATCAAATTGCCCATCTCTAATAAGCAAAAATATTAATTTCAGGGTGGGCAATTTCCCACCCGACATGTATATGTGTCATACTTGCCCATAACCCTTGACATATATATATATTATATAATAATAATAATAATAATAATAATAATAATAATAATAATAATAATAATAATAATAATAATTGTTGCGTGCTAGAAAACCAGCTGCGGTAGAGTGAAAGTTTACGCCTAAGCTTCCACTATATATTTGTTTTGGAGAACAAGTTTTCCGAATAATGAGATTATATAATTGTACATGAGAAGGGCTGACAATGGGAATCCCAAAATTAGACAACAACAACCATATAGTCACGTTCAGGTTGTAGCAGTTGTTGGTGGTAGCAGATGATGGTGAATAGCGAGGAACAACGACTAGCGATGAAGGTCGTCATGATGGAGACCGACAGAGATTGACGATGGCGAGGATCAGCATCGGCGGCTGACGGGGGTGGCGGGCGGCGGTGGTTGATGACCGTCGAGTGGTGGCACGATTGTGCTTGGAGGATCTTCAAGCTTTAGAGCTCTCTCCTCTCTCTTGCTTGGCCTCCCCTCATATGAGGAATGAGAGACTATTTATAGATTGGAGGAGTAGCGTCTCTATAAATACATGCAAATTCCGAACCACTCCTCTCCATCGGATGACTCATGGTGATTCCCTTGACTATATGAGGTATTTTGTGTATTTGAATGCTCAAATGAAGTCGAAATTGTAAGATCTTTGGCTTGTTGTTGGAATCGACGTCGAGGCCTTCGATTGACTATAAACACTCTATATTTGAGAGCTTTTTAAAAATTTAACTAATGTCCCAAAGTTTCTAATGATATTTTAAGTGGATGATCTTGACAAGTTTCAATTTATGATCAGCTTGCTTTCGACATCAAGATTCGTGCTTCTACTAGAGGAATTTTCAGGATCATATCAGTTGCTCCCCTATTTTTGGATGATATTATCTCAATCATCAAAAAATATATGTGCCAAACACTTCAAAATAGTAAATTTTTCAACAAAATTTGTAGGTCCATTAACCACATATTTTGAGAGAACAGATCTTCATGTAAGCACAAGATTATGACTACGGAAGCAGATGCATAGCCAGAAATATGTGTAGGTATGTGCGAGATTGAAATTTTGAGGTTACGGACCCATCTGGATCTCTACGGGCACCCTCGAGCCTACATGGCCTACATGTCGCCGACGCCTGTACGGGCAGTCGATCAAAACCACATGGTCGGCGGTTGTAGGCGGGTCTTGGCAGCGGGTCAATCTGTGGCGGCTGAAGCGGCGGGTCGCCTGTGGCAGTCAGCGACAGTCAGCGTGGAATAATGCGACGCAGAGTAGGCGAAGCGGCGGGTCGTGGCAGCGACGCTTGGGGAGTGGCCCGCAGGCAGCGTGGCGTCTGTGAGGGGAATTTGGCGGAGCGTCGTGGGCATACAGTACCGCCTTATGGTCAGCGAGGCCAAGAGGGTTTTGTCCATTTGACCCATTTTGTGATTTTGAGCGGGTTTGTAGTTTTTGGTGGTTTCGGACGGTTTCTCTTTGATTTTTTTACTTTTTTGTTCCTATAGGGGGTCTATAAAAACCCCCTAAAGCCAAGGGAGAAGGCACCTTCTCTTATTCTTGAAAGTTCATTTGGAGGCTGTCAAGGCCCACGGTACATACGTCGTGTCTATAGTTTTCCCTCGAAAGAGGCGTCAACTGCACTCGTCGGACTGTTCGGGTTTGGAGGCGATCAAGGCCCGCAGTACATACGTCGTGTCTATAGTTTTCCCTCAAGAAGCGTCAGCGTACTTGTTAGCCGTCCGGGTTGAGGTGATCAAGGCGATAACGAGAGCGGGGTTGATAGTGATGATGCGAATTCGATGATGGTGGCGGTGACTGCGGCAGTGGTCAGCGAGATAACGATAGTGGTAGTGAAGATGCGGCGATGGTGCGAGCGATAGCCGTGATAGTAGTAGCGATGCAATAGTGGTTAGCCGATAGAGGTAATCAGCAGCAGTGCCGGCAATATCAACAATTATTCAGTAGCGTCAGTAATCAGCGAGATAGCCAGCAGATAGTGGTAATGAAACAACAATAAGCAGCAATAATCGATGCGGTGTCAGCGGCAACGATAGTTAGCGATAAAATAGTCAGCAGCAAGCCTTAGTAATGGTCAGCAGTAGAACCGCGTCGAGTAATCAGTCTGAATAATAAGCGATGTCGTGTAACCAGCATTATCAGCGATAGTTAGCAGCAATTAGCCGGTAATTGATAGTTAGCAGCCAGCAGAGTGGTCAGCAGCAATTAAGCGACAATAATCAACGATGGAAGCCGTTAATGTCAGCGAGATAATGACGATAATGATGGTAGCCTTAAATTGAGCGATAATTCGATCAGCGATAGTAGTCAGTAACCCGGTGGCAGTGATGGTTAGCGGCTTCTGAAGGTGGTCAGCCGATGTAATCTAGTGATAGTAATCCGCAGTGGCAGCCAGCGATTAGTAATCCAGGAGATAGCCCAGCAAAATGTAATGCCAATAGCATCTCAGCGATATGTAGCGGTAGCCGCGCAAATGTCAACATCGATCCGATCGCTAGTTAGCGGCCCGAAGTCGGCAGCAGCAATGTATTCAGCAGTGCGGCCAGCGTAAGCGATGGTAACCACGATGCGGTTAGTGTGGTCAGCAGATAGCGGCTGAAAGCAACAATGGCGATGCGGAATCACGATATATCAGCGAGATAAACGGTAGCGATAAGTGGTAGCCGGAAATGCCAGCGATAGTGGTCTGATGGCGTAAATGTCAGTTGATGGCCCTTCTGATGGTTAAGCCGAAAGTCAGCAGCGGCAATGTAATATTAATCAGCAGTAATAGGCGTCGGTCGTCAGTGGTAGTAGCCGGCAACAGCGGTTAGTGGTCAGCAGAGATAATAGCAATGATAGTGATAATAAACAAAAAATTAAGCAATAGTAGTAGTAACCGGCCAATTAATAGCGATAATCATCTGATGGTTAGCGGCAAACGAAGTGTCAGCAGCGGCTCTGAGTGATAGTAGTCGGCAGTGGTGGCAACGTCATCGGTGGATAACCGAGCGCGCATTGGTAACCAATAGTGATAGTCAGCGGCGATTAACAGCAGTAGTCAGCAGCGGTGTAGCAACGATGGTTTAGCAGCAGTGTCAGCAGCAGCAAAGTAGAGTAATCAACAGTGGCGTAGCGTCAGCGTCAGCGTAGTGGGCAGTGTAACCGGCGAGTGGTTAGCGATCAAGGGATGGCGGTGATAGCGCGGCAATAGTAGACGGTGGTAACTAGCGTCGGTAGTCGGCGGATATCATCAGCAGTGGTGGTGGCCAGCGATTCTGGCGATGGTCGGTGGCGGCCGGCGAGTCTTGACTATCCGAGGTTGTTTGTCGTTATGTTTTCGATGTCTTAACTTGTATAAAGATGTTGAATTGAATATCTTAAGATTTTTAACCCATCGAGGTTGTTTGTCGAGTGTTATATGATGTTAACTTGTATGGAAGAGGTCATGGGAAGTCCACCGGACCTTTTGACTATCTAGGTTGTTTGTCGAGTGTTTGCTCGATGATGTTAACTTCGATGGCGTTAACATGTGGAAGAGGTTGAATTGAATCTGGCGAAATTTTGACTCATCAAGGTTGTTTGTCGAGTGTTACCGATGGCGTTAACACATATGAAAGAAATTGAATCCGAGGATTTTGACCTATCGAGGTTATTGTCGTGTTACGATGATGTTAACTGTATGGAAGAGGTTGAATTGAATCGAGGATTTGACTTTATCGAGGTTGTTATTACGATGGCGTTAACATGTGCAAGGCAATTGAATCCGTTGAGGATTTTTAACTTATCCGAGGATGTTTGTCAGAGTGTTTGCTTAATGATATTAACCCGTTGACGTTAACTTGTGTGGAAGAGGTTGAATTGAATCCGAGGATTTTGACTTATCGAGGTTGTTTATCGAGGTGTTACGATGATGTGCTGTGTGGAAGAAGTGGGAAGTCCACCAAGGACCTTTACCTATCTTAAGTTGTTTGTTAGAGTCTTTTCGATGGCGTTAACTTGTATGGAAGAGGTCGAATTGAATCGCTAAGGATTTTGACTATCAGGAGTTGTTGCTCGAGTGTTACC